>OZ005736.1:129316963-130671130 GCA_963930755.1 Eudasyphora cyanicolor | reverse complement strand
ACGAAATTTCAAGTATTTCTATGCACTGGTATTAAGGTTATAAGGTGTTTATTAAGGTTATAAGGTCACCCATTTTTCTCGAGGTGACAGCGGGATAATTCCAAAGCAAACGAATCAAAAACTCACATTTTAAAAATGACCCCTCTTTGATTTCAATTAAATTTGGCACAATGATTATACAAATGTGAGCGAATTTTGTGGCGTTTTTAGTTTTTCAAAATTCATTGTAGTTTTTGTTGTACAAAGCTCCAAAGTTACCAAGGATTTTTCTCAAAATTACCATTTGTTAAATTTATCCATATCTTAGTAACCGCGTCACGTATTTTGCAGATATTAACACCAATGAAAAGCTCTGCTACTCCTCTACAATGTTGCGGAATTAAATATTTATGTAATTTTCGTGGAATGATGTGAAAATATCCTTAATGCTTGAATATCCTGAAAAAGTGCCAATTCATGTCCTTGATTTTTTTGGTACTCTAGGGTTATAGTACGTCTCTAAAAGCCCCTTAATTAATGCGTTTTGTACTTTTGTGCGAGGACCGTTTTATCCCTCTCAATTGACAAATTTGGAAATATATTTAAAAATCTTAATTATTGTGGCAGAATTTTCCAAATTTAATGCCAATCGACTGACAATAAAATGTAGTATATCAATGCGTTACTGATATCATTTGAAAAAAATACCAATAAATAGTTCATACTTCAAGGGTATACACAAACATCATTTTCACTTATGTTTAAAATAGTTTTATTTTAAATTTTCCGAAGTTTCACGTATTGTGTAAAAAGCTCCCATTACTAGGTAAAGCATATTAATTGTTACTCATCCTTTTTCGCTAATCTCCCAAATCGTCTCCGATTGAGTGAGGTTTTTTTTTTATATATGTACGTCTCTAAAAGCCCTTTTTCTCATATTTTACCTTCCATCTCATGTTACTAACGAACTTTCATTTTCTCTAAAAGAAAAACGAATTTTGGTTGTTGCCACAAAAGAAACATGAGTCTGAATGAGTCCATCTAATCTCTAAAAATATATCAATTTTCCGAACGGCACAAAAAATAACCAAAGACACAATAACGATATATTTTTTCTCTAAGTTATTGTTGTTTGAACAACTACAAAGTACAAGGAAGTTTTTATTAAAGCCATCCAACGAAAACGTCCGTTCCATGGCAGTCAGGCCACTCAGCTATCCAGTAGTCAGTCTGTCAGAGCCGCCACCAAAGGCTGGGAGACGACGAACATCGATGTCGTCGTAGTTAGACGATGACGTCGCACGGACGGACCGACGAGTGTGTAATTGGTAAGATGATGATAGAGTAGAGTAGAGCTACAAAAAAAATCGAAAAAAAAAGAAAAGTGAAAAACTACCGGAAAATTTGCTGCTTTTAAAATTAATGCGTTTTGTACTTTTGTGCGAAACGAAAATAGTTGTTAGTGTTGCTGTGGCGTTTTGTATAACTCAAAAAAATGTGTACAACATTTTAACAAGTTTTGGCGCAAATTATCGACGGACTAACAACGCCAACGCAAAAACAAAAATTTAACCTAATGTTGCAACTTGATAACAATATTTGTTAGCAAGAAAAAAATGTAACATACAACACCATTGCCATAGACTAGGCCATGAAGCAACGTATATAGAAACCAACTTCAATACTAAATCCTTCCTAGTCTTTATAGCCAAGGTGTTTTTTGGGTTCGAGTTCCTCCTTCGTTTTTTTTCACTTACCATTAGACTTGCCTGCTTACCCAACTAGACTGATGAAATGATGTTGTTTTTTTTTTGACAATGAAAAGTACATATATTTTTTCAGATTTGTAGGCTTTTGTTTTCTGTTCGGCGGCTATAACATTGTTGTTTGGTTAACTTTCATTTGGAGTCATGTTTTTGTTGAAAACAAAGTTTCCAGCTTTTGTTGTCGGCTAAGTGTTTGTGCTATTCAAAGTTGTTTGAAGCCGAAGCAGAAACTTTACAAGTAGTTGTCGTATTGAAATTTATTAATATCGAGTGACCGACTCTTGGAATAATCGCGAAAAGTTTTCACTTTCGAAACAGTACTAGTGATGAAGAAGGCAAAGGAATTTGTATGTTCTAGGATAATTTGCTCAATAGTCTATAAATAAATCGTACTTCTATGCGTATGATCTACAAAATTGTTTTATTAAGTATACGCTACTTTGATATAACAATTAATACGTTGCAATCATTCGCAACGATGCACCAATTGGAAATAGTAGTGTACAAAATTAGTTTTCAATTGATCAAGTTTTATTAGTTAGTCGATATTTTTTAGGTTATCTTTCAGACTTTTAATTTGCAACATAGAATGTCACAATAAATATAGAAGAATTACGTACAATTACACTATGGGAAAAAAGCATTTGTTTCAAAAAATCACAAAAATTATTAATATATAAATTTTCTATGAAAAGCAAATTTCGACAACATTTTCTATGAAAAGCAAATTTCGACTAAATTTTCTATAAAAATCAAGCTTCGACGAAATTTTCTATGAAAATCAAGCTTCGTCGAATTTTTCTATAAAAATCAAGCTTCGACGAATTTTTCTATGAAAATGAAGTTTCGACGAAATTTTCTATGAAAATTAGAATTTTTCTATGAAAGTGAAGTTTCGACGAAATTTTCTATGAAAATTAGAATTTTTCTATGAAAATCAAGCTTCCACGAAATTTTCTATGAAAATCAAGCTTCGACGAAATTTTCTATGAAAATCAAGCTTCGACGAATTTTCTATGAAAATCAAGCTTCGACAAAATTTTCTATGAAAATCAAATTTCGACAAATTTTTCGATGAAAATAAAATTTCGACAAAATTTTCTATGAAAATCAAATTTCGACAAAATTTTCTATGAAAATCAAATTTCGACAAAATTATCTATGAAAAGCAAATTTCGATTAAATTTTCTATGAAAAGCAAATTTCGACGAAATTTTCTATGAAAAGCAAATTTCAACGAAATTTTCTATGAAAAGCAAATTTCGATGAAATTTTCTATGAAAAGCAAATTTCGATGAAATTTTCTATGAAAAGCAAATTTCGATGAAATTTTCTATGAAAAGCAAATTTCGATGAAATTTTCTATGAAAAGCAAATTTCGATGAAATTTTCTATGAAAAGCAAATTTCGATGAAATTTTCTATGAAAAGCAAATTTCGATGAAATTTTCTATGAAAAGCAAATTTCGATGAAATTTTCTATGAAAAGCAAATTTCGATGACATTTTCTATGAAAAGCAAATTTCAACGAAATTTTTTATGAAAATCAAGCTTTGACGAAATTTTCTATGAAAATCAAGCTTCGACGAAATTTTCTATGAAAATCAAGCTTCGACGAAATTTTCTATGAAAAGCAAATTTCGATGAAATTTTCTATGAAAAGCAAATTTCGATGAAATTTTCTATGAAAAGCAAATTTCGATGAAATTTTGTATGAAAAGCAAATTTCGACGAAATTTTCTATGAAAAGCAAATTTTGATGAAATTTTCTATGAAAAGCAAATTTCGATGACATTTTCTATGAAAAGCAAATTTCGATGACATTTTCTATGAAAAGCAAATTTCGACGAAATTTCCTATGAAAAGCAAATTTCAACGAAATTTTCTATGAAAAGCAAATTTCGACGAAATTATCTATGAAAAGCAAATTTCGACGAAATTTCCTATGAAAAGCAAATTTCGACGAAATTTCCTATGAAAATCAAATTTCGACGAAATTTCCTATGAAAAGCAAATTTCGACGAAATTTCCTATGAAAAGCAAATTTCGACGAAATTTCCTATGAAAAGCAAATTTCGACGAAATTTCCTATGAAAAGCAACTTTCGATGAAATTTTCTATGAAAAGCAAATTTCGATGAAATTTTCTATGAAAAGCAAATTTCGATGAAATTTTCTATGAAAAGCAAATTTCGATGAAATTTTCTATGAAAAGCAAATTTCGATGACATTTTCTATGAAAAGCAAATTTCAACGAAATTTTTTATGAAAATCAAGCTTTGACGAAATTTTCTATGAAAATCAAGCTTCGACGAAATTTTCTATGAAAATCAAGCTTCGACGAAATTTTCTATGAAAAGCAAATTTCGATGAAATTTTCTATGAAAAGCAAATTTCGATGAAATTTTCTATGAAAAGCAAATATTTTATTTATTTTATTTATTTTATTTATTTTATTTATTTTATTTATTTTATTTATTTTATTTATTTTATTTATTTTATTTATTTTATTTATTTTATTTATTTTATTTATTTTATTTATTTTATTTATTTTATTTATTTTATTTATTTTATTTATTTTATTTATTTTATTTATTTTATTTATTTTATTTATTTTATTTATTTTATTTATTTTATTTATTTTATTTATTTTATTTATTTTATTTATTTTATTTATTTTATTTATTTTATTTATTTTATTTATTTTATTTATTTTATTTATTTTATTTATTTTATTTATTTTATTTATTTTATTTATTTTATTTATTTTATTTATTTTATTTATTTTATTTATTTTATTTATTTTATTTATTTTATTTATTTTATTTATTTTATTTATTTTATTTATTTTATTTATTTTATTTATTTTATTTATTTTATTTATTTTATTTATTTATTTTATTTACTTTATTTATTTTATTTATTTTATAAAATAAATTTATTTTATTTTATTTTATTTTATTTTATTTTATTATATTTTATTCTTTTTTATTTTATTTTATTTTATTTTATTTTATTTTATTTTATTTTATTTTATTTTATTTTATTTTATTTTATTTTATTTTATTTTATTTTATTTCATTTTATTTTATTTTATTTTATTTTATTTTATTTTATTTTATTTTATTCTATTTTACTTTATTTTATTTTATTTTATTTTATTTTATTTTATTTTATTTTATCTTATTTTATATTATTTTATTTTATTTTATCAGTCAAAATTTATTCAGTTCGAGATCATATGTTTCAGTTACTTTCTGGCTATTGCAAAAAAGGAATAGAAACAAATACTAAAATTGGTTTTAATTGATTGGTAGAACTGACTGCAGTTTCGATAGACACCACTCCACATATGTTTCACTTACTTTCTGGCTATTGCATTTATTTTATTTTATTTTATTTTATTTTATTTTATTTTATTTTATTTTATTTTATTTTATTTTATTTTATTTTATTTTATTTTATTTTATTTTATTTTATTTTATTTTATTTTATTTTATTTTATTTTATTTTATTTTATTTTATTTTATTTTATTTTATTTTATTTTATTTTATTTTATTTTATTTTATTTTATTTTATTTTATTTTATTTACTTTATTTACTTTATTTATTTTATTTATTTTATTTATTTTATATATTTTATTTATTTTATTTATTTTATTTATTTTATTTATTTTATTTATTTTATTTATTTTATTTATTTTATTTACTTTATTTATCTTATTTATTTTATTTATTTTATTTATTTTATTTATTTTATTTATTTTATTTATTTTATTTATTTTATTTATTTTATTTATTTTATTTATTTTATTTATTTTATTTATTTTATTTATTTTATTTATTTTATTTATTTTATTTATTTTATTTATTTTATTTATTTTATTTATTTTATTTATTTTATTTATTTTATTTATTTTATTTATTTTATTTATTTTATTTATTTTATTTATTTTATTTATTTTATTTATTTTATTTATTTTATTTATTTTATTTATTTTTTTTATTTTATTTATTTTATTTATTTTATTTATTTTATTTATTTTATTTATTTTATTTATTTTATTTATTTTATTTATTTTATTTATTTTATTTATTTTATTTATTTTATTTATTTTATTTATTTTATTTATTTTATTTATTTTATTTATTTTATTTATTTTATTTATTTTATTTATTTTATTTATTTTATTTATTTTATTTATTTTATTTATTTTATTTATTTTATTTATTTTATTTATTTTATTTATTTTATTATTTTATTTATTTTATTTATTTTATTTATTTTATTTATTTTATTTATTTTATTTACTTTATTTATTTTATTTATTTTATAAAATAAATTTATTTTATTTTATTTTATTTTATTTTATTTTATTTTATTTTATTTTATTTTATTTTATTTTATTTTATTTTATTTTATTTTATTTTATTTTATTTTATTTTATTTTATTTTATTTTATTTTATTTTATTTTATTTTATTTTATTTTATTTTATTTTATTTTATTTTATTTTATTTTATTTTATTTTATTTTATTTTATTTTATTTTATTTTATTTTATTTTATTTTATTTTATTTTATTTTATTTTATTTTATTTTATTTTATTTTATTTTATTTTATTTTATTTTATTTTATTTTATTTTATTTTATTTTATTTTATTTTATTTCATATTATTAGTACGAAATTTCAAGTATTTCTATGCACTGGTATTAAGGTTATAAGGTGTTTATTAAGGTTATAAGGTCACCCATTTTTCTCGAGGTGACAGCGGGATAATTCCAAAGCAAACGAATCAAAAACTCACATTTTAAAAATGACCCCTCTTTGATTTCAATTAAATTTGGCACAATGATTATACAAATGTGAGCGAATTTTGTGGCGTTTTTAGTTTTTCAAAATTCATTGTAGTTTTTGTTGTACAAAGCTCCAAAGTTACCAAGGATTTTTCTCAAAATTACCATTTGTTAAATTTATCCATATCTTAGTAACCGCGTCACGTATTTTGCAGATATTAACACCAATGAAAAGCTCTGCTACTCCTCTACAATGTTGCGGAATTAAATATTTATGTAATTTTCGTGGAATGATGTGAAAATATCCTTAATGCTTGAATATCCTGAAAAAGTGCCAATTCATGTCCTTGATTTTTTTGGTACTCTAGGGTTATAGTACGTCTCTAAAAGCCCCTTAATTAATGCGTTTTGTACTTTTGTGCGAGGACCGTTTTATCCCTCTCAATTGACAAATTTGGAAATATATTTAAAAATCTTAATTATTGTGGCAGAATTTTCCAAATTTAATGCCAATCGACTGACAATAAAATGTAGTATATCAATGCGTTACTGATATCATTTGAAAAAAATACCAATAAATAGTTCATACTTCAAGGGTATACACAAACATCATTTTCACTTATGTTTAAAATAGTTTTATTTTAAATTTTCCGAAGTTTCACGTATTGTGTAAAAAGCTCCCATTACTAGGTAAAGCATATTAATTGTTACTCATCCTTTTTCGCTAATCTCCCAAATCGTCTCCGATTGAGTGAGGTTTTTTTTTTATATATGTACGTCTCTAAAAGCCCTTTTTCTCATATTTTACCTTCCATCTCATGTTACTAACGAACTTTCATTTTCTCTAAAAGAAAAACGAATTTTGGTTGTTGCCACAAAAGAAACATGAGTCTGAATGAGTCCATCTAATCTCTAAAAATATATCAATTTTCCGAACGGCACAAAAAATAACCAAAGACACAATAACGATATATTTTTTCTCTAAGTTATTGTTGTTTGAACAACTACAAAGTACAAGGAAGTTTTTATTAAAGCCATCCAACGAAAACGTCCGTTCCATGGCAGTCAGGCCACTCAGCTATCCAGTAGTCAGTCTGTCAGAGCCGCCACCAAAGGCTGGGAGACGACGAACATCGATGTCGTCGTAGTTAGACGATGACGTCGCACGGACGGACCGACGAGTGTGTAATTGGTAAGATGATGATAGAGTAGAGTAGAGCTACAAAAAAAATCGAAAAAAAAAGAAAAGTGAAAAACTACCGGAAAATTTGCTGCTTTTAAAATTAATGCGTTTTGTACTTTTGTGCGAAACGAAAATAGTTGTTAGTGTTGCTGTGGCGTTTTGTATAACTCAAAAAAATGTGTACAACATTTTAACAAGTTTTGGCGCAAATTATCGACGGACTAACAACGCCAACGCAAAAACAAAAATTTAACCTAATGTTGCAACTTGATAACAATATTTGTTAGCAAGAAAAAAATGTAACATACAACACCATTGCCATAGACTAGGCCATGAAGCAACGTATATAGAAACCAACTTCAATACTAAATCCTTCCTAGTCTTTATAGCCAAGGTGTTTTTTGGGTTCGAGTTCCTCCTTCGTTTTTTTTCACTTACCATTAGACTTGCCTGCTTACCCAACTAGACTGATGAAATGATGTTGTTTTTTTTTTGACAATGAAAAGTACATATATTTTTTCAGATTTGTAGGCTTTTGTTTTCTGTTCGGCGGCTATAACATTGTTGTTTGGTTAACTTTCATTTGGAGTCATGTTTTTGTTGAAAACAAAGTTTCCAGCTTTTGTTGTCGGCTAAGTGTTTGTGCTATTCAAAGTTGTTTGAAGCCGAAGCAGAAACTTTACAAGTAGTTGTCGTATTGAAATTTATTAATATCGAGTGACCGACTCTTGGAATAATCGCGAAAAGTTTTCACTTTCGAAACAGTACTAGTGATGAAGAAGGCAAAGGAATTTGTATGTTCTAGGATAATTTGCTCAATAGTCTATAAATAAATCGTACTTCTATGCGTATGATCTACAAAATTGTTTTATTAAGTATACGCTACTTTGATATAACAATTAATACGTTGCAATCATTCGCAACGATGCACCAATTGGAAATAGTAGTGTACAAAATTAGTTTTCAATTGATCAAGTTTTATTAGTTAGTCGATATTTTTTAGGTTATCTTTCAGACTTTTAATTTGCAACATAGAATGTCACAATAAATATAGAAGAATTACGTACAATTACACTATGGGAAAAAAGCATTTGTTTCAAAAAATCACAAAAATTATTAATATATAAATTTTCTATGAAAAGCAAATTTCGACAACATTTTCTATGAAAAGCAAATTTCGACTAAATTTTCTATAAAAATCAAGCTTCGACGAAATTTTCTATGAAAATCAAGCTTCGTCGAATTTTTCTATAAAAATCAAGCTTCGACGAATTTTTCTATGAAAATGAAGTTTCGACGAAATTTTCTATGAAAATTAGAATTTTTCTATGAAAGTGAAGTTTCGACGAAATTTTCTATGAAAATTAGAATTTTTCTATGAAAATCAAGCTTCCACGAAATTTTCTATGAAAATCAAGCTTCGACGAAATTTTCTATGAAAATCAAGCTTCGACGAATTTTCTATGAAAATCAAGCTTCGACAAAATTTTCTATGAAAATCAAATTTCGACAAATTTTTCGATGAAAATAAAATTTCGACAAAATTTTCTATGAAAATCAAATTTCGACAAAATTTTCTATGAAAATCAAATTTCGACAAAATTATCTATGAAAAGCAAATTTCGATTAAATTTTCTATGAAAAGCAAATTTCGACGAAATTTTCTATGAAAAGCAAATTTCAACGAAATTTTCTATGAAAAGCAAATTTCGATGAAATTTTCTATGAAAAGCAAATTTCGATGAAATTTTCTATGAAAAGCAAATTTCGATGAAATTTTCTATGAAAAGCAAATTTCGATGAAATTTTCTATGAAAAGCAAATTTCGATGAAATTTTCTATGAAAAGCAAATTTCGATGAAATTTTCTATGAAAAGCAAATTTCGATGAAATTTTCTATGAAAAGCAAATTTCGATGAAATTTTCTATGAAAAGCAAATTTCGATGACATTTTCTATGAAAAGCAAATTTCAACGAAATTTTTTATGAAAATCAAGCTTTGACGAAATTTTCTATGAAAATCAAGATTCGACGAAATTTTCTATGAAAATCAAGCTTCGACGAAATTTTCTATGAAAAGCAAATTTCGATGAAATTTTCTATGAAAAGCAAATTTCGATGAAATTTTCTATGAAAAGCAAATTTCGATGAAATTTTGTATGAAAAGCAAATTTCGACGAAATTTTCTATGAAAAGCAAATTTTGATGAAATTTTCTATGAAAAGCAAATTTCGATGACATTTTCTATGAAAAGCAAATTTCGATGACATTTTCTATGAAAAGCAAATTTCGACGAAATTTCCTATGAAAAGCAAATTTCAACGAAATTTTCTATGAAAAGCAAATTTCGACGAAATTATCTATGAAAAGCAAATTTCGACGAAATTTCCTATGAAAAGCAAATTTCGACGAAATTTCCTATGAAAATCAAATTTCGACGAAATTTCCTATGAAAAGCAAATTTCGACGAAATTTCCTATGAAAAGCAAATTTCGACGAAATTTCCTATGAAAAGCAAATTTCGACGAAATTTCCTATGAAAAGCAACTTTCGATGAAATTTTCTATGAAAAGCAAATTTCGATGAAATTTTCTATGAAAAGCAAATTTCGATGAAATTTTCTATGAAAAGCAAATTTCGATGAAATTTTCTATGAAAAGCAAATTTCGATGACATTTTCTATGAAAAGCAAATTTCAACGAAATTTTTTATGAAAATCAAGCTTTGACGAAATTTTCTATGAAAATCAAGCTTCGACGAAATTTTCTATGAAAATCAAGCTTCGACGAAATTTTCTATGAAAAGCAAATTTCGATGAAATTTTCTATGAAAAGCAAATTTCGATGAAATTTTCTATGAAAAGCAAATTTCGATGAAATTTTGTATGAAAAGCAAATTTCGACGAAATTTTCTATGAAAAGCAAATTTTGATGAAATTTTCTATGAAAAGCAAATTTCGATGACATTTTCTATGAAAAGCAAATTTCGACGAAATTTCCTATGAAAAGCAAATTTCAACGAAATTTTCTATGAAAAGCAAATTTCGACGAAATTATCTATGAAAAGCAAATTTCGACGAAATTTTTTATGAAAATCAAGCTTTGACGAAATTTTCTATGAAAATCAAGCTTCGACGAAATTTTCTATGAAAATCAAGCTTCGACAAAATTTTCTATGAAAAAATTTCCTATGAAAAGCAAATTTCGACGAAATTTCCTATGAAAAGCAAATTTTGACGAAATTTCCTATGAAAAGCAAATTTCGACGAAATTACCTATGAAAAGCAAATTTCGACGAAATTACCTATGAAAAGCAAATTTCGACGAAATTTCCTATGAAAAGCAAATTTTGACGAAATTTCCTATGAAAAGCAAATTTCGACGAAATTACCTATGAAAAGCAAATTTCGACGAAATTTCCTATGAAAATCAAATTTCGACGAAATTTCCTATGAAAAGCAAATTTCGACGAAATTTCCTATGAAAAGCAAATTTCGACGAAATTTCCTATGAAAAGCAAATTTCGACGAAATTTCCTATGAAAAGCAAATTTCGACGAAATTTCCTATGAAAAGCAAATTTCGACGAAATTTCCTATGAAAAGCAAATTTCGACGAAATTTCCTATGAAAATCAAATTTCGACGAAATTTCCTATGAAAAGCAAATTTCGACGAAATTTCCTATGAAAAGCAAATTTCGACGAAATTTCCTATGAAAAGCAAATTTCGACGAAATTTCCTATGAAAAGCAAATTTCGACGAAATTTCCTATGAAAAGCAAATTTCGACGAAATTTCCTATGAAAAGCAAATTTCGACGAAATTTCCTATGAAAAGCAAATTTCGACGAAATTTCCTATGAAAAGCAAATTCCGACGAAGTTTCCTATGAAATGCAACTTTCGACGAAATTTCCTATGAAAAGCAAATTTCGACGAAATTTCCTATGAAAAGCAAATTCCGACGAAGTTTCCTATGAAATGCAACTTTCGACGAAATTTTCTATGAAAAAGCAAATTTCGATGAAATTTTCTATGAAAAGCAAATTTCGACGAAATTTCCTATGAAAAGCAAATTTCGACGAAATTTTCTATGAAAATCAAGCTTCAACGAAATTTTCTATGAAAATCAAGCTTCGACGAAATTTTCTATGAAAAGCAAATTTCGACGAAATTTTCTATGAAATGCTAATTTAGACGAAATTTTCTATGATAAGCAAATTTAGACGAATTTTTCTATGATAAGCAAATTTAGACGAAATTTCGTATGAAAAGAAAAGCAAATTTGGATGAAATTTTCTATGAAAAGCAAATTTCGACGAAATTTCGTATGAAAAGAAAAGCAAATTTGGACGAAATTTTTTATGAAAAGCAAATTTAGACGAATTTTCGTACGAAAAGAAAAGCAAATTTGGACAAAATTTAATGCTCTGTAGTAAATTTACTACGAACAAATAAATTTCGTTGAAATGTGCTACAAAAAATTAAATTTCCACAAAATTTACCACTAAAAATTAAATTTTGAAAAAATTTACTACAAAAAATTAAATTTCGACTTAATTTACTAAAAAACATTGCAAAACATTACATTTCGACGAAATTTACTACAAAAAAATAAATTTCGACGAAATTTACTACAAAAAAATAAATTTCGACAAAATGTGCTACAAAAAATTAAATTTTGACAAAATTTACTACAAAAATTTAATTTCGACTTTAATTTATTTAAATTTACAGCAAAAAAATAAATTTTGACGAGATTTTCTACAAAAAAATGGATTTACTATGGATAGCCAATTTTGACAAAATTTCATAAGATAAACAAATTTCGACGAAAATTCCATATCTGCATTCCAAAGTGTGGTAGGTCGTAACAGGTAGATTTTCAGAAGAGACGATCAAAGTTCTATGAAATTTTTAAATTTGTTTGGAAATTGTTTATAATTCATTTCTAGTCACCACCACTGTTTTTTTGATTGGGTTGACAGATAATCACGAACATTGGACTAAATATAGTTTTGAATTTAAAAATGTAATGTCCCTGAAAACATTCTTAGTCGCCTTAGCATGTTTTGGAACGCAGTCATCGAATTGTAGGAACCTTTTATTGTGTATATATGTACATTATAAGGGATTGATAGACAAACCGATCCCCTTGCCCCTTACATTAGATTGAAATTTTACCCTTTTTTTGTTTCTTCTAAACTGACCTTTTTTCTCGATCTTTAGACTATTTAAGTCATTATAATTGTTTTCATTTTTTCTATCTACTATTTTCTGTAATCTTTACCTTATCAAATGTAAAGATTACAGATTTTTGTAAATATCTAGTTATTTAAAATTATTACACCATTTCCCCTGTGATACACCGATGACGTGATGTCATATCTTAATTTAATATTCATTTGAGAGCTGTTGCTTGAGCCTCTCTTCCTGTTTGTATAAGGCTCGTGTGTGTTGACTTTTTGCTGCAAAACAAAATTTACATTGAATGCATTTTAAAAGTTTTCATCCGAAAAAAACATTGTTTTATTAAAATATGTAATTGCATATAAATTCGATTTTGCTGCTGCCACTGCCGCTGCTGCAGTTGTTTCCGTTAATTTTCTACTTTCGTTGGCGATTGCTTCTGAATGATGTGGATTTTTGTTTTGTTTAAAATTTTTTGTAAATGTCTATATTTGTTTATATCAACTATCGGCGGAGCTGTAACTCTAGCAGACTGGACTTGTCGAATCGCATCACACTACATATAGAGAGTAACGCTGACACAAGTCTATCTTTTGGATAATATTTGTTGTCTTTTGGAGTTTTTTTTGTGTGCTGAATTGTTTGTTCGGAACTGTTGTAGTTACGAAATTGTAAAAAAAAAAAAGAAACAGTAGCGCCATCCATTTAAATTATGCAATTTCCTTTTGGCAGATTTGCCATATTTACTTAACATGACTGTTGGCTGATATTTGCTGTTGCTGCCACCGCTGCTTCAGTTGCTACCGTTGTTAGTTTGTTATCTGTTACACAGCCTTCCAGCTTTATGGAAATTCAAAATTACAAAAAGTCGGATCAAACTGAAACGAGGCTCGAGAAATAATGAGGGCAGCAGTGTTCCTAAGAAGAATTGTATTAACGGCTCTATCACGAAGCAGATTCTCTATCGGTGCAGTGTCTCGTAGGGCCAGTCCAATTTCGCGTAAGTATCTGTCATTGCTCTTAAATATAACAGGATATTAATGATTACCCCTTACATTGATTATCTCATTTCGATTTTAGAATATAGCCGATTGGATTTGAGTTCATTGGGTAGTCAAAATTGTTCTTTGCTCACTGTAGGTCCTATTGGGATTGTGCCATATTCAGGGGAACATTCCAGGAAAATCTTAATTTTGTGCCTGAAAATATCCGTACGAAAATCTGGTGCCACCTTACTTAAATGTAGCGATTTCAGGAATGGTTTAAGCAGTACCTATTATCATTTAAATGAGAACTGATGTTATGAAGACAATACTGCACTAATTTCTTTAGTCCAGTACATGAATGTCAGATTATCAATTCACCTCCAATGACAAAGTTATGCTAAAAGCTACAGCTTGTTTTCATAAAACTTTACTTTCCCGATAATAAAATTATTTTCGTAATTGCACTACATAAAATTTTGTGGTACACTTTTAAGATCTTTAGGGTTATTAAATGATAACAAAATGCATATCACTGAAAAGCTCCTTTCTCCGAGATGTGCAGAGACATATTTCAAACTTATTTTTTGTAATCTTTATTATCCAAAAACAGCTAAAAACAAAAGTCACACACTACTTTGTGGTACACTTTTAAGGTCTTTAGCATCATCGAATGGCAATAAAATCAATTTCTGTGGAAAGCTCTATTTCTAAAGATGTGCACAAATATATATTTAATTTATTTTTCTTGATTTTCCTTTTATTTTTCCTCAAAGCTCAGCATTTCTACACTTCTTTCATGTAACCACACTTTCCATACCCTCTCCCATTTTGCCAACCCAAATTATGACGACGAAATGGTTTCTCTTCATCGTTTTTTTTTGGCCATATTTGTGAAACAGCCGTTGTGTCTGTCCAATCACAAGAAACAAAACCAAATCATTATGAAAATGAGCATTTTTCTGCCATAGCCACTGCCATCATTACTCGTATATATGCCAGTTGGGCCATCTCCATTTTGGAAAATTTTGTTTTGCCAAAAGGCATTTTCCTGACCATTTCCCCCGCATTAAGCTACCATTCAAAATCAACCTCCCGTTGTTGTTGTTTTTTTTTAGTAAGAAAAATATATTTTCCCCAATTTTTCGCCGCAGTCTATAACAAGAAAAAATATGATAATTTAATTTAATTTAAAAATGCTTTTGTGATTTTTTTCTTTCTCTAATCAAAAAACACAAAAAATAAACACGAAAGATTATTATCACTGTAATGCGCTAACCAGACAGACGGACGGACAGCCAGCCAGCCAGACCTTGTTAAGTAAATCTGTAAAATGAAAATTGCTGGCAACAATCAAAAAATGCAAAAAAAAACCAACAGCTCCTAAAATATCACTTTTACTCTTGTAATCATCCAAGCTACACATACTTCTTACTCCGACAAGCAACAACCGACAACGGATAATGTGCAACAAAGCATGGCATTTCAAAAAGGCAGAAAGAAAGAAAAGTGTTTCCCATCCCCTCCGAACCCTCCGCCCCTGTCTCCCTCTCTCTCTAGTCAGTGCATGGAAGAAAACTCATGCAACATTTCCCGCGTGTGTATCATACGTTTGGATGGATGAATGGGTGGTTTGGTTGAATGTTGTCTCTAAGTGTTTGTGTTGGCCCAAAATGAAATTGAAATTGAACGAAATTTTCTGTGCATTATCATCATCAGTGCAAGTTTTCCAGCTCCTTGCTTTGGAGTGGTGTTGTATTCCATGTGCTGCTGCCGCTGCGGTTGACTAGCCTTGTGTCAGTTGTTTTCAAAGTGGGCCTATTTGTTTGACCCAGTTTCAGTTTTGAGTTTTAGTGCTAACATGGCGCTTCCTTTCGTTCCATTACTGCAGGATGATGTGATGACAAACAGTTTGTCACTGGTGTTATGTCATTTGGGAGAGTTTGCTGAAGTGGAACTTTTCCGTAAGTAGCAATTTCCTGTCCAACCTAACCCAATTTCTAACACACAACTGACAGAGAAAAAATAGATACAAGTCCTTGTATTGAAGGCTAAACTATCACTTACACTATGCAACAACATTATTGTCCAAGGGCTGTGCATAACATTTTCTGGCGTAAGATGGTGTCCTCAACAAGAAAAAAATATAAAAAAATGTTTATGGTACAATTTAAAAAAAAAAAATTCTTTAATCGGGTATGTTCTGGCACTCCAAGTGAGTGTACGACACCTCGCTATTCGTCCCGTAAAGTAGGGGTGAGAAGTGAGATGAATGTGAGGTGAGTACCAGAACAGGGGCGAATATTTCCTCTTTCTTGGAAGGTGCCTTTAGTATTTGGACCAGTATCCAAAAGAAACAAACAATCCCCTTTTGAAGAAAATGTATGATAAATGTAGAAATTGTAGAACGTTTGGTAGAAATAAGATAATCCCCCCTGTTCTGTATTCCGAATGTGGCTTGAATCGGAATTTTCCGCTCGGAATCGAGTTTCTAAATTTGTTACTTCGGACCCAAATACGTTTCCAATGTATAAAATATGTTCGAATGGGAAAATGAAAGCAATCTGCGTTTACGGAGAATGTTCAAAAGTCCTCTAACAGAAATTATGGACAATTTTATGAATTAGAAATTCGGATTCAATCAGCTCTCGGAATACAGAACATGGGCGAATTTTAACATAATCCGGGCTTTTTACCCGCCAACACATCGATAGAGTGACCTAAGAGACTCCAAAAATATTTGGAGGAAATCCGGTTTGGGCCATTTTAAGTCATTTTAGCAATATCCATCTATAATTTCGACAGGATTAACCGATTGACTTCAAATTTGATATGTGTCAATAATTTTTCTATCTCAGGCTAAAGTCAAAGATGGATAATGTTGGTTCACTCCTTGAAGTACATCCCCCACGAACGGTCAAAATTTAGGTAAATATTGATTATCTCTAAAAATGGGCGGTATTGCCACGCCCCTTTTGTTATCTCCCACACAAATGGACCATTTTGTACAAAAAGTTACCGGCTTATAACATTGATTCCTGCACATACAAACCCCTGAAATTTTGTACAGTGTAATGTTTTTATAGTACCCATAGTAACGGGGTTTCCAATAGGGATGATATGATTTTGAAGTGATGTTTCGGCTATTTGTAATATGTCCTGATCTGTCATTTGTTTTTCATTGTTTTCAGTAGTGTTTACAATTTCATTATGGAGAGATATACGCAAGAACAACGTTTACAAATTATTTAGTTTTATTATCAAAATAATCGTTCTCCAATTGCAACTTTTCATGCGCTAAGTCCATTTTTTTCAAATCCAAAAAAAAAACTCTCCAGTCGGCGTACGACCTTGACACCCATGAGCAATATTTTAGCTCTCGTTAAGAGCTATCTTTTTGCCATTGACCGATTCCCGATCCGACGTACCGTTAAGGAGCTACAGCAAAAATAAACTTTACGTTCAAATTTGAAAATGATGCTGTCAATTTTTTTTTTAAATCCAAAAAAAAAACACTTTCCTGTCGACCTGCGAGCTTGACACCCATGAGCAATATTTTAGCTCTCGTTAAGAGCTATCTTTTTGCCATTGACCGATTGTGGCTACGTGCCACACAGCAAATGAAACAATTAAATTGTTGCGAGAAAAGTTTGGAGATTCGATTATTTCAAGAAATTGTGATATTGAATGGCCTCCAAGAAATTGTGATTTAACACCATTAGACTATTTCTTGTGGGGTTATTTGAAGTCATTGGTCTTTCGTCAATCAAGTCAATATTGAACGTACCATTCATGACATACGACTTGATGTAGTGGAAAAAGTGCTCGAAAATTGGGTTCATCGAATTCGTTCCTGCAGAAGAAGTCATGGAGGCCATTTGAATGACGTTTTATTCAGAACTTAATTGTATCGTTTGTACTTCACATTAAATAAAAAACTTTTGAATTTCCTTAACAATAAGTGTTTTTTTTTAAAGAAATCATATCATTCTTATTGGAAAACCCTATATTAATGTTTTGTTATCTTTGGTCGCCATATCAAGGACACCTAGGACACTTTTTCAGTGTAATTAAGTAAGCTTCTATGGAAACTTTCAATGTTTACTATCAAAATTGTTCATAACTTAAAATCCATCCATTTTTCATTTAAAGAAATACAGAGACCTATGTATGTATATAGGGATCGATCAAAAATTTGTCAACTTTTTTTTTCTTCGAAATCGGAAACAAAGGCAAGTTTCATAGAAGAGCCGTTTTAGTGTAATAAGTGTGGCTAAAGGATACCAATTCGTAGAAATCTCATCAATCTGGATAACTGGAACTGAATCATTAGATTTGAATTCAAGATGATACACCGGTCGATCGTTCGCACCGCAGGATCAGTAATCGCGGAAATGTAAATCGATCGGAATTAACCATCTCGAAGGACCAAATTTTGTATTTAATAAATTAATGGAACTAATTAAATCATATCAGATCATGTATACACAGTAAAGCGGCCATGGAAGATAAAATAAAAAAATATTATTTGACCCTTTTAATGAACTTCAGTTCATAGAAATCTCACTTATTTAGATCTTTATTTTGGATCTTTATATGTGAACTTCAACTTGAGAGGTCAATTGTTCACGCCGAAAGACCATTTAGTCGTGTTGCTAAACGATACGATTTGAAGTAGTATTTGTACTTATATTTTGTTGTATTCTATCTGTTTTCACATTACATATATTGTTTTTGCACTTTCTTAGGCTCAATATCGCTTTTGCAGACTTTTAGTTTAAAGAAGTAGTATAGTGAGGTATATTGGGGGTAGTTGCAATGGTTGGATAGACCGATCTGTTTCAAGAGCCATCAAATTTTCCATGTTAATATACTTATTACAATGAGATTTTTCAAGGTATTTTTCTCAAAGATACCAACAAAGAACATCGATTTGTTGGATGATTTTTGACACGATTAGACTAATTTAGCAAATTCTTAAGGGTGTATTCCTAGGCCTTCGACAAATTCACCACCGTGATGACAAACCTCACTGATTTCCCAGCAAATTTTGTGTCCAATATCTCGAAAACTAGAGCTAACATAGAAAAACGACTTCCACCACTAGATTCAGCATGGTCGAAATAGTTATATCCATTGGGTCTCCTTTCTGCAACAGTTTTGAACTAGTTTTGTACTAGAACTAGTACTAGTTTGATTGTTATGATTTGATTTCAATCATTTAGAATCATAGATTGGCCACACCGAAGAACCAGAAATTTGTCAAATTTGACGTGGGCCTATTTTAATAATAGAATTTATCTTAGTGAATACTTTTAATTTGCTCTGCGTCTTTTTGATCATCTCGAAGGACTAAATTTCACAGATGTTAATTTTAATAAGAGGACAAACAAAAATTTTAATATTTTGAAATCATGTGTATCATTTGTCTAGGATGTTACTGCATATGAATTAAAGGGTTTTTCAACAGGGACGCTACAAAAGTAGACCGACAGGGACAGCCAACGACGCCATATTTTTTGCCGCTCTTTTGACATTTCTCTTCAGTAAGGTTTGTCATTTCATGATGGAAAGATATACGAGCCCACAACGAGTCGAAATTAGTAAATCTTAACGCCTCAACGTTAAGAGCGCGAAAAATCGAAAAATCATCTTCAGCGATGAGGCTCATTTCTGGCTGAATGGCTTCGTCAATAAACAAAATATGCGTTATTGGTCAGACAGCAATCCACACGTACTTCACGCGTCATCATTGCATCCCGAAAAAATTACGGTTTGGTGCGGTTTATGGACCGGCGGCATCATTGGGCCGTACTTCTTCCGTGATGATCAAGACCGGCACGTTACTGTGAATGGGAATCACCACCGTTCAATGATAACCGAATATTTTTGGCCCCAATTGAATGATATGGACTTGGAGGACATGCGGTTCCAGCAGGACGGCGCCACATGCCACACAGCGAATGCCACAATCAATTTATTGGAAACCAAGTTTGGAGAACGTGTTATCTCACGAAATGGTCCAGTCGATTGGCCGCCTCGGTCGTGCGATTTGACGCCGTTGGACTATTTCCTGTGGGGCTACGTCAAGTCTATGGTCTATGCCAACAAGCCAGCGACGATTGATGAACTTCGTACGAATATCGAACGTGAAATTGCAGCAGTATCGGCCGATTTATGCTTGAGAACCGTCGAAAATTGGGTTCAGCGTCTGGACTTCTGCGTGCCCGTGGTGGCCATGCAAAAGAAATCGAGTTCCATACATAATGGCATCGAACGTACTTTCACAGGAATAAAGAATTTCATTGATATCCAAAACCATTTTGTTTTATTTCAAAAAAAACTTTTGTAGCGTTCTTATTGACGGACCCGATATTAAGCCTGGAGCTGATAAACGTAACCGAAACGTATACGTAGATTAACGAATCAGCTGATCGAACGTATCTTATGGGAATCAGCTAACTCCTACGAAATGTTACGTTCACGGAACTTCAGAACCGTATTCTTAATTCACCATATTCTCTAATTATTCACCATGTGTTTTAAAAATTGTATATATATATAATTTAAACAAATATATATTTTTCACATCATTGAAAAGGCTTTTTTTTCAATGATATATATTTTATTATAATTTAGGGCCTTAAACTACCTAAAAGTGTACCATAAATATGCAATTGTTTTAATGATACTTCTACATCCTTTACATTTAAATCTACTTTTAAATTATTTTATATATTTGGTGTTTTCGTTAATGTGTCTTGTGCTAAATCTTGTATGTTTCAATGTCCTCCGTCCAGGTAATTAGATCACATCTTTCCTCCTCACATCACGAATTTACCAAATACTCCATTTTTGATGACAGTTATTAGGGGTTTCCTTATTGAACTAGTTATATTACTTATTACCTATTTAAGTCCATTACATATTAACCTAATTTTCATTTTCCTTTCTCTCTATTTCCAGGTAAACGAAATGTCCCTATTTCAGTTTGTGCCACCGAAAAGGAAATTAAACTTCAAATCATTTTATTTCTTTTTCCGCGAGCGTGAATAAATGTACGAGTACGAGTATTTAAGTGTAAGTGCTTAGTTAGCCTAAATAAAGTTAAATGTGTAGCCATGGTTTCACGTTTTCTATGTCAATCATGACACTAAGTGGTGGCTGCTCCCTGGCTGATTGCCTACGAGGCCTTCTCCTTCCTCCTCGAATGCTATTGCTTCAAAAACAAGCCATGGCAACGCCGCCAACATCGATTTCAACCTTTAAAAAATTACTTACATGATAAATATTTAATTGGCTCTCTACTGAGACAGACCATATGGATTTTGTTGCTGTAATGCATTTTATTTATTATTAAATTATTGCCGACCACACCCCTCTTTCGCTATCATCTAATGCTGAATACATTTAAAATTATTTATATGTCTCCTTATTCTGAAAACAAAAACATATGGCCACTTCGGCCATAAGTAATTGCTACTTGAATAATTTTATTGTTTTTATTTACGTATAAATATTTTTTCTTGGTTTTCGCCAGAAAAGGCTCCTTATGATGATGGCATTTCTTTTAACTTTTCCTTCGAAATTTGTCTTGAAATATTAATTGCACAGGGAATGAACAATTTTGCTCAAAAGCCGGTTTTGAAAATTTTTTGAAAACTTTTTACGCCGGCTTGCGTATTTTGTTTTCTTTTCAGTCGTTGTTGTTGTTTCTGCCATTATGAACAAGCGCAGCAGCATTTTTCTTTGGCTTGTTTTCTTGTCTTGCGTTTTGTTTTGATTTTATTTTATTGCCAACCAATAATTTGATTAATATTCATGGCAAAAACTCTCTTTAAACAGCGCCACATGCAATAACATTAAGATAGAGACGGGCGTGTTTCCATCAACTTAGTCAGTCTGTCTGTCAGTCTGAGTGCCGTGTAAATAATTTTATGCTTCGAAAAAAAGCGATGCAGAAAAACTGCAATTAAACACAATTTCGTTTGAAAGAAAAAAAAAATCCAAATACCTTAGCTAAGACTAGAACCGACTAGGAGTTATACTACATAAGTCGGAATATTTCAAAAAATTGAATTTTGTGCTTTCGGTGTTAACTGATGTCATTGGTCTTCTTCTGAAAACCGACTCGAAGGACCATTTTTCAAGAAAATCGCATTTAATCAAAAAAAAAACATGACAAATCTACAAATTATTCATTTTTAAGCCATTTTTCAGGAAAGTCAAATTTATTCATTGAAAAAGATTCCGAATTTTTTTATTTGGAACTTCTAATTGAAATTCGATGAAGACAACTTCAACACTACTTAAGTCGTATAATTTTTACATTTAAGTATTAACAGATGCCATTGTTCCCTTCTGAAAACCGACTTGAAGAACCAATTTTCATAAAAATTCCATTCATTGAAAAAATGGAAAAAATATGTTCCAATTATAGAAATTATTCCCTTTTAAACCAACTCGAAGGACCTTTTTTTTATGTCTCAGAGTTAATGCTATCATTGGGATTTATAATTAAAATTCGATTAAAAATCATTACCTTCCAAATAAAACCCCCGCTGGGGATTTTCATCAGCTCGGAGGACCATTGGCGATCATATACTTAGTAGGAACATAAATACTGTTCTGCACATTTTATGCTATAACATGAATAGTAATGAATGCTTTTGCATCGAATATATTGTATATATTTATTGACATATACTCTATACAAAAAGCGAGCAATCATTCGAAAAGTCCGTCTTTGTACTTCGCACACGGCTTAAGTCGCACTGACCAATCATCAATAGCCGCACGCACCTCGCCCCTTTGAGAAAGTGGCCACAGCATGAATCAAAACAATCTTAAGAAAATCGATGTTGGGGTATCTTTTGTGGCAGACCTTGTGCTCTAAAACTGTCCACAATATATAATCCAGTGGGTTTAAATCAGGGCTGCCAGAGAGCCATTCATCAGAAGAAATTAAAGCTGACAAATTGTTCTAAAGCCATGTCTGGGTCATTTTGGTTATATGTATGTGTCGGCGCAGAATTATACTAGAAAGTCCATGCCTGGTTTTGGAATGGGGAAAGGTTAAGTGGTTTCACAACAGCTTCCAAAACGATTTCTTTGTCATTTTGGCCAATGTGTTGACCCCTTGTTCACAGAAATGCAAGTCAGTGACGCCATCGTAAGAGACACCCACTACTGAAGCTTTATGACGGACCTTTTCGACCTGTGGAATCACTTGAGAATCACTTTCTTAGACGAACGTGCATACACAATATCACTTCGTTTGTTGAATTTTTCTTGCAGGGTAAAATTGGTTTCATATGTGAACAAGATTTTGTTTATGCAAGTTATCAGCCTGTTACCCCAAAAAGCGTTTGCATTTTTCTTTCATATTTTTTATAAAGCTGAAGTCAACAAATGTTCTTTGCCGCCTTTGAAAGCCCCAAGACTCAAGTCTTTTTTGATAATTCGACTCATGGACTTTTGTGTAATATTCATCTCACGATTTTCTGTTTTCGGAGCGGAATTGGCATAATTCTTGATTTAATGACCTGCGGCGTTCGAACAGTACGAGGGCGTCCCCACCGGTGGCGGTCTTTGACAAACACAAACAGTTTTATGCACCGGTAGATTAACATCCCAAGCGGCCATAGCGTCTTGAAAATGTTGTTTTTTTCATTCCATATTTAAAAAGCGCTACAGAAGCAATTTTGAATTCCCGTTACTACCCAGCGGTAAAATGGTCCAGGCATCAGGCCTGATAGAAGGGCTTCCAACTCCTTCTATTGGAAGGCACGCATGCCGTCTTTATGAAGGCCTAAAAAATGTGCAATCTCTCACTTCTAAAAAAGTAACCGTGCCTCCTGCTCCCGTCTTTTTTCAAACATGTCTAACGCCTTCTAAAATATGTCAGAGAAAAGTCGTTCTTCATGGTCAGCAGTCAAATTGAATTATTGACAACCACCGCCGATATATGTTCATATATTGATGCGTTTCGTTCTCCCTCTCTCTCAAGTTTTTGCATATGTAGAAAAATGTACACTCTGCCTTCCTTATGACGGGAGAAGGAAGGCAGAGTGTACACAAATTCGTTCTCCCTCCCTCAAGTTTCCCATGTATGAACTTTGTTGCTACTGCGAGAGATCAAAACCAGTTTTATGCAAAAAAAAAAAAAAAAGAAATACCGCTAAATAAATTGAAAAGTGAAGGTGAAGACAATTAAAATTAACAAACAATTTTGATTATCTTTGCGAACTTCTATATTATGCATTTGAAGTGCTGAATGTGACATTCATTTAAAATACATTATTTGGTCTGCATTTTGATTTACTGTAGGACTTTCCTTCGAAGCTGTACATCAGACCTAGATCAGACCTTCATTTCGAAGCTCTTAATCATACCTTCATTTCGAAGCCCTTCTTAAGACCTTCCTTTCGAAGTCCTATATCAGACCTTCATTCGACAATCCTTTGTTAGGCATGATTTTTACCGCGAGATGCAAGACCTGGCCTCGCAATGTCACTCCATGTAAAAAAGAAATTAAGATTGAATGCGGCGGCCAGGCCTCGTGGCTCTTAAATCAGGCCTGATAGCTTGCCGCCTAAGACCTGTTTTTTACCGCTGGGTAACTACTGCTACAAAGGTTAGGTTTCATAATCCACGTGTGTTCAATTCTATAACAGTATTTATGTCCCGACTAAGTAAATAGTTTAGGCACAAGAAAGCTTTTATGTCTCCTCGAAGGACCATTTCTCCACTGAACTTAACAATTGCAACCATCTTCCAGATTTTTTTTTTTTTTTTTTCAAAATATAATTGCATTTTCTAATAAATTTCCCAAATAAAGCAATAAGTTTTATCCTACGATCCACCCCAATATATATTGTAGGGCCTGTTGGGGGGTTTTTATCTGATCGGAAGACCATTTTTATCCAAACAGAATTTTATGGTCACAATTACCATTTATGTCTCCTCGAAGGTCAATTTTTCACAACTGTCACTCTATTAAAGAGTAAGTAACTAAGTAGTAGATAACTCAATTTGTGGTCAACTAAGGCATAGATAAGCCAACTGACCCTTTACTAAGGAGAAGATAATCCAAATGTCCGCCTATTATGTATTAGATATCCCAACTGGTCCTCTACTGAGGAGTAGATAACCCAATTGCACTCTACTAATGAGTAGATAACCCAATTGTCCCTCTACTAAGGAGTAGATAACTCAATTTTCACTCTACTATGGAATAGATAACCCAAATACAAAACAATAGGTAACCAAATTTGTGGTCAACATAGATAACTGAGGTAACATAGCATAACTTGTTGTTTACTATAGAGTAGATAACCCAACTCATCATCTGCTAAGCGGTAGATATCCCACCTGGGCGCATACTAAAGAGTAGACAATTTAACTGCACGTCTGCTAAGCAGAAAGTTACCCAAACAACATTTTATGGTCACAATTAGCATTTATGTCTGCTCGAAGGTCCATTTTTCACAATTAACTTTTTATGGTTACAAGAAATGACCATTTGATATTAAAACCTGCATTCATTGTCCATAAAATTCCATTTCAAAATAAAACTAACATTTTTGAGGTCACAATGGCGATCCTCCACAATATAGTTTAGGTCCTCGAAGGACCATTATTGCCAATAAACTTTTTTTTACTATTTTACCAAAAACCCCTCTATTATTTAACTTCTAAGTAATATTCGAACAAACACTATTTGACTTTTACTTCTCGAAGGAACATTGTTATGAAAGGTCGCATTCAAATGAAATAAAGGGTTTTCCAACAAGAGGTGTTATTTTGGTATTCAAAGAAAAATTCAATTTTTTGAGATGAATGATCGGATGTTTATTTCATAATAAAGAGGAAGGTATGCCGTTAATAATGAAAAACAACATCAGCCAAATGGCCACCACGACCACGCTTATGATTTATTACCAACAATTTTCTATTCTACTTGGTATTTGAGGTTGATCGAAGGACCATTTTTTCTGGGGCCCTACATTTTCTTTGTATTTATTGTTTGCTCGAAGAACCCTTTCATTTGAATTTTTCTAGGAACGCAAAGAGAATACAAATAAAGAGAATATATTAAATAAGGAATATTTTCAAAAATTCAAAAAAAAAAATATACCAGGATATTATTTCACATGAAAATATAAACTGTACTCGTATATCATTAATATATATATTATTACGGAAAATATACTCGTATGTACCTTGTACTATGATTGTTCCAGTTAACTAATCCCACTCCAATTAATCCCCCTGTGGGGGCCATTGTAGGGTGCTTATAATCGCACGAGTATAATAAAACATTTAAACATTTTCTGCAAACAAATAAAACTGGTTTCGCTTTTTTCCCTCTGTTATTTTATTTCATTTCATTTTCTTGCCATCGGGAGCTGTGTTGGCTCTTGCCTGGCAGGCATTTCCAAGATACATACATATAGCCATACATTGGAAGACCTTTCTCTCCATCTCTCTTGCAGTGCCGACGACTACATCTTTCCATTTTAATAACAATGTCCGTACGGCAGCGGTACGTGTATGGATTTTTTTTTATAGACTTTGGTAAATACTTTGTTTTTGCTTTTTCGTTTCATATTATTATGGGGGCCAGTAGTGCCAAGTGCATGTTACTCTTTAGCAGTCTTTAAAAACAAAGTTATATGGCCATATGACGACGACGAAGCCGGCGAGGCCGGCTATGATTATATGGAATTTTTATTGCAATTGTTTTATGCGAATATGCCATATAATGCTGTCCATTTGCCTCATCATGCATGAGTTTGCTTTGGGTCAGAAGCAGAGAGCAACACTGTGTATATTTGTTGAAAAATTAGTTAATTATTTGTTTATTTGATAGGCGAAGCAAAAGGTCAATTAAAAGGTGGATGCAACAGACAGATTCCACATATTTTTCCAAATTTTGGTAATTAAATCATTTAATTAATTTAAATTGGAACGCCCCTCCAACTCACCTAGGTAGCGTGCTCGCATATGTGTTTGGAGGTAGTGGGTTCGATTCCCAGCAGAGGCTCTGGTCTGTCGCTACAAAAATATAACAAGCAACATGTATTTTCCTTGGACCGTAAAATTAGAATATTAATTTACTTTGTATTGTAATTCATATAAAAAAATTATTTAAATTAAATTGATATATTTCTACAAATTATAAAAAACACTGCCCTTTAAACTTGTTTTAGTTAACCAACTTGCGGGAAATTGGACCGGTACAATACCAAACGTTTGATAGGTCCATTAAGGACAGGGATCGCGGTCCGCAAATTGTCTTTTTAAAAAAAAAAAAAAACCAAGCAAGTTTAACATGTGTTTGTCATTTTAGGTTCGCACTAAAAAATACCAAAGTATCGACCATCTCACGACGGCGCTTCGCCGGGAATGGGCCAAAATACCGCAGAGCCACTTTCGTGCAGCGTGTGATGGCTTTGTCGGCCGTTTGAAGGCCATAATTCGTGCCAAAGGTGGCCAATTCGAACAAATCTAAACTGTTTCTAAAATTTTATTTTATTTCCGACATTTTTTGCTTTTGAACAATAAAATTTAAAAAAAAATTAAAAAAATATAGCGCTTTACTTTGTTTCATTACATATCAGCCACCCTGTAATGCATTAGATAGCCCAACTGGTCGTCTGCCAAGGAGCACACGACCCAACTAAGGAATATGTAACCCAATTTGTCGTCAACTAAGAAGTAGATAACCAAACTGCAAGCCAACTATGAAGTAGTTAACCCAAATAATCGTTCTAATAATAGAAAAACAAATTGGCGTTCAACTGATACATAGGCAACCCAACTGACCCTCTCCTAAGGAGTAGATAACCCAATTTGTCGTCAACTAAGGATTAGATAACCCAACTTGTCCTCTACTACGGAGTAGATAGCCCAACCTGGCGTCAACTAATTAGTATATAACCCAGCTGGCCGCATACACAGGAGTAGATAACCCAAATGTCACTCCGCTAAAGAGTAGTCTACTAAGTAGTCAATAACTCAATTTGTGGTTAACTAAGGCATATATAACCCAACTGACCCTTTACTAAGGAGAAGATAATCCAAATGCCCGCCTATTATGGATAAGATATCCCAACTGGCCCTTTACTGAGGAGTAGATAACCCATACTGCCTTCTACTAGGTAGTAGATAATCCAACTGGCCCCATACTAAGTAGTAGATAACCCAATTGTCACTTTACTAAGGAGTACATAACCAAATTGCACTCCACTAAGGAGTAGATAACCCAATTGTCCCTCTACTATGGAATAGATAACCCAAATATATCTCTTCTAAATAAGAGATAACCCAGTTTGTGGTCAACATAGATAACTAAGGTGTAGATAACATAACTTATTGTTAATAAAGAGTAGATAACCCGACTCATCACCTGCTAAGTGGTAGACATACCATCTGGCCGCATGCTAAGGAGTTGACAATTTAACTGCACGTCTACTAAGCAGAAAGTAATATAACTTGCATTTTACTAAGATAACGGGTTTTCCAATAGCAATGATATGATTTTGAAGTGACGTTTCGACCATTTTTAATATGTCATGATCTGTCATTTGTTTTGCACTACTGAATAGTTTTTACAATTTCATCATGGAGAGATATACGCAAGAACAACGTTTACAAATTATTCAGTTTTATTACCAAATTATCGTTCTGCAATTGCAACTTTTTGTGCGCTAAGACCATTTTTAAAATCAAAAACAAAATACTTTCCTGTCGACCTACGACCTTGACACCCATGAGCAATATTTCAGCTCTCGTTAAGAGCTATATTTTTGCCATTGAGCGATTGTGGCTACGTACCACACAGCAAATGAAACAATTGAATTGTTCCGACAAAAGTTTGGAGATTCGAATATTTCAAGAAATTGTTGTATTGAATGGCCTCCAAGAAGTTGTGATTTACCACCATTAGAGTATTTCTTGTGGAGTTATTTGAAGTCATTGATCTTTCGAAATAAACCATACTCTCTTCAAGCTTTACAAGTTGGAAAAAGTGCTCGAAAATTGGGTTCATCGAATTCGTTCCTGCAGAAGAAGTCGTGGAGGTCATTTGAATGACGTTTTATTTAGAACTTAATTGTATCGATTGTACTTCACATTAAATAAAGAACTTCTGAATTTCCTTAACAATAAGTGTTTTTTTTAAAGAAATCATATCACTCTTATTGGAAAACTCTATATAATTAATTTCTTTATTATAGTTTATTCATTTCCCTAAGTTTATTTTATATTATAATTTTAATGTCAATTGCAAATTTTTAATTTTAAGATAAATTTTTTTTAATATTTTGTTGTTTCTCTTTTTTAATTTCCTGTTCAACTTTCCGTTGTTGGTGAACAGGAAAACATTTACAAATTCAGTTAGCTTGGAAGAATGGAGCCCAACGTTGAATGCAAATGTTTCTTAATTTTTTTTTATTTTTTTTTTTACCATTTTCCATAAATTATATCTGACCAATAATATATTAACTAATTTTTATTAATTATTTTGGAAATGTAAACAATATCAAAACCCACAATTACTTTAGTATATTTTTGCCATTTCTCTAGGAATATTCTTGATCATTTTCTTTACACTTGCCGCAACTTTAATTTTAACGCAAACTACTCCCAAACAATTTTTTTAATTTATTGTTTTGCCCCCTTTTTAATTTCCTGTTCATCTGCCCGTTGTTGTTGTTCTTTATTCCATCTCTGCCTAAAGCCGGAAAAATAAACATTTCTAGTTTTTCGAGTCCTCATTTACGAGTCCTGAAGTTAATTTAACTTCGTGCAATGTTATCATAAAGCATTCGAATTTAAAAATCAACAAATACAGATTTGTAAAAAAAATATAAACAAATCCATCATCATCGTCTTCGCCATCAGCGCCAGACAAAACTCCACAATCATCAGCATTAGTGGGGAGTGGAGTACTATCATTCCCATCCTCATCATCGTCACTCTCAGTCACAGCCCATGCAGAAATGTACTCGTAGATGTTGACGCACAGCACAGGAAAGACCTATAAAAGTATCGTATAAAAATATACATAAAATGCATAGCCCGAATGTAAAATTTAATAAAAACGATGTGCATTAATGCAATTTTACAAACACTAAATGTCATGGTCATCCATGGACGGCAGACAAAAAGGCTTTCGTAGCAAAGGGAGATTTTTATAGGGTTTATTTAGTTCATTAACTTCATGAAAGCAATCAAAAATTGGAATTGATCGAAAAGCAAAATGGTTCCTGGAGACAATGTTGGTACCTTAATACGAGTTGACATGAATCAATCATTTGGGTTATATTCTACAAGTATTTTAAAGTTATTTCTCTAAGACTGAATAGTTTCTTGTTATATAGAAAAAATTAGTCTATTTCCTATGAGGTTTTAATCTGTAATCGATATTACATATTTCATGATTTTCTCACAGTCGAGTTTAGATGAAGATCAAAGAGTAGTTTACTTTTTCACTAGAGAAAAACATAAAATTTTCTATTGCATTTCAGGCTGTTTGAAGGACCATTTTTATTATTTCGATTATGATCGCATATGAAAATTTTAAATTTTATCTAAAACTTAGTAATATTCTTCGAAAAACTGGAAAATTATTTTTCGAGGGTGGGTCAATAAATCCGTGACTTTTTGAATTCCCCTCCGCCTAACTGAAAGGGCAATAATGCTGCTGTCAAGAGGCATATGTCAGCTGACTTTTAATAAGCTGCGTCATTTAGTTTGTGTTTGACATCAGACAACGGCGTGACTTGAGGATAAATGAAAAAAGTTAACTTTGTGTGCTCATTAAGCTTTATTTTTTGCGGAAAAAACTATCACAAAAAATACAAGTCTAAGCCTGAAAAATGCTATGGGAATCTGTCCCACAAATTTCAATGATAAAAAAAATTGGTTTACTGAACCTTGCTTTCCGCAAGATGGGTGCCGCGTTTGCTCACAATCGACCACAAACGCAAACGTGTGACAACTTCTCAGAACTGTTTGGCGTTGTTCAACTGCAATATGGCGAGTTTTCGCCATTTCGTAACCGTGGACGAAATGTGAATCCACCACAACACACCAGAGACCAAACACGGCAGTTATCGGGATGCATCGCCCACAAATAAGACAACGTTGGTTTTGTCAGCCAATAAAATAATGGTGACCATTTTTTGGGATTGACTTTCCACATTGACTTTATGAAAAGGGTAAAAAATCAATGGCGGATATTATGCCAATTTATTGGGTCGATTTAATGAGGATTTGAAAAAAAAACGACCGCATTTGAAAAAGATCTTTTCCAGCAAGACAATGCAATGTTGCACACATGTACAGTCTCCACGGCAAAAATGGATGCTACGATTGCTCCCTCATCCGCCGTAATCTCCGGATTTAGCACCGAGTGATCATTTCTTGTTTCCAAACCTGAAGAAATACCTCGGTGGAAAGAAATTTGACTCCAACGATGAAATCATCTCAGAAACAAATACCTATTTTAATGACCTCGACAAATCTTATTTTTCTAGGAAGAGATAAAAAAATTGGAAAAACGTGTGGCAAAGTGTATAAGGCTCAGAGGAGACTACGTTGAAAAATAAATTTATTTTGTATTTAAAAATCTGTATTTCATTTAAAAAGCCACGGACTTAATGACAAGCCCATTAGCTTATTTTAAAAATTTTAATTTAAAGCAATAATCTGAAGGACTTCCGAACTTCCCAAAAAGTGGTGAAAATAGCGATCCAGATGAACTTGGATTTTCACCGATGAATCTAACATGCGCTTGTTGCACGATTTCATTCATTATGTTGCAGTAGATTCGCACCATTGCTCGTAAAGTAATTACCGTGAGTTGAACCTGGGTCTCCCCGCAATGCAGCAGGTTAACGCTGCCCTGAGACATGTAGGGACCCTTTAGAGTATGAGTACTTTTTAGCTAACTTGTGAATAATTGGATCTTATTCACTGCTTTGGATACTCCCTTTATCAAGGAATAATTATATTGGAGTGTTCGGATTCGCAGCGGATGTTTAGCGTTTTTTTTTAATATTAAATTTTTTTCTAACGTCTTCAATTTAGAAGGATCTATTTTTAATAACAAAGCACGACTTTTGCAAAATAATTAATTTGGGGATGAACAAACTGCACTAACTTCTTCCTTAGAAGTACAGTATAACCTCTCTAATCCGGACACTCGATAGTCCGGACTTTCCAGTAATCCGGACAGCTCAATCATTCAGACAGTTTCGACAATTTACCTCTGTAGTGCGGACAGCAATATATTTTTGTGTTTGTTTTTAAGTTATTTGACGTTATTATACCTTTAGCCTAAAGTCAAAAACATGTTGTGGTTCTGGGAAATAACTTTTTTTGAAAGTAATCGGTGGTTGCTAAAGTTCAAAGTTTGTAATGAAATTGGTGCTTGGAAATATGAGGCGAAAAATTATAAAGTAATAAATCTGCTGTATTATTTTTGAAAATCGCCGTTTTTAGGAAAGCATGAAAATCCATGAGCGTTTAAAATATTGTAACTTCGTTTTGTATATACGTCTACCAAAAAATGCTGGATATTGACTTTCGTCTTTGAAGAATGAGGAAATTTCTGATAAATGCTAAGAAGCCGCTGAAAGAACTTCGGCTCCATCACAAGAAATTGAAATCAATACGGAGGATTCCATAGAAAGAAAATAGGACCATAAAAATATTACATTACTTGTTCACCACTGATGAAGTTATAGTTCCGTCAGTTGTGTCAAACGAAAATATTGAAAAGAACATAGACTCCATTTGTAGTCTTTAGGGAACTAGACCTGGAGCTCAATTATTTAAACTTTTTTACAAAAATCTTAGGAAATTCACTATTTTTTGTAAACAGATAAGAAAGCAGCCGAACCCCTTTGCAAGTGCTATTTCATAGGCTGATAAAGTAATAATATTTCTCAAAGAATTTAAAAACATATCTAAAAAACTGCACAAAGAATAGTGTAAAAGTTTCAGTTGCATTTATTATAAATCTTTTCTTTTTAAGAAACGCGTTTCTTAATAAAATAAGAAAATATGACCCATTTTGGAGTTTTGTACTGTAGTCCGGACAATTCCGTAATCCGGACAAAGGTCGAAACTATATCTGTCCGGATTAGAGAGGTTATACTGTACTTAAAATGTGATTCCTTAGTACTGATTCACACGAGGCATTTTTATGTCCTATGTGATTGTAGTCTCATTTAACCCATTTTCGGCCGTTTCTATATTTTCCATGCGATGTTTTTCCGTAAAGATGAACAAATTATTTATATGTAAATATTCTATAATATAGCAAATTTTGTTGGCTTTCAAGAAAAATTAATTGCAACAATCCTCCACCGTCTACACTGAAAAAAAATTTGTCATAAATTTAAAGAAATGCTCCAAAGACGTCATTAGTTTTTAAAATAAGTACATTTTGTACTTAAAATATAGATAATTTTAATAATATTAAGTAATTTTATTAATTTGATGAAATGAGATGACTTGAAACAATTATTCAAAAAGTAGCCTCCAGTTTTCACTTTTTAAAAAGTATATTTAATTTTCCAGTCGCTTTACGATAGTATGTAAATTTTTTCGGAATATTTTTTATTTTAGGATTCTCGAAGGACCATTTTTTATATACTTTAATGAAATAGCATTTTTTTATTGAAGTGTTCATTTTTTATAGAATGATAAACCCTATTCCGACAAGTGTTACTTCGTCTCTTGATCTTGAATAGCAGTATACTTTAAGGGAGTAATAAGTTCACAAATATTGCCTACAGTGTAGGCTAATTGTGTAGTCAATGCCTAATTTATTATTGTAATGTTATTCATCCCTTTAATATATACAGGGTATTCAACAAGAGGAGTTATTTTGAATCACCCGGTATTTCGGTAGCTGTCACTTTTGAAGCTTTTATGTATTATTTGACATTTGACAAGTACAAAACGATCAAAAACGATCGAACAAAAAAACGATACGAACGATAGAAAATCATCTTGACTGAAATCATCTTGACGTCAACAAGCAAAATTGTCGCATCTGGGGCTCGGAAAAGCCAAGTGTTATTGTTGAGAAGCCTCTCCATGCTCAACGTGTGACCGTTTGGTGCGGTTCATGGTCCGGCGGGGTCATTGGGCCTTACTTTTTCGAAAATGATGTTGGATCAACAGTTACGGTGAATGGATTGCGCCATCGAGAGATGATTAATATTTTTTTATGGTCGGCGTTGGATGGTATTGATCTGGACAACGTTTACTTCCAACAAGACGGCGCTACGTGCCACACAAGCAACGAAACCATTGCTCTGTTACGGGGAAAGTTTCTGGACCGTGTTATCTCTCGAAGAGGTGATCACAATTTGCCACCGAGATCTTGTGATTTAACACCTTGCGACTTCTTCCTTTGGGGCCACGTGAAAGATAAGGTATACGCCAACAGCCCAGCGTCGATTCAAGACCTCAAAGATAGTATTCGTGAGGCTATCGAGGACATAGGGCAGCCACTTTGCGATTTGGTTATGGAAAATTTCATGAAAAGAATATGGTCCTGTAAGCGTGGTCATGGTGGCCATTTGGCTGATGTTGTTTTTCATTATTAACGGCATAGCTTCCTCTTTATTATGAAATAAACATCCGATCATTTATCTCAAAAAATGGAATTTTTCTTTGAATACCAAAATAACACCTCTTGTTGGAAAACCCTTTATATATATTCTCCCATAGTTCCTAGGAGAAACATATCGTCTTTAATAAGCTTTTACAATTTTGAGCATCTCGAAGGACCAAATCTATTGTATTTATAATTCCCCTACCATATGGGATGATCCTGCAATGTTGAGTTTAGTGATCATCCTATACAAAATTATTTCGAATCTTGGAAGATTTTGAAAACCTTAGTCTCTTAAGTTCTCAATAATTTAATTATTTACATAATTTACAGCATACTTTTAGGGATTATTTGCAACTTATCAATTGCATAATGTGAAGGCTGATCAATCGATAGAAGTAAAGTACACGTGACCATATTATATGGTTATAATTTTAATTTCCCACTCCGTTTAACCTCCCCTCCTTCATTTTCTTTGGCAATCCATTCATTACAGAAGAAATTTGCATAACGTGAAAAATGCTGGGAAACTAAATTCCCCTGCATTCTTACAAAAATTAAAGCAAATATTTACAAATAAAGTACACAAACAAAGATGGAAACTAGAAAATGTATGATGTTGAAATTACGATTATACTTGCCTGAACATGCATTCTCAGTCTCATCGTGATAAATGCAAGTAGCTTAGACCTGGTGAATCCAATTGAGTGGCGGTGATCACTCCACCATTTCCGCGGCCAGTGCAAGTGCCATAGAACTCCACTCAGACAGTGGAATACGAGTTAAAGCAATGACCATCATCATAACTGGCAAATGATTGATGATGGATTCATTTAGATGCTGCCCCTGCTACTACGGCAAAATTTCACAGCTCTCCTCCGTGCATGGATGGTCTGGAAGCCAATCACACGTCCAGGGGTAATTGTTACAACAGCCGTTGCAGTCCGGTAAAAGCGTAGTCAATCATAATGGAAGAAGACACCGAGAGATATATGGACTCGTCACACTAAAATGTTCACACGAAAACCAGTTGCTCTTGGAACTCTGTGACCGTTCATTTGTCCGCCTCTCTGCGATTCCCTTTTGTTGCCAGCACGTCTCCAGATCTGTCTATGTACAGGGGAGTAGAATCTATGCTAATTTTTTAAGTAAACTATGTTCTTAGTTCAGCTTTCCATTTTTCATAGTTCTTTTATGTGTTGCTTCTAAATTCAGAACAAAAAAACAGAAGTTAATGCATAGCCGGACAAATGTGTTGAGGAACGACTACTCCATGAGAATCCATGAATGTCGTTGTTGCAGTTAAGTAAATAGAAAATCATTTGTGTTTTTATTATCATTTTTTCACATTTTTTTGAAAACAAAAAGGTATTTGTAAATAAAGTAAACTCCATAAAAATAAGCAGCTACAAATAGGAAACATCAGATTTAGATTTTCACACATGAATGCTACAAGTAAAAGCCAACTCTCCAAAGTCATGCACATCATCTCCCAGCAATTCCCCCCACTTCATCTCATTTCGCTTCCTTACTCATTCCATACCACATCCCATCATCATGATGAGATTCGTTGTGGTCTTTGCCTGGAATCACTGAGGATGGAACTGCTGGTGTGGTGGCTATGTGCATTCGGCCTCTTCTTCTTCTGGGTCTTCTCGCTGCTGTTTTTTTCTTTTTCAAATCTTAATTAGAAACATTAGCACGAGTGTGTTTAAAAGAGATTTGTTTAAGGAAATGGTGCGGGTGCTGCTGCCACTGCCACTGCTGCATCGCCTGAAATAGTCATGAGCCGCACAGAAATGGTAGAGCTGTGATTTTTTCCACCCTAACTAGTTATCAATAGATGTCTGGAAAAGTTGTTTTGCGATACCAAGAAGGCGGTATGATAAATGAAGTGAATGAGAATTATGAACAGCAATAGGTTACTCCTAAATCAATCGCGGTTTTCAAGTTGTATTTAGTTCAAAGTATAAAATAGTACCTTATTCACAGTTTTGTTTTTAACTATCGAGTTGGAGATCGTTGTTTGTGTTTTCTGTAAAACAGAAAAACAAACCTTCTTCGAAAAAGAAGAATAAACTTTTGAAACGATATCGTCCACAAACCAGTGGCCACCCTTAATACATTTCACACATTTCTTATTCTCCTTTTTCAAAGAAGGTTTGTTTTTCTGTTTTACAGAAAACAAAAACAACGATGTCGAACTTGATAGCCAAAAATAAAACTGTGAAAAGTCATAACAGATCGAATTACAAAAGCAAAAAAACAATGATAAACCCTTATTTTTAAATGGTCCTTCGAGTTGGATATAATTCCGGAATTTATGATATTTCTTCGAAACATTCAACATCTCTTCGTAATATATCCTTGCACTGTATGTTTCGGCAGTTATTGGGTAAATCAGCTTTCCAATGGTATAATATATAATTATTATAATTAGATGTCATTAAAGTCTCCGAAAGTGTACCACAACAATCTTATTTTAATAATAATACATAAAAACATGTAAAATCTCCACCATGGATTGCATTCAATTTTATTACTGGAAAAATCTTTCAATATGAGGAAAATCATGAAACGAACCTTTTTGTTTAATTAAATTATTAAAAAAACAATCGCTGCAATTTTTAGCCAAATTTTAGGCCCCAAATTCTTTAGCCAAACTCTTCACCTAAAAAAGTTGGTATTTATGGCTTAAACTAGCATTTTTGAGAGCTACTTCTACACGGGGACTACAACAAAATAAAATTTGATATGTATACATTTTATTGAGATGAATTCAAGCCAAAATAGAATACAAACTGCAAAGTTTCAGCTAAATTTCTTAGAAAATTTGGTTTTTATGGCTTCAATAAGCCTTTTTGGGAGCGACGTCTATAGGTGGACTATAACCAAATATGAACTGATTAAAAAAAGTTTACTGCCATGAATTATTGTCTCAATTAAACACAAACTGCAAAGATTCAGTTAAAATACTTAGAAAATGTGGTATTTATGGCTTAAATACGTATATTTTGGAGCGACCTCTGTTGTGTGGCTATAACAATATATGAAGCGATTTGCAAAATTTTTGCTGTGATTAATTCTTGTTAAAATAGAATACAAACTGCAAAGCTTCTACTAAATTGCTTTAAAAATGTGGTATATATGGCACAAACCCCGTATTTAGGAGTGACCTCTACATATAGGGAAGCTATATCAAAACATTGACCGATATGGCCCATTTGCAATCCCAAACAACCGGCAACTATAAGAAGTATTTCCACCAAACATGATCAACCTAGCTCTATTACTACGGACAGTAGCGTGATTACAACAGACGGACGGTCAAACGGATATAGCTAAATCGTCTTAGAATTACACGACGATTAAAAATATATATACTTTATGGGGTCTCAGATCAATATTTAGAGGTGTTACAACACACTCCATTCAAATATTCGCAGCATGATCATTCCTGATTTTCTCATTTTACTTATTGAAAAGTTAAAATGTAGTTCTATTTAAAATGGTCCTTCCTGATATTGAAAGTTAAAATATTGCTCTATTTAAAATGGTCCTTCGAGCTGGATATAATTCTCATGAATATGCAATTTTTTCAACTTATCCCAAAATATAATCATGCTATTGTATGTTTCTGCAATTCTGTGAGAAATTAGCTTTCCAATGGCACATATATTATTATTGTTTGGAATTATTAAAGGTCCTTAAAGTGTACCACAAAAAACTGGATTCTAATTTAAAGAAAAAATATTTGTTTCACTGTAAAAAACTTTCTGAAAATAATTTTGCCATATACAAATTTTTAGAAAAGTTATTTGGAAAACGTTTTGTTTTTATTGAAAAATATATTGCACCTGCTCCACAAAAGGGGGTAACGACTCAAAATGAAAAAATGTCAGTAGATGCCAAAAGCAGCTTCCGTTAATATTATTGACGTTTAACAATTTTTTCAAAAATTATGAACATATCTTCCTAATTATATTATCTTGCAATGACATATTTCCGTTAATATTAATTTTTTAAATTAAAATTTACTGGAACAGTTTTTGAGCTCTAGATAAATTTTTTCATTTTGAGTTGTTACCCTTTCTTTGGACAATTGCGATATATAAATTGTATTACAGTTCATTAAAACCAGAAAAATGTACCACAAAATCATTACATGGCAGCAGATTGGAAACCGAGCTTTTGTTATAGGAATAAAGATCATTCCTGATTTTTATACCCAGAACCCTTCACTCGAATAATGGTCGCAATATGCCCATGTTTTGATATAGCCACCATACAATAGTCCCTTCAGATTTGACTTCTTATCGTCAACAAACCAAAATTTTCGAGTAAAAACATTTTTGGACAATTTTACAAAAAAAACATTGTGATTTATTGTGAGAAATTTACAACAACATTTACAGTTTTCCTTAAAATTAAAAAAATCTTTCGAGGCAACAAATTCAAACCCGCACTTTTGTGTTATAAGACATTGTTCATTCATAATATTCGCATTGTTCATTGATAATATTCACGTTCACAAGTTCACCTTTCACTTTATTTAAATGACTCTCCGTGCAGTCATGTCGAAGGACTGCTTCTTTAAGATTGTCCTTTGATTTGGTCATAATTTTTTAAAATGACCCCTCGAATGGGTTTTACAATATTTTTAATGGTCCTTAGAGCTGGACATGAGACTTAAGAATAAAATGTTTCCTCAACTTCTCAACAAATTCAATAATTCTCGTTAGTATTTACATTTCATATTTTTTTGGAAGTCAGTTATGGGTTTTATTCTACTTTCTACAGTTTTTTTTTCTAGCTTCTTTGCTCCGATTCAGCTGTTGTAAGAAAAATTTCATTTTATGAATCAATAAAACCTCATATTTTACTTTATTTAATTGGTCCTTCGACAATGTTAAAATGGTCCTTCGAGTTGCTTGAAATTTTCAATAAAAAATATGTTATTTTGCTTATTTAAAATGGTTCTTCGAATTGGTCACAATTTGTTAAAATTGTCCCTCGATTTGGTCATACTTTATGAAAATGGTCCTTCGAGTTGCATTTAATTCTCACGAGTAGGCAATTTTCTCAGCTTATCCCACAATCCTCGTTAATATTTCCTATTTTCATTCAATGCATTCTCTGGGGGGGGTCAGTTATGGGCTTTATTCAGCTTTCTACAGTTTCCCTTGCTTCTCTATTTCGATTTGTTCATGCCATCCATTTAAAAAGCCGTTGAGAAGTTTGAAAAGCTTATGACGTGCATGTGAGTAAGCGAATGAGTTAAGTTGAGTTGAGTTGTGACGAGTTAGCAGCGCATATTCTCAAATAGTCCGTAATTGTGAGTGAGCATTTATTCAAAGTGTGGGAAAGTTTTTAGAGTCGTTCTTAGTACGATTTCTATGTCCCCCAGTCTCCCCCCCCCCCGCCATTCGCTAGCTCATTCGTTCAAATAAAGAAAATCATTTAGAAGTCATTTAAGTTGAATTTATAGTTGCCTTTTCAAATGGAATGGACTGGTTTTTAGGACTGGAGTTGGGTTTTTTTTTCTCTCATTAAGACATGAAAGCGAATACATATTTTACTTCAAATGTTGGCTTTTTTGCATTTCCATTTTTTTTTTGCTGTAAAAGGAAAATTTTGCAAATCTACATAATTGCAGAGTTTGAAGTTTTAATTTCCTAATGTATGTATGTATATGGAATAAATACGAATTAGAGTGCCATAATTAGTAACATTTGCCTTTTTAAAGAGTTTGTAATGAGATTGTGGGAATAAGATGGACTTTAAGTAGTAATAGAGCATTTTTATGGAATGAATTTTTATTCTAAACAATTGGCAAAACTGTTTTTCTGCTTTAAAGCTGATCTTTCGAATGTAGTTTCTGCAAATGGCTTAAGATAAGTACACACACCTTCAATTGTTTTGTCTAGACCTAGCTCAAAGACTATCGAGAGTATAGACACCTCATGAAGGCTTGTTGTCAAAATAACAAAACTGTTTTCCGCAGATGCAATGCTTTACCATCCTCTGAAAAGCTTATGAAAATGGATTAAGATATACGAATAGATTCCTGCGATTGTCTTTGCTTAATAAGCATAGTTCATATACAATGAATTGCCAGTATGGACATCTTATTAAGACTTATTGTCAAAATATAACTGAAATCTGCATATGCTTTAAAACTTAATTTTGATTACTAAACTTTTTATATTTAAAAGCTGTAAGCTTCGTAGAAAGTATAAGCTGTAATTATATATACACCCAGGAAAATAATTGGTTGGAATTCGATTGTAACAATAAAAAATAGTACTAGCAACAAAAAGTATATTGCCTACACCGTGTGTCGGTTGTATTTATATATAAATAGTTGAAACAACAATAATAACATGGATACGATCAAATAAAAATGCTTGCAACTAAATCGAAGGTTGTGTCAATCAAATTAAGATTGTTTTTTTCATTGACATTCGGTTAGTTGTGGTAACCAATCTTAAACTTTCATTATAGTACCATATGATCGATTTTTGGTTGTGACAACCAATGTTTTATTCTTGACAACAGAAATTGTATAATAGACTACAACAGAAAAAAATATTAATAAATAATCGTTTTTTTGGTTATCCCAATAATTTCCCAAATTTAGAATAATGAAATGTATTTTGGGGGAATACAACCGAAAGACTGGTTGCTGTTTGGCTTATACATGACAAACAAAAAATAAAATTACTCGACATAAATAAATCTTCAACATTTTGTTCAAGAGCGGTATATGTAGTCAAAAATAATCAATAATTAATTGTCAGAACAATAAATTTTTTAAAACAGTTGGTTATGGCAACTTACAACAGATAGTTTTAGCCACCATTTTCGTAGTTATCGCAACCAAATATGATTGTTGTCAACATGGAAGCAGAAGTGTACCACAACGAAATTGTTGGTTGTCCTGATGGAATCGCAAGATAGTAGACAGAACTACCAAAATTCGGTTGGCAAATAAGTCGGTTGAGGCAACCAAACTGTATTCTGTGTGTACCAGCTTATGAAAATCTTCCCCGAATTTTTTTGTAGCTTAAAGATTTAATCAAATACATTTTAATAATATTTTTTTAATTTTATGCACAGAATTTTATTTTAAAGTTTCCCAAAATTTATGTATTTGCTTTCCTTTCATAATCCTTCCCCACCTTCGGGTGTATGTGTTAAAGCTCTTTTGGGTTTCCAATATTTTTTCATAATTTATGACACAGTAATGCATTTGAAATTAATTGTTTTTTAATCATGAATAATGCAACTATTGATTCTGTGGCGCAACTGTGTTGACCCCTTCATTTTTCTTCCTATCATTTGTCGGGGGTCTAGACCAATAAATTTTATTTTAATTATTACGCAGATATAACATTGAAAAAAAAACACAAAGAAAAACTTCCAACCATAATTAATAAAATAATACGAGTATAAAACAAAGATAATGTTAAAAAACTGTATATTCATGAAGAGTGGCGTCGGCGGTGTCAGTAATTATGACAAGACCCAGTGGGAAACCCTGACCTCTTCCACTTGGCTACTTCTTTCTTGTGCCAGATAATGCTTCAGTATCGATTTTTTCCTCATTATGTTGTTTCTTTTGTAGGTTTTTTGTTTTTATTCAATTAAGACAATTTAAGTGGAGATTATTTTTTTGAATGATGCTAAACTGTCTTCAAACAGAAACAATGAATCGAAGCTGCATGAAAATGATATGGTACACAGAAAAAAATATTGACTTGCAGCCACATTAAAATTTACATTTTCTAAACGAATATGCATAGTTCATGCAAGACAGTTCTTAATATTAATTAATTTAAATAAATTTAGAACCGCTTAATAATATTAATAATAATAGTAATAATATTAAGCGGTTCTAAATTTATTTAAAGTAAAGTTGCAATTGGAGAACGGTTATTTTAATAATAAAAGAGATTAATTTTTTTAAACGTCTTGCGTATATCTCTCCATGATACTGAACACAATGAAGAATAAATGACAGATCATGACATATTAGAAATGGCCGAAACGTCACTTCAAAATCATATCATCCCTATTGGAAAACCCGTTATAAATAGAATGTATATATATTTATAGGGTCAGAATTTTAACCAATGAATTTTATTTTGACTAAAAAGTTTATACAAAGTTCCTCAATAATAAAATAAGATATTGATATCAATAATTTTATGACAAAAAAAATTTCCAAAATTGTAAGAAGATTTGAAATTTTAAAAAATGGAAAAATTTTTTTTTTGAGTTTTCCAAATTTTTTAATTGCTCTTGAACGGCTAAACCGATTTTTACAGAGTTTACGTCGTTTGAGAGCATAAAGGGCAATTTTTTGAGCATTAATATTTAAAAGAAAAAAATATTTTTTTTTTTCAAAACTTTAATTTAAATAAAATAGCTTTACCTTAGATTTTTTTTTTCGAATTTGCACAAAGTATGCATCAGACTCTAACAAATTCAAAACAGTAATTGGATTTTTGGGGACTCAATACATGTAAAAACACACATAGGCACCTCTGTCAAATTTTGAAATTTTTTTTAAATTTTTTACAAATCCGCATAAAATTTGGGATTTTTTTTTTCAAAACACAACTGATAACTAATTCTTATTTCACCATTTAGCAACTTTTTATAATCTTTTTAGTCAAAAATAAAATTCAGAGATTAATATTAAAAATGCTGACCCTATATTAAAAGTCTGGAAAAGAGCTTTTCGTTGACAACGGACGATTTTTAAGAATTACAGAACTTTAAACTGAAGTAAAGCAAAGAAACATATTTTTAATATCAATTAACTGTTAAATCGGTTGTCAAATAAAGCAGTGTTACCCACTCATAGTTGTGAACCTGTAAAAAAAGGACCCTTTAAAAATTGCATTACCATTTCAGCCCATTAAAATTCGAAACATCTATCCCAAAATCAGGAGCAAATTGGAAACGTGCTTCTGTTGTAGGGAACACGTTAATTCCGATTTTCACATTTTCCTTAGTCAGGAATAAAAATGCGATTTTTTTACAAATGGTCCTTCGAGTTGGATGGAGTTCTGCAGCTGTTGTAATTTTCCCAACTATTCCACAAACATCCTTAATATTTCCTTACATTCTGCATTTTTCGAGGAAATTTTGGTTTTCATCGATATATATTTTCTTATGATTTGAGGGCATTTGAAGCCGTAAAAGTGTACCACAAAAATCTGCATTCTAATTTTCAAGTAAAAATATTTTTCGAAATGTTCCTATATTAATTCGTTACTGTCTCGTGGCGTCAAATCTATGTGATTTTCTTTAATATTAGGACACTTTCTCTTCAGTGTAGATATTATTCTGCAGATCTTTAGAAAAATACATTTCCAGTAATAAAAAAAATATATTTTCTTTGTCATATAAAGACCTGAGAAATTTTTCCTTAAAATTGTTTTTCGGGTCATGAAATATATGCATCTCTTCATAGCCAATTTTCCCATTTTTCTTAGTTCAAAAGATAATTTTTATTTAAAATTTTTATTAATTTTTTTATTTTTAAATTACTTTTTATTTTAACTTTTATATTAAATAAGTTGCATGTAATTGTTAAGAGGAAAAAAAATAATTGTTAAAAATAGATCTTCGATTTGGTAATAATTTCGTAAAATAGTCCACTACTTTAAAATGGTCCTTCGAATTATATGAATTATATGATGTTCTTAGACGTATGCTATGCTATAACTCAATTCTTTGCCAATGTTTTTAAAATTGTTTTCAGTGTACGGAAGGAAAATCAGAAGTCATCAACGATTATTTGATATTGATAGCCGGCGTTTGACTTTGGACACCGTTTGAGTTTTTCCACTGGTTCCCTTTGTCGTTCGACTATATTAGCAACACATTTAGTGTCATCGTCGTCGCTATTGTTAGTTGTCATTTAACTTCAATGAAGATGTCGTTAATCTTTTTGTTTTTTATTCGACAGCAAAGCCATGTAGCAATGTTAGTCTTTAGAATTATCACCAATATCATCAGCAAAACAAAATACCTTTGTAATTTTTTGTACCGCGTGGACCAGAGTCACCGTCCTCTTTACACAAATTTTCAGAGAATATCATCGACTCGATTAATAAATAATAAATTGCAATAACATTCCAATTATCTATTGCCTAATATAACATTTCAAAAAAATGTCAAATAAATAAATCGATACCAAATTTCGAGTAAATAAAAAGGGAAAGACACGTGAAAATGAAATATGGCGTCACCAAAACTACAACATCAACATCAACGTCAGCATCAGCTTCAGTCCCACACAATTGACATTCAATCACTCAGTCTGTCAGTGACGCAACATTCGTCAGACATTTGTGGCCTACTAGCCCACCAAGTGTTGTCGTCATGGCAACCTTTAGATTTTTTTGCCATGCCAATAATGTCGTACCGCAAATCACTACTGTCACACTTCAATAGATGATAAAAGCCTAGCATACACTGGAAAAAAATCAAGAATTCAAATATTTTTGCTTGACTACGATTTTTCTCAAGGTGTAAATGCTATCAGGAATCAGACCGAAAAAATACAAAATCGATTTTTTAATAAATATTTTTTTTTTGGTAAATACTAAAGCAAAACAAATTTTTTGTTAAGGTAAAATTTTTTTTTAAATTTTTTTTCTAGAATTCAAATTTTCATTAAAGGTACCTTTAGTATTTGAACCATATTTGTTGAAGTATAAGCTCGATAAAGCCGACATATCATTTAAATTAAAGTAACTAAAAATGCTGAAAACTTCACTTTCATGTAGAGATTTAAGTTTAGTAAACGTCTTTAAAACATTTATAAAAAATCGTTTTTTTTTTTTTTCAAAAACATCGTTTTTGCTGGCACGAAATAGAGAAAAAACCAAAAAAAAATAGTTTGTTACATTTTCTGAAAGCTAGCATCCTAACGAAGAAAACAGTGCCTATTTGAAAAAATCTATGGATAAATGTATAAATTATGACCAATATTGTAAAAATAGGGAAATTCAAAAAATAATTGTTCATATTTTTTATTTTGGCAATTTTGTTTGGTGGGGACCAAAAAGGGTGTGGCAGTAACGTCCATTTTTATCCCCTCTCCTTAGAGAGGAGGGTATATATCATTTGCTACGAACCAAAAGTGTAACACATCGAAGGAGTGACCTAAGACTCTAAGTATGTTCCGCGGCTATCCGTTTTGGGCCATTTGAAGTCGAATGAGCAATGTCCGTCCGTCCGTCTGTCTGTCTGCTGGCTGGTGCGCACGATAACTCTCGAAAGGAGTAACCGATTGACTTCAAATTTGGTATGTGGTAATATTTTCTTCTATCTCCGCCTAAGCTCGAAGATGGGCCATATTGGTCCACTCCTTCTAGTAGCTCCCCCACAAAGGGTTAACATTTAGTGAAATATTTATTATATAATAACTTCTATACTACTTATTTGAATCCCCTAAAATTCTACACATAGTATTAGTTTATTAGTCACTATTACCTCGAGAAAAATATGCGAAGTTGCCACGCCCCTTTTGGTTCCTCCCACACAAACGGACAGTTTTGAACCAACAGTTAATAGCTTATAACTTTATTACCAGTGCATACAAAGACTTGAAATTTGTACAGTGTAATGGTTTAATAGTACCTACAATACAGTGAAAAAATGGGTATTATTGGTACGCTCCTTTGGTACCTCCCACGCAAATGGACCATTTTGTACCAAAAGTTAACAACTTTTAACTTTAATACCAGTGCCTACAAATACTTGAAATTTCGTACAGTGCAATGCTTTTATAGTACCTAGAGTCTAGGGAAAAGTGGCGTAATTGGCACGCCCCTTTTGGTACCTCCCACAAAAATGGACCATTTTACACCAAAAGTTGACAGCTTATAACTTTAATATCAGTGCATATAAATACTTGAAATGTTGTACAGTGTAATGCTTTTAAAGTACCTAGAGTCCAGAGTAAAATGGGCGTTATTGGCCCGCCCCTTTTGGTACCTCCCACACAAATGGACCTTTTTCTACCAAAAGCTAACGGCTTTTAACTTTAATACCAGTACATACTTTAAAGTTATTAAGTGCAATTTAAATTAATAACAATTTAAATAAAACAAAAAAATAAAATAATTTACCAATATTTTTTGAGACTCAAGGTGAGGGGATTCATTAGTCGGTTTACCCGACTGATCTTTCTTACTTGTTTAATATATTATGGGTACTATAAAAACATTACACTGTACAAAATTTTAAGTAATTGTATGGGCTAGAATCACAGTTATAACCCCTTTACTTTTTGTGCAAAATGTTTTATTTGTATGTGAGGTACCAAAAGGGGCGTGGCAACTTCGCCCATGTTTCTCGAGGTAATAAATAGTGACCAATAAGCTAATACTATGTGTAGAATTTCAGAGGATTCAAATAAGTAGTATAGAAGTTATTAAATAATGAATATTTCGCTAAATGTTAGCCCTTTGTGGGGGAGGTACTAGAAGGAGGAAGTGACCCAAAACGGAAATCCGCCGAACATACTTAGGTTCTTAGGTCACTCCTTCGATGTGTTACACTCTAATAGAATCAACGTTATTCACGATTTGAGGGTGTAATAAACGATGGGTGTATCTCTTCTTCTTTTGAGTGTTACAAACAAATGCACAAATTCATGGACTACAGTGTGGTGTAGGGTATAATAAAAGACGTTGTTGGCATTGTTTTGGCGGCAAAGAGAGGAAATCTTTTAAATACGTTTTTTTTTTCACTTAAATTTAAAATGTTTAAATTTTCCTTAGCTATGAAATTTTCCTATATGAAATGTCCCTTTCATAATGGTTTAATTTATTTTAATACCAACTCAATGCCACTGTCTTTAATATAAAGACTTTAATATTTTCCAGTGTATGTAGGAGATATGTAACACATTCTCGGTTAGTTTCTCTGTTGTCTTTCCCCACAAGTGCCTATGATAGATGGATGGATCGATATATGAATGATTGGTTGCCTATGGGGAAGGGTGGTTAGTTCATGGGTTTACATGGATGGATGCTACCTTTGCACTATCCCCAGACATACACACACGTCATCTTTACGTACATGATGTGCAACACACCCATAGCCACAATATCAAAAGAAAAAATTCAAAATCAAAATCGTATAATGATTGACAGATTTGGGACACAATATAGACCTTTATAAAAATCTACTCACTTCGAGGTTTGATGGTGGGGCCTTTTTTCTCTCTATATATATAGGTATACTACATGGCTCTTAACAAAGGCAGTAAAATATTTGTGTGATCTTTATTGGTTGCCTGCCTCAATGCGAACATACATACGTAGACACTCGCATACATATGAGGCTAAACGAAGCGTTAAATATATATATATATATATATACAAGGTGGCGCAAAAGTAACCTTTCGATGTTTTTTGGCTGTAATTTAAAAAAAAATGAAAAACTTTGATTCTTCTTGTAAATTATTTTTATTTGGTCTCTTAATTTTTTTTACATCAAGTCTAGAATATGATGTCATGTAAATGGCCGCCGCCACAGTTGATTGTCATTTGAGCCCTTTTTATGGCATTTTCCATCACTTTGGCCAAAACTTCCGGCGATAGGTCATCACATTCTTGACGGATATTGTCTTTAAGAGCTGCAAGAGTCTGAGGCTGGTTGACATAAACCCGCGACTTCAAAAAGCCCCACAAAAAGAAGTCTGGAGCGGTCAAATCAGGCGATCTTGCTGGCCAGTGCAAATCGCCAAAACGGGAGATTAGGCGCCCGGGAAATGCATCCTTCAGCATATCGGTTGTGGCACGTGCAGTGTGTGCCGTTCACCGTCCTGTTGGAACCACATGTTTTCCAATCCCAATTCATCAAGTTGCGGCAAAAAGAACTCGTTGATCATTGCTCTGTAGCGCTCACCATTCACAGTAACCGTTTGGCCCGCGACGTCTTCGAAGAAAAAAGGTCCGATGACTCCTCCAGCGAAAACAGCACACCATACAGTGACTTTGAGCGGGTGTATTGGCTCTTCGTGGGTTACACGCGGATTTTCAGTGCCCCAGAAGCGTAAATTTTGCTTATTTACGTACCCGCTAAGATGGAAATGGGCCTCATCACTCGTGATTATTTTTGATGAAAAATCATCTTCCTCTTGGTGGTGATTAAGGATGGCTTGAGCGTATGTTAGACGCGATTGGCGGTCAGCAGCTAACAGCTGATGCACCGTCTGGACTTTGTACGGAAACATCTTCAAATCTTGTACCAAAATTCGCTGTAGAGACCCATTTGCGTGTAGACGACTGATACCCATTTGCGTGGCACGTCGTCTGGTCGACGGCGCTTCCATGACATCCTCGGCTACAGCAGCAATATTCTCTGCAGAACGGCTACTCCGGGGTCTGCCACGCCTGGCAGCATCTCGTGTTGTGCCAGTCTCTTCGAGGCGAGCGGCTAAACGTCGCAGTGTTTCACCAGTAGGCGTTGGACGGCCAGGAAATCTGCGACGAAATTCACGTTGTGCCAAAGTCACCGACCGATTATTGGTCAAATAAATAGTCAGCAATATTCCGCGTTCTGGAGCAGTGTAGCGTAACATTGTATATTAACGTGTATTTCGCATGTGTTTACTACACAAATGTCAAAACAGAACTGACATTAGGGGCCAATCGCAAAATTTATAGCATTTTCTGATAGGAGGATTACTTTTGCGCCACCTTGTATATATTTAATTTACTATAATTATGTTTATAATGTAGATGCATTTTGTTAGGTGGGATTAGATTACTTAATACTTAATTCGTTTGCTGCTTGCTTTGAGGTTTCGCAATTAGTAATGACCGCGCGGTCGGTCGGTCTCTTGTGTGAAAATCAAACTAACATCAGAACTTTTGACATTGACTTTTAGCTTTTTTATTTGCTTTCAAAAAAAAAAGAAAAGAAACTAAAGCTGATGTTTAAAGTTGAACGGTTTCCATTTTCTAAACTAAATAAACCAGACACCAACAACATGAAACTTCGTTGTCTTGCGAATATTTTATTTTAATTAATTAAACTTAAGTTTTCGTCTACAATAGTTTCACATTTTTGATTATTGTATACATTTTAATAATAATTAAACATAAAAAGTTTTTCAACTTAAATATAATTATATATATTTGTAGCTTACAAATGATCAGAACATATTTTTGCCTCCGCACAGTAAAAGGGTTTTCCAACAAGAGGTGTTATTTTGGCATTCAAAGAAAAATGTAATTTTTTTAGATAAATGATCGGATGTTTATTTCATAATAAAGAGGGATGTATGCCGTTAATAATGAAAAACAACATCAGCCAAATGGCCACCACGACCACGCTTACAGGACCATTTCCTTTTCATGAAATTTTCCATAACCAAATCGCAACGTGGCTGCCCTATGTACTCGATAGCTTCACGAATTCTATCTTTGAGGTCTTGAATCGACGCTGGGCTGTTGGCGTAGACCTTATCTTTCACGTGGCCCCAAATAAGAAGTCGCAAGGTGTTAAATCACAAGATCTCGGTGGCCAATTGTGATCACCTATTCGAGAGATAACACGGTCCGGAAACTTTTCCCGTAACAGAGCAATGGTTTCGTTGCTTGCGTGGCACATAGCGCCGTCTGGTTGAAAGTAAACGTTGTCCAGATCAATACCATCCAACTCCGACCATAAAAAATCATTAATCATCTCTCAATAGCGCAATCCATTCACCGTAACCTCATTTTCGAAAAAGTAAGGTCCAATGACCCGGATCATAACCGCACCAAACAGTCACACGTTGAGGATGGAGAGGCTTCTCAACAATAACTCTTGGGTTTTCCGAGCCCCAGATGCGACAATTTTGCTTGTTGACATAGCCACCTAGGTGGAAATGGGCCTCGTCAGTCAAGATGATTTTTCGATATAATTCCGGATCATTTTCATGAATTTCAAGGACTCAATCAGCAAAGACACGACGTTTTTGATGATCGGCCGGCTTGAATTCTTGTGTTAACTGAACTTTATAAGCCTTAAGACCCAAATCTTTATGCAAGACGTTTTGTAGAATGCCCAATTCCATAGAACGACGAGGAATGGACAAACCTTGGTTTTCTTCAACACTTTGGGCTACAGCAGCAATATTCTCAGTTGTTCTTGAGCGACGTGCACTGATTTTTATTCTTCACATCACTACATAACTTGTCCCAACAGCTCGAATTTTTCCACCAATTTCTGTATTGCGGTCCGACAAGGTGCTTCACGACGACCCAAAAATGCTTTAGTTTTACGAACTGTGACTGCAAGATTTTCACCACTTTTGTAGTGAATTTTAATAATTTCAATGCGTTGTTGAATCGTGTATCCATTTTTAGTAATGGCGTAGTTTCTACTTGTCAAATGTCAAAGAATAGAAGCTTCAAAAGTGACAGCTACCGAAATACCGGGTGATTCAAAATTACACCTCTTGTTGGAAAACCCTTATTTTTTTTTAATTTATTTGGTTTTATTAATTTTATTTATTTTTTCTATTTTATTTGTTTTTTACTTTATTTTATTTATATGTTATGGTATACATATTATTTTTTTAACATATTTTTGTTATTTTATTTATTTTATTTATTTTACTTATTTTATTTATTTTATTTATTTTATTTATTTTATTTATTTTATTTATTTTATTTATTTTATTTATTTTATTTATTTTATTTATTTTATTTATTTTATTTATTTTATTTATTTTATTTATTTTATTTATTTTATTTATTTTATTTATTTTATTTATTTTATTTATTTTATTTATTTTATTTATTTTATTTATTTTATTTATTTTATTTATTTTATTTATTTTATTTATTTTATTTATTTTATTTATTTTATTTATTTTATTTATTTTATTTATTTTATTTATTTTATTTATTTTATTTATTTTATTTATTTTATTTATTTTATTTATTTTATTTATTTTATTTATTTTATTTATTTTATTTATTTTATTTATTTTATTTATTTTATTTATTTTATTTATTTTATTTATTTTATTTATTTTATTTATTTTATTTATTTTATTTATTTTATTTATTTTATTTATTTTATTTATTTTATTTATTTTATTTATTTTATTTATTTTATTTATTTTATTTATTTTATTTATTTTATTTATTTTATTTATTTTATTTATTTTATTTATTTTATTTATTTTATTTATTTTATTTATTTTATTTATTTTATTTATTTTATTTATTTTATTTATTTTATTTATTTTATTTATTTTATTTATTTTATTTATTTTATTTATTTTATTTATTTTATTTATTTTATTTATTTTATTTATTTTATTTATTTTATTTATTTTATTTATTTTATTTAATTTATTTAATTTATTTATTTTATTTATTTTATTTATTTTATTTATTTTATTTATTTCAGTTATTTTATTTATTTTATTTATTTTATTTATTTTATTTATTTTATTTATTTTATTTATTTTATTTATTTTATTTATTTTATTTATTTTATTTATTTTATTTATTTTATTTATTTTATTTATTTTATTTATTTTATTTATTTTATTTATTTTATTTATTTTATTTATTTTATTTATTTTATTTATTTTATTTATTTTATTTATTTTATTTATTTTATTTATTTTATTTATTTTATTTATTTTATTTATTTTATTTATTTTATTTATTTTATTTATTTTATTTATTTTATTTATTTTATTTATTTTATTTATTTTATTTATTTTATTTATTTTATTTATTTTATTTATTTTATTTATTTTATTTATTTTATTTATTTTATTTATTTTATTTATTTTATTTATTTTATTTATTTTATTTATTTTATTTATTTTATTTATTTTATTTATTTTATTTTATTTATTTAATTTATTTAATTTATTTAATTTATTTTATTTATTTTATTTATTTTATTTATTTTATTTATTTTATTTATTTTATTTATTTTATTTATTTTATTTATTTTATTTATTTTATTTATTTTATTTATTTTATTTATTTTATTTATTTTATTTATTTTATTTATTTTATTTATTTTATTTATTTTATTTATTTTATTTATTTTATTTATTTTATTTATTTTATTTATTTTATTTATTTTATTTATTTTATTTATTTTATTTATTTTATTTATTTTATTTATTTTATTTATTTTATTTATTTTATTTATTTTATTTATTTTATTTATTTTATTTATTTTATTTATTTTATTTATTTTATTTATTTTATGTATTGTATTTTTTATGATTTAATTTTGAAGGCCCATTATGATGACTATTCAATATATGGCTAAATAATCCATTAGCAGATCGGATCAATTATTTGTGTTAAAACCTACACAAATTCAAGAGGAAACAAACTAAACGAAAATTATCAATAAAAACCAAGAGAAGCATTGAAGTATTCCTTATATAAAACCATTCCGGCAATTCTACAATGAATTGATCCTCCATAAAAGGTTTTAATTGACGGCGATAAACGGCCTTTAAACAGATTAACATTTAATTGGACATCTGGATTAAATATAAACGAACGACGAACGAACAATTGGAAATGGAAGGACGGAATGTGTGAAGGTAGTCATCTGACCATGACATCGTAATAATTGGATTTGACATAATTTCTGTGGAAACCGGCATAAATTGGAGTAGGACGTCATAATGCCTGGGACGACGGCACAGTCTGGTCTGATCCGTTCTGTTGTGAAAGAAGAGAAATTTTTCGCGTGCTTCTTTTTACGGTTATTCAAAAATGACCTGTTATGACTTACAAAATCATTCACTGGCGATTTTGAAAGATGGTGTTGCGGCTCAGCAGCACCTTTGTCGCAATTACGGATGAAGTGCTCCACCAGCAGCAGCCGCCATCGCCGAGCGCCGCTTCAACATCAATCCATATAAAAAAAAGGGTGAAAGTGATGCAAATTGCTGTGATGCGCGCATAAATATTCCACCGTTCGTCGTTGTCGTCCATCGAACGCTTTGTGTAAATTTCTGCATGGCCTCAAATGGTCATAAAAACCAAATGAAAATGCCGCCACGTCGCCTGTAAGTCTTTCAATTGGGCTTTTGCGTGTGCGCGACTCAACGTAAACGAAGACTTAAGCGACAAAAGCTCGCCAGAGTTCATTTGAACGATCTGCGCATTTTAGGTTTTAAATTTCAAGTTTTCGCGCTTGCGCTCTCCGCTCCACCGCCACCCAAAGTAAAAGGAATAATAAAACTAAACACAAAACCCAATATAAGTGAATTTGTTTTCCCATTTTTACACGAATTTTGCGTTAACGTTTCTTTAAACCCGGCGAGACGAGACGGAGGAGGAGGACATTCACTCTCTCAATTCGATTGAAATAAGGCGAAACGCTTAAATCGTCGTTTGTCTGTAATAAATACAGTTTAAAAGTGTTGAACTGGAAATTAATCACCTAGAGTTTTGTTTTCAATTTTAGTTTTTGAACAACAACAACACTTTCGTTAAATAAAGGCCACTCATATTTTATGAGTAGAGTAGCTTTGGAAAAAATATAATAATAAAAATAATAATGGAATTAAGTCTGTCATTCGGTCGATATGTTGTTTTTTTTTCATTGTATGCTGACGGTGATGAAGATGGTTGTTGCATCCACAATCCACTGCAAGCAGCAATAATAACAATATGTACATCTAACTGAAAATATGTAAAAAGGTGTTAAAATACTTAATTAAACTTTTTTGTGGTTTCGAAATTGTAATACACCCATTCATTTATGCTTCTCATTTCATCCTACCTCCTGCTCCTCCTAGGGGTCATCACATCGCTGACGACTGACTGGTGGTGGTGTTGGAGTGGAAACCCTTTACCACCACTTAGACACATCGTTTATTGAAGGTTAATTGCATTGAAATTACAACTTTTCAATGGGCATAAATGTAAATTAATATTTTTGTGAACTGTGAAACGAAATCACATTATATTTTGTGTAAATATTGTACATTAAAGTTACACCGAAAAAATTTAAAAGAATAACATAGCAATGCTTTTCTACACAGACAAAAATATTGTTCTGCTTCCTTTAATCTTTAAATAATGATATTTCGTATTTGAAAAGAGGACAATTTCTTTTATTTTAAGTAATTTGTCTTAATTTTAACAACTAAATATCCTTATTTTAAAGACTAAAAGAAAGTATGTATATGGCGCTAAATCTTATTAAAATATATTGATCTTTTGTAACATTTCTTATTAAAATATTGTTAAAATTATCCGAAAATTTTCTTGTAAATTTATTTATATATGTTTTTTATTAAAACTTTAATACGAATTCTTATTTTTTTTTCTGAAGAGAATTTTCTTCAAATTTACATAAAAAAAATTCTTGAATTATGATCTTCGAATTTTTTGTAATTACATAGTTATAGATTTTTTTCACTTAAAATTTGTTATAAGTTTTCTTAAAAATATGTACAACAATTTTATTAAATTTATAAATGTCAATTGGAAAATTTTCAAAGACTTTTTTGAAACTTTTTCATTTTAAAAGGAAATATTCATATTTCACAATCTTTCGTATACGTTCTTATTTTTTATGGGACAATACTCGAATTTTTAAATTTATCTTATCAAAATATTCAAATTTTTTATACACTCATACATTCTTAAATTAATTTTATCAAGATTTAAATTAAATATGAAAATATTCACATGAATATGAAATGAAAAAGTTATAATATTTTCTTAGAAACTTTTCAAATATTTTCATTAAAGTTTTTTATTAAAAAAGTGAAATTTCTTCCGTGTTTCATAAAATATATTTCTGAATTTTTCTCTTTGATTTTTTTTAATATTTATTACCCTTTAAATTTATCAAAAGTTTTCTTAAAAATGTGTACACACAATTTTCTTTAATTCTTTTAGAAACATTTTCATATTTTTAAGAATATATTCATATTTTTAAGAAAATGATTTTATTTTTAAGAAAATATTCATATTTTTAACATAATATTCATATTAACATAAAATTCATAAGAAAACTTAACATTTTTTATAAATAATTTCATAAATTTTTCGTAGGAAAATTTTCACAATTTTTTAGTATAATTTTCATTTTTCATTTCCATTTTTGTTTATCTAATGAAAATATCCACTTTTTATATGGAGATATATTCATATTTTCTCTTTGGAAATGTCATAAGATTTTCTTAGAAAGTTTTCAAATATTTTCATTAGTTTTTTCATCAGTTTTCTTATAAAAATGTTAATATTATTTATAAATAATTTCAAAAATTTTTCTTAGGAAAATGTTCACAATTTTTTAGTATAATTTGTTTATTGTTTATGAGAAAATTTCCTTAAATTTATCTAATGAAAATATTCAAATTTTTTATGAAGATATATTCATATTTTTTTCTTTAAAGAAAGTCATAAGATTTTCTTAGAAAGTTTTCCAATATTTTCATTACTTTTTTTTATCAGTTTTATCATAAAATTAAATTTTTCATTTCTCATAAAATATTTTTTTTTGAATTTAGCTCTTTGGATTTTTTGTAATAAATTATTGATCATTATTTCCCTTTAAATTTGTCATAGTTTTCTTAAAAATGTGTACATAACATTTTCTTAAATTCATAAATTTTATTATGGAAAATTTTCGAATCCTTTTAGAAAAATTTTCATATTTTTTAAGAAAATGTTCATTTTTTTAGATGGATTGGATTTTTTGAAATATAATTGTTGATTATTTCCCTTTAAATTTGTCGTAAGTTTCTTAAAAATGTGTACATAAAATTTGCTTAAATTCATAAATTTTATTTTGGAAAATTTTCGAATCCTTTTAAATTCTTTTTTATAATTTTAAGAAAATATTCATTATTTTACATATTTTTCATATTTATAAATTTTTTTAAGAAAATGTTTAGAATTCTTTAGGATAATTTTCACACATTTTTTATGTGAAAATTTTCTTCAATGTATCTAATGAAAATATTCAAATTTTTGTATGAAAACATTCATAAATGTATCTAATGAAAATATTCAAATTTTTATGAAAATATTCATAATTTTTCTTATGAAAAAGTCGTAAGATTTTCTTAGGAACTAAATCTGTATTTTCCCAAGTGAAATTTCTTCCATTTTTTAAAATGAATTTCTTGAATTTTTGTGATATTTACTAACCTTTAAATTTACCATAAGTTTTCTTAAATTTCATATTTTTTCAGAAAATATTCATATTTTTAAGAAAATATTCGTAATTTTAACATAATATTCATATTTTTAAAAAATATTTATATTTTTAAAAAATATTCATATTTATTTGAAAATATTTTTAAAAATTGTTTTTTAAGAAAGTTTTCACAATTTTTTAGTATAATTTGTTTATTGTTTATGGGCAATTTTTCTTTAATTTATCTAATGAAAATATTCACATTTTTTATGAAAATATATTCATATTATTTTCTTTGATAAAAAGTCATAAGATTTCAAATATCAGTTTTATTGTAAAATTAAATTTTTCATTTCATTTTTCATAAAATAAATTTCTTATATTTTGCTTTTTTTGTAATATAATCAATAATTTATTTCCCTTTAAATTTGTCATAAAAATTTGTACAAAATTTTTTTTTAATTCATAAATTGTATATTGGAAAATTTTCGAATCCTTTTAGAAAAATTTTGTTATTCTTAAGAAAATATTCATTGTTTTCTTTATAAAAATTTTCATATTTTTACGAAAATATTCATTGTTTTCTTTATAAAAAATGTTCATAAATGTTTCTCAAATTTGTTACTGAAAATTTTCTTAAAATTTTTCATAAAATAAATTTCTTGAATGTTGCTTTTGGTTTTTTGTAATATAATCAATAATTAATTTCACTTTAAATTTGTCATAAGTTTCTTAAAAATGTGTACAAAAAATTTTCTTGAATTCATACAATTTATTTTGTAAAATTTTCGAATCCTTTTAGAAAAATTTTCATATTTTTTTAAGAAAATTTTTATTGTTTTCTTTATAAAAAATGTTCATATGTTTAAGAAAATTTATAATTTTATAAAAAATTTTCATAAATTGTTTTCAAATTTGTTAGTGAAAATTTTCTTAAATCTAATAAAATATTCATAATTTCGTCATTGGAAAAAAAACATAAGATTTTCTTAGGGAACTTTTCAAATAATTTTGTTGAATCATTTCAAATATTTCTCGTAAGGAAAATGTCATCAAAGAACGATTTTTTTTTATAAAATGTCTTGAATTTTTTTATAAAATTTTTTGAAAGTTTCTTATTCAAATATTATTTACTTTGTTCTAAATTTTCTCAAACCTTTATAAGTTTTTCTTGTAAACATTTTCATAAGGTTATCTTACCAAAACTTATTTATTATGTACAAAAACTTTTTTTGTGAAGCTATTCATATATTTTTTGTGAAAATATACAAAATTATTTCTTAAGAAAATTTTTATAATTTTTTTTAGAAAAATGTTTTTAAATTTTTTAGGAAAATGTTCTGAAATTTGTATTTATTTCTTCTCTTATAAAATTATTGACATTATTTGAAAATATATTTTTATAAATATTCTTTCAAATTCATTATTTTTGTTAGTGTAATGTCAAATATATATTTTTCATGAGAACAATGACATCAATTAAATTCTTTTGATAAGTTCAAGAAATTAACTTTTCTTACTAAATTATTTTTCATTTTGTCCTAAATTTCTTAAGACTTCTTAAGTTTTTCTTTTAACAATTTTTTAAAGTTTTCTTATTAAAACTTTATTAATTTTTTTCATAAAATATATTAAAATAAAATATATATATTTACGAAATATTTCATATTTAAAATACTTTCAATTCGTCTTAAGTTTCCTTAAAAATAAGTACAGAAATTGTTCTTAAATTCATAAATTTTAATTTTTTAAAGACCATTTAGAGATTTTTTTTTTCTTATTTTTAAGAAAATAAAATTTTATGAAGATATCCATATTTTTTATGAAAATATGTATTCATTTTTTTACTTAAGAAAAATTTCATATATTTTTGTTGTGGTAATTTCATATTCATATTTCTCTTTAGAAAAATGACATCAATAAAACGTTCTTGGCGCCAAATCTTATTAAAATGTCTGTTAATTTTACTTATAAAATATTCTGAAATTTTCTTAAAAAAAATTATGATATTTTATGGCAATTTTCTTAAATCATCAGAATTTTTTTATAATCATTTTCGTTAAGTTTCCCTTTTCAAACAATTTTTTAAAATTTTCTCAGGAGGCATTTTTCATAAAATACTCGTAATTTTCTTGAATATTGTTTAAGAGAAACTCTTAGAATTTTTTGTGGTGTAGTTAGTGATTATTTAGGAAATATATCTTATGAACATTTAAATTTGTCTTGTAAAATTAATAATTTTTTTGTTGAAAAAAGTTGTCAACCGAGTTTTGTTCAAAATTTTAAATAAAATTATTTAATAAAATTAAAAAAATTTAATTAAATAAAATTATTTAAGAAAATTAAAAAAATTTAATTAAATAAAATTATTTAAGAAAATTAAATTAAATTGTTTAAGAAAATTAAAAAAAATTATATGTAATTAATTTTTCTTAAGTCATTACAGTTTCGATTCATTACATTATAGGTAAATGAAGGATTTCCCATCTGCAAGTTAAGTAAATTTTATGTTTGTTTTTTTTTTTTGTAAGTCTCGCCATATCGTAAATTTAAAAAGCGCATAGGACGTAGATCATTGCCTCCTGCCAATGATTCATCCAAGAAACCCCAAGATGCTTTCTTTAAATGATTTAGAACTAATACTAATTTCCTCTTCTTTTATATGCCAATCATCCAGAGGAACCGCATTTGAAATCTATGTTAATTTACTACAACTTAGTCATTCTCTAATGCCCAAGTACAAATTATTTTACTCTCGATTTGAAAAACTATAACGTGACTGAAAAAAATTAAACAACTAAAGGGGGGATTTTCTTTCTTCTCGTTCGGTCTATATCTGCTCCACAACCAAATAAAATCATTACTAAACGATTAGTCATCAATTCCGATGCCATTCCGTAGATATATGGTTGAAGAAGGCTTCCACTGCACCAACAACAACAACGTCAAGAGCAGCATACCGCAATAAAGAAAACACTCACACAGAAATTGAATTGAAAAAACAACGTCACTTCACATGGAATGGGGCGGCGGGACAACTAACAGCCGTCATCACGCCGAACATTGGGAGAGTTGGAAAAACATGTAAATTGTTATTATACCCTCACTTTAGTGCTACGAGGGTATATATCATTTGCTACGGGCCAAAAGTGTAACTCATCAAAGAGTGACCTTAGGCCCTAAGTATGTTCGGCGGATATCCTTTTTGGGTCATTTTGAGTCGAATGAGCAATCTGTCTGTCTTTCTGCTGGCTGGTATGGACAATAAATCACGAAAGGAGTAACCAATTGGCTTCAAATTTGGTATGTGGTAATATATTTTTCTATCTTCGGCTAAGTTCGAAGATGGGCCATATTGGTCCACTCCTTCTAGTACCTCCCCCACAAAAGGTTAATTTTTAGTGAATTATTAATTATTAAAATTCTATACCAAAAACTTTCTTATATTTTTTAAGCGAAGACTCTTATAAATACTTATGTGTATATTTTTTCTTGTGAAAAATTTCATAAATTTTTTTCCTAAAAATTTTAATATTTTTGTTAAGAAAAAGTTATTTTGAAACAATATCCTAGATCTTTCATAGAAATAATATCATAAATTTTTTTTACTATAATAATATATAAAATAATATATTTTCGTAAATTATCTGAATACACTCAAAATCCTAAATCGCCCATTGTGAGACTGTAGCAATTCGCTCTCAGCCCCACGATCATTTCAAATGGAGTAAATACCACTTGCTGCCAGCTACCGATACTCGTTGTATCCACCAACGAGTGCTCTTGTGCAACAGTACAGCATACGGCATACAACGTTTGAGGCTATAAAATGTTTAGAATAATTCTCGACTAGGCGACGGCGGCAAATGCAAACACAATAAAAGCGTTTGTATAAATATTTTAACGTTTTATTAGCCTTTTCACATGATCTTCACATAGATCATGATCAAGAGCAGCGCACACACACAATGACATCTGCCTCATCGTCATCGCCATTACCATCAGCACCGGCAGACACATGGAGTACAGAATGCCGATGGAGGAGGATAGTTGAAGTAAGGGACATTGGTTTTATTCTTTTCTTATATAGGAAGTTTTTCTCTCTATAAGACAGAAATATTGGTAACACATACCAAAGATATGAGTCATCATCTCATCTGCAGCTAACCAGACTCCTGAGAAGGGAGATGTATACATACTTATATATTGTTGATCAGTTCGGTGGATTTGCTGCTGTGATCATCTTCATCTTTGTCTGGAACTCGATCATGGTCATGATGACCACTCGTCGTCATTTGAGACACATGAGAGGGAGCAGTGAGTGAGTGCTCCAGTGCTTCTCCTCCGCTTCATCATCATCATCGTTATCGTTTTGCGTATTTTTCGTTATGATATATACTTATTTTACTGTTGAAAATGATATATGAGAAACGGTTTTAATTTTTGTTCGGCTTTCCAGGTATATGGGATGTTGGGGGTATACAACCCCGCCTGAGGCACACATAAAAGGCATTGAAGCAATAAAGGACGTCACGCCTTTTGCTAACAGTTCTTATTTGGCTGGCTTTTTTTCTTTTACACTTTTTGGTTATGGTTTAGGATTGGCATGCAAAACTGCAGGGCAGACAGAAGATATATGGAAGAAAACGGAACATATGCAAATGACAGACAAATCATAGCTAAAGCATTTATTACTTTAACCAGAAGATCAAATATTGCGCTGAAAAAATTATGTTCATTAAATCTAAGAAACATTCTTTATATTTATGAAGCTTTCTTAGAGTTTCTTTAAAACTGTGACGAATTAGGAAACATCTTTTATAGAATTATTCAAATGGAATACAAATTATACAATGTACAAAGGTCTTGTCGAGTAAAACACGAATCTTTTTTTTGGAATTCCCCGGACACCCCCAAAATCCGGATTTACGGGTAAAAAAACGATATTCTTGCCCTTTTTCACTTGAACGCCTATAACTTTATTAATTGTTAACCGATTTCCAATCTCTAAAATATTGGTTTATTTGCCCTACAAACACATTTTTTTCATTATTGTCCGTCAGTTTCTAGTTTAGACAATGTTTTTACCAATTATATAATAATAAAAATAACCTGAGAAGATCAAAATGTCTCCTCGCACTAGAGAGACAAAGATTGTCTACGTTAGTATCAGTTCTGACGGGACACTGCTTGATCGGCGAACACGCCAAAAGATTGGGTATTGACCCTAATTACTTCTGCAGAAGCTGTGGAGATGAGGAAGAAGTAGAGAGCATTGAGCACTTGCTATGCGACTGCCCCACTCTGAGTAAACCACGACTGGACATACTGGGGTCGGCCTTTCTAGGCAGCATAACAGATCTTTCCAGTACCGATATTCGTACTATCGATAAATTTGTATATCAAACAGTTTGGTTTCGATGAGGGGCATTTCAGCCCGTGGTAACACTAGGGACCTAAACTGGTCTATGTGAGATTGTATAAAAAAATACGGCTGCCACCCTAACCTAAACCTAAATCTAAGGTCAAAGATGGACTCTGTTGTTCCACTCCTTCGAGTAACTCCCCCACGAAGTGTCAAAATTAATGAAATATTGATTATACCATAACTTATATTCTACTACCCAGAACCTTTCACAATTCCACACATAGTATTAGTTTATTAAACGCTTAGATCTCTAGAAAAATGGTCGAAGTAGCCGCGCCCCTTTTGGTACCTCCCATATAAGAAAGACTTATGACTTTGATTCCAGTCCATTGAAATACTTCAAATACAAAAATACTTTTGTGAAGTGTACTGCTTTTATAGAACCCACAGTCCCGTGGAAAAAGGTCGTTATGGCCGGCCGCGCCCATTTTCGTACCTCCCATACAAATGTAAAAATTTTCACAAAAATTTTCTAGTAATCTAACTTATTTTTGTCATTATTTAGTTAGTCGTTATTTATTTACCGAAAGTAATGCTGGCGATAATTATATATCATTACCTGGTAATGCATGTGGTAACGACATTTACTTACCAAGATTTTGATGGGTTATAGATATTTTTGTACTTGTTGAGTTCAACACCACCTACCGGCAAATGAAATTTTACGTCATATGACCACAACAATCGATAACTACACTCTCTCTCTCAATTATACGCTCTTCCCAATTTTACGCTCTTCTACTTTCTCACCACATTCCACCATTGATGGTGTTGAACAAACAATAGCAACCAGTGTTGCCGCTTTGGGCATTTCGGACCAAATTTGGGCAGAAAAAATTACAAATTTGTAGTTTGGGCAGATTTTGGGCCGATTTTTTCCGTTAGGAAAAATCAAGAAAAAATTCCTTTCCAAATATGATTGGTTTAGCAACAGACGGTGAGAATTATTCTATATAAAATTTTCGACATACATTTCACGGGGTTTCCTTACAGGATGTGATTGTAAGAATTGTTGAGCAATGGGATTGTTTAAGATTGTATTTCATTTCGTGTTATTATGGAGTTCAAGGAATTTGCTCTGGTGACATTGCAGAAGAAATGACTACGGTGGTTAAATGATATTTTTTATTTCTAGCATATATTCTACCTGTGGTTAATAATTTGAACACGGATTTCAAGCGGAAAGTTCACGTTTGCCCTACCTATATCCCAACATAAAATCAAATTGTCTTCTAATATTAAACAACTTAATAAAAACTGATTAATATAGACTGGACTATAAAAATAAAATCAATCACCTAGGCATTTCCAAAATATTCCCTGACACAAAAGCGGAAAATTAGATGCAAAATTATTTAACTTAACCAGAAAATGTGGAAGTAAAATCAGCTATTTTGGAATTTTCCATCGAATTGCTAAGTCAAATAGTAAAGAGAATCGATTTTAAAAATGAAAGTTTAAAGCTGTTAAATATGGCCCCCGAAAGCGTGCTTTCCAGTGAAGATTTATCAATATTTCTACTTGTTATAAAACTCCCTAAGCTTGTTGACTGTGACCCCGATTTGGTTATAACATAGTGGAATTTACTCCGCCTTAGCGACACTAAACATTCCTCTAATTTAACAATTAACTCTTTTTGGGTAAAAGTACCATATACAAAAAACCGGTTAAATGAAAATGTTTCGCTGTTATTTAATTTATTATCAATACGACACAGTTCCTCCCCGCTGAACTTACCCTTTCTTTAATTTTAATTTTTAAATAATAATCTCCACTATTTGTGGTCAGCCGAAAATTATCTATAAATCTAAGCGTAATCTATAAATCTTTACGTATATAATAAATTGTACTTAGAATTTCTAAGTTAGAAAAGAAACAAAAATTATTTTTTTTATTTTTGGGCAGGTAATGTCGATTTTGGGCAGTTTTCGGGAAAATTTTGGGCAGAACATTTTTTTCCAGCGGCAACACTGATGGCGACTCGGAAATATTCACAAACACACTCGTAAAATTATTTCTTTTGTCCACGCTTACTATTGAATAATTGTAAACGTGGGGAAATTTTGCTGGGTTAAAATAAAAAAAAGTGGTTCCCTTTAGGGGTTTAATTATTTTTTTTTACCAAAGTTTATTTACAACTAAGAAGGAAGCTAGCTTCGTTGTAATTATACGGGCCTGTTCTGTAATCACGCGATTTGATATCACGGTGATTTCAAAACACCATCGATTTTAAAATCATTATTGGTGCTCGCAAATGGTACGATTTATTGTTTAAAATAAACAACAATCCATTTAAACCATCTATACCAAAATTGGACGATTTTCGAACCCTCCAAGGGTGATTTTAAAATCGTTGATAGTACTAAATCACCGTGATTTAAATTATTAAAATTTACTACCGAAATTCGGAGTCAGTGGTTCGGATTTTCATCGAAAAATCATCTTCAGCGATGAGGCTCATTTCTGGCTAAATGGCTTCGTCAATAAACAAAATATGCGTTATTGGTCAGACAGCAATCCACACGTAATCCATGAGTCATCATTGCATCCCGAAAAAATTACGATTTGGTGCGGTTTATGGGCCGGCTGCGTCATTGGTGACGTGATGATCAAGACCGGCACGTTACTGTGAATCGGAATCGCTACCGTTCAATGATAACCGAATATTTTTGGCCCCAATTGGATGATATGGACTTGGAGGACATGTGGTTCCAACAGGACGGCGCCACAAGCCACACAGTTTGGAGAACGTGTTATCCCACGAAATGGTCCAGTCGATTGGGCGCCTCGGTCGTGCGATTTGACGCCGTTAGACTATTTCCTGTGGGGCTACGTCAAGTCTATGGTCTATGCCAACAAGCCAGCGACGATTAATGAACTTCGTACGAATATCGAACGTGAAATTGCAGCAGTATCGGCCAATTTATGCTTGAAAACCGTAGAAAATTGGGTTCAGCGTCTGGACTTCTGCACGCGTGCCCGTGGTGGCCATGCAAAATAAATCGAGTTCCATACATAAAGGCATCGAACGTACTTTCACAGGAATAATGAATTTCATTGATATCCAAAACCGTTTTTGTTTTATTTAAAAAAAACTTTTGTAGCGCTCTTATTGATAAACCCGGAATAAGGATATTTTTAGACTGTGAAAATTAAACTTTTTGTTAATATTTATTTATTTATTTTTCCCTGTTAATTCGCATACCACACTCTTATGAATATACATATAGCCAAATAAGTAATGCTGTTGGCCTAACTCCGCTTAAATCACAGTAGTTATCCTTTAAGCTCTGGGCAACAAGAAATATTATTTAACAACTTGAGGCAAGTACCCATTTTTTTTTGCTGGGTCAATGGTATAAATCATGCCACATACATATACATATGTATGTATGTATGTACTTACATATATGGGTCCAACAAAAACGGTCAGTGTTATTCTTCTTCATTCAGTTCACATTAAAGAAAAACAAAACCCCAGGATTTCGTTGCAATGTTTCAAAACTCTTTTCATATTTATGGCTTATGTATTATTCATGGTTTAATCATACGTTGTTCCCAAATCAAAAACTGATGTCTGAATTTCTTAGAATTGCCCCTTGCCAGGAAACACTCACATTTTTTTGTGTGTTTTGTATCAATTGAAGGTTGTTGCTTGCCTTTTTCGTTGCCGTGGCCATATGATGTAATCATTTGAGGCTGGAAGGGCTCAAAACACAAATCATAAAAATCTGCCAGAAATCATTGGGATTTCTTTACTTTATTTTCTTAATATTTTAAGACCGAGAATTTGATAGGAGTACTAAACATTTTGGGGTTTGAAAAGAAAAAGTAATCAAATGTATTTAACATTCAAAGCAAATCCCTTGAAGAATTAAATCAAAGTACGTATAATAATATTAAACCTTGGGGATTTTCTAAAGAATCATTCATAATTTGATTAATTTGAGCCAGAATTTTAATTTTTTTTTAAGTTATGAACGAAATGTTGGTGTAGGTACGGAAATTTTTAACATTTTTTTCTGCAAATTTAAGAAAAAATTTAAGGTTAGCATTTTTGTTTTAAATTAGAGTTTAAAAAACATATTTTTTTAGCACATTAAATGACCCGTTATGTTCTCCTTCAAACGAAGTAAATTTTGTAAAAATCAGTTCAGCCGTTCAAAAACATAAAAAAGTTACGAAAAACCCAAAAATGTTTTTTCCTTAAATTCAAATCCAAATAAAATTTTCGAAAAAAATTTAAACAAATATATAATTTTGACGCATTGTTAAAAAATTATTAAAATTTTCTCAAAAATGAGATTTTTTCGCAATGTCTTGTTTTGATAGCTTTGAAATCGCTGAAGGGCTGAAAAATTATATTATATATTAGAAGAAGACTGTATAATTTAGGATTTCTTAAAGCTCTCATTAAATATGTGGTTCAACCTCAATTTTTTTATATTTTTATCTTTATATTGATAGATATACAAGTCCCAACCCACTAATAGACGGTAATGACCTAAGCTTTCGTTTGATCAAAAAATAAATCATAAATAAAAATATTGATTTTTACAAAACCAAAAAAAATCACAAAAAAATATTTTTGTGAAATTTTTTATTTCTTTAAAAATGTTGAATAACATGCTATCGAAAACACTTTGGGCAAAATTTTCTAAATGCAATTGGTAATTAGTTATATGAAGGGGAAAAATGAACCATTTGACCAAAATTTCAATATTCCACACCCTCCAACTCGAACAGTCCGTAACCGATCTCTTTGAAATTTTGTGTCAAAAATACTATCCAATAGGACTAAACATGGTGCAAGTTTCGTCGCGATCAGAAGACATCGGTTTTAAAAATTTAATCACTTACATGAAATCCCCCATACCCAGCAAAATAGCTCATTACCAAATAACCTGACGGGTAAGCCAAACTCAAAACTAGTAACTGCTTATAATTTGGCCTCCCTTCGCATTATTTTTACACACACATGTCATTGGAGGAAAGTGCTTCCACTCAAACATACCAGATGCTGAAAAATAACCACTTAACCCCACGCTTACAATTATCCAAAAAGTAAGCGTGGATGTGTAATAATTTTATGAGTGTTTTGTGTGGTGGTTGGTGGTAGTGGATATTTCCGATTTGCTATTGCTTTGTTCACCACCATCAGTGGTGGAATGTGGTGAGAAAGTAGAAGAGCGTAACATTGGAAAGAGCGTAAAATTTGGAGGAGAGTAATAATCCATTGCTGTTGTCATATACAGAAAAATGACATTTACCGGTAGCACTGATGGAATTTCAACAAATCGAATTGTACGAAGTAGTCAACAAAATCGAATTGTACGACGTAGTCAACAAAATTGTAACAAATTAAAGCAAATTGCACCAAAAAATGGTCCAAAAACGATAATTTTTTTTTAGAAAATAAAAATCTTGTGGTAAATTGTGTTCCGAGACAAATCTGGTAAACATCAGTTTTCGTTTTTGCTAGGAAATCATCAATCTTGGGATTCCTTTTTGCATCACTTCAAAAATGTATCCACTTTTCATGTTAACTTTTTAAAAATCATATAAACACTATTATTTTGCCTTTTTTCATCTTCTTTTGATCGTTCACATTCAAGGAAAAACACATTTTGATAATATTGATCTTAGAAAGTATTAGATATTACAATAGCATCATAAGCAATCAGCTGATTTGTTTCCACATAATACGAACTACATAGTTACAGCGAACTAACCGTAATATTTATTGTGTGTCTATTTTACTAATGAGCTAATAGGCGTGTTTTCGTTACACCATAGGTGCTCAATTTGTATGGGAAGCTAAACACTTTTTAGCATTATTAGTTTCCGATGAAGTTTTGTGCTTGTGTTCCTGTCTTAATCGAGTATGGTGTTGCCAGATTGGGCATCCTATATTTCGCAGTATGTCATCTCATTTTTGGAGAGATTTTTGTCAATTATTGTGAACTAACGGGAAGAACGAAAATGGAAAATTATGTCAATATTTGCAAAAAGAGTGTATACAATTGAACACAGAATAGTAAATTTGTGTATTATAAATACATTTCACAAATTTTTTGCCTGTTTCGCACTGTTCTTTCTTCGCAACACGCGACACCATTGTTACCAGATAGTGGAAATCCGGCACTTACTGTTTGTGCGCCAGTTAGTGGAAGTCAGTTGTTTTCGTTGCAAAGTGCTAAACTAAAATCGCTAGCTTGTAACGAAAACATGCCTAATATGTGATTTCAATTACGACACGGATATTTTATAGAAATTAAGAGGTGAGATATAGAATTGTACCAAAATCTGGCAAAGTGTACCGCCACACAATTTAACAAAAATGAAATTGTACCAAAATCGTCATTTGTGTGCCAACGTACCAGTCAAAATCGAATAGTACCACTTTTTCCATCTATGGCCGGTAGATGGGATTGAAATCGCGACCTCATGGTTTCTTAGTTTAGCATCAGTGTTCCAATGCAAAAAAATTTTTCCGACCAAAATTTTCTCTAAAACCGACCAAAATTCCTTGTAGTCAAATTTATAAAATTAAAGTAGTTGCTATCTTGTAAAGTTTGGTGAAAACATTTTCAGATTAATTGACATAAAAATATGCTCGTTATAATAGAAAATAAAAAATATGTAAACAAGATATAAAAATATTGAAAAGTATTTTAAAACAAGTTATAATGTGGGCCGCCTGAAATGTATATACCCAACTTCATGGATCGCAATCACTGTTATAATAGGAAAAATATCTGAAATGTCTCGTTTAAATGATAGGAATATGGCCAAATCTTAATATATCCTCATTCAGTAAAATCATTGTTTTTTGATATTTTTTTATTTTAAGCCTAATTATCATCTTCGCCAAACCCCTAAGTTTCAATATAGTCTTTTTCTTCACCTTTTCGTCCCAATGTGACAAAAATCAATTTATAAATTGGAAAAAAATGTGTATAAATTAAACGGAAATCTGCATTTAAATTTTCAATCAATTTAAAAAAAAGAAATCTCAATTGTGCTTACGCAACACTACTATTATATAAACCCCAAGAACATTGATCTGATATGTATATCCCACTAATATTGATAAAAGTAAAATACGAACATCGGATGAGCCATACTTTACACATCAACACTAGTCAATTGCTTTTGTTTCTTATTAATCTAATATTTACTATTAGCTTACGCCAAATAAATAAAATTCCGCAATTATGGTGAGATTTATCACCAAATTTTCGGTTTAAAGCCGATATGGGAATACAGAACAGGAGTGAAAGCAACAATTCTTTTCCCAGGGCCGATATTTTAGACAACTACAAACAACATTTGTCGAACCTGAAATAAATATTTTCAAACTAATTTTTATTACAATATATTCGTCTACAATTTCAAGCGATACTGCTTCCCGCGATCAAAAAATTTGGGATTCACAATCGACATTTGAGAGTATTCCAAACGGTGAATGGCTTTAACTTTCAGTAATTTACTTTGAAATTAGACTTAAAATTATTCTGTATTATAATACAAATTAAATATTCTAGGATAAAACCGACCAAAATGGAATTGGTCCGACCATCCGACCAAATATAAAAATTTCAAATCCATTCCGACCAAATTTGGTCGGAAATGACCAAAACGGCAACGCTGTTTAGCATCATAATCACTGGCCTACGTCGCGATTCATATTCAAATCGCTTAATAATCAAGAACATAAATATAACACATCAATATCTTGGTTAGTACACGCTCGGCAAATCGAGCGACCTGTACTGTTTTGGAATAACTTTTGGTTTGGTTAACGGATAAACAACAAATTTTGACTGAGTATAATTTGAAATATTTAGAAATTAAAAATGTCATCTCCCTAACAGCATGCTAACTCGACTTAGCATGTTTTAGAATAGAGATATCGATATATCGTAAACCATTTAAAGAAAAGTTTTTTAGTTCAAATTAGATTACTAGTAATAACTTATTTTTGTCATTATTTTTTATTTTTTAGTCGTTATTTATTTACCGAAAGTCATGCTGGCGATAATGAGATATCATTACCTGGTAATCCCGGTGGTAATGGCATGTACTTACCAAGATTTTGCTGGGTATATATACCAATACCCCAATTTTGCATCTAAGCCCTATAAAATCCACATTTCTCAACAGATCTTTATAAAATTAACCTGATAAAAGTTTTTCGACTTATTTTTTAATACCCATAGAAATTCCTTAAATTCCATTGTTTGTTAATGTTTAACGACCTTGTGGATTTAACCTCTCGAACAAATAAAAATATTTTGCAATTAATTAACAGAGTCCAAATTAAATAGATGCATTAACCAATTCGGGAGAGAACAATTTTGCAATAAAAAAATTAAAACCCATTGTTGTTTACAAGTCATGTATGTCCAACGTCGCATTAGCTGACAGATGGACGGGTGGATGAACAGCCATTAAATAATTCTCAAATCCATAAATAAAAGCCATTTTCATATAATAATATAAATGTGTTCTTGGTTTTTAATATCATTCCATTCGATTAAGATTTATTTTTACATTTATATTATTTTAATGGTAAAAAATAATAATATCCCAACATTTTTGCTTTTGTCTGAGTCGCAAATAAAATACAATTATTTTTTGGGATATATTTTTGTCAGTCACAAGTAGTGGGATGTTATTTTATTTGTTTACTTGTTTCCATTAACAAGATTAATTGCTTTCCATAACGCCGTAAAGAAAAAGAGTCTCATTTAATTGAGCATTTAAACATTTTTTGTATCAATTCGTAATTGTAATTGATTCGTTATTAAATTGAATATGTAAACATTTTCAATATTTTTTTTTAATTCGTAAATTTTTAAATAAACACCATGTTCTTTGTGTTGCTATAAGACAATTTAATTAATTTTTTTATTACAAAATTATCTTCTTAGTTGTATCAATTAATTCTTTAATTTTAAATTAAATTTGCAATCAATTTTATTCTTTCTTCAATTTATTGCTTAATTGATTCATTACTTAACTGATGATGTAAAAATGTTCAATTAATTTTTAAGGGGGGGTAACGCTTATAAACTTTTTTTTTAATTTTTTTTAAATTTTTCCTGAATAGAGAACCTTTCAAGAATATTGTGTGAAAATTTGATGTGAATCGGAGCAAAACTAACGAAGATACAGCAGTCTAAGCAACCGCACCTCATATGTGACTCAGTACATCAGAAAAACTTTAAAGCGTTTTTCCCACAACCCATGTTATCAAAGACGGTGCCCAGACAATGAAGCCGGCCAAAATTATTGACGGCGGCGGCGCATGGAAAAATACCGATCGGCGGCGGCGGCTGATCGGCTGAGCCGATAAAATTTCAACAAACGATGGCGCACTCAATCTCAGGCGAAGATGGCGCTTTAAGATATTTACAATTAAATGAAAAAACTTAAAATTAACACAACAATTTAAGAAAAGTTATGGAAGTTTTGTTTTGATGTCGAAAATCGATTCAATAAATCTCTACTTATTAGTCTTTGTTGTGAAAGAGAATTTATTGTCAATGACATAGTGCCTTTTACGTTCTCTTTAAAACGAGACGTAGACTTTGTAAAAATTGGTGCTCAGGAGCTATTGTAATTTCCGTAAAAACCAAAAAAAGCATTTTTCAATTTCAAAACCCATAAATTTTATGGATTTTTTGAAAGAAATGATAGCGAGATCCTTTTAGAAACGTTTTATAAATTTTTACGCAAAAATAAACTTTATTAAAAATTTTGACCCTATTGTATTACTTAGTAAGCACTTCCTTAATTTTCATGGATGCTTAAAATAAATCTTTTTGACTCACTAAATCAAGTTCGGCGGCTGAGTTTCAGCCGACGTGAGCCGATAAAATCGGCGGCGGCGCCGTTTGGAAGAATATGGCCGGCTGCGGCGCGCCGCCGATTTGCGCCGCGTCGGCTTCACAGCCTGACGGTGCCCCTCATAACTCAAAAACTACTGAACCGATCTTTTTGAAATTTTTAACACTATTTCTTAACATAATTTACGAGGTAACGTTGTCGGGGTTTTTTTTTTCAATTTGTAAATTTTTAAATAAACACCATGTTCTTTGTGTTGCTATAAGACAATTTAATTAATTTTTTTATTACAAAATTATCTTCTTAGTTGTATCAATTAATTCTTTAATTTTAAATTAAATTTGCAATCAATTTTATTCTTTCTTCAATTTATTGCTTAATTGATTCATTACTTAACTGATGATGTAAAAATGTTCAATTAATTTTTAAGGGGGGGTAACGCTTATAAACTTTTTTTTTAATTTTTTTTAAATTTTTCCTGAATAGAGAACCTTTCAAGAATATTGTGTGAAAATTTGATGTGAATCGGAGCAAAACTAACGAAGATACAGCAGTCTAAGCAACCGCACCTCATATGTGACTCAGTACATCAGAAAAACTTTAAAGCGTTTTTCCCACAACCCATGTTATCAAAGACGGTGCCCAGACAATGAAGCCGGCCAAAATTATTGACGGCGGCGGCGCATGGAAAAATACCGATCGGCGGCGGCGGCTGATCGGCTGAGCCGATAAAATTTCAACAAACGATGGCGCACTCAATCTCAGGCGAAGATGGCGCTTTAAGATATTTACAATTAAATGAAAAAACTTAAAATTAACACAACAATTTAAGAAAAGTTATGGAAGTTTTGTTTTGATGTCGAAAATCGATTCAATAAATCTCTACTTATTAGTCTTTGTTGTGAAAGAGAATTTATTGTCAATGACATAGTGCCTTTTACGTTCTCTTTAAAACGAGACGTAGACTTTGTAAAAATTGGTGCTCAGGAGCTATTGTAATTTCCGTAAAAACCAAAAAAAGCATTTTTCAATTTCAAAACCCATAAATTTTATGGATTTTTTGAAAGAAATGATAGCGAGATCCTTTTAGAAACGTTTTATAAATTTTTACGCAAAAATAAACTTTATTAAAAATTTTGACCCTATTGTATTACTTAGTAAGCACTTCCTTAATTTTCATGGTTGCTTAAAATAAATCTTTTTGACTCACTAAATCAAGTTCGGCGGCTGAGTTTCAGCCGACGTGAGCCGATAAAATCGGCGGCGGCGCCGTTTGGAAGAATATGGCCGGCTGCGGCGCGCCGCCGATTTGCGCCGCGTCGGCTTCACAGCCTGACGGTGCCCCTCATAACTCAAAAACTACTGAACCGATCTTTTTGAAATTTTTAACACTATTTCTTAACATAATTTACGAGGTAACGTTGTCGGGGTTTTTTTTTTCAATTTGTTAATTTTTTTATTTAACAATAACTAATTAGCCGATTTTTTCTCGGAAAAATCGCCTTTTTCACTTCAAAGTGTTTCCAAAATTTTAAATTTCGACAAATACTAGACTGCGTTACCTGGCTATAACGATTATCTAACTAAATAAATTTATTTTATTAATTTCTGATGATCCGGTATCGATATATGATGGGCACCGCAATTCAACTTTATTCGAGACGCTTCCGCATAAATGCTGTCGTTGCCATATTTTTAAATATTTTTTTATGAAAATTTCACAGAATAAACTTTTTTTAACCGTTTCGTCACAAAAAATCATTAAAATGGCCCTTTTTTGCACGAATTATCGTTAATACAAAAATTAAATTAATTTAATTTATTAAATTAATTCTTTCGATGAGGACGGATCACATTTTCAATCAGTTCTATTTATTGTTTAACACAGTACAGCATTATTCAGCTCATTGATTTGGGACTCAATTCTGAGAACTGGACGTAAAAGTAGCCCCAAAAATAAGAACTTCTGCATCATTCGTTTAGCCAAGTTGGCTCAATTAATAACACCGTGCAACAGTGAAAAAAATACACGGACTTGAAAGTATAGGTTCGATTCTACTATCAAAGGGTAGTATAACCCTATACTCGGTTTGGCGAAATTGGTGACTCTGGGCCTCCAAAGTTTCTGAAAATCGGTGGGCCCCTCGAAAAAGGTGTCATCAGCATTTGTCCAACAACTAATTCAGACTTGGTAATACCGCTTAACTATGTTTGGCATTAATGTAGCTAAGAATATGCTGAATAAAGTTTCTTAACATTTTTTGCGAAAAAATAATTTTTTCCGGTACTTTTTTTGGAAAAAGTGAAGAAAAAAAATATTTTTTTTACTTTTTCCAGCATAACTTCCGGGGACTCTTAATTTTTCACTACCAATGCTTGGCAAAATTGTAGCCAATGTAAATCTGAACAACTTTTGAGAACATATCAATACAATCTGAACGTGTCTAGGCACACTAAATAGCTCAAAAAACCACATTGTACCCCAAAAATTTAAGTATTTCACTGTTATGTAACATAAATATATTTTTTGGTATATGGTATGTTCAGCAACTTTATAGAAAATATTAAGGCCAATATTTTTGTGGAACATTTTAACCGTCTAGCTCCCCCACATAACTGTAATTTTTGGCACAATTTTAACAAATCGTAAAAAACACCCCTTAAAATGGGGAGGGCAGGGATGAAATGTCCTACAAAAATTTAATTTAAAATTTTACTATATGTGTCAGAACACACCAAAGCTCAAAACATAACACAAACACCAAAAAACGGTCTTGACATTTTAGCTCTCGTTGAGAGCTATCCTTTTGCCATTGACCGATTGCCGATCCGACGTACCGTTAAGGAGCTAGAGCAAAAATAAACTTTCCGCTCACATTTGAAAATTATGCCAAGTCCATTTTTTTTTAAATCCAAAAAAAAACACTTTCTAGTCGCCCTACGATCTTGACACCCATGAGCAATATTTTAGCTCTCCTTAAGAGCTATATTTTTGCCAATGACCGATTGTGGCTACGTGCCTCACAGCAAATGAAACAATTGAATTGTTGCGAGAAAAGTTTCGATTATTTCAAGAAATTGTGATATTGAATGGCCTCCAAGAAGTTGTGGATTAACACCATTACACTATTTATTGTGGGGGTTATTTGAAGTCATTGGTCTTTCGAAATAAACCAGACTCTCTTCAAGCTTTACAAGCCAATATTGAACATACGACTTGATGTAGTGGAAAAAGTGCTCGAAAATTGGGTTCATCGAATTCGTTCCTGCAGAAGAAGTCGCGGAGGCCATTTGAATGATGTTTTATTTAGAACTTAATTGTATCGATTGTACTTCACATTAAATAAAAAACTTTTGAATTTCCTTAACAATAAGTGTTTTTTTTTTCAAAGAAATCATATCGCTATTATTGATTTCCACCGGGCATCCGCTTTAGGACATGTTAAGTCATTTGAGTAATATCCGTCCGTCTGTCTGTCGAGCTGGAGCGCACGGTAAATGAGTAACGAATTAACTTCAAATTTGATGTGTTTATAATTTTTCGTACCTCAGGCTAAGTTTTCAGATATTGGTCCACTCCTTTTAGTACCTCCCTTACAAAGGGTAAACATTTAGTGAAATATTAATTCGCCAATAACCTCTATACTACTTACCGGAATCATCTGTAATTTTCAAAAAATAATAGTTTATCCGTCGCTATCACCTTAAGAAAAATAGGCAAAGTGTAACCACCCCTTTTGGTACCTCCCACACAAAAGGGACCATTTTCTACAAAAATTTATCTGCTTCTAACTCTAATATCAGAGCACACAATTACTTGAAATTTTGTACAGTGTAATGCTTCTATAGAATCTACAGTCTAGTGAAAATTAGACGTTACTGGCACGCCCATTCTGGTACCTCCCACACATACAAAAATCCGACTTAAGTATTTTCTGTTGATTTAAAAAAATACCTAAAAAATTTATTGAAACTAGTAAGAAATTGTTTGATTTTTTAAAAAATATTTGAGGCAATTATTTTTTGGATTAAAACTTCAGTAATTTTTTAAATGTGTTCCAAATTAAATCGCTCAACATAAAATTTTGTAGACTAAATGAGTAATTATCTTATCCTGTGTCCCCATAACTGTTTGTTTATGATTTGTAATTATTTTTTTTTTACGAACACCTAAATAATTACAAATGAAAATAATTGCGGAAGACAAGAAAAACGTGTAAACTTCTGAAAAAGAAGAAAAAACGAACATAAAAACAATGATGACATTTGAAATTTTGACACCTTTTTTATGGTACATAATTATTTTATTACCGCGAAATAAAAAAAAAACAATTCTACACTTAAAGACACATTAATCGGGTGTATACACATTTTTTAATTCATTGTTAGTCAAACATTATTCACCTGAAATATTTAAATATTTGTTTATATTTGTTCACCTTTCTGTAATGCAAATGAAGAGTGCGGTTTATTTTCTTTATTTAATATTCGTATACGATTTATTTTTTGTTGAAATACGTGTTAAATTATTTTTAATTGCTGTTTACCTTTTTTGAAAACAGAAAATAATAAAACACAAACACACATTTCTTTCTTCAAACGATAATTGACAATGGCCGTTTATGTTCATTTAAATGTTCCCCAAAAAACATTTTAAACAAATTTGGTCAATAGACTACCGCTTTTTAACCTTTTTTTTTGTTAATAATTTGTATTTCATTTTGTTCACATACATACATATATGAATTAATTATTACTTTTTCCATTGTTATTGTTCATCATTTTGCTGATATGTTATTTGTTTCGTCTTTTTCTCCTTTGAAATAAAGTCCATTGATTTGTTAGCCTTTTTAAGACAACAAATGTGAATAATATGTAAATAATAGATATAAAAAATAATTTACTTTATCTAAAAAAGATGAAGCTACTGCTTCATATTTAATACCTGCGAGAAAACGAGTTTCGAATTTATAACTTAATATGCAAATAAGTAAATTTGGTTTGAAAATTTTTGCCATTTAATTCAAATCGAAGGACCAAAATGACAAATAGCTTCTGCTTCGTATTTTAAAACCGAATATTGTGGATAAATGAATGAGTAGTTGTTATATATTTATTAGTCTTATATATTTTAAATTTATATATCATTAGGCAAATATTTTAAAAGGTTTTTGCAAAATATACTAAATTATATTTTTCTTTTTATTTTCAGGTAAATTTACTTTAACAATTAAAAAAATGTTTTAACAGAATTGTTCGACTTTTTGATATTTTTAAATCTGTAAGTAAAATAAGTTGATTTTTATATTATTTAGAAAATAATGCTTTCAATTTGCAAAAAATATTTTAATTAATGAAGAAAAATCCAAAAAAGGCATTTTTTTGTACTGCTCCATATAAAGGGTTTTCCAACAAGAGGTGTTATTTTGGTATTTAAAGAAAAATGCCATTTTTTGAGATAAATGTTCGGATGTTCATACCCTACACCACACTGTGGTACAGGGTATTATAACTTTGTGTATTTGTTTGTAACACCCAAAAGGAGAAGAAATAGACCCATTGTTTATTATACCGATCGACTTAGAATCACTTTCTGAGTTGATTTAGCTATGTCCGTCTGTCTGTCTGTCCGTCTGTCTGTGCATGTATTCATGTAATCAAAGTACAGGTCGCAATTATGGTCCGATCTCGACGAAACTTTACACATATATTTTATTTGGCCCAAGGACGATCCCTATTGAATTTGGTTAAAATCTGTTCAGATTTAGATATAGCCCCCATATATATGTTACCCCCGATTTGAAGTGTAAGCGCTGTAAAAATTTTATTTTATATCCGATCAGTATGAAATTCGGCAGAAAGAGGTTTCTTATAATATGAATGAACACTGTTAAATTTGGAAGAAATCGGTTCAGATTTAGATATAGTTCCCATATATACGTTACCCCCGATTTCACATGTAAGCGCTGTAAAAACTGTATTTTATATCCGATCAGTATGAAATTCGGCAAAAAGAGGTTTCTTATTATATGAATGAACACTGTTAAATTTGGAAGAAATCGGTTCAGATTTAGATATAGCCCGCATATATACTTTACCCCCGATTTGAAGTGTAAGCGCTGTAAAAATGTTATTTTATATCCGATCAGTATGAAATTCTACAGAAAGAGGTTTCTTATAATATGAATGAACACTGTTAAATTTGGAAGAAATCGGTTCAGATTTAGATATAGCTCCCATATATACGTTACCCCCGATTTCACATTTAAGCGCTGTAAAAACTGTATTTTATATCCGATCAGTAGGAAATTCGGCAGAAAGAGGTTTCCTATTATTTGAATTAACACTGTTAAATTTGGAAGAAATCGGTTCAGATTTAGATATAGCCCCATATAAACGTTACCCCCGATTTGACTGTAAGCGCTGTAGAGACTGTATTTTATATCCGATCAGTACGAAATTCGACAGTAAGATGTCGTTTACATGAATGAGTATTCAGGGAAAATCGGTTCAGATTTATATATAACATCCGTATATATGTTCCTCCTGATTTGGTAACAGAGCGTTATAGAAGTTGAACTTTACTTCCGATCATTAAAATTTTCCAGAAATATGTTTCTCAATTTACGAACTAATATTGCTTAATTTTGCGATTATCGGTTCAGAATTAGATAATATGTCCCTACCCATTTACCAATTATTCCAAACTAGCTGAGCCCGGTGCGCTTCGCTGCCCATGTCAAAATTCGCGCTGTAGAAACTGTATTTTATATCCGATCAGTACGAAATTCGGCAGAAAGAGGTTTGTTATTACATGAAGGAATACTGCCAAATTCGGAGAAAATCGGTTCAGATTTAGATATAGTCCCCATATATATGTTACCCCCGATTTGAAATTCAAGCGCTGTAGAAACTGTATTTTATATCCGATCAGTAAGAAATTCGGCAGAAAGAGGTTTCTTATTACATGAAGGAATGCCGCAAAATTCGGAGAAAATCTGTTCAGATTTAGATATAGCCCCCATATATATTTTTTACCCCCAATTTGACATGTAAGCGCTGTAGAGAATGTGTTTTATATCCGATCAGTACGAAATTCGACAGAAACAGGTTTCTATTTTACATGAATGAGTATTCTAGGAAAATCGATTCAGATTTATATATAACCTCCATATATATGTTCCTCCAGATTTGGTTACAAAGCGCTATAGAAGTTGTACTTTACTTCCGATCATTACAAAGTTCTCCAGAAAAATGTTTCTCAATTTAGGAACGAATATTGCTTAATTTAGCGATTATCGGTTCAAAATACATTTACCAATTATTCCAAATTATTATCGCAATGACCCTTATCGCATTGTTAGGGAGGTGTAGGGTATTATATAGTCGGCCCCGCCCGACTTTCTGCCTTTCCTTACTGGTATTAGTAATAAATTCACTGAATGAAAAAATACCGAATTCAGTGGAAAGTCCAGAAAATAGAAATGTATACTTATAAAATTTCCAAATTCTTGTTTCATTGATATTGCATCACATTATCATATTGCGATTGTATTGGAGTGAGCAGCTGTAATTATCGCATACCGAGCATTTTTGTTCATGTATTTCCTATATAATACTTGCAAGATATATCAAAATATGGGCTGGGCCACGCCCACTGGTCCTATTCCGCCCATTTGAAAGCCAATCAGATACCAATACCAGATCAATACCAGATACATATACGCAAAATTTCAACACTCTCGCTAACAAAATGAGCAAGATAATTCAATTTCAAAATTTGGCTTATATGGGCGGTGGCCCGCCCATTGGTCAGATCCCGCCAATTTTTGGACCAATCACGTGGACTGTCACCAGATACATATCTACAACATGACAGCACTCTAGATAAAAAATTGTGCAAGTTATATCAATTTCAAAATTTGGCTTATAAGGGCGGGGCCACGCCCATTGGTCCGATCCCGCCCATTTTCTGACCAATTACGTAGAATGCCACCATATACATATACACAACATTGCAGCACTCCCGATAGCAAATTGTGCAAGATATAAAAATTTCAAAATTTGGTCATTGTGGGCGGGGCCACGCCTATTGGTCCGAACCCGCCCATTTTTGGACCAATCACGTAGATCGCCAACGGATATATATACACAAAATTCCAGGTCTCTCGCTAACAAATTGTGCAAGATATCACATTTTTTAAATTTGGCTTATATGGGCGGTGCCACGCCCATTGGTTCGATCCCGCCCGTTTTTGGATCAATCACGTAGACTGCCACCGTTTACATATACACAAAATTCCAGCACTCTCGCTAACAAATTGTGCAAAATATCTCAATTTCAAAATTTGGCTTATATGGGCGGGGCCACGCCCATTGGTCCGGTCCCGCCCATTTTTTCGCCAATTACGTAGAATGCCACCAGATACATATACGCAACATTGCAGCACTCCCGCTAGCAAATTGTGCAAGATATCAAAATTTTGTCTATGTGGGCGGGCCACGCCCATTGGTCCGATCCCGCCCATTTTTGGACCAATCACGTAGACTGCCACCGTTTACATATACACAAAATTCCAGCACTCTCGCTAACAAATTGTGCAAAATATCTCAATTTCAAAATTTGGCTTATATGGGCGGGGCCACGCCCATTGGTCCGATTCCGCCCATTTTTGGAAAATTCACATAATCTGCCATTAAATGCATACAAACAAAATTTCAGCACTATACCTATAATAGGAGCAGAAATATCGGATTTTTAACCTGCGATTTGTATGGGAGGTACCACGCCCCTTTGTCCAATTAATTTTTTTTTTTTCTATATAAACCATCTCGTGAAAAGTAAACGTTGTCCAGATCAATACCATCCAACTCCGACCATAAAAAATCATTAATCATCTCTCGATAGCGCAATCCATTCATCGTAACTGTTGATCCAACCTCATTTTCAAAAAAGTAAGGTCCAATGACCCCGCTGGACCATAAACCACACCAAACAGTCACACGTTGAGGATGGAGAGGCTTCTAAACAATAACTCTTGGGTTTTCCGAGCCCCAGATGCGACAATTTTGCTTGTTGACGTAGCCACCGAGTTGGAAATGGGCCTCATCAGTCAAGATGATTTTGTATCGTTCGTATCGTTTTTTTTTCGATCGTTTTGTATCGTTCGATGATCGTTTATCGTTACATTTTTAGTAATGACGTAGTTTCTACTTGTAAAAAGTCAAAGAATAAAAGCTTCGAAAGTGCCAGCTACCGAAATACCGGGTGATTCAAAATAACACCTCTTGTTGGAAAACCCGTTAGAAGTAATTTTTTCCTATATTTTGTATGTTAAAAAATAATTCTACATACACAATTTTCCAGTACAACCCTACGTAATGACAACCTTGAGTTTTTTTATTTTAAGCCATATTATTATAAACCTTAAAGGATCTTACGAATATTTCTTGTAAAAGAATAAGCATTGCAATAAATTTTGCAACTGATCTCCCCCACACAACAACAATATCAACAATATAGGCTTTAAAGACTCGTTTGACGCTGAACCTTTCTTACATTTTACACACAAAAACCTTGAGTTGTCATTACGTACTTTACATGAAATTTAACAATTTCGATAAACGCAGAAAACAAAACTTTATTATCAATTAAAGCTATAAATCCCTCACCGCAACAGTGAGTAAATAAATCAACAAAAATTCTTTAGATAAACAATAAAATAAAAATACTACAAATCAAAGGTGGCAAAAGGAAGCAAAACAAAAAATGGCAAAAATACAAATCAAAGTAGTGGTGGACTGACTGTCGAAGCTGCTGCTGCTGCTGAAATTGTGAACTGGTCATAAAAATGCGGACTTGAAATCTTGTCATGAACACGATAACGACACACTCTCAAATATAGGTGGTGGTACGTACAGTACATGTTCATATGTATTTACGTACGTTCCATACAATACGGATAGTAATTTTGTCTAAAAAGACAACGACAATAATTAAATAACAGAAATCTGGGTGTGTTCTTTAAGACAAAATTCTTAACATGATCAACAGAATCAAAAGGCTAGAACCCCCAACCGAACTGAGTGCGGCTTAAACATAGACGAAGGACAGACAGACACTGCAGCTTGTCTTCAGAAACAAAACAAGAACATGAGGAGTTTTGTTGCTGCAACATAAGATTTCATGGACGGACAGACGGAGTTTTGTAAAAATATTCGAACTTTTAGTTTTGTTTCCATAACACACAGAGAGCGCCGCCACTCAACCTTGATTCCAGGGATTAAGTATCAATCATACATGTCCATGTCCACCACCACCACTGCCATCGACAAAACCAACCTTTCCAAGCCTACAGCACGAAAGGCACATATGCAACTCCAACATATATATTTATTTACTGCTGCTCGGGAACTAAATGAAAGTCTTAGTTAATGCACTGAAAAAAAGGAAACAGTAAATAGTCAATAATCAATAGTCAATAGTCAATAGTCAATAGTCAATAGTCAATAGTCAATAGTCAACAGTCAATAGTCAATAGTCAATAGTCAATAGTCAATAGTCAATAGTCAATAGTCAATAGTCAATAGTCAATAGTCAATAGTCAAAAGTCAATAGTCAAAAGTCAATAGTCAATAGTCAATAGTCAATAGTCAATAGTCAATAGTCAATAATCAATAGTCAATAGTCAATAGTCAAAAGTCAATAGTCAATAGTCAATAGTCAATAGTCAATAGTCAATAGTCAATAGTCAGTAGTCAGTAGTCAGTAGTCAATATTCAATATTCGATAGTCAATAGTCAATAGTCAATAGTCAATAGCCAGTAGTCAATAGTCAATAGCCAATAGTAAATAGTCAATAGTCAATAGTCAATAGTAAATAGTCAATAGTCAATAGTCAATAGTCAGTAGTCAATATTCAATATTCAATATTCGATAGTCAATAGTCAATAGTCAATAGCCAATAGTCAATAGCCAATAGTAAATAGTCAATAGTCAATAGTCAATAGTCAATAATCAATAGCCAATAGTCAATAGTCAATAGCCAATAGTCAATAGTCAAAAGTCAATAGTCAATAGTCAATAGTCAATAGCCAATAGTCAATAGTCAATAGTCAAAAGTCAATAGTCAATAGTCAATAGTCAATAGTCAATAGTCAATAGTCAATAGTCAGTAGTCAATAGTCAATAGTCAATAGTCAGGAGTCAGTAGTCAGTAGTCAGTAGTCAGGAGTCAGTAGTCAGTAGTCAATATTCAATATTCGATAGTCAATATTCAATAGTCGATAGTCAATAGTTGACTTTCACTCAGAAAAAAATGAACCCAAAGTTAAGTTAAAATGAACTAAACTTCAGGAAAATTAAACTTCATATGGCGCTAAAGCAATTTTTTCCCAAATCAAGTTCACATTTGTCCTTAATATTAGCAAACGTTTTGAACTTAGTTTTAGTTAATACTAACTTGAGTTTAGTAAATATTCTTTTACATCTAGTTCAATTCAACTCATATTAAGGAAAAATTAACTCAGTTTAAGTAAAAATTTACATAAAATTTGGAAAAAATCTAGTTAAATTTTCATTAAAATCAGGTACATTTTTACTTGAAATCAGGAAATTTTTACTAAAAATTAAGAAAATTTTAACTAAAATCAAGTCATTTTTTTACTAAGATTAAATTACATTTTTACTAAATGGAAGTAAAATAATTCCTCAAATCAAGCTCAATTTTACTTGAATATACGAAAATTAAACTAAAATGTAAGAAACGTTTAACTACAAAATGAGTAATTTTTGAACTTGCGACTTGTAGAAGTAAACTAAATTTTAGTTCATTACTACTAATGTAATTCAGCAAAATATTTTCGTGAATTTTCCAATAAATATTTTGCTCCAATGTATTTGAAACAAATTCAAAAAACCTGAAACAAACAGAATTCTCATTCAATGCCTCAATCTTATGTCTTAAGTATTTCACATAAAATCCTATATATTTGCTGCGAAGTTAAATTACTTAACTTCGCAGGTGCTGTTTGAAATGATATTTGAGCAGTTAAGGAAATAATCTCTTGAAACGAACGGGAATTTTTTGCTTAACGAATATTCAAGGATTATTTAAAAACCGTATTATAAATTTCAGAAAGACGTGAACTAGCTCTAAGGAAATTCGGATATTTCTAGTTAAAATTTCCTAAAATGATTTATTTTCGAGGAGTAGTAAATGCTTCTTCGACGCTAGGAAATCCTTCCTCGGTAAAAGTCTAAATTTAACAAATAGTAGGAAATTTTTACTTGGTCGATGGAATTTTAAGTCGGTAAAATCATATCCCATTTCCGAGTATGTAACCAATTTGCTATATCTTTGAATTTAGTTCAATTTACTCATTTAAAGTAAAATTTCCCAGTTTTGAGGAAAATTTATCTAAACATGAGTTAAAATCTTGAACTAAACTGAGATATAGATTTTACTCACATAAACGATTGCCATTTTTCTGAGTGTTCAATATTCAATAGTCTAGAGCAGGGATGTAATGAATATTCGCATTCGCATATGCAAAACAATCTTTGGATTATTCGCAATCGCTTTCGCAAAAATATATTTTTATGTATTCGCTTCCATTTGTTAAATGTGTTATATCTGCTTACACATTTTTAAGATATTAATACCAATGAAACCCTCTTCCACGTCTCTTCAAAACAGTTGAAAAATATGCTTGTCTTTGTGGTAACAGGAGGTAAAAATTTGGAAAAAAATATTAGTACTTGAAAATCCTGGAAAAGTATCAATTTAGTTTTCTTAATTTTGCATTCGCTTTCGCAAAAATGCATATTTCACTATTCGCATTCGCAAGAAATATATTTCAATATTCGCTTTCGCTAAAGTCACTTTCGTTACATCCCTAGTCTAGAATAACCTTTGGTACTAGAAGGAGTGGACCAATAGGGCCCATCTTCGAACTTAGCCGGAGATAGAGAATAATATTACCGCATACCAAATTTGATGTCAATCGGTTATATCTTTCGTGAGTTATCGTGCGCACGAATCGAATTTCTACCAAACACACTTGTTGCCTTAGGTCGCTTCTTCGATGTGATACACTTTTGGCTCGCAGCAAATGATATACGAGTCTGTTCAATAGAAAACTTGAAGTTTGAAATTTCTCGGGCTACTTGCATACGATTAGTATTTTTTTTATGTTGGTACACTTGCCTCGAATATATCGCTCACTAACTTCAAGACTGTTATAACTCAAATTGAAAATTTTTTAACTCAACTGAATTTTTTTAAATATCCATAAATTAATCTCAACGAAATTTAGTTTATAAGTAAACAATCATATTTGGGATTTATCCACCTTTTTTAAACTTCTTATTTCATCTTATTATACCCTCCACCGTAGGATGGGAGTGTATTCATTTTGTCACTCCGTTTGTAACACCTCTAAATATTGATCTGAGACCCCATAAAGTATATATATTCTTAATCGTCGTAAAATTCTAAGACGATTTAACCATGTCCGTCTGTTGTAATCATGCTACAATCTATAATACTTGAGCTAGGTGGCTGAAATTTGGTATAGATACTTCTTATAGCTGCAGGTAACTTGGAATTGAAAATGGGCGATATCGGTCCATATTTAGATATTGCTCCCATATACATATAGCATCTAACTTGTTGTTATTCCTACTGTTCGCATCTACTATATTTTTTTGTGTTTTTGGTGTTATTTTCTTTAGGTTTAAGTTATTTTGTTAGGTCACATGCTATCCATGGTGGAGGGTATATAAGATTCGGCAGGGCCGAACATAACGCTTTTACTTGTTTATATTTTTATACGGACATCATCTCGCCAATTTTCCATTTTGAGTTACAACAGTCTTAAAGTAAGTGAGCGATATGTTCATTGTTCAGTTTGTTTGTGTTTAGTTCAGTTAGTTTGTGAGAGATATAACAGTTAGACGTGCTTTGCTTGTTCGGCGATTTTCTGCTGTGGAAAAAAGAAATGTTGAATGAAGTTGACGATCTAGAATTGCTTAAAAGAGTCATAACTGGTGACGAATGATGGGTGTATGGTTATGACATCGAAACCAAAGTCCAATCGTCCCAATGGAAGAGCCAAGACCAATAAGGCAAGCCAAGTTCGATCAAATGTCAAGGATTTGCTCACTGTTTTCTTCGATTACCGTGGAGCAGTGCATCTCCTAATAAAGAGTATTTTCTTGAAGATATGCGCCGCTTGCCAGAAGCAATACTAAAAAAAACGCCCGGAATTGTGGAACAACAATTCATGGCTTTTGCATCAAGACAATGCACTTGCTCACTCGTCAAAGCTAGTTCGTATTTTTTTGACCGAAAAGAATACCGTAATCATGCCTTATCAACCGTTTTCAACAGATTTAGCTCCCTGCGACTTTTTCCGGTTCTCAAAAATTAAGAGACCCAAGAAAGCAGGGCGTTTTGCGACAATTGACGAGATAAAACCCGAATCGACGAGAGAGCTCAAGACCATTCCAAGAAGTACATATCACAACTGGTTCGAAGATTAGAAATAACTCTGGCACAAATGTGTTATATCTGAGGGAGAATACTTTGAAGGGGACAAAAGAGAAATTGATGAATAAATAAATATTTTTTTTGATAAAAATTAAGTTTCACCTTTTCTATTGAACAGACCGTGTACCCTCCTCTGTAAGTTGGTGGGATAAAAAATCACCACACAAAGCCCGGTCGGGGAACCTTTTTAGAAGAATATTTTTTTAGAATAAGTATTTTTAAAATGAAATGTTATCCACACTAGACAAAATATATAAATATGTATACCTATGAACAGTTAAATTTTAAAAACAAACATTTTTAATTTAAAGATTTCACGATTATCATTGAGGGCTGAGTGACTTGTCCATCGCAAACCTTTTTTGAAACCAATACCTTAATTGTCTCCAATAATTTTTTTTTGCAGATCCAGACACATTTTCAATATCATATAACAAATTGTAACATTTCTAGCACATGCTTTTCTTTCAGTGTACTTTGACTACAACAGTTCCAAATAGACTAAGATAAATAGTATAGAAATTAAGCAATTATGTTGTTGTAGACAACCGACAACTACAATAACAACAACAGCCGCTTAAATGCTAAAATGTTAAAGACCATTGTTTGTTGTTTTTCTTTTCATCTCATGTGAATACATATGAAGCAGAGTGGTGTGTGTAGTTTAACATTCTACATTCAGAAAAAAAACCGAGTGACAGTATATTTATGTTTTACAAAAAACGTCACCTCCGGCCACCAATCGACCGAGTCAATCGGATCGAACGTCAGTCTTTGGTTACACAGCCACAACAGAATTCTTGTTGCCAATCGCAATATCAGACTTAGTGCGATACGAGTTCAAAGTGAAACCCAAAACAAAAAGAAAAAAAAACAACTTATACACTCGTAGAACAATTTATAAAGATCTTTTTAAAAATGAAAATAATCTCGTGTCAGTTGATGCTATTGCCGTTATTGTTGTTGTTTTAACAACCGGGATAACAGAATAGTACACAATTTCAACTGACAACTTAGTCAAATGGAACATTTAAAGGTATTTATTATTTCTCGATAAATATCCCCAACTCCCCACTTCTCAGATTAAGAGATATGGCCGCCGTTGGCGTGTATTGGTGGAGGAAGTCTGTCAGATAATGAAAATGTCGGATGACGCCAATGTAAACATTGAGTTACGGGTTCATTTAATCATGTTGACTGGGTTATATTTTTTCTGGTTCTATGGTTTTTAATAATTGTCTAAAAACTTGTGTGCTAAGCTATATTATTTATCTTCTAATTGCGAAACAAATATTTTCAACGTTTGTCATCTGGTAGTATTCTCTCAGCATGCATGTATGTATGTATGTGTGTGTCTCGTTTAGAGAGTTGTCAAACACAGATGTTTTACAAAATCAAAAGTGTTGCCAATCTTGGTACAGAGAGGAAAGAAAGTACTAACAAGCGTGAGAGCAAAAATAATTGACAACGAAGATGTCTCATTGTGCGGGGAGTAGCTGTCAGTACGAACGTATGGGAATTTAATTTCAACAAGTAATGGTGAAGGGTCAATGCAGCGAGGCGAGGCAAAAAAATTGAATTTTATTCAATTTCTCCGCGCCGCCGCTTGATTTGGCATTGCCAGATTACATTATTCTTAGTCTGACACAATTTCTTGTTCAACTTTTATTGAAAACAACCACATGTTTTGTGTACGGGCAATGCCGAATTCGCACCGCGCCGCTTGACGCGTGCATTGGCCCTTCACCATAAGGTTTTTCCACGTCTTATCAGTCCGATTTTTTTATTATTATCACGTTTAGAAAATTAATTACAATCAATACGTGCAAAAAAAGTTCAAGAAAATACCAAGGATCAATCAATCGATATGTTATAAAAAATTCAAGAAAATGCCACGGATTTTTTTCGCGTTTGAAAAAACATTTCTATTAGTTGGAACTCCCGAAAATGTAAACAAACTTGCGATGAAACATCTATGTGATTGAGACTTATTTTGACCTTTGAAATTCGAAAAAAGATGTAAAATTTGTATTATACCTTTTGAAATATTCCTCTACTATTTTACTTTTCTGGAGGTTATATTTTTTTGGATAGAAAAATCGGATCGTTTTTTTCGCAGTTTCACAAGCCATTACTGCGACTACTTATGGTGATTTCGTTTCTGAAAAATAATGTCACCACATCATGTTGCGACATTTTAAATATTCCCCCAGCACCCTCTGTCAATTTTGCATGCGCACAATCGAACTGAAACCCTGCGGTGAGTAAAACCCATACCTACATTATTGTGCAGCCATTTTGTAGTGCATTAAGAATGTATGCTTTAATTTAGGTTTGGTTCTGAAGTCTGCTTTTTTAAGGGGCAACACTTTACAGCGTGGACTGGGCTGAGTGTGGAAAATGCGATATTTTCGCATTTGCGGAGTGTAATAATTTTACAAACGAAATCAAAACCCGTTCATACGGCTGCATCATTTTTACAAACGAAATTTACAATGCTGTTTCAGTGTAAAATGTAGAAAAAAATTTACATTTTTTGCACAAACGAAATCACCTTTAGTGTTCAAGATTTACCCATTTTATTGGAGTCCCAGTCTCATGCCGATATGGAGCGGATGGGCTGTAGAATGATGAATGTCGTCATTACATGGGCTGGCGGAAAGTCTGTGTGAATTATCATCCCCCAGTGAAACTTCATCTCGGTTTTATAGACATACATATCTGAAGTGAGGTGTGACGATCGGTGAAAAAATTACTTTGCTTCCCAACTCTTTTGCGAATAGTTTTCTTCTGTAGGACCGGATCTTATCAGACCAGTTGTAAAAGTAGTATATTGCAGATTCTTTTCTCGCCACCTATTGTTCCACCATACTGTATGAAAATATACACTGACAAAATGTTTAAGACTGCGGCAATGACTTCGAGCCAAAGACAAGTAGTTTTTTAAAATTTGTATTTTCACTGCTGATAGACTGACAGTTATTGGTCACATTGCGAGTCAGCTCTTCTCTAGGTATCCTATTCGTATGAGTAGTGTTGTTCATTGTTGTACTTCCTCCGTAGCCTCCATCCATGTAGTCACCAATCAGTCAGTGTGAAGTCAGCGGAGTACTTTCAATGCTGATAGAATGGTCACTTTGCGTGTCAGCTCTTCGTATTATTCGTCGGATTCGTAGATGCTGAGTAGTGTTGTCTATTTTTGTCCTTCTGCCATAGCCGATATTTTTTCTTACTCAAGTATGTTTCGATTTGCTGCCTTGCGTAAACCGTCAGTGTCATGTGGAACCAAAATCTGAGAGTAACTCGTTTACGAAAATCTGACCAAAGGTTATTTTTTTGGTACCACGAGTAACGGGGCTCTGGGGTGTTGGCAACGCCTCTCTCTCTCTCTTGCTGACATCAAAGATCCTCTGATCCTATTGGGGGCGCGATCGGGTCTAGGCTTAATAATGGTTGCCGTTCACCGTTGTAGAACGGCTACTACCACAGGTGATCAGGAGATCAATTGTTTATCTTTATCTTTGGGAACGACCCTTCAGGGAGATCCGTGATGGTAGTGATTTACACACAAAATGCGGGTAGAGTTGTCTACACAGGTTCTTTAAAACTTTCGTGGAACAAGAAAACTTTCGTCCTGTCGGATGATCACATTTCATCTCTACGAATAAAATAATGAATAAATACATACTCGTATATTTCATTCCTAATACATACATACTCGTATAACATTTGCTACGGGCCAAAAGTGTAACGCATCACAGGAGTGGCATAAGACCCTAAGCATGTTCGGCGGACATCCGTCGAACAGCCATGCTTTGAAATGGTGCCTGCCTGAGGGAAGTATTTTGGATTACCCGATTAAAGCTACCGAAGTGGTAGGAAAAGGATTTCTTTGATCAATTGAAGGGTGTACTTGTCGGCGGTTGTACTATGCTTCGCCACGTCGTGACTTAAGCCAAGAAGGCGTATATTTATTTAAAGTTTTTTCTGCCACTCTTCAATGCATTTTGGCTATATGTACTTACCACCTAAATAGCGACAAATTCTAATATTTATTCAATTTTTGGACATTTTATTTTCGTATTAGTTTTTTCTCTAAATTTTTGAATAAACCCGTTTTAAATTTAGAATAAACGCTTCCAAACATTTTTTGACAGACATTAAGCTTAGACGCCTTTAATTGCGTTGCATCTTCATATTTACATCATTTACGTTTGGAAGATAATGTCATGTGATTATTAGTGTTGCCAGATCACTGACATAATCAGTGATATCTCGGTATATGTGGACCTTTAGAATACTCTATGATAATTGATTGCATTTACAGAAAATATAGGTATTTAATATGTATTATCATTATTAATGTCTCTTTGGATTAGTTCTTTTGATCGCCAACTCCGTTTTTAACTTCCCAAGCCTTTAATTGAAATCTGTGTCCGATTTTACTAATACATAGTTTTCACCTTTGTTGTGGACTCCTTTTAATCGTCCCCCAAACATCAGTCCGTAGGAAAAAAGAAGAAAAACCCTCAAACTTCTTCAACCCAATACGTCAATGTACAATTCAATTACATTGTATGACAGACAGGCAGTCAACTACATTTCATTGTCATTTCAAAAAATCTTGATTTTAATGAGATTTATTTGTCTTTATACGCTGTCTATCATTCATTCATTCTGTAAGCTTCCACCCATACAACAAATTGTCATATCAGCCCTAATGACATACTTACTTTATGTGCATACATGTTCATATCTATGTGCATATGTACATTCTATATGCCATCTAGCACCGACTCAGGCTTTGACACCAGTTCCTCGTCCACCCTGCCGCCTTACCTTCAGGCCACCATTACCTATCACAAACAGCACAGCCTGGATGGATGACGGTTGTTGTCATATACAAAATATGTGTATACAATTGTCACAATCCAGACTCTAGGGAAGGACAGAGGAAATTGGGGGAGGGGGTCAACCAACAAACCAGAATGCCAGCAAGAACCAAGAAACGAGGACTGTCCCAGACCCAATCCCCGGGTACTTCATTCCACAGTCCCTCTGTGACAAAGGTGTAAAACGCACAGACAATGTCTCTAGTACTTCCTGGTGGGTGGGCGGAGTACTTCTATCTCCAGCCATTCTTCGTCCAACCAACATTCATTCCAAGAATGCATTCATTCGTAGTTAAGCTTTTGCATTTATTTTTTCTTCGCATACATAACCCATTTTTCAAATCCCATTCTACTCTGACTGACACTTCTCATGGCAGCGGTGGTGGTGTTGGAGGGTTTTCTATTTCGTGTGGCGTTTGGGTGCCACTGCATTTTGTCTCCCAGTTTTGAAAACATACTCGTACGGCGGCCTATGTATGCAAAATGGGGAGCGTTGTAGATGTGTGACAGGAAAGGCAAAAGTGGTTAGAAAGTAATGAATAGAATAATACCTGCTGTGTTTATGATTTTATTTTTTCTCCTATTTTTAGACTTATTCCGTAGGTTCTTTAGAATTTGAATTATGTACATACATATATGCAAAGAAATGCAGGATTGCTTTGTAGTCAGTTATGCAGATGTCGGGATTCACGTCACCACAAACAAAGGAATCGAGTCAAGGGGTTAACAGGATTTTTGATGTTTACAAAAAAAGAAAAGATAAATGGAATTATGTTAAAGTGATTTATGAGAGGAGAGGATTTTGAACAAGAAATTGGATCATAAATGTATATCTAGAGGATTAAGCAAAACAAGAAAATTTCCTTAAGCTTTGGGCTGACACATACATACTCGTATATGTAAGAAGAAATTTTAAGGGAAATCCTGAAGTCAGTGATACATAACAAATGTGTCGGGAGGCAATTGACCTCTATAACTTTCCTATTCTCAATATCTATTCTCCCTTCCCATCCACCACAAAACTTCAGTTTCAAAGATACTTGGTAATGCCTATCGTTGCCTATCAATCACAAATCCATGCGAACGTTTTTAATTAAAACCTTATAACACCTATTTAGCACATTGATAATTATGTTTATTGAATCATATTCTCAATAACATTTAAATATAAACACAAATCTGTTTTTAATTTCCTTGTCTAGTTAACCAAAATTGGCTAATTGAAAAATGTTAACAACGGCAACGCCTCCACCCACTCAGAATTCACAACTAAAATTACAATTTTCATTCGCTATTTTTTTCCTAATCATAGCAACCGCATCAAAACGCCTAAAATCTCGAATCACATTAATTAAACAAATACTCGGAATTTATTCTAAAACAAATACAAAATCGCAAATTCCTATGATTACAACACTGGAGCTGCTCCCGACAGCACACATTCACTAGGCCAACATTCGGTTATTGACATTCAAAATGGCATTTCATATAATACGTACTATTGAATAAATCTATAATATAAACAAATCGAAAACAAAACTAATTACATATTATGATGGGGGAGAAAGAAAAACAACCAGCAAAACATTTTAGTTTGAAATTGCAAGTACCAACAAAAAAATATTATTATAAGACCCTAACATAGATGGAAAAAGTTGTACAATTGTACCATTTCTGGTACAATTCGATTTCGAATGGTACGTTGGTACACAAATGACTTTGGTACAAGTTCATTTTTGTTAAATTGTGTGGCGGTACACTTTGCCAAATATCTCACCTGTAAATTTGTATAAAATATTCGTGTCGTAATTGATATCACATATTAGCTTGTTAGTAAAATAGGCACGCAATAAAAATTACGGTTAGTTCGCTGTAACTATGTGACGGACGATACGGTTCCCAATAATAGTTCGTATTATGTTGAAACAAATCAGCTGATTGCTTATGATGCTATTGTAATATTTAATACTTTCTAAGATCAATAATATCAAAATGAGTTTTTCCTTGAATGTGAACGATCAAAAGAAGATGAAAAAAGGCAAAATAATTGTGTTTGTATGATTTTTAAAAAGTTAACATGAAAAGTGGATACATTTTTGAAGTGATGAAAAAAGGAATCCCAAGATAGATGATTTCCTAGCAAAAACGAAAACTGATGTTTACCAGATTTGTCGCGGGACACAATTTACCACAAGATTTTTATTTTCTAAAAAAAATTATAGTTTTGGCACCATTTTTTTTGGTACAATTTGCTTCAATTTGTTACAATTTTGTTGATAACGTCGTACAATTCGATTTTGTTGAAATTCCATCAGTGGACGCCAAGTATGTTCGGTGGAAATCCATTATAGGATATTTTAAGTAATTAGAGCAATGTCCGTCTGTCTGGCTGGTGCGCACGATAAATAAGGAGTAACAACCTGACTTCAAATTTAGTATGTGATAGTTTTTTTCTTTCTCAGGCTAAGATTGAAGATGAGCTATATTGGTACACTCCCACAAATACCAACCGGTTGGGCTGAAATTCGGTTAATTAGCTTAGTTATTTGATCAATACAAAATTCTAGATTTTTTACAATTCTATTTGAACTATCATTAATATGTGGTCACCCTATACCACACACAAAAATATGCCTTATCGTTTCACGTTTTGATATGAAGGTCCCAGCCGATATCTTGCCGCATAGAACAAAATTTTGTCATAATATTAAAGATTGGCACCAAAGGGGTTCCTAACCTTTAAAATGAGTACATTACATACTTAGGTTTATGTTTAGGTTAATAGTGGCAGCCTGTATGACAGACTCGCAGCCTGTTTATCGATTTCGAACGGTCGCATGACTTCTAGCGAAAAACAGTATGTTTTCATTCGCTTTGGCGTTATGATCGGAAAAACATATGTTTTGGAAAGCTCAAAAAGTTGGCGGACTTTAACATCATCCAAGCCTGCATACTCCCCAAAGAAATGAGAGGCAAAGGTCGCCTGTCGCATTATAGATGGACAGGGCACAGACACTGATCATTTGGCAAGACTTTCTAATATCTTTACGTGCCGTTCCATAAGGCAGTGACCTGTCATGACAAACATCATAAGTAAAATACAAAAAATGTAATAAATATTAGGTTTATTTTATTAATTTTAAGTACAAATAAAATAAACCAAAAGATTGGGGACTTCTTTGGTGCAAATCTTTACATCTCTATTTCTAAAAATAACTTTAAACACAAATTTGTCCACTTTTGTACTCACATTCCTCCCAGTAACAGCAACAGGTAAAACAAATTATAATTAAGAATAATTTTACGATGTTTTCTCAGCCTACAATAATTCATTTGAAAACTCATTACTTTAAAAAATATGCACTGTTGTTTAGAGCAATTCAAAGACACATAATACAGCCATACCAATTTTCCCGGCCCCCTACAGGGCCATAACTTTGAATCTGTGTTTACTTATACAGAGGTTTCCAATAAGAGTGGTATGATTTCTTTGAAAAAAACAAAAACACACTTATTGTTAAGGAAATTCAAAAGTTTTTTATTTAATGCGAAGTACAATCGATACAATCAAGTTCTTAATAAAACGTCATTCAAATGGCCTCCACGACTTCTTCTGCAGTAACGAATTCGATGAACCTAATTTTCGAGCAATTTTTCCGCAAGTCGTATGTGAACGGAAAGTTTATTTTTGCTCTAGCTCCTTAACGGTACGTCGGATCGGGAATCGGTCAATGGCAAAAAGATAGCTCTTAACGATAGATAGCTCATGGGTGTCGATGTCGTAGGTCGATTGGAAAGTGATTTTTGTTTTGGATTTAAAAAAAAATTGGCTTAGCGCACGTAAAGTTGCAATTGGAGAACGATTATTTTGATAATAAAACTGAATAATTTGTAAACGCTGTTCTTGCGTATATCTCTCCATGATGAAATTGTAAACACTACTGAATACAATGAAAAACAAATGACAGATCATGACATATTACAAATGGCCGAAACGCCACTTCATGGAAACCCCGTTAGTTTGTCTATATTGTAAAGCTGTGTATTGAGATATGCACATATAAACATTTTTTCCCACTCGCTTGCAAATAGTTCACTGGGTTATGTCGTCAATCAGTCAGTAGCATATATTAATTTCACTGCTCAGGCTATTTATAGTGTTCAGAATCACAACAACGCATCAAACACAATGTTTTGTTATATTATTTAAGCTTTACTCAAAATCATCTGGGCGAATGACCAGCAGCAGTGGCCCGCACCCCCGCAGTGATTTTCAATTCAAACACAGAAAAAACTAATTCTATACAAATTGTATTGCGATTTGTAGTCAGCGGCAGCAGCATCAGCCTCAGCTGTTTGGTCGCTAAGCAGCCAAACAAAACATGAAATCGAAATAACATAAAACAGTTGTCAATGCCACTTCCTTAACGGCGTTAGTGAGTTTTTGTGCTTTGCTAAAATTTAATTCGTTTTGTTTTAAGTTATGATCAGTGGCTACATTTAATTTGTATTTATTTTTCGTTTCCATTTTACAATGATCAATATTACCTCAATAATCATTTAAACAAAATGTGCCACATAAAAAGCAAGGTGTAAATGGTTGGCAATTACAATTTTTTTCCACTTAACTCACGCCACAATTGCCGTATTTGTCTTGATTCTCGATTTCGATCTCGATTTTCCTGCTTCTCTCTCTCTCCCACCCTCTCTAGACAAAAATAGCGGGTGTAAATTATGACAATGCGACGAACAAACAAAAGGTCACATTTGTTATAGTTCCATTGATCTTATTCAAAAAAAAAATTGGCAAGTACCCGAGAGCTTGGTTCGTTTAATTTTATGACTTTTTCAGACCCCAAAACGGGTTGCATAAATGAATGTCGAGAGTTAGGTGGACGGGCGGCCGGACTGACTGCTGTCGTGTCTCTATGTAAGCCATGGCGAACAATTCTGGACTTTGTTGTAAGTCGTCGTCGTCGTCGCATATCAGTTATGTATGAGGATGGAGATGGCGATGACGATGCCGATGACGGCTCACGGTAATGATAATTGTTAACAAGGTCAATGTGAATGTAAATATGAAATGAAACGTTCGGTGCGAATGTGATCACATAATATAACTGGACAACTACTCACATTCAGTGTGACTCAAACCCTCTCTAGCAAAAAACAAGACAATTACGTTAAAAGTAAATACTTTTTACATTTTGAGAAGTATTCATCCTAAAAAAACTGTCAAAATCTACGACAGCAGTTAACCACAAAACAAGAAACCCAACGATTGTTGGACGGCCTGACTGACTGACTGACAGCAACACGCCTTATTAAAGTGTTAATACTTTTAAATTCCGTTTGTTATTTGTTTTCTTTTGGTCAGTTTAAATACTCGTATAAAGGTCGGTTATTTACTCTCCGTTAAGGTGACCAGCTTTGTAGACACTGCAACAAAACAAAAGAAATACAGTCATTTTTTATTCTTCTTTCATCACACACACATAATTACAGCGACATAACCTAGCAATTTCCACACCTAATTTTTCTAATGGATGTGACTCTATTTTTTGGAATTGCTCTTCTGCTGGTTAAATCTATTGATGTTTGCTACTTAGCAAAACATTAGGAGATCTTTTGAGGAAGTAACATAATTATATATAATTTTTCCGGCTTGGTTGGTACTATTTTATCTCTTAAAGTCTGCCGCAACTCTTGTTTACTTCGCATTTCAAATGGTTTGTTTCTATATAAAATAATTTTGCAACTCTCTACACGGGTCAAAATCGCCTTTTTTGATATGTTTGAATCGAAAGGAATAGAAACAATTACACGATTATACAATACAAACAATTACACGATCGGAGATTAAATATTCGAGAGATTGTGGAAGCCATAGGTATCTCACATGGCTCAAGGCTGGGTTAGGCAAACGTAACCGTAACGCCCGTAACGAATCAGCTGATTCAATCTGACTTGTGGAAATCAGTGTAAATGATTAGACAACGGAAACGAAACGTAAACGCACCGCTGAATCTGCTGAAATTTGATTTGGACGGTACGTTTACTACGTGCATTTGCAAACAAAATTAGTAGAATAATGAAAAAAGAATAAATTTATGCGAAACTTTTGAAAAGTAATGATAAATAAGTAATAAAATAATAAATTAGTAGCAAATAAATATAAAATAAAATTAATTTGTTGCTATTTTTGTTGTGAATGTCTGAGTGATACATCACGCTTTTCAAGTTTAGGGTAATTGCTCCAGCGGGCAACGTTAAGTTGCCTAACCCAGCCTTCAATGGTTTCAATTTTGAGTGATCACATATATGTGTTTAGGGTACACTCTAAATATGTGATATTTGGTACAAACAAATATTATATATTTGGGTACATATTGTTCTAAACAAATCTTAGTTTCCACACAACAATTTTTTTTTTTTTTGGGCTACTAATGGGGCTCGAATGTTACTGCAAATCCTAAAAATTTAGCAATGTTTTAAATTACTTTAAATAAAATATATTTGAAGAACTTTCTTAACAATAAATGTATACGTTTATAAACACATGTTTTATTTGAGGAAGTTAGTTCGCAAATAACGGGGTTTCGAATAGGGATGATATGGTTTTAAAGCGACGTTTGGCCATTGTCATGATCTATCATTTGTTTTTCATTGTATTCAGTAGTGTTTACAATTTCATCATGGAGAGGTATACGCAAGAACAACCTTTACAAATTATTCAGTTTTATTATCAAAATAATCGTTCTTCAATTGCAACTTTTCGTGCGCTAAGTCAATTTTTTTTAAATCCAAAATTAACACTTTCCAGTCGACCTGATCCCGATCCGACGTTAAGGAGCTAGAGCAAAAATAAACTTTCCGTTCACATTTGAACATTATGCTGTCCTTTTTTTTAAATCCAAAAAAACACTCCAGTCGACCTACGACCTTGACACCCATGAGCAATATTTTTGCTCTCGTTAAGAGCTATCTTTTTGCCATTGACCGATTGTGGCTACGTGCCATACAGCAAATGCGTGAAAAGTTTGGAGATTCGATTATTTCAAGAAATTGTGATATTGAATGGACTTTAAGAAGTTGTGATTTAACACCATTAGACTAAATCTTGTGGTGGTATTTGAAGTCATTGATCTTTCGAAATAAACCAGACTCTCTTCAAGCTTTACAAGTCAATATTGAACGACATACGACTTGATTTAGTGGAAAAAGTGTTCGAAAATTGGGTTCATCGAATTCGTTCCTGCAGAAGAAATCGTGGAGGCCAATTGAATGACGTTTTATTTAGTACTTAATTGTATCGATTGTGCTTCACATTAAATAAAAAACTTTTGAATTTCCTTAACAATAAGTGTGTTTTTTTTCAAAGAAATCATATCACTCTTATTGGAAAACCGTTATATTTTATTGTAATATATTAACACATGCGCTCCAAATACATTTTAATGATTTCCAAATAAAATGTATGTATTCAGCAATATGTAATATTTAAAAATCGCTGTTCCAAATATATTTTCTTTCTATACAAATATATCAAAAACGGCGATGTTTAATAATAATATACACACATACATAAGTATGTATTTAGTATGTTCATAATAATTTAAAGAAGGTTTGAGGAACGTTTTAGAATATTTAAATAAAATTATTATGAATAAGAGTGATGTATATTTTCGCATTTTCAACATCAATTTATTATGTACTATATTTTCTTGAACTTATTGATTTTTTCTAAAAACAATCCACTGTGCAAAGCAACATCTTACTGAGCCGGCAGGCAGCATAATCAAAATCATAATTTCATTATTTCGTTTTATTTGTAAACAAAAGAAAAAACAATGACGACACGACATGTCATAAAACAGAATGGTTTGTTTGTGAATTATGCATTAGTGCAGCAGCAACAACAGCAGCAATTGCAACTAACCATTATAAAACCGACAGCAACAGCAAAAACAATGATAATACAACTGCAATAATAATAATCATACTCTCCGTACACATATGATTTCAAGCATTTGCATATATGTACTTTGTCTACATGAATCCATAAAGATAAAGAAATCCTGTTTACTTCCGCTTTGGTTTCTTTTTATGCTTTGCAACATCTTCATTATGCCACTCACCAGCTGCAGCCCTTTTTCTCATGTTCTCCCGGTAACATGTAGGACAACATATTCAGCGATGCCAACTTGGTGATTTTTCCGCTACTTGTGGTGATTTTTGATCTCCAAATACCACTGTTTTGTAAAAGTAGTGATTTTTCTGAAAAACCACTACGGTAGCGTTTTTAACAATTTTTTGTAGCGCTTTTAGTGGTTTTTACATACATCGGCGAAGAATGCAAAATGACTACGACATAAAAAAATGCATGTATTTTACGCAACGTATCTTCGCACTCTTTTAGAGCACATAGAACGTAAAAACGATGTCGCTTTCATTTATGTAATTCACAACTGAGCGATATGAATTTCTTTAAGAACAAAGTTAGTCCTGAATCAAAGCAAGTGTCAAAGTTTGTAGGAGAGAGACTTTGACAATTGCTTGGACAAAATCGCCTCGTGTGATTCAGGACTTAGGAACCGAATGTCTTTAAATACAGGGAATTCTTTAATACAAAAAAATGTGTTAAAGTTTCAAAATGTTTGCTTCTCGAAGTATAAAATAACCAATAATTTATGTTTTAAAATAAATGCCAATGAAATATTTAGAAATCAAAATTGTATACACGTACACAATCAATATTATGGTCAGAAGAGATAGAGGAAAATTATACTATTCTATTTGGCCACAAGAACAAGTCATTTATTAATAATTTAATGCTAAGAATGGAATGGTTAGCGGTTTTGGTAGATTTTGTTATTTTCTCACAGCGATTTTTGGCGTTTTTATACTTGATTGGTAGTGGTTTTGTGGTGGTTTCTGCACAGTTGTTCCGTAGTGATTTTTGCGTCGGGAGAGTTGGGAACACTGAACATATTGTCAACAAATGATTATATGAATGCTCTTTCCTTTTCTCTCTCTCTCTCACTCACTACATATGAAGATGAAAACAAAGCTACAGCAACTACATATTGCAACAAAACCAAATTTTGAAAGATGTGTATGCCTATGTGTGTTTAACTTACATTCATATTTATAAAAAAGGAAAAGGTGCTCTCAAACAAAAAGAACTGGGCATTTGTGTTTTTAATGATTTTTCTCAGTTAGTTGTAGTAAATGTTTCCTTGCAAACACAACAACAATAAATCCAAAAAATCCCCACTCAGCACTCGCAAAAACGCAAACAACAACAAAGGTTGAATGAACCTTTTGACAGAAAGCTTTCGTAGTAGTAAGACAAAGACAATATTTTCAGTGTGCGAGGAGGCCGGCCGCACACTGGATACGATGTAATTCCGATGTTCGAATGTTTGGATTTGTATACGTTTTCGCAACACTTAGTGTTGCCTAAGCCAGAAATATATATAGCAACCCTCGTATTCATAGTGCTCTAAAGAAACATTTGCGAATACGGGGATCACTGAAAAAAACTATATAAAGGGTGGTTAAATTTTTAGGGCCGATATTTATTTTAAATAAAACACAAATTATTTAGGAAATTATTGTCATTTCTTTTTATTATGATAATTTTAGAATGGTTCAATTATGTATGGAACAAAATATCGGCCAAATGATATATGCCGCGACTTCGGCGGCACACCTCCATCCGATGGTCCAAATTTTCGATGACGCTGAGGCATAATTGAGGTTCTATGCCGTTAATGTGCCGAATTATCTCATCCTTTAGCTCTTGAATTGTTGCTGGCTTATCGACGTACACCTTTTCTTTCAAATAACCCCAAAGAAAGAAGTCCAACTGTGTCAAATCACATGATCTTGGTGGCCAATTGACATCGCCACGACGTGAGATAACAAGGCCATTGAATTTGTTGCGCAAAAGAGCGACTGTTTCGTTAGCTGTGTGGCAAATGGCACCGCCACATATTGTCCACATCCATATCTTCCAATTCGGGCCATAAAAAGTTCGTTATCATCTCACGATAGCGAAGATCATTCAAAGTAACTGCCTGACCGGCTTCATTTCGAAGAAGTATGGCCCGATGACGTCGCTAGCCCATAAGCCGCACCAAACGAACTGGGCGAGGATGCAAAGGTGTTTTCACATCACCTACAGACCCGCTTTGCTGAAATTTGCGCACAATTCTCCCGATTGTGGACAAATTTGGTCGATTATGCTGATCAAAAAAACATCACGAAATGCACGAAATGCATTTTGATTTTAACGCCCATTTTCGTAAAAGGCTTAAAAAACTTTAACTCGTTGCTCGATTGTGTATCTTTCCATGGTTCAAATTGAGTTAGTCTGAAATTGAGAAATCAAATGAAATGCAGAAAAAACATGTTTAGGTGTGGTTCACATTCAACATCGGTCCTTACAATTTAACCACCCTTTATGTACATTTAACGCAGAAAAACTTATTCAGTGTGCGCACTCAATTCGTACGACCAGTATCGTACCTTTACGTACACTTTAAATTCGTATCCAGTGTGCGGCCGGCCTAAGTATTACAGTTGAATACTAGTCGGGAGAGGAACAGAGTTTTTTCATTTTTTTTGAAATAAACAGATGTGTTTTTAGTTTTAATTTGTTTTTCTTCCTCTATTTGTGATGTTTGGTAAGTTACTTCAGAGCTGGGCACATTATTTTTATTATGACAACCAAATGGTATACATATTAATTATTCAACACCCGTGTTGAGGTTTGTGTTTGGTAAAACTTTTAAAATGAAACCGATAAGATTAACCGCTTAAAATGTGCCACACTGAAACAAGTGAACTTAAAATTTAGCAAAATCAAAGGGGATCGGATTAAAAATATTTAAGGGCAGTGGGAAAACATAATTTCCTATAATAAAATTGAACATGAGAAAATCGTGAAATTACAAATTGTGAAAACTCATACATACTTGACTGAAATTCGAGCTAATTTTTTCCTGGTTAGGAAAACCATCAAAGCTGGACCAAAGCATTGATCATTTAAAAGCTAGAAAAACCCTTGCTGTCCGCCCACAATATATAAAGTTCATTCCTCCCATCTCTGATAAGGGTTTCAAAAAGAATGAACGCCGCGACAAATGCGATTTTTCCATCCTTGTTGTTTGCCTACAAACTAGGAGAACTTCTTTTTCATTGTTTTCTGTTGGTTTTTCAGAGAATCTGAAAGAAAGGAGGTCTTGTGCAACACTTTGTGTTTGATTTATTTTTTAACGGAAGCATTCCTTTGCATGTTTTTTCCTACATCTCTAAATTCTCCTGCCTTTTTGCCCGAGGAAATGTAAAATTTCCTTTTAAGATGAAATCCTTAAAGGCAAAGCGGGGTGTTGATGATGCAGTCAGTCATTTGTATATGCACTTCAACTGAACTTTTAAATGTAGTCTAGGGAGCTCTTGAGACACATAACGCATCCCTATTTTCCTTCGCCAACAAGTTTATTTGTTGTTCAAAAAGAGGTGCATTACTTGGCTTGAGTTTGAAAGGATATTTGTTTAGAAGTAGTTTTTGTTGGGAAGAAATACTTGAGGCTAAAAACAGTTATAATTTGTTCTTTCTCTTTAAAAATGTTGTTGCCTTTCTTGAAGTTTTTTCTGTAATATTAAAAGGAAGAACTGTTGAAGATTTGTTTTGCAGAAAATACTGGGGAAAATGATAAAAAGACAGAAGAATAATGTATATATTATATTTAAGAAACAATTATTAATAGTATTAAATGGGTTTCCAGTAAGGCTGATCGAAAAGTTGTTTTTGCGGCATCTGTTGGATAATATTTCATAACTGATGCCAACTCATCATTCTGGCTGCACGAATGAGCACCCATTCCAAATAATAAAACTGTATTATTAAAGAGTGTGTTCATTAGTGCAAACGTTGCGCTCTCCAATGTTCGCTCTGGTTCAGCAAACTGACAGCCATCATCCTTACGTCAAGGGAACCCTAGATCAGCTTGAAAATTCGTCGCCGTCAGTGAGCAATTGCCCGAAACCCCGACATATTACTAGCTACCATCACAACGACAAGTCGCACGATACCCTGCAGCGAAGCGGATCAGTTCATAAATAGTTCTACACTGGTCCATGAGAATGTATGAACTAGTTCTACATAATACCCTTTGCCCAGCAAGCAACTGTTTCTTTTTACATGGGCTTGTCCTAGGAAGAATCAATTGTCTCCAGCTGCATTCGTTTGGAACAGTTCTAATATAGTTCAGAATGGAATAGTTTAGAATTAATTCTAGGGAACTAGCTCTGATATAGTTCTTCAGGAATATATCTAAACTACTCCACAACTGTACCAAACGAATGCACCCGGAGAAAAATTGATTCTTCCTAGGACAAGCCCATGTAAAAAGAAACAGTTGCTTGATGGAAAAAATATATTATGTAGAATTAGTTCATGCTCTCTTGGTTATGGACCAGTCTAGAACCACTTTTCAGCTTGTCTTTATTATAAAATTTAAGAATTAAAAAGAAAATATTTATTGATTGGTTTTTATTTTTTTGGAAAAAAATCATCAGTGCACAATGAGAGAGACGTGAGAGAAAGAAATGAGAGTCTTGGTTCAGCTCAGCTGACCCAATCAGGGTTGATATTTTGGCCACCGCTAGTGTAAAAAGTACAGAGGTGTATTTGATAAGGTCGACCATATAAAAATTTGTGCTGTTTTAGACTATTTTTAGACTCCAGTTGTGAAATGATCTGGCAATTACATTATTTTTCAATTGGTAGATTGCTAACGTCATTGACGTAAGGCCAGGCGAACGAACCTTAGAGAAACCAAATTCCTGAAGAAAGTGAGTCCCTGGTTTTCGTTCGCAGAAACTTTCGTTGGAAATACAGAAACAGACCGTTAGTATGAACTCTTTGAAGGTATGATTATCTATCGTTAAAGTGACATGAATTGGTCACCATGATCGTTCAATTCTAGCCTGTTATATTTTATTTTGTGCCGCAGTCCTTCGCTCAACTTTAGACGGATCTTTGTTGTAGAGTCATTGAAAATTAGACCTCTTGGCTCTGCGATACCGTTCGAAGCCTATTTAAATTTTTTTATCGATATCATATTCCATATCGTCATCAGAAAAGATAAAGGGCGTATGATCATATTTAAAACATTTATGGGAATCATCCGCAATTGCACACATATTACCTATTAGTTTATTAGCCTTGAGTGAAGTTGCCACACCCCTTTTGGTACCTCCCACACAAAAGGACCATTTTGCACAAAAAGTTAACGACTTATAACATTGATTCCAGTGCATTCAAATACTTGAATTTTTCTGCAGTGTAATGCTTGTACAGTCCTACATAAAAAATGTACAATAAAACATTGTTTTAATAATTTTTTCGTATTTAGAACACCAAATTACTCCACAAAATGTTATACATAGCCTCTATAAATTTACATTTGTATTTCCCATTTTTTAATTGTTTCAATTATTTTTTTTTTTTTGTTTAATTAGCCTTTACTCAATTTTTTTCTTTCCTTTGTTTCTTTGCAGGTAATTTTTTCAACCTCATGAGTTCTACTCTTCTAATTATACCAATAAAATAATTTCATTAAAAAGTTCACGTAAGTCTATAAAGAATAATAGAATTGAACGCAATGCAAACAAATCCTGAAGCCAATGTGTGCCAGACGATAAATAACTCTACCTTTACATGTCAAGATATTATTCACCATCATTCATCCTCGTTTTCCTGCCACGTGTAAAGTCCAAGCAATCAAGAAAAATCACTTGAGATTTAACAATTTCAACAAGAGAACATGCACGTGCGCTCTTAAAAAAAGACTCGGAATATTTAACTTGAAGATGTTATTTGAAAAAGTTCTTTCATACTTCTTTTCAAAGAATGTTTACGATTTTGAACCTTTGAATGCCTTCTAGCACACCCCCTAAAACCAGACACTCCGACAGCCAAACAGACGGACTGACGAACTTATGCCACCAGCACAGACTTTTGTTGATGTAGTCGTATCGTCTCGTCTCGTTTCGTATTTATTTATGCGATGCGTGTCATAAAAACTCTTCTGTGACGGTGTAACACAAAATCGCATTTTGGAAATTCATCAAAAATTCATTGAACTTGTCTGGCATGTATGTGTGTCTCTGTGTTTCCAACGAAAAAATAAAATTGTTGCTAGTGCCCTCGAAAAACGAGAGGTGAATTAAAACACTTTTTGTGGCAATTCGTGTAATTCATTGTTATTTGGAGTTCACTGACAACATGTAACTGCTTAGAATTCTGTCTAGTGGGTTCTTGTACTTTTTCACAAATTATCAAGTGCCAATGAACCTTGACAACAACAAAATTCCCCCACCTATTACCTAGCCAACAGCATTTACAGATATTTGTAAACCTGGACGTGAATGACTGTCCGTCCGTTCGCCTGCTTGTTCATAGCTACTGTTAGTGTAGCCTTTTTTAATTTTCGACCGGAAGAGGAAATGTATGTCTCGGCGATTGTGTGTGAGCGCTTTTTTCGGCTGGAACCCATTTATTTTACAAATCTATACACACACAAATCAATGATTGGAATTTTTAATGAATTCTAAAATTTATTGATACATTGTCAACAATAAAATCTTTCGATAAAAACAAATAAACCAAAATTGTTTTTATAATGTGTGTGGATTTTGTGTAGAGGGGGGACTTCGGAATATGATTCATAAACCGGTGTTTTCTTCAAATAGTATCTCAATTTTAAATTATTTTTAAAGATCAGTTCACATACATTTTTTTATTTTTAAATCCATCAGTGAGAACATTAAATAGCAATATTGCTCTTGAAAAATGTTCTATTTGAATTAACCCCCAGTTTTTGTAAAACGTTTTCGTTCGTCTACGACGAATCATACAAAATCACTCAATTGATACGCGAAATATATAGGCCACAGGAGTCAATAATTCAGAATCAAAAAAAGTTATCGGTTACTTTGGATGTATCAATTAATACAGGGTTTACCAATATGAGTGATATGATTTCTTTAAAACTTATTTCTTTACACTTATTGTTAAGGAAATTCAAAGGTTTTTTATTTAACGTGAAGTACAATCGATACAATTAAGTTCTAAATAAAACGTCATTAAAATGGCCTCCACGACTTCTTCTACAGGAACGAATTCGATGAACCCAATTTTCGAGTATGTTATGAATGGCACGTTCAATATTGACTTTTAAAGCTTGAAGCGAGTCTGGTTTATTTCGAAAGACCAATGACTTCAAATAACCCCACAAGAAATAGTATATGGTGTTAAATCACAACTTCTTGGAGGCCATTCAATATCACAATTTATTGAAATAATCGAATCTCCAAACTTTCTCGCAACAATTCAATTGTTTCAGTTGCTGTGTGGCACGTAGCCACAATCGGCCAATGGCAAAAAGATAGCTCTTAACGAAAGCTAAAATATTGTTCATGGGTGTCAAAGTCGTAGGTCGACTGGAAAGAGTTTTTTTTTATTTAAAAAAAATTGACAGCATCATTTTCAAATGTGAACGGAAAGTTTATTTTTGCTCTAGCTCTTTAACGGTACGTCGGATCGGGAATCGGTCAATGGGAAAAAAAGATAGCTCACGAAAATTTTCAATTGGAGAACGAGTATTTTGATAAAAAACTGAATAATTTGTAGACGTTGTTCTTGCGTATATCTACAATTGTTACACTATATACAATGAAAAACAAATGACAGATCATGACATATTACAAATGGCCGAAACGTCACTTCAAAATCATATCATAGCTTTTGGAAAACCCGTTATATTAATTTAAAATACATTTCTAAATTTTTATTCTTTCGAACAGAACACTAACAGAATTCAATAATTTTAGCCTTCTGTCCTTTTTTAAATTCGACACCACAGGTCGCAAATATGAAGCAATCATAATGAAAATGGGTACAGAGGCATTTATTAACCTAGGTACGATCGCTATTTAAAATGGAGCATATCGGTCCATAATTTGATATAGTCTCTTTCAAAAGTCCCATTTACCCTCTAGATGGCGAATTTTTTAACCGATCATGCTAAAATTTAAATATTTGGTTTTTGTATTACATTCAATCGTACCTAGTGAAAATGAGGCATATCGGTCCGTATTTTGATATAAAGCCCCATACAAGGGTCCCTTCGATAAGAAATATTTACACTCTAGAGGGCGCATTTTTAACCGATCATGCTGAAATTTAAATATGTGTACGAACCGTTCCTTAGTGAGACTTACGGCCTGTTTCTGTATTTCAAACGAAAGTCTCTGCGAACGAAACCAGTCACTCACTATCGTCTGGAACTTGGTTTCTCTAAAGTTCGTTCGTTCGTTCGCCTGGCCTTACGTCAAAGACATTAGCAATTTACCAATTGGAAAATAATGTTATTGCCAGATCAATAATTTCACAACTTCCGGTCTAAAGAGTCACACATTTTTGTATGGTATACCTTTGAAAATACACCTCTGTATCCTTTACACTAGCAGAGGCCAAAATCAACCCTGGGTTGGTCAGCTGAGCTGATCCAACATTCTCATTTCTTTCTCTCTCTCATTGTGCACTGATGATTTTTTTCCATCTTAGCGAGCTGCCAATGTTGACTTTTTTATGCTTAAATATGTAAACATATGTATACAAATTTATTACTATTTAATTGTTTTTACCATAAATATATTATTATCTACTTATTTTTGGCTCTTAATAACGTTTTTTTTTTTGTCATTGTTCCATCAGTCGACAAATAAAATAAAGTGACTCGAACTGACATTTGTGTTCGCCCAGATGTCAGCAGAGAGAGATAGAGAAACCAAAATTTACACTGAAATGATTAAGTTTTCGTACGAGTTCATTATCGTGCGACTTGTCGTTGTGATGGTAGTTAGTGAAACCCTAATCAGCTGTTTGTCGTCTGGCAGGCGAACGAAAGCAAAATTTTAAGTTACAGAAAAAGGCTGTTAATCCATTCGCTTAAGTTTCTTTGGCATTAGTTGTTGATTTTGCTGCTGTGAATCCGAATGAAAATGATGGTGTGACTGAGGCGGAGAGTTTGGTGGTCATCGCCCCTGACTATTTTGGGTAGGCTTGGTTACGTATTGATCCAGATTCCTCAATAATAATTATTATTATCGGCTAATTTATTAACGTCCCTTGTACAAATCTGCATATGCAATCTTGAGCTTCACGATTAATCTGGCAGAATCGCCAGTTATAGTGGATACACGCAGTTTTAATAATTTAAAATGTTTATTAATTAAAACACAAAAATGGAATAATAATTTTCAACAATCTTCAAAGCGAACAATATAGAAAATTGATATGTGTACTATATAAAATTTAAATTTGTTTGCCAAGGGTCAAATATGTAGTATACCTACACTCTGATTTTAACATGCTTCTAAAAGTAATGTGATTATGGCGAGATTAGCGGCACAGACGTATCGTAATGTTAATTATAGTATGGATTTACGCATGTAAGTCATCGGCAAACCTTCTAACGTTGACAATACCTTAGACTCATAATATAATAGTTCGATTATTTCAAATTCAAAGTATTAGTAAATAGCTGGAAAGTTTCAGAATATTTACTCCCCCTTCGATTGCTATGTGTTCACATAAAATCTCTACGAACACATTATTGCGAAATTAAATTAAACAAAATATAATTATCATTTTTTTGTTGCAAATTCAAAGTGTATTTTTCATCAATCAATTTCATCTAACATACTTTTGATTAATCGATTAATTCTTTGTAAAACGCTTTTCGTGATGTTGAGGCTTATGATTGAGCATGGTGATTAATTATCCGCGTGAATGTTTAATTAACCTCAACATACCCCAAAAATAATGGCCTAAAATTAATTCTGCTCATTAAAATGTTTCAATATTTTGATTGCATAATTCGGCATTTTGCTGCAGCATGGTTTAGATGGCCTTTATATATACAGCATTATGATTTTCTCTTCCCCCCTCATGTTTATTGCGAAATTAGATTCGCACCCAATTATAAGCGAAATAAATTTTTAATAAATCACGAATATTTTCTGTGCTGTGATCATTTTTAATGCCACATTATGGCTTATTGCCGTCCGTCTGTCGGTGTGTCCATTGGCAATCATATGCACTATTAATCCACACTTTGGAGTTTATTCGGTACGTCTGTTGGTCTCTTGGCAACTCAAAACCACCACTTCGGAGGTAATGGCTAACACTATGTTGGCTTACTCCTCCTCTTACCTCATGTTGAAAATATTCATACCAACTTGAAAGGCTGAGAAAACCACTTTTTGAAACCAAACGCACACCCACCCACTTCAAATTGTTATCAAAATTGTTTTGCTTTATTTTGCTTTTTTAACGTACTTTTCTATTTGTTTCTAACATTTTAAGATAGCCTCCTCGGCCAGAGATGGACTCGCGGCTTTAAAGATATAAGCAATTTGTTTGTAATAGATTTTGCAATCGCTTATTTCACTTTACAGTCAAATATCGGAACAACGTCGAAGAAGAAGTACATACATATACGAAAATACTGTTAGGAAAGAAACAATGGATTTTATGGAGTAAAGGTCCATTATCAAATTACAGAAAACAACAAGTCCCCTCACCTAGCAATCTTATCGAAGAGTACTTATATATACGAGGATTTTTTGAAAAGTATTAGAAAAATTAGAAGAGATCAGACTTGGTGTTTTCTTTCGATTATTTTGTTTTCATATATTTTTTGCAGAACTCTTCCTATTCCAACTTTTCTAAATCCGGTTTCAAGTAATATTCGAAAATGGTCAATATGCACAAACGTTACGACACGTTCAACTAACTTGTCAGTAACCACCGTTTTCAGCGAGCTCCATTAAGTCCTGATTCACACGAGGCAATTTTTTCCAAGCAAGTGTCAAAGTTTGTAAGAGAGACAGGCACACTTGCTTGGAAAAATTGCATCGCGTGAATCAGGTCTAAGAGTCTGTTAGTGCCAACCGGCCGTTATTGCTGTCAATTAGGGTGGAGGATTATGATTTGCTATAGTTTTGGATAGAAGTTCTAAAATAAGAAGTAAAATTGTGGGACATGTGATCTATGGATCTCGATTAGTAATCTATTTATCGGACGTTAAAGTTTGAAAATACCGATTTTTCTGTAAATGACCTCAATATGAGAAAAACGGAAAAAATACAAATACAATTTTTCGATGATAGTTATCGAAACTCTTATTATTTAGAACTCATTTGAATGAATTAAGAGAATAAAACGGATAAAAATTTTCGATAACTTTCGACTTATAGGGCTAATACACGATGCCATCATACAGGCGCAATCAAATGAATGTGCCACCACATTTGAAGCATACAACACAACAGCATTCTGGTACAATATTAATTTCTTTACAACTAATGTGGGAAAAAAAAACATGTCAGATTTTTCACTTTTTTTAAATCGTACATGTAATTAGTTCGGAAAACGTTAATTTTTAACAACATGTTATCTATTGGTCATATGGATCAATTTCGTTCGTTTTTCTAGCATTTTATTCATATTTTAATTAATTAATTAAAATTCCTTTCTTTCAAATACATAGTCCGCGATTTTACTGCTTCACAACTGCTACTTAATGAGACAGTTTCACAAAACTCGACACCAGCTTGCTTTTACAATCACAAAAATATGAACCTCTGTTTGATATTACACGATCAATCGGCTTGCACCATCAACTGAAGGCACATGCATGCTGGGGTCGTGTATGGGCCCCATTATAGAAATGCCCAATGTATTGAAAATCTAAATCAAAGATGTGTAGATCGCCATCGATTTTACAGAGGAGTGTTTTCTTGATTTTTTTTTGTTAACTTATCGCTTCGCCCCTCGTACATATGTACATATGTGTGTAACTATATGAAAATAAAAACAAAGCACCATATCTGTAATAAAGGTAACAAATTTGTTGAAAACGAAGCCCTAAGCCCGTTAGGAAAAACATAAAAATAACACATTGACGTAGTAAACAATAACGCAACACCTCTTTGACCAACAACAATTAAATGTTGTTGAGCTCTTTTTTCCTCCGACAACAGCCCAGTACATTTGTCTAGCTGACTGACTAACTGATTTTTGAGTGACGGCCAAACAGGTAGGGTGGTGGTGGTGGCGATGGTCCCATTGAAAATTGTTCGGCATCCCCTTTTCTTCCATGAGATTTGTAATTCACTTGTTTCGCAGTATGTTGTTTTGGTTCCATAATCTTTTTCTTTGCTTTATTTTCATATTTCACTTTGTGTGTTTCGATGTTGTTGTTATTTTTTTCAAAAGTAATAACAAATAAATATGACAACAAGTGGTTTTTATTGTCGTTCATTACTTCATCTACTTTTTAATTTATTTTTTTCTTCTTCTTTTTTGATTGCTTAAACCAACAACAAAGACGACAGTAAATAAGCACACGCTCTTGCTTATTATCTTTGTAACACATACATAATTATATTGGTATTGTTGCTGCTGTCTCTGTATTGTAGTGAGTAGGGCTGCTTTCTTTGGTAGTTCATAGTATCTTCACCTTGTTATCCACTCTCCCCCCGAGTCCTCCCCCACCAACTTGCTGGGGTTTCTGCTTTTTCAAGTACTGCTACGTTGATGTAATTATTTCATTTATAAAACAGTCGTCGTAATCCCTCCTTAAGGTCCCTTCTTTTCGTCTGTACACTCACAAAATAAGAGACTGTTCTAAAATAATGTTCTTCTATATTCTCGACAATATTTGCGGTGGAAATCAGAAAAAGCGCAAATATTTTCCCTCACGTACAAATACACAAACAGCTGATTTATTGTGGTGCAACCAAATTGAAAAGCGCTTCGTGCAGAGTGTTTTAGATTTAAATGGAATTGCATTAATATTAGTTCAGCGAAATATAATTTATGAAATTATTGTTTTGATGAATATAAACACATATTATGGTATGTTATTACATATTAATCTCTGTTTGACTAAATACTGAACGATCGTATTCATATTTTGACTATTCCTGCAGGCTGAAAAAATATCGCTTCTGTAGAAAAGGGCGATCTAAGTAGAGATACAGATCCCGTGTGAGTCGTGTCATGCTGTCATGTTATTTTTGTTAAGTATTGTTTGGCATTTCATCATGGAAAGACTTACGCCTGAACAAAGTTTACAAATTATTCAGATTTATTATCAAAATAATCGTTCGCCAATTGCGCTAAGTCCATTTTTTTTTAATCCAAAAAAAAAACACTTACCAGTCGACCCACGACCTTGACACCCATGAGCAAAATTTTAGCTCTCGTTAAGAGCTATCTTCTTGCCATTGACCGATTCCCGATCCGACGTACCGAAATCATCGGCCAATATTTCTTCAAAAATGATTCCCGTGAGAACGTAACCGTCAATGGCGACCGTTATCGTGCCATGATAACCGAATATTTGATGCCTGAAATTGAAGCTCGTGATCTCGGCGACATTTGGTTTCAACAAGACGGCGCCACTTCCCACACATCGCATCAATCAATGGATTTATTGAGAGAACACTTCGGTAAGCAGATAATTTCACGTTTTGGGTCGGTCGATTGGCCACCAAGAATCGTGTGATATCACACCGTTAGACTTTTTCCTGTGGGGATATGTAAAGTCTAAAGTGTATGCGGACAAACCCGCTTCGATTCAAGCCTTGAAGCAAAACATCACGCCTGTCATTCGCCAGTTACCAGTCGAAATGCTCAAACGAGTCATCGAAAATTGGGGGCCAACATTTGATAGACATAATCTTCAAAAAATAAATGCCAAAGAATGTTCTTTCACATGATAATAAACATTCCCCATTCAATTTGAATTTTCTGTGTTTTTTCTTTAAAAAAGTAGGGAACCTCGAAATAGATCAAGCTATATATTGTCCCAAACATATTCTGCTTGAAATATATACATATATGTTTAGTGTAAATTCAATGGGAAGATGTTGTTCTAAACAAATCTTTTTTTCCGCCCTAATATTTTTCATTGGGACTACTATTTATGAAAATAATATTTATTTGCATTTAAGTATTCAGAAAATATACCAGTACCATAATTTTAAGATATGGTTTTATGTTTTTCAGTAATTCAACGTTAATTTTTTCAGAAATTTAAATGTTAATGGTTTGACAACAAATGATGACTTGGAATAAATATAAATTAAATATTAGTGCTTTAAAACAAAAATTATTGCTACTTATGTCATTTTAAATTGTAAGGTATAACTACTCCAAATCAATGAAATATTAAAACTTAAATTCGAAAAATCTTCAACGTTTTAAAAAGCATTTTTAAACAAAATATTTTTGGAGAAATTCTTAAACAATAATTTTATTTGTTTTTAAACACATATTTTATTTGACAAAATTAGTTTGCAAATATATTTTGTTGTAATATATTAATATATGCGTAAATTTTATTGATTTTTAAATAAAATTTGTTTGCTCAGAAATATATAATATTTAAAAATTTGTGTTGCAAATATATTTTCTTCCGATTCAAACATATCAAAAAAGGCGATTTTGCCTCGTGTGGAACTAAACTTACAGTTAGTTCCTTTTAGCGAAATTGTACAGGTCACTTACACTGAAAAAAAACTTTTCATTTTTAGACAAAGAAATTTATTTTTTATTCGAAAGCACGTGTTCTTTATTCCAAGGGAACGTTTCTTTATTTTTAATTTTTTTTTAAATATAGATGTCGTTCAAAGCCTCAATAGAAAAAGAGTTCCAGTTGATATCAGCTGTTTTTTCAACATATACTGCAAACAATAGACCATGATTCACACCGGTATCTTCTGGATAAAGAAGAAAGATGACGCTAAATTGGTGTTTCGTCGATATATTTTTAGATCTGCCGAATCTTATGGAATCTTTATTCTAAAAAATAATCAGAATATTCGTTGCATTCTTTCCGAAAACTGCACTTTTCTAACATATTTTTGAAGTTTGAAAATTGGAGTTATGTTGAATAAATATTTTCTAGGATTACACGTAGATGGGGCAGCATTTTTCCAGAAACGAAATCGTCATCATCAGATATTGCCCAAGTCCATAGCAGTAAAATTTTTACCTGCAGTTCACAGGTTGGCATTGACGTACCTGTAAATGATAATTCCGCTGGAATCCTTGCGACCTTGTAAGTTCTACACATGCGGTGAATTTCAAACTACGAAAAACGAGCGACAGTCTTTGATTGCTCTTCTATTCAGATAGACATTTCCTAGGGAATTGAGAGCGGCTTATATATGATTACGACATAGTCGTAAAGCAATCTCTAGCCAAGACCCTGGATCTGTTTGGAAGTTTTGGAATTATAACCAAAGTTAGCTACCTGTACTGCAATCCGAATACATAATTTCCGCTTTGTTTGGTACCATCAGGATTAAAGTTCAGATATCGAAATTCATCTGGTATTTTTCCAGCCCGGTCCACTCTGACAGAAATACGAATGCTGTAATTGTTGTTCAAACAACTTGAGACGTTGAGTACTTCACATTGTTTATTATCCCTGAACACTGGTCAATGTAGTGCCGCAGATGTCGCTACCTTTGTCGTAAAGATTTAGTTCATATAGAGTCAAAATTCACCGCATTAAATAACGAACTTTTTTCATTGAGGGTAAAACACTTAATGTCTTAGCAAGTGTGAGTGTAACAAGCACTTGATGAACGGATCGGATCGATAGGATGGATGGAACCTGCTCATAATAACCTTAATCGATTGACACGAAACCTGACAAATACGACGTTGTAATGTCAATAAGTGCTAAGATTATGTCAATTATACATAGAGTGTGGCCTACATTTTCCCAAGAAAGTCAGCAATTTCCAAAGGAAATAATTATTTTTTAACACAGATTTCTTTAGAATTGAACGTGTATGGTATTTTGAAATACTTGCTAAAAGAAATCATAACCCAAATGCTTAGCCGGCAAAAATTTCTCAAAGACTTTGAATGATTTTTGTAATACATTTCACATCATAAGTACGAAAGAATAAATAAGCTGTATTTCTATGAATGCATTTTATTTACTCCAGTTTCCATCAAGAATAGAAATATGAATACATACTTTTTTTTCCATATTTTGCTGTTTAAAACAACAAACCACAAATGCAGTAAACAATGTTGGATGTTGTTGTGGTTTTCTTGAGATTCTGCGCGTTCTATGTTCTATGCAACATTGTTTTGCCTAACATTAGTCGAACAATACGCAAACGCGCTATTCTTGAAATTGAAAACAAGCTAAAAATATAAATCCCCGGGCAGCTCAAATTTCAATGTCTTTTAAGTTGTTAACAAAGAGATATATTTTAGGTACTCCTAGTAGAATAAGAAAAAGTCCTTAATTTGAAACTAAAGAAATGTGACTTTTTTTGACGGGGAATATCGAGTGTTAAGTAAAAAATATTTATTTTAATCACCAACATTTCAAAAGCTATCGTCAACACCTTCATAACACATATGTAGTCGCTTTAGTGACACATCTCCAAACCAGGCAAACGGACCTCTCGTTCTCTGTCCATCCGATCCGATTCGATCTGTTACGATAACAGTTGTCTTTTGGGATTTCATCAATGCGGAAATGTTGATCCGTAATTAATTCAATTGTTTATACAGTTATTTTGCATTTCGTTTACATTACTATCATACATATTTTATAAATTGTTATGACAAGTTGGACTTTAATTGAGCTGAGCACCTTAACATGGCAAAATTTAGGCTAATGATAATTGTAGGGTGATTATTTTTTAATGGTAATTTATTAAATGAGTCGATTCATATGCTCATAATTTTGTGTTATAATTTCACTTGGGCCAATTATCTTTGTGACACGTATTTCCTTACAAAGTAGAAGAATTATTCCATAAACTTAGCAGCTATACGTTTCCTCACATATAAATAAAGCTTGGTCACGTTTCACTTTACGTTACGTTGGGTGACTAATTCAATTGTAACAAATGCAAGTGTACTTTAAACCAAACTTACTAAAAAGCGTTCATAAAATTTGCACTCCAAAAGAGAGTCGCGGACATGAAAGGTGCTTTTTAGATCCATGTTTGGTACATAGTTCTATGGTGAACTTCAATCTTGAAAGAAATCTTAAAGAAACGCCCTCGTAAATAATTTCTGAATTACATTGAACTCTGCTTTGTGTTTTGTTGTCTACTCTGAGAATAAAATGATTTTCTAATTTTGGTGAATGGCGAATTTGTTTTATTTCCAAAATCTAAAAGTTCATATTCATCCACATACTTCAATGTAGATTTGAAAATGTTCGTACAATATGTGGGTTGGTAGGTCTGGATAGTCTGTGTGTGTGTTTCTTTTTTTTTATTGAAAAGTGTCCACACCCACCTACACACCACTGCTCGACTCGAGTATGTGTATCAACATCAAATTAAAAGTACCCCCAATTCACCAGGAGATTGTTCGATTCGGTTAGCTGCTTCGTCGGTACGGTTTGCTGATTATAAAATACATTTTAGCACGTTTTCCATTCCAAAAGAAATCATTAAAATCACCACCAGCCTAAAAAATTAAATTGAAAAAATAACAGCAACCGCAAAATACATACATATTTTGTTTTTGTCTTACAAAAATAAAGCTTTGGCCATAAATGGACAGATTTAAATGCCAATGATTATTTGAATCGGGGAAAAAATCATATCAGTCATTCGAGATATACGAAAGATAAAAAATATTTAAATAATACCTGTTTCGTATTCTTTTGTTTATTTATTTTATAAATAAATTGAGATTTGAGCTGAAAAAGCCACAACGTAATTTGGTACGAATATAATGTTAATGTGTTAACTTTACATGTCTGGCCGCTATACAAATCGCAGCATTAAATGTCATCGTAAAGTAACTGAAAATGGTCATGATCTGTTGAAAAGAATTCTTTGATGTTTATTTTGCAAATTGTCAGTTAGTAGTCAAAGTGTGGATAGTTGAGATTGAAGTCATAGATATTTGATTGATATGTATGTACATACATATTTTTCAAATCAGTATTTTTTTTATTTATAATCACCCCCAAAATTGGCTACACAGTTGAAATGTGATTGTTTTTATTTTTTTTTAATGTATGTGACGCTCAACGTCTTTAAATTTAATAATCTATCGTTGCTAAGTACAAATAAGTCCATGTAATCAATAATGAGGTCATTAACTGTTTTTTTTCTGTTTTGTCTCTGGAAATGCATTATTTACGAATACTGCCCCAAAACCGCAAATGAGCTTTAGACTATTTTTCATTGTCATTAGAGGTTGGTTTTATATTTCCCCGCATGTTTTGATTTAATACTTTATAAGTAAAACATTTGTTTCAAAATATCAACTAACACATTCGATAATCGATTTGTTTGGCATTTGATGTACATATCTTTGTGAAAAAATTCAAAAATTTTCCCATAAAATCAAGCATTAAACAGACAACATTTTCTCCAATTTCAATGAGCTAATTTAAATACATAGTAACAAATAATACAAAATATAAACATTTGCTGAAAGTTTAAAATTTACTAAAAAAATTTAAAATATTCCTATAATTTTTTTAATGAATATAATAAAAATGAATTATAATAATAAAATAATAAAAAAGTGCTATGTACACCTTTCATTCATAAATACGCTATGCAACAATTTTTTTGTGTTCGCGAGCAAAGATTGAACATGGAAAATACCTTTAGTATTCGAACCATACACAGAAAGAAAAATGACATACTAAATTCAAGTAAAAAATTCTGAATTTAAGCCGAAATCGTTCTTAAAAATTTAAGTACGTTCGTACTAAGTTTTTCTTAAAACAAGTATAAATCGGCTTAAATTGAAAAAATCAAGCGCTGTTGGGCTTACAATAAGTATATAATGCTTGGATTCAAGAAAAAAATTCTTGAAAAGGAAAATTAAGCCTAATATGGCTTAAAGTAAGAAGAAAAGCTTACTTTCATCTCTGAGAGGCAGAGCAATTATAGAGCACAATAAAATTACCCTCTCAACCACTCTCATTTAAGTGGTTGATTTTAGCTGACGCAACATCAAACACACGCATATAAATCGACGAGATGTATATGTATAAACATTTGTACGCAACCATATCCAATTCGTTTCTCGTTTAGGCAGTGTTTGCGAATTCATTACTTGGCGTGATTTTTTTTATTTAAGTTTATTGAAGTTGTTAATAATTCTTGTTAGTTTGGTTGGTGCTATTCCTTTTATGTTTCATATTTAAACCGAATAATTACAGCAAAGCTTTTACTTTTGCTGTCAAGCTTTCGACATACCATTTTAAAAGAATTGCATTCTTTGCAATGCAATGGCGAAAATGGTATAATTAATATAAATTGTACATAGGTACAAAACGAACGAAAGCACAATAAATCTAGTATGATCAGGCTTAAATCAACTATTGGTTAAGCTTAAATCAAGAACTGATCAGGCTTGATTTAAGTATTGGTTAGACTTAAATCAAGACTGATCAGGCTTAGATCAAGTATTGTCAGGCTTAAATCAAGTATTGGGCAGGCTTAATTCAATCAAAATTTTCTTCATTGAATCCCGTTTCGCACTCAAATCAATTGCATAAAATTCTTAAATCAATCTCTTTATGCTTGAAATAAGTATATTTCGGCTTAAAATCAAACCTTATCAGGCTTTATGTGCGCTATGATTAAGAATTCAGGGCTTAAAAATCCGTACTTGATTCAAGTATTTTGTACTTGGTTTTAGAAAATCCGTACATACCGTACTTTTGACACCGCTACGGCTTGATTCAAGTACGGATTACTCATTTTTTTCTTTCTGTGTACTTTTTTAAGTAGAGATAGAGCCTTGGGAACAAATGATGGGAATATCACTTTCACGTAGAAGTAGTGGTTTAGTAACTATAGTTAATGCAATTAGAAAAAAATTGTTTTTTGTTGGCGGGAAAAAACAATGAAAAATAAAAAACAAATCGCAAAAATGTTTGCTCCAGTTTTGAAAGAAAAGAGTGCCTATTTGAAAAAATCTATGGATAGATGTATAAATTATGGACCATATTGTAAAAGTAAGGGAAATCAGAAATATCATTTTTATTTTGGCCATTTTGTTTGGTTGGTACCGAAATGGTTGTGACAATAACGCCCATTTTTTAATATACTATGGGTACTATAAAAGTGTTACACTGTACAACATTTCAAGTGTTTGAACGTACAGGAATCGAAGTTATAAACCGTTAACTTTTTGTGCAAAATGGACCATTTGTATTGGAGGTACCAAAAGGGGCGTGGTAATAACATCCATTTTTCTCACGATGATAGCGACCAAGAAATTAATATTTTGTGTCGATTTTTGAAAGATTCTGGGTAGTAGTACAGAAGTTATGAGATTATCAATATATCACTAAATGTTGACCATTCGTGGGGGAGGTACTTGAAGGAGTGGACCAACGTAGTCCATCACTTGTCACTCTCTTCTGTCAACTATTTCGTAAATGGACATAAATGTGACATACAAATCAAATATTTGCGGGTTCTTCCGACCCATTGGTACTACGTATCGTATGACATTTTCGATACACACGTATCAATCAAAATTAATTTTTTCAATTTTTTTTTCATTTTTCACACAAAGTTATTTAAAATTTTCGTTGTTTACATACTTATAATAAAATTTTTAATAATCTGACATAAAATGATGAACAAAGTTCATCTGAATAATAGGTGTTAATTTTGAAAATCAAAATTATTTTGTTTGTAACTTGTTTTTTCAATAACATTTGATAGTACCTTACACACAAAAAAACAATTCACGCCCACTCGGAATCAGAACATGTCATTAATTCAGGGTAAACATTAACCTTTTTAAATTTTGCCAAATCTAGCATTTTTGTCGTCATTTTTGAGTGGTTTTTCTAGAATTTTGAATACATCGAGCAAAAACTCTTCTTGTAACTCCCACTCTCATACACATACTCGTACCTACACTCTATGTATGCTGACTGACTGACTCTTGGTCATTTCTGAACTTTTCAAGTTACGTAACGAGTCGCATAGCTGATGCTAGAGCTGAGATGATAATTTCAGATAAAAAAATCCAAAACATCATCATCATCACCACGATGTGGCAAAAACCAGCAGCATTACTTATTAGTAGACCTTGTCCAATTAGAGTTGGAAAAAATAGACTCAGTCGCTCCAAAACAACAACAACAAGAAACACACCAAATGAAGAAAAAATCCAAGACAACTTATCAAGAAACTCTTATAGTCAGTCACCTCAATGTTAAGATGTCATTCATCTTCTCCTCATGTCTTGTCTCGTTGGTTTTTATTTTGTTCTTCTTCAGTTTTCGTCTGACAGGGACACACGGAATGTCTACTTGCCGCTCCACTAAGCAACACTAAGGTGAGATGTACATACCTGACCAAGTGTTGTCTCGGTGATAAAGCCTCCTGACTCGTCAGGCTGACGTTCCACTGTCTGTGCAGTTACATTGACTGCTGGCGTGCTGGTCATGATGATGATGATGATCACACTGATACTGCTACTGTAACTGATGAAGATTTACTCAACCTGTTTGGTTCCTTTGTCCCGACATGTTTTTTCAATCATTAATAAGAAGGACAGCATCTATATACATATGTATGTATATATATGGAAGGGAGTACATATTGGCACAATTGTGAGAAAGAGCAAAAATCCAGAAACTATAAAACAGAAAAATTTTGTCTGCCAGTTTGATGGTAAATGAATTTTTAATCAAAATGTTGGCAATTTATAGATTTTTCTTTGATTGTAAGGTAATTTATTTTATAAAAAAAAAGAATTGTGGTGCACGTTAAATATCTTTCGCAAATTCGAATTTTTTTAATGTTTCCGATTTGACTATTTCAATGATTTAAGAAAAAAGGGGCGATGGCTAATTCCGAATCCGCAAATTCCTTGCTGAGGTGAAAACCAGCACATGGGCGAACAACTATTATAATCAGCATGATCTTCCTTCCCGTTTACTCAAGGATACCGCTGCTTAACGGTTTACCCTAATTTTCATAAGGCAGATTCGATCAGCTGTTTCTTAACGCTGTAGCAACGTTAGGTTTACGCATGTCAATTTCAGCTCTATGGTCAATTTTGTTGTACACGTTTAGGATAATTGTTGTAATCAACTAAATTATCCACCCCGTTTACGCAACGACACCGTTGGCAAAGTTTTACGTTATTTCTCGTAAACAGATTAGATCAGCTATTTCGGTACGTTACAGCAAAGTTACTTTTACGCGTAACGAATTCAACCTTAAGCTCGAGGAGGGACTCTAAATCGTTAAAGCAATCGGAGTCGCCAAATTTGTTATTAAATCATCGTATAAATTCTCTGCTTTCAAAGTGGTCTTTAGAATTTTTATGGCTTGGGATTAATTATGTTCCACTAAAACCTATTTCCTTGCCCCACTTTGAAATTAACCGCTTACATTAAAAAAATCCGGGCACGGTTATCTAATTCAATGTTGGTCATTCCTGCACGCATTAGGAATTCACATCAGCTTCTCAACTTTCAGCCGGGGGAGTGAACTCAGTTAAACCAGCCAGCTAGCCATTCATACTCGTACCAGTTTGTCTAGCCTGGTTTTTCCTTGCCCAACTATTTCCTCGAATTTCCATCATCACCTACTAATAATGCTGGTTGATCGCGCTACTGGATGTCAGCACCATATGCCGACATTTCTAATGCTACTCCAAATAGAAACTAAATCTTAATCAATTCAAATGTTTCCTGTCAGTGCAATGGCGGAGAGGGCGGTGTTGCTATCCACCTTGTTTCTTTCCTCTTCAAAACGAACGTGACAAATCAAAGACATCTTTCTTTTGGTGGCCAATAAAGCCTAACGTCTTGTTGTAACTTCCAGAGAATGTATTATTTGTTAAGCACAAGACCAGAAGTAGGTAGGTATGATGATGATGGTCATCATTGGGAGCAGTAGCATCTGTAGCCGTTTCATCATTTTAGAGTAAATTATTGTTGACGAACACAATTTTGCGTGGCTGACACATGGCATTGGGGCTGATGATGATTGCGATGATAGAGTTTGGCTACCGCGCCACATCAAGATGCTTTAGGTTCTGGTTGCGTTTTTGTGATGACTTGCCGTTTATTTTGGCCATTAGGCTGACGCTATGCGAGACTTCTTAATTAACTTTACCATAAATGTCATTTATATTATCATCATCTGCTGCTGCGTATGTTTGTCTGTCCCAGGTAACATGCAATGTACCGGAAAATCATTTGTGCATTACTTTTGTAGCATTGCAATGCTGGTCTGGTTTTTTCACTGCCAGAGCTAGTACCACCAACACCATCTTCATCACCATCACCGGTGGAGCACAGCCACCGTGGCAAGCAAACACTGACACGAACAAAACGTACTTAACTAAGAAACATCCTTCATTTGTTTAAAATGCTAATGAATGAATTGAAGTTGTTGGTTCTACTGAACTCTATGTACGAGGGTGGTATGTTAAGTGTTGCCAGATGACAAATATCTTACATTATTACGAAGTGGTACGAGATAATATGACCTTGTGCATCTGTTTCTAAAGCTAAGTATACACGATTGCCAGATCGGACAACGTTATCAACCCTGTTAAAGTGCTGCAAATGTACGGACAATGACAGATTGTTAGGCAAAGGTGAATTGACAGTTCAGACGATTGCAAGAAAACCATACAATTACATATATTTACAATATATTTTGTAAATATTTATATGCAGGATTGCCAATCAAAATATTTTAAAGACAGTGCTGCCAATAAAATGTTTTTTGACAATGGCGCCGTTGACACATGCATAAACTTCGCACATATAACAATCTGCAAATTATCTCGCAATGACTTTTGTACTGACGTTGCAAAACAAAAATTGTATTGTTCACAGGGTTACATTTTTCCGTCATTTTTCTGGCAATATTGCCTGCAAATCGTGTGTACTTACCTTAACACCCTAAATGATAAGTTACCGTTCGACAAAAAATCAGTTTTTGAGTTGATTTGGTCATGTCCGTCTATAAGGTAAGCAATTTACGATTTATCACTTTATATTGTTGCCAGTTTGACAATTTCACAACTCCACCCCAAAAAGTAGGCAAAAAATCAACTCTGTAAATGGGGGGTTTTTGTCTTAGGTGATTTCTTATTTTGATTGTGCACTGAGGGTTTTGCTCCAAGTAATCGGCAAAATGCAGAAGCTGCTGCTACACGCTGAAAAAATCTAATTTGTAATATACATATGTAGGGCGATCCATTTCGAGGTTCCCTACATTTTTAAAGAAAAAGAACACAGAAAATTCAAATTGAATTTGGAATGTTTATTATCATTTGAAAGAACATTCTTTGGCATTTATTTTTTGAAGATTATCTCTATCAAATGTTGGCCGCGGCTACGTCTCAGATCGTTCATCCGTTGAGTCCAATTTTCGATGACTCGTTCGAGCATTTCGACTGGTAACTGGCGAATGACACGCGTGATGTTTTGCGCCAAGGCCTGAATCGAAGCGTGTTAGTCCGCATAAACTTTAGACTTTACATATCCCAACAGGAAAAAGTCTAATCGACCGGCGCAAAACTTGAAATTATCTGCTCACCGAAGTGTTCTCTCAATAAATCCATTGATTGATGCGATGTGTGGAAAGTGGCGCCGTCTTGTTGAAACCAAATGTCGCCGAGATCACGAGGCATCAAATAGTCGGTTATCATGGCACGATAACGGTCGCCATTGACGGTTACGTTCTCGCCGGCTTCATTTTTTAAGAAATACATATCGGTCCGATGATTCCTGTACGTCGGATCGGGAATCGGTCAATGGCAAAAAGATAGCTCTTAACGAGAGCTAAAATATTGCTCATGGTTGTCAAGGTCGTGGGTCGACTGGAAAGCGTTTTTTTTTTATTTTAAAAAAAATGGACTTAGCGCAATTGGCGAACGATTATTTTGATAATAAAACTGAATAATTTGTAAACGTTGTTCAGGCGTAAGTCTTTCCATGATGAAATGCCAAACAATACTTAACAAAAATAACAAGACAGCATGACACGACTCACACGTGATCTGTCACAAAAAGGCTATTGAAAAAAGTATCTCTACTTTGATCACCCTATATATTAAAACCTACTTTCCACTTGTTCTCAGTAGTTTTTTTCGCTTTTGCAAGCAGGCGACATACAGAATGAAGTGACTGAATTTGACGTTTGTGTTCGTCGAGGTGACTGTCAGAGATAGAGAAACCAAAATTGACGCTAAAATAATTACGTTTTCATTCAACTTGGTGATCTGATGATTGTTAGTGAAACAAAAATATCAGCTGTTCAGCGACAATCAGAGATAAAGAAACGGGCTGTTATTTATTTACTACGAGTAATTCATAGAAGATGTCTTCCTCTATAAATTGATGGGAAATGTTTTAATGAATTACCTTGCAAAGTGTGGAAACCGTTTACGATTAGTGATGTTATCGAAATTGAATGTCATGCATGATATCATTATAAATCAGGTCATATATTTAGGCTGTTTTCTTTTCTAAAAAAGATGCTGCCCTGTCAGAGACCAGCATTTTAAAAATGTCGCCTAGCTGCTCTTGTACTGCTGCATTTTTTATGGTCAGAATCGAGAACAAAAATGCAAAAAGCTAGCCTTTTAACTCACTAAAAAAAACTAAAAACAAAGAATACTTCACGGAGCCACCTAAATGAAGCATCTGTCCAAACTTCATTAGAAAAATACACGCACGTACACATGCGGGTATTCAGGCGCGTCGCTGAAAAACATTTGTTTTGTAGGCAGCGTCTACCCCTTCGATTAAATACAGGGCTGAAATGTTGCATTTTTGCACCGTGCAAGTGCGACAATTTTTACAAAAGAAAACGAAACCCTTTCGCAATGCAGCATTTTTTACAAACGAAAACAAAAAGGCGTTTTTGTCGCGAAAGGCAGAAAAAATGTAGCATTCTTTGGCACAAATGAAAACACCATTAGATAACTTTCTTTGACCTATAACTTTCTTTTAATAAAGAAAAAATAATATTTTTTTTTTAAATTGCTAAAATTTTAGTAAAACTTTCGATAAAATGTTTATCTAATGGATTTAGCCATTTTATCTAATCCATGTATAATAATATGATTTTGGAAATCTACTGAAATATAACTGCATTGATATTTTTATCAATTATTATTACAATTTAACGGGATTAAATACCCAAAAAGTGTATCACAAACTTTTTGTCGTTACGCTTTTAATATATGAACAATGTTGTGTAATTTAGTTATATATATATTTATATACGAGTATTTTCCAACTTTGCACACCCCCTCGTTAACCCACAAACAATCAGAGAGTATTATTGCATTGCATTCATTTCAGCTGGCAAATGGCCAGTTCTAGTTTTATTGTGTGTCTGTCTCCCTGTGTTTGAACGTAAAACTGATATCTTAAAATGCAGTCACGCATTTCCTTATGACTCTTGCATTTTCCATGCAGTTTTCACAAAATTAATTAAAACTTTTATTTGGTCCATCCATTTTTGTCAAAACCAACTCTGCATATCTAACCACATTCAGTGCCTTTGGTTAGATGGGATGGTGGCGATACGTACACTTTATGCCTGCTTGTGCACGCCACCACATCATTTTGGGGTTCAGATGATGGCTACCGGGGGTAATAATTACATATTTTTCTTGAGTTTTTTTAATTTGTAATATTTTATGGTTTTGACTTTATTGTGGAAAAGTTGTACATTTGTATTTAATTTTGGTGTCAATGTGTCAATGTGTGCTTGTGAATGAAGTCGATTTCATTAAATTTATGTCAACTTTTATCAACCCAATGGTCAGTTCTGATTTATCAAATAAAGAAAATTCGAGTTTAAAATTTGATAGAAACATATCGAAATTGCGTGGAACTTCGTCAAAATACCGTTAAAATTTCTAACATTTCAAACTGACCAAGAAAATTATCGATACAATTTGTTATTAAGATGTACTTATAGCGGTAAATTGGTCATACAATAACAGCAATTTAATTCAATTTATCTATTTATTTATATGAATTATAATACAATGTTACTGTTTATTGTATTTGGGAAAATGCGGGGTGACAAAGACTTGGTCAGTTTAAAAATTTAATTTTAAAAATATTTATCCAAAAGGAATTGTTTATCGTTTATCTTAACGATTTCTTAATAAATCTTCATATTAACGAACATTTTCTATTGACTTTAATGAACAAATATAATACAGCACACAACCGACCAAATTCATTACGATAAATATTTTTTAATCGAAATTTCAAATCATTGTTTTCTTTACAAATTTATAGATGTTGCCCTTCTCTATAAATAAAAAAGTGTTGTAATGATATGACCCGGAATACTGTGTAAGTCATGACTTCAAATTTCGTTTACAAAAATGAACTTGGTCAATTTATGCAGTATGATGACGACATCTAATTATCGGTTCATAACGGGATTTTTGGGAAATAATGTTGATATTTTTCTTCTGTCTGTATTTTTCTATCACCCTATATTTTTTAGATCAGAATATGTAAATTACTATCCTTCCATACCGACCATATTTGTGGTCCATATAATAATCCATGGACCAAAATGCCATGCAACGGGTTTTCCAATAGGGATGATATGATTTTGAAGTGACGTTTCGGCCATTTGTAATATGTCACGATCTGTCACTTGTTTTTCATTGTAAACATTACTGAATACAATGTTTACAATTTCATCAATTTCATCGTTAAAGGCTATTTTTTGCCATTGACCGATTCCCGATCCGACGTATCGTTAAGGAGCTAGAGCAAAAATAAACTTTCCGTTCACATTTGAAAATGATGCTAAGTCCATTTTTTTTTAAATCCAAAAAAAACACTTTCCGGTCGACCTACGACCTTGACACCCATGAGCAATATTTTAGCTCTCGTTAAGAGCTATCTTTTTGCCATCGAACGATTGTCACACAGCAAATGAAACAATTGAAGGCAAACAAGACAAAATATCAATTACCCCCAAACAAACAAATGTTGGTTGGGCTGTAAACACAGACATAATCATATAAGAACCACAAATGCACCAACAGCAAACGCATATGCGCATGCGCATACATCCTTTACGGTCTGTCAGGCGGGTACGAGTATGCATACCCCATTGCCCAAAGCATATATGAGACACAAACACCAGCCTGTCATTTATAACATGAAACATTTTAAAGATCATTATGTCGTTTGCAACGATAATAATGATTTTGATTAGCAATTCATCGATTTGGACTGTTGATAGTAATAATTTTAATGGGCAATAAATTTCTAAAAATGTCTGGAAAAATTGGAGAAATTCACCTATTTTTGCAATCTATACAAAAGGAAAAAAAAATTAAATGTTTCCCCAAAAATGCAGTTGCCTGATGCAGGAGGTCATCTACGTACTCAAGCAATCTTTATGGTTTTGCTTAATCATGTCAACCTATCATTGAAATTATACACACATTTTCGAAGCCGTAATTCCTATCATCAGTCTGACTTGGCAACCCTAAGTGAAGAAAACAAATCATATATGCGTGAAATCTATTGCAATACAAAAAATTAATAGCTATTTTAGCAAAGCTACCGAAGCAATTTTTGGCAAGCCCACGTTTTTCGTCTACATATTATGATTTTTTTTTAATGTTAGAAAATATTTTATTAGATTTGTGACCACTGTGCCAATGTGTAAACTTTTCTCTTGCTTTATTGTAGCAAGAGAAACGACTAGCCTTTTAACTCACTTAAAAAACCAAAAACAAAGAATACTCCAACTTAACCCTATCACAGTGCAACTTTTTTTACAAACGAAAACAAAAAGGTATTTTTGGGGCGAAAGGCAGAAAAAATGTAGTATAACACATAATAAATGGTTTTCCAACAAGAGGTGTTATTTTGGTATTCAAAGAAAAATAAAATTTTTTGAGATAAATGATTGGATGTTTATTTCATAATAAAGTGGAAGGTATGCCGTTAATAATGAAAAACAACATCAGCCAAATGACACCACGACCACGCTTACAGGACCATACCCTTTTCATGATATTTTCCATAACCAAATCACAAAGTGGCTGCCCTATGTCCCCGATAGCCTCACGAATTCTATCTTTGAAGTCTTGAATCGACGCTGGGCTGTTGGCGTGAACCTTATCTTTCACGTGGCCCCAAAGGAAGAAGTCGCAAGGTGTTAAATCAGAAGATCTCGGTGGCCAATTGTGATCACCTCTTCTAGAGGTAACACGGTCCGGAAACTTTTCCCATAACAGAGCAATGGTTTCGTTGCTTGTGTGGCACCGTCTTGTTGAAAGTTGTCCAGATCAATACCATCCAACTCCGACCATAAAAAATCATTAATCATCTCTTGATAGCGCAATCCATTCACCGTAACTGTTGATCCAACCTCATTTTCGAAAAAATAAGGTCCAATGACCCCGCCGGACAATAAACCGCCCCATACAGTCACACGTTGAGGATGGAGAGGCTTATCAACAATAACTCTTGGGTTTTCCGAGCCCCATATGCGACAATTTTGCTTGTTGAAGAACCACCAAGGTGGAAATGGGCCTCATCAGTCAAGATGATTTTTCGATAATTTTCGAATTTTAATAATTTCAATGCGTTGTTGAATTGTGTATCTGTCCATTTTTAGTAATGACGTAGTTTCTACTTGTCAAATGTCAAAGAATAAAAGCTACAAAAGTGATAGCTACCGAAATACCGGGTGATTCAAAATAACACCTCTTGTTGGAAAACTCTATAAAAACTTCAACATCAGTCCTGCTTGTACTCATGTTTTACATGTTTCTTGCTCTCGCTCTTACTCGTATACTTCTCTAGACGGGGTACTTTAACGTACCCCTCCCTCCTCACACCTGTTTGATGCATTTCCACCGGAGAAGAGTTGCAATTCTTTGGCACTGTTTGTTGCTGTTGTTGGATCAATGTTTCATTGTTCTCGGTCATCATTGTTTGCATTGTTGTTGACAGTTCTACAAGCAGCAGCAGACAATGTTGTTGTTCCATCCGACTAGCGTTTTATTGCCAATGTCTATGTTGTTATTGTTTTTTTATTCTCTTGCATTTGTGATGACGTTGTTCGTATTGTGTTTGTTGCTATTGCTGTTGTTGTTCAGTGTTGTGCCGGAAGCATTCAACACTTATTCGCCGCTTTATTAAGGTGGCACGTACTTTGTCAAAGGCGTCGCGTCTCCGTTCGTCGTCATCGTCCACCGTTTGTCCAGTTGTTGTTATTTTTCGTTCTTGTTGTTGTTTCTCTCTTAGTGTAGTCATTGCAATCTGTATTTTAGCTGTTGCTGTTATTGTTTTTGTTATACTGTAGCGAATTGAAAACCAGCTGGGGTTGTGCCGCTCCACCTCTCTTGGTTGGTTAGCTAACTATGCGTCATTCAGACAAAGATGAGGTTTTCTTCGGTTTTCCTAGACTAATTCTTTGAATACACTCAAGGAAATTGTTGATGGGAAACGTTGACATGTCACAGATTCTGTTCGGAATTCATTTGATTCCGTAGTAACAATTACGATCGTTTTTGTTTTATTTTCTTTAGATTCCGTTCGAATTTGTCAATTCAAAAAAAATCAAAAACACTTTTTTGTGTATTAAAAATTACAAAATAATATTGTTTGTGACACATACGGTTCATGACATAAATATGTTTTTGGGGAATAAAATAGAAATTGTGCTATTGATAACATAAATTAATTATACATATACATATATTAATTCCATTTTAGAAATTGAAAGTGGTTTCATTCCGGAATAAAAATTGGTTTAATATTTTCTGTAGAAGCGTAATTCGTACCAGTTCCGAACGGAATTTAACTCTTTGACAAGGCACTAAATGTTTTTAATTTTTGTATATCTTTGAATCTTTTTTCTTATTTTGCCATAGTTTTCTATAATTTTTTTCAATGGTTTTCCCAATATTATTGATTTTATAACCTCTCTTTTATCAGCCTTTTGCAAATGAAACGTTAACGTAGTGTCAAAGCAAGCCTCGGCTGGTTTCCCTTCAGTTTATGTAACAATTAGTGAGTAAATTATGAATTATGCGAACGAATTATGTAACATATCTTTAGCATAAACGTGCATTAGCAATTATCCAACACTTGAAAAAACTGTTAATTTTATTTTATTTTGTATTCAACTTATTTAAAATTTATGTTTCTTATTTTTCATTACTTTACAAAAGATTTTCATACATTTCTTATTTTTTTCTATTGTCCTAATGGTTTTATTGTACATCATAACCTCACGTATTAATTTCCTGTTGCACAAAGTTTACTAAATAGATAGGGTATCTCAGGTCACCTTTTTTCATCCACACTGTGTGTGGATTCGACACAGCGTTGCTATGTCTATTGAAGAAGAACTAATGAACGTTAATGTATCGTTTAAATCAAATTTCAGCAGATTCTTCCATTGCGTTTTCGTTACACTAATTTCCATATGACAGATTGAATCAGCTGATTCCTTACGATGTGGCAACGTTACGATTACATTAGCCAAACCCAGCCTTTATATTGATTTTCATAAAGCAGATTAAATCAACACTTTCGTTAGACTATAGCTACGTTATGGTTACGCTTTAATAACTCAGTTTTTAGTCATGTCAACATTTCCGAAGCTTATAATTCGCGTAAAATGCGTTACTCCTTTTGATTTAAAACCAATCGATAACTCATTTTCTAAAGATCCATTATTTTTTATAAATTATAATAAATTTATTAAAAACGCTGGACTAATATTTGTGATGCACTATTTAGAGAAATTGGAAAGATGTGTACGATATTTTATTGGTTATTAAAATATTATTACTATTTCAAAATGTTAAGCAAATTATTAATAACGTTTTTTTTTTCATTTGTGGCAAACTTAATGTTAAAAAAATGTTATTTAATGTCCATAAAATGTGTATCAATCGATTGCTCTTTTTCCAAAGATTCGCTGAATCATATTTTACTTGCTATTTATATATTTTACTTCTAAAATTGTCATCAGCTATAATAATGTTTATAGAGTTTTTTTCTAAATATGTGCAGAATCATATTTTGTACGTTTAAATTATATTACTTATTTAAAACTTCAACCATTTTTTTTGGTTTACGCCTTTAGGGTATTTAATGTCATCAAGATGCGATAAATTTCATATTTTATATAAATCCTATTATTTTTTTTTTGTAATTTTAGTATTACATTTGACCTGCACAATTTTTCTGAGTGTATGTTGCCGACAATCGTTTTGTTTTTAATTATTTCATTATAAAGAATTCTTTCATTCCAATAATTATCATCATCCAAATTGAAACGTTATTTGTGTGTGAAATCTTACTTAATTCCCTTGTCGTCGTTGTCGGCTCTTTTCTGCTTTTCCTTTGGGATTTCTTTTGTACTCATTCTTAATAGTTTTCCCCGTATAATTGTTTTCCTCAAACATGTGGCAGGAACGTAGGGCATTCAGAGAGACTTTCTTAGTTGCTTCCTCTTCTTCGTCGGTGTTTGCCATAAACTCAAGATGGATCACGGAATATTCTCGGAAACCATTATTTAATATTACACCAAGAAAATATGTCGACTGATGTGCGGTGTGAATAAATCGCCTCATCAAATGAAATATTTTTTTGTCGAATTGTAGAAGACTTAGATAGAACTTTTGATGTATAAAAAAACTGGCCGTTCCGTTTAAATGGTATGCTGAAGCATATAATATTTTGAGAATACACGGAGAAAAAATACCTTTATAAATATAAAAGTTCGGCTATAATGAAGCATATAATTTCCTAGTACATAGTATTGTTAAAATTTAAAAACATCTGCCATCTACCTGCCGCTCGAAAAACAATCTCAAATACAGATTGCGCAAAAGAATATTTGACATTCAAATATTGGTGCAGTGTAACTGTACCTTTATCCACTAACGTTTAAGGCTAACATATGGTTATAACTGTCAGCTACATATCAAAAACAGCTTATCAGCTGTTGTGTATGCGTATTTTTAACTTAAAATTAATTTAGTTAATTTATTTTACAAAAATCCAATCATCCAGCTAAAAAAACAAACAACATCCCAAACAGTCAGCTATTCATGATTTATCTCTACAGTTTTAGAATTGTTGTTTTTTTTTGTTTACAATCCAGAAATATTCGTAATAATAACAACTACTTGTTGATCGATTCAAAATGAGAATGCCCAAAAAATACCACACCATAAAATGCCACATATTTACTAGACAGACAGGGACAGACGGACGGAAAATTTGTGCGCGGTTGGACGGACAGCTACAGAACAACAAACGACGAAATTTTCATTCACAAACCAAACAACAACCACCCAGTCAGCCAGTGTCCAGCTGGACCATGTGGTGTGGTACTTGTTTTATTTTTATTTATTTATTTTTTCTTTTGCCAAATACAAAGTATGAAAAACTTGGAAAACTTGCCAAAAATAAGAAACATTTATTACCGGTTTATTATTGGCCGGTTTCCAGCCACGCGTTTGTGTTTTTCGTCATTTGCTTATAACCTAAAAATAAATTGCAAGTTTTCTATATTTTCTTGTTTGTTGTTTTTCCACGTTTCTATTAAGAAATTTATGAATGAATATTATAATTAGTTCGGTATACCTTATTATAAAGGAAAATAAACAATAATGTTATATTTGGTTTAATATAACGGCGTCCCATTCCGCACTAGCGACAGATATTCCGGTCAGTATGAGTGAAATTGACATCTACAGGGTGTCTCAAAAGAACGTTTATATGCATTTGTTTGGCTAACAGCGAATACGAGGAGCTCCGTCAATCGTTAGCATTGTTCATGAGAATTCATTTGCTATGGACAATAGCTTATTAGCAATCTACCCCTTGTGTATGTATAGAGTTTTACAAAAACGGCGATTCTGCCACTATAAAGCATTTTTCGTATGCGAAAATGGGTCAACAATTCAGAAGAGAACGCTACGATACTAGAAAAAACCCGGAATCCGGACGACCAAGGTCATCATGAACAGAGTCTGCCTGCTGCGTAAGAAATTTTACCTATTGATAATATTATGTGTACTTAAATAAATAATAATTTCGGATTACGTTTTCCAGCAAAGCATTAAATATTAGCTTTGTCCTCAGATACCCAGTATTTCAACTCATTAGATTTCTGCTTGATTTTTGACGAGGGCGGTCCCAAATCAGCCAACCTGACATATACATGGCTCTAGTAGTTTCGTGGAAAGTGGCAACCTTATAATTCATATGTTTTAAGTTTCAAGCAAAGACAATTTAGATTTATAGAAACCCCAAAGGCCTTAACAGTCGTACATATGTATCTACAAACTCTAGACGGCTACCCAAAATTCTTCTCCCTCGCCTACAAACGTACGCGAAATTGACTTTTCCCATCTTGTGGGAAAAATGTGAAAATACACTGGGTGTCTAAACTTTAAATTGTATTTGTTTCAAAGCGCCACGTTGTTTAGTTTTTTTGAGCACCCAAAAGTAAACGATCTCAGTGAACTTGTGAACATGGAAAAAATTTGGAACCTGCTCCTTCATTTACAACTATAAACTATTGGGTGGCAGAGTTTAAACGGGGCCGTACGAGCTGACAAGACGAACACCGTAGTAGTCGACCAATGTAGATGTCCACGCCAGAAATGGTTAAAAAATCCTCAAAATGGTATTGGATGACCGTCGTTTGAAGGTTCTTGAGCTGGCTGAAGTCATAGGCATTTCAAAAAGTGATACACATTGCTTATTGACGGAAAATTGTATGATGATAAAGCTGTGCGCAAGATGGGTGCCGCGTTTGCACACAATCAATACAACGCACCAGTTCACACATCCACTATTGCGATGGTCAAAATCAATGAAATAAACTTCGAATTGCTTCAGCACGCACCTTATTCGAAAGATTTTGCTACATCGTATTTGTTTGTTTTCAAACTTGAAAAATGGCTCTTCGGAAAATGTTGTCTTTGTTAGGTCAGCTAATTTTGGGACTGTCCTCGTAGATCATTAAAATAAAAAAGGCGCATTCAGTGAAGTATGCGTATGAGAAATATTACCCATATTTGCAAAATCATATGTATGTCGTACTATGTGTGGTATGATCATTATTAATTTAAAGCACTCATACAACCTGTAGTCTACAAGACTTAAAAAAGAAACTCGTAGCATTGATTATTCACCCATATCAGGTAGAATTTGTGAAATGTTTTCCCCTGCCGAATTGTTAACTCCCATTCCCATTTTTTGCAATCACGCAAATTTTGGAAATTCCTTTTTTATCGCACAATCAGCTGTTTGCAATCGAACACTACAGCTGAGGAATGTTTACATAAGGTTGCTACTTAAACAGCCGACGTCAGCGTAGGACGTTTGTTGTATTTACAAAAACAAATTAACTGACGTTAGCGTATTTCACTCGCAATTACGTGTGGCCCTAAATAAAAAACACAAATTTGTAACAAATATGTTCAGAATTGTTGCGTTTCTTTATTTATAAAACGAAGAAGAAAATTAAAAGAAGTCCTAAAGTGTCGACAGCGGTGCCGGAGACTTTGTGACGGTAAACGCAGTAACATAACCAGTACAATTTGTATCCATGTTTGCATATTTGCATTATCCGATAATGACACACCGAAAATATTTTATTCGCCAACACCTTCTCCGGATGCTTATTAAATAGAAGATAACCTTAACAATAGGTGACAATTGGGTTCGGAGGACCACCACCTCTCCCCTGAATCTCGCACATACAATTTATGGTTTACCTTAATATGGACAACAAAATTATGACAATTTATATCAATAATGTCGCCAGAGAAACTGTGACAACCTTGGTCTGCAACTCTATTGTGAATGGCAGTTGATCGGCTGTCGTATTTTACAAGTCAGTAATGACTATTGAATTATTAAAAAATAAATAAAATAATAAATTATTTGTACATAACTAACCCCCGCTTCCACTTCGTTAAGACTCTGTTAGTACTAACCGACAGTTATTGGTGTCAGTTGGCGTTAAGATATAAGAGTGATACTTACCGGAAAGCCATATCACCAAAAAACGAAAAAAATCCGGGAATTCGCCGGAATGTCACAAATATGCAATCCGCATTCAAAGTTACAGTTTTTAAACCGGTAAAAATTGACCATTATAATATTTTGTAATAGACACATTGTTTATTCAACATACATACATATTTATGTATTTATTAAAAATCCTTTTTATTAAAACAAAAACTTGAAAATATTTTTTATTGATCTTCTTTAAAATTCTTCTGTTTTCTCTTTTTTTGCAGAGGCAAATTTGCCGCAGTACGCCGGGCGATACACAAGAATTCTGGTGTTCATTTTGCAGCAAAATTTCTCAAACGGCGAAGACGTGCCCAATCATCCGATAAAGAAATTAAACATGAAATAGCCGTACTAATGCTGTGTAATGAGGCCGATAATATTGTCAAATTGAATGCCGTACATGAATCACGTTCAGATACAGCGCTTTTATTGGATTTGTAAGTATTGTCAATAATTAAGAAAAAACCCTATGATTTATGGTTGCAATAGCTAATGTGTCTCTCTTTTCCTTTTCATTTGATTTTTACAGAGCGACGGGTGGTGAATTACAAACATTTCTAGACAACGAAGAATGTCTCAACGAGGGCCAGGCACGCATTTGTATGCGTGAAGTACTTAAAGCATTACAATTCTTGCACAAACGATCCATTGTTCATTTAGATTTAAAACCACAAAATATCCTCTTAACCGGAGAAAGAGTTGAAGGTATGCAGATTGGCTGAGCATTTTTAAGGAAATTCTTATAATTTCGTTTTTCTTTTCAGATGGTTTAAAATTATGTGATTTTGGCATTTCACGCGTTGTTACCGAGGGTACCAATGTGCGTGAAATTGTCGGTACCCCCGATTATGTGGCGCCCGAAGTCTTACAATACGAGCCTTTATCCCTGGCCACCGATATTTGGTCTGTGGGTGTTTTAACCTATGTCCTACTGTCCGGTTTCTCGCCTTTCGGCGGAGAAACGAAACAGGAAACCTTCCTTAATATATCACAATGTGCACTAACATTTCCGGATAAATTATTTGGAGGCGTCTCATCGGCAGCCATTGATTTCATACGCAAATCATTGCGAATAAAGCCAACGTATGTCTATGATTTTTTATCAATCTTGGCAAATTGATTTTTAATTTGATTTTATTTTCGTTGCAGTGATCGCATGACTGCTGCAGGATGTCTCGAACACATTTGGCTTAAAGACGAATGTAGCATCGATAGACATATTTTCAACAACAAACTGAGCAATAAGCAGCAATTGGAACATGACGATGACGACGATTTAGATGATGATGATGAGAGTGATGATCATGCCAGCAATGCTGGAGGAGTTGCAGAGGACGATGTCGAAGTCGATGTTGACGTCGAGGTAGGCGATGCCAATAATGAGGAACAGGAAAGAGTCGAACTGAATCATGGCGTCGTCGTCGAACATGATGAGGTAGTTGAAGAAGTAGTGAATATTAAAAATAAACCCGAAGCTATAAGTGTAGACAATTCCGAAGAAGAAGATGATTTATTGACATCATCTACTATCACCACCACCACCTCCAATAACAACAACACCAATTACCAGAAACACAACACCACAAATGGCTACACAAATGGTCATTTAAATGGTTACACCACCACCACCACGACCACCAATGGTGGTCATCTGAATGGTCATTCAAAAACCTATTCAAATGGTCATATGAATGGCCATGCGAATACTTTAACAAATGGTCATTCGTCGCATGGCTTTGCTAAAACGACGGGAGAGAAATTTTCCCAGCTAGTAAATGGCTCGGCGAAAACATTGTCCCCTAGTTCAAGCAATGCCAACAATACCATCCCAACAACCAAAACAACTGTGGTCCATAATGTGCCAGCTACAAAAGCCATCACTATACCCTTAAGCAGTGTTCAACCGCTGCAAACCCACTTTACAACGATAACACCGACATCAACCACCACACCAGTAATAACAGCTACAACGACAACACCTCAAGAACTGCAACATCAGCAGCAACAGTTTCTTCACATCCCAGCCAGACGTCAATCGTCCGAGTCCAATAAAGAAAATACCTTTCTGACCACCAAGAAAATTTCTCCATCCCCTCAGAGCAGCATCGCTAAGAAGCCTCACCTAACAGTCACACAATCTAATACCACCACTGCAACCATTGTTATCAATCCCACCACGGGCAATGCCAACTCCTCCAATATTGTGGCCACCATTACCTTACCCCCCACAGCGTCAATGGCATGCTCCTCATCCTCTGTCAATGTTACAAATAATGTTATTGCTTCTGCCAATACTGCCACTACCAATTCTTTTTTCCCAGATGCTCCTACTACACCCAAAGTTATACGCAAGGCACCAAATTCGGACACATCTCCCACCTCGGTTAAGGCTTTAGTGAAGAAATTCCAATTAGAGGGAGGCGAACAGCCGCTGAATCCACCCGAATTCGCCACCAACGGCAGCAAGCAGCACTCGACTGCAACTGCGGCTGCGGCGGTGTCGACGACAACAACGACGACGATGATGAAAGCAAACGACACGAAAACGAAATTTATAAATGGCCGGCAATCGTTGCAAAATCCTCCGATTACACATTCGACGGCCATTACCATTAACAATACCTCGAGACGAGCCTCCGAGCCCATTACGGCTATTCATTCGTCCAAGAAACTGGGCATGACCTCGTCATCTGCTCCCGTTTCCATACCACCTTTGGCCAGCAATAGTTTTAAATCGACGTGCGTTTATTGTAATTCCTGTAATGCGGTAACAAATGCTGCTGGCATTACCTCGATTACGGCTAGCAATGGATGCAGGCATCCCTCGTCCACCACTACAGTACATGTAGCCAATAAAAATGGCGGCGTCGGCGCCGTTGGCCCCACAACCTCCTGTAACGCCACCTTTAGCCAGAGCACGAAATCGCTGATTAACGGCAGCAGCAGCAATGGTAGTCTCACCAGTTCCAGCAGTAACGGCACCAACACCTCATCAACAACATCATCGAATGCTTTACTCTTTGGCGCCAATCACCAGCAGCAGCATCACCTGCTGAATTCCCACCATCACTCGCATCATCATGGGCATCACGCACACCATCACCACCACCCACACCATCATTTGCATCATCATGGTGTGGTGAAGAGTGCTGGCGCTGCTACAAATGGTTTGAGTTTAGATCAGGGTATTATTTGTTAGCTAAGGGCCTCCAGGGCGCGAAGGAATGCCAAAAGTTTCTTTCATCGTTTCTTATGTTGCATGTAGTATAGGGAGAAAAGCATTAATAAGCATAATAGTAATACTAGTTATACTTATTATTATAATTTAACAAAAAGGAAAAAGTATATTAGTTACTTTTTATGTTGTACAGATGGTGGCGGTGTAGCCTACGAAGAGTTTGTTTAAGGTGGCCCACCACAACGTCCTTCCGCGCAGCAAAGAATATGTGTGCCGTGAAACGAAGTAAGAGCCGCAGGTTGTTGAAGAGTTTCCTTGATGTTAGAGTAAGTTTACCCATTACTGATGAAGAAACCCATAAACTTTTGTCATTCGTTTGTTTAAGCCTTTTCTTAAATTGTACTACTACTACTCCTATGGCTTCAGCTAAATGAATTGATTTAAGTCTAATACGTGAAAAGAACAGCTTCTACATGTTCACAGGGTTTAAATTTGCCTTAATAAGAAATGAACAATCGTCTTTAACAAAGTCTTAATGTAATTCTTTAAAGTTATGGTAATAATTTCTTCAGTTCCCTTACATCTAATTTTCTATAGTTTTTCGAAAGAGTTCCGCAGATTTGCTTCTATTCAATTGGGGAACTTTATTGTATTTCTTTTCGAAAGATACGTGAGGGTAAAACTTTATAGAAGTTTGTCTATGAATGTCTGGTAGAAATGTATTTTTTTTTAAATAAACAGCACAAATATAACATCTATAATTAGATTCCCAAAACAATATAAAAAGAAACAAAATCGTTATAAATAACTAAACACAAATTCAAAAGTCAGGGCCTACTGAGACTCAATTCATAGACAAAACACCAGAAACTGGAGAAATTACAATAAAACTGGAGAAATTACAATAAAACTGGATAAATTACAATAAAACACAAAACAATTGTATGGGTACACATACATCTAAAACGATAGACACATTGCACTATCAAAGGTTTAAAACACTGAAAGGAGAAAGAAGTTATTAGTTATTGCCTCACGATTTTTTAGTTTTCTTTTAACAGTTTTTGCATTGTATTATCTCTGGTCTGAACTACATTTTAGTTAAGAAAGTGCAAAATAAACAGATGATTGGTAAAATGCAATCATTTTTCAGTTGAAGCAATTAAATGAAGCTCCTTTTTTACTTAACAAAAAAATCCAGAGGCTTAAAACTATCAAATGTTCTTCATTAAAGCTATATTCTTATCCTTAATTCATTCCAATAAATTTTAAAACCACATCTCACATGAAATATTTAAAACTTTATTAAGAGTGATAAAAAAAAATATTCTAATGCTCTAATAAAAATTTAGAGTATTTGTAGTATTTTCCATAAATTATTGTGTGGTATACATTTTAGAAGTTTTAGATCGTAATTGGAAAGCTGTTTATTTTTGTTTAGTAAAACTTTTTCCTTGTTAGGATATTAAAATGTCAAACAAAATATTCAAAACTTTAGCTGGTTTACTAAAGTATCATAATGTGGAATTCATAGACTCCTTTGGCTCTCTCCCCATTTTGCTCGTGGTGGGGTATATTTATATATACATATAGTGGGTTAGTGAGTGGGTCATCTTACCAAAAAACACCATTCTGATAAAAAAAAACAATTCTTATAGCATGAGTTATTTAAAAGCTAGTTGTTAGTGTAAAATAATTAAACAAATTGTTTCTTGATTACAAAAAAAAGAAGAATGAAGGAAAACAAACCAGTATGTACTTTAAATGACATAACAAACAAATCCTATTCCTTTAAAAAATTCCACGTCCCCCCTCCTTATCCTTTTTGGAAAACCTACCCGGAATTTTTTATAATCCCCTCTCCTCTTACCTTGTGATTGCTACTATTACCAATCCCCCCCCCCCCTAAAGGTCTCTATTTTGTGTGATTCTTGTGTTTTTTAATTTAAATTTAAACCTATTTTCGATCTTCATATATTTGCTGTTTAATTAATATTTCCTTTTTAAGCTTATCAAAGGTTTATGATATACATACATATATTTAATTAATTGTCTTATCTATAAATTTTTTATAAATACCATTATTTTTTGGAGTATATCACCTTTTTCGTTTGAAAACCCTTTTATTATTATTTTTTCTTTTTTAAATAAGTTTATGTTGTATACTGCTTATGTTCGTCGTCATATGTAAAAAGGTTTCGCCATGAATCTTTTTTCTTTCTTTTTGGGAATTCTAAAATAAAAATGCTGTTTTTTATCCAATGAAATGATGTAAAACTCATTTTATTAAATGAAACTAAAAATAAATTGGGTTTCACTATAAAGGATTTTGAATGAAATAAATCAAAATTTGTGAAACAAAAATTAAATTAAATAAATTCTGCTTCATTTATGTATCCCCCATACCATTTAAATTAAATTTCTTTGTTTTTAATTTTTAGCTAATGTTAAAAAAATAAAAAAGTTGTTTAAACGTATTGAGAAGGAGAAAAATTTATATATACCTACTATATATATACATTAATTAATTTATAAATATTAAAATAATTAAACTGAAAAGAAGAAGAAATTATAGTTTTTAGTTATCCATTTTTTTTAAGTATACCCCCATCATACACTAATTAATAATTAATTAATATTATTTTTTGCTGAATGCTGAAGTTTTAAAGAAAACGTTATACAAAAAAACACTGAAGAGAACTTAATAAAAATTTATTAAAAAAACAAAAACCATGAAATGTACACAACACTTATTTACCAATGAGAGAGAGATAGAGAGAAAGCTTTATGCCCGCCCTCTACCATGAAAAGTTTGTATATACATTTAATATATAATTTTATAAGCTTCCACAAATATATTATTTTATGAAAATACTACATATAAAAGTATGCAGTACTTAAAAAAAGAATATTGAAGAATAACTGAAAAATTAATTTTTTCACGAGCGAATCTACGATTTTGATAAAACCAAAAAAAAATTTGAAGGTTGTCTCTATGTTTAAATCTAATTTGTATACAAAATTAGTAACATTTGAAAAATATGTTAGGCATTAAGCAACAAAAATTGTTTCCACAAAAAACTATGTTTTTAATTTATTATATCATTCATTATTTGAAAGAATTAAACATTTTAATTGTATATTGAAAATTTTGCTCAGTGTTCGATCTTTTTAAGAAAAAAAAATTCCCAAAAATATTTTTTGTGAATTTTTTTTGCGAAATTAAAATTTGTTTTTGCATTTTTGGCAAAAACTATTTAAATTTTTTTGGTCAAACGAAAACGTATGTCTATTGCTTTTGTTGAAATTTTGTGTCATAACTACATACCATCCAATAGGTCTAAACTTTAGTTATAATTGACTCATTGACATGAAATCACCCATATATATTATTTGAAAGAATTAAAAATTTTCATTGTATTTTGAAAATTTTGCCCAAGTGTTCGACAGTTTTTCTTCAATCTTTTTAAGAAAAAAAAAATTCGCAAAAATATTTTTTCTAATTTTTTTTTTTGGCGAAATTAAATTTGATTTTGCATTTTAATTTTTTTGCTCAAACGAAAACGTATGTCAATCGCTTTGGTTGAAATTTTGTGTCATAACTACTATCCAATAGGACTAAACTTTAGTTAAAATTGACTCATTGATATGAAAAGGGGCTATATCTAAATCTGAACCGATTTGCCTGAAATTTGGTACAGATTATCTTTGATGTGAAAAACTTATTTGTGCCAAATTTCACCTGGATCGAACAATGATAGCAACCACCAAATCACGAACAAGACTAAAACGAACGACGGACAGACGGATATGATAATATTAGTATGGTTCAATTATGTATGGAACAAATTATCGGCCAAATGGCAGCCGCGACCTCAGCGGTCCGATGGTCCGAATTTTCGATGACGCTGAGGCATAATTGAGGTTCTATGCCGTTAATGTGCCGAATTATCTCATCCTTTAGCTCTTGAATTGTTGCTGGCTTATCGACGTACACCTTTTCTTTCAAATAACCCCAAAGAAAGAAGTCCAACGGTGTCAAATCACATGATCTTGGCGGCCAATTGACATCGCCACGACGTGAGATAACACGGCCATTGAATTTGTTGCGCAAAAGAGCCATTGTTTCGTTAGCTGTGTGGCAAGTGGCACCGTCCTGTTGAAACCACATATTATCCACATCCATATCTTCCAATTCGGGCCATAAAAGTTCGTTATCATCTCACGATAGCGAACACCATTCACAGTAACTGCCTGACCAGCCTCATTTCGAAGAAGTATGGCCCGTTGACGTCGCCAGCCCATAAGCCGCACCAAACGAACTGGGCGAGCATGCATGCACATGTTTGCTGAACTTAGCGCACAATTCTCCCGATGCCATAAATGAAAGTTAGAAAGTAATGTCCAAACTTCTACTTTATGTTTGATTTTAAATATTTGCTGCATTGCACACGGTCGAAATGTTATGGTGCCTTGAAATCTGACAGAAGGCCTCAAATTGAAAAGTGTTGTAATAGGCCTAATGTTGACATTGGTACCTTTCGTTTAAGGTGTCATTTGGTGTTGTGCAACAATTAGCTACCATTTTACTGACCCCCATAGTTTAAACAAGTGGGAGTATTACCCCAAATTACATATTAAATAAAAGGTATAACTGTCTTCATTAGGCATGTTTTCGTTACAAGCTAGCACTTTTAGTTTAGCACTTTGCAACGAAAACAACTGACATCCACTAACTGGCACATAAGCAATAAGTGGCGGATTTTAACTATCTGGTAGCAATGGTGTCATGAGTTGCGAAAAATGAACAGTGCGAAACAGACAAAAAAATCGTGATAAGTATTTATAAAACATATATTTACTATTCTATGTTCAATTGTTTACACTCTTTTTGCAAATATTAAAATAATTTCCCATTTTTGTTCTTCTTCTTCCTGTTAATTCACAATAATTGATAAAATCTCTCCAAAAATGGGATGCCATATTGCTAAATATAGGGTGCCCAATCTGGCAACATCATACTCGTTTAAGACAGGAACACAAGCACCAAACTTCATCGGGAACTAATAGTGCTTAAAAGTGCTTAGCTCCCCATACAAATTAAGCACTTATGGTGTAACGAAAACACGCCTATTATGTCTGACACGTTAGTTTTTAATTTTAAAGCATTTAGTATTTTTTGAAAATGCAAAATTTTCAATATTTTTGTAGTCTGGCAAGGCTTGACCAATATTTCGCATACAGACGGAACAGCGCACAGTGTATTATGAGCGGCAAAAACTCCCAATTTCCATGAGGCCCAATCTCACAATGTTTGATTCCAATCTGTAAAGAACATTCCAATTAACTAAATCTTTAAAGGGTTTTCCGATATCTTGGCGAAATGTCGCGGTACAAGCATTTGAAATTCATAAATGGTACAATGGTTCCAAAGTTTATCATTTAAGAGAGTATTTTGTAAGCCCATATCTCCGAAACTATGAAACGCATTGGAACATCGTTTAAGCCATACTATACAGAACCTTTTGAAGAGTTTTTTGTGTTAAAAAAATATAATTGTATTTTCATTTTCCTATTTAATCTGTGGTTTACTTGCAAGTTGCCAAAAATCAGTGTGTTTCATTTTCTCCAGGATAAAACTATACTTTCGAGGCCGACCGAGGTCTTGTCATTAACAAAAATTGATAAACTAGGGACTTAGTTAACCATTGCGAAAAGAAAATTCTGCCTATACCTGCCTATGTTGATTTATTTAACGAAATGGTAAAACCTACTCGGCAAAAAACAATCCGAAATTCGTTATTATTAGTCCATGTTGCTATGTATTGAACAACATTACCAAAGCATACCTTAAGGGGCAAATGATAAATTGACTGCAAATATAACAAAAAGCATATAAATCATGTATAAACGCAAGTTGGTCTTGAGCCGAAAGAGTATCTCAGTTTATATCAACGATTACAGACCGAATTAAACGGCAACCGACATGAACAAGGTAAATATTCATATAAGCGAACATTTGTTTGCCAATCTACTATGTATATATCTGTGGTCACAAGGCATAACAACATAACTCGAGTTATGCTCAAATTGCGTTTTCGATGCCACGATGTTTATTCGATTACATATTGTGACAAATTTTGGTGATGATACATTGTTCAGTTGTTTAGATATAAGGCAAGACTTATTAGCATATCTCGCTGTATCACTACATTTCATAACGTACATAACAGCATATTTCACATTTTTTCCTTTGAAAACTATACTTGTGTTTTTATTCCCCAATTATCTTTGGACTATTGAAGATGTAAATTGTATGAAGTCGTAACAGCATATCTGAGTTGTGTTATTAGTCCAAGTTGAACTAAGGCCTGGCACAAAAGCATAACTCAACTTATGCTGTTATTCCAAAATCTAATATTGACTACTGAATGTTGTAAATTTCTAAATCATCCTTTGATTTATCAGCATAAGTCGATATATTCTACGTAAATTTGTAAGAACGACACAACTCGAGTTGTGTGTTTTGTAACTTAATTTATTTTAAAAGGGAATAACAGCATAAAACAGTTTTTAGCCTATAAATTTATAATTAAAATAATTATATAAATGTGTTCGTATTAGTTAATTTCACTTCCAAGGCCTGAGAAATTGCTGGCGTAAAATTCAAAATAAGTTTATAAATATTTTTGCTATTTCGATTCAAACCTTTAAAATGCTCTCCTGAAAACTTGCAAAAACACACATATGCTGTTATGCCTTGTGACCACAGATATATGTACATGCCTCATTGTTTGTGTGCCCTTTCAACATATTCCTAAAAGTATGCTTTAAAAATGACGTATTATTAATGAACATATTGCTAAATCAATGATTATTTTTTTTGGATAGTTGGAATGATTGATTAATTAACAAAAAACTGTAAACTATTTCATCATGATTTTTTTGCAAATGTTGAGTTTATGTATTGCGCTTTAGGTATATACTTTGTTCTATGTACTGATTTACATCGAACAAAAGATACAAAGCGTTTTATAAAAAAATTTCCTGTAATTTCCAACATCGTATAAAATTTAAATTGATATATGGGCGTGGCACTTGTAATTTTTATATAATTGAGGACTCAAATACAATCTCTACAAGTGATTTGTAATAATATAAATGCTAAATTGAGAAAAATATCAAGATTTTTAATTTTAGGTTATGTGGGAAGTAGCAGTGGTTATGGGCGGATTTAAGCAAAAAATTGGTTTTTAGCTAATTAGGCGAAATGAGTGATATGTACCAAATTTCAAAGCTCTAGCTCAATTCCTTCTAATTTTTGCCGCGTCTTGTGTGAAAATATTCCACAGTGCAGCGTGGCAACATTGTTTTTCAGTTAGCATTTTATTGCGATTTCAAAGCATACTTTTAGGCTCCTAATTTAGGGCGTGCTTTCTATTGTTATAGTCGTAGTCATAATGCAGTCGGCACTATTAAACATAAACAATACATTTAGATATTCAGCACTGTCGTTTAAGGTATCATTTGTGGTGATAATCTATTACGTTTCGAAGATACATAATTGTTTCAGTATTTAAAACAACTCAAAGCATTGTAAACAATCTGATCCTAAAAGTATGCTACTTATTTGCCTTGATGTTACCTATTCTAGGAATATACAAATAACATGCGTTTCTTTCAGATTACAACAAATAACATGTGTTTATTTCTTTATTAAGCTATGTACACCCAGTGCTCAGATCTTACAATGTTTCAACTCAATCAAAGTGCGCCAATGTACTGACAATGACAGATTGTTAGCAAAAGGTTAATTTTTATTTCAGACGATTCCAAGAAAACCTTTCAATTTCATATATTTACCTATTTTGTAAATAGATTTGTCACTAGGATATTCTCCTCGCTGTAGACCATCTTTGCCACTATTATGTATTATGGAATGCAAAGTTTTTTTAAAAACGGTAAATATTTATATTTTATAGACAGTGTTGCCAAACAAATGTTTCTCTGACAATGGGCGCCATTGTCAGATGCATAAACATCGCACATCTTACAATTTACTGACGATGACTTTACTGCCAACGTTGCAAGACAAACATTTTAAGTTCACACGGTTGCATTTTTTTTGAAATTTTGCTGACAATATTGTAAGATCTGAACACCGGTATTTTCTTCTTTTATAATTTATTATTTTATCATTGTGTCCAAAATGCACTATAAAAACTTATCCTCGATGAAAACAACGTACCCCGAATAATTTTGACCCGCTAACTCTAATGCATTAGCCGTTTTTTCCGCGATGTCGCGTAAATATCTCGATTTAGCCACAAAGTTTGCTGGGTGAACAAAGAGTTTAGTAAATTCAGACACAATATTAGTATATCGTCATCAGAAACGAGAAAGGGCCTATTATCATATTAGACAATTTTACACGAGAAGTAAAATACTAATTATAATGAAAAATGTTTTTGTAAGAAAAACGGGGTTTTAAGGATTATACCTAAATATAGGGTGATCCATTTCGAGGTTCCCTACTTTTTTAAAGAAAAAAAAAACAGAAAATTCAAATTGAATGGGGAATGTTTATTATCATTTAAAAGAACATTCTTTGGCATTTATATTTTGAAGATTATGTCTATCAAATGTTGGCCGCGGCTACGTCTCAGATGGTCCATCCGTTGAGTCCAATTTTCGATGACTCGATTATGTTGACCATAAGTTGAGCGAAGTGCACGAAACACATTCCTCTCAGAACGTGAATTTTCGTAATAAAGTTGAACGATTTGTAAACGTTGTTCAGGCGTAAGTCTTCCCATGATGAAATGCCAAACAATACTTAAAAAAATTGCAAAAATAGCATGACACGACTCACACTTGATTTGTCCAAAAAAGTCTATTGAAAAAAGTATCTCTACTTGGATCACCCGTTATAATGATGCATATATTGATTCACACGAACATGATTTACCACCTGCTTCTAGTGGCCTTCGGTAGCTTAGTGGTTAGTGCATAAGACTTGGATCCCGAAGGTGCTGGTTTCAACTCTCAGCCATGGCACCGGAAAAATTTAACATCAACATTTCATGTTTTCATCATAATTCGAGTTTCTGCAGCTAAAAACAACTCACCGGGCGCACTACCACTATACCAACATCTGATCACACAAGTCAACAGGGAAGCTAAAAATAGACGTAACACCATAACGACTATAAACAGAAATGCAGCGCTTCTAGTGGAGAATAGAGCGGCAAAACTCAAAATAACATCCATTCCCCGATATTAACAGACGAATGTTAATTTACAACCGGACAACATTGAGTGGATGAAAACAACATAACGTTTCCGCGACAATCTGATATATGCCGGAACGAAGTCTGTAATAGAAATAGACTTAAGGATTATCAACTCAGCGTCTCCAAGCTGCTACAACAACAACAACAACCTGCTTCTGAAATAGGAATTTTTAACTATCAAAAACTAAATAATTAGTGTTAGGTGCTTTTGAGTTTCGTTAATAATATCGCCACTTTTGATAGTAGGTCACTAAAAATTTGTCAGGATGTGTATTTCGATGCACTGTACCGAAAAACTGAATTTTCATGTTTCTTGTTGTTAGGCTCTTTTTCGTTTCTGATGACGATATAAGGCTTAGGAATAGATGTTCCATGTCAAAGAACAAAATAATGGCGACACTCCTAGAAGTATTTATTCTAAAACACCCGACACCCTCGCTCGTCCCCTCCCCTCTAAAAATAATGATATCAATAGCGAAATTGGTGGATTGTTTGAATGATGTATTCGACAATAAGATCCTTGTAAGAAATCACTATATGTCCCCACAATGCACTTAAATGGCAACCCAGCGGTCGGACACGATTTTTGTATATAAGGCTTTGGAATAGATGTTCAATGTCAGAGGTTTTATTTAAAAAATTATTAAAATTAAAAAGAAAAACATGATTTTTTCGCAATCTCTGGCAAGTTATCTTTGAAACCGCTGATGGGATGAAAAAATAATGTCAGCATAATATGAAGGCTACTTAATTTAGGATTTTTAAAGCTTTACTGAGCCAATTAGGGTAAATGTTCTCGAGTTATGCTAAATAACGTATGTGGTGCAACCTCTATTTTTTGCCGTTTATCTTTGTTTTGATATATATGTATTAGGGCGGGTCGATTTAAAAATCGCCCATTGCTCAGTGAAAATCGTATTCTAGGGATCAAAATAAGAAACTTTGCCGAAGGAACCATACCTCTAAAACGAATTCTGATGCCCCGGAAAAAATCCCAATTTGACCCATTTAGAGTGCTCCAATCGAGTCCAAATGTATGACTCGATTGGAGCACTCAGTGAAGTGCTCAGTGAATATCGTATTCTAGGGATCAAAATAAGAAATTTTGCCGAAGTAACCATACCTCTAAAACGAATTCTGATGTCCCGGAAAAAATCCCACTTTGACCCATTTAGAGTGCTCCAATCGAATCCAAATGTATGGAACCCCCAGGGGCCCCAGGGGGTGTGCCACTAGCATGGGTGGGCCTCCAAAGTTAGTGGGGGTCGGTCATACATTTGGACTCGATTGGAGCACTCTAAATGGGTCAAAGTGGGATTTTTCAAAATTTGCCCCTACCCAAAAGTTCGACCCAAATTCCGTGACATCAGAATTCGTTTTAGAGGTATGGTTCCTTCGGCAAAGTTTCTTATTTTGATCCCTAGAATACGATTTTCACTGAGCAATGGCGACTCAGCAATGGTCGATTTGTGGGGAGGCAAAACCTCCCCACAAATCGACCCGGCCTAATATGTATATAAGCAGGTCCCATCCCACAAATTGCTTTTAAGATATAGGGTGATCCAATTTTTACATTTTTAAATAGCCTTTTTTTTGGCAGATCACGTGTGAGTCGTGTCATGCTGTCATGTTATTTTTGTTAAGTATTGTTTGGCATTTCATCATGGAAAGACTTACGCCTGAACAACGTTTACGCGTGTCACTCGCCAGTTAACAGTCGAAATGCTCGAACGAGTCATCGAAAATTGAACTCAATGGATGGACCATCTGAGACGTAGCCGCGGCCAACATTTGATAGACATAATCTTCAAAAAATAAATGCCAAAGAATGTTCTTTCGAATGATAATAAACATTCCCCATTCAATTTGAATTTTCTGTGTTTTTTTCTTTAAAAAGGTAGGGAACCTCGAAATGGATCACCCTATATTAATGCAATTGACATAAGCTTTCGTTTGGCTAAAAAAAATTTAAAACTAAATAATAGTTTTTGCCACAAAAGGCAAAATAAATTAATTTAGCAAAAAATACACAAATTATACTTTTTCGTATTTTTTATTTTCTTAGATTGATTGAAGAAAAGGCTATCGAAAAGACTTTGGGCAAAATTTTCAAAATACAGTAGGCACACATAGAAAGCGGAATATATGCAATAGCATATTTTTATTGGATGGTTGTACAGCAGAACCGATAACACACAAATGTTTTTCGTCAAAAAATAATTAAATATACAACAAATTTGTTTTGCATATTTTTTTTTGCAAACTGCATATTTGCATAAATCGTGCGTATCTGCATAAATCGTGCATATGCAAAAAATATGCAAACATAATTATGTTTAAAATTAACTGCAAATTCGAAATTTTTCTAAAAAAAGATTTTAGGCGTTTTATTAATTTTAATATGTCAATGCCTAAAATCTTGACATAACTGAAGCTTTCTTTAAACTTGAAATTTGGTGCGAGGTTAGTTGTATAAAATTATATTTTAAAAATTAGTTAGTTTTCACCAATTTGCAGTTGCATGTTTTTTTGCATATGCAATTTTTTTAGTTGAATATGCGGGTTTTTTTTTTGCATATGCATTTTTCATTCAACATATGCAAATTATATTTTGCATATTCCCTTGCATATTTTTTACATATAAAATGTATATATGTGGGATATGCAAATTGAATCGAATTTAGAATCCAAAAGTATACCTAATCCTAAAATATGAACTTGTTTGGATGATAAATAGAGATTGCATAAAATTGCGCTGTCTAGTAATAAGTTATATGGAAGGTCTGCTTAACACCCTCCAACTCGGACAGTCCTCATCCGATTTGGTTTACCATATGTGTCATTACTGCTATCCAGTAGGACTAACCTTGGTGCATTTGCGACACATTTTTCTGTGTATAACATAAACTCGATATCGGCTCAAAATCGAAGTAATTAAAATAAAAATAAAACTATTCGAAAATATGTATAACAAAATTACAAGAACGCACAATTGAAGAAATACAATAACAATAAATTAAAGAAAATAACATTTTAAATGAAATTATCTATACAAAAAGAGCTTAATATGCAATCAATATTCCAGAAAACAATAAATATTGGAACCAAAAAACGACAGAAAATTTAAATATAGACGCAAATAAAATATGACTTGTAATAATCTTGGATAACATTGAAAAAAAAGAACATTGGCATTACGAATTAATCTTATAAATTACTTTATCATTTATTTCATATAGAAATAAATAAAGCAAAAAATAATAAAAATATGTATTGTTTATCACTTGCAAATATTAATGATTGTCAATTGTACGCCAAAACTGTTGCGTAAATATTAGTTCTAATGTCAAGGAGATGTATTATGAATTTGTATATAAAATTGTATAAGATTTTATTTTTATCATAATTGCTCACATTATTTCATCATCGCTTCTTTTATCTCTAACTCAAATGCAGCAAAAAATTATTTTGCCCACCCTAAGAAAAAAAATCGCTTCTCTAGTATATTTTCTGGAAATATATTATTTTCGGGGAAATTAACTTTTTTGCTATAATTCGGAAAAGAAAATTTGTAACTTATTTAAATATTTGCTCATTTTTTAAGATAACCTGCATCAAAACTCTGAAAAAAAATATTGATAAAAGAGATATTCAAACATTTTTTCCGGTGTGTAAATATGAAATATTTTCGCCAAAGTATATTTTATTTAAATTTTGTTGCCAAACATATTTTGTTTCCTGTTTTTTTCTCCGTGCATTTTTCAAAAAAAAAATGGCTTATAACCAATGTATTTTTAGCTTTATTATTCTCTTTCAAATCAATGATAATAAGTATGATTGTTGTGAGTTTGACTTAAAATTAATGTTAATCATACCCAGTGTAAATCTCTCTTTTTGTGGCATTTAATTCTTTCTTAAAAATCAACATTATTTGTTCCACTAACCGCTAGATTTTCTCGATGTATTACGTATTCAATAATAACTCAAATTTTAAATTTCCTTGGATAATAAAAGATATCCATCTAAAAAAATTGTTTTCTAAATAACTTGATCAATTTGTGCAATTTGTTTTATAAAAATATCAAACTATAGCCAAAATTAAGACATCTATACACAGAAAAAAAACAAGAAGTTTTAGCACTTGATAAATTCGCGACCTTAGAAAAACAAGGTTCTAACTACATACGAATTTATCAACAAATATAACCTTGTTGTTCTAAGGTCGCGAATTGTAGCAAAAAGTATTTGCCGCAACAGTCGAATTCTTAATTTAAGAACGAAATCTTTACTTCAACAGCATTAATTCTTTTTAAAGAACGAAATCGTCATTTCATTTGTAATTAAAACAACAAATTTAATTTAAAAAAAAAACAACAGCGCTCTTGATTTAAGAGCCTAAGGATATTGGGTACGATTTAACCAACAAAGTAGATATACCAACAGTTTTGTATTTTATTTTATTTTTGTATATTTTTTCTTTTATTTTTCTGTGTGTTATTATAGCCTCACTTTAGTGGAGACCAAAAGACTAACACACCGAAGGAGTGACTTAAGGCCCTAAGTATGTTCGGCGGACATTTCCGTTTTAGGACATTTTAAGTCATTTCAGCAATGTCCGCCCATCTCTCAGGCTAAGTTCGATGATGGGCCATATTCAGAGTTACCATAACCTTTTTTCGGAAAGGAGGACTTTTGTGCCAGAAAAGGAGGATTTTTATGACATCTACAAAGGGTGTTTCGAACTTTCGGAGGACATTTAAAAAATTCAATTTCCATGTTAATTGTACCTAAAAATTGCCGATGGTCTCCGATTTTGATGAAACTTGGTGGAAATGTTATATATGGTGCTTTGTTATAGGATATACAATTTTGTTGAAAAATCTTCAAAACTATGGGAGATATGTATAAAACTATTGAGAAATTGGACAAAAAATATCGAAAAGTGCTTGCATTCGAATGGTTATAACTTTTGTTCTACGAGAGATATATAAATATTTTGTTTTGACCTAGATTCCTAAAGACTTCAGCTATAGTAATATCGAGATGGATGTTGCTTGGAAGCTGCTTGACATATATTTATTTTAAAACACTAATTAAAATCTAGATTTTTTCAAAAAGTAATATTTTTAAATTGGAAAAATGTGGACCAGATGATAACCCATTTTGTGCGCTATATGTGCCAAAAAAATCATTTTTGAATCGTCGGTAGTTTTTGAGATATCAATAAAAGTATAAGATAAGTTCCCATTTTTCTCCTATATTTTATTCGAACTTTTTGTAAACAGTTTTTTTGTATTTTAAAATCTATATTGTTTTTGATTTCAGTTCATTTGAAAATTTTGTTCCCCATAAATAGGGGAAAATAGTGAAGTTATCTTATTCTTCTATTGATTCCTCCCAAACAGGGTATGAAGCCGACGCGGCGCAAATCGGTGGCGCGCCACAGCCGGCTATTTATTTCCAGCCGGCGCCGCCGCTGATTTCAGCGGCTCACATCGGCTGAAACTCAGCCGCCGAACATTATTTAGTGAGTTAAATCGATTTATTTTATACAACCATGAAAATTAAGAAAGTGACTACTAAGTAATACAGTAGGGTCAGAAACTTTAATAAAGTTCATTTTTGCATAAAAATTTATAAAAAGTTTCTAAATTAATCTCGCTATCATTTATTTAAATAAATGCGTGTTTTGGTTTTTACGGAAAATACAATAGCTCTTGAGCGGCCGAACCAATTTTTACAAAGTCTACGTCGTTCTAGAGAGAAAACAACAAGCGGTATGTCATTCACAATAAATTCTCTTTCACAACAAAGACTAATAAGTAGACATTTATTGAACTGATTTTCGACATTAAATCAAAACTTCCTTAACTTTTCTTAAATTTTTGTGTTAATTTTAGGTTTTGTCATCTAATTGTAAATATCTTAAAGCGCCACTTTTGCCTGAGATTGACATTCGTGCGCCATCGTTTGTTGGAACTTTGTCGGCTCAGCCGATTGTTGAAATTTGATCGGCTAAGCTGATCAGCCGCCGCCGCCGATCGGTATTTTTCAATGCGCCGCCGCCGCCAACAATTTTGGTCGGCTTCATTTTCTGCTCCCAAACTAAAGGTGATCGCAAAATGATTTTCTGGACATATGTATAGGGCACAATATGGGTTATCATCTGGTCCACATTTGTTCAATTTAAAAATGTTACTTTTTGAAAAAATCTGGATTTTAGTTAGTGTTTTAAAAATAAAAACATGTCATGCAGCTTCCAAAAAACATTAATCTCGATATTACTAAACCTGGAGTCTTTAGGAATCTAGGATAAAACAAAATATTTATATATCTCTGTATAAAAGCAATATTTCTAAATTGGAAAAATGTGGACAAGATGATAACCCATATTGTGCGCTATATGTGCCAAAAAAAAATCATTTTGAATCGTCGGTAGTTTTTGAGATATCAATAAAAGTATATTTTTCTCCTATATTTTATTCGAACTTTTTGTAATCTGTTTTTTTGTATTTTAAAATCTATATTGTTTTTGATTTCAGTTCATTTGAAAATTGTGTTCCCCATAAATAGGGGAAAATTGTGAAGTTATCTTATTCTTCTATTGATACCTCCCAAATTACCGGCGATCACAAAATGATTTTTTTTGACATATAGGGTTATCATCTGGTCCACATTTGTTCAATTTAAAAATATTACTTTTTGAAAAAATCTGAATTTTAGTTAGTGTTTTAAAAATAAAAATATGTCAAGCAGCTTCCAAAAAAACATTAATCTCGATATTACTAAACCTGAAATCTTTAGGAATCTAGGTTAAAACAAAATATTTATATATCTCTCGTAGAACAAAAGTTATGACCATTCGAATGCTAGCACTTATCGATATTTTCTGCCCAATTTCGAATGTTTAAATGTACATATCTCCCATAGTTTCAAAGATTTTTCAACAAAATTTTATATCTTATATCAAAGCACCATATTTAACATTTCAACCAAGTTTCATCAAAATCGGAGACCTTCGGCAATTTTTTGGTACAATTAATATGGTTCTCGTCAATGATAATGATTTGTACAACAATTTGTATTTTATAGCGCTTAGATGCTAAATCGAAGGTACAAATCTATGAGTACTATATCTAAATCTCAACAAATGTTTCAAGGTTTGTACTTGGGTGCTACATTTAAATCTGAACCGATTTACATCAAATTCGACAATGTGGCTCTTTGGATCAAGAAACTCCATCCTGCTTAATTTCAAAGTGACTGGATATAAAAAAACAGCTTCTGTAGCGCTAAAAGGGCAATTCGGAAAGAAAATGTATATGGGACCTATGTCTAAATCTGAACCGATTTTGACGAATTTCTTCCCAGGTATGAAAGGGTCCTTATTGCCAAATTTCAGCAAGATCGGAGTGAAAATACGACCTGTTCTTAACGAACAACTTTATATGGACAACTTTTGAGGTACCTTTGTAAGGGGGCTATATCAAAACATGAACCTACGATGACCGTTGTTCGTGTGAAGGGTTCTGTATATAAATACACCCAATGTGCCAATTTTCAGCACGACCAGTTGTAATTTTTCAGTCTCTATGGCGTTAATAACACAGTGCAACACGAAAAAATATAACAAATTATAAAAATAGATGTAAAAGAATTACATCTATTTTTATAATTTAATTAATTTAATAATAATTTTATAAATTATTTAATTAAAATTGGTAATTCGGAAAACTAACTAAACATAGAAATTAAATCAAATTTAATTAGAAGAGATGATGAAATAGCGTTGGCGTCAATAATTTCTTTTTAATCACACAATGTGTAGATCATAAGTATTCAAAAAAAAAAAACATTTAAATATTGTTATATGATCCGATTGGTAACAAAACAAAAACAAACATCGTTCAAAACATATCACATTTAACAAACAAAAACTCAAACTTACATTATTCATTGTTGACATTATATAAAACATTAAGAAAAAAGTTAAAACTCATAATGCATTTGATCGCTATAGAATATCTATGTGTCAATTTATAAAAAAACATTAAAAGAAATCAGCAGAAAATAATAAATTCATAAAACATATGTGTGTTCATTAAAAATATTTACCAAATTCTAAGAAACATTTTTGATGGAATTTTGGGGAAAATAGAAAAATAGGGAGGTTTCTTTCATGCGACAGACAGACATATATACCTACTTACTTATATACCTAAATATACGCCGTACCATATATGAAAGAACGAGAAGTATATATACACGATTTTCGATGTGTTTTAATTGTTACGACTGGATTTTAAGCAAAAATTTATAAAATAAATTGTATACAAAGCTATTTGAAGGATCGAATGAATATTTCCCGAAAACGCCATAAAAAAAGCTCAAACTCCTTTTTAAACAACGGCTATTGCAAGTTTATGAGAAAAATACAATTTTACGAATATACAAACATATACATATAAAGATATAAATATACATACATATTAACTACAAATAAATACATAGTATATTGAATGTTAAAACAAATGAATATTGAAAAGTTATCGAAAACGAAATATTTATTGAGAAGTACATACATATAAACTAAGTGGCGATGAATTATTTAAATGTGATCTTAAGACAGACTATCTAGAGTCTATACTGAAAATAATATTTACTTAATTTTAAAGATTTTGCTTCAAAGGCTTAGAATTAGTAAACTTTTCTTCAAATTAAGAAAATTTTAATAATTTTAGTTTTAACATTTTAAACAAGTCGTCTTTAAAATTCAATATTTTTTCAGTTGAGTTTATTATTCTTTTTTTTAAGTAATTGGTATTCAAAACGTTTAATTAATTTTAAGTATCGTTATTACACTGTGCATATTTGTAGTATATTTCATTTCAAAAAAATAATAACTCTTTATCAAGTTTGTCTTTCTCATATATAGATGTATAGCAATCATTACAATCTTACATCCAACATTAGTTAGTCAATTATGGATAATTTTACATTGTATGTTTAATCTGTCTAATTACAAAAAAAACAACAATAAACTTTAAAAAAGTGTTCAATGTTAATGGATGGTGGTGTTATTTCAAAGGGGACAACAAATTTGGCTAAAAACTAACTATGGAATTTTATTAAACAAACCAAGTACCAATCGATACTACTGGTCGAAAGAAATTGTTTAAAATATGGAGGAAATTGAAAAATAGTGGGAACAGCCTGACTTAAATTATTTTTCTATATTACCAAATATTTAATGGTATTTGTTATTTTTGAAAATTTTCGTCTTTTTACATTAAATCATCAATTTCGGGATTCTTAGGGGGGATGAGGGGTCTAAACCAACTCAAGGGGGTAGTGATCCTTCTCATTATTAATTCGAAAACAAAATATCGAAAAGTGTTTGCATTCGAATGCTCATAACCTATGTTCTACGAGAGATATTTAAATATTTTATTTTGACCTAGATTCCTAATATCGAGGTGGATGATATTTAGAAGCTGCATGAATTATTTTTAAATATTTTTAAATTGGAAAAATGTGGACCTGATAACCCATAGTTTGCCCTATATGTCTATATCTCAAAAACTACCGGCGATTCCAAAATGATATTTGGACATATAGGAGACAATATGGGTTATCATCTGGTCCACATTTTTTCAACTTAAAAATATTACTGTTTGAAAAGTCTACAGTTTAAATAGTGTTTAAAAATAAAACAAGTAAGAAAGTTTCAGTCGGATAAACCGACTAAGGTTAAGAATTATTTTGTCAATTTGTGCAGGAGGTACCAGAAGGGGTTTACAAAATACACCTATTTTTCGCTGGACAGTAGATACTTTAAATACATTGCACTGTGCAGAACTATAAGCGTTTGTGTGCACTGGTATACATATTAACGTCATGAGATATTAAATTTTGGTATGATTGGGCCATTTTGTGTGGGAGGTACAAAAAGGAGCGTGGGCTATATGTGCTTCAAAAGCGTTACACTGTGCAAAATGTTGTTGTATCAATGCATACTCTCGCTGTAAGCTCATAACATTTTGTGCAAAGTGGTACATTTGTGTGGGAGGTACCTAATGGGGCGTGCCAATAACGTCCATTTTGTTTTTTTGGGAATTGCGAAAAAGTTAATTTTCGTGGGATTTTGATGGTAAGTAGGCCCCTTACTGATATCTACAAAATTTCGAATAATAATACTTCAAATAACGGGGTTTCCAATAGGGATGATATAATTCTGAAGTGACTTTTCGGCCATTTATAATATGTCATGATCTGTAATTTGTTTTTAATTGTATTCAGTAGTGTTTACAATTTCATCATGGAGAGATATACGCAAGAACAACGTTTACAAATTATTCAGTTTTATTATCAAAACCAGTAAGGAACGGCTAAAGTCGGGCGGGGCCGACTATATAATACCCTACACCACTCTCGTAATATTGAATAACTCTGAAATATAAATTTTGTAATTCATGTATAAATTGTTTACATAAATTTACTTTTGAGTCATTTTATACTTAAATAATACCCTGTACCACAGTGTGGTGTAGGGTATAAAAACGATTGGATGTAAAATACAACTTCTACAGGACTAAAGAGCCAAATCGGATGAAACATATATATGGGAGCTATAGCTAAATCTTAACCGATTTTCTTCAAATTCGGCAATGTTGGTTCGTGGATCAAGAAACTCTACCATTCTAAATTTCAAAACGATTGGATGTAAAATACAGCTTCTGTAGAACTAAAGGGCCAAATCGGACGAAACATATATATGGGAGATATAGCTAAATCTTAACCGATTTTCTTCAAATTCGGTAGTGTTGGTTCATGGATCAAGAAACTCTACCATTCTAAATTTCAAAACGATTGGATGTAAAATACAGCTTTTATAGGACTAAAGGGCCAAATCGGACGAAACATATATATGGGAGCTATAGCTAATTCTTAACCGATTTTCTTCAAATTCGGTAGTGTTGGTTCATGGATCAAGAAACTCTACCATTCTAAATTTTGAAGTGATTGGATGTAAAATACAGCTTCTTCAGGACTAAAGAGCAAAATCGGACGAAACATATATATGGGAGCTATAGCTAAATCTTAACCGATTTTCTTCAAATTCAGCAATGTTGGTTCATGGATCAAGAAACTCTACCATTCTAAATTTCAAAATTGGATTGGATGTAAAATACAGCTTCTATAGGAGTAAAGGGCCAAATCGGACGATAGATATATATGGGAGCTATATCTAAATCTGAACCGATTTCAACCAAATTCAATAGCGATCTTAATAGCCGCGAAATACTCTAAACTGCAAAATTTCAGAACGATCGGAGTGAAATTGCGACCTGTAGTCGACGAACAACTTTACATGGACAGACGGACGGACGGACGGACAGACATCGTTAAATCGACTCAGCTAGTGATTCTGAGTCGATCGGTATACTTTAAGGTGGGTCTAGCTGTGTTATTGTCAGGTGTTGCAAACATCTGCCGTGAAACAAACTTATAATACCCTGTACCACAGTATGGTGTAGGGTATAATAATCGTTCTCCAATTGCAACTTTTCGTGAGCTAAGTTCATTTTTTTTAATTAAAAAAAAAACACTTTCCAGTCGATCTACGACCTTGACACCCATGGGCAATATTTTAGCTCTCGTCAAGAGCTATCTTTTTTGCCATTGGCCGATTGTGGCTACGTGCCACACAGCAAATGAAACAATTGAATTGTTGCGAGAAAAGTTTGGAGATTTGATTATTTCAAGAAATTGTGATATTGAATGGCCTCCAAGAAGTTGTGATTTAACACCATTAGTCTATTTCTTGTGGCGTTATTTGAAGTCATTGGTCTTTCAAAATAAACCAGACTCTCTTCAAGCTTTACAAGTCAATATTGAACGTGCTATTCATGACATACGACTTGATGTAGTGGAAAAAGTGCTCGAAAATTGGGTTCATCGAATTCCTGCAGAAGAAGTCGTGGAGGCCATTTGAATGACGTTTTATTTAGATCATAATTGTATCGATTGTACTTCACCTTAAATAAAAAACTTTTGAATTTCCTTAACAATAAGTGTTTTTTTTTTTCAAAGAAATCATTTCACTCTTATAGGAAAATTGTTTAAATAAATATATTAAAAATCCCAGCAAAATCTTGGTAAGTACCTGTCATTATTCCCTGCATTACCAAATAATGGCATCTCATTATTCGTTGCGTTAATTTCGGCTTATTAATAATTAATAAAGACTTACCAATAATAACAGAAATAAGTGATTTTTTGTTAACAAAATCATTTTGGCAAATTTTAATATAATGCAAGTTTGGCTATATGTATACTGTACAAGATTTATTTATTTTTCAACATGTTTTCAAATAATATTTACGTATATCTTATGATGTTAGACCATTGAAGAATTTTTCACATTTTTTGTTTCGAGAAATATACGCGACAATATGCAAAAAATCACTTTAAATGGTCATTTCCACATATGGTAGATATCTTCTACGTATTTTATAACTTATTGGTAATGCATTATTCAAGTACTTAAAATCGTGAAAATATAAGCACGTATTTATGTATGTATGTGGTATGCCTATGCTACAAGTAAGTACTTATTATGCTACTTTTCTGAATGCTTTTGGGAAGTACTTCCCCCCAATGACATCCCCATGTTAAAATAATGAGAAAAGTGGCTAAATAATAAGTACTTACACGGAGCAAAATCGCATTTTTTGATATGTTTCAATAGAAGGAAAATATATTTGGAACACAAATTTTTAAATATTATATATTTTTGAGCAAATACATTTTATTTGAAAATCAATAAAATTAATTTGGAAACCATGTAGAAATATAATTACAACAAAATATATTTGGAAGCTAGTTCTCTCAAATAGAATATGCGTTTAATTACAAATAAAATTGTTGTTTAGAAGTTTCTCTAAATCTATTTTATTTCAAAACGTTGCTGACTGTTCGCACTTCAGTATTAATTTTTTCTTTGATGTCGAATTATACCTCCCAATTAAAAATGGCATATGCAGCCTTAACTTCTGTTTTAAAGCACTCATTTTAAACTTCTAAATATTCCAAGTGATCATATGTTGTAAATCCTTTGTGTAATTTATTATTTTCCAAGATCGTATAGATCTCAATTATAAAATATTTTTAGAAACATTAAAAATTTCTAAAAAATTAACTTTGAATTGCTGAAAAACTTAACACAATTAAGGTATCGGTATATTTTCTGAATACTTAAATTCAAATAAATATTTCTTTCAGAAATAATATGAATAAAAACATATTAGGATGGAACCAAATATCTTCTATCCAACATCTTCCCAGATATATCATATATGAGTGTTCCAAATATTACATATTTAAAATGTGTATCCTAAATATATACAGGGTTTTCCAACAAGAGGTGTTATTTTGAATCACCCGGTATTTCGGTAGCTGTCACTTTTGAAGCTTTTATTCTTTGACATTTGACAAGTAGAAACTACGCCACACAGTGTATTATGAGCGGCAAAAACTCCCAATTTTCATGAGCTCAAATCTCTGCATATTTGATTCCAATCTATAAATAACATTCCAATTAACTATATTTTAAAAGGTTTTGGCGATAACTTGGCGAAATCTTGCTGTACAAGCATTTAAAATTCATAAAAGTTTAAAAGGTGTCAAAGTTTATCATTTTAGAGAGTATTTTGTAAGCCCATATCTCCGAAACAATGAAACGCATTGGAACTTCGTTTAATTCATATAATACAGAACCTTTTGAAGTATCATTTTGCATTAAAAAAAAACTAGTATTATGTTGTCATTTTCCTTTTTATGCAGCGGTTTACCTGGAAGTTGCCAAAATTCAGGGTGTTTCATTTTCTTCAGGATAAAACTAAACTCGCGAGGCCAACCGAGGTCTTGGCATTAACAAAAATTGATAAACTAGGTTCTCAGTTAACCATTGCAAAAAGAAAATTCTGCCTATATCTGCCTATGTTGATTTAATTACAGAAATGGTAAAACTTACTCGGCAAAAAACAACCCAAAATTCGCTTTCTTTACTCAATGTTACTGTGTGTTGAACATATTTCTAAAATCATACCTTAAGGGGCAAACTAAAGATTGTCGTTGGCAAAACCCTTTTGACACTTCCCGTAAAAATGGTCCATATCCTAGTTGAATATAAACCGAATGACAATTCAGCAATGCTGTAATTGGTATTTGTGTTTATAATCTATTTAAAGGTTAAAAAAATTGATGATTGTGACTACAATTTGTTTGTGTGTCCTTTCCTCATATTCCTAAAAGTATGCTTTAAAAATGACTTATTATTTATGAACACATTGCTAAATCCATGTTGTTTTTTTCTGGATAGTTGGAATGATTGATTAATTGCCAAGAAACTGTAAACTATTGCATCATGATGTTTTTGAAAATGTTGAGCTAATATTTTACTCTTTAGTTATGTACTTAGTTGTATGTACTGCTTTACACCGATCAGAAGATACAAAGCATTTTATGCAAAATTATCCTGTAATTTCGAACATCGTATAAAATTTAAATTGATAAATGGACGTTGGGCGTGGCACTTGTAATTTTTATATAATTGAGGACTCAAATACAATCTCTTCCAGCGATTTGTATTAATATAAATGTGAAATTGTGAAAAATACTAACATTATTAATTTTAGGTTATGTGGGAGGATGGCGTGGTTATGGGCGGATATCAACAAAAAATTGGTTTTTAGCTAATTTGGCGAAATAAATGATATGTACGAAATTTCAAAGCCCTAGCTCAACTCCTAATTTTTGCCGCGTCTTGTGTGAAAATATTCCACTGTGCGCCATTACTAAAAATGGAACGATACACGATTCAACAACGCTTTGAAATTATTAAAATTCAATACAAAAATGGTGAAAATCTTGCAGTCACAGTTCGCAAAACTAAAGCATTTTTGGGTCGTCGTGAAGCACCTTGTCGGACCGCAATACAGAAATTGGTGGAAAAATTCGAGCTGTCGGGACAAGTTAGTGATGTGAAGAATAAAACCCGTGCACGTCGCTCAAGAACAACTGAGAATATTGCTGCTGTAGCCCAAAGGGTTGAAGAAAAACCCAGGTTTGTCCATTCTTCATCGTTCTTTGGAATTGGGCATTCCACAAACGTCATTACACCGTATCTTGCATAAAGACTTGTGTCTTAAGGCTTATAAAGTTCAGTTAACACAAGAACTCAAGCCGGCCGATCATCAACAACGTCGTGTCTTTGCTGACTGCGTCCTTGTAATGCATGAAAATGATCCGGAATTCCATCGAAAAATCATCTTGACTGATGAGGCCCATTTCCACCTCGGTGGCTACGTCAACAAGCAAAATTGTCGCATCTGGGGCTCGGAAAACCCAAGAGTTGTTTTTGAGAAGCCTCTCCATCCTCAACGTGTGACTGTTTGGTGCGGTTTATGGTTCGGCGGGATCATTGGACCTTACTTTTTCGAAAATGAGGTTGGATCAACAGTTACGGTGAATGGATAGCGCTATCGAGAGATGATTAATGATTTTTTATAGTCGGAGTTGGATGGTATTGATCTGGACAACGTTTATTTTTAAGAAGACGGCGCTACGTGCCACACAAGCAACGAAACCATTGCTCTGTTACGGTAAAAGTTTCCGGACCGTGTTATCTCTCGAAGAGGTGATCACCGAGATCTTGTGATTTAACACCTTGCGACTTCTTCCTTTGGGGCCACGTGAAAGATAAGGTCTACGCCAACAGCCCAGCGTCGATTCAAGATCTCAAAGATAGAATTCGTGAGACTATCGAGGACATAGGGCAGCCACTTTGCGATTTGGTTTTGGAAAATTTCATGAAAAGGATATGGTCCTGTAAGCGTGGTCATGGTGGCCATATGGCTGATGTTGTTTTTCATTATTAACGGCATACCTTCCTCTTTATTATTAAATAAACATCCGATCATTTATCTCAAAAATGTTTTTTTTTAATACCAAAATAACACTTCTTGTTGGAAAACCCGTTATATGTTTCATGCCGAATATGTTTGTGACAATATATTACAGAAGCGATTATTTTTCAGCGTGTACCATTATCGAACTTTGCTTACTCGTCGGATTATTTGGTAATGAGAAACTTTGCTGTGATATTATTATTTCGTGTTTAGAATGATAAATTATATCGAAAAATGCATTCATTCAGAAATATTTATTTTTGAAAACTATTCCATTTTGCAAAATATAAAACCGCCATATCTCAAAAACGTAATCAAGTATGAGATCCATGATCGCATTCATGATTAAAATATTTTTTCAATTTACAATTAATTATTCACATTATTCATAAAAATAAAATCAAAGGTAATTAGAAGAGATGATGAAATAGCGTTGGCGTCAATACATGTTTTTTCATGGATCAGAAGTACATATTCAACAATAGAAAATTAGAACATTGTTATATGTTCCGATTGGTAACAAAAAAACAAACTTCACTCAAAACATATAACATTTAATAATAAAACTCAAATTTACATTATTCGTTGTTGCTGTTACATATAACGGGTTTTCCAACAACTGGTGTTATTTTGAATCACCCGGTATTTCGGTAGCTGTCACTTTTGAAGCTTTTATTCTTTGACATTTGACCAGTGAAAACTTCGCCATTACTAAAAATGGAACGATACACGATTCAACAACGCATTGAAATTATTAAAATTCGAAAAATTGAAAATCATCGAAAAATCATCTTGACTGATGAGGCCCATTTACACCTCGGTGGCTACGTCAACAAGCAAAATTGTCACATCTGGGGCTGGGAAAACCAAAGAGTTATTGTTGAGAAGCCTCTCCATCCGCAACGTGTGACTGTTTGGTGCGGTTTACGGTCCGGCGGGGTCATTGGACATTACCTTTTCGAAAATGAGGTTGGATCAAGAGTTACGATGAATGGATTGCGATATCGAGAGATGATTAATGATTTTTTATGGTCGGAGTTGGATGGTATTGATCTGGACAACAACAATTGGTAACAAAAAACCTCACTCAAAACATATAACATTTAACAAAAAAAACTCAAACTTACTTTATTCATTGCTGACGTTATATAAAAACATAATTAAATTAAATTATATGTCAATGTATAAAATAAAACATTTAAAGAAATCAGCAAAAACAATAACTTCATTAAACATATCGATACCTCCATTCTAAACTATGCTAAGTGCAAAAAGGTAGTTTTTCAGGAGAGGCGATCAAAGTTTGATGTTTTTTTTAAATATGTGTGGAATTCCTTTATAATGCAAATAGAATGACCTGTATTGTTTTGTGAATAACTTTTGATTGAGTTGGCGGATAAACACCAAATTTTGACTCAAAATAATTTGGAATATTTAGAAATTAAAAATGCAATCTCCCTAAAAACATGGTAAGTCCCTAAAACATGCTAAGTCGACTTAGCATGTTTTAGAATGGAGGTATCGACATGTGTTCATTAAAAATATTTTCAAAATTATAGGAAAGATTTTTGAGGGAATTTGGGGAAAACTAAAAAAATAAGAAGGATTCTTTCTTGCGACAGGCATATATACTTACGAGTACTTATATACTTACTTATATACTTACATACATAGATCATAAGTATTCAACCAAAAAAAAAACATATTTTTGTTTACATAAATATAAATTCAATTCCAATATACAGGGTGTTTTTTTAGACGTGTGGTTTTCAATCTGGCAATACTTTTTTCGGAGTTGGTCTTTTTGACAGCTGTCGCTTGATTTATGTTCAGTTTGGTTTGCCATTTCATAATGAATTGACTTATGTATTTCGGAACAACGTTTGCAAATCGTGCAAATTTATTACCAAAAAAATGGAAATAAATTTTCCGATTTTCACAAGAAAATTTTGTTCAGCAATGAAGCTCACTTTTGGATGAATGAGTACGTTAATAAACAAAATTGTCGCATTTGGAGTAATGATAATCCACAAGCCATTGTTCAGATGCCGTTACATCCACAAAAAGTCACTGTTTGGTGTGCTCTATGGGCAGAGGGAATCATTGGTCCATATTTCTTCAAAAATGAAGCCGGCCATAATATTATAGTCAATGGGGAACGCTATACATAGAGCCATGATTAATGACTTTTTCGATGCCTGAATTGGAGTTGTTGATGTGGACGACCTTTGGTTCTAACAAGACGGCACTACATGCCATACAGCCAACGAAACAATCAATTTATTGAAGAAAACTTTTGGTGTGCGCATTATCTCGCGTCTTGGGCCTGTGGCGTGGCCCCCAAGATCGTGAGATTTAACACCGCTGGACTTTTTTTGTGGGGTTATGTGAAGTCGCTTGTCTACGCAGATAAGCCCGACACGATTGATGCCTTGAAAGAGAATATTCGGCGCGTTATTGCTGACATACAGCCCCAAATGCTGCAAGAAGTGGTCGAAAATTGGGCCTCTCGACTGGAATTTATTCGAGGTAGCAGCGGCGGCCACTTGCCCAAAATAATTTTTATAACATAATGGCAAACCCTTATCTTTATAATAAAGCTAAATTCTTGGCCATAACATTAAATTATATGCGTTTTATTTCTTCTTGAAAACCACACGTCTAAAAACACCCTTTACACATGTACATATGGTTAGTTTTTGTCAAGTGTCACAGGTCAAAAATTAGATTTTTTCAAATTCTCAGAGAATGTTACCCTGGTATGTGGGAGTAATGTTCCACAATATTAAAAAAAACAAGTAAGAAAGTTTCAGTCGGGTAAACCGACTAAGGTATACCCTTACTTTGTGAGTAATGTAATATTGAATATTACACAAATTATTCTGTCACTTTTTGTGGGAGGTACCACAAGGGGTTTAGAAATACACCTATATTTCGCTGAACAGTAGATACTTTAAATACATTGCACTGTGCCGAATTGTAACCATTTATATGGACTGGTATATTAACGTTGAGATATTAAATTGTGGTATAATTTGGCCATTTTGTGTGGGAGGTACAAAAAGGGGCGTGGTAATAACGCTAATTTTTCACTGGACTATAGGCATTATAAAAGCATTACACTGTACAAAATTTCAAGTAATTGTATACACTGATATTAATGTTATAAACTGTTAACTTTTGGTGCAAAATGGTACCTTTGTGGGAGAGGTACCAAAAGGGTCGTGACAATAACGCCCATTTTTAAATGGACTGTAGGCACTATAAAAACATTACGCTGTACAAAATTTCAAGTATTTTTATACACTGGTATTAATGTTATAAGCTGTTAACTTTTGGTGCAAAATGGTGCATTTGTGTGGGAGGTACCAAAAGGGGCATGGCAATTTCGCCCATTTTCCTCGAGTTGATAGCGACTAACAAACTAATACTATGTGTGGAATTTCAGAAGATTCGAATACGTATAATAGCAGTTATTAAAGAATCAATATTTCTCAACATTTTAACCCTTTGTGGGGGAGGTACTAGAAGGAGTGGACCAATATGGCCCATCTTCGAACTTAGCCGGAGATAGAAAAAAATATTACCACATACGAAATTTGAAGTCAATCGGTTACTCCTTTCGAAAGTTATCGTGCGCACCAGCCAGCAGACGGACGGACATTGCTCATTCGACTTAAAATGACCCAAAACGGATTTCCGCCGAACATACTTGGTGTCTTAGGTCACTCCTTCGATGTGTTACACTTTTTTCCGTAGCAAATGATATATACCCTCGTCACACTAAAGTGAGGGTATAATTAAATGAAATGTAGGCAGAGGCAAGGTCAAAGTCCAAAAAATAGTTTTTTTCCGCTGTAATGGTTTTTTGAAGTTAATTTTAATGCTACAAAGCATATGAAATTAAAAATAGAAAGTATTGTTTCTTAAAGGATTTTCCGTGTACTTTTTATAAAAAATATTAATTTTATCTTAAACAATTTATTTCAGTCACTTTTCGTGGAATAAAAATATAACAATTTTTCTGAACTTTGACCTCACGCTATGCTTCCTATTTTTATTCCATTTTTATAATTTTGTAGGTCATTACTCCCACATACTAGTGCAACATATTATGAGAATTTGAGTAAAATCTAATTTTTGACCTGTGACTCTTGAGAAAGAACTACCCATACATGAATACAATACACCCGCAATCGACTGGTTGGGAAAATAAAAAAACATTTATCTATGATGAATTTCTCAGAAATCTTTTTATTGGAATTTTCTGCAGAAAATGTTTGTATGTATGTGTATATTGATCTAGTATAGTTTTCTGCTTTTCTTTTGGTTTTTTTCTTCTTCTTTTTAGTTTTAAGTCACAAGCAAGTTGTTTTTCTTTTAGTATTGTTATATTTAATTTGTAAATTTTTCAAGCGATGTAAGTCGAACACTAATATAAAAAAAGGATGTATTTTAATAAACATGAGTAGTAAACAAATGTATGTCTTTAAAAATATAATATTGTATATTACTAATAAATAAAGCGGGGTTCGGTGCGGCCTCACTTTACCAATGTATTATTTTCAGCAATATTGAGGACATGTTTGTTTTGTGACACAGTAGTTCAATATATATATATGTATATTGATCAAAACAAAAACATATAATTCATTTAAATAAATGAGACATACAAAGAAACTCAAAATGAAATTCAATTCAATAAAACATTTAAATTATGATCAAAAAGTAACGTATTTTTATCGTTTAAAAAATTAAAGAAAAAGAAAATTTGTTAATTTTTTATCATATTTCGAAAGAACTGTTAGCAATGATGTCATCTTCGCTACAACAGAGCAAGAACGCTTTCTTGAAATTTGATGAGTGACTGTTAGTCACATGAAACAAACATGTTGAAGAATGCGATTTTCAAGTAAAATACCTCTAGAATGAATAATGGCACAGCACGAAACCAATATTTTTTCAACACATGTACTCTAGACCATTTATTATTTCTTCGGTACTGATTTCTGGGCCGAAAAAGTTTCCATTTGACCTACAAACCTCCAATAAAAAATTTGGTGCCGATTGGATAACGCTAAGGTCTGCCCAAATTTGTTTGAAAACACAAAACTCACTTTACATGAACAAAATTTGGGTTTTTATCAAATGTCACATGTTCAAGTACTTAAAAAATATTTTATTAGCATGAACAGTTTTTAAATGATCTTTGAATAAAATTTTCTTCCTTACAAGTCGTAAACAATCAAAATCGACCGAGAAACGAAAAAGTTACAGCAGTTTTCATTTGAATTTTACGTCATGACAGGGCATGCATGCACACCGACATGGCCTCTATGCAATCACAATAAAAAAATAGATCATGCTTGTGCATGCATGAAAAAAACAACGGATTTGCATGATAGTTGATTTTTCGCATCAGTCTGACATTTTTCTACTGGTCAAAAAAGAAAACATAAGCAGAACTTTGCAGCGCGCTATACGGCCATGCAACAGGGTCGTTTACAGAACGCGCTCTGCCTCCAGCCTAAGTGAATTGAGAAAGGGACAGCTTCGCACAACATTTAATTTTAGTCATATTCTTATTTGTCTCCAGACCGACCACATCCAAAATGGTTACTAGATCCAGTGATAAATTTCGCACCGTAGAATCAGTTGGGCATGTATCACATACAATATCTGGAGCCAAACTGCCGTCAAACAGACAAATATTTCATGATGTGATAACTGTAATGTATAATGCTGCGACGCCTCTGGCCACTGTTGGTGAGCTTGTGATTAATCGATCTACACCTCAAAATTTTTGGGCGCCCCCAAAATCCCGGCTGGTACTGGAGAAAAGATGGCCAAAGTCGTTCATAATACACTCATCAAATACAGGTCAAAACACTGGATCGTGCATTTTGTTGCAGACCAAATTAGATCGAAAATTAATCAAGTTCCCATGTTCTCATCACTTAATGGAGATAGTATTGAAACATGTGTTTGAGGTTAAACTTCGGCGACTTGTGGTCCTGAAGTGCCTATTTTTAAACGTTTTGCTGCCGTTTGGGTAAGTCTCGACCACAAATCGTTTAAAAACGGACTCGAAGATCCAACTGTACGCTCAAAAATAAGTAATGCTGACTGCGAAGTCATTAAGAAATTCTGCATTAAACAGCTAAATGAAACACAAATCCGAGCTGATTACAAGGAACTATTACAATTAACAATAATGTTTCTTGGTGGTGTCGGCGATAACTTCACTGAAAAAAAAAATAGTAATAAAACTAATGATGACACATTCTTATATTAAGTATGCTACCTCGGCATCAATTCAATGACAATTTTCATTAAAATAATGAAAATTTACACGTTTTTTACGAAATTTTCCTTAATATAAAGTTTTTTGAATTTGAATTAATGACTATCTAATCATTAGTTTTGTGTACGCGTTTCTTTAAATGTACACATTTAAATTAAAGAAAAAAATCATTATTTTTGTGACAATCCGCATTATTTTAAGTAATATTTCAATACTTTTAAGGATTTTCTACATTAACACTATGACGTAGACATGTCATAGTTTTAATGCCGAATCGGACTTAATTAACAGTATGAGATATTTGAGTAATAAATTTAATGCTATGCTCCCCTTAAAGGAAAGGCTGTCTTGGTAATAAATTTTATGACTATTGTCATTATTTTTAAGAATACATACGAGAGAATTATACAATCTCTCCCTCCCTCTCTCGCTCGGAGAATCAGTTTTGTTTGGTAATGTGTGAATCAATAATTGTTATGGAATGTTAGAAGAGAAAATAGAGAACAGTGCTGTTGTTCGTTTTCTTTTAAATCGTCAGTTATTTACAAGCGATGGAAGGAAACGGTTGTCTGTTTTCGGGACGCGGATTGTGAAAAAATTTGGTTGCCGTGAATATGTAAGTTCGTGCATACATACGTGCATATTGCACCGAAAATAATTTTAATATTGGCTGTTAACAGTTATTTTTGCTAAAGCATAGCAACAACAACAAATGAAACCGTGGTGTACATGTGTGTATGCATGTGGTTATGCCGTCGGCGACACCATCGATCTCTGTGATAAGGGAGTGCGTGAGTAATAGTTATTTTTGCTGTATGTTATTTATGGCGATGTATGTACATGCGTTTTTGAAGGAGATCTTGTTTGTAAGTGGAGATTTGTGCCAAATGGATGATAAAATGTGAGTAATAGATTTTGTAATACTGAAAGAGACAATGGGAAAATGTTTAGGTACGTGAAAAATAATATTATTATCCTGAAATAAACATTTTATTGGCAATTACAAAATTAACAAAACACATTTTAATTGAAAGTATTTATTTATTAAAAATACCAGCGCATAATGCAGAAATGTAAAATTATTTGTGGCAATATAGAAATTTATTATTAATAATATGTTATACATATAACTATCTTTTTTAATTTTTTTAGTAAAACAATTTTAGAATGGGTCTTTTGTGAGAAGAGTGGCAAATTTTACAAAATATTTCAACGTAATTATTATATATGAACGGCTGAAATATTTCTCTTAGTTTTCAGCGTTTTCCAATTGTGATATGATAAAATTTATTTGCATTTCTTTTTTGTTTATAGATAATTTTATTTGATTTATTTTCAGAAAAAATTTAATTATTTTAATTTTAGATCACGCAATATTTGAAGGTAAATGTGATGGATATATGAAAAATGCAGTGCTGAATGCCATTTATAAATTACAACAAATAAGTGAGATTTGGAAACAATATTTGTAAGTATTATGTATTTCTGAACAAATATATATTATTTGAAAATCAAGAAATTTAATTTGGAACGCATATATTACGGTATTAGAACAAAATATATTTGCGAACTGACGTTCACATATAAAATACGTGTTTTCACACAAACAAAGTTATTGTTAAAAAGTTTTCCAAATATAATTTATTTAAAAAGATGTTTTCCTTTTTTGAATTTTAGTTTAAATTTGTCCTTGATTTCGTGTCCATTATTGCTTCATAAGTTCTTCATAATTAAACCTGCTGTTAGATTAGGCCCATTTGGTCCAATTTTTGTATCGTTTCCTTTATAAACGGTAATATATGTATGTATAAATATTGCCTTAGAATTTGGTCCAAGGGATATTTTTGTTTTACTAAAATCAAAATAATAAGCGTTTTTGCTCAAAAATAATTGTAAATAAGCTGCTTTCTTTTCACGAAGTATTGAATAAAAATAAATATAAAATATTGTCTTCCATATTCATTTTATATGAAAAATGTAATGTTGACCAAATGGACTCTTAATCTAGGATTCGTACAGATTTGCTAATCTAACACCAGGGTTAAGAATGTCATAAGCAGCATTAGCTTTTGTTTTACAGACTTAATTTTTAATAAGTTTTTGTAGTTTTGTTTGCTAACAAAACTTAAGATTTTAAAATCTAAGTCACGATTGATTTTTTTTGAGAAAATTATTTTTATACCCTCACTTTAGTGTGACGAGGGTATATATCATTTGCTACGAAAAAAAGTGTAACACATCGAAGGAGTGATCTGAGACCCTAAGTATGTTCGGCAGATATTCGTTTTGGGTCATTTTAAGTCGAATGAGCAATGTCCGTCCGTCTGTCTGTCTGTCTTAATACATTAATACTTATAACATTAATACCAGTGTTAAGAAATACTTGAAATTTTGTACAGAGTAATGCTTTTATAGTGCCTACAGTCCAGTGAAAAATGGGCGTTATTGCCGCGCCCCTTTTGGTACCTCCCACACAAATGCACCATTTTGCACTGAAAGTTAAAAACTTATAACATTAATACCAGTGTATAAAAATACTTGAAATTTTGTACAGCGTAATGTTTTTATAGTGCCTACAGTCCGATGAAAAATGGGCGTTATTATCACGCCCCTTTTGGTACCTCTCCCACAAAGGTACCATTTTGCACCAAAAATTAACAGTTTATAACATTAATATCAGTGTTTACAATTACTTGCAGTTTTGTACAGTGTAATGCTTTTATAATGCCTATAGTCCAGGGAAAAATGAGCGTTATCACCACGGCCCTTTTTGTACCTCCCACACAAATTATACCACAATTTAATATCTCAACGTTAATATACCAGTCCATATAAACTGTTATAATTCGGCACAGTGCAATGTATTTAAAGTATCTACTATTCAGCGAAATATAGGTGTATTTCTTAAACCCCTTCTGGTACCTCCCACAAAAATTGACAGAATAATTTGTGTAATATTCAATATTACATTACTCACAAAGTGAGGGTATACCTTAGTCGGTTTACCCGACTGAGACTTTCTTACTTGTTGATAACTCAATTTATATGAAAAATGTCACTTTCGCCACTTTCAAAACAATCAGTTTCTATTATCAATAATATCTTACATACATATTTTTTTTTACTTTTAGTACAGCAAATTTTGTATGGATCTATGATGAGAATTTGTGTCGTAGAAGAGTGACTAAATATTTCAGTGTAAGTAAGTATATTCCAAAAATTTGAATATATCTCTTATTTTTCAACATTTTGTGACAGTTATATGATAAAATTTATTTTAATAGTTTTCGTATATAAATCATTCTGTTTGATTTCTATTCAAATTATTTTTATTTTAGTTCGCGTAATTTAACTTTATTTGGATATATGAAACCCACTGCATTAGTGGGGAATTAAAAATTTACAAATTGCAGGAAATGAGTGAGCATACAAACTATATGATATAATAATATAATATTTGTTTTATATAATTTCTATTTAAATTTCAGCCAAATTCTAGGTTAACAAGTAAGAAAGTTTCAGTCGGGTAAACCGACTAAGGTATACCCTCACTTTGTGAGTAATGTAATATTGAATATTACACAAATTATTCCGTCAATTTTTGTGGGAGGTGCCAGAAGGGGTTTAAGAAATACACCTATATTTCGCTGAACAGTAGATACTTTAAATGCATTGCACTGTGCCGAATTGTAACCGTTTATATGGACTGGTATATTAACGTTGAGATATTAAATTGTGGTATAATTTGGCCATTTTGTGTGGCAGGTACAAAAAGGGACGTGGTGATAACGCTCATTTTTCACTGGACTATAGGCATTATAAAAGCATTACACTGTACAAAATTTCAAGTAATTGTATACACTGATATTAATGTTATAAACTGTTAACTTTTGGTGCAAAATGGTACCTTTGTGGGAGAGGTACCAAAAGGGGCGTGACAATAACGCCCATTTTTCAATGGACTGTAGGCACTATAAAAACATTACGCTGTACAAAATTTCAAGTATTTTTATACACTGGTATTAATGTTATAAGCTGTTAACTTTTGGTGCAAAATGGTGCATTTGTGTGGGAGGTACCAAAAGGGGCGCGGCAATAACGCCCATTTTTCACTGGACTGTAGGCACTATAAAAGCATTACACTGTACAAAATTTCAAGTATTTCTAAACACTGGTATTAATGTTATAAGCTTTTAACTTTTAGTGCAAAATGGTGCATTTGTGTGGGAGGTAGCAAAAGGGGCGTGGCAATTTCGCCCATTTTCCTCGAGTTGATAGCGACTAACAAACTAATACTATGTGTGGAATTTCAGAAGATTCGAATACGTATAATAGCAGTTATTAAAGAATCAATATTTCACAACATTTTAACCCTTTGTGGGGGAGGTACCAGAAGGAGTGGGCCAATATGGCCCATCTTCGAACTTAGCCGGAGATAGAAAAAAATATTACCACATACGAAATTTGAAGTCAATCGGTTACTCCTTTCGAGAGTTATCGTGCGCACCAGCCAGCAGACAGACAGACAGACAGACGGACGGACATTGCTCATTCGACTTAAAATGACCCAAAACGGATTTCCGCCGAACATACTTGGGGTCTTACGTCACTCCTTCGATGTGTTACACTTTTTTCCGTAGCAAATGATATATACCCTCGTCACACTAAAGTGAGGGTATAAAAATCATTAAGGTCGGTTCCGATAAAAATTGTTCATGGACAACAAATAGAGAAACGAATCCCGCTATAGAATCGATACATAACAATACAATATTCGAATAAAAGTCAAACTTCATAGTGTGTTGTCTTTATACAATTACATATTGTTTTAAATTATAAAATGTTCAAGGTTATCCGTAATATGTATTATATTTTTTTGTATTTTCCAATATAAAATATAACAAATAAAATATTTATTTAGAAAGATAAAGTGTTGTGTTATTGAATTTTCTATGAATATTAAATTATTTCAAAGAAAATGATTCATTTAAAAGAGTAACATTATAATCAATATAATGTAACGAATTTTCCATACATATTAAAAAAAACTGTATTTAAATTCATGTATGCCTTAAATTAATTACCAGTATATTCTTATATCAAGGACAAACATTTTAAATTTTATTACGATAATGTTTTAAATTATATGATATTTTACTAAAAATAAGCACGCGCCATACTTCAATTTACGAAAAAATGTGCTTATTTTAAGACCAAACATAATTAGTTGTATTACCCAAAATTCTTAATTCTATGAAATGCATCCTCAAAACAAGTACTATTCACGTCTTTATATTAACTATAAAACCTTCTTATTTTTATAACGATTGTCTTTGGCTCGAAATCATTGCCGAAATCTTAAACTTTACGAAAAATTCATTGATTTTCAGTACGCTTTTTTTTTAGTGTTCCGAACACCTGGTCCAACATCCCACGCAAGGTTCATTTCCAGAGCAGTTTGCATTGACAAAACGAGAGTCCAGTGGGCGTGGTTTACATGCAAAATGCCATACGAGCACTAAATCAATATATACACTTGTTGAAAGACAAGATGTGTTGAAGCGGTTTTGAAGATTTGTGGTATTTGGCCCTAGAATCAATGGCTTTGGCATTTTTCGATTCGGATGTTTCACTCGAAGAGAAACGAAAAATGGTTAGGCATCTGCAATCAACAGAGCCCGTCGTAAATCTGGAAAACGATCGAAAATTCTTCGACCCGAAACTATTGCTGTGTAATAATTTGAGCGATTTCGTCTCATACAAAACCAAACATTTTTTCGGTGCTTTTGGAATGAGTACTGAATTTTTAAAGCATGACCCATCCATTTGGGAAGTAAACGAGGATTATCAAGATGCTCTCGATGTTTGTCGTAATCTGTTTGTTGTTAACGACACTGCTGAACGCGGTGTAAAATTTATGAATGATTACAACAGAATACTTACGAAAGACGAAGAACAAAATCAATTTATATTACAGTGCATTGAAGTATATCGTAGAAAATGTCCCTCACATAGCAAGTCAGATCTAATATAATATTGAATTAATTGCATTTTTTGATTTTTTCACCGATCTTAATATTTAAAAACTATTTATTAATTAATAATACAAAGAAATGTAATTTTACTTATTTAAACATACGATTTTTGAACAAAAAAAATATTTCCCCTATAAAGTGTGTTCTAAATTTTGAATGAACTTTGGGCAGACCCTAGGGTTATGCGATCGGCACAAAAATTTGTATGGAAGTCTTGTAGGCCAAATGGAAACTTTTTCGGTCCGGAAATCAAAGATCGCAGCAACTTTCACTTTTTGCATCATGTGCTATAAACGGTCTAATGTACTCATACGGAATCAATTTACCTCCTCTTTTTTAAAACGTTTTGGTTCGTATACGACGAAACGTCAATTTAACTCGAAATCTATAAAACACAGGCATGATATATTTTCGGTACGAACTATTTCCCAGCTTTCCTATAGTGCACGACGATTTATAGACTCCTGTGGCTTATATATTTCGCGTATCAATTGACTGATTTTGGATGATTCGTCGTAGACGAACGAAACGTTTTACAAAAACTGGGGATTAGTCACCCCATTTTTGCCGAACACCAGTTCTTTTCCGCATAAAGAACGTAAGCCATATTTTAAGAACTAGGTCGTAGAGTTTTCCAACAAGATGTGTTATTTTGAATCACCCGGTATTTCGGTAGCTGTCACTTTTGAAGCTTTTATTCTTTAACATTTGACAAGTAGAAACTACGCCATTACTAAAAATGGAACGAAACACGATTCAACAACGCATTGAAATTATTAAAATCTGGAATTCCATCGAAAAATGGAAAAAAAAATTTTGGGACTTATTTTAATTTTTTGTTTGCTTTTTGGGGTTTAATTTCATTTCTTGTCTGCTTTTTGGGGCTTATTTTCATCTACAAGATGGCGCAAAAGTAATCCTCCTATCAGAAAATGCTATACATTTTGCGATTGGCCCCTAATGTCAGTTCTGTTTTGACATTTGTGTAGTAAACACATGCGAAATACACGTTACTAAACAATGTTACGCTACACTGCTCCAGAACGCGGAATATTGCTGACTATTTATTTGACCAATAATCGGACGGTGACTTTGGCACAACGTGAATTTCGTCGCAGATTTCCTGGCCGTCCAACGCCTACTGGTGAAACATTGCGACGTTTAGCCGCTCGCCTCGAAGAGACAGGCACAACACGAGATGCTGCCAGGCGTGGCAGACCCCGGAGTAGCCGTTCTGCAGAGAATATTGCTGCTGTGGCCGAGGATGTCATGGAAGCGCCGTCGACATCGACCAGGCGACGTGCCACGCAAATGGGTATCAGTCGACGGTCTCTACAGCGAATTTTGGTACAAGATTTGAAGATGTTTCCGTACAAAGTCCAGACGGTGCATCAGCTGTTAGCTGCTGACCGCCAATCGCGTCTAACATACGCTCAAGCCATCCTTAATCACCACCAAGAGGAAGATGATTTTTCATCAAAAATAATCATGAGTGATGAGGCCCATTTCCATCTTAGCGGGTACGTAAATAAGCAAAATTTACGCTTCTGGGGCACTGAAAATCCGCGTGTAACCCACGAAGAGCCATTACACCCACTCAAAGTCACTGTATGGTGTGCTGTTTTCGCTGGAGGAGTCATCGGACCTTTTTTCTTCGAAGACGTCGCGGGCCAAACGGTTACTGTGAATGGTGAGCGCTACAGAGCAATGATCAACGAGTTCTTTTTGCCGCAACTTGAAGAATTGGGATTGGAAAACATGTGGTTCCAACAGGACGGTGCAACGGCACACACTGCACGTGCCACAACCGATATGCTGAAGGATGCATTTCCCGGGCGCCTAATCTCCCGTTTTGGCGATTTGCACTGGCCAGCAAGATCGCCTGATTTGACCGCTCCAGACTTCTTTTTGTGGGGCTTTTTGAAGTCGCGGGTTTATGTCAACAAGCCTCAGACTCTTGCAGCTCTTAAAGACAATATCCGTCAAGAATGTGAGGACCTATCGCCGGAAGTTTTGGCCAAAGTGATGGAAAATGCCATAAAAAGGGCTCAAATGGCAATCAACTGTGGCGGCGGCCATTTACATGACATCATATTCTCGACTTGATGTAAAAAAAAATTAAAAGACCAAATAAAAATAATCCGCAAGAAGAATCAAAGTTTTTCATTTTTTTTTAAATTACAGCCAAAAACATCGAAAGGTTACTTTTGCGCCACCTGTTATAAATTTAGAAACAGGAGAGGCTACGCCTAAAAGATTTGCTCCACGTTGCCAACATTTGATCCTGTCCATAGGAGAAAGTCTTAAACAGAGGCCGACCGCGCAGGAAAAGATTTATAATTAGAAAATAGGTTCGTATACGTGTATTATTACGTACTCCCCAGATTTACGAAGAGAAAATTTCTTAGTTTTTTTGGGGTTTATTTTCATTTCATGTTGTTTTCTTGATTGGTGCGTAATCTCCTAAATCAGTTTTTGTAACGAAAATAGGCCCCAAATTTGGGGAGCACTTTGATTTTTAATTTGGGGAGCATTTTCTTGGGGTCCAACTTCCGGCCGCCATATTTTTATGCATGATCCCTAACGCTGTTAACATCTTAAATGTACTCCTTTCACGTTTTTAGATAACAAAAAGTTAATTCATACAAAAAGGCACATTTGGTGAATTTTTGACGGCACCATTAAAATCCTTTGATTTAAACCAATGTTCTATTAAAGTATAACTTTCGAAGTATATTGTGTACAATTTACATAAAGAAATATTAAAAAATATGGTAATGGCAGCAATTATTCGGAAGCGTCTCGTCAAATGGTAGAATTTCTGTGACTATCATAACTCGGTGCTAGATCATTTGAAATCAAAAAACCAAAATTAATTCGTTAGATAATCGTTTTCCCCAGGTAAAGTCAGAAGGGTTTTTCGTTTTTTTTTGGATAATCGTTTTCCCCATGTAAAGCTGTGAGATTTGCGAAGTTTCTATTTTAAAATTTTTGGAGACACTGAAGCGAAAAACGTGATTATTGCAACAACAAAAAATATGCAAAATTTTTATTTTTTTTAATAATCGTTTCCCCATGTAACGCGGCACAGTGGACTAAAATGGAAAAAAATGGACATAATTCTGCCATTTCAAAACCACTTATCGTATGGCGATGAAATTTTAGGTGTGTATACAAGAGGTGTTAGAGAGTTTAAGTTCGGAACTTGGGCCCCCTATCTCATACAGGGGCGGAGCTACAGGGCCCTAAAGTTGACCACCTCGGGTATACAAAATTTTCATCGGCTTCTAACTTTTGAATGGAGTGTCCGGTTTTAGTGGCATTTTTTTCTGTGGATACTCCTAGACCAGAATAGTCTTGAATAGTTTCCGAGATATGTGGATTTTAAATTTGAATTTTTCATTTTTTCGCAGACTTTGCCTTGGAGTTTAGCCAATATCTCAGTCAAAAGTTTACCGATGTTCGCGTGTTTATTTATGGATTGCCAATAAAATTTGCAATATCATGAAAAAAAGAATCGATAAGATATGTGAAGAAATAAGAATGTTATGGCCCTATAAAATCAATTTTTTGAAAAAATTTAATTTTTTGAGATTTTTTGGCGAAAAAAGTCCAATTCGTATTTAGGTCTTGTAGAAAAAGTTTGTTACACAAAGTATACCAAATTTATACCCATTTTAAAGGAGACGTTTCACAGAATATTTTAGAGAAAATCCGTATCCAAAATTTTAATTGGTGTGGTTGCCACCTTCTCCGATTTGGACCTTTTTTTACATACATTTCAAAAGTTTGATCGATTTTCTCCAATCGCAAAGCTAAATTGTTAAATTTTTCTTTTTGTTTATTTGTATTAGGGTGTAACAAAATCGACTGCAAACGGAATCCCGAGCGCGGCTTTTCATATCGAAGATATAGGACTAAAAGTAAAAAATCCAATTTTTGGGGATTTTTGAGGGATTGAGGGATTTTCCATTAGAAATTTCCACATGTTGCGTTTGATTATTATTTCTAATATCAAAACAAAGAACTTTAAAAAAAAATTCATCGAAATATATACATTTTTAAGAATTTTATGCCGTATTTGCGTTTCTGTCTATATGCAAAATATTTTTTTTTAATTATACCCTACACCACACTGTGGTCCAAATAGGAGAAGGGTGGCAACCACACCAATTAAAATTTTGGATTCGGATTTTCTCTAAAATATTCTGTGAAACGTCTCCTTTAAAATGGGTATAAATTTGGTATACTTTGTGTAACAAACTTTTTCTACAAGACCTAAATACGAATTGGACTTTTTTCGCCAAAAAATCTCCAAAAATTAATTTTTTTCAAAAATTTGATTTTATAGGGCCATAACTTTCTTATTTCTTCACATATCTTATCGATTCTTTTTTTCATGATATTTTAAATTTTATTGGCAATCCATAAAAAAACACACGAAAAAATCGGTAAACTGAGATATTGGTTTAAACTGAGATATTGGTTTTGAGTCGGCGAAAAACTGAAAAATTCAAATTTAAAATCCACATATCTCGGAAACTATTCAAGATATCTTCAACCTATAAAATGTTTATTGTAGGTCTGGTCTAGGAGTATCCAGTAAAAAAGCGGACACTCCATTCAAAAGTTAGAAGCCGATGCAAATTGTGTATACCCGAGGTGGTCAACTTTAGGGCCCTGTAGCTCCGCTATAGTGGTTTTGAAATGGCAGAATTATGTCAATTTTTTTAATTTTAGCCCACTGTGCGCTGCACTGAAAAAAAAATGCTTCATAGCATCAATGAACGCGTTTCATTAATTATTTTACATTGATACAATGAAAGTGTTCATTGATGCAATGAAAATGCCATTACGGGAATGAAATGTTTCTTTAAAGCGTTTTTCTAATTTATGACGTGTCATTGATGGAATGAAACGGTTTACATTGATGGTATGAAGTTTACATTTTATAAAAAAAAGGAAGACTTATATAAAATTAACAAAAAAATTATCAGTGGTGTAAAGATTTTAACATTAATAAAACAAAATAATACTACACAAACAGATTTACTATTTTTTATGTGCTTTTTATTCTCAAAAAAGGTCTATGAAACTGTTTCTTTATATTAATGTAACATTTCATAGAAGTTTAAAAGTTTCATTGCTGCAATGAAGTGGTGCGGTGAAGAATATAAACAATGAAATTAGCTTTATATTGATGTTCTACATATATATTTTATCTATTTTATAAACATTTTAGGAGTATATAGTGGTGTTTATTAAACAACAATACTTGACGGAGGTCTATGAAACTGATGCATTAAATTAATGTAACAATTCATAGATAGAAATGTAAAGTTTCATTCCAGCAATGAATTTAAACAGTGAATATACTAACAAAGTGTTTGTCACATTACATACATATGTACATACCTATATCTTCACAAATGTGTTTGTGTGGTAATAAATGTAATATGTTGATGTGTGAATCAGAGTCGTGCAAGCTCAATGAAAACGATGGAGCGGCGTAGTTTTCTTGCATTTGTTTGAGAGGAGAGAGTGGCGGAATTCTATGAATCTACAGCGCACAGTGGCATTAACGTCGAACGAAGGTGGTTTGTTGGTAATAATATGATTCACTAATAATTTCAAGGTGTTCATATTATTAGATGTATTATCAATTAACATGACATTTTGGCAATAATTTTATACTTTTATAATCGCACTGACATATTTATTTAATTATTATTATTATTCAAACAGCAGTCGGTGTACATTAATTCAAAATTGTCAAAAGGGTTTTTTTTTATCAAATTTTATGTACTCATGATCCATTCTGTTTACGTTTACGAATTTGTAAACTCATTTTTTTTTGAATCGATTATTGTCGTGAAGCTGAATTCTATTCACAATATATTTCGAACATTAAACAGTTTTTAGTGCACGATATTAATTATTCTGAACCACTGTGCCACAACTGTCATCAATAGATAAACAAATATTAAATGCATTAGGTGTGCTGTTGCGACCAGAAAATAAATTCTCTATGGCAAACTTACAACAACAACCCACCCCTTGCTATGCAAACTCTTCGTAAAAAAATATCCAGTTATTTTTTTGTGGGTTTGGCGAGTCAAAACAAATCAGTGGCGAAGAATCAATTGTTGCATGAGTGCTGGCAGCAGCCCTTTGATTTAGTTTATAATAGACATTAAACGGACGTAGTTGTGCGCGTTAATAAAAAAGTTCAAAAGTGAAAATATTAAAAGTGAAACAAAATGTCAACAAATACTGAATGAGAAATGTTTTTTGTGTGGTACTTCATTTGAAAGAAATGAAATCTATTTAAGCACTTAAAATAATATAATTTTCTTAAAACAAATGACAACTATAGATGTTGTGGAAGTACATACAAAGACACGTCAAGCTTGAAATGGCATGTTCGAAAAAACAGAAGTTGGAAAATATATGTCAAATGCCACAACAAGAAACAATTTTCAAGAACCATATCCGAAGTCAACGATGAAACACTCCAAAAACACTAGGTAAGTACTTTCTACCAAGTTATGTCCTAAACATATTTTCATTCACTCCTATTTATAATTTTTTTATTTGTTTAGAAATTGGGGAAAATGCGGAAATGTACGCACATAGCCTTAGATATGACAATCTATCCGCAGATGGCTTTAGGTTGGCCTGGACTGCTTATTCCAAATTTCGAAAATTATGCACAAAAGCAAAAATATTAATTAAGCTTTTTCACTTTGGCCTCAGTACAAGCGAGTGAATGGATTTCAATTAGTAAGTATGTAAAAATGCGGTTTAAGTGTTTACTTAAATTGTATTTACGAATTCACAAATGCAGTTAAAAAACGAATTTAAAAGAACAAACTGTATTGTGATTTTTTTTGTTTAATTTTTTATTTTCTCAACTTCAGTTGTCTTTTTATTTTAAAATTTCTCAAAACCCACAATTTTAATTATTTATTTATCTTTTATATTATATTTTCAGATTGAAATGATTTTAAAGTTATGAACAAACACTGATGTACTACAATAAACATTGCAATAAAAAACGGAGAATTTTGTTTAATTTTCTATTTTATTTCAGAGCAAAGGTATGAAACATGTACATTATATAAATGAGACATGTTCATTGCATCAATGAAACATGTTCATTGAATCAATGAAACATGTTCATTGCATCAATGAAACATGTTCTATGAATCAATGAAACATGTTCATTGCACCAATGAAACATGTTCATTACAACAACGAAACGTTTTCATTACATTAATGCAACTTATTCATTACATTAATGAAACTCGTTCATTACATTAATGCAACTTATTCATTACATTAATGAAACTCGTTCATTACATTAACGTAATATTTCATGACATCAATGTAACAAATTTCTATGAAACATTTACTAGTTCAATGTAACATTTTACATTGTATCAATGAAGCCTTACATTGGTTCAAAAACAATGTAACTTTTCATTGATACAATGTAAAATTTCATTGATGGAATGAAGCTTTTTCTCTGGGTGTGTGAGAGATTTGCGAAGTTTCTATTTTTAAATTTTGGAAACACTGAAGCGAAAAACGCGATTATTGCAATAACAAAAAATATGCTAAATTTTTATTGTAAAATAAAAAATATTAACAAATTTGAAAAGGAAAATCTCTGCGTAAATTATGTACAGAAATTCTGTTCAAAATTCAAAAGGATCGGTGCAATAGTTTTGAGATTATGATGGACACAGACATTGAAAGCTTGGTTTGTGGGGAAAATTCTTTAAAGTTGTTCTGTTGCACTAAGTCACGTATGTGACGCTGTTGCTTAAACTGCTATATCTTCGTTAGTTCATCTCAAATTTTCACACAATATTATTGAAAGAAATTTCTGAATCGTGCAAAGAAATTTTGAAAAAATGCGATCGCGGTGCTTCTTAAGAAGTTTATAAGATCGTCACAGGTGACGAATCTTGGATCTACGCGTATGAGCCCGAAACAAAACAGCAATCGACCGTGTGGGTGTTCGAAGACGAGCCAAATTCAACGAAAGTTGTTCGTGGAAGAAGCACTTCCAAGCAAATGGTCGCCTGTTTCTTCGGCAAAACTGGTCATGTGGCGACTGTTCCGCTTGAGCAACGTAGGACGGTCAATTCTGAGTGGTACACCGCAATTTGTTTGCCTGAAGTCTTCGGAGAAATTCGAAAAACGAACAAGAGAAGACGAATAATTGTGCATCACGACAATGCGAGCTCTCACACATCGGCTCAAACCAGCGCCTTTTTGACCGGCCAAAACGTCGAATTGATGGGTCATCCGCCGTACAGCCCTGATTTGACACCCAATGACTTCTCCTTATTCACTCACATCAAGAAAAAACTGCTTGGTCAACGTTTTTCGACGCCTGAAGCAGCTGTTGAAGCGTTCAAAAACCATGTTTTGGAGGTGAATTTTCAACACACTGTAACCAAAACAATTCGCGCTCAAATGACAAAACGTTCTGAGTGAAGTTATGCTAAAAAATGTCATACTTTCCAATGGAAGTTCCAGTTTTTATCTGGCAACAGCAGCATTGCCAGGACCGAAATATAAATAGCAACCCTCGTATGCTCTCCAGAGGAGTAAAAGAAAATGAATACACAGTACAACACATTATTTTGGGACTCAATTCTGAGAATTGGACGTGAAAGTAGCCCCAAAAATAAGAACTTCTGCATCATTCGGTTAGTCAAGTTGGCTCAATTAATAATTTAATGGTCATACGCATTTTTTGCTCACGGTGGATTTTTAACACTTTTTCTATATTTTATCAAGGTTATATCTCGGTATACCGTACGGAATATCTCTTTTGTGTTGTAGATATTGGATAGGAGAAAAAAATGCAGAACAAACCTAGCCGAAAAAAGTGCATCCAGTGACTTGAAAATCCCAAAAATTCTCATTTTTGACGTTTATTTTATATATTTTTAAAAACCAATATTTAAAAAACCATTTGGTTGTCATAAAAGTGTATTGGGCGGACCTATAGTGATTTTTTACAAGGAATCTTTTTTCATCGAGTTCTACGACTTTTGAGACTGCGTTATTTTTGGAGAGAGATTTTCAGGGGTAAGGGGACGAGCGGGGGTGTCCCTTGTTTTGGGAGAAATATTTCTTAAAGTGTCCCCTTTCTTTCATTCTTTGGTTTCTATACTAAAATTGCGTTTGAATTTACTAACCTCCTTGTATACCCAGCAAACTTTGTGACAAAATATCTCGAAAACGCGATGTCACAGAAAAAACGGCTAATGCCATTCGAATTAGCAGGTCACAATTATGCGGAGTACGTTGTTTTCAAAGGGCATCACGATAGAGCCGTGATGCCCTTTGAATTACAGAAAATTATGGCTATAAATGTCGGATATACCAAATTCGCGTGTAGGCAGTGGTTGGGTATACCATATACGCGGGACTGTAGGTATTTTAAAAGCATTACACTGCACAAAATTTCAAGCATTTGTATGTGCAGGAATATAAGTTAGAAGTAGAGTTGTATAGTTCGTGAACGAACTAGTTCAATTGAACGGGTCACTGTTCTGAACAACTCGCACAACTCGTTCATTTCAGCTCAGTAGTTCAACCCTATCATTTCGTCCTCTTCTCATTTCGCTCTCTCTTCTCATCTGTTATGTGTTGTTTCCATTTTTATGTCATCATGAATGTAGGATTCTTCCTATACAAATGCGTTTGTATATTCAATTCATTCCATTCATGTTCCAATCAGATTGCTTTAATAGCGGCTGATTTGAACTGGTGATCTGAACGAAACAATTGCTGAACGAGCTGTTTAAGTAAAGTGAGCTGGTGAGCTAAGCTAAAGAGCCGGTGAGCTAAATATCTGGTGAGCTAAAGAGCTGAAGTGAACTATTGAACTAAATGAACGAACTAGTTCACTCAACTGAACTGAACTAAAAAGAGCGATCACTTAAATGAACTAAAGTGCCCCACTCTACTTAGAAGTCGTTAAATTTGTATGCAAAATAGTATATTTGTATGGGAAGTACCAAAAGAGGCGTGGCAACTTCGCCCAGCAAGGTGATAGCGACTAATAAACTGTTATTACATGGGGAATTGCGGACTAATAAACTATTAAATTGCGAGAAGTAGTATATAAGTTATTAAAGAATCAATAGTTCACTAAATGTTTACCCTTTCTTGGGGAGGTACACGAAGGAGTAGACCAACATGGTCCATCTTTGATATCAGCCTGAGAGAGAAAAAATATTAACTCCGATTTGATGTCCATCGGTTACTCCTGTCTAAAGTTATCATGGGCACAGACAGACGGACATTGCTCAAATAACTTATAATGGCCCAAATCGGATTTTCGACAAATATTCTTGGTGTTTCTTAGGTCACTCCCTCGATGTGTTACAATTTTGGGCCGCAGCAACTGATATATACACTCGTTCAAAATAGTGAAGGTATAAAAACTTGATTTTGTTGAAACTCTGTTACTTCTACCAAAATAGCTATAATTTCTTTTAATTTATCAATAGATTTTTTCAAATAGGCATTGTTCTCTTCGTTATGATGCTAGCTTACAAAAAGCTAAAAAAAATAAAATTATTTTTTGTCGATTTTTATTCTATTTTTTATGGTTTTTTGAGAAACGATTTAAAAAAATAAGAACAAATGTTTTCCAATTGTTTTAAAGACAGTTACTGAACGTATGTTTTCACATGAAAGATATATTTTCCAAAAATTATAAATTATGAAGATAAGTCATCCCGAGAACTGACAAAATCTATCAGTTACGGACGAATAGGAATGAAATGTCACACGCGAAAAACACTTTTCCGCGAAGGTAATTTCAACTTTTTTTGCACTAATCGATTGATATTAATTTTTTAATTGTGACAATTACAAAAAATTCGGGAAAATCGGTCCGAAATCCGCGGAAAACCTCACTCTTTGAAGTCCTACTCGTTGAAATTTTTATTCGTTCGTATCTGATAACTTACTCGCTCGGGGATGACATATCTTATTATTCATTATTTTTGATATTTTCAACATCGTTATGCCTCATAATTTATTTTTAATTTAAAGGGTATGCCGGATTTATGGAGCGTTTACTTCAAATATGTTCCAAATACTAAAGGAAACTTTCAAGAAAATCGGAACCTTAACCCCCCGTCAAACACATATTCTGAAACCTTCGAAAAAACACATATGCCTGGCCAGACCTATACGTTTTCATGCATTTGTATGGCAAAAAGGGTACCGTAACCTTGAATTTCTAAGTATGTTCGTATATTATTTTGGTCTTTAGAATAAATGTAAAAAAAAAATATTTTTTATTATTATTTTTTATTCATTTTGTGGAATGCATGAAAAACAAGTATAATCAACTTTAGAATGTTGTTGGCTTTTCGTCTTGCGTGAAACAAATTCTGCAAACTTTTCTGGAACTCAGTGTACTAGGGCCGCTTTGTTGGTTAGGCAGCATGTCGCTGGGAATATTCAACGGCCTTCCAAAGAAAGATGCAATGGCCAAACGGGTTGAATGTTGTCCCAAAATATGGTTGTTGTTCATGCGATTTTCAGTATTAGCAAGCACCAATTGTTTACTCAGCGTGTTCAAGAACAATCGTGGCTTCTCTTTTCTGGTTCCTTCTATATTTTCATTGCATATGATGTAAGCGGCTAATTCCATGACGTCTATCATGTTGCAAAAAAAATGCTAATGGCCAACGTCTGGTTGACCGTTTTGTGGAGTAATGCGTTACCGTTTGGTCCATTGTATCAACGCCGGCCTTTGTTGAATTGTAAAATAATATAACTTCCGGTTTTTTGCTACGCCTTCAACTTTCTTGGTGTAGTGCAGTGATGCCAACTTTTTCCGAAGAAAAAGCGTAATGAAAAATTGAAAAAGCGTAAAAAGGCACTAAGGTATAATAGGCGTGTTTTCGTTACACCATAAGTGCTTAATTTGTATGGGGAGCTAAGCACTTTTAAGCACTATTAGTTCCCGATGAAGTTTGGTGCTTGTGTTCATGTCTTAATCGAGTATGATGTTGCCAGATTGGGCACCCTATATTTAGCAATATGGCATCCCATTTTTGGAGAGATTTTATCAATTATTGTGAATTAACGGGAAGAAGAAGAACAAAAATGGGAAATTATTTTAATATTTGCAAAAAGAGTGTAAACAATTGAACATAGAATAGTAAATATATGTTTTATAAATACTTTTCACGAATTTTTTGTCTGCTTCGCAACTCATCACACCATTGCTACCAGATAGTGAAAATCCGCCACTTATTGCTTATGTGCCAGTTAGTGGAAGTCAGTTGTTTTCGTTGCAAAGTGCTAAACTAAAAGTGCTAGCTTGTAACGAAAACATGCCTAATATTGCTTTAGTCGGGAGAGACGACAACATTATATCCGCCCCCATCAGAGCATAATAGAAAGAAATATGTTTTGTCAAATTGTACCAAGTTGTTTTCTTAATGAGAGTAATATGTTCAAAAAATTTTATTTTATGGCGCTTAGATTCAAAATCAGGATATAGAAATATACAGGGGACATACCTAAATCTGACCCTTTTTTCGTCAAATTGTTCAATGTTAGTTGAACAATTTAAAGCTATATCTAAATTTAAAGCTATATCTAAATCTGAACCAATTTTCTTTAAATTTGATGTGTCCATTTCTGGTTGAAGGAACCGTTATATACTAAATTGTATCTACTTATAGATCTGATGAGAAACGGATATTCTATGGCGCTTAGACTCAAAATTGGTATATCAGTATATATGACGGATATATCTAAACCTGTCACAAATTTCATAAAATTTGCCAATTTGCCATTGGCTCTATCAACTTTTCTATGCCAAATTTCGTAAAGATTTGATGCAAATTGTGGCGTATCATGCCAAATCTTGAAGTACATACATATGGTGTAGCAAAATAGTTTAATTTCTTTATGTTACCAGATTCGTTCTGACAAATGTACGAAAAGCGTCAAAAGCACTAACGAAAAATGTGAAAAGCGTACAGTTAGTGCTTTTTTTCATTTGGTACTAACTGACCACTTTTTGGGTGGTCTGAAAAGCACTAAATCTGGTGCGAATAGCACTAAGTTGGAACCCTGGTGTAGTGCACAGTGGATGTTAGATTTACTGCTTTGTTCTTGTTTGGAACGTAGCTGCACAGTGATATAAGGTTATCATAGAAACCGAACACAGATGAAAGCACTGGCCGTTTGCTGTCTTTTTCACTTCTTTGGGAAGACACCTTTTGTTGGATCTAATGGTGTCAATGTATGCTAGTCCAATCTACGAAAGACTTTTAGCTGCCTCTAATGTTGTAAAGAAGTTATCAGCAATAATAGTTCTGCCGCTGTTGGTGTTTCGATTAGCCAAACTCATGAGCACATTTTCGCCTTCGTTTGTCTCTCGTTGTTCTCCCTCCTTACCAGGGTACAGTTTTCCTTGCAACGGATATTTGGTTTTCGCATCGCATGCCCACCATAATTTTATGCGCCCACGGTATGAAAATAGCTGCTCATCGATGGTTACACTTTGGTATGGTTCAATATTACTGGCAAGATTGTTATTCAAAAAGTTCCATATGTCGCGAATGGGAGCAGCTTTGTCGGTTTGTTGACGAAATGCGCGCGTACGACTATCGTCAAATCGAATACAGTGCATCAAAGTAACAAATCGTATATATGACATGGCTGCACGGAATATTGGAAGTGCATCAGTTTGCCGAAAAAAAATCGCTTCTGTAGTATATTGTCCCAAACATATTCGGCTTGAAACATATATATGTTTAGGGTACACTCTAAATATATAATATTTGGTACACACAAATATTAAATATTTGGGAAGGTGTTGGTCTAAACAATTCTTTGTTTCCATCCTAACAGGTTTTAATTTGGGTATATTACTTCCGAAACAAAGATTTATTTGCTTTTAAGTTTTCATAAAATACACCGATACCTTAATAACGTTAATTTTCTCAGGATTCAAAATTAATTTTTTAATGTTTATAAAAATATTTTATAATTGAAATCGTATAATCTTAAAACAATAATTTATAATAAAATAATTTACTCGAAGGACTTACAGCTAATGATGAATTGGGATATTTAGAAATTTAAAATTAATGCTTTTAAACAGAAGACAATGTTGCATATGCCATATTTAGTTACGAGGTACATTTCGAAATCAAGGAAAAATTAAAACTGAAGTTCGAAAAGACAGCAAAGTTTTGAAAATCTTTTTTAAATAAAATATATTTGGAGAAATTCCTGAACAATACTTTTATTTGTATTTAAACAAATATTTTATTTGAGAAAATTAGACTGCAAATATATTTTGTTGTAATATATTAATATATTCGTTCCAAATAAATTTTATTGATTTTCAAATAAAATTTGTTTGCTGAAAAATATATAATATTTAAAAAATTGTGTTCCAAATATATTTTCTTTCTATTCAAACATATCAAAAAAGGCGATTTTGCCCCGTGTATGAGCTGCATAGTATTATGACTGACACCAAAAGCCAATAGTATCCCAATAAAAGCGTCAAGCTCAACACTTGTCATATCAACCCAGCAAAATCTTGGTAAGTACCTGTCATTATTCCCTGCATTACCAATTAATGACATCTCATTATTCGCTGCACTACTTTCGGCTTATTAATAATGACTTACCAATAATAACAGAAATAAGTGATTTTTTGTTATCAAAATCATTTTGACAAATTTTAATATAATGCAATTTTGGATATATGTGGGTTATTGTACAAGATTTATTTATATTTCAAAATGTTTTCAAACAATACGTGCAGATTTGAATGAAAATACCAGAAATTCGAATCTGGCATGAGGAAATTGTTTGTTTCGAGAAATATGCGCGACAATATGCAAAAAATAATTTTAAATGGCCATTTCTACATATCTACTACTTATTTCATAACTTATTGGTAATGCATTATTCAAGTACATAAAATCGATACAAATAAGTACTTATTATGCCACTTTATTGTAAGCTTGTGGGAAGTACTTTCCTCCAATGACATCCCCATGTTAAAATAATGAGAAAAGTGGCTAAATAATAAGTACTTACCATTATCGAACTTTGCTTACTCGTCGGATTATTTGGTAATGAGAAATTTTGCTGGGAACCCATACTCGTGGTGTGCAGATTGCATGTTCTGCGTTCCATTTGCGTGTAACTTTTTCTCCATGTAGATTTGTTTGTGTTGCGGTGATGAACGTAATATTCGGTGAAAAGAAAAGCTGCATTCTCACTTTCTTCTTCGGATTCTTCATCGCTATCAAATATTTCATTTGCTTCAATTTCTAATTCATATTCAATGTCCGGAAAAATCTAGTTCTTCGTCTGGTTCTGTGTGAAGTGCGAAATCACGCTGTAACGCTGATGATAGTTGTTGTTGGAAATTATCAGGCTGCCTGTACGCAAGCGCTTATGGTACACAAATTCTAAATCCTCTGTCGTAATAATTTCACTTTAGTTTCCGCACAAAAAATTTATATTTCGGACTGTCGATGTTGTATGTTCAGCAGGGACGTATCCAGGATTTTGGTTCGGGGGTGCCCAACCTTTTTTTCCATAACAAAGATAAACAATTAAAAAATTGCGTTTATTGTGTAGGTAATGGAAGTTAAGTTCCTTAGTTTTTTATTCGAATTTTATTCCTAAATATAAATGTGTACTTTAGTACGAGATCAGTAAAACTTTTTATAATAAAATACGTAAGAGTTAAAAATGTAATCTTCGATTTTTTGAAAGAAATATATCAATTATTTCATCGATTTTGACTTCATCTTTGTATATAGACATCAAAGCCAGATAAGATAGCCTTTCTCCTTCCAATCTGTTCCGGAGATAAGTTTTTATTCTTCTTAACGTCGAGAAACTTCGCTCAGCAGATGCCGTTGTATTGTGGCCTGTATCTGCAAAAGGGTAAAAAGCTTGGGAACATGTCCTCATCACAAACTGAAATAGCATCTAATGCATTTGATGGCTTATCATTCTTCTGCTTCCAATAATCAATCCATATACGTATTTCAGCTAAAACAGATTTAGCTGAATTTTTTAAATCGTTTTTGTAAAAAAGTGTGACTTCTTCGAAATCTTCTTTTATTAGATTTACAACTCGTATCGGAACGATATTAAACAGACTTGTAATTATAGCTTCATGTTCGGAAAATCTATTATTTAAATGTGATATTACTTCGTCCAATATGGTATGGTCCTAAAATACGCCTTGGCAACTGAAGCAGGAATATTAGCCCTATACTTTTGAGTGCCTACTCTTCTAGGTAGTGAAGCTTCTATTCCAAAACTTCCTGCAAGTTGTGTGGATTCTTCAAACAGTTTATCAAACTCCGCATCTGAATTTCTACGCATGTCACTTAATTTAGTCGTTGCCAATTTTATGATTTCGTAAGCCTTTATTATATCTAGGTTAATCGTTTAAAAATACCGTGATAAGTTCTGTGTAATGGCCAAATCCGTACTACTTATTACCAAACCCAATATAAAGCCAAATTTACATACACGGTTGTGCAAACTCATTCCATCACTGCAACCTACGTGGTAAAAAGGTAGATAGATAAGAAATCATAAATGTAATTTTCTTAATTTTCGCCATATCTGGTTATCATAAATTTAAAGCCAACCAATAATTACACCGGTCGACAAAAACAACATTTTTTCTTGGGTTTCTGTTTTAATGCATAGATTCTGATTCTAGACGTCAAAAAACGTCAAAATCTCCAATCTTAGCTCTTAAAGTTTGTTTTTGTAAATTTTACATCGATAAGAAAGTTTTAAATTATGCATCGATTTTCTTCGGAACGGTCTCGTTTAATTCATGACCGTCTGTTCGATAAAATTATAAAAATATAGCATTTGTTCATTTTTAGATTATTTTATGGGAGTTTTATTTTAAAAATATTTAAATTTTATCAAAAAATCAAATTTTTTGCAATATTTTGTAATACTCGTATATCGTCGAAACCGCTGAACGGATGGAAAATGGTATTATATGAAGTTGAAGGCTACTTAATATTTAATTCTTTAAAACTTTCCTCAACCAAATCGGATAAATGGTTCTCGAGTTATGCCACTAATTTCTTTCCTTATCACAGCTTATCGCGAGAATTTAAAGAGACAACCCTTTAGGCTAAGAAAAAAGAGAGGTTTAACCACATATTATGGCATAACTAGAGAACCATTCATCCGAATTGGTTCAGGTAAGCTTTACAAACTTCAGAATTAAGTAGCCTTCAACTTCGCACAATACAATTTTCCATCCGTTCAGCGTTCGACGATATCTTACAAAGTATTGCAAAAAATCATATTTTTTGAGAAAATTTTAATAATTTTTAAATAAAAGCCTCATAAAAACATCTAAAAACGTATAATTGTCATATTTTTGTGATTTTATCGTAAACTCTGAAAGGTTATGAATAAATTGAGACCATTCCGAAGAAAATCGATGCATAATTTAAAAAGTTTTAGCAAGGAAACCATGCCCTTTCTTATTTTAGTTGTTATTACTTTTACTGTTACCATTTTTTACGCTTTTGTATTGTTTTTTTTTAAAGGCCTTCCAAATATTTTTATTGATTTTTTGATTGATTTTGAAAATTGTAAACAGTTTATGCCTAAATTGTAAACAGTTTATGCCTATGTTGAAAACATTACAGAGGCGGGGGCCCGCCCCCCCCCCCCCCCCTGTATACGTCCTTGATGTTCAGCATTCAATAATAAACTAACTGAACTCAAAACCAAAATCACAAACGAAAGAAAGAAATAAGAGAAAAATTAACACAGAAACTACCTGTGAGTAAACATCTGCATTGAATTCACAGAAAAACAACCCAAAATGTGTATAATAATAATTTATTTCATACAAATTGTATAGGGGTCTGACCAGACATATGTGTTTGTTCGAGGGGCCTTTTTCAAAAATGAAATATGCCTGGCCACAATCATGTGTTTGTCCAAGGTTTAAAAATAAATTAAAAAAAATTCAGTAATTTTTGTTTAATATAATAAAATATATTTTATTCCAGTTGAAAATATTATGGTTGAAAATTTCATAAGATTTCAGTAAAAATATGAAAAAAAAACCATTGGAAACGAAATAATCTATGGGTACATTTAGAATTGATAGTCCACATTTCTTTTTTGTTTTAGTCATTGAAATCGTTTAATTTTTGATATATAGGGGATTTCATGTAAAGTGAGAGAATTTTTAAAACCGATGCCTTCTGATCGGGATGAAACTTGGTCCAAGAAGTTTAGTCCTATTGGCTAGTAGTTATGACACACAATTTCCGAGATCGGTTAAGAACTGTCTCAGTTGGCTCTTTGTCCATAAATATAACTAATTGCCAATTGCATGTAGGAAGTTTTGCCCAGAATGTTTTCGTTAGCGTATTCTTCAATCTTTTTAAAAGAATAAAAAAAAAATCAGAAATTGTTGTTTAATATTTTGTTCGTGTGTTGGGCACCATATTTCACCAGAAAATGTTATGTAGCTCTTCTTTTTTGAAAACTAGTGTTTTCAAGATTCGGCCCACCGTTCTTACTTGTTTCGATGAAAAAAAAACATATTTTCCAAAAACAAATTTCTCTGTTAAGAATTTCGTCGAACTGTGACGAAAGAGAAAAACATTAAATAAATAAAAATAAAATATATTTTATAAAAAAACGATATAAAGAGACAAATTATTCAGCAAAAGCAAAAAAATAATTAAATAAAAATAAAATATATTTTATAAATAAAAAATATGTAAGGAAATAAGTAATTCAGCAAAATTGCCTAAAAACAGATTGATTTAAAAACTAGTTTCTTTTCTGGTACATATTCGATTCGATAATATATAAATAAATGTTCTATAACATCTGCATAGGGTGTAAGTACAAAACGTATGTGTTACTAAATTTGTTTGTTGTAAATAGAGGACATATTCAATTTTCAATAAAAATTAATATACAGATTGTATAATTCTAAATGATCTTTCAGGTAACAAATACAATAAAGAGAGTAGACACATTCACATACAGAGTAAAAATATTGAGGCAATTTTATTCATACATATTTGCATTGCTTTTTTGTTTAGAATTTTTATGTATAATAAAATAACTAAATTTGTTTCGCCGTTTTTTGAAAAATGGCATTAGATTTTTTTATAACAATATACGACTGAACGAAAAATTATTGCGCAGGCTTACATCACATATGAATTTTTGTTGTTTTTTTTAAATCAATTAAAGTTGTATTTTCTTTTCAGTTAATTTCTTTCTAATAATGAGGTTTTATTTTGTTTTAAAATTATTAAAATGGATAAAATGAGTTTTAAAATATAGATAATATAAATAAAATCTGTAGGATTAAAAACTGGTTGAAGATCAAGCGTTGTCGATTTGTTTTTTTGCTTTTGTATGCTGGTATTTAGTTGTGGATTTTTTTAAATATTTTTGTTTTAAGGAATACATTGGTTTTTATAATAAATACACTTACATAAGGTTTCTGGTTGTTTTTGTTTATATTTTGTATTAAATAAATTTTATATTAATTGAACATGTCTTGTGTTGTTGAGGGATTTTTTAGATTTTTCCCTCCATTATTTTGTTAAATGTATGTTAAGTTATATAAGTCAGACTTTAAGAATAAATTAAATTAACAAAGTTTCAATAAAACAAAAAGTAATAATACAAATTCAACAAAGCTCTAGAAAATGTTAATTGTGTAATATTGGGAGAGATAGACAAGTCTTTCTACATACATTTTCGGATTTATTAGCTATAGATAAACTTAATTTTACTATTATAATTGTTTATAATAATAATAATACTCCTCTATTAGAAACGGAATCAATTCACAATTTGGATGGATTGAAAATAGATAAAACAAATATACATATTGTTCATATAATTTTGTTATTCATCTAAAAAAGCTTAAATGCATTATTTGGGTAGGTTTTATTCAATCTGAATGTGGAATTAATTGTTTTTGGAGAGTGGAGAGGAGGATTCAATCATTATTGACACTTTATTTGGAATGTACTCGTATGTATGTACATACATATGTACTTCTATGCTACTTTTGATTCTGTTTATTCAATTTATAGCACTATACTATTTCTTTTTTTTTCTAATACTAATTATAAACTGTATTCTATTTGTCGTCTTGTTAACATAAGTTCAACAATATTTCCAGGATAACTGATTCGTGTTTCGGCTAAAGTTAAGTTTTTAAATGTTTTCAATCTTTACTTCAAAAATGAATAACTTAAAAAATCAATTGCCAAAAACAATTTTAAAAACATTTACAAAATTCCAGTTGAAAACATTCTGGTGGAAAATTTCATGATTTCAGTAAAAATATGAAAAAAAAAACTATTTGGAAGGAAATAATCTATGGGTACATTTAGAATTGACAGTCAACAATTGTTTTGTTTCAGTCATTGAAATCGTTTAATTTTTGATATATAGGCGATTTCATGTAAAGTGAGTGAATTTTTAAAACCGATGTCGCCTGATCGGGATAAAAGTTGGACCAAGAAGTTTATTCCTATTGGCTAGAAGTTACGGCACAAAATTTCCGAGATCTGTTAAGAACTGTCTCAGTTGGCTCTTTTTCCATAAATATAACCAATTACACTGTGCAGCAGTGAAACAAACTTGACACTATAGGTTCGATTCTACAGGGTTTTCCAACAAGAGGTTATTTTGAATCACCCGGTATTTCGGTAGCTGTCACTTTAGAAGCTTTTATTCTTTGACATTTGACAAGTAGAAACTACGCCATTATTAAGAATGGAACCACACACGATTCAACAACGCATTGAAATTATTAAAATTTGAAAAATCGAAAAACATCGAAAAATCATCTTGACTGATGAGGCCCATTTTCACCTCGGTGGCTACGTCAACAAGCAAAATTGTCGCATCTGGGGCTCGGAAAACCCAAGAGTTATTGTTGAGAAGCCTCTCCATCCTCAACGAGTGAATGATTGGTGCGGTTTATGGTCCGGCGGGGTCATTGGACCTTACGTTTTCGAAAATGAGGTTGGATCAACAGTTATCGAGAGATGATTATTGATTTTTTATGGTCGGAGTTGGATGGTATTGATCAGGACAACGTTTACTTTCAATAAGACGGTACTACGTGCCACACAAGCAACGAAACCATTGCTCTGTTACGGGTAAAGTTTCCGGACCGTGTTATCTCACAATTGGCCACCGAGATCTTGTGATTTAACAACTTGCGACTTCTTCCTTTGGGGCCACGTGAAAGATAAGGTCTACGCCAAAAGCCCAGCGTCGAATTCGTGAGGCTATCGAGGACATAGGGCAGCCACTTTGCGATTTGGTTATGGAAAATTTCATGAATAGGATAGGATGGCCCTGTAAGCGTGGTCATGGTGGCCATTCGCCTGATGTTGTTTTTCATTATTAACGGCATACCTTCCTCTTTATTATGAAATAAACATCCGATCATTTATCTCAAAAAATTGAATTTTTCTTTGAATACCAAAATAACACCTCATGTTGAAAAACCCTTTGCTATCAAAGGGTAGTATAACCCTATACTCGGTTTGGCGAAATTTCTGAAATTCAGTGGGCCCCTCGAAAAGGGTGCCATCAGCTTTTGTCCAACAACTAATTCAGACTTGGTGATACCGCTTAACTATATTTGGCAATAATGTAGCTAAAAATATGCTTAACAAAGTTTCTTAAATTTTTTGCGAAAAAGAATTCGTTCCTGTACTTTTTTTTGAAAAAGTGTAGGAAAAAAACATTTTTTTCACTACTTTCAGCATAACTTTCAGGGACTCGTAATTTTTCACTAACAATGCTTGGCAAAATTGTAGCCAACGTAAATCTGAACAACTTTTGTGAACATATCAATACAATCTGAACGTGTCTAGGTACCCTAAATGGTTCAGAAAACCACATTGTACCACAAAAATGTTAGTATTTCACTATTATGTAACAAAAATGTTGTTTTTTTTTTTTTGGTATAGGGTATGTTCAGCAACTTTATAGAAAATATTAAGGCCAATATTTTTGTGGAACATATTACCCCTCTAGCTCCCCACATAACTGTAATTTTTGGCCCATATTTAACAAATCTTAAAAAATACCCTTTAAACAGGGGAGGTCGGGGATGAAATGTTTTACAGAAATGTTGGCCATAAAATTTTACTATATGTGTCAGAACAAATCAAAGCTCAAAACTTGACACAAACACCAAAAAAAGGTCAAATTCCTGTTCGTGCAGCAATGTTAGTAATACGATCGAGTGGTCGAAGCAATAACGATATTATGTAAAGAGCGTTTTTGACTGGAATTTCTCCGTTTTGTGGTTTTTGGGTTAGGTTTTGAGCTTTCGTTTGTTCTGACACATATAGTAAAATTTTATGGCCAACATTTTGGCAGAACATTTCATCCCCTCCCCTGTTTAAGGTGTGTTTTGTACGATTTGTAAAAATGGAGCCAAAAATTACAGTTATGTGGGGGAGCTAGAGGGTTAATATGTTCCACAATAATATTGGCCTTTATATTTTCTATAAAGTTGCTGAACATATACGATTGTTGCATGTGTTTTGTACGATTTGTAAAAATGGAGCCAAAAATTACAGTTATGTGGGGGAGCTAGAGGGTTAATATGTTCCACAATAATATTGGCCTTTATATTTTCTATAAAGTTGCTGAACATACCCTATACCAAAAAAAATATTTTTGTTACATAATAGTGAAATACTAAAATTTTTGGGGTACAATGTGGGTTTTTGAGCTATTTAGGGTACCGATACACGTTCAGATTGTATTGATATGTTCACAAAAGTTGTTCAGATTTACGTTGACTACAATTTTGTCAAATATTGTTAGTGAAAAATTACGAGTCCCTGAAAGTTATGCTGAAAAAAGTGAAAAAATATTTTTTCTTCCACTTTTTCAAAAAAAAAATACCGGAAAAATTTTTTGCTCAAAAAATGTTAAGAAACTTTGTTCAGCATATTCCTAGCTACATTATTGTCAAATATAGTTAAGCGGTACCACCAAGTCTGAATTAGTTGTTGGTCAAAAGCTGATTTTTCAAAAAGTGTTCATTTGTTGCATATTGTTACCTATTGCATTCAGAAATTTTTGCCAAGAGTGTTTTGGATAGCGTATTCTTCCATCTTTTTAAAAGAATAAAAAAAAAACAAAAAATATATTTGCATTTTTTTTTTTGCGAATTAAAAGTTATTTTTGTCAAGAAACTCGTTTTTTTAACCTAGGCTGATATTTTATTATTTGAATGACTGTAAACATTGGAAACATTTTATTCTTGCTATAACTTCCAAATGTATTAATAGATTTTTTTCGATTAAGATATATTTTTATTCAATACTGCTCTAAATTTAAAATATTATAATTATTAAAAAGAAAAATATAAGTAATATATATGGTTAGAAATGTTATTGATTTCTGTCACAACTTTCAATTAACTTCTTATTTATTAAAAATAAAATAATTAACATTTTCCATATTTTCAAACATTTTATTAACCCATTAGCCTCGCTGTCACCATATGGGGGGACAAATATTTAATTATATTTAGCAATGTGTACAATTAAATACAATAAATGCGAACAAGGTTTTATGGCATTCAAAAAGTGTACCCAATTGGGGACATTGGGAGGTAATGGGTTAAATGAATCAATACAATTAGAGATATTTTTCATCACAGTTTCTTAAATAATCTATATAAAAATTAAAAATATTTTTTCCTTATGACCATTTACAGACATTCTGTAAACGTTTTGTTTAAAAAAGTGTTTTTGGGTCAATTTTAGAAATTTGTATCAAAAGTAAAGATTTTGAAATTTTTTGATTTATATGGAAATTTTATTACAAAATGAAATTTCGATCTCAGCCTTATCCTGGAAACATTGTATGCTGTTATGTTGCGAGTAACTATGGACCATTTTGCTTAATAAGGAAGTTATGTAAAAAACATTTGTTTGTTTTTTCTTCTTCTTCCTCTATTTTATATCACTTACAATTCTAATGACTAAAAGGACAAGAATACGGAAAAGCAAAAAAAAACACAAATAAATAAAAGACTCGAAAACTTAAAGGGCAATGAGTAGGTAGCTAATGTTGGAAATATCAATGGAATAAACTGGCAAAATATCAATGCACTACATACTAACATTAATGTAACGCTACATTCATTATATTCAATCAAACGTATGTAAATCGAAAATAATACAAGTGTTTACACAATAATAAATTAAATAATTAATTTGTAATAAAAAAATCGTATGTTAAATACTCTTAAACTAACTACACACAGTACACACCGCAACACTTGACTAGCTCACCGATTTTTTTTATTTTTTAAATTTCAATATCTTGGGAACCAGAGAAGAGGTAGAGTAGACATTTTGAACCAAACGAAGCTTTTATGGTTCTAAATTAAAGTTTAGAATTTTTTGGTGATCTCAGTATTTAATTTGAAACTACATAAATTGAAAATCTAAATAGGACAAACACACACACGGTGCGACTTGTCTGCGCATAGTCGCAGACAAGACGAATTTGACAGAAAATCGTCAAAAGAACGGCACAAAAATCGTCAAAATAAATTTTCGAAATCGTCAAAAAATCGTTAACTCAAAAATCTACCAGTTACATACAGCTAGTGCCCGACCGAAGTCCGATTTCAAGGCCGAAGCCGTAGCCGAACCCTGGCTAAATTTACAACCTTCGACCGAAGCCCAATTTTTTGATATTTGTTGAAGAATTGTTTACTTTGTATCAAAAAATTTTGTTTTTAATGAGTTTATGTCTACTGCTTACGTATTTATTTATTTGTTTGCTTGTTGGTGGTGCTGACAAGTAATTTTCTGCTAACACTTTCAAATTTTTGAAACGTCTCGAGTTACAGCATTAAAAAATATTAATGATTCTTTGACTTAGTTGCTCATTATTATGTATACTTACTACTTGTACAAGAATGCTTTCACTAGTTCGAGAGCTTTTAGGTGAGGAACTGAGACATCCTTTTATGTCCTTTCTCCAATTATTTTTGTATTGTTCACTTCTGTACACATTGGATTTCTGCTGGAAATCCTCATATTCCTTAAGAGAATTGTCTTTCAAAAGTCATATACAGTATAACCTCTCTAATCCGGACACTCGATACTCCGGACTATCCAGTAATCCGGACAGCTCAATGATTCGGACAATTTCGAAAATTTACCTCTGTAGTCCGGACATCAATATGTTTTTGTGTTTGTTTTTAAGTTTTTGATCGTTATTATACATTTAGCCAAAAAATATAAACATGTAGTGGTTCTGGGAAATTATATTTTTTTTTTTCAAAGTAACCGGTGGTTGCTAAAGTTCAAAATTTGTAATGAAATTGGCTTCTGAAAACCGTCGAGGAAGTGGGACTTGATGAGTACCAAAAATTTACAATGAAGATGACTCTGCTCTATTTTTGAGGGCTCTTCCAACAACAACATGTTTTAATTCAGCTCCAGGCAGAAAAATGTCAGCAGATAGATTTTCCTTCATGGTAACGAGCCTGGATCTCATACGTTGCACCTCCTTTTAATAGGTAAACATGAAAATCCATGAGCGTTTAAACAATTATAATTTCCTTTTGTATATAAGTCTACCAAAAAAGGCTGCATATCGACTTCCGTTTTTGAAGATTGAAGAAATTTCTGATAAATGATAAGAAGCCGCTGATAGCACTTCAGTTATTGGGTAAGGCTCCATCACAAGAAAATGAAATCAATACGCATGATTCCACAGAAAGAAAATGGGACCATAAAAATCTTACATTACTTGTTCACCACTGATGAAGTTATAGTTCCGTCAGTTATGTCAAACGAAAATATTGAAGAGAACATAGACTCCAATTGTAGTCTTGAGGAATTCACTATTTTTTATAGACAAATAAGAAAGCAGCCGAATACTTTGCAAGTGCTTTTTTATAGTCTGAGATAGATAGTAATATTTCCAAAAGAATTTAAAAATAGATCTAAAAAACTGCACAAAGATGAGTGTAAAAGATTCAATTGTAAATTATTATTGATATTTTTCTTTTTAAGAAACGCGTTTCTTAATTAAATAAGAAAATATGACCCACTTTCGAGTTTTGTACTGTAGTCCGGACAATTCAGTAATCCGGACAAAGGTCGAAACCATATCAGTCCGGATTAGAGAGGTTATACTGTAATTCTATTTTTTGTACTTTTTGAACAAACTCGGCTGATTTTGTGGCCGAATGCCGAATATTGCGTTTTGGACGAAGTTGAGTTTTTTTCGGGCAAAGGCCATGTTTTTAGACACAGATATATATTTATAGGTACTATCAAATGAATTTGAGGATCCTCAAAGTGAGCTTAAAAAAATTGTGAGCCGATCTCATATTCTTGAACTGCAATAATAATAAAATTTTGCGGAAACATATTCCTTAGGATTGAAAATGATCCATATTTCTATATATTCCTATAGAAAGATCCCAGTCGATTTTATTTATTTACGTCATAGAAGCCACCGATTGGGACGAAATTGACAAAGATCCATGGTTTTATATAGCCCCCATACAAAGGATCCACTAGATGCGACTTCTTGACGCATTAGAAATTATAAGTTTTAAGACGATTAGTCTGTACTTAATACAATATGTATTTAATTTTCCCCAGAAAAATTCTCAGGATTAATGGTGAACATTTTGATATAAAAACCACATGATTGGACTGAAATTTGGCCATTTGAGTTTTTTACACAAAATCATGAATACGACCTCATTGGTCCACATTTTGTTATATATACTTAGCTCCCAACCGATTTTATTTTTTAGCACCGTAGAAACCACACATACCTATCGATTGACTTTACCCAGTTATGCGATTCATTTTAACTCAAACTATTCGTTGGAATAAATACCTCCCAAGTCCAAGTTTTGATATAGCCTTTAGTTTACGAGTACTTAAAATGTCCACTGCAATTTCCTCCGTCGATTTTGCAACTTAACAAAATTCGGGAGACTTTTCCTGTTATGTCATTGAATACGATCGAATCTACCACCAATTTTATTTGTTTCAATGGTCAGTCATAATAATTGAGACTTTTACGAACATTTCTAAATTATATCTAGAAGGTATTATAAAAAATCCTTAGCAGTTTTCCTTACTGTTTCAGATCGTCAAAAAATCGTAATTTCAGGGCAAAAACTGTCAATTCGCAAGTCCTATTTTTGGCTTTAAAAATCGTCAAAATGACTATAATTCGTCATTTCTGGCAACACTGTTCAGCAACCAGGAGGCAAATATATTTTGTAAAATATGTTTTTCGTATTTATTGTCTCATAAAAGGGGAATGTGTGAAAATTTATCCCTTGAATTTTTATTTCGTGAAACTTTTTCTACTTCTCTGCAAACTCGTGTCGCAAGACTCATGGTGCAGTCGCAACATATAAATTGGGTCTATGTCAATTGAATTACAAAATTCAATTTTAAATTCAAAATATTGAAGAATACAAATGCATTTTGTGAATTCCACATAGTTCTTATTTATGGAGTTATAACTATTTAAAGTTATGCAAATTTTTGCCAAAAAAAACAAAGGTTCCAAAATATTTAATGAAATGAAGTAAAAAATGTGTCCCCAAAACTAGTGATCCCAAACTATTATCCTTTTAGCGCTAGTATATTTATTTATGGAGTTATGACCATTAAACATTGTCATATGTTGACCCAAGAACTTGGTAATCCTAAAATATTGCCCTATTCGGTCTAGGGTTCTAGGAGTTATGGTCATTAAGTTTTCAAATTGTGAGCCAAAAATTTGGTGATCCTAATATATCGTCCATTCCGGTTTGTGGTCTTATTTAAATGGTTATGGGGATTTCAAATTTTACTCCCAACAAATTGGTGGTTCCAAAATAACATTCTCTTAGGTATATGGCGAAATTTTGAATTTGGGGTGTTCGCTCTAGGACTCGTATTAAAGCTCGTATGTCTGTTAAAAGTTTTATAAAAAAAAAAAATCAAATTTTGTCCCAAAAATCGATGGTGACAGTAGTGAAAGTGAAATTATTGTAGAATCACCAAAAATATTCTAGAATTACAAAAATTATACGTATAAGTAGTAACTACCTTCTAATAACACTGTGCTCGAAATGGACACTTTGAAAATGTAACAGGAAGGAGACCCTATGGATATATCTATTTCCACCATGCTGAATCCAGTGGTATTAGCCGTTTTCTGGGTTATCTCTTGTTTTCACGATATTCGACCATAAAGTTTACTGGTAAATCAGAGAGGTTAGTTGCTTTAGTGGTGATTTTGAAATGGAATACTTCGGAATACATTCTTTAGTCCAAAGAACGAAAATAGGGAACCTTTGAAGAATTATTTCTCTCAAAACAGTCGTCCACGCTTCTCACCCCCTTACCCATGCAAAATTGCAATCAAATATTACCATATGGGCAAATCCCAGAAATAGTCCACCAACCAACAAATTTTAAAATTGATCCCACTTTAGTATGGTTAATGGAATATAAGACTAGATGTTAAAAAATATTTGTGGGTATCCATTAATACAAAAAGTATTAAAAAAATGGTTCCTCACATCATATCTCTTAATTTTATTAGAAAAAAAAATACTTTTTTAAGGTGTTTTTATCACTATTTATAGTGGTAAAATAGATAACCCATAACATTCATTCATAAACATATATTCATTCATAAATACATTTATAAATAAAAAAATGTTTTACAAAATGTTATTAAAAATAATGTAATTTGATTTGTTAAAATAAACAATATTTCTACTATGAAATGTTTGACTGGAAAAAATGTAGCGTGCGTCACATAGAGTTCACGGCTTTTTATAAAAAACAACAACAATTTTTGGCTGCAAATATTTTTTTTAGAATTCTCTTATATTCATCTTTCTTATAGGTATTTCATTTTGGGTGCTTTATTATGCAAAATTTGCTAAAAATTACGAAAACATACCTTAACCTTCAAAGCTACTTCCATTTTTTGTAGCGTGCGTCACAATAATTTGTGATACATTTTTTCGCAACCTGTTTATACTTGTTACAAAAAATTGTTTTAAGGCATTCGAAAGAACACTCATATCCCACTAAACACTATGTATAAGTTGAAGGTATCTCTTTTGATAGACAAAAAAAATTTTATATTTTAATCCGAAAACGCGTACGAATGTAGCGTTCGTCACGCAGTATTTGCCCATATATCAAACGTCATACAAATCGTTAACATTTTTAGATGGTGTCTTCGAAAACTTCAATTTATTTATGAAAAATCAGCAGGTTTCATAATTTCATAGGTATTGTCGGTTAGCTTTATAATTTCCATGGACTCTAACAGAAAAATTATTTACAAAAATGTAATTCAAAAACTAATATCAATAAATATTTTCTGCAATGAGTAAAACAATACACAAATTATGTTATAACTCGAAATCTGCTTATTTCTCAAAAAAGCGTTGAGAAAGGATTCATGGTTTTTTTTTGCGAGGAATATTTTTCTCAAAGACGCCAACATAAAATATCGACGATATTTATGACTTTTGATAATGATGATAATATTTGAATGCAATTTTTTAAGGGTGAGGGGGAGAGGAGCTGGGACGACTGTTTAGAGAAAAAACAATACTCTAAAGGAGCTCTTTATTTCGTTCTTTGGACTGAAGAGTGTATTACGAAGTCTTAAACTTCAAAACAACCCCCAAGTTAACTAACCTCTCAGATTTCCTAACAAACTTTGTGGTCGATTATCGCGAAAACAGGAGCTAACTTAGAAAAACGGCTAATGCCACTGGATTCAGTGTGGCCGAAATTGGTCTATCCATAGGGTCTACTTTCTGTTACATTGTTGGACTAGCACAGTGTAATTATTTTCCTGTTCGTCCATTAATCTAAGACTTTTATAGCGCTATGGTGTGCCAAATCGATTTATTTAGCCTATTATCAAATTTAGAAATTATAAAATGGAAAAGAGAAGTACCAAATCAGGAGGAATATGTATAGTGGCTATATACGAGTATAAATATGAACCTATTTTTCTTCCATCAAATCTGGAGGAATATAAATTGGAACAATTTTTTTTTATTTAGCCTATTTTCTTTCTTAAATAATAAAATTCTCCTCTACCAAATTCCAAAAAGATCAAATGGAAAATAGACGTACCAAATCGGGAGGAATATATATAGTGGCTATATATAAATATGAACCTATTTTTCTTTAATCTTGCCTGAGTTCGTTTCTCCACCAAGAAACTCCCCTCTGATGGATTTCATAATGATGGTTTGGAAAATAAAGCTATATAAGCACTTTTATTCATACCAAATTGAAAGAAACGTATGTATATAGGGGGATCTATAAATAATTAAAATACCCTACACAATACACAGAATTTGGACATATATATATTTTTTGGAACAGATTTTCTCAGTTATGTTTCTTTATTTATTAGCAATAAGTTCCTAAAATCTTTACAATTTAGGGTTTCACATTTGTTTAATTTATGGGCAAAAGTATTTTTTTTTTAATTTTCGAGTAAATTTTTTTTTCGAAAAAAATTTTGCGAGCACTTCGGCCACGTTTGTAGTAGACAGATATAAAAATGTAAGCGAGCATAAACCGTTGTTGTAAACTAATTTCATTAAGGGGGGCGAAAGTTATGGTGGTTTCAAATTGAAATTTTAAAAAAATTCTATAAAATGCAATTATTAGCGGAGTTAAGAAAACTAAATTTACAATCGGAGACCATTCCAATTTCTATCAGTATATGTCAAAATATTCGCAGTGCCTTCATTATTTGCAAAAATATAGCGAAACAAAACATTTTTTAAGTAAAATTTTATATAATATAAGGAATTCCTCGAAATATAAAAATCGGAAAAATGTATGAAAAATGTCCGCGAATAGATGGGAGAACTAGCTGTAATCTTCAAGAAAGAATGAAGGTAATATATCTGTTGGTTAAAGAGTTATATTTGTTTCAAAATACGAAGTCCATATCATTTGTGTTTTATTTCAGTGCAAATTTTCTCTACAAAATTCCTAAGTATTGATGGGAGTTGAATGTATTCGATGAACCTCTTTTGTAAGATTACATACTAGTATTTATTATAGCCTTTAATAATAATTTAAAAGACTTCATATAAAAATAATGAGAATTCGCGGATTTTTTTAGTGATATTATTACTCTAAGACATTTTAAAATATATTCATATGAATTTCGAGGATTGTGAAGTCGGCAATGACATACAGTAATTATGTGCTCATCCGGGCTAACTAATAATGAATGGTTTTATTTTGAGGTTATGTAAATTTAGCAAAGTGCATAATTTGAACAATCATTAAAATAAAATGACGCGCCTCTGATTTCGGAATAGATCGTTAAAAATCCTTTTAATTCATATGAACTTCCGCCATATCTGTACAGCGCACTGGGTGTGCCTTGACGATCATCCCTGAGACAAAAGTGTCTCGTTCTTCGCGTACAAGACTTCAATCTTCAAATACGTATCCATGGTTGTTAAGTGCACCTCAGTAGTACCCCCAAAGAACATAGAAATGAATATAAGCTACCAAAAAATTTAATACTATAAAAATTATAAAGAACAACATTTGAAAAAGGTGAATAAAATTTCAGTGATTCATTATTTTGTTACGCGCCCCTGATTTTACGATTCGCAATGTAAAAAACCTTCTGGGACAATAAATACAAATTAATCTATGTAAAACTGCCGATGTGCCCCGCGAAATACACTATAAAAAAATTCACGCAAGTTTTACTAAGGTTTGGAGAGCCCTAGATTTGTTTCCATTTGGAGCACATCATCGACCCCTATATGGATTTGTAGGTACTTTCAGCCACTATAATCGCTTCTTTGACGATATTTCATTACATAGAGGGACGCGCTGATCGCGGTAACAAAACAAAAAAAAAAGGAAATCGCATTTCCAAAAGTTATGAGCTATATTTGTTCGCGGAAAGATCTCACATGAACAATGCCCACGAAAAATTCTTCCTCCATGTGTCCCTCGTATTTTTTTTAACTGACCAGTATCTCTAGAATGAATAGTTTTGCCTCAGCCTCTAAAAGAATGAATAAATATATGCAAATTTCTAGGGTTTTTTCTACATTTTTGAAATGTATGTGCTTATAGCGTTTATAGTATATAAGATAATAACAAAATTGTTTGGGAAAAAACTTTTATGTTTGTGGTTTATCTAATTAATAAAAACTAACATAGATTACCCCTATTTCAAAAATTTTGACTTTTGCCCCTATATTTAGTTGTGTAGTTTTGTTTTGGATTAGTTAACTATTTTAAAATATTTTTGTATATTTCCTGAAAACTGGACTATGCTAAAAGAAAGTTAAAAATGCAGGGCATGTGACAACCCTAGTCCCAACATACTTATATTGTCATTTTCGCTGTATTTAATGAGTTATGACTATATATCATCTTTTTAGTGCTGCCGATGTTATTTATGCAGTTAAGGTCATAGAATGCTCTAGGGTTCTTTCTTTGAAATTTCAATTGCGCATTTTGATTTTCATTAATTTTTTTCTAGAATTATATGTAGTAAAAAATGTTTTAGTATGAGTTCTCCGAAAAAATGTGATTAAAGAACAGCGGAAGACGTTTCAGTGATACTAACTTGAGTTGGACCGAATAATCGGCTTCGACTTCGGAAAAAATTGGATCGGCGAAATACGGCCGATTAGCGAACTTTTTTCCTTATTTACTTACAAAATGAAAGTTATATTTTCTTAAAAAAACTATGTATAATTTGTGAAAACATCGGAGAAATGTTTTTTTCTATGTTTTTAGACGATTCGTTGGTTTCATTTTATGGAAGTAATCTACAAGTTCTCTGTGACAATTCCTAAATTTGTCCTAATACTCGTATGTTGCTAATAAGTATTAATGTAGGAAATCAGCACTTTGAGTATTATTTTTCAACGCTTTTAATAAGCTGATGACAACTTCTTCGAGGGGCTCACTGTTTTTCAGAAATTTTGGAGGCCCATAAAAATAATCGGTCACCAATTTCGAACCTATACTGTCAAGTCCGTGTATTTTTCAAAAAAGTGTTAATTTGTAGCATAGTGTAATAAACCTGAAAACAGCTAGTGCTAACTGTGTACATACCAGAGATATCTAACTCTGGCACCAGAAATATTTAATTTCGAAACTTATATTTTTAGGTGGGCTATTCAGGTGGGGCGGAGATACGAGTGCACAAAAACACCTACATTTATAATCGAGTTTAATTATAATATAATAATAATAATAATAATAATAATAAATAAATAAAGAACATGGAAAATATCACGTTTTACTTGTTTCTCTTTCTTGTCATCGTAGTCGTCATCGTACAAAATCAATTCAATTCAACCACTTACTCAATACCAAAAGTATTCGTCTCCTCTACGGCCAACAAAAGTTTCTCGTACAACAGTTCGGGTGTGGGATATGGTGGTAAATCTAAACGATTGAAACAGGTGTGGGCGCGTGGCAAGGCATTTGGTTTACCCCATTTCTCGATGCAAAAACGTCGGGGACCCGTTGAACCGCGTAGTGCTGAAAAACCTTCGTATGGTATGCTCGAGGTACCGGTGACGAATTGCAGCAAACGCAGCCGTTGCTCATTTGTAAATTTCTCGATTACCTGCCAGAACCAGATGATAACCTGATGATTATCATGATAGCCCGACCGGTATTCGGTGTTAAGGCGCCAATCGTTAATATCAATCTCGGCCGTACCGGCTATGACCAACTCCAATTCACGGGCATCAAATACCGACACCAGACGGGAATCAACGACTTCATAGAAGCCACGTACCAATGATTCCGTTTGCTCCTGAACACCTCGCTCCAGACGCCATTTGATCATGCGCTCGAGATATTCCTTTTTATTCTTCTCATTGACTATAATATTCTTACCGCCCGGTTTGAGTTCGCGCTCCACGACGCGACCCAACAGCTCTTCGGTAACGCAGAATGTTAAACCTAAATCGATACCCGTACCAATGTCATTATCACGTATCCATTGCAACGACTGATGGAACTCATTGTCCAATGACTCCAAATCACTTAAAGCTACTGGAAGTCTTAATAAAGCCTTATAGAAGGGCCGTGTGAAGAAGGCATCCAACAGGTATTGATGAACTAAAGCTAAGCCCAAGACACGACCGCTAAAGCGGAACCAATCATGGCAGTTATCTACAAAAGCCGAAAGCGGTGACACCTGGACGGTGTAGGTGTCATTGGCTGAATATTCAAAGAGACCATAATAGGGATTGAACAATTCACGGGATAGCAAAAAGAAGAATTCTCTGTAAATTGATAAGGAATAAAACAAGTTCATTACATAACTGAAGTATGAAATAGAATAAGCAAAATAATACCTTGATGGACCGCCATAATCGAGACCTTCTTCAGTATCCCAGAGTACAGCTAAACGTCCTCTTTGTAAGTCTTTTTTATTGGCAGACATAATACGCCGGAAGGCATCCTCCAACAAGTGAGTACGACGTATTTGCAATCTGAAAATGAAACAAAATATTTTGGAGTTATTGCTATTCAAAATTTTGTTGCAAACATTGAGGGTTCCAAAACGTTCTTTTAGCACCAGCGCTCTTATTTTGAAAGTTTTAAAATTTTGGTCCAAAAACGAAATGATCCTGAAATGTAGTCCTTATCACTATATGGTTGTTATTTAAGGAGTTATAGTCATTAAAAGTTTTAAAATTGTACACCCAGAAAACTGGTGATCCCAAAATATTGTCATTTTCGCTCTAGGGCTCCAAATTAAGGAGTTATGACGATCTTAATAGTTATCCCAAAATATTGCCTTTTTCGCTCTTACGCTTTTATTTGGGAGTATGGGTATTAGGGGGTGTCAACTTGTATGGTTGAAAAAAATTAACAAAGCGTCAGGCAAAAATGAAATATACGGCGAATTGTAAGAATATTACTCAAAGAAACCATTTAAAATAAGTTCCTAGTCGGCGGATAGCGATCCCAAAATATTTTCGTTTTCCTTTAGGGCTCTTATTTAAGGATTTGCGGCGATCTTAATTTTCAAAATGTTGACCCAAGAAATCGGTGGACCCAAAATAACATTCTTCGTTCTTTAGATGGGTAAAATGGGGCAGAATGGATATGAATGCAAAAAATGGTATACCTCTTATAACCCCTTACGATTTATTTTCATTTAAAGAGTTAAAATACTCGTACGACAAGAATTTACATATGTATATGTATATTGTAGCATCTCCAAATACAAACGGCTAGAATTAGAATCGTAAATAAATATAAAGGGTCAAAAAGGTACAAATTAGTCCTTCGAACATAGGCCCGAAATATGAAGTTTATCCGAAACCCTTATTTTTAGGTGGTAACTGATCCAAAAAGACATAAATATTTCAAATTTGCCTATTTAAAATCTATTGAACTTGTTATAACAATATAGTTTTTTTAATTCGTACATCAGTGGGTAACCTTTGGGATATAAAGGGACAAAAAAAAGCATAAATATGGTACCAAATCTAAAAGTCTAGAGCTAAAATTTTGAAATTAGACTCAGTATAAAGATTGGGTTAGACAAACGAAACCGTAACGTAACTTTAGCGTAACCGTAACGTTTACCGTAGGAAAAATTTAACATTGTATTATTGCATAATAAAATATCGCATAAATTTCTTCCTTTTTCATTGTTTTCTTGATTTTATTTGAAAATTCACGTAAACGTAAAACATGGTATAACTGCCTATACTAAAGGGTGCGAGTCAAAGCTATTAAATTTGGAGCGTGACTCCATCTAATGCTATAAAGAAGATCATTATAAGCATTTTCGAACTTTTTGATTACAAAAAGTGACAAAAAGAAAACAAATATGGTAACTTCATTCAGTTTTAGGGCAAAAAATAAAAAAAACTATTTTTCATAAACGATATCACAAAAAAAATAAAAAACGAGTAAGAAAATTGCAGTCGATTAACCGACTAAGGTATACCCTCACTCTGTAAGTTATGTAATATAGAAATTGGTAATTTGGGTAGGGGGTCATAAAGGTGGATACCATTTATTCAGTTAGACAGACTGACATGGCTCAAATGACTTAAAATGTGCTAAAACGGATTTCCGTTTCCAACGTTGAAAATCATATCAATAAATCTTCCATAATTTTTTTAAGAATCAGGTCTTTAATTGGCCTATTGCATGTGGAAATACTTACTTTAATTTGTGTGGTCCTTGACCATATCCTTTCGATTCTAGTTTCCTATAGAAACTTCTCAATTTAGCCTCGAAATCACGCCGGAATGGGGGCGGTGCCCGTTGCAGCATGCGAGAACTTAGCACTGGTGAACCCTGAGGACTGCGCTCTTCGATGGGCACATAGCTCATAATCTCCTGTTCGAAGAGACTGTAAAGAAGAAAAAAAAAACGGAAAATTCGATAAGAAATTTAATTAATTAATTAAAAAAATAATCTCAATAAAAGTGTAAAAAAATCGTGGTCCATTTAATTGCCAAACCACGACCACTAGACAAATTGAAGTCATCTCTGTTTACTTTCAAATTCATATTTGTAATGTTTATGAATAACAATCGTGGTGAGTGTGGATGATGCCATTCCATTGATGATTCAATTGGATTATAAGAATTTTTAATTTAATTATTTAAGAATAGGTAACAATAAATAAAGTGCTAATTAAATAGATAAAGACGAGTGACTGAGGATCACTCACGATTACTCACGTCTTGTCAGGAATCACGTTCACTCTCGTGATTAGAGTGATTTGTGAGTAATCGCACGGGGCAAAATCGCCTTTTTTATATGTTTAAATCGATAGAATATATATTTGGGACACAAATTTTTAAATATTATATATTTCTGAAGTGTAAGCCGATGGAGCCATGATACCCTTTAAATTAAATAAACTACTGTCTCACGTAGATAAAGTGGTTTAGTAACTGTCGGTACAACAATTAGAAAAAAATATTTTTTATCCAAAAAACAATATAAAGGACAGAACGGTATATGTTATAAATGATATAAAAACCTGTAAGGAAAGGCTAAAGTCGGGCGTTGCCGACTATATAATACCCTACACCACTCTCGTAATATTGAATAACTCTGATATATAAATTTTGTAATTCATGTATAAATTGTTTATATAAATTTACTTTTGGGACATTTTATACTTAAATAATACCCTGTACCACAGTGTGGTGTAGGGTATAAAAACGATTGGATCTAAAGAGCCAAATCGGATGAAACAATTATATGGGAGCTATAGCTAAATCTTTACCGATTTTCTTCAAATTCGGCAATGTTGGTTCAAGAATCAAGAAACTCTACTATTCTAAATTTAAAAACGATTGGATGTAAAATACAGCTTCTATAAAACTAAAGGGCCAAATCGGACGAAACATATATATGGGAGCTATAGCTAAATCTTAACCGATTTTCTTCAAATTCGGTAGTGTTGGTTCATGGATCAAGAAACTCTACCATTCTAAATTTCAAAATGATTGGATGTAAAATACAGCTTCTTCAGGACTAAAGAGCAAAATCGGACGAAACATATATAAGGGAGCTATAGCTAAATCTTAACCGATTTTCTTCAAATTCGGCAATGTTGGTTCATGGATCAAGAAACTCTACCATTCTAAATTTCAAAACGATTGGATGTAAAATACAGCTTCTACAGGACTAAAGAGCAAAATCGGACGAAACATATATATGGGGGCTATAGCTAAATCTTAACCGATTTTCTTCAAATTCGGCAATGTTGGTTCATGGATCAAGAAACTCTACCATTCTAAATTTCAAAACGATTGGATGTAAAATACAGCTTCTATAAGACTAAAGGGCCAAATCGGACGAAAGATATATATGGGAGCTATATCTAAATCTGAACCGATTTCAACCAAATTCAATAGCGATCTTAACAGCCGCGAAATACTCTAAACTGCAAAATTTCAGAACGATCGGAGTGAAATTGCGACCTGTAGTCGACGAACAACTTTACATGGACAGACGGACGGACAGACATCGTTAAATCGACTCAGCTAGTGATTCTGAGTCGATCGGTATACTTTAAGGTGGGTTTAGCTGTGTTATTTTCAGGTGTTACAAACATCTGCTGTGAAACAAACTTATAATACCCTGTACCACAGTGTGGTGTAGGGTATAAAGAACAGAACGCTAAATGTAAATTAAATAAACCACTGTCTCACGTAGATAAAGTGGTTTAGTAACTGTCGCTAAAACAATTAGAAAAAAATATTTTTTGTCCAAAAAACAATATAAAGAACAGAACGCTAAATGTAGTGTAGTCTGTTATCTTTTGCGCTTCAAAAAATAAATATATTATTAAAATAAATTTATTACATTAAAAGAATAATATAAGAAATTTAAACAAACAAATATTTTATTTATTGTTTGGGCTGACATTACTTTTTTATTTAAATTAACTCAAGATGCAAAAATTTAATACACTAATCCTGGAACTTCTCACCACGATTCGACTGATAAAAATAACCCCAAATTAACAGTGTCCAAATAATTTACATTCAAAAAATATTTTATTTTTTGAAGCGCAAAGGATTATATACGGCTAAAAAATTACTCCAAAAAGACTCGCAGATGGTTGAAAATACCAATTAAAAATGACTCGAAAAGGACTCGTAAATGATACTAAAAACTAAATGATTATAAGTACAGCTGAGAAATGACTCGAAAGTGAGCAGAACAGCGGCTTATGTATAACAGACTCTTAAAGATGAGTCGCGGGTAGGTAACCATTTTCTCCCGACAAAACATTATTTTATGATCAGAAAATGAGCGCATATATGATTATTTTAATCGCGCAGTGGAGGCGAAAAGGACCCGAATATGATCAATAATTTCACAAAATGATGACTGGGTTTCTTCAATAAGAAAGCAAATTGTCCCTTTATAAACAAAAGCACTACAATAACGAGAACTTTCTACCATCCATGTGTGCGAATTATCATTGCAAAACAATCACATTTCAAACACCTGAATGATCTCTTTGCGATTGATGTATATTTTGTTATTGAATTTTCAAAAAAGCCCTTTTAAAGCATAAACATGACTTATTTTCTAGTATTTTTTCAAGCGTACAAGTGATTAATCACGTTTTGGTCATCAAAAGAACTCGAATAGGTCCCAGTTACATGATTTTTGACCAAATGATCTTCCAATTGCTGGGTGGGTTCTGTTCTTTTGTAAGGGTTGTGTTAGTGTACTGTTCGCGACGAAAGAACCGTATAGCTAACGAAACATTCGTTAGTGTTTTTTCTGAACTCTGATTTAAAGACAAGTTTTCCAATTTTTCGGAAGTGAAATTTTTTAGAATTTTGTTCATTTCAGTGTAATTTTTTATGAATTTTATATGTTTCTTAAATTAAATTTAAACGTAAATCGTATAATCTTTCGCAACTCCACGGGGCAAAATCGTTTTTTTGAAATATGTGAATCGAAAGAAAAAATATTTGGAACACAAATTTTTAAATATACTCGTAATATATTTCTGAACAAATATATTTTATTTGAAAATCAATAAAACTTATTTGGTGCGCATATGTTAATATATCAGAACAAAATATATTTGTGAACTAATTTTCTCAAATAAAATATGTGTTTAAATACAAATAAAATTATTGTTTATGAATACATATCTCCAAAAATATATTATTTAAAAAAGAAATATCAAAACTTTGCCGATTTTTTCTAATTTCAGTTTTTATTATTTCATAAAAATTTTATATATATAAATAATTAACTTTTATTATTTCTAAATAGTCTAATTCATAATTTGTTTTTAATCCATCAAATTATTTATCGTTATAAAGGGTCCGCTAAATAACTTTTTTTTTTTTTTGAAAATGCTATAAAAAAAACTACTGAAAACGCATTGGATGGTTAGTTGGCTTCAACTCCTGAACCAATTGGACTTTGTATGGCGTCACACAGTGGAATATTTTCACACAAGACGCGGCAAAAATTAGAAGGAATTGAGCTAGGGCTTTGAAATTTTGTACATATCACTCATTTCGCCTAATTAGCTGAAAACCAATTTTTTGTTTGAATCCGCCCGTAACCACGCCTACTTCCCACATAACCTAAAATTTAAAATCTTAGTATTTTTCTCAATTTTGCATTTATATTATTACAAATCGCTAGTAGAGATTGTATTTGAGTCCTCCATTATATAAAAATTGCAAGTGCCACGTCCAACGCCCATATATCAATTTCAATTTTATACGATGTTGGAAATTACAGGAAATTTTTTATAAAACGCTTTGTATCTTTTGATCGATGTAAATCAGTACATAGAACAAAGTAAATAACTAAAGCGTAATACATTAGCTCAACATTTGCGAAAAAATCATGATGAAATAGTTTACAGTTTTTTGTTAATTAATCAATCATTCCAACTATCCAGAAAAAATTATCATTGATTTAGCAATGTGTTCATTATTAATACGTCATTTTTAAAGCATACTTTTAGGAATATGTGGAAAGGACACACAAACAATGAGGCATTTATATATAGTAGATTGGCAAACAAATGTTTATATGAATATTTAGCTTGTTCATGTCGGTTGCCCGTTTAATACGGTCTGTAATCGTTGATTTAAACTGAGATACTCTCTCGGCTCAAGACCAATTTGTTTTTATACTTGCTTTATATGCTTTTTATTATATTTGCATTCAATTTATCACTTGCCCCTTAAGGTATGCTCTGGTAATGTTGTTCAATACATAGCAACATGGACTAAAAATAACGAATTTTGGGTTGTTTTTTGCCGAGTATGTTTTACTATTTCGTTAAATAAATCAACATAGGCAGGTATAGGCAGAATTTTCTTTTTGCAATGGTTAACTAAGTCCCTAGTTTATCAATTTTTGTTAATGACAAGACCTCGGTCGTCCTCGGAAGTATAGTTTTATCCTGGAGAAAATGAAACAACCTGATTTTTGGCAACTTGCAAGTGTCACGGATAATATTTTAATTAACATTCTCTGTACATTTTTATAGATCTCTTTTAATATGTAACGTTATTTACTGTCACTATTGAATCTGTTTTGTTTTGATTAATGTTGATTGACATTCTATTTACATTGAATTACTATGTTTCCTTTTGTTTGACGTTTATTCTGTCTTTGTTTCTGAATAACGACCAACACTCTCGGTGTGTTGATCGAGGAGTCTTGTTTTAACGCTCAAACGATACAGACACGAGCGAATAAATAAAAGTTCGATTTTATTTTAGCACATGAACTAAAGCGTTTTATTCTCGAAAACCATCCTGTGACAACTTCAGAAGTGGGATTAGCCAGTTCCTGACGGAAAAGGAACAATCGTGCCTCGGTTTAATATTAACTGAAATAAATAATTGTTAATCGTTCATGTCCATGTGCTAGCGAGACCGCGTGAAAAAACACGAAACGAATCAGTGTATGACGAATATATAAAATATAGGAGTAAACGAAAATTCCTAGAAAATGGAGGTGTTAAACAAGAAAAAGGTGGACGAATTAAAGAAAATGTGTGAAAGTCTAGGCTTACCGACGGTTGGTAAGAAAATAGACCTAATCGAAAGAATATACGCGCACGGTTTTAAAGAAAAGGAAAAAATAATACGCGAAATGTCACGAAATTCGACACACGACAATTCTTTTCGAAGCATAAATGCACAAGACGAAGCACCACCATTGAGTACATCGTCACCAGATTTTATGGGATTTGAAAATCGGACGAATAATACATCAGTCATAATGACTTCAGTGGAGAACATTGTGGCATCGGGTGTTTCTACGACGGTATGTAGCGTTCCTTGTGCTTCGACTTGTGGTGTTCGACGAGAAGTTTCTGTTCCAGTAACGACGATGTCCGACGGTGTAGGACGCACGGTTAACTGGGCAGATGAACTAGGAATTTCAGAACATCGACAAGCGACGAGAGAAAACACGAATTCCGTTTATACAAACTGTACTCCAATCAGCGTTACCAGATAATAAGTTTAAACTTATTTTTCAAGTTTTTTCGAGTAAAAAATATAACTTTTAAGTTTTTTCTTCCACAAATAAGTTTTTTTTTAAAATTCTGTAAAAATGTAATATTATATTATTATCTCAGAAAAACACAAAACCTTTCCCAAACCAGTTAATTTTAGGTTTAATTTTAAATTAATTGCGAGAAAAGTTTGGAGATTCGATTATTTCAAGAAATTGTGATATTGAATGGCCTCAAAAGAAGTTGTGATTTAACACCATTAGACTATTTCTTGTGGGTTTATTTGAAGTCATTGGTCTTTCGAAATAAACCAGACTCTCTTCAAGCTTTACAAGTCAATATTGAACGTGCCATTCATGACATACGACTTGATTTAGTGGAACAAGTGCTGGGAAATTGGGTTCATGGAATTCGTTCCTGCAGAAGAAGTCGTGGAAGCCATTTGAATTACGTTTTATTTAGAAGTTAATTGTATCGATTGTACTTCACATTAAATAAAAAACTTTTGAATTTCCTTAACAATAAGTGTGTTTTTTTCAAAGAAATCATATCACCCTTATTGGAAACCCCGGTATTTCTTGTACTATTTGAATTGCAACTATTTTCCATTTTTTTTTTCATAAAATAGATATAAGTTTTTTTTTTGCAAAATAAGTTTTTTCTTTGAAAATTTTAAGTTTTTTTCAAAAAATACCTGGCAACGCTGACTCCAATTCCATCTACGTTTCGGGAAAACAACGTACAGCATAACTTTATTCCATATTCAACGAGTACATCGCAGCAGCAACCGTTTACCGTTGTGCAGAATCATGCACAATACCAACAACAATACGTTCCAACACGGTTTGACACACAACAACATTTCTCACCAATACCATCGTTACCTCAACAGTGCATGTACGCACCAACACAGCCACAACAAAGTTTTGTAACGAATAATGTGAAAGATGTCATATCGATATTACCATCATTTGATCCAGCTGATAAATCGATAACTTCAACAAAGTTCATCGGACGTATCGAACAACTGCGCCAATCCTACGGCTGGGACGACAAAGTTATTTTGTTTGCAGTGCAGACCAGATTGCAGGGTGTTGCAAAATTATGGATAGATTCCGGTGTTGATGTTTTTATATCATGGGAGCAATTTGTTGATGCGTTTTTGAGAGAATTTCCATCAACTGTCAACGTCGCCGAAATACATATTCAGCTGATGAATATGCGTCGCGCTTTTGGTGAATCGCCTGAGATGTTTTATTATAAAATTTTGTCAATTGCTAGAAACGGAAATTTGGACGATCAATCGATAATAAAATATGTTATAAACGGTGTGAATGACAATGATATGAAACGCGTATTGTCGGTTATGAATTTTTCATCGTGTTGTGAACTTCTAAGGGCGATAACGAATTATAGTAGCTACAACATCAGTTACAACCCGAAAGTGAATAACTTGAACAGAAAAAGTGTGGATCGTGTCAAGGACAATTTACCCACAAACGCGAATAATACAGTGGTGAAAACGGGAACCGATATAACTTGTTATAACTGTCGAAAAACCGGTCATATATCACGTAACTGTTCCGAACCGCAGAGACGAGCTCGTTGTGAAAAATGTTCGCGTACTGGACATACCTCTGCAATGTGTACGAATAATGTGACCCCACTCGCGACGTGTAACCAAATAGATGATCCGACCGGGGGACTGAGCTACAAAACTGTGATGATCGGCGATATAGCGGTAAATGCTTTGATAGACAGTGGTAGTGCCCGTAGCTTGATCAGAAAATCTATCATTGAAGACTGTGGTGAAAAAGAAAAATGTTACATTCGTCTGATCGGATTCGGTGGCGGTCAGTATGAGTGCTTTGATAAGGTAAAATTGAAAATGAGAATTGACAACGTGGATATGGAAGAATATGTTTTGATAATCGACGATGATAAACTTGTATATGACATGTTACTCGGTAGAGATATTTTATGCTCGAACAATATACGATTTGTAATTGACGGCGATAATTGTTTTATTCAGACGAAAATAGTGAATAACATAAATGATACATTACCAACCGATATAAGCGACGACTTAAACGATGTACTTAAACGATTTCAAGGACGTTTTGGGAAGGACATAAAAACGATTGGGAAGTGCAATATCGTTAAAATGGACATTAAACTAACTGCCGAAGAGCCTATATGTATGAAACCGTATAGATTACCGTTCGCCCGTAGACCAATTGTACGCGAAATGATTGAAGACATGCTTAACGCGAATATTATTAGATTATCTTCATCGCCATTTGCTTCGCCCATAGTCCTGAATGAGAAGAAAAACGGAGAATTCAGAATGTGTATCGACTACAGACGTCTGAATAAGGTGACGGTAAGACAACCATTTCCTATGCCTATTATAGAAGATATTTTGGCACAGCTCTCGGGAGCTAAATATTTCACGGTGTTGGATATGAAAATGGGTTACCACCAAATAGAGGTAGAGGAGGTAGCGAAACCGTTTACCGCGTTTATTACTCAAGACGGTCATTATGAGTTCAACCGGATGCCGTTTGGCCTAGTGAATGCTCCATCGGTTTTTCAGGGGATGATGAACGAGATAATTGCCATGGCCAAACCGGACGTAGTGATAGCCTATCTAGACGACATTATAATACCAAGCAGAACGGCGGACGATGGTATTCGGATATTGGAAAGGTTTTTGAAAATCTTGGAACGATGTGGATTAACCTTACGATACGACAAGTGCAACTTCTTAGTGAACACTATTGATTTTCTTGGCCACAGAATAGACGAGCGTGGAATAACACCTGGCAGAGCCAAATTGCTTGCGATAGAAAAGTACAAGGTGCCAGAAAATGCTACAGAAGTTCGAAGATTCATGGGTTTGTGCGGATTTTTCCGGAAATTCGTCCGAGATTTCCAAATTATTGCGAAGCCGCTCACACAACTAACAACGAAACTGGCCCAGAACAACTTCAAATGGGGGCCCGAGCGGGAAAAAGCATTTTGTTCATTGAAGGAGAAACTCTGTGGAGAACCAGTACTGGCACTGTACGATTTCAATGCCTTACACGAAGTTCACACAGATGCTAGCAGCGTTGGACTAGCCGGTATTTTGCTGCAGTCAAGCGACGAAGGACGTTCCTGGAAAGCGGTAATATATTTCAGTCGGGTATGTAATGAGACGGAATCACGATACCATAGTTACGAGCTTGAAGTGTTAGCAGTGGCTGAATCCCTTGCAAGGTTCAGAATTTATTTGCTGGGAAAACCGTTTAGAGTTGTAACCGACTGCGCAGCAATTTCATCGATCAGGGCCAAAACGCAGATAATCCCACGAATTGCTAGATGGTGGATGAGGTTAATGGAATATGATTTCGAATGTGTCCATCGATCTGGGAGTCGTATGTCCCATGTTGATGCACTTAGTAGAGCACCGGTGGAGGAACAAATTGCGCAGATTTCCATCGATACCACTGACTGGCTATTGACAATGCAGCTACAAGACGAAACCCTGGCGAATATTATACAAATTTTGAGAGGAACACGAAAATCCGAGCAGGAAAAACAACTTCGAAACGACTACCAATTGGAAAACGAACGGCTCTATAGAAGAGTGAACGGGAAATTGTTATTCGTGGTACCTAAAGCAGCTCGTTGGCGTATTGTTAAATATTACCACGATGACATGGGTCATTTTGGATCTGAAAAGTCTATACAGCGGTTATCACAACAATTCTGGTTTCCTCGTATACGCAAATATGTAAATGAATACATAGCCGCTTGCGTCGAGTGTTGTTTCAATAAGAGGAAGACTGGAAGACCCGAAGGAGAAATGCAGATCAGCGAAGGGAGTCCAGTTCCGTTCCAGACCCTTCATATAGACCATCTTGGACCATTTATACGCAGCAAGAAAGGTTACGTTTACGTTCTGGCAATCAGCGATGCGTTTACAAAATTTTTGATTGTAAGGCCTGTTCGAAATACATCTACAGCACCGGTACTACAAATATTGACGGAAGTTTTTGGATATTTCGGTTTACCAGAACGGATAGTGTCAGATAGGGGTACAGCCTTCACCTCCAAGCAGTTTGAGAACTTTTGTGAAGAATTCGACATTTGCCATATAAAAACCGCCGTAAGAACACCTAGAGCGAACGGTCAAGTGGAAAGGTCCAACAACATAATTTTGAATTATTTACGAACGTCTACGACCGACCCTAGAGATTGGGATTCTTTTCTACTACGTGTTCAGTGGACCGTGAATTCCCAAAAGAACAGTACCACCCGATTTAGTCCACACGAGTTGCTGTATAATTTCAAGCTGAGAGACGTCATAAGAAACCGGTTATTAGCAGCGATCATTGAATCCGACGAAGAAGTACCACTTGAAGAAAACCAGAAGGAAGCTCTGCAGAATATGCAAAAGTGCCGACAGCAGTGGAAAGAACGTTTTGATCGACGACATGATAAAGCCCAGGAATATCATGTGAATGACTTGGTCGTCATACAGAGTGAACTCCAATCGACTGGTGACTCACGAAAACTGGAACCACGTTTCAGAGGACCTTATGTAGTTGCCAAGGTTCTAGGTAAAGATCGATATCTTTTAGAAGATATAAAAGGTATGCGTATCAGTCAGAAACGGTTTAGTTCCGTCTATACCGCCGAGAAGATGAAAAGATGGTGCGTGTTACCCCCAGATGACGAATTAGCTGACGAAGATGACATCGGGGCGATGTCAGGTCAGGAGAAGCCGAGCTGTCACGGATAATATTTTAATTAACATTCTCTGTACATTTTTATAGATCTCTTTTAATATGTAACGTAATTTACTGTCACTATTGAATCTGTTTTGTTTTGATTAATGTTGATTGACATTCTATTTACATTGAATTACTATGTTTCCTTTTGTTTGACGTTTATTCTGTCTTTGTTTCTGAATAACGACCAACACTCTCGGTGTGTTGATCGAGGAGTCTTGTTTTAACGCTCAAACGATACAGACACGAGCGAATAAATAAAAGTTCGATTTTATTTTAGCACATGAACTAAAGCGTTTTATTCTCGAAAACCATCCTGTGACACAAGTAAACCGCAGATTAAATAGGAAAATGACAACACAATTATAACACTTCAAAAGGTTCTGTATAGTATGACTTAAACGAAGTTCCAATGCGTTTCATAGTTTCGGAGATATGGGCTTACAAAATACTCTCTTAAATGATAAACTTTGGATTCATTGTACCATTTATGAACTTCAAATGCTTGTACCGCGATATTTCGCCAAGATATTGGCAAAACATTTAAAGACTTAGTTTATTGGAATGTTCTTTACAGATTGGAATCATAAATTTTGAGATTGGGCCTCATGAAAATTGGGAGTTTTTGCCGCTCATAATACACTGTGCGTCATACCAAGGTCTTTATGCAAAATTCGTCTCAATGATGTCTCCGAAATGTTCAATTGTTGAGAACGACGGTGAATTGATGTTGATGGCGCTTCACGCACACTTTCTGCCACAGCAGTAATATTCTCGGGTGTACGCACTGTTTTTGGCTTTTCACGCTTTGGTTTATCGATGAGGATGCCAGTTTCTTTCACTTTTTTCACAAGATAACGAACATACGGAGCTGACGGTGCTTCTCTTCTTCCAAAATCCGTACGCAATTTTCGCACACATTCTGCAACATTACCATGATTTTCAAAGTAATGTCGCAATATTCGCAATATACACATATTCGTTCAGCGGAAGGATAAAACTAATTATCTGTCAAATCAGACATGAGCTAAGTGTTACCATTCACGAAATAACTAGTTACAAAAAAAAAGTTAGAAATCGTATTATTCAAGATAATACGATTTCAATTATAAAGTTATTTTAGGAAAATTGTTAGGAAAATTCTGCATTATAAGTTTTTTTATCCAAACCTATTGTGCAGAAGAGCTGAGGAGGAACTTAACGTAGCATATAACTGGGTACAACCAAGGGGATTCAATGTTAACCCAGACAAAACAGAAATATGTATATTTACAAGGAAAACGAAGATCCCACGTTTGCTATAACTAAAAAGGTAAAATACTTGGGGAGTAATCTTGGATCGGAAACTGTACTGGAAAGATCATCTTGAAGAAAGAGTTACAAAGGCCCTCAGATGTTGGTCGTTGTGCAGAAGAGCTATAGGTTCAAAATGGGGACTACGTCCAAATATGACTCACTGGCTTTACATGAGCGTGATTATACCAATAATAATCAACGCCTGTGTAGTGTGGTGGAAATCAATGGACAAGAAGTGCAACGCAATACCTTTGCAAAAAATTAAACGTATGTTTTGTCTAGGCATAAGCGGGGCATTTAGAACTGCATCAACAAGAGCTTTGGAGGCTATACTGCACATCCAACCAATAAAAAACTATATAAAGTATTAGGCAGCCCTCACAGCAAAACGTCTACAAGTGATGGGTGAATGGATAAATCGAGACCACAAGTCGTACCATCAGAAGATTTTAGAATCTCTAGTTGGTCACATTCAAACACCAGAAATCTCCGACCGCATTACAAAAGTACGGCTTACACTACCTGTGATTCGTTTGTGCCAGACAGACGCTCCTGGAAAAACGGAACACTGGCTCATGTGCCAGTGGGAAACAGCTGCTACACTGATGGGACCAAGCTAGGAGGAAGGACGGGTCTGGGACTTTTTATTGATGAACCAGAAGTCGCCTCCCTGACCATAACACGGTATTTCAAGCATAAGTGCGAGCAATCACGGAGTGTGTGAACTGGCTCAGTCAGTAATACCACAAAGCCTGGCGATTAAAGCAATAACATCGGAAAGGTTCAAATCCAGAACTGTGTTAGTGAGTGAGTCAGTGATCTTCGAATTGCGGAGGAGCTTAAAACTTAGGTTACGATATATTTTCTGAGTACATAAATGCAAATAAATGAATATAAGAATGGAAACAGAAATTTCTTTAGAACATCTTCTCATATATAAAATATTTGTGTGTGCCAAATATAATATCTTTGGAGTGTACCCTAAACATTTCTATATTTCAAGCAGAATATATTTGGGACAATATAAAGGGTTTTCCAACAAGTGGTGTTATTTTGGTATTCAAAGAAAAATTTCATTTTTTGAGATAAATGATTGGATGTTAATTTCATAATAAAGAGAAAGGTATGCCGTTAATAATGAAAAACAACATCAGCCAAATGGCCACCACGATCACGCTTACAGGACCATATCCTTTTCATGAAGTTTTCCATAACCAAATCGCAAAGTGGCTGCCCTATGTCCTCGATAGCCTCACGAATTCTATCTTTGAGGTCTTGAATCGACGCTGGGCTGTTGGCGTAGACCTTATCTTTCACGTGGCCACATAGAAAGAAGTCGCAAGGTGTTAAATCACAAGATCTCGGTGGCCAATTGTGATCACCTCTTCGAGAGATAACACGGTCCGGAATCTTTTCCCGTAACAGAGCAATGGTTTCGTTGCCTGTGCGTAGCGCCGACTTTTTGAAAGTAAACGTTGTCCAGATCAATACCATCTAACTCCGACCATAAAAAATCACTAATCATCTCTCAATAGCGCAATCCATTCACCGTAACTGTTGATCCAACCTCACTGCCGAAAAAGTAAGGTCCAATGACCTTACTTTTTCTTGCGGTTTATGGTCCGCCGGACCATAAACCGCACCAAACAGTCACACGTTGAGGATGGAGAGCATTCTCAACAATAACTCTTGGGTTTTCTGAGCCCCAGATGCGACAATTTTGCTTGTTGACGTAGCCACCGAGATGGAAATGGGCCTCATCAGTCAAGATGATTTTTTGACGATTTTTGAATTTTAATAATTTCAATGAGTTGTTGACTCGTGTATCGTTCCATTTTTAGTAATGGCGTAGTTTCTACTTGTCAAATGTCAAGGCATAAAAGCTTCAAAAGTGACAGCTACTGAAATAACGGGTTGATTCGCAGACGCGATTTTTCAGCGTGTACACGCTGAAAAAAAATCGCTTCTGTAGTATATTGTCCCAAACATATTCGGCTTGAAACATATATATAGTTTTAGGGTACACTCTAAATATATAATATTTGGTACACACAAATATTAAATATTTGGGAAGGTGTTGGTCTAAACAAATCTTTGTTTCCATCCTAATATTTTTTATTCAGGGTTGTTGTGGAATCCGATTGCTGTCGGAATCGGAATTGAAATCGAGAAAAAAATAACTTTCTGTGACACAAAATTTATTTTTTTTCTCGTCGTGGAATTCGACTGTTGTGCGAATTGGAATTGAAATCGAAAAAAGTAACCTTTTGTGACACCAAAGTTATTTTCTTTCTCGGTTTCAATTCCGATTCCGACAACAATCGGATTCCACAACAACCCTGATTAGGGCATATTTTTTCGTAACAAAGATTTATTTGCATTTAAGTTTTCAGAAAATATATCGATACCTTAAAAACGTTAAGTTTCTAAGGATTCAAAGTTAATTTTTTTAATGTTTATAAAAATATTTTATAATTGAATTCGTATAATATTAAAACAATAATTTACTATAAAACAATTTACTCGAAGGTTTCACTACTAATGATGCATTGGGATATTTAGAAATTTAAAATGAATGCTTTAAAACAGAAGGCATATGCCATTTTTAGTTGGGAGGTAGATTTCGAAATCAAGGAAAAATTTAAACTGATGTTAGAAAAGACAGCAAAGTTTTGAAAATCCTTTTTAAATAAAATATATTTGGAGAAATTCCTGAACAATAATTTTATTTGTATTTAAACACATATTTTATTTGAGAAACTTAGTCAGCAAATATATTTTATTGTAATATATTAATATATGCGTTCCAAATAAATTTTATTGATTTTCAAATAAAATTTGTTTGCTCAAAAATATATAATATTTAAAAAATTGTTTTCCAAATATATTTTCTTTCCATTCAAACATATCCAAAAATGCGATTTTGCCCCGTGTATAGACTGAGTAAAATGTTTCCTTCCTTTTTGGCGCCCACACAAGGGTATACCTTTGTCGATTTATTCGACTGCAATTTTCTTGTTTATTGGAATATTGCAAAATAATTCTCAATTTTCCTTCCAAGATTCGATCAGGTAGAACTTAACTCCTTTTTATCTTTAAAAGAAAATCCAAACATGACTAATTGCAATGCCGACAACAACAAGTGTTTTTAGAAGATCTAAATTATTTTTCAGATAAAAAGGAAATTGGTTTAGGGTTGTGCTAATTAGTTCTGTTTTTTTTTTTCTCTTTTTTTGCTGGCGTTCTAAATGTTCCTAATGTTCACGGTTATTAGCTTACATACACCCAATTCAATAATTAAATGCAATTAAAAGGCACAAATAATCGTATGTCAGTCAGTCGGTGCAAATAACACAGCTTTATGCGAATGTCCGAGTGTAGAATAACAATTTTCAATTTTTTTGGCAATTATATATTATTGCTAGAGATACGGAGGGAGTTTGAGTGAGTGTTGGTGCAAAATTGGTTGCATTTTGTTGTTCGTTTTTTTATTATTTTGTTTTAAGGAAATGACTAACACGTCGATCATATGGCTTTTAAATTGCTTTAGAGCGTTTTTTATTGAGAAAATTATAGATCTGTTCAACATGAAATTTTCTAATTTTGTTCTCGTTTTTTATGATTGATTACATTTGTGCCTGTCGAAAAATTCTAGAAATACAAAAAATCATACATGGGGCAAAATCGCCTTTTTTGATAAGCTTAAATCGAAAGAAAATATATTTTGAACAAAAATTTTTTAATCTTATATATTTCTGCGCAAAACAATTTTATATGAAAATCAATAAAATTAGCTTGGAGCACATATATTAATATATTACTACAAAATATAGCTGCAAACTAATTATCTGAAATAAAATGTGTGTTTAAATACAAATAAAATAATATTTTAGGAATTTCTCAATATACATTTTTTTTTAAAAGCTTTTGCAAAACGTTGCAGGTATTTCTAATTTCATTTCCATCGATTATAAAGGAATTTTACGAATATTTAAAAAAAAATACGTTGAATTGCTGAGAAACATAAAACTTGACTTAAAATTAAGGTATTGATATCATTTGAATTCTTAAATGCAATTAAATATTTGATTCGTAAATAATACAGGGTTTTACAACAAGAGGTGTTATTTTGAATCACCCGGTATTTCGGTAGCTGTCACTTTGGAAGCTGTTATTCTTTGACATTTGACAAGTAGAAACTACGCCTTTACTAAAAATAGAACGATACACGATTCAACAACGCATTGAAATTATTAAAATTCGAAAAATCGAAAATCATCGAAAAATCATCTTGACTGATGGGGCCCATTTGTCGCATCTGGGGCTCGGAAAACCCAAAAGTTATTGTTGAGAAGCCTCTCCATCCTCAACGTGTGACTGTTTGGTGCGGTTTATGGTCCGGCGGAGTCATTGGGCCTTACATTTTCGAAAATGAGGTTGGATCAACAGTTACGGTGAATGAATTGCGCTATCGAGAGATGATTAATGATTTTTTATGGTCGCAGTTGGATGGTATTGATCTGGACAACGTTTACTTTCAACAAGACGGTACATGCCACACAAGCAACGAAACCATTGTTCTGTTACGGGAAAAGTTTCCGGACCGTGTTATCTCTCGAAGAGGTGATCACAATTGGCCACCGATATCTTGTGATTTAACAACATGCGACTTCTTCCTTTTGGGGCCACGTGAAAGATAAGGTCTACGCCAACAGCCCAGCGTCGATTCAAGACCTCAAAGATAGAATTCGTGGGGCTATCGAGGATTTTGCGATTTGGTTATAGAAAATTTCATGAAAAGGATATGGTCCTGTAAGCGTGGTCGTGGTGACTATTTGGCTGATGTTGTTTTTCATTATTAACGGCATACCTTCCTCTTTATTATGAAATAAACATCCGATCATTTATCTCAAAAAAAATGGCATTTTTCTTTTAATACCAAAATAACACCTCTTGTTGGAAAACCCTTCAAAACATTATCGTTTTGTAAGCGTTTCTATTCAAAGGTTTGCTTCACGGCTTATAAGTTGAAATTAAGAGGATTAGATGGATTTCCAATTCATAACAAAAGGCTTCCCACGTATTTTTATAAACCTAACATAGGGAAGGGATTGCATAAATCATTTACTATTGGCCAAAGTGAACAACGATTCCATATATCGAACTCTGCAAAATTTTTAGAGGTCATACTGGATCGTAAATTAAACTGGATAGCAAATAAAGAGGCCCGTATAAGGAAAGCCTTCGCTGCCTTATACTCATGCCAAAAGTTCATAGGCCCTAGATGGGGGTTAAAACCTAGGCTTATCCACTGGCTTTACTCAGCCGTGATCAGGCCTGTTCTGAATTATGGCTGTCATACTTGGTGGACAATTACAGGGTATGATACACATGTTAAATCTCTAAGTAGAGTAAATAGAGTCGCACTTGGCTACCTGACGGGTGCGATGAAATCCACCGCATTAAGATTATTAGAAATAATAACGGGTATTCAACCAATTGATATATTTATAAAAGAGTGTGCGGAACTTACAATGACAAGGCTAGCTCAGCAGAACCCTTTGTTAGGTACGAATTCTAGACATACTGGGTTGGTTGACCGTTCCCTAGGTTATTCCGAGAGTGACTACATGCCTAGCCACGATGTTGTAGGTAAAGGGATAAAAATTAAATTCCCCACTCTAGAAGAGTGGTTGAATGAAAACGTAAGGTTCCACGATATCAATGTGTTCACGGATGGCTCCAAACTGGAGGAGGGTACGGGCTGTGGTATATTCGGCCGTGAGCATGACCTGGAGGTCTCTCTTCGACTACGTAGCGAATGCAGCATCTTTTTTGGGGGGGGGGGAGATATATGCAATTTCAAAGGCGGCTAAACTTATTTCATTGAGGCAAATATACACAAGCGATATTTGCTTTTTCATCGATAGCCAGGCCGCTTTAAAGGCTCTACTAAGCACGAATATAAGGTCAAAGGTAGTCAGCCGCTGTCGCAGAGAGCTTAGGGTTCTCGAGGAACAGCATTAGTTAACCATGTGCTGGGTACCTGGCCACAAAGATATATTCGGAAACGAAGCAGCTGATAAGCTCGCAAAAGTAGGAGCCGTGTCCTCGAGGATTGTTGAGGCGGATGTATATCTGCCCCTCTCGTTGGCTTATTATGGTATAAAAACAAAATACAAGAACTTCTGGCATCAGAGATGGTTTTCAACAGCCGGATGTGAGCAAACAAAATCGCTATGGGATGAAGGGTCAATAAAGAATACAGAGACGCTGCTAAGCTTGGACAAAGTACAAGTACGTTTGATTGTTGGCCTCATAACAGGACATAATAGTCTTGGTAAGCATATGTGTAGAATTGGCTTACGAAGTGATGATATGTGTCGTTGGTGTCAGGATCCTGATGCTGTCGAAAATACGCTTCATTTCCTATGCCAATGTCCAATGTTATCATTTAGAAGAAGCAAGATACTCGGTTCATTTTTCTTTCAGACACTTGACGAATTAAAAGGATTGGATCCGCTTAAACTTCTAAAATTCTGCAAGGCATCAGATCGCAACGCAAGACTTAACTGAGGGACTGGAGAAGAGGAACTATGAGGAATCACAATGGATCATGCATGGTCTCAGTGGGCGCTTGGTCTCACTCGCCAAGTGCCATCCTCACTCAACCTAACCTAACTATATATGTTAGAGAAATCCCGTTTCAGGACATTTTAAGATGTTTTTAATCCGTGGGTATGGCATGGCTGCCTCTTATGTGACCGAATGACCCCCAACATTTTCGCAAATGGTCAACATTCTGTGCCATAAAAAAATATTTTGTATTCTACAATGTAATACATAGCACATTGGTGAGCCGCTACGTATTTCCCGTAGTCGAGATTCAGAGAATAATTAAAGTATTTGTCAACATCTTCCGGTATATCCCACACAAATTTATTTGGAAACCAGTAAGGAAAGACAAATGTCGGGCAGAGCCGAGTATATGATACCGATATCACCTTATTAGAACGGAACAAAAATATATAAACATTTTGTTCAGCGATGAAGCTCAATTTTGCATGAATGAGTACGTTAATAACCAAAATTTACACATATGGGGTAATAATAATCCACATTGTTCAGACGCCGTTACTTCCACAAAAAATCACTGTTTGATGTTCTTTATAAGCAGAGGGAATCATTGGTCCATATTTCTTCAGAATGTAGCCGGCCATAATGTTGCAGTCAATGGGGAACGCTGTACATAGAGCCATGATTAATGACTTTTTCATGCCTGAATTGGAGGAAGTTGATGTGGACGACCTTTGGTTCCAACAAGACGGCGCACAGTGTATTATGAGCGGCAAAAACTCCCAATTTTCATGAGGCCCAATCTCAAAATGTTTGATTCCAATTTGTAAAGAACATTCCCATTAACTAAATCTTTAAAGGTTTTGCCAATATCTTGGCGAAATATCGCGGTACAAGCATTTGAAATGCATAAATGGTACAATGGTTCCAAAGTTTATCATTTAAGAGAGTATTTTGTAAGCCCATATCTCCGAAACTATGAAACGCATTGGAACTTCGTTTATGTCATGCTATACAGAACATTTTGAAGAGTTTTTTGCGTTAAAAAAATATAATTGTGTTGTCATTTTCCTATTTAATCGGTGGTTTACTTTCAAGTTGCCAAAAATCAGGGTGTTTCATTTTCTCCAGGATAAAACTATACATCCGAGGCCGACCGAGGTCTTGTCATTAACAAAAATTTATAAACTAGGGACTTAGTTAACCATTGCGAAAAGAAAATTCTGCCTATACCTGCCTATGTTGATTTATTTAACGAAATGGTAATACCTACTCGGCAAAAAACAATCCAAAATTCGTTATTTTTAATCCATGTTGCTATGTATTGAACAACATTACCAAAGCATACCTTAAGGGGCAAATGATAAATTGACTGCAAATATAACAAAAAGCATATAAAGCATGTATAAACGCAAGTTGGTCTTGAGCCGAAAGAGTATCTCAGTTTATATCAACGATTACAGACCGAATTAAACGGCAACCGACATGAACAAGGTAAATATTCATATAAGCGAACATTTGTTTGCCAATCTACTATATATACATGCCTCATTGTTTGTGTGTCCTTTCGACATATTCCTAAAAGTATGCTCTAAAAATGACGTATTATTAATGAACACATTGCTAAATCAATGATGATTTTTTCTGGATAGTTGGAATGATTGATTAATTAACAAAAAACTGTAAACTATTTCATCATGATTTTTTGCAAATGTTGAGCTAATGTATTACGCTTTAGTTATTTACTTTGTTCTACGTACTGATCGTACATCGAACAAAAGATACAAAGCGTTTTATAAAAAAAATTCCTGTAATTTCCAACATCGTATAAAATTTAAATTGATATATGGGCGTTGGGCGTGGCACTTGTAATTTTTATATAATTGAGGACTCAAATACAATCTCTACTAGCGATTTGTAATAATATAAATGCTATATTGAGAAAAATACTAAGATTTTTAATTTTAGGTTATGTGGGAAGTAGCCGTGGTTATGGGCGGATTTAAACAAAAAATTTGGTTTTTAGCTAATTAGGCGAAATGAGTGATATGTACCAAATTTCAAAGCTCTAGCTCTAGCGCCACATGCCATACAGCCAACGAAACAATCAATTTATTGAAAGAAACTTTTGGTGAACGCATTGTGTCGCGTCGTAGGCCTGTGGCGTGGCCTCCAAGATTGAACGATTTAACACCGCTGGACTGTTTTTTGTGGAGTTATCTGAAGTCGCTTGTCTACGCAGATAAGCCTGACACGATTGACACCTTGGAAGAGAATATTCGGCGCGTTATTGCTGACATACAGCCCCAAACGCTGCAAAAAGTGTTCGAAAATTGGGACTCTCGGCCGGAATTTATTCGAGCCAGCCGCGGCGGACACATGCCCGAAATAATTTTTAAAACATAATGGCAATCCCTTCTCTTTATAACAAAGCTAAATTCTTGGCCATAACATTAAATTAAATGTATGCGTTTTATTTCTTCTTGAAAACCACACGTCTAAAAAACACCCTTTATATTGTTGATCTGAATCTAAAATAAAAAAAAATGATGGAACTCCCCTCTACAAAAATTCATAGACGGGAAATAAAAGACGGATGTAATCGAATGAAGTATATATGTACTAGGGCGGGTTGATTTAAAAATCGCCCATTGCTCAGTGAAAATCGTATTCTAGGGATCAAAATAAGAAACTTTGCCGACTTAGAGTACTTGACCCATTTAGAGTGCTCCAATCGAGTCCAAATGTATGACCGACCCCCACTCAGTGAAGTGCCCAGTGAAAATCGTATTCTAGGGACCAATATAAGAAACTTTGCCGAAGGAACCATAACTCTAAAACGAATTCTGATGTCCCGGAAAAAATCCCACTTTGACCCATTTAGAGTGCTCCAATGGAGTCCAAATGTATGGAACCCCCAGGGGGTTCCAGGGGGTGTGCCACTGGCATGGGTGGGTCGGGCCTCCAAAGTTAGTGGGGGTCGGTCATACATTTGGACTCGATTGGTGCACTCTAAATGGGTCAAAATGGGATTTTTTCCGGGACATCAGAATTCGTTTTAGAGGTATGGTTCCTTCGGCAAAGTTTCTTATTTTGATCCCTAGAATACGATTTTCACTGAGCAATGGCGACTTTTTTTGCCTCCCCACAAATCGACGCGGCCTAGTACATATGTATATTGGTACTATACCTACATATGAACCGATTTTCTTTGAATAATAATAAATGATAGTTCTATCACTGCTCTATTTGGGTGTTACAAACAAATGATATAAACAAATGCATATCTTTATTTTGGACCAAGGACAATCCCCGTTGAAATTGGTAAAAATCGGTCAGTATGTATATATAGCTTCCATATCTATCTATCTCTGATTTGGCATCTGTACAATATATAAGCAACATTTTTTAACCGATCGGTATAATATTTGGCAGAAAGAAGTTCTTGTTAAAACAAGCTGACAATAATTAATTTGAAGAAAATCAGTTTAGATATGGCCGCCATATATACATATATCTTTCGGTTTGGCCCTTTAAAACTATAGAAGCTGTATTTCACATTCAATCATTTTGAAATTTAGCAGATAGGAGTGTCCTAATACTAGAACCTACATTGCCGATTTTTTATCACGTCAGAAGCTTTATTTTACATCCAATCGTTTTGATTGTAGGGTTAATAATTTATACTCCAAAATTACATTTTGGTAAATTATTTCGAAATAATTTCATTAAATGCCGAAAAAATGTTCATACTTATGATTTGATAGTACTTATAATGTTATTCTTTTGGTAGTACTTCTTTTATTTTTTGCTGGGATTACAATAATAAAACTGTAGTAAATTTGTCTTTTTGAACAAATGCGACTACAGCTGAACAAATTTTGAAAAACTTTTACTAGAATATTTGTTCACATTTATGATTTTTGTTTAAATAAAATAGGCTGGTATACATTTTACCAAAAATAATCAGATTTATTTAAATACAAGATTCATCAAGTACTTCTCTTTGCCAGATGACAACATGTTGATGACATTTTTTTCAGACAACCTCTTAATAGTGGTTATGAAGTCAAATCATCACGCCATCTCAATTGGCCCATCATTTATCTACCCTTTATCAAATGCCAATTATAACTAATAACTCAAAAAAAGTGCTAAAACAGCAATTATTTAATAGAGTGTTTTTTGCGCTAAACAGTTTATCGTGTTTAAATTTTTTAGTAACACCCCAATAATCGCACAAAAAGAAACAAACACACAATTATGATTGTATACTGCGATTATTGAAGTTTCAAGCTTCATAAAAAACGCATTCATCATAATTACTCATGGAAAGGGTTGAGTGATTTAATCTGAACTCTGTCTGATAGGAAATGAAAAACGAACGATTATGCGGGCAACTTTAAATATTTTCGCCCAATTATTTCAAATATTCAATTGACAACATTATTTTTATTGAAGTTCAAGGTTAAATGCATTAGGGGGGGAAATAATTAAAAAAAAAAATACACATGGAGTTGCGAAACGTGTATACCTTATGGCAATAACAAAAATGTTATCACATTGAATGGATATGAGAAGAATCTTCCTGGCGACAATTTCTTCCTCAGTTTCAATAGTTTTTAATTTAAAAAACAAGAATCATTGATTACTAAAATTGATCTATGTCGATAATTACGCTGTGCTAGTCCACAAATGTAACAGAAAGAACGTGTCAGTAATTTCTGTTTGAATATTTTCGGTAGATACATATTTTCTTCACTTTTCCATTCGAAACATTTCTTATACAAAGAGAACGATTTGATTTCAAAGAAAACACATTTAGAAACGTGATTCCGAACGGAAAAATCCGATTCAAACTACATCCGGAATACATCCGGCAAGGGCGTATACACGAGGCAAAATCGCTTTTTTTGATATGTTTGGATTAGTGGTGTCAAATGGGAAATCCCGATCCTGAAAATCCCGGGGAATCCCGATCCCGAAAATCCCGAATCCCGGGATTTTTTAAAATAAATCCCGGGATATTTTAATAATAATTATGAAGCTGTCTCGTATAAAATATTAAGTAAAAGATAGATAATCTCTGACCAAAATGTAAACTAATGAAGCAAATTGTTAAAAACATTGACATAATCCTGTGAAAATATTAGAAATTTTGAGAAGAATTACAAAGTATATCATAAATTTAATTATAAGTAATTAAACTTGAAACAAGAACACAAATAGAGTTTGTGTCCCACAAAACGAAGAACATTGTATTCTATTCTTTCAAATTTATGAAAAAATCCTAATATAAAATCGGATATGGATCGACACATCGATTTTTCGTGCTTTAATGATAGAAAATTATAATATCAATAATAATTCAGACGACGAACTGAAATTGGACCAAAATTATTTCATAGCTAATATGTTGTGATATATTTTAATAAAAGTAAGTATTTTTTAACAAATGTTAATGTATGCTATAGCTGTTTTTACCCTTATTTAAATTAATTAAAATTAAATTAAAACTGAACTAAAATGTTCGTATTCCATTTCGAAATATCACATTATTAAGAATGAAAAATTCCGATTTATACCGAAAACCACGAAAATACCGGTATATCGAACAATTTCGGGATTCCTGATATCCCGATTTATCCCGAAAATCCCGGGATATCGAACAATTTCGGGATCCCGAAAAATCCCGGGATTTGCAATTTAAAAATCCCGAATCCCGGGATTTGTGAAATCCAATCCCGTTTGACATCTCTAGTTTGGATCGAAAGAAAATATATTTGGAATACAAATTCTGAAATATTTTATTTTTCTGAGCAAACCAATACAATTTGTTAACGTACACTGAAAAATTTTCATAAAATTAAGGAATGGCTCCAAAAACGTCATACGTTTTTAAAATAAGTACATTTTGTACTTAAAATTAAGAAAATGTTTTATAAAATCAAGTAAATTACTTAATATTAAAGAAATTATCTATATTTTAAGTACAAAATGTACTTATTTTAAAAACGTATGACGCCTTTGGAGCCATTCCTTAATTTTATGACAATTTTTTTTCAGTGTATACTTATATATTAATATATTAGAACAAAATACATTTGCATATTAAATTTTTCAAATAAAATATGTGTTTAAATACAAATAAAATTATTGTTTATTAATTTCTCCACATATATTTTTTTTTAAAAAGATTTTCTAAACTTTGCTGACTTTTTTAAATTTCAGTTTTAATTTTTTCTTTAATTCCAATAATAATACCATAAATAGCATTAACTTCTGTTTATAGTAATTTATTTATATCCAACATTATACGATTTCAATTATTAATATTTATAATTTTACAAACAAAATTTACAAACATAACTTTGAATTGCTGAAAAATGTAACACATTTAAGTTATTAAAATATTTTCTGAATAAAGCTTAAGGTGTTGTATGTATTGAAGAATCGCGAATTTATACATCCACCGCACGAACAGTCCAATCAATAACGCATTTTCCAAAATCATTGCATTTAACACAAAAAGTTGAAAAGTTGGCTCTTACCCTAAGAAAAAAAATCGCTTCTGTAGTATATTTTCTGAAAACATATTATATATGGGAAAAAATTACTTTTTTTCTATAGATAGGAAAACAAATTCTGTAGCCGATTTAAATATTTCCCCCTTTTTAAAGATAATTTGCACCAAAACTCCGAAAAAAATAACTTTGATAAGAGAGATATTCAAACTTTTTTTCCGGTATGTAAATATAAAATATTTGCACCAAAGTATATTTTATTTAAATTTTGATCCCAAACATATTTTGTTTCCTGTTTTTTTCTCCGTGTAGTGGGTTAAGAAAACATATATTAGGAAACAAAGTAAGAATTGACGGAGATATTGCAAATTATTATACCCTACACCACATGGCAGATGTTTGTAACACCTGAAAATAACACAGCTAGACCTTAAAGTATACCGATCGACTCATAATCACTAGCTGAGTCGATTTAAGCATGTCCGTCCGTCCGTCTGTCCATGTAAAGTTGTTCGTCGACTACAGGTTGCAATTTCACTCCGATCGTTCTGAAATTTTGCAGTTTAGAGTATTTCGCAGCTGTTAAGATCGCTATTGACTTTGGTTGAAATCGGTTCAGATTTAGATATAGCTCCCATATATATCTTTCGTCCGATTTGGCCCTTTAGTCCTATAGAAGCTGTATTTTACATCCAATCGTTTTGAAATTTAGAATGGTAAAGTTTCTTGATCCGTGAACCAACATTGCCGAATTTGAAGAAAATCGGTTAAGATTTAGCTATAGCTCCCATATATATGCTTCGTCCGATTTGGCCCTTTAGTCCGATTGAAGCTGTACTTTACATCCAACCATTTTGAAATGTAGAATGGTAGAGTTTCTTGATCCATTTGAAGAATGGAATTTGAAGAAAATCGGTTAAGATTTAGCTATAGCTCCCATATATATGTTTCGTCCGATTTGGCCCTTTAGTCCTATAGAAGCTGTATTTTACATCCAATTGTTTTGAAATTTAGAATGGTAGAGTTTCTTGATCCATGAACCAACATTGCCGAATTTGAAGAAAATCGGTAAAGATTTAGCTATAGCTCCCATATATATGTTTCATCCGATTTGGCTCTTTAGATCCAATCGTTTTTATACCCTACACCACAATGTGGTACAGGGTATTATTTAAGTAAAAAATGTCCCAAAAGTAAATTTATGTAAACAATTTATACATGAATTACAAAATTTATATATCAGAGTTATTCAATATTACGAGAGTGGTGTAGGGTATTATATAGTCGGCCCCGCCCGACTTTAGCCTTTCCTTACTGGTATATCCATAGTTTGGAGGCTCGCGATATTGAGAACTTGAAAAATTTAATAGGTCATATCTCGCGAAAAAATCAAAATTTTTCTAAACGGTTCAAATTTTATTTTTTTTTTTCAAATTCTCAACCAGATTATTAACAAATTTCCAAAAAATCTTGACTTTCCAAAAAATGTTGACACACTTGTTTTATTTTTACCCAAATAACAAAATATTAGGATAGAAACAAAGATTTGTTTAGAACAACATGTTTCCAAATATATAATTTTTGTGTGTACCAAATAATATATGTTCAGCGCGTATAGACAAACATATTACGACCATACTAAACCATGTGTCAGTAAGCACAGCAAGTAGCATGTGCAACAACAAATCCAGTTACTGCAACAGAGCAATATGTAAGTACAGCCTCAACGAATTTTATCAACTTTTATATAATCCTTTTTAGAAATAAAGAAGAATTTTTCATAAAATATTCTTCGTTTGTTTTTATTTCGGTCTTTAAATTGTTATTGGCTTGTCACTAGGATATTCTCCTGGCTCCAGACCATCTTTGCCTCTATTATGTATTATAGAATTCAAATATTCTTCATAATTAATTATTCTCAGTTTTAATGAAACCCTAAGAAAGTTTCATAAATTTAAACAAGAATTTACGAATAATGTTTGATGGATAATGTTTCAAAGATTTAATGAACGTGCATTTTTCAGTATATCCGCATTTATTTCTAACCGAATTTTTATTGGCATCTATTATATTTTTAAAAAAAAATTGGCGTTAATTTCTTAACAATAATACAAACGCAAAAAAGTAGTGAGTCGGTTTATCCGACTGAAACTTTCTTACTTGTTTTATGTAAAGGTTATACAATTTTGTTTGCAGGTTCAAAAATTATTGGTTACAAAATTTTCTTAATAGAACCGACATTTTTTTGTTGTTGTCTACAATACTAACAGTGTGTTCTGCTTTTTAGTTTAATCAGTTTGATTTAATAGCAGTATTGAAATTAGAGAAGTAAATAACAAGTTTTTAAGCAAAAATTGATATTATCTCATTAAATAATGATATTTCCAAAACTACACCATTATTGGTGATACAAGAAATGTTGATTCATCATACCACATTCGAGCGGATGTACTCAAGATGTATACGATTGTTTAAATTGCTCCTAATTAATGCAAATAAATTTTGCTAGCTTTATTAGGAAAGTTATTTAGATTAGAATTTCTAATTTAATTGAAGTACATATTATAAGAAGAATAAGGTGTTCATATACAGCTGCGATCAAAATAATAGTAGTGTCAAGAACGGAAATTTAAACAATCGAAAAAAGAAATTATAATGCTCTTTGAAAACAATTATTTCGTATTTTTTAACTAGTTATATTTCTAAGCACTATATTTATAAACAAAAAATCACGCATTTAATTCATTTTATTAAAATTTCACGGTGAATTCGTCAAAAGTCGTAAAAAAGGGCGCTCAGAATAATAGTAGTGTTGATTACTTCACTGTAAAAGGTACCGAAAAAAATTTTTCCTTGGTATAAATTTATGTTTATGTACATTTTGATTCATTTTCTAGTTACTAGTATCTGGTTGGATTCCCTATAATCGCAGAACGGCGAGGTAGCATTTAGTCCGCCAGCCATTTCCATTTGTCAGCTGGAATTGACCTCCACGCAACCTTCACAGCTTCCCAAATTTGGGAATTGTTCGTTGGTTGACAATGAGCCACTACCTTCTTAACGTAACACCAAAGATTTTCTATTAGATTCAGGTCTGGTGATTGAGAGAGCCAATCCATGGCTTGAATCTCGTTCAACAGAAAACACTATTTTGGTATTTGCTGATATGCTCCGGTTCGTTATCCTGCTGGAGGACCCAAAAAGTGACATTTCATCACTGGCGTATGGAAGCATCACTTTCTGCAGCATTTTAATACAAAAGTGCCGATCCATAACCCATTTAATCCAGTGAATGGGTCCAGCGTTGTAGGGGAAAAACACACCCAAATCATGATACTGGACCCTCGATGTTTAATGCTTTTTATTGCATGATTTTGAACGAATTCGGTAATTAGGGGCCGTCTGACATATTGGCGACAATGTCTGCCGTCATATAGTACAATTTTCGACCCATCAACCCACAAAATATTTTTCTATTTCTATGTAGGCCAATTTAGACGATCTTCAGCAAATTGTAATCCTTCATCGACATGTGTTTTTATAAGTAAAGGCACTTTTAGAGGACTTCAAGCAACTAACCTGTTATCAGGCAATAGTCTGTGATCGGTTTAAATGGTCGCTTTTATATTTAGCTCGTTTTTTATTAATATTGCGGGCGCAAATGGGTTACGTTTGGAGTATCTAACTACCCGGTGCACTTATTTTTCCGATATTACAGGAGGCCGGTCGCTTGTTTTAGGTTGTAAAGTTAACTTAATAGCATTGTGCACCATTATCGATGAACAACCAACAATATGTTGAACTTCCACGAAAGTTTTTCCTTAAGAAAATACTTTCTTTGGCGGGCGCGCTACTCTGCTGTACAATGCTTCGATCTTCCCATATTAAGCAATTAAATGACAACAAATTGACCAAATACTTAAGCGAACTATTATAGTAGATCAGTATGCACATTTTTGCAAAGTTGTGCCGGCAATAAATTTTACAGTTAAGTTTTTTAACGATATGTTAGCACACACTACTATTATTTTGAGTGATGCAAAAACCACTTATTTTGACAAAAGGTCAAGTTATTACAACAAAAACAAAACTTATCAATTACAGCGGCATAATTTATGTTATGCGTCCTCTATGTAACGAATTGGTACAATGAAAGTACAAAAAATATGACGTATAAAACAAATACTACATCTAGCGCCAACTTGAAACCAGCACTACTATTATTTTGAGCGCAACTGTATGTACATATACAGGGTGGCTGATATGTATTGCAACCAACTTCAGGTTGTTATCATTTCTAAACCGCTAGTCTGATAGCTGACAGATTTATTTCAGTGACAGTTCATTTTATTGTTTACAAGCTTACAAAAGCATTTTGATCTATTGCATTCAGAAAAAAAGTTATTCGTGATGGAATTCAAGCGTGATAGTGTGATTGCTTTATATTTGGGTGGAAAAACACAAGTGGCTATCGTTAGAGCCCTCCAGCATTTAAATGTGAATAAATCTTTTGTTTCTCGTACCATTGCTCGTTACCGTGATACTGGCAGTGTTGCATCGCGTCCAAAAAGTGGACGAAAAAAAAGGGTAACAACACCAGAAATGATCCGAAAAGTGAAGGCCAGATTTGATCAAAATCCACGCCGCAGTGGTAGAAAATTGCTCGTGAGCTGAACATATCGCGAGAACGGATACAACACATATTAAAAAATTAGCTTGGACTAAAGCCATTGAAGTTCAAAAAAGTGCAAGAGCTCACCGATGCACAAAAAAAGTTAGACTGGAAAGAGCCAAGGAGTTGCTTCGCTTGCACGAAAGTGGCCTGTTACCGAATTTGGTTTTCTCCGGTGAGAAGCCATTCCAAATTGAGCAGTTTGTGAACAAACAAAATGATCGGGTTTACTTGCCAAAGAGGTCAGCTGAAAATTTACACCTTCGATTGGCCACCAGAACTCAAGCGCCGCCGATGGTAATGGTGTGGGCCGCCGTAACGGCCGATGGTCGCTCCCCGCTCGTATTCATCGACCATGGGGTCAAAATAAATGCCGAATATTATCGGGAAAATGTCCAAAAGACAGTATTGAAGCCCTGGGCAGACAAACATTTCGGCCGCAGACCATGGACATTCCTACAGGACTCAGCACCATCTCACCCAGCACGCGTCAACCAAGAATGGCTTAAAAAAGGAGGTTCCTCGCTTCTTTTCTACCGCACAATGGCCACCAAGATCTCCGTATCTCAATCCGTTGGACTTTTGCGCCTGGGGCATTTTAGAGAGTAAGGTTCGGACTAAAAAATACCAAAGTATCGATCATCTCAAGACGGCGCTTCGCCGGGAATGGGTCAAAATACCGCAGAGCCACTTTCGTGCAGCGTGTGATGGCTTTGTCGGCCGTTTGAAGGCCAAAATTCGTGCCAAAGGTGGCCAATTCGAACAAATCTAAACTGTTTCTAAAATTTTATGTTATTTCCGACATTTTTGCTTTTGAACAATAAAATTTTTAAAAAAAATTAAAAAAATATAGCGCTTTACTTTGTTGCATTACATATCAGCCACCCTGTATATATATATATATATATATATATATATATATATATTTGAGTTTTTTTAAATGTTTTAAATTAATGCAGATCAATTTAACAAACTTTATATGGAAAGTTGGGTAAATAGAGATAATAAGAAGACAAATAATTGCTTTTCTTAAATTTATAAAAATACAATGACAAATTAAAAATCAACGAAATGTTTTAATCAAATTTTTTTAGCAGTTTGTTTCGTAGCACTTTGTATGATGCGCTTTTTCGTACCTCCCACAGATACGTAACAAATCGTACCAAAAACAAAAAAGTTTAGTCGAGTAAACCGACTTAAGAATCCCGTCACCATCAGTACCAAAAAAATATTAGTACATTTTTTTTCTGTTTTAATTAAATTACACTATGCAATAAAATTTTTGTTGAAGAGCTGCGCAAAACATTTTCTGTTTTAAAATGGCGTCTTAAATGGAGTTTTTTGATGTATATGCTCGACAATGCCGCTAAATTAAAGGAAATTATGAGGACTACAAATGTTAGAAATTAAAGTAACTGTCGTTAAAACAATTTGGAAAACAAATGATTTTTTTTTTTTAAAGTCGTTTTTTGCCGTAGCGAAGAAAACATAAAAAAAACAATTTTAAGTTCGGTTTTATGCTGGCAGTGTGACATCAGGGCATTCTCATTAATACCATCAAAATGAGAACAGTCGCTGATGTTGTTCCCACAATTGGAGATATGCTAATAAAATATTTGTCATCGCCATCGCTTAGCAGATGTTTTATGCTGCTCATTTGCCTTCTTTCCACACCAAATTATTAATCCAAAAATATTCCAACATAAAACTATGTATTCCAGAATGCTAATTACATCAACTTTAAAATAATATCATTTCCGGCCAATGAATTTTGTTTAAAAACATACATGTGAATGCAATTGTCTGCATGCTATACTGTTTTAATAGCTAAATTCTAGGTCATATATAATGTTATGAGTATAATAATTTAATCCAGATATATTGTAATATGTGACTCCCACAGCAGTAAAATATCTAATCTAATATTTTGTCGTTATCTATAGCTGAACAAAAATTTGTTTAACTTTTACAAAATATAGTTCAAGTTCAAATCCGTAGACATTTATGCACAATCTGAAAAGCCACAAAGAAGCGATATCGATGGAAACGCTGTAATAGAGTGGGGGGAGATACACGTCATTTACTTCGAATCAAAGGTGTAACACTTCGAAAGAATGACGTATGACCGTATCTTTTTAGGTCATTAGATCTATGTCCGTCTGTCTGTCTTTCGGACTGAATTTTGTATGTGGTAATAAAGCGTGATCCATTTCAAGGTTCCCAAATTTTTTAAACAATGTTGGAAACCTCGAATGGGAAATGTTTATTATCAAGACATTTTTTGGCATTTATTTTTTGAAGATAATGTCTATCAAATGTTGGCCGAGGCTACGTCTCAGATGGACCATCCGTTGAGTCCAATTTTCGATGACTCGTTCGAGCATTTCGACTAGTAACTGGCGAATGACACGCGTGATGTTTTGCTCCAAGGCCTGAATCGAAGCTGGTTTGTCCGCATAAACTTTAGACTTTACATATCCCCACAAAATTTGGCTCGAAAACGTCCGATCTTCTTGGAACTTTTCAAGAGCCCATAGAGCGAAGCGATGTTTTTGGGAAGGTCGGGCGGCTTCAGTTCTTGCACAAGCTGTATTTTATATGCTTTCAATTTAAGATCTCGACGTTAAATGCGCCAACTCGTTCCATACGTCACTCCGAGTTGCGGCGAACGGCGCCGAATCGACTCTCCACGGTCTTCGTGTACACTCTCAGCTACGGTCGCTACATTTGCTTCACTGCGTGGTGGACGTGGTCTATTCGGTCGAAATTTATCCAACAACACCATCAACCATCTCAAGATGGTTGCGAATAGTACACTGAAAAAAAAAATAGTAATAAAACTAATGACGACACATTCTTATATTAAGTATGCTACCTCGGCATCAATTCAATGAAAATTTTCATTAAAATAATGAAAATTTACACGTTTTTTACGAAATTTTCCTTAATATAAAGATTTTTGAATTCGAATTAATGACTATCTAATCATTAGTTTTGTGTACGCGCTTCTTTAAATGTACGCATTTAAATTAAAGAAAAAAAACATTATTTCTGTGACAATCCGCATTATTTTAAGTAATATTTCAATACTTTTAAGGATTTTCTACATTAACACTATGACGTAGACATGTCATAGTTTTAATGCCGAATCGGACTTAATTAACAGTATGAGATATTTGAGTAATAAATTTAAGGCTATGCTCCCCTTAAAGGAAAGGCTCTCTTGGTAATAAATTTTATGACTATTGTCATTGTTTTTAAGAATACATACGAGAGAATTTTACAATCTCTCCCTCCCTCTCTCGCTCAGATAATCAGTTTTGTTTGGCAATGTGTGAATCAATTATGGAATGCTAGAAGAGAAAATAGAGAACAGTATTGTTGTTCGTTTTCTTTTAAATCGTCAGTTATTTACAAGCGATGGAAGGAAACGGTTGTCTGTTTTCGGGACGCGAAAAAATGTGAAAAAATGTGATTGCTGTGAATATGTAAGTATACGTGCATACATACGTGCATATTGCACCGAAAATAATTTTAATATGGGCTGTTAACAGTTATTTTTGCTAAAGCATAGCAACAACAACAAATGAAACCGTCGTGTACATGTGTGTATGCATGTGGTTATGCCGTCGGCGTCACCATCGATCTCTGTGATAAGGGAGTGCGTGTGTCATAGTTATTTTTGCTGTATGTTATTTATGGCGATGCATGTACATGCGTTTTTGAAGGAGATCTTGTTTGTAAGAGATTTGTGCCAAATGGATGATAAAAATGTGAGTAATAGATTTTGTAATACTGAAAGAGACAATGGGAAATGTTATGGTACGTGAAAAATAATATTATTATCCTGAAATGATGTATATGATGTATATTGGCAATTACAAAATTAACAAAACACATTTTAATTGAAAGTATTTATTTATTAAAAATACCAGCGCATAATGCAGAAATGTAAAATTATTTGTGGCAATATAGAAATTTATTATTAATAATATGTTATACATATAACTATCTTTTTTAATTTTTTTTAGTAAAACAATTTTAGAATGGGTCTTTTGTGAGAAGAGTGGCAAATTTTACAAAATATTTCAACGTAAGTTTTCAGCGTTTTCCAATTGTGATAATTTTATTTGATTTATTTTCAGAAAAAATTTAATTATTTTAATTTTAGATCACGCAATATTTGAAGGTAAATGTGATGGATATATGAAAAATGCAGTGCTGAATGCCATTTATAAATTACAACAAATAAGTGAGATTTGGAAACAATAGATTTGGAAACAATATTTGTAAGTATTATATATTTCTGAACAAATATATTTTATTTGAAAATCAAGAAATTTTATTTGGAACGCATATATTACGGTATTAGAACAAAATATATTTGCGAACTGACGTTCACATATAAAATACGTGTTTTCACACAAACAAAGTTATTGTTAAAAAGTTTTCCAAATATAATTTATTTAAAAAGATGTTTTCCTTTTTTGAATTTTAGTTTAAATTTTTCCTTGATTTCGTGTTCATAATTGCTTCATAAGTACTTCATAATTAAACCTGCTGTTAGATTAGGCCCATTTGGTCCAATTTTTGTATCGTTTCCTTTATAAACGGTAATATATGTATTAGGCCGGGTCGATTTGTGGGGAGGCAAAAAAGTCGCCCATTGCTCAGTGAAAATCGTATTCTAGGGATCAAAATAAGAAACTTTGCCGAAGGAACCATACCTCTAAAACGAATTCTGATGTCCCGGAATTGATGTTCTTTCTTCTGATGTTCGGAAGAAAAAACATAGCCATTTCGTTGATTTTGTCATGTAAAGTGCCAAAAATTGTGATTTTTTTTGAAATGTTTGTATGGGGAATCCCCCAGGTGAGTTCCAGGGGGTGTGCCACTGGCATGGGTGGATCGGCCCTCCAAAGTTAGTGGGGGTCGGTCATACATTTGGACTCGATTGGAGCACTCTAAATGGGTCAAAGTGGGATTTTTTCCGGGACATCTGAATTCGTTTTAGAGGTATGGTTCCTTCGGCAAAGTTTCTTATTTTGATCCCTAGAATACGATTTTCACTGAGCAATGGGCGACTTTTAAATCGACCCGCCCTAATATGTATGTATAAATATTGCCTTATAATTTGGTCCAAGGGATATTTTTGTTTTACTAAAATCAAAATAATAAGCGTTTTTGCTCAAAAATAATTGTAAATAAGCTGCTTTCTTTTCAGGAAGTATTGCATAAAAATAAATATAAAATATTGTCTTCCATATTCATTTTATATGAAAAATGTAATGTTGACTAAATGGCCTCTTAATCTAGGATTCGTACAGATTTGCTAATCTAACACCAGGGTTAAGAATGTCATAAGTAGCATTAGCTTTTGTTTTACAGACGTAATTTTTAATAAGTTTTTGTAGTTTTGTTTGCTAACAAAACTTAAGATTTTAAAATCTAAGTCACGGTTGATTTTTTTGAGAAAATTATTTTTGATAACTCAATTTATATGAAAAATGTCACTTTCGCCACTTTCAAAACAATCAGTTTCTATTATTAATAATATCTTACATAAATATTTTTTTTAACTTTTAGTACAGCAAATTTTGTATGGATCTATTATGAGAATTTGTGTCGTAGAAGAGTGACTAAATATTTCAGTGTAAGTAAGTATATTCCAAAGATTTGAATATATCTCTTATTTTTCAACATTTTGTGAGTTATATGATAAAATTTATTTTAATACTTTATCGTACATAAATCATTCTGTTTGATTTCTATTCAAATTATTTTTATTTTAGTTCGCGCAATTGAACTTTATTTGGATATATGAAAAATGCAGTGGGGAATTAAAAATTTACAAATTGCAGGAAATGAGTGAGCATACAAACTATATGATATAATAATATAATATTTGTCTCTATAATTTCTATTTAAATTCCAGCCAAATTCTAGGTTAAAAATCATTAATATCGGTTCCGATAAAAATTGTTCATGGACACCAAATAGAGGAACGAATCCCGCTATAGAATCGATACATAACAATACAATATTCGAATAATAGTCAAACTTCATAGTGTGTTGGCCGATTTGTCTTTATACAATTACATATTGTTTTAAACTATAAAATGTTCAAGGTTATCCGTAATATGTATTATATTTTTTTGCATTTTCCAATATAAAATATAACAAATAAAATATTTATTTAGAAAGATAAAGTGTTGTGTTATTGAATTTTCTATGAATATTCAATGATTTCAAAGAAAATGATTCATTTAAAAGAGTAACATTATAATCAATATAATGTAACTAATTTTCCATACATATTTAAAAAAACTGTATTTAAATGCATGTATGCCTTAAATTAATTACCAGTATATTCTTATATCAAGGACAAACATTTTAAATTTTATTACGATAATGTTTTAAATTATATGATATTTTACTAAAAATAAGCACGAGACATACTTAAATTTACGCAAAAATGTGCTTATTTTAAGACCAAACATAATTATTTTTATTACCCAAAATTCTTAATTCTATGAAATGCATCCTCAAAACAAGTACTATTCACGTCTTTAAATTAACTATAAAACCTTCTTATTTTTATAGCGATTGTCTTTGGCTCGAAATCATTGCCGAAATCTTAAACTTTACGAAAAATTCATTGATTTTCAGTACGCTTTTTTTTTAGTGTACGCTCAGTAGGCAGATTATGTTGAGAGAAGTGCACGAAACACATTCCTCACAGAACGTGAATTTTCGTAATAAAGTTGAACGATTTGTAAACGTTGTTCAGGCGTAAGTCTTTCCATGATGAAATGCCAAACAATACTTAACATAAATAACATGACAGCATGACACGACACACACGTGATCTGTCAAAAAAAGGCTATTGAAAAAAGTATTTTTCAATCTAAATAATTTTTCTAATGGCTATATCTAGTTAATTGTCTTCAGCATAATTGTAGTTATATACTTGAAAAAAACTGTAAAAGAAACGTATTTGAAAAAAGACATCATCTATTACTTCAAAATCGCAGAATTGTGGAGAAATTGTCCATTTGTTGAGACAATTCTGCAGATAATTTATCATAACTCGAAAAAAACTTTTCTGATTTGGTTGAAATAAATTTAGGAAAATTTAGGCTTATATTACCTTTAACTGATGCCGATAAAAGTTTTTACTCTGATCAATAGTTTCAGAGCTAGCTAGCCACATTACGATAATTTTTAGCTTCATTTTAACAACTTTTAACAAGTAAGAAAGTTTCAGTCGGGTAAACCGACTAAGGTATACCCTCACTTTGTGAGTAATGTAATATTGAATATTACACGAATTATTCTGTCAATTTGTGTGGGAGCTACCACAAATACACCTATTTTTCGCTGAACAGTAGATACTTTAAATTCATTGCACTGCGCCGAATTATAAGCGTTTATGTGCACTGGTATAAACGTTATAAGATATTAAATTGTGGTATGATTTGGCCATTTTGTGTGGAAGGTACAAAAAGGGGCGTGGCAACAACGTCCATTTTTCTCTGGACTGTAGTCAATATAAAAGCATAACACTGTGCAAAATTTCAAGTATTTTTATACACCGTTATTAATGTTATAAGCTGTTAATTTTTGGTGCAAAACGGTGCATTTGTGTGGGAGGTACCTAAAGGGACGTGGCAACTTCGCCCATTTTTCTCGAGTTGATAGCGACTAAAAAACTAATACTATGTAAGCAATTTCAGAAGATTCGAATAAGTAGTATAGTAGGTATTAAAGAATCGTTATTTCACAACATTTTAACCCTTTGTGGGGGAGGTACTAGAAGGAGTGGACCAATATGGCCCATCTTCGAACTTAGCCGGAGATACACGGGACAAAATCGCCTTTTTTGATATGTTTGAATAGAAAGAAAATATATTTGGAACACTAATTTTTAAATATTATATATTTCTGAGCAAATAAATTTTATTTGAAAATCAATAAAATATATTTGGAACTCGTATATTAATATGTTACAACATATAATATTTGCAAACTAAATTTCTCAAATAAAATATGTATTTGAATACAAATAAAATATATATTTGAATACAAATAAAATGATTGTGTAGGAATTTCTCCAAATATATTTTATTTAAAAAAGATTTTCGAAACTTTTGTTGAATTTTTCGAATTTAAATTCTATTTTTTTTTTGTTTGAACCTCCCAGTTATGATACCAAATGCAGCAATATATTATGTTTTAAACCAATCATTTAAAATTACTGAGTATTCCAAGCCATCATTGGTTGTCAATCCTCCAAGTATATATTTCGATCCAAGATTATATGATTTCAATTATTATTTTTTATATTTAAGACGTTAAAATTTTTGAAAAAACTAACTTTGGATTACTGAAAAATTTAACACAATTTAGATATTTTCTGAATACTTAAATGAAAATAAATATTTGTTTCGGAAAAAATAGTCCAAAATAAACACATTGGGATGTAAACAAAGATTTGTTTAGAACAACATCTTCCCAAATATATAATTTTTGTGTGTACCAAATATTATATGTTTAGAGTGTATCCTAAATATGTATATGTTTCAAGCCAAATATGTTTGGGACAATATACTACAGGAGCGATTTTTTTTCAGCGTGTAGAAAAAAAATATTACTACATACCAAATTTGAAGTCAATCGGTTACTCCTTTCGAGAGTTATCGTGCGCACCAGCCAGCAGACAGACAGACAGACAGACAGACAGACAGACAAACAGACAAACAGACAAACAGACAAACAGACAAACAGACAAACAGACAAACAGACAGACGGACAAACAGACAAACAGACAAACAGACAAACAGACAAACAGACAAACAGACAAACAGACAAACAGACAAACAGACAAACAGACAGACAGACAGACGGACGGACATTGCTCATTCGATTTAAAATGACCCAAACGGATTTCCTCCGTACATACTTAGGGTCTTAGATCACTCCTTCGATGCGTTACACTTTTTTCCGTAGCAAATGATATATACCCTCGTCACACTAAAGTGAGGGTATAAAAACGCCCCTTAAAATGGGCAGGGCGGGGATAAAATGTTCTATCCAAAGTATTTTAATATATATGTCAGAACACACCAAAGCCCAAAACTAAGCACAAACACCAAATAAAAACCGTCAAATTCCAGTCAAAACCATATTTAGCCTGTTCGCGCAGCAATGCTATCTCTACTGCCACTATGTCGTATAAATAACATTAATTATAAGACTAATTAATACACATACGTACTAGTGGTCGAAGCAGTAACGATACCAGTAAAGAGAGTTTTGACAGGAATTTGAGTATTTTTGGTGTTTGTATTACGTTTTGGGCTTTGGTGTGCTCTGATATAGTAATAGTAAAATTTCATGGCCAATATTTTTGTAGAACATTTCATCCCGTCGCTCCCGAGTTATGACAAATTAGTTATTTATCGGGTTATTAAAAATGTCTCAACAAAATTAAAAATTTCTTGACCACATTTTGCGATTTTGAAACACTAGATGCTGTGTTTTCAAACCAGTTTGTTTTACATATTTTATTCACATAGACTATACCTACAATTATGCGAAGGACCAAAAAACAAAATTCCAATCGGTTAGCTAAAGGGTTTTCCAACAAGAGGTGTTATTTTGGTATTTAAAGAAAAATGCCATTTTTTTGAGATAAATTATCGGATGTTTATTTCATAATAAAGAGAAAGGTATGCCGTTAATAATGAAAAACAACATCAGCCAAATGACCACCACAACCACGCTTACAGGACCATATCCTTTTCATGAAATTTTCAATAAGCAAATCGCAAAGTGGCTTCCCTATGTCCTCAATGGCCTCACGAATTCTGTCTTTGAGGTCTTGAATCGAAGCTGGGCTGTTGGCGTAGACCTTATCTTTCACGTGGCCCCTAAGGAAGAAGTCGCAAGGTGTTAAATCACAAGATCTCGGTGGCCAATTGTGATCACCTCTTCGAGAGATAATACGGTTCGGAAACTTTTCCCGTAACAGAGCAATGGTTTCGTTGCTTGTGTGGCACGTAGCGCCGTCTTGTTTAATGTAAACGTTGTCCAGATCAATACCATCCAACTCCGACCATAAAAAATCATCAATCATCTCTCGATAGCCGTAACTGTTGATCCAACCTCATTTTCGAAAAAGTAAGGTCCAATACCCCGCCGGACCATAAACCGCACCAAACAGTCACAAGTTGAGGATGGAGAGGCTTCTCATCAATAACTCTTGGGTTTTCCGAGCCCCAGATGCGACAATTTTGCTTGCTGACGTAACCACCGAGGTAGAAATGGGCCTCTTCAGTCAAGATGATTTTTAGATGATTTTCGAATTTTAATAATTTCAATGCGTTGTTGAATCGTGTGTGGTTCCATTTTTAATAATGGCGTAGTTTCTACTTGTCAAAGAATAAAAGCTTCAAAAGTGACATCTAACGAAATACCGGGTGATTCAAAATAACACCTCTTGTTGGAAAACCCGTTATGAAGAAAATCGGTTCCCATTTAGATACCGACCCCATGTAGAACACATTTCTCTAAATAACCGAAAATTAGTCCGGATTTAGAGCATTGTCAGAATATTTAATATCGACCTATGTAGTTTATTTTTGGCTAACATGTTTATAAACAGTTACAAATAGGAAGAATAAGATCTCGCTATCATTTTTTTAAAAAAAAAAATTTCCAAAAAACTTTATGGGCATTTTAACTTTTGAAAAAATTAAAAAAAAATAGTTTTTGTGTTTTACGAAATTTGTAACTGCTCTCGAACGGCTGAACCGATTTTTGCAAATTTTACTTTGTTTTGAAGAGGACATAATGCGCTATTTTTTGTAAATTTTTTTTTGGAAATTTAAAAAAATATTACTAATGTTTCTTTTAAAAAAACCTTTGTAGAAAAAATTGCTCCCCTCGATTTTTTTCGAATTTTCACAAAATATTCGTCGCACTCTCACAAATCCACAAAAGTAAAAAAATTTTAGTGGCTCAATATTTGTAAAACTTATGGACGAAAAACCAAGACTAGTCTGACAATTTTCGACTGTTTTTGCACTACTCAGTGGGACGAATTAAAAAAGGGGAAATAATTCGACCGTTTCTTAAGCAAACAACCGATTGCTACCAAACTTGGCATGGTAGATGACGAGGTGTTTGAGAAGTTAGGTTTTATATTTGGGCCCCCTATGTCGATGTTCCGGATTTGATGTTCCGGATTTGATGTTCCGGATTTGAGAGAGTGCGACGAATATTCTGTAAAAATTTAAAGAAAATCGAGGGGGAGCAATTTTTTCTACAAAGGTTTTTTAAATTTTTTTTTAAATGATAACGAGATTTTATTTTACATATTTGTAACTGCTTAACAACATTTTAGCTAAAAATAAACTACATAAGTTGATATTAAATATTCTGAGCCAGCAATAACATTGTGAAACAAAATTGAACTTTTTCGAAAATAACAAGGTTCTGACAACGGATTCTGATAGAGGGGCGTTTTGAAAGTTTACGTATGGAGATGATTTTAGAGAGTTGTCAATATTTCCCTCTTTATACCCTCACTTTAGTGATACGAGGGTATATACGAGTATCATTTTCAATTGCGTTTGAATCGGCATAGGATCCTTACATTTACGTATAGGCAGCAATATTAAATATTAAATATTACTTAAAACACTATGAGGATCGTATTTGTGGTCATTTTTGGATATATATCCAAGAAAAATGAGGAAGGCGGGGTGTAATGTTCTACAAAAATGTTGGCCATAGAATCTATATATATAAAGAAGAATGTGTGTTTGTTTGTTTGTTTGTTTGTTTGTTTGTTGGTTTGTTGGTTTGTTTGTACCGAATAGACGTCTAAACGGCTGGACCGATCTTCTTGAAATTTTCACAGAATGTACATATGTGGGGCGTGGTGAAAATAGGGTACTTGAATTTTCGATATATCAAGTGGGCGTGGCCCCGCCCACATAAAATAAATTTTAAAATTGAGATATCTTGCACAATTTGTTAGCGAGAGTGCTGTAATTTTTTTCATATGTATCTGGTGGTGGTCTACGTGATTGGTCCAAAAATGGGCGTGATCGGACCAAGGGGCGTGGCCCCGCCCATATAAGCCAAATTTTGGAATTGAGATATCTTACACAATTTGTTAGCGAGATTGTTGTACTTTGGTGCATATGTATCTGGTGGTAGTCTACGTGATTGGTCCAAAAGTGGGCGGGATCGGACCAATGGGCGTGGCCTCGCCCGAATTTTGAAATGGAGATATCTTCCACAATTTGTTAGCGAGAGTGCTGTAATTTGGTGCATATGTATCTGGTGGCAGTCTACGGGATTGGTCCAAAAGTGGGCGGAATTGGACCAACGGGCGTGGCCACGCCCACATAAGACAAATTTTTAAATTGCGATATCTTACACAATTTGTTAGCGAGAGTACTGTAATTTTGTGCATATGTATCTGGTGGCAGTCTACGGGACTGTACCAAAAGTGGGCGGAATCGGACCAATGGGCGTGGCCCCGCCCATGTAAGACAAAATTTTAAATTGAGATATCTTGCACAATTTTTTAGCAAGAGGGTTTAATTTTGTTTACATGTATCTGGTAGCAGTCCACGTGTTTTGTCTAAAAAAGGGCGCGATCGGAGCAATGGGCGTGGCCCCGTCTATATAAGCCAAATATTGAAATCGAGATATCTTACACAATTTGTAAAAGAGAGCGCTGAAATATTGCGTATATGTATCTGGTACAAGACTGCGTAATTGGTCCAAAAAATGGGCGGGATCGGTCCAGTGGGTGTGGCCCCGCCCATATAAGCAAAATTTTAAAATTGAGATATCTTGCACAATTTATTAGCGAGAGTGCTGTAATTTTGTGTATATGTATCTGGTGGAATTCTACGTGATTGGTCCAAAAATGGGCGTGGCCCCGCCCATATAAGGCAAATTTTGGAATTGAGATATCTTGAGCAATTTTTTAGCGAGAGTGCTGCAATTTTGTGTGTATATATCTGGTGGCAGTCTACGTCACTGGTCCAAAAATGGGCGGGATCGGACAAATGGGCGTGGCCACGCCCATATAAGGCTAATTTTGGAATTAGGATATCTTGAGCAATTTTTTAGCGAGACTGCTGCAATTTTGTGTATATATATCTGGTGGCAGTCTACGTGACTGGTCCAAAATGGGCTGGATCGGACAAATGGGCGTGGCCCCGCCCATATAAGGCTAATGTTGGAATTGAGATATCTTTTTTTAGCGATAGTGCTGTAATTTTGTGTATAAGTATCTGGTGACAGTCTACGTGATTGGTCCAAAAATGGGTGGGATCGGATCAATGGGCGTGGTCCCGCCCATATAGGCCAAATTTTGAAATTGAGATATATTACACAATTTGTTAGCAAGAGTGCTGACATTTTGCGTATATATATGTATCTGGTGACAGTCTACGTGATTGGTAGAAAAATGGGCGGGATCGGACCAATGGGCGTGGCCCTGTCCAAATTGAGATATCTTGCACAATTTATAAGCGAGATTGCTGTAATTTTGTGTATATTTATCTGGTGACAGGCTACGTGATTGGTAAAAAAATTGGAGGGATTGGACCACATGAGCCATGTTTTGAAATTGATATATCTTGATAAATTTGTTAGAGAGATTGCTGAGTTTTTTGTATGTGTATTTTGCGGCAGTCTACGTTATTAGTCCAAAAATGGACGGGATCAGAAATCTGAAATCTGGGGCAACGAAGTGGACCGGGTCCAGCTAGTTTTACTATATGTGTCAGCACACACAAAAGCCCAAAATTTATCACAATAAAATTCTAGTCAAACTCCTCTTTACTGATATAGTTATTGTCGTATAAGTAATATAATTCATTCGTTTTTGCTGGAATTTTACTTTTTTTTTGCTGTTTGTATTACGTTTTGGTTTGTTCTGACACATACAGTCAAATTTTATGACCAAGATTGTAAAACATTTCATCCTCGCCCACCCCATTTTTGGGGTGTTTTTTCCGATTTATTAAAATAGATCCGAAAAAGGCCGTTATGTGGTGGTGGAACTAGAGGGTTAAAGTGTTCCATAAAAAAAGATCCTCGTAGTGTTTTAAGTAATATTGCTGAACATATCCTATTTGTAAAAAGTAAGGATCGCAAGGTTTTCTATGCCACTTCATCATAAGAATGTGAAATCGACCTCCATACGAAAACGTTCGTATATTCTTTTTATAACACTCACCCCCAACTCCTTTCAGAAAAAGTTGCCAGATCCTCGTTAATTTTGTTGTGTAACACACAGTGTAAAATGTGTGCTTATTCCGCTCGAATACGGTGGCGTGGGTATCATAAAGTCGGCTCCGCCCACTTTATTCTTTCTTTACTCGTTTTTACTCGTAAGTGTAACACATCGAAGGAGCGATCTAAAAGCGCAAGTATGTTCGGCGAAAATCCGTTTTAGGCATTTTAAGACATTTGAGCAATGTCCGCCCGTCTGTCTGCCTGGAGCGCACGATAACTCCTTCACAAAGGGTTGAAATTTAGTAAAATATTGATTCTATATTACTTATCCGAATCTTCTGTTATTACACACATGGTAATAGTTTATGTGTCGCTATCACCTTGAGAAAAATGCTTATAACTTTAATATCAGTGCATAGTATCTACAGCCCAGTGAATTTTTCTTTTCTTTTTTATAGTAGTATTTAAAATACTTTTAATTTCACTTACAATGTTTCTTGTCTGTCTTTTACAAATTCAATAATTTTTCTCTTAAAACTATTATAATCTCTTTCATTTTTTAAATCATTTGGAATCGTATTATATAGTTGAAGGCCTTTATAAAATAATGTCTTTTCGAAAACTTTGGGCATTCCTCAGATGATACGCTTGTACATCGCCAACCTGCCTCAATTGTTCCTTCAAGTATTCTGGTCCGTTCATTTTAGTCCTCTGAATAAAGTTTAATGTGTTCAATTCTAGCCTTTTCTTAATATTAAACCATTTTAAAGTTTGGAGCATCTATTGTATAGGTGTGTACCGGTTACATTTTAATATTGTCCTCATAGATTTATTTTGAAGTTTTTGTAGTCGTTCGGTTTGTGAGTTTGTGCAACAAGTGTATAGAATTGTGGAACCATATTCGAAATGAGGTTTTATTATTGTATTATAAATGTTTATTGCCGTCATTATTGATATTTTGTTTCGTATACGTTTGAAATATCCGATTTTTTCCCTATTTTTTTGCACATGAAGTCAACGTGTTCTTTAAATTTTAATTTGCTATCGATTATGAATCCCAAGTATTTGATATTATTAACCTTTTCAATAATTTCGTTGTTAATTGTGAATGTATAGTTATTATTTATGTTTATTTCCATTAGTTTAGTTTTCTTCTCATTCAATTTCAGCTTATTAATTTTTAGCCATTGATTTATATTATCCATATCATTTATCAGATTTCCTCGACAATCTTCATCAGTTTTATCCTCATTAAAAATTAGTGTATCATCCGCGCACATTACGATTTCACATTTTCTTAAAATTGTCGGCATGTCATTTATATACAATATGAATAGTAAAGCGCCCAAAACAGGTCCTTGAGGTACACCATACTCGTGGTTTATTGCACATGAATTAATATTATTTATTTTAGTTATTTGTCTTCTATTTGTTAGAAACGATTTGAACCAATTTAGTTCTTTTCCTAATTGTAAAGTTTGTTTATCAGTATGTGACGGTCAATTATCTCAAAAGCTCTTTTGAAGTCCAGGAATAGGGCCATAATTTTATTTCTTCTCTCTCTTGATTTCCATCTGTTTATTACGTTATTTACTGACGTTTCGAATGAATATTCTTTTCTGAAGCCCGATTGAAATTTAGATAGTATTTTATTTCGCTCTATATACTCTTCCAATTCATTTTTGACCACTTTCTCCAATATCTTTTCGCATACACCAAGTGAATTTATAGGTCGATACTCTTCACATTTTCTAGTTTTTTTTTTCAATTTTTTGTATTTGTGTTACGGTAGATCCTTTCCATCTTTCAGGGAACACACCAGTTGGCAAGCCCCTTTGGTACCGCGTCATTGGCAAGCCCCTTTTGTTACCTCGCACTCAAATGGACCGCTTTTCACAAAAACTTAACTGCTTATAGCTTTAATACCAGTGCATACAGATACCTGAAATCTTGTGCAGTGTAATGCTGTTATAGTACCTAGGGTCCGGTGAAAATTTGACGTTATTGCCACTCCCCTTTTGGTACCTCCCACTCAAATTAACCATTTAACAATAGTGAACTGTTTACAATTTGAATACCAGCGCATACAAATACTTGAAATGTTGTACAGTGTAATGCTTTTATAGTACCTATAGTCCAGTAAAAATGGGCGTCATTGACACGACCCTTGGCCTAAAAGATAACAGCTTATAACTTTAATTCCAGCGCATACTTTAAAGTTATAAAGATGCAATTTAAATTGATAAATATTTAATTAAAAAAAAATAATAAATTTACGAATATTTTATGACTGCTAGTGAGGGGGATTCGTAAGTCCGTTTAGACGACTGAAATTTTCTTATTTGAAGATAGTTCAAATGTAAATATATTTTTAATTGAAACATTTTCACTGATATTTCTCTCTGTGCATTGTTATTGTCTTTTGGTTCAAGATTAAATTGCAGAACGTTAAGTCTATAAAATACTTACACAGCCCATACAATGTAGGCAGCTTTGGAAAAAAATCCCATTGTCAATGAAATTCCTCAAATTCCAAAATTCCGCAATAGTACAGTTGGAGGTTTCGGTGGGATTTGTTATTGGACTCGTGGAATCAACACAAATCAGCAGCAAAGACGGGAAGTTCATCACATGCATTCTAAGATTTTCAGACACCAAGGATAGTGTTTCAATAGCACAGTGAGTCAGTCAGTCCGTGAGTGAGTGAGTGATCCAATTAAATAGACAACTTTAGGAATGCTTTTGATTGTGTCTTTTTAGATTTGTTATTATTTGTGATATTGTTTATATATTATTTTTTATTCCTTTTGCACCCACATTTAGAATTTTATTTATAAAGATACACTGTAAAAGAAATCACTGTTAACATTTTAGAAATTCTAAGCTAACGCTCACAACGAAATTTCAACGATATCAAAGAACTTTAATTTTCGCGAACAACACATTGTGAAGTTTTTAAAATTTATATTTATTTATATTGTTTATTCTTTTTTTATATGTTTTGTGTGGTTAACGCGACCGATAAAACTCGTTTATGAATTTATGATGGGGAGAGATCCCATTCCACAATCATCCCATCCTCGTCAGTGTTATTATTGTAGTGGGTGCGTCGTCCCAACTGTTGCAGCTGACCGTTCGAGCGTTCTTTTAAAATGCGTTTTTTTTTTGTTAAGTTAATTTTATTAATTTACTTTTCATTTCGAGTCTATGCGTTTTGTTCATTGCTATTGTTCGTGTAACGACGAAGTCGACGACAATAGGTTTTGACGATTTCACAATATTAGGTATTTAATCGATTGGTTTGGTGGGTAATGTCCCCCAATTTGTATTATGTTCAAATATTGCAATCGACAGATACGCTCCACAAAGACCCAACCTTGCTGACAGGCAGAACTTTCAACACTCCGAACATTTTGTAAAAATAAATAAATAAATAAATAAAAAGAACTGTTGACTGACTGAACGAACATGGTCGTTGGTCGCCTTCGTACGTACGTATGTATGTATGAGTTGCCTGTCTGTACTCATATATATATATATATATATAAATATTATTAATTGATTATTGCGAAGGGTTTATTGCATTAAAGTCTATTTAAGATAAGCGTTTATTCTCGCGCCTCTATAACATACATAGTTAGAGCTTATGAGTGAGAGTGAGATTAGTAAATTTAGAAGCGTGCGCTCACCATACCTAAACGTGTGCGGGGGTGGTGGTGGACCTTCAGAGGGTGGTTATTTACTCATCAAATGTGTGGTTAATTTTTATATTGACACTGACGGCAGAAAAGGAATAAAAAACCGCTATTCTTAAGACAACTCTGTTAAGATAAAGATGTCAACAGTACTTAAATATATCGATACATCCATTCTAAAACATGCTAAGTCGATTTAACATGTATTTAGGGAGACTGCATTTTTAATTTCTAAATACATATTTCCAATTATATTCAGTCAAAATTTGTTGTTTATCCGTCAATCCAATCAAAAGTTATTCACAAAACTGTACAGGTTATTCGATTTGCACTAAAAAGGAATTCCACACAAATTCAAAAACTTCGTCAAATTTTAATCGTCTCTTCTGAAAACTACCTTCCTGCACTTATTAGCATAGTTTAGAAAGGAGTTATCGATTAATTATTATAATTATATATATAATTATAACCATCACAGTTTGATTAAGTTTCTTTGAGGTTAATAAACTGTTAATAACATTCTCATCCTTTGCTTTATAACCTAAATAGTTTATTTTCAATTTAGTTGTACGCGGTGTTGCTAGAAGTGAATTTTGGCGGATTTTTATGACCGAAAACTAATTTTTCTGATATGACTATTTTGAATTATATGAAAAAAATACTTAGTATTTTTAGTTTCAGTTTTAGCCATGGTCCTTTTTTAAATATGGAATGAAAAAAAAACATTTTCAAAACGCTCTGCCAGCTTGGGATTAGTCTCATGTTCATCTACAGGTGCATTAAACTGTTTGAGGAGACTGGAGATGTCAAAGACCGCCACCGGTCGGGACGCCCTCGTACTGTTCGAACTCCGCAGGTCGTCAAACCAAGAATTTAGCGAATTCCACTCCGACAGAAAATCGTGGGCCGTGAGATGAATTACACAAAAGTCCATGAGTCGAATTATTAAAAAAGACTTGAAATTTGGGGATCTCAAAGGATACAATGGGCATTTGTTGACTTCAGCTTTATAAAAAAAATAGGAAAGAAAAATACAAACCCCTTTTGGTGTAGCACGCTGATAACTTGCACAAAAAAAATCTTGTTCACATATGAAAAAAATTTTACTCTGCAAGAAAAATTCAACAAACGGTATGCACGGATCCAAAAGGTCCGTCATATAACTTTAATCGTGGTTTGATGGGGTGTCTCCTACGATGGGGTCGCTGACTTGCATTTCTGTGAAATAGGGGTCAAAACATTGGCCACAAATGACCAAGAAACCGCTTTGGAAGCTGTTGTGAAACCTCTTAACCATTCCCTATTCCGAAATCAGGCATGGACTTTCCAGTAGCGACTTTCCATAAGCGGTGTTGCCAGACGAAAATCGTCAAAAAATCGTCACCGCAAATATCTAGCAGTAACATACAGCTTTTGAGTTTTTTAGGGCGAAGAGTATGTTTCAGAGACAAATATGTATTAATAGGTACCCCCAAATGATTTGATGTTCATCAAAATGAACTTAAATTAATTTTTTTGAGCCGATAACACCCTTGTCGGGGTGGATGTTAATCTGTCAATTACCAATGATGGTAAGAATTCTACAGATTAACATCCATCACGCTAAAGCAGCCTCAGCGGCCCTATTGCTGCGCCTGTACACAGGCGCAGTAGACATCGTCCTGATACAGAAGCCCTACGTAGTGGGAGGAAGGGTGTGCGGTATTAGGACACCCAACTTTAAACTGCTTGTGGCTAACTGTAAGGCACTCCAAGAACCTGCATTTTGACCAGGAAACATCTAAGTATCTTTCTCCTGACTAATTTAAGTGGTAAAGACCAAACAGCTGCTAGCCTGGAGATCGGTAATCGCATATATTGGGCGGTCTCCACCTACTTGCCTTATGAATCTGTAGTACCGACTACTCTATTCAGGGATGTAGTAGAAGAAGCAACGTCTGACGAGCTCGAGCTGATTATTGGCGCAGACACGAACGCTCATCATACTATCTGGGGTAGTACGGATATAAAGAATATGGGTGATTCGCTTCTTGACTTTATTCTAACTACCAACCTTAGTATTTGTAACATAGGTAATAAACCGACCTTTACAATTAAAGACAGACAAGAAGTACTCGACGTAACGTTTGCTACTGACCGGCTGTCAGACAAAATTATTGGGTGGAATGTACTGGACGACCACTCATTCTCTGATCACCATTATATTGAGTTCAAACTCGCGGAAAAGCGCCTAAACCTGCCGTCCACAGAAATGTTAGGAAGACAAAGTGGCACCTGTATGAGAAGAATTTCAAGAAAGTCCTCAACTCTAAACTTCTGTACGAACCGAATGACAAAGCCGGTCTGGATAATCTGGTCGATCATATCACCATATCATTCAATAGATCCCTTGAAGAAGCCTTTCCAAAAACAAGGTACAAGGGTAAAACTAAACCCCAATGGGCTAACGGCTATGAAAAAGACCTGCAACAAGCTACTCAATAAGGCTAAATCTACTGGGTCGCTAATGGTTGGGATGCCTATAAAGAGCAACTCAAGATCTATAAGAAGGAGCTTAGAAAGGCGCAAAGGCGCTCTTGGTATACCTTCTGTGGTGAAGTGGAAAAGGTCTCCGACGCCGCTAGGCTGAGGAAGATATTATCTGCTTCACCCTGTACATTGGGTATTTACAGGATGAGGCAAATAACTGGACCAAAAACAGCGAGCAGTCGCTCAATGTACTGCTCGACACACATTTCCCGGGGAACTCTGTAACAGAACCCGAGGATCAGCAGGACCAACAAGAGTGCGAGTGCACTGCGAGCGTCGCTAGCTTCTTGACTGAGAGATCCAGAATAAGCTGGGCTATTAATAGCTTTGAGCCCTTCAAGTCACCTGGACCAGATGGCATCACTCCAGCAGAAATGCAGAAAATGTTAAAGTACATTATCCCCTGGCTGGAGAAAATTTATGTAGGCTGTATCAGGGTTTCATACGTCCCGAATCGATGGAGGGATACCAAAGTGGTATTCATACCTAAAGCGGAAAAGATATCACACACTAGGCCAAACGACTTCAGACCAATTAGCCTATCCGCAAAGAGGAGTACTGTCTCCACTAATTTGGAACCTAGCGGTGAATGAAATCCTGCTAGATCTAGAACGTTGTGGCTGCAAGGTCGTGGCATATGCGGACGACGTGGCAATCGCAGTGAGTGGCAAATTCGTAAACGTCCTCAGAGACATCCTACAGGTGGCTCTGAACAAGTTGGCTAGATGGGCCAGAAGCAGCGGTTTGGGCGTTAACCCCAACAAGACAGAATTGGTTTTCTTTACTAGGATGAATAATGTCCCACATGTGGACCCTCCACCTCGGATAAATGGAACAGATCTAGTCTTTTCTGAAAGTGCACAATTTTTAGGAATAATTCTAGATAGGAAAATGTTATTTAGACTTAACGTATTGGAACGTGTAAGGAAGGCCAACGTCGCCTTATATTTCTGCAAAAAGGCTGTAGGGTCGCGGTGGGGACTCTCCTAAAATCGTCCACTGGATATATATAGCAGTAGTTCGTCCAATACTGTTATACGGTAATGTGGTATGGTGGACGGCAACTGACAAACTAACCATCACCAACCTACTAACAAAGGTTCAGAGAACTGCCTGCCTGAGAATAAGCGGAGCCTTAAGGACTACAGCGACCGAGTCTCTATAAGCCCTACTCCATATACTGCCGATTAATATTGTGGCGAGAGAAGTTGCAACCAAAGCGGCAATAAGATTAAACTGCCTATCAATGTGGAGGTACAAGAACTACATACGGCCACATGAGGATATCTAAGTGTAGTGCTATGGTAACCGACCGAGTAGACTATACACCAACTGTGTACACCTTCGAGAGAAATTACATCACTATGATTCCCGCCAGAGATGAATGGGTCGACAGAATACCAGGTAATAGAAACCATCTCCACTTTTACACGGATGGTTCGAAGCTTGATGAAAAGGTTGGCTTCGGAGTACACTGTGCAGAGCTTAGATTGGATATAGCTCACAGACTACCAGATACCTGCAGTGTCTATCAAGCCGAAATAATGGCAATATGGGAAGTCGCCAAGTGGCTGAGTCGCAACATAGTAACCAACACTGGCGTTGTCATTTACTCGGGCAACCAGGCTGCCATTAATTCTCTGGAGGCAACATCCCTAAATTCACAAAACAGCCCTCGACAGCCGCAGATCTCTTAACGAGATGGCTGAGCAGTTTAATATACACCTCATATGGGTGCCTGGGCATAGGGATATCCCGGGGAACTGCAAAGCCGATGAACTTGCTAGGAAAGGGACGACATTACAAATTCTCGAAGAATTTGCATATATTGGTGGCTACTATCCAAGTGCAAGCTTTGGCTTAGACAAGAGGCAATCAGGCAGCCCAACGAAAGATGGACAGAAATCGGCACCTGCAGGATAGCTAGACAAATCTGGCCAAGGTATGACCTGGAGAGCATTGATCACTTGCTATCAGGGTTGCCAGAAAAAAATTGCTGATGTCCCCAAATTTTCCCAAGAAAATCCCCAACTTAACCCCAAATAAACAAGTCAAAACTACAAATATCACCAATTGAATCGAAAAACACCATTCAGAAAACTATCCCTTTTGATTTAACAAACTTTGAGACAATAATTCTAGTACATACGATTTTTTGGCGTTTTTAATCTTTCAAAATTCGTTGTAGTTTTCTGGTACAGATCTCAAAAGCTACCTTGTTCAGGAATTTTTCTAAAAGTACCATTTGTTAAAATGTCTTTTGAACAGTTTCATGTATTATTTTTTGTGTTGACAGAAGGTCAGAATATAGAAAATATTCTTTATTCTTGAAGAGTATCAATTCAGGTCCTTAATTTTGGACTAAGGGGTCAAACTATTATGAACTGATCATGAAAACTCCAAATAGAGCTTTGATTTACTTTAAAAATATAGCAATTTAATTGAATTTTAGATTCGTCTGTCGAACTAGTGTAACTTCTAATACTTTAAAATGATAATACATGACATCTATGTATATTTCAATGTAGTAATAAATATAGTTATTTAAGCATCACCAACAATACCTCAAGTCTTGGTATTGTAAATGGTTTTGAAAAATTTATTTTTTTCGGCTATTCATTTGATGAATATTTATGCTTAATGGTGCAAATACTCGGACTATGTTTTAATATGATCACAATTTAAACTTAGTAAGAGCCTGAAAAGGCTCGTACTATTTTTTAAAAGAAAATACTCGTTAAAAATGGTTCAAGAAATTGTATTATCAAAAAAGTGTTTCGGGTACTAAGGACTTTAAATAGCCAAAAGATTTTAACAGAATCAAATCTATCAATTACAAATTCGTTTTCTCGTATAAATTCTTAGCAACTTATTCCAATTCAGTCTTTTTTATTACAAAGTTAACGTTAACGAAAATCTTTCTATTGCATAAAAACCCCAAGAAATCCCAATAAAATTTACAAAATCCTCTGAGAAAAACCCCATCCCCAAATTATTTTTTTTATCCCAATTTGCATTGACATAACCCCAGTATTGGGGTCAAAACCACAGTTCTGGCAACCCTGCTTGCTATGCGACTGCCCCACTCTGAGTACACGACGACTGGACATACTGGGGTCGGCCTTCCTAGGCAGCCAACAGATCTTTCCAGTACCGATATTCGTACTATCGATAAATTTGTATATCAAACAGGTTGGTTTCGATGAGGGGCATTTCAGCCACCCTAACCTAAACCTAGGGGCAATATGAAAGACATATTTTATGAAAATATTTATTTGAGTACAAAAAAAAACATCAGGCATGATTTTTTAATAGATAATTTTTAATACATTACAAAATATTGACAAATTTTCTTCAATCGCAAAAGTAGGATTATACATATAACCTTTATAATCTATAAACATATGTACATGAATATTGTAAGTTAAAGTGCTAAACTGACTGGTTAACCAACTCGTCAAGGGGCTGTCCATCTACATAGCTATCACTCTACGAGTATTCAAAATATGTCACATAAATCCTCTTATCTTATTTTTTCTATTAACCTGGAATAAAATCCACAATAATTCTTAGAAAGTAATCAAGTTTTATTCTTATTCCTTAACTGGATGTTGATGACCGTCGATATTGCGCTTTACGCATTCTGCCGATTGTATATTTTTGCATAAATTCATTTGCATATCATTTCGTACAATTATGTTGCATTATTATTATTTCTTCTAATTTTTCCAATTAACACTTAAATATGTATAATTTTTTGCACTTGTAATTTTCCATATTAATTATTCACTGCATTCTTAAAAGCCGTTATAAGACTTGACAAAACGTTTAATGGATTACGAGTATTTGTTAGAGCGCCACGCCACGGCCGACGGATGGAAAATTATAAAGATTAGTAATAGTTGTTAATTTATTCAAATTGGTCATGTCGACTATATTTGGTAATGGTGGTGGTGGTCGGTCACTCTGCAAAGCAGTCGATCACTTCACTATTTTAAATCACATATGACGAGGGGCGTGTGCCGCCAAAAACAGTAGCGAATGCATTTAAAAATTTCGATGACAATAAAAACAAAATAAAACTAACCACCGCCACCGAATGGTTAGGAAAATATACAAAAGCAAAAAAAAATAACACAACTTCCGATTGAAAGGCTCGCGCTCGCTTGATCGTTATCGGTCGATGAAGTGGCGTTGTTTTGGAGTTTTGAATAGAGTAGAATGCGCGCGCGCGTTCGCTTTAATACAGTTTTCACTTGGGAATGAAACGTTTTTGTTGTAAACATTGGTGATAAATAAATTCATTTTCGTGTGCAGCCAAAGAACCGAACCCCGAGAAACCGAAATTAGCAACAAGAGGCAACAGTCAAACAGGCAGCTCCCCAATGTGTATTATTATTATTATTTAATTGTTATTAGCAGTACTTTAGTTAAACAATAAAAAAAAACAAACAAAAACACTAGTAGAAAATGCTCTCTGCGGCAAAACAAAACAAAAAATGAGAGAGAGGCAACCGGCAGCAGCGCCGCAGCAGCAGCAACAACAGTCAATCGTACACAGCGTTACCAGATGATATGTTTAAACTTATATTTCAATTTTTTCAAATGAAAAATATAACTTTTAAGTTTTTTCTTCCACAAATAAGTTTTTTTAAATTCCCTAAAAATTTGTTGTGTTTGTTTATTGTTGGTGTGTTGTTTTGTTATTCAGTCAGAATTTATTTTGGTGTGAGACAATATGTTTCAGTTACATTCTGTCGATTGCAAAATGTTATAGAAACAAATACAAAACAAGTAAGAAATTTCAGTCGCATATACCGACTAAGGTGTACCTTAACTTTGCGTGCAATGTAAATATACGAGGGCGGTTCGGAAACTTCTTAGCCTAGCACAAAAAGCGCGGTATAAACAGAAAAATGTTAAGTGTTTTGGAAACTTCCATCTCTGCTATGAACACATGTTAAATTTTGTTTCGATCTGGCAACTCCTTCATATAGAAACAGGTGTTCACAAAAGACGCATCCGCGATTTTTTACAATGGAAGAATTAGAAATGCCTGGTGTCATTAAATATTTACATAAAAAAGGTTTATCGGACAAGAAATTCATAATGATATGGTGAATGTGTTAGGTGAAAGTGCTCCTTCATATGCAACGGTAAAAAATTGGGTTGCTGAATTTTAACGTGGTCGTACAAGCATTGAAGATGAACCAGGTAGTGGACGTCCAAAAACAGCAACAACAACAGAAATTGTAGCCAAAGTGCATGATATGGTATTAAATGATCGAGGAATAAAAGTGCGTGAAATAGCTAATATCATGGGCATCTCAAATGATCGAGTCCATTTAATTTTGCATGAAGAACTACAGATGAAAAAGCTTTCTGCAAGATGGGTGCCACACTTGTTAACAGTCGACCAAAAACGCATAAGAATGAACATTTCTCAAGCTTGTTTGGATCGTTTTAAGCGAAATAAAATGAATTTTATAACTGTTGATGAGACATAGATACTCCAGAGACAAAAGAACAATCCAAACAATGGACTGAAGCTGGAGGAAGTGCCCCAAACAAGGCAAAAACAATTCAATCGGCTGGTAAGGTTATGGCAACGGTTTTTTGGGACTTCAAAGGTATTTTATTGATTAACTATCTGCAAAAGGGTAAAACAATAAATTCAGAGTACTATTGCAACCTTTTGGATCAATTAAATGTACAAATTCGAGAAAAACGTCCTGGCTTACAACACAAAAAAATAATTGATCATCAAGACAACGCACTAGCGCACAAGAGTGTTTTAACAATGGCTAAAATCAACGAATTAAAGTACGAGTTGCTTGACCACCTACCTTATTCTCCTGATTTAGCTCCAAGTGACTTTTACCTGTTCCCAAATCTAAAAAAATTCCTTGCTGGCAAGCGTTTTACCTCAAATGAAGATACAATTACAGTTGTAAACCACTACTTTGAAGACCTTGAGGAAAACGATTTTAATCAAGGGATAGAATTGCTAGATAAGCGTTGGACTAAGTGTATTGAAGTTTCAGGAGATTATATTGAAAAATAAAAATATTTCTGAAAAACTAAGTATTCTCTTTCATTGATAGGCTAAGAAGTTTCCGAACCGCCCTCGTACACTGGTGTACGTACTAATGTTAAGAGCTATTTAATTTTTGTATGTCTTGACACTTTTTGTATGGGAGGTACTAAAAGGGGGGTGTGGTGATAACTCCAATATTTATATATTGCTATATATATTTCTCGCCTAGGCAACACTTAGTGTGGCGCCATCTGACATTTTTATTGGAAAGTTTGACTTTTGTCATTTGAGCGCGAATTGTTTTGGTTACAGTGTGTTGAAAATTCACCTCCAAAACATGGTTTTTGAACGCTTGAACAGCTGCTTCAAGCGTCGAAAAACGTTGACCACTCATTTTTTTACTTAAAGTTAACCCTTTGTGTGGGAGGTATCAGAAGGAGTGGACCAATATGACCCATCTTAGAACTTAGCCGGAGATGGAGAAAAATATCACCTCATTCCAAAGTCAATCTGTTAATCTCTTCGAGAGTTATCGTGCACACCAGCCAGCAGACAAACTGAGAGACTGACGGACGGACATTGTTCAAATGACTTAAAATTACCCAAATCGAATTTTCGCCACATATAAATGGGATTTATGTCACTCCTGTGATGTGACATAATTGGAGTCTTAGGTCACTCCTTCGATGTGTATCACTTTTGGCTTGTAGCAAATTATATATACCCTCATTACACTTAAGTGAGGGTATACAAATGGTAGCAAGTTTTAATTACTTGGTAGAACTGACTGCAGTTTCTATAGACAGCACTTTATCATCTTCAGAATTCAATAGCAGTAATATATCTCTATAACTTAAATAAGCTTGAAATACAAATGGAGATAGTAAATTAGGTGTGAAAATAATTACTAACCAAAACCGTATATCGAATCTGCTGTCAGTTCTACTAAGCAATTGAAACTCGCTACCATTTTTTGTGTTTGTTTCTATTACATTTTGCAATAGGCAGTTCTGTAAAAATGTAATATTTGGACAAATTTTAACCAATTTGTCGTTCAATTTGAATTTCAATAAACTTGGCATGAGCCACCCTAGTCTTGAGATCAATGAATTGTAGTAGAAATTACTGTTATAAATGAAATGTCAAACTAACTTGGTGAGCAAAAATATGTTTCTCGTTCACTTGGGTGATAAGAGTACCATAAAAAGGGTGAGCATCTCAAATCGTCTCCAATAAAATGGAAACAACATTTTAATACTTGTGTTTTTCCCAACTTGTCTTCCCTCTCGCTTTGTGTGAAATTATTCCTCTGCACTCGAGCAATAATTTTAAATTGAATTTTGAAAATAGGATTGATCACTTACTTCACAGTGGAAGCATACGAATAAATTGGAAGCATACTGATATATACTTTTGTTCACAATAGTGGGGGTATAAAAATCGGATTATGTTGAAATGCTCTTATTTCTCTAAATAGGCATTGTTTCCTTCGTTAGAATGCAAAAAATGATTTAAAAAAAATAAAATTTTTGCTAATTCTTTTAACGACAGTAGCTAAACTGCCTTTTCTAAGTGAAACTGACGTTTTCAGCATTTCTAGCCCTTATAATTTCCTTTAATTTAAATGGTAACAAAATCAAATTTTTTCTAATTATTTTAACCACATTTCCTTAACTTCTGTTTCCACGTGAAAATGCCATTACTAACATTGTGGTGCTCATAATTTACGTTAATTTAAAGCATATCCGGGCTTAATCGAGCATATACTTCAAAAAATATGGTCCAAATACTAAAGACACGTTCCAAGAAAATGGGAATTTTAAAGAAAAAAAATTACCATAAAAGTTGTTTAAATATTTTTTTCGTATTTAGGTCACCATATTACACCAGAAAATTTTATGCACAGTTCTCTGACTGTTAATTGTTCATAAATATATTGAAGGGAGACCTATAGTAATTTTCCCGAGGAATGTTTTTCTCAAAGACACCATCTACAAAATTTCGTCGACTTTTGACATATGGGAAGATTTTATTGCAACTTTTTAGTGGTAAGGGGGTGAGAAGCGTGGGTGACTGTTTTGAGAGAAATTATTCTCAAAGGGTTGACTTTATTTCGTTCATTGAACTGAAGCGTGTAATACGAAGTCTTCCACTTCAAAATAACCTACAAGATAACTCACCTCTCTGAGAAAGAAGCAATTCAACAATTTAAGATTTCGATTTTTATACCCTACACCACACTGTGGTACAGGTTATTATAACTTTGTGCATTTGTTTGTAACACCCAAAAGGAGAAGAAATAGACCCATCGTTTATTATACCGATCGACTTAGAATTACTTTCTGAGTTGATTTAGCTATGTCCGTCTGTCTGTCCGTCTGTGCATGTATTCTTGTAATCAAAGTACAGGTCGCAATTATGGTCCGATCTCGACGAAACTTTACACATATGTTTTATTTGGCCCAAGGACGATCCCTATTGAATTTGGTTAAAATCGGTTCAGATTTAGATATAGCCCCCATATATATGTTACCCCAGATTTGACATGTAAGCGCTTTAAAAACTTTATTTTATATCCGATCAGTCTGAAATTCGGCAGAAAGAGGTTTCTTATCATATGAATGAACACTGTTAAATTTGGAATAATTCGGTTCAGATTTAGATATAGCCCCCATATATACGTTACCCCCGATTTGAAGTGTAAGCACTGTAAAAATGTTATTTTATATCCGATCAGTATGAAATTCGGCAGAAAGAGGTTTCTTATTATATGAATGAACACTGTTAAATTTGGAAGAAATCGGTTCAGATTTAGATATAGCCCCCATATATACGTTAGCGCCGATTTGAAGTGTAAGCGCTGTAAAAATGTTATTTTATATCCGATCAGTATGAAATTCGGCAGAAAGAGGTTTCTTATTATTTGAATGAACACTGTTATATTTGGAAGAAATCGGTTCAGATTTAGATATAGCCCCCATAAACGTTACCCCCGATTTCACATGTAAGCGCTGTAAAAATGTTATTTTATATCCGATCAGTGCGAATTTCGGCAAAAAGAGGTTTCCTTCTACATGAAGAAATACTGCCAAATTCGGAGAAAATCGGTTCAGATTTAGATATAGCCCCATATATATGTTACCCCCGATTCGACATGTAAGCGCTGTAGAGATTGTATTTTATATCCGATCAGTACGAAATTCGACAGAAAGATGTCTTTTTACATGAATGAGTATTCAGGGAAAATCGGTTCAGATTTATATATAACATCCGTACATATGTTCCTCCTGATTTGGTATCAAAGCGCTATAGAAGTTGTACTTTACTTCCGATCATTAAAATTTTCCAGAAATATGTTTCTCAATTTAGGAACGAATATTACTTAATTTAGCGATTATCGGTTCAGAATTAGATAATATGTTCCTACCCATTTACCAATTATTCCAAATTATTATCGCAATGACCCTTATCGCATTATTAGGGAGGTGTAGGGTATTATATAGTCGGCCCTGCCCGACTTTCTGCCTTTCCTTACTGGTTTATAATATAGAAATAAGTTTTTTTGTTGCAAAATAAGTTTTTTTTTCAGAAAATATCTGGCAACGCTGATCGTGTCACTCAACGACGACGTCGTCGTCAACAGTAGTAAACATATTATCCGAATCAATTTTGAGGCGGCGAAGAAAAAAAGAACGAATGTTGGTTGAAACTTCGTTCTAAACAATTGCGGCAGACAGCGCAGTAAGCGCAAGCGCGCTGTAGTCTTTAGCGTCGCGTTTTGTTGGTTGATTGGTTTGCAATGAAAACTTTGCATGAATTGGAGGGGTGCTAAATTGTGATGTGCTGCGCTGTGCTATAGTGCTTCAGCGTTTTGAGACATTTGACTCAGAGTCGACGGACGGACGGACGGGACAGCAAAAATGACACATGAATTGCATGAGAACAATGAGTGGCAAAAGGCGGCAGCGTGTGAGAAGAGTATTTAAAACATTTTGTTATAATTAAATGCACGAAATATTCTTAAAATGCCGCTGACGTCGTCGCCATTGTCCACGATATGTTGAAGCTAGACATAAAGAGATGACATATGAAGATCACCACCACATCACTTCCAATCCAACACTTAGGACTTAGGGGTTAGAGATCACAAACAACATGTCCAGTGTGATTTTTATGTCACTAACAGCGTTTTTTTTGTGATTCTGCAAATACATATTTAATATGCCGAAATTATATACATGCTTCGCACATTAGGTTGTATCTATGGAAGCGAATTGTATATCCTTTATTGGGGCCGATAAGATTATAACGGGTTTTCCAATAGGGATGATATGATTTTGAAGTGACGTTTCGGCAATTCGTAATATGTCATGATCAGTCATTTGTTTTTCATTGTATTCAGTAGTTTACAATTTTTGTCATGGAGAGATTCATATACGCAAGAGCAACGTTCACAAATTATTCAGTTTTATTATCAAAATAATCGTTCTCCAATTGCAACCTTTCGTGCGCTAAGTCTATTTTTATACCCTACACCACACTGTGGTACAGGGTATTATAACTTTGTGCATTTGTTTGTAACACCCAAAAGGAGAAGAAATAGACCCATCGTTTATTATACCGATCGACTTAGAATCACTTTCTGAGTCGATTTAGCTATGTCCGTCTGTCTGTCTGTCCGTCTGTCTGTCTGTCTGTCTGTCCGTCTGTGCATGTATTCTTGTAATCAAAGTACAGGTCGCAATTATGGTCCGATCTCAACGAAACTTTACACATATCTTTTTTTTGGCCCAAGGACGATCCCTATTGAATTTGGTTAAAATCGGTTCAGATTTAGATATAGCCCCCATATATATGTTACCCCCGATTTGACATGTAAGCGCTGTAAAACCTTTATTTTATGTCCGATCAATATGAAATTCGGCAGAAAGACGTTTCTTCTTATATGGATGAACACTGTTAAATTTGGAAGAAATCGGTTCAGATTTAGATATAGCCCCCATATATACGTTACACCCGATTTGACATGTAAGCGCTGTAAAAATGCTATTTTATATCCGATCAGTGCGAAATTCGGCAAAGAGACGTTTCTTATTACATGAAGGAATACTGCTAAATTCGGAGAAAATCGGTTCAGATTTAGATATAGCCCCCATATATATGTTACCCCCTATTTGACATGTAAGCGCTGTAAAAACTGTATTTTATATCCGATCAGTGCGAGATTCGGCAGAAAGAGGTTTCTTATTACATGAAGGAATACTGCCAAATTCGGAGAAAATCGGTTCGGATTTAGATATAGCCCCCATATATATGTTACCCCCGATTTCACATGTAAGCGCTGTAAAAACTGTATTTTATATCCGATCAGTATGAAATTCGTCAGAAAGAGGTTTCCTATTATATGAATGAACACTTTTAAATTTGGAAGAAATCGGTTCAGATTTAGATATAGCCCCCATATATACGTTACCCCCGATTTGACATGTGAGCGCTGTAAAAATGTTATTTTATATCCGATCAGTGCGAAAGTCGCCAAAAAGAGGTTTCTTTCTACATGAAGGAATACTGCCAAATTCGGAGAAACTCGGTTTAGATTTAGATATAACACCCATATATATGTTACCCCCGATTTGACCTGTAAGCGCTGTAGAAACTGTATTTTATATCCGATCAGTACGAAATTCGACAGAAGGAGGTTTCTTATTACATGAAGGAATACTGCCAAATTCGGAGAAAATCGGTTCAGATTTAGATATAACTCCCATATATATGTTACCCCCGATTTGACATGTAAGCGCTGTAGAGACTGTATTTTATATCCGATCAGTACGAAATTCGACAGAAGGAGGTCTTTTTACATGAATGAGTATTCAGGGAAGATCGGTTCAGATTTATATTAAAGCTCCATATATATGTTCCTCCTGATTTGGTATCAAACCGCTATAGAAGTTGTATTTTACTTCCGATCATTAAAATTTTCCAGAAAGATCTTTCTGAATTTAGGAACGAATATTACTTAATTTAGCGATTATAGTTTGGAACATAATATGTTCCTACCCATTTACCAATTATTCCAAATTATAATGGCAATGACCCTTATCGCATTGTTAGGGAGGTGTAGGGTATTATATAGTCGGCCCCGCCCGACTTTCTGCCTTTCCTTACTGGTTTTAAATTAAAAAAAACACACTTTCCAGTCGACCTTGACACCCATGAGCAATATTTTAGCTCTCGTTAAGAGCTATCTTTTTGCCATTGACTGATTCCCGATCCGACGTACAGTTAAGGAGCTAGAGCAAAAATAAACATTCCGTTCACATTTCAAAATGATGCTGTCCATTTTTGTAATCCAAAAAAATACTTTCCAGTCGACCTACGACCGTGACACCCATGAGCAATATTTTAGCTCTCGACTTTTTGCCATTGGCCGATTGTGGCTACGTGCCACACAGCAAATGAAACAATTGAATTGTTGCGAGAAAAGTTTGGAGATTCGATTATTTCAAGAAATCGTGATATTGAATAGCCTTAAAGAAGTTGTGATTTAACACCATTAGACTACTACTGGTGGGGTTATTTGAAGTCATTATTCTTTCGAAATAAACCAAACTCTCTTCAAGCTTTACAAGTCAATATTTAACGTGCCATTGACTCGATTTAGTGGAAAAAGTGCTCGAAAATTGGGTTCATAGAATTCGTTCCTGAGGCCATTTGAATGACGTTTTATTAGCTTTGTTCCTTTACCTACTACAAGTTACTAGTTTTACCATTTTTACCAGTTTTACTCCAAAAAGCGTTTCTTTACTCAAAAAACTAGTAAAAATAGTAGACAAATTTAAGAGAGAACTTTCAAAATGCCTTTCTCTTTTACTACTTTTTTACTAGTTTTTACTCGACAAATTTTTCCGAGTAAAAGTAGTAGCTTTCAAAATACATTGAAAGTAATATAACAAAAACTTCAAATAGAAGAAATTTTTCTGTGCTTGCTATTTTTACCAGATTTCCGTTCCCGTACTTTTTCAAAATATGTTTACTCAGAGAGAATTTTGAATCATTTCTCTTTTGCTAGTTTTACTATTAAAAAAGTAAAGGAACAAATCTATTTTAATTTAACTTAATTGCATCGATTGTACTTCACATTAAATAAAAAACTTTTGAATTTCCTTAACATTAAGTGTGATTTTTTTCAATAAAATCATATCACACTTATTGGAAAACCCTGTACATACTTCGCACATTAGGTTGTATCGATGGAAGCGAATTATATATCCTTTACCGGGGCCGAAAAGGCTATACAAGTGAGAATGTAGGGCGTGTGTCGAAAATACCCTCCAATATTACTAGTTTCTATGTAGGCATTTTAGGTTTAGGTTTAGGTTAGGGTGGCAGCCGTATTTTTTTTACAAGCTCACATAGACCAGTTTAGGTCCCTAGTGGTCATCGAAACAAACCTGTTTGATATATAAATTTATCGATAGTACGAATATCAGTACTGGAAAGATCTGTTAGGCTGCCTAAAAAGGCCGACACCAGTATGTCCAGTCGTCGTTTACTCAAAGCGGGACAGTCGCAAAGAAAGTGCTCAATGCTCTCCACTTCTTCATCATCTCCACAGCTTCGGCAGAAGTCATGGGAGTCAATACCCAATCTTTTGGCGTGTTCGCCGATCAAGCAGTGTCCCGTCAGAACCTGTACTAACGTAGACAATCGTTTCCTCTCTAGTGCGAGGAGATATTTTGACCTTCTCAGGTCATACCTTGGCCAGATTTGTCTAGCTACCCTGCAGGTGCCGATTTCTGTCCATCTTTCGTTGGACTGCCTGATTGCCTCTTGCCTAAGCCAAACATTACAAATTCTCGAAGAATTTGTAATGTCGTCCCTTTCCTAGCAAGTTCATCGGCTTTGCAGTTCCCCGGGATATCCCTATGCCCAGGCACCCATATGAGGTGTATATTAAACTGCTCAGCCATCTCGTTAAGAGATCTGCGGAAGTCGAGGGCTGTTTGTGAATTTAGGGATGTTGCCTCCAGAGAATTGATGGCAGCCTGGCTTGATAGACACTGCAGGTATCTGGTAGTCTGTGAGCTATATCCAATCTAAGCTCTGCACAGTGTACTCCGAAGCCAACCTTTTCATCAAGCTTCGAACCATCCGTGTAAAAGTGGAGATGGTTTCTATTACCTGGTATTCTGTCGACCCATTCATCTCTGGCGGGAATCATAGTGATGTAATTTCTCTCGAATGTGTACACAGTTGGTATATACATAGTCCACTCGGTCGGTTACCATAGCACTACACTTCGATATCCTCATGTGACCATAGTTCTTGTACCTCCACATTGATAGGCAGTTTAATCTTATTGCAGCTTTGGTTGCAACTTCTCTCGCCACAATATTAATCGGCAGTATATGGAGTAGGGCTTATAGAGACTCGGTCGCTGTAGTCCTTAAGGCTCCGCTTATGCTCAGGCAGGCAGTTCTCTGAACCTTTGTTAGTAGGTTGGTGCTGGTTAGTTTGTCAGTTGCCGTCCACCATACCACAATACCGTATAACAGTATTGGACGAACTACTGCTATATATATCCAGTGGACGATTTTAGGAGAGAGTCCCCACCGCGACCCTACAGCCTTTTTGCAGGAATATAAGGCGACGTTGGCCTTCCTTACACGTTCCAATACGTTAAGTCTAAATAACATTTTCCTATCTAGAATTATTCCTAAAAATTTTGCACTTTCAGAAAAGACTGGATCTGTTTCATTTATCCGATGTGGAGGGTCCACATGTGGGACATTATTCATCCTAGTAAAGAGAACCAATTCTGTCTTGTTGGGGTTAACGCCCAAACCGCTGCTTCTGGCCCATCTAACCAACTTGTTCAGAGCCACCTGTATGATGTCTCTGAGGACGTTTACGAATTTGCCACTCACTGCGATTGCCACGTCGTCCGCATATGCCACGACCTTGCAGCCACAACGTTCTAGATCTAGCAGGATTTCATTCACCGCTAGGTTCCAAATTAGTGGAGACAGTACTCCTCCTTGCGGGGTCCCTCTGTTTACAAACCTTGTTAGAGTTGTGGACCCTAGACATGCTGTTATGCGTCTTCTGGTGAGCAGACTTTGAATTAGTCTAATCAAACTAGTGTTAACTTTTAGATGTGAGAGTGCCGCAATTACCGCATCTGAGTGAATGTTGTTAAAAGCCCCTTCTATGTCAATAAATGCCACCATGGTGAATTCCTTGAAATGCAGGGACGATTCGACAGTGCTCACAAGTTCGTGCAGGGCTGATTCTGTAGACTTGCCCTTATTGTAAGCATGTTGGTTCCCCGACAGGAGTTTTGTATCCAGGTTTTCCCTAATGAAATGATCTAAAAGTCTTTCCAGACCTTTCAATAGGAAGGAGGATAGGCTAATTGGTCTGAAGTCTTTTGGCCTAGTGTGTGATATCTTTCCCGCTTTAGGTATGAATACCACTTTGGTATCCCTCCATCGATCCGGGACGTGTGAAGGCCTGATACAGCCTACATAAATTTTCTCCAGCCAGGGGATAATGTACTTTGACATTTTCTGCATTTCTGCTGGAGTGATGCCATCTGGTCCAGGTGACTTGAAGGGCTCAAAGCTATTAATAGCTAAGCTTATTCTGGATCTCTCAGTCAAGAAGCTAGCGACGCTCGCAGTCCACTCGCACTCTTGTTGGTCCTGCTGATCCTCGGGTTCTGTTACAGAGTTCCCCGGGAAATGTGTGTCGAGCAGTACATTGAGCGACTGCTCGCTGTTTTTGGTCCAGTTATTTGCCTCATCCTGTAAATATCCCACTGTACAGGGTGAAGCTGATAATATCTTCCTCAGCCTTGCGGCGTCGGAGACATTTTCCACTTCACCACAGAAGGTATACCAAGAGCGCCTAAGCTCCTTCTTATAGATCTTGAGTTGCTCTTTATAGGCATCCCAATCATTAGCGACCCCAGTAGATTTAGCCTTATTGAATAGCTTGTTGCAGGTCTTTTTCATAGCCGTTAGCTCAGAAGTACACCATTGGGGTTTAGTTTTACCCTTGTACCCTGTTTTTGGACAGGCTTCTTCAAGGGATCAATTGAATGATATGGTGATATGATCGATTATCCAGACCGGCTTTGTCATTCGGTTCGTACAGAAGTTTAGAGTTGAGGACTTTCTTGAAATTCTTCTCATACAGGTGCCACTTTGTCTTCCTAACATTTCCGTGGACGGCAGGTTTAGGCGCTTTTTCCGCGAGTTTGAACTCAATATAATGGTGATCTGAGAATGAGTGGTCGTCCAGTACATTCCACCCAATAATTTTGTCTGACAGCCGGTCAGTAGCAAACGTTACGTCGAGTACTTCTTGTCTGTCTTTAATTGTAAAGGTCGGTTTATTACCTATGTTACAAATACTAAGGTTCTATGTAGGCATACTATTTTATGAAACCCAAACAAACACAAATTGTATACTAAAGTTTTGCATGGCAATAACGCCCATTTTTTACGAGACTGTATGTACCATAAAAGCTTAACACTTCACAACATTTTAAGTATTTGTATGGATTGCAATCAAAGTTATAAGGCGTTAACTTTTTTTGCAAAATGGTCCATTTGTATGGGAGGTACCAAGAGGGGCGTGGCATCTTCGCCCATTTTTCTCAATAACCTACCACTATGTGTGAAGTTGCGGAAGAAGTTAAAAACATGAACTTTTTGGAATTCTCTTACTTCTACCAAAAGGTATATAATTTCTACATTTATTCATCAACAGCTTCTCCATAATTTTCACAAAATATATATTTTACGTGCAGTACATAACTTTTTAAAGAGCCTGCAGATTTTAGCGGCATTGGTGTCGGATGAAAGGTTATAATCTCTGTTTATCGCTAAATCCAAAATAATTTTGTTTCGACGCCATCGACTAAATAATATCATATTTGTCTCACTTACTTTAAAATGTTTAAATTCAACGTTGCAGAAAAAGTAGAAATCCATGTCCTATTTCCGTAAAACCTAAAAATACGGCGAACGAAGGAAACAAATATATAATTTTCACAACATACTTCCATAATCTTGCCAGTACGTTCTGTCAACTTTGGATTTTTTTTTTTGGTAGATATGGAACAATTCCACACATTTCAAATCGGGTTTGACAGAAGTCGTACATTCTCACTCGCATTTAAGAGGCAGCTTGAAACTACTACGCCTCTTAGGCTGTTGTCAGAATGCGTTATTATTTGCTACGAGCCACAAGTTGGTGAAAATGTGGCTTACTTTTGAAATTTGTGTAAAAAATGGTGTACATTGGAGAAGCTTGGCAACAATACCGAAGAATATGTTTGACCCGTTCTTTCTTCCAGAACATTCTTTAGGAAATTTCCCTTAAGATGAATATCAATTGTTATACTGTTATACTTATGAATATCAATTGTTTCCCCTTTTCGGTCGAATTATTCCCCTTTTCTTTATTTCCTCCCACTTTGCGACTGCGGAAAAATTTAAGAGCAATTTGGTTTAAAATATTTTTCGGAGAAAAAACTACAGAACCCATTTTTGCAGCAATCATCTCATCATTTGAGATATTCGATTACACTTTCAATAACTATAGACTGGAAAATAATGATATCGACTACGGCAAAATCAATATTCTGGTACTCCTTGACCATTAAAAGGCTCTTGACACCGTTGATCACCTTATGTTATGTATGAAACTAAAGTAGAATTCTTATATAGAGTGATCCACTTCGAAGTTCCCTACTTTTTTTAAAGAAAAAACACAGAAAATTCAAATTGAATGGGGAATGTTTATTATCATTTGAAAGAACATACTTTGGCATTTATTTTTTAAAGATTATGTCTATCAAATGTTGGCCGCGGCTACGTCTCAGATGGTCCATCCATTGAGTCCAATTTTCGATGACTCGTTCGTGCATTTCAACTGGTAACTGGCGAATGACACGCGTGATGTTTTGCCTCAAGGCCTGAATCGAAGCGGGTTTGTCCGCATAAACTTTAGACTTTACATATCCCCACAGGAAAAAGTCTAACGGTGTGATATCACACGATCTTGGTGGCCAATCGACCGGCCCAAATCGTGAAATTATCTGCTCACCGAAGTGTTCTCTCAATAAATCCATTGATTGATGTGATGTGTGGGAAGTGGCGCGCGCCGTCTTGTTGAAACCAAATGTCGCCGAGATCACGACGGTTACGTTCTCACCGGCATCATTTTTGAAGAAATATGGACCGATGATTCCGGTACGTCGGATCGGAAATCGGTCAATGGCAAAAAGATAGCTCTTAACGAGAGCTAAAATATTGCTCATGGGTGTCAAGGTCATGGGTCGACTGGAAAGTGTTTTTTTTTGGATTTAAAAAAAATGGACTTAGCGCAATTGGCAAACGATTATTTTGATAATAAAAGTGAATAATTTGTTAACGTTGTTCAGGCGTAAGTCTTTCCATGATGTAATGCCAAACAATACTTAACAAAAGTAACATGACAGCATGACACGACTCACACGTGATCTGTCAGAAAAGGCTATTGAAAAAAGTATCTCTACTTAGATCACCCGTTATAAGGAACACCGGGTTTATTAAAAAAAATTATATCTTTTTATCGGTAAAAGCTATCAATATGGGACTTTTTGCAAAATGTTTGTAATTATTTGCACTGTTAGTGAAAAATATAAAACAAGTTTAAAAATAATTTTTTTTTAAATTTTAAAATTAATTTAAAAAAATCCCCTTTATTTTTAAATTGTAGTTTTTGTATTTTATGCCAAATTGAAATAATTAAATCTTTAGACAGGTTTGTCCAAGTATTTTTTAAAATTCTCAATAGGCCGAATTGAAATGCACACACCCAGCAAAATCTTGGTAAGTACCTGTCATTATTCCCTACATTACCAAATAATGACATCTCGTTATTGGCTGCATTACTTTCGGCTTATTAATAATGACTTACCAATAACAACAGAAATAAGTGATTTTTTGCTATCAAATCATTTTGGCAATTTTTAATATAATGCAATTTTGGCTATATTGTACATATATTATTATTGTACAAGATTTATTTATTTTTCAACATGTTTTCAAATAATACGTGAAGATTTGAATGAAAATACGTATATCGTATAATGTTAGACCGTTGAAGAATTGTTCATATGGGGGTTTGGGTTCAGAAATTCGAATCTGGCATGATGAAATTATTTGTTTCAAGAAAAATGCGCGACAATATGCAAAAAAATACTTTAAATGGCCATATCTTCATATCTACTACATATTTTATGACTTATTGGTAATGCCTTATTCAAGTACTTAAAATCGTGAATATATAAGCACATATTTATGTGGTATGCCTATGCTACAAATAAGTACTTATTATGCTACTTTATTGTATGCTTTTGGGAAGTACTTTCCTCCAATGACATCCTCATGTTAAAATAATGAGAAAAGTGGCTAAATAATAAGTACTTACCATTATCGAACTTTACTTACTCGTCGGATTATTTGGTAATGAGAAATTTTGCTGGGCAATTACCATTAATTACTTTTGAGTAGCACACAAAAGTTGTGTCATGACGCCAACAGTTCTGTACCAAAAGGAAACAAATCTTGAAAAATTCCCTAAGGTCGCGCAAGGACGATCTTTGCAAAAAGTAGAAAAATTATACTTTTTTTCATAGCTTTTCTTAGAAGCTTTTTTTTGGCTTACAGTTGAAATTGGGTTTTGTAATTGATGCTAATGCTATATTAGGCATAAGAGTACATTGTAAATACGTTTTAGGGTAATAGGACATGGTCTTCTAATTTTTCTGCAGCGTTGAATTTAAACATTTTAAAGTAAGTAAGAAAAACAACTTCTTTTTTATTTAGCAATAAGCAGAGATTAATAAAACCTTTCATCCGACACCAAAGCCGCTAAAATCTGTTCTTTCTTCCAGAACATTCTTTAGGAAGTTTTCTTTAAGATGAATATCAATTACACACAGAATACAGTTTGGTTGCCTCAATCGAATTATTTTCCAACCGAATTTTGGTAGTTTTGTCTACTATCATGCGATTCCATCAGGACAACCAACATTTTGGTTGTGGTATACTTCTGCTTCATTTTGACAACAATCATATTTGGTTGCGCCAACTACGAAAATGGTGGCTTGAAATATCTGTTGTAGTTGCCACAACCAAATGTTTTAAAAAAATGGTTGTTCTGACAATTTGTCAGTCATATACAATTAATTAAAAACAGTTTTCATTAATTTTTATTTTATTTATTGAACAAAAAACCAAACATTTCATAACAAAATTAAAAATCCCATATTACAAATTGGTCACTATTATGAGATGCGGAAATATTTAACACAAATTTTAGTACACGAAAAAAAACACAAAACTTTTATGCAAATATCGCTTAACCCTGTGCTTTCAATTTCATGATTGTTACCTTTATTCTTTAAAACATTTTGCACAACATATTCTGCATTCCACACATTATTATCCACACGAGATTATTTTTGACTTCATATACCGTTCTTGAACAAAATGTTGAAGATTTTTTTATGTCGAGTAATTTTATTTTTTGTTTGTCATGTATCAGCAAAAGAACAGCAACGAATCTTTCGGTTGTATTTCCCAAAATACATTTAATTATTCTAAATTTGGGAAATGATTGGAATAACCAATAAACGATTATTTATTAATATTTTTTCTTTTGTAGTAACCAATTATTCTTTGCAATAATAATATTTGGTATATTGATAAAATTTCTGTTGTCAAGAATAAAACATTGGTTGTCACAACCAAAAATCGGTCATATGTTACTATAATGGCAATTTAAAATTGGTTACCACAACTAACCGAGTGTCAACGAAAAAAACAATCTTAATTCGATTGATACAACCATCGATTTAGTTGCAAGCATTTTCATTTGATCGTATTCATGTTATTATTGTTGCTTCAACTAATTATATATAAATACAACCGACAGACAGTGTAGGCAATATACTTTTTGTTGCTAGTACTATTTTTTTATTGTTACAATCGAATTCCAACCAATTATTTTTCTGGGTGTATAATACTTTTTTTAAATAACTTCTTCTATAACTCCAAAACATCTACTTTTTTTTAGTTTTTGAAAATATTACTTCAAATGGCCATAACTTTTGTGTTATTTGGTACATCGGATAGAATTTTTATCATATAGCAAATTTTGTTGCCAATGTGTAAAAGCTGTATTCGAAAGAGATGACAAAAAAAAAACGAAAGAGACGCCCCTAAACATTTTGCACACGAGTTGGCCAATTTTGAGGCCATTTGGCTTAAGTTCTCTAATACCTCCTCCACAATAATGACAACCGCAATCGGTTGTCTGGTTAAGAAACGGTCGAATTATTCCCCTTTTCTATAATTCCTCCCACTTAGCGACTGCCGTAAAATTGAAGAGCAAATTAGTTTAAAATATTTTTTCGGACAAAATACTATGTATAGAACCCATTTTTGCAGCAATCATCTCATCATTTGAGATATTCGATTACTTTTTCAATAACTATCAACATCAATATTCTGGTCCTTCTTGACCATTCAAAGGCTTTTGACACCGTTGATCACATTATGTTATGTATGAAACTAAAGTAGAATACTTATATATGTTCAACTTTCCTTTTAATAAGATCTTATCTATTAAATAGAAGACAGTCTGTATTCACAGCAAACAAAAAGTCTTCCTCAATGCTGATAACTAGAGGTATTCCTCAAGGATCTACGTTAGGAAGATCGATCGGTATAATAAACTAGGGGTCTATCTCTTCCCTTTTTGGGTGTTGCGAACAAATGTACAACATCATAACAGCCTGTACCACAGTGTGGTGTAGGGTATACAAATTCCAAAAAAATCAATCGAGTAGAGAATTAAGTAGCTTTATGTGTATTTATTCACCACTCACTTCCCTAACCGATTCATTTTATAGAGAATGAGAGGAATGATATTCAGGTGCTCCCGGATAGCAATTTTGATTCCTCAAAGCTATTAGCAGCAGGCGTTGCAACACAAGTTCCAGTAAAACAATTTCGTTATTTATAAATATATATATAATCAACTCGTTATTTGGGAATACTCTTCTTTACATACCCTAGGGGAAATTGGACTGATACCAAATCAAATGCGTGACAGGTTCATTAAATGCAGGTATCGTTTCGCTGAGTTGCCTTTTATACGAAAACAACTGGTGACTTTAACAAGGGCTTGTCATTGGAGGTGACAAAGATATACCATGTTGGTCCACTACTTCGAGTACCTCCCCCACAAAGTGTAAAAAATTTAGTGAAATATTGATTCATTAATAAGTAATTACAACGATTTTAAGTTTTGCAAAAAAAAAATCAAAATCTTGGCTAAAAAATAAGTCATATAAAAATTTCGCCCCTTTTCGATTAATTAAGGAATTACATACATTTTTACAAAATTTTTACCTAAAAATAAATAATATCAAATTTCATCCTTTTCGTGATAGGAGGCTTAATTAGGGAATTACAACCATTTTAAGTTTTGCTAAATCCAATTAAATCTAATATTTCTCTGAAACAGAGGGTAGAGTTTATTAGCAAAAAAAACTTTAATAAATACATAGAAATGGCAAAAAACATGGGTAAAATGCAGTTTATTTTTTCATTGGCTACCTTCAATAAAATAATTATGTTGAACATTTGAAAACAATATTGCTTTGCGCTGAGAATTTAAATATTTAAAATAAAAATAATGTTAAACATTTTTATTGTTTGCAATGAAAACAAAATATGTTGTGAAGATTATTTTCGAGTAAATTTCACTTTCAACAAAAACGTTTTCCAAAAACAGTCACTTTGCATTTACGACCGACCATATATGGTACAAATAACAATTAATTTTTAAACAACGTTTTCACTTATTGCAGCTTTTTTAAATGGTAATACCAACTACATGAAAGAAGGCACTCTTGTTTAAAGCGCCCACTAAAAATATTACACCAAATAAAGAAATTATGGAATTGTATTTTTTTTTCGTCATTATATCGTATGGGTTATCACACAATTCCTTGTACTAGTTTTGTTTGTTACAAAAACATATTCGTATATGACTGATTCTGATATGACGGGCCAATTGCGACATCATTTTTGGCAATGAAGTTTTTTGCAGAATTAACTATTTCAGATAGGTAGATTTAATCCATTTAAGTCTAGTTACTCTATTACACTATGTAAAACATTTTTTTTTTTGTGTCCGAGACCTAAACATTTTTTCTTTAAAAAAAATGGACTTAGCATCATTTTCAAATGTGAACGGAAAGTTTATTTTTGCTCCAGCTCCTTAACGGTACGTCGGATCGGGAATCGGTCAATGGCAAAAAGCTCTTAACGAGAGCTAAAATATTGTCAAGGTTTTAGGTCGACTGGAAAGTGGTATTTTTTTATATTTAATTCCAATGCATATAAATATACAGCCCGATAAAAATGGGCATTATTTCCACGCCCCTTTTGGTACCTCCCACACAAATGGAGGTACTGTTTATAGCTTTTATGTCAGTTCATACTCATGGAATTTTGTACAGTGTAATGCTATTATAGTACCTAGAGTCAAGTGAAAACTGGGCGTTATTAGCAAGTCCCATTTGTCACCTCCCACAAGAATGGACCCCTTTGCACCAAAAGTTAAAAAGTTATAACAGTGAACACAAATACTTCAAATTTTGTATAATGTAATGCTTTTATAAGTCCTACCGTCCAGTGAAAAATGGACGTCATAGCACGTCCCTTTTAGTATCTTCCGCACAAAAGGACTATTTTGCACAAAAAGTTAACAGCTTGTAATTTTAATACAAGTATATACATAATTTAAAGTTATTAAATGCAATTTAAATTGGCAATAATTTAAAAATAAATAAATTTACTAATATTTTTTGGGACTGAAGGTGAGGGGATGTTTTGGTATAGCCCCCTTTGATGTCAATTCCTGACGCTCTAGAGAACACATTTTTCAATAGAACTGGCTGAAATTTAAGAATTTATACTTTATATTGCACTTAATCGTCCCTTGTAAAAATGGGAAATGTTTTGAAATAGCCCCCATAAAAAGCTGCCTTCCGATTAGACTTCTTGACGTACTAGGGGACAGGCAATGAAGCCGACCAAAATTGTGGGCGGCGGCGGCGCATTGAAAAATACCGATCGGGGCGGCGGCTGATCAGCTTAGCCGATCAAATTTCAACAATCGGCTGAGCCGACAAAGTACCAACAAACGATGGCGTACGAATGTCAATCTCAGGCAAAAATGGGACTTTAAGATATTTACAATGACAAAAACAGATAACACAAACATTTAAGAAAAGTTAAGGAAGTTTTGATTTAATGTCGAAAATCAGTTCAATAAATGTCTACTTATTAGTCTTTGTTGTGAAAGAGAATTTATTGTGAATGACATACCGCCTGTTGTTTTCTCTCTAGAACGACGTAGACTTTGTAAAAACTGTTTCGGCCGCTCAAGAGCTATTGTATTTTCCGTAAAAACCAAAACACGCATTTCTTTAAATAAATGATAGCGAGATTAATTTAGAAACTTTTTATAAATTTTTATGCACAAAATTAAAATTTTTGACCCTATTGTATTACTTAGTATTCACTTTCTTAATTTTCATGGTTGCATAAAATAAATCGATTTGACTCACTAAATAATGTTCGGCGGCTGAATTTCAGCCGATGTGAGCCGTTCAAATCGGCGGCGGCGCCGGCTGGAAATAAATGGCCGGCTGTGGCGCGCCGCCGATTTGCGCCGCGTCGGCTTCATACCCTGCTAGGGGAAGCATCTTTTAAACCACATGCTTCAATTTAAGCATTTGTACTTTATATTGCCTTAAATCGTCTCTAGTGAAAGTAGAGTATATCGGTCTATGTTTTGATAAGTATAATCCTCTTATGAATTTGGTATAGATCCTACGTTTTTTAACATATGTGGCTGGAATTTATATATTCATTCATAGTAACAATGGTTTCTTCGCGCCTTTGTTGGCAAACAATGGTGAAGGTTATAATAGAGTCGGACCAGCCCGACTAAGTCTTTCCTAACTAGTTTTTTTAGAAGTTCCCCATTTTTCGTAGAATTGCGTAAAAGTGTTTAAAATTGTGGAAAACTATCAAAATGATAGGAGCGAAAGCGTCGCCTAATTTTAGCACAATTACTAAACGAAATCAAGTTGTGATGATAATTGATTAACTATTTTGTAAAAACGCAGTTAATTCAAATTTTGTGATCAATCGTAGTTCTGATTCATTCTAAATTTCAATTAACCGGTTAACTTAATTAAATATTTTGATTATTCTGAATGATCAAAAAGCATAACTTAAATTGTTATGGCAAGCCAAAAAGGTATGTACAATCATTATTTTTATTGGTGGTGACTAATTTTTTAGATCCTCGGGTCGAATCTCCCTGACGGCACAAGAGTCTTCATGATTTTATTACTTCGAACAAAAGAAACAAAGCAAATAATTAACATACACCGGAAAAAAAAAATTATGATAAAATTTAAGATTGACGCTAAAGACGTCCTTATTATCTGGAATTTTTACATTTTGTACTTAAAATTAAGAAAATGTACTTATACTTAATATTAATGAAATGATTTATATTTTATGTACAAAATGTACTTTTTTAAAGACGAGGAAGTTTTTGGCATCATTCTTTAATTTTATAAAAAAAAATTTTTTCTGTGTATATATGAATTTTATATACATATGTATGTGATATATAAGTATGTGTATGGGGGATTTCATGTCAAGTGAGTCAATTTTTAAAAGCGACGTCTTCTGATCGGTATGAATCTTGCACCATGTTTAGTCCTATTGAATGGTGGTTATGACAAAAAAATGTAACATGTATCGGTTAAGGACTGTCCGAGTTGGAGAGTGTTGAATTTTGAAATTTTTGTCAAACGTCCCGTTTTTCCCCTCCATATAACAACTAATTGTCTATTGTATTTAGAAAATTGTACCCAAAGTGTTGTTGAATGTTTTTCTTCAATCTTAAAAAAAAAACAAGTAAGAAAGTTCAGTCGGGAACACCGACTTTCGGTGTGGGAGGTATCAAAAGGGGCGTGGCAATGACGTCCACTTTTCACTGGGCTGTAGGTAATATAAAAACATTACACCGAACAAAATTTCAAGTATTTGTATGGACTGATATTTAAGCTAAAGGGTGGTTAAATTTTAAGGGCCGATGTTGATTTTGAATAAAACACAAATTATTTAGGAAATTATTGTCATTTCTTTTTATTATGATAATATTGGTATGGTTCACTTATGTATGGAACAAAATATCGGCCAAATGGCCGCCCCGACCTCGGCGGCACACCTCCATCCGATGGTCCAAATTTTCGATGACGCTGAGGCATAATTGAGGTTCTATGCCGTTAATGTGCCGAATTATCACTTCCTTTTGCTCTTGAATTGTTGCTGGCTTATCGACGTACACCTTTTCTTTCAAATAACCCCAAAGAAAGACCCTCCAACGGTGTCAAATCACATGATCTTGGCGACAAATTGACATCGCCACGACCTGAGATAACACGGCCATTGAATTTGTTGTGCAAAAGAGCCATTGATTCGTTAGCTGTGTGGCAAGTGGCACCGTCCTGTTGAAACCACATATTGTCCACATCCATATCTTCCAATTCGGGCCATAAAAAGTTCGTTATCATCTCACGATAGCGAACACCATTCACAGTAACTGCCTGACCGGCCTCATTTCGAAGAAGTATGGCCCGATGACGTCGCCAGGCCATAAGCCGCACCAAACGAACTGGGCCAGCATGCACAGGTGTTTTCACATCTCCTACAGACCCGGTTTGCTGAAATTTGCGCACAATTCTCCCGATTGTGGACACATTTGGTCGATTATGCTGATCAAAAAAACATCACGAAGTGCACGAAATGCAGTTTGATTTGAACGCCCATTTTCGTAAAAGGCTTAAAAAACTTTAACGCGTTGCTCGATTATGTATCTTTCCATGGTTCAAATTCAGTTAGTCTGAAATTGAGAAATGTCAAATGAAATGCAGAAAAAACTTGTCGTTTAGGTGGGGTTCACATTCAACATCGGCCCTTTCAATTTAACCACCCTTTATAAGCATTTAAATGTTGGTGAAAAATGTTCATTTTGTGTGGAAGTTACCAAAAGAGGCGTGGTAACTTTGTCCATTTTTCACTGGGCTGTAGGTAATATAAAAACATTACTGGTTTTAAAGTTATTAGCAGTTAACATTTTGTACAAAATGGTCCCTTTTTTGGGGGTGGTACCAAAAGGGCAAGTTGATAGCGGCAAATTAACTATTACTATGTGTGGAATGACATAAGATTCGGCTAAGTTATTAAAGAATCAATATTTCACTAAATTTTTATCTTTTGTGAGGGAGGTAGTAGAAGGAGTTGACTAATGTGGCCCATCTTCGAACTTAGCCTGATATAGATAAAAATATTACTACATACTAAATTTGAAGTCAATCCGTTACTCCTTTCGAGAGTTATCGAGCGCTCCTGCCAGTCAGACAGACAGACGGCCGGACATTGCTCAAATGACTTAAAATGTCCTATAACGGATTTCCGTCGAACATACCTGGGGTCTTAGGACACTCCTTCGATGTGTTACACTTTTGACCCGTTGCAAATTATATACTATACCCTCCTCTCTAAGGTGGGGGGATAAAAATATTTTTTTTCGAATTAAAACTTGTTTTCACCTTCTTGTCACACAAACAATTTTTTTCAACCAAACGAAATTATGGAAATTAATACAGACCTATGATTTTTTTTATTTGGTTAAAAAGTTTATTTACAATTGCATTTCAAATTTTGAAAAAAAAAATAAATATTAGTATTTGGCCTTTACGCAATTTCTAATTGACCTCGAAAGGCTCAACAGATTTTTGGAAAGTTTTCTTTGTTTTAATGCGAACATAATGGGCCATTTTTTGTTACAAATATTTAGGCTCACAAAATCTTTTTACTGTTTTGGATTTGTGAGAGTGCGAAGAATATTCTGTGTAAATTTGAAGGAAATAAAAGAGGGAGCAATTTAAAAAAAAACATTCGTAATTTTTTTTGTCTGAAAACAAAATTGCTCAAGAAGCCCATTATTTATAAAACGAAATAAACTTTGCAAAAATCGGTTCAGCTCTTTGAGAACAAGTAACAATTTCGTATAACCCAAAACCTATTTTTTAATTTTTTCGAAACTAACGTGTTTTCCAATAGGGATTGTACGATTATGAAGTGACGTTTCGGGCATTTGTAATATGTCATGATCTGTCATTTGTTTTTCATTGTATTCAGTAGTGTTTACAATTTCATCATGGAAAGATATACGCAAGAACAACGTTTAAATTATTCAGTTTTATTATCAAAATAATCGTTCTCCAATTGCAACTTTTGGTGAGCTAAGTCTATTTTTATTTAAAATCCAAAAAAAAAACACTATCAAGTCGAACACCCATGAGCAAGAGCTATATTTTTGCCATTGACCGATTCCCGATCCGATGTACCGTTAAGGAGCTAGAGCAAAAATAAACTTTCCGTTCACATTTGAAAATGATGCTAAGTTAATTTTTTTTAATAAAAAAAACACTTCCCAGTCGACCTACGACCTTGACACCCATGAGCAATATTTTAGCTCTCGTTAAGAGCTATCTTTTTGCCATTGACCGATTGTGGCTATGTGCCACACAGCAAATGAAACAATTGAATTTTTGCGAGAAAAGTTTGGAGATTCAATTATTTCAAGAAATTGTGATATTGAATGGCCTCCAAGAAGTTGGGATTTCGAAATAAACCAGACTCTCTTCAAGCTTTACAAGTCAATATTGAACGTGCCATTCATGACATACGACTTGATTTAGTGGTAAAAGTGCTTGGAAATTGGGTTCATCGAATTCGTTCCTGCAGAAGAAGTCGTGGAGGCCATTTGAATGCATTTTATTTAGAACTTAAGTGTATCGATTGTACCTCACATTAAATAAAAAACTTTTGAATTTCCTTAACAATATGTGTGTTTTTTTTTTCAAAGAAATCATATCACTTTTTTTCGAAACCATGTACAAATGCCTATAAATTTTTTGAAAAAAATGATAGCGTTATCACATTTTTTTGCAACTGTTTATAAACTTTTTATTAATATTCTTAAATATCTCAGAAACCGCTGATGGGATGAAAAAACTACATTAAAATAAATTGAAGACTGCTTAATTTGTGATTCTTTAAAGTTCTGCTGAACCAATTAGGACAAAAGGTTCTTGAGTTATGCTTAAACATGTGGCTCACCCCCTTTTTTGTAGATGTTCATTTATATTTTGATAGATAAACAAGTCCCATCCCACTAATAGACCACAAAGCTGAATTCATCGAATTCGTTCCTGCAGAAGAAGTCGTGGAGGCCATTTGAATGACGTTTTATTTAGAACTTAAGTGTATCGATTGTACTTCACATTAAATAAAAAACTTTTGAATTTCCTGAACAATATGGTTTTTTTTTTTAAAGAAATCATATCACTCTTATTCGAAACCCTGTACAAATGCCTATAAAATTTTTGAAAAAAATGATAGCGGTATCACATTTTTTTGGCAACTGTTTATAAACTTTTTATTAATATTCTTAAATATCTCAGAAACAGCTGATGGGATGAAAAAACTACATTAAAATAAATTTAAGACTGCTTAATTTATGATTCTTTAAAGTTCTGCTGAAACAATTAGGACAAAAGGTTATTGAGTTATGCTAAAACATGTGGCTCACCCCCTTTTTTGTAGATGTTCATTTATATTTTGATAGATAAACAAGTCCCATCCCACTAATAGACCATAAAGCTCTTAATACTTAAAGAAAAAAACTATCGAAAACACTTTGGGCAACATTTTCTAAATAAGATAATCAGTTATATGGATGGAAAAAAGGGCCGTTTGATCAAAATGTGAAAATCCAACAACCTCCAACTCGGACTGTCCTTTACCGATCTCGTTGCAATTTTGTGTCATAACTACTATGCAATAGGACTAATCTTGGTAAAAGTTTCATCCCGATCAGAAGGTATCGATTTTAAAAGTTCACTACCTTAACGTGAAATCCCCCATACGAGTATATGAATATATAGTATGAATAGTATATTCTTGTCAAAAATTTAGATGAAAAAAACTTTTTGAAAATATGTTTTTAAATTTAACTGCCAATAATATCGTGTTTCTGAGGGACCAAAACAAAACGCAATTTTGTGCCAGTAGGTAACAAAGCAGCCTTATTTGTTATTCATGATTTGCCTTTTAAACGGTATGACATGAACTTGATATACGAGTACATATGTACATATGTATTTCCATATGTACATACATTCATAAAAAAAAACGAAAAAGAATAAAACTCATCCCAAAGTCCCACAATTGGAGTACCATTAGAATGACAATTAATTGCAGTTTGTTCATTCTCACGTATTAAATTGAAGATTTTAGAAGTTTTATTCATTTGTGTACACGCAAAGAAAAAAGTTCAACTTTTTACAAATTTCCCGTACATATAAACTGAACTGTTAATTTTGTTTTTTTTATATTTCCTTCTACAATAAAAAAAACTTGCATTAGCTCTATATTTTTTTATTTAGAGAAAATTTCTTTTTGGTGAAAAATATAAATTGACAGCTATCCTTAAATGTTCTCGTTCTTTTAACATACCAGGCAAAAAACATGTAAGTTTAAAGTTGGTACTGATTGCATACGAGTATAACCTGTGTTGCCATTTTAGTGCTTAAATTACTGTTTATGGAAATGCTCATATTGCACATGATTTTGGGACTCAATTCTGAGAATTGGACGTGAAAGTAGCCCAAAAATAAGAACTTATGCATCATTTATTTAGTCAAGATGGCTCAATTAATAATTTAATGGTCATACGAATTTTTTAGCTTAAGGTGGATTTTTAGCACTTTTTGTATATTTTTACACGATTATATCTCGGTATTCCGTACGGAAGATCTCTCTTGTGTCTGAAGAAAAGTTGTAGATATTCAATAGGAGAAAAAATGCTGAACAAACCTACCCGAAAAAATGCTTCTAGTGCCATACAAATCTCAAAAATGTCCATTTGTACCATTATCCACATTATAAGGGTATTATAACAACTTTTACACACTGTGTTCGGCGTAAACGTTGCACCACTTAAATCTGTTTCATCAAAATAATAACAATACGCTGTTTTGAATTCCTCAGTAAACAAGTTTTTTCGATCCTGATTACCTATTTTTGGGGCGATATGACCACAAACGTAGCAAAAATCATCCAATTTTGGGCACTTTCTTATTATTTTCAATATTGAAATTTTTAATGCTTTTAAATGTTAAAATGGTTTCACTCTAACTTATAATTTTAAATTTAAAAAATTTACTTTTTGCTTTCGTCGGCACTTGTTGAATGACAAAAATTGATCAATGAACACCTATAAATACTACGTATTTTTCAATATTTTGCTGAACGGTACTTATCATGAAGGGGAAGTCTACAGAATCAGCCTTGCACGAACTTGTGAGCACTATCGAATAGTCCCTGCATTTCAAGGAATTCACCATGCTGGCATTTCTTGACATAGAAGGGGCTTTTAACAACATTCACTCAGATGCAGTAATTGCGGCACTGTCACATCTAAAAGTTAACTCTAGTTTGATTAGACTAATTCAAAGTCTGCTCAACAGAAGACGAATAACAGCATGTCTTGGGTCCACAACTCTAACAAGGTTTGTAAACAGAGGGACCCCACAAGGAGGAGTACTGTCTCCACTAATTTGGAACCTAGCGGTGAATGAAATCCTGCTAGATCTAGAACGTTGTGGCTGCAAGGTCGTGGCATATGCGGACGACGTGGCAAATTCGAAAACGTCCTCCGAGACATTCTACAGGTGGCTCTGAACAAATTGGCTAGATGGGACAGAAGCAGCGGTTTGGGCACAAACTCAAACAAAACAGAATTGGTTCTCTTTACTAGGATGAATAATGTCCCACATGTGGACCCTCCACCTCGGATAAATGGAACAGATCTAGTCTTTTCTGAAAGTGCAAAATTTTTAGGAATAATTCTAGATAGAAAACTGTTATTTAGACTTAACGTATAAGCGGAGCCTTAAGGTCTACAGCGACCGAGTCTCTACAAGCCCTACTCCATATACTGCCGGTTAATATTGTGGCGAGAGAAGTTGCAACCAAAGCGGCAATAAGATTAAACTGCTTATCAATGTGGAGGTACAAAAACTAAGGTCACATGAGGATATCAAAGTGTAGTGCTATGGTAACCGACCGAGTGGACTATATACCAACTGTGTACACCTTCGAGAGAAATTAAATCACTATGATTCCCGTCAGAGATGAATAGGTTGGAAGAATACCAGGTAATAGAAACCATCTCCACTTTTACACGGATGGTTCGAAGCTTGATGAAAAGGTTGGCTTCGGAGTACACTGTGCAGAGCTTAGTTTGGATATAGCTCACAGACTACCAAATACCTGCAGTGTCTACACGCAAAGAAAAAATTCGTTTCAGCGAAACGAAATATTGGACAACTACAATTCTCGTTTACGACGACTGAAATTTCTTTTGGTCAGAACAAACAATTGCTTACGCGAAATAAGTTTCTGTCACAACAAACGAAATTTCATTTCCGGCAAACGAGAATTGTAGTTGTATAATATTTTGTTTCGCAGAAACGAATTTTTTCTTTGCGTGTATCAAGCCGAAATTATGGCAATATGGGAAGTAGCCAAGTGGCTGAGTCGCAACATAGTAACCAACACTGGCGTTGTCATTTACTCGGACAACATCCCTAAATTCACAAACAACCCCCGACTGCCACAGATCTCTTAACGAGATGGCTGAGCAGTTTAATATACACCTCATATGGGTACCTGAGCATAGGGATATCCCGGAGAACTGCAAAGCCGATGAACGACATTACAAATTCTCCACCCACTATCCACGTGCAAGCTTTGGCTTAGGCAAGAGACAATCAGGCAGTCCAACGAAAGATGGACAGAAATCGGCACCTGCAGGGTAGCTAGACAAATCTGGCCAAGGTATGACCTGAGAAGATCAAAATATCTCCTCGCATAGAGAGGCAAAGATTGTCTACGTTGGTATCAGTTCTGACGGGACCCTGCTTGATCGGCGAACACGCCAAAAGATTGGGTATTGACTATTACTAATGACTTCTGCAGAAGCTGTGGAGATGCCCCGCTCTGAGTAAACGACGACTGGACATACTGGGGTGGGCCTTTCTAGGCAGCCTAACAGATATTTCCAGTACCGATATTCATACTATCGATAAATTTGTATATCAAACCACCTAAACTGGTCTATCTGAGCTTGTCTAAACAAAATACGACTGCCACCCTAACCTAAACCTAACTTATCATCATCTATGACCCTGATCACGCAGGAGTGCGTTTAAAATTTTTCAAAACTTTCCAAAAATTTCTGTAGAAAACTCATTAATTTCAGGTAACCAACAAAAAAAACACACATCATTACACAGAGTACACTTCCTTTTTCTCCTTGAAGGAACGCACATTTATGAGTGTTTATGGACCTGTGTTTCTATGTTTCTACGGTATTGTAAATAGGATCTTCCAAATAAAACAGCATTAGTGTCGATTTGTAATCCAGTTATTGAGCAAAAAGGCTAAAAATGGTGAAAACATTTTAAAAGGGAGTTTTTGCTATTTTTGGTTGGGCTGGATGCACATTTTTCGGGTAGGTTCGTTCCGCATTTTTTCTCCTATTCAATAAATACAACTTTGCTTCCGTCACAAAAGCAGGGCTGTGGAGTCGGAGTCGGCGTTGTTTTTGCAAATTCCATGAAATTATACATTAAATTTTATTATTTTTTACTTAATTTGTATAAATATTTTTATGTGCATACATATCAATCGAAATTTTTGATCGCGAAAATATTTGAATTACATAGTTTTGCAAAATTCATCTCGGAATCGACTCCGACTGCGACTCCTGCTATGACTCCGCGAGCTATTTTTTAAAATGCACTGATTCAATTAAAGGGTCCGCCAAATAACTTTTTTTTTTTGAAAATGCTATAAAAAAACTGCTGAATATTTTCTCAAATTTCTTTTTTTATTTGAAAGTACAATCCTTCCGGTTAATAATGGAAAATAATTTCATTCAAATGGCTGCCTCGGCTGGCCAGCCGAGGCAGCACAAATAATAGTCCAACGGTGTCAAATCGCAGCTCCGAGGTGGCCAAACGACATCAGCTCTGCGGCTGATAATGCGATCTTCAAAAACAGGGCGCAAAACATCGAGTGTAGCTTCGGCTGTGTGGCACGTAGCGCCGTCCTGTTTAAACCAAATGTTGCCAATATCCTCCTCTTAAATTTTTGTGAACAAAAATTCGTTCAACATGGCCCGATAACGATCGCCATTTACTGTAACGGCCACTCTTTGCTCATTTTCGAAGAAAAATGGCCCAATTATGCCTCTGGACAAAAGTCCCCACCGAACAGTGACTCGTTTTGGGTGTATCGGCTTTTCAATGTATGCGTGCGGGTTTTCTGTGCCCCAAATGCGACAAGTTTGCTTGTTTACTTACCCGCCAAGATCAAAATGAGCTTCATCTGAAAAGATGATTTTTATACCCTCACTTTAGTGTGACGAGGGTATATATCATTTGCTACGGTACAAATGCACCATTTTGCACCAAAAGTTAACAGCTTATAACATTAATAACAGTGTATAAAAATACTTGAAATTTGGTACAGTATTATGCTTTTATATTGCCTACAGTCCAGGGAAAAATGGGTGTTGTTGCCACGCCTCTTTTGGTACCTCCCACACAAAGGTACCTTTTTGCACCAAAAGTTAACAGCTTATAACATTAAAACCAGTGTATAAAAATACTTGAAATTTTGTACAGTGTAATGTTTTTATAGTGTCTATAGCCCTGTGAAAAATGGGCGATATTGCCACGCCCCTTTTTGTACCTCCCACACAAAATGCCCAAATCATACCACAATTTAATGTCTCATAACGTTTATACCAGTGCACATAAATGCTTATAAGTCGGCACAGTGCAATAAATTTAAACTATCTAATGTTCAGCGAAAAAAAGGTGAATTTGATAAACCCCTTCTGGTACCTCCCACACAAATTGACAGAATAATTTGAGTAATATTCAATATTACATTACTCACAAAGTGAGGGTATACCTTAGTCGGTTTATCCGCCTGAAACTTTCTTACTTGTTTTTGGCAAAATCGGCATATTCTGTAAGTCGATCACAGGCCCACTTGTTCAAGCGTATACACAACCATATTCGTTCAGCGGAAGGATAAAACTAATTATCTGTCAAATCAGACATGAGCTAAGTGTTACCATTCACGAAATAAGCACTAGTTGAACAAAAAAAAACGTTAGATAGCGGACCCTTATATTTCGGACCAAACATATTCATTCATATATGAGTTCATTCATATATTTATACAAAATATTTTAAAAATATACAATGTATTTATTGGAAAGTACGTAAAAATTCGTATGGCCATTAAATTATTAATTGAGCAAACTTGACTTAACGAGTGATGCAGAACTTCTTATTTTTGGGGCTACGTTCACGTCCAATTCTCAGAATTGAGTCCCAAATCAATGAGCTGAAAAATGCTGTACTGTATTATTGGTCATGGAAATGTCTATATAATTCCGAAAGCTGACTGGAAACAAAACTGTGTGCTCAGTTTTTTTATTTGCTGGTCGAGTTCGCATGGAAAAGCACATGAAATTTTTAAAGGATATTAAATTAAAATTATTCAATTTTTTATTGTACTTTTTCAGAAAGTCCTAATAAGACGGTAAGGGTGTCGAATAAAAGGGCATAATTGGGGCTATCTAAATACTGTTTTTTTGTTTTTAGAGACTGGAACTAAAAAATTGCCAAAATGGATTTGCTAATTTTAGCCTTTTTTTATCCTTTAAGATCCAAGGTAGAATATTTTGAAACAAATATATTTTGCGGATTTTACAATTCAGTTATCCATATCCAAATTATATCCTTTGTCTACTATAAAATATTGGGTGACAGAGTTTAAACGAGGCCGTACGAGCTGAAGATGAGAAAGCTGTGCACAATATGGGTGCCACGTTTGCTCACAATGGAACAAAAACAGCATCGTGAAGATGTTTCAATAGAGTGTTTGGAGATTCGTATCCATGGAGGAGAAATGGGTCCACCACTTCACACCTGAGACAAAGGAACAGTCAGTTAGAATTAGTGGACTGGAATGAACGTGTCCAAAGAAGGCGAATACAGGGGGCTAATCACGGCATCCGTTAACGAAATCGTTTTCGTGTCGAAAAAGTTATCGCAGCACAGACTTCTTTGGATCACGGGAATCGATCGACAATTTTGACTTTTTGTTATCATTTTATGTGGAATGGCTACCTCAAATAGTGAAGAGGAAAAATATAAACATGTAGTGAACGGGGGCACGAACAACATAAAGAAGTAACAATAAATATAATTGCAGTGAAGCTTATTTTAAACATTACATAGATCCAATATTATTTTGTATTCCTCATCTTCGGATTCAGAGGAGGAATACAAAGCACAGCCTATTCGAAAAGAAATAAGGGACAAAGGTAATCCTTCATCATTGTCTAAAGTCGTAAATACTTCAAAAAAAATTAAAATTATAATTACAAAAAAAAGTTTTGTAGATTTTAAAGGTGTTTAATCATTCAAGCGTTTAACTATGTTTTATCTGAAATTAATTTCCCAGGCCATTCGTCAACGTCCGTTCTACAGTTATTGAAACCACACAAAATCTTCTGGCCGGTGGTTACGATGTTGGAAATGATTATCTTGTTTAAAATAACACGAATTACTCATGTCAATGCACGAAGGAATGATTGCTCAAAACGACCAAAGAGAGCATACTCTGTATTAGAAGTTGTATTTTTATATATTTTTTAAGAGGCCAATGCTCGGTCCTAAAATCAGCTACCATTAGTGTTGATTTCCCGCTAATTCTGCTAACATTAGTTAATAAAACATTTTTTGTATACTTAAATGGCACAGAAAACTTACAACTGGATTTTTTCTAAAAAAAACTCAAAATCAATAAAAAATTAGTTTTTGATGACAATTTTGTTGTCGAGAAATTTCTCGCAAATTTATTGTCGATAACGGTTGCGGTGATCCAAAAATTAAAGATTACGATCGAAACTTGTCGATAACGGATGCCGTGATTAGGCCCCAGCTCCAAGGTATCAAGTATGCTAACTTATTACATATGTAGTTCAGGTATGAATATAAGAAAAGTCCTTTAGTCTTTCCTTACTGAAAAAAATGAAACCAGAAATAATCTTTTGGCTCCGATATTATTAAAATTGTAATGTTTTACAAAAATGTTGGCCATAAAATTTTACTATATGGTGCAGAACACACCAAAGCCTAAAATTTAAAACAAACAGCAAATAGCTTCGATACTCTGTTTATAGTAATAACTGTCTAGCTCTTGAAAATAGCCATCAACCGCAACCTCCACCTCTTCATTGCTGGCAAAACTTTTTCCCCCGAGCCATTTTTTCAAGTTTGTGAGCAAACGCGGCACCCATCTTGCGCACAGTTTTATCATCATAAAATGTTCCGTCAATAAGCGATGTATAGCTCTTTTTATACCCTCACTTTAGTGTAACGAGGGTATATATCATTTGCTACGAAAAAAAGTGTAACACATCGAAGGAGTGATCTAAGACCCTAAGTATGTTCGGCGGATATTCGTTTTGGGTCATTTTAAGACGAATGAGCAATGTCCGTCCGTCTGTCTGTCTGTCTATCTGTATGTCTGTCTGTCTGTCTGTGTGTCTGTCTGTCTGCTGGCTGGTGCGCACGATAACTCTCGAAAGGAGTAACCGATTCACTTCAAATTTGGTACGTGGTAATATTTTTTCTATCTCCGGCTAAGTTCGAAGATGGACCATATTGGTCCACTCCTTCTAGTACCTCCCCCACAAAGTGTTAAAATGTTGTGAAATATTGAATATTTAATAACTGCTATACTACTTATTCGAATCTTCTGAAATTCCACACATAGCATTAGTTTATTAGTCGCTATCAACTCGAGAAAAATGGGCCATGTTACTACGCCCCTTTTGGTACCTCCCACACAAATGCACCATTTTGCACCCAAAGTTAACAGCTTATAACATTAATACCAGTGCATAAAAATACTTGAAAATTTGTACAGTGTAATGCTTTCATAGTGCCTACAGTCCAGTGAAAAATGGGTGTCATATTCACGCCCCTTTTGGTACCTCTTACACAAAGGTACCATTTTGCACCAAAAGATAACAGCTTATAACATTAATACCAGTGTATAAAAATACTTGAAATATTTTACAGTGTAATGCTTTTATAGTGTCTTTTGCACTGTGAAAAATGGACGCTATTTCCACGCCCCTTTTTGTACCTCCCACACAAAGGTACCATTTTGCACAAAAAGTTAAGAGATCACAGCATGAGTACGAATTCACGAAAATGCAACAACATTTTGCACAGTGTAGCGCTTTTGAAGTCCTTATAGCCCTGTAAAAAATGGCCGTTATCACCACGCCCCTTTTTGTACCTCCCACACAAAATGGCCAAATCATACCAAAATTTAATATTTCATAACGTTAATATACCAGTGCAAAAAACGTTTATAATTCGGCGCAGTGTAATGTATTTAAAGAATCTATTATTCAGCGAAAAATAGGTGTATTTGTTAAAAACATTCTGGTACCTCCCATACAAATTGACAGAATAATTCGTTTAATATCCCATATTACATTACTCACAAAGTGAGGGTATACCTTAGTCGGTTTACCCGACTGAAACTTTCTTACTTGTTGAAATGTCTATGACTTCAGCTAGCTCACGAACATTCAAACGACGGTCATCCAATACCATTTTGTGGATTTTTTAATCATTTCCGGCATGGGCACCTCAATTGGTCGACCACTGTAAAACCCGGTTTAAACTCTGCCACTCAATATTTTACAGTTGTAAACGAAGGGACACACTCCCCCAAAGTAGCGTATTGCACATTGGCGACCAATTTTTTTCATGTTTACAAATTCACTGAGATCGTTTATTTTTGAGTGCTCCATTAAAAAAAACTAAACAACGTGGCACCTTGAAACTTAAAATACATGTTTTAGATGGTTGCCACTTTTCACGAAGGTAATTTTCAAACTACTCCAGCCATCTATATGTCAGCTCGGCTAATTTTGGGAACGCCCCTGTTTTAAATCCATTTATTCATTAAATTAATTACCTGTATATTCATATGTATATGAAATTTTAAATTTAAGTACGGAAATTTACTTAATTTTAAGATAATTGACCAAAAATAAACACATGCCATTCTTAAATTTACTCCAATTCATGCTCATTTTAATGCCAAACATAATTAGTTTTATTACGCAAATTTTAACACCGATTGTCTTTGACTCGAAATCATGGCAAAAGCTTACACTTTAGGACAAATTCTTTGAAAAACTTTGAAAACGCTGATACACGTATTTTCTTTGGTTTGTTTGGCATTTTTTTTAGAATTGCATCTACAATTTAAATATAGGGCACGTTTTTGAGAACAAATTGATCTGGCCTAAATGCATGTCCATTTTCAATTCGGATTTTCTTAGGCGAAAACGAAGTCTCTTTACCAATTTGTAGATACGCCAACGGACATGCTAAATCGTCTACAAAATAGACTATGAAGCAAACGGTACAACAATTATGGACCAATTTCTAAACAAAAACAAAATTTCCTGCACCACAACGGTTTAAAACATTCCAAAAAAGATAAATATAGAAATCCAAAATTCAAAAATAACGTTCATAATTTGGCATGTGAGAAGACAGGAAGAGAAATACCTAATGCCCAACAATATCAGCCACAATCCAATATTGATTTGGTTTATTTGAAAATATCCACAAACATTAGACATTTTGACTGAACAAACAATTTGAGTGCCTTCCAACCAACGGATGATTGGAGTAGAACAAAACTTGACACTGTTCTCCGCAATAACACGACAGACAGAAAAATAAACGACCACAGACAATAACACTCCGATTGGCATTACTCATAAGTGGCATATTCACTCGCTCACTCCACAATGGAGGAGGAGTATGTGGTCGTCGTGATAATAACATGCGCCGCCACTATTGGATAGGACGGACAAATCGATAAGATCACTTTTGGAATTAATGTTTTGCTTGCACTCACGTCTTTCTTTTTTTAGAAACATGTATAACAATGAGGGTGGTTCGAGAATTGGAAGATATATAAACTGCAATTGGGCTCTAATTCTAAATATTATGTAAGAGTGGACCAATATGGCCCTTCTTCGATGAAGAAAAACCTCAGTGGTGGACTCTATTATATGCAGTACAGAGGAACACCTCAGTGTCGAGGGTAATATAGAAGAAGACTTCATAGGCTTTGATGTAGAGATTTGATGTTGCCTCAGGAAGACCTCATTAGTAGAATCTAGTTACGAGCAGGACCTTAGTCGTCTACCATATTATAAAGGAAGATCTCAATGGTCGAATCTAGAATAGACAATACCTCAGTGATCGAATCAAGTATAGGGAAAACCTCAGTGGTCGAATCTAGAATAGGCAATACCTCAGTGATCGAATCAAGTATAGGGCAAACCTCGGTGGTCCAATCGACCTCTAGAATATGGGACGACCTCATTGGTCGACTCTGGTATAGAGGACTACCTCAGTGGTCCCCTCAGGTATAGAGGACTACCTCAGTGGTCCACTCCGGATTAGAGGGAGATCTCAATAGTCGACTCTAGTATAGAGGGAGATCTCAGTGGTGACTCTAGTATAGATGAGGACCTCAGTGGTCGACTCTTGTTTAGAGAACGGCCTCAGTGGTCGACTCTAGTATAGAAAGAGACCTCTGTGGTCGACTCCAGTATGGAGGGAGACCTCAGAGGTCGACTCTAGTGTGGAGGGAGACCTTAGTGGTCGACTCTAGTATAGAGGGAGACCCCAGAGGACGGCCTCAGGGTCGACTCTTGTATAGAGGACGACCTCAGTGGTCGACTCTTGTATAGAGGACGACATCAGTGGTCGACTCTAGTATAGAGGACGACCTCAGTGGTCGACTCTAGTATAGAGGACGACCTCAGTGGTCGACTCTAGTATAGAGGACGACCTCAGTGGCCGTCTCTGGTATAGGGGACGACATCAATGCTCGATGCTAGTATAGATGACGGTCATAGGCGTCGATGCTAGTATAGATGACGGTCATAGGCGTCGACTCTGGAATACAGGACGACCTCAATGGTCGGCTCCAGTATAGAGGACTACCTCAGTGGTCCACTCTGGTATAGAGGACTACCTCAGTGGTCCACTCTGGTATAGAGGACTACCTCAGTGGTGCACTCTGGACTACCTCAGTGGTCCACTACGGATTAAAAAGAAACCTCAATAGTCGACTCTAGTATAGAGAGAGGCATCAGTGATCGGCTGATAGTATAGAGGACGACCTCAGTGGTCGACTCTAGTATGGAGGAAGACCTTAGTGGTCGACTCTAGTATAGAGGGAGACCCCAGAGGACGACCTCAGTGGTCGACTCTAGTATAGAGGGAGACCCCAGAGGACGACATCAGTGGTCGACTCTAGTATAGATGACGACCTCAGTGGTCGACTCTAGTACAGATGACGACCTCAGTGGTCGACTCTAGTATAGATGACGACCTCAGTGGTCGACTCTAGTATAGAGGACGACCTCAGTGGTCGACTCTAGTATAGAGGACGACCTCAGTAGTCGACTGCAATATAGAGACCGACCTCAGTTGTCGACTCTAATGTAGAGACCGACCTCAGTTGTCGACTCTAATATAGAGGCCGACCTCAGTAGACGACCTTAGTGGTCGACTCTGGTATAGAGAACGACCACAGTGGTCGACTCTAGTATAGAGGACTACCTCAGTGGTCCACTCTGGTATAGAGGACTACCTCAGTGGTCCACTCCGAATTAGAGGGAGACCTCAGTGGTCGACCCTAGTATAGAGGGAGACCTCAGTGGTCGATTCTAGTATAGGGGGAGACCTCAGTGGTCGATTCTATTATAGGGGGAGACCTCAGTGGTCGATTCTAGTATAGGGGGAGACCTCAGTGGTCGATTCAAGTATAGGGGGAGACCTCAATGGTCGACTCTAGTATAGAGGGAGACCTCAGTGGTCGACTCTAGTATAGAGGGAGACCTCAGTGGTCGACTCTATTATGGAGAGAGGCCTCAGTGATCGACTCTAGTATAGACGCAGACCTCATTGGTTGACTCTAGTATAGAGGACGACCTCAGTGGTCGACTCTAGTATAGAGGTAGACCTCAGTGGTCGACTCTAGTATAGAGGGAGATCTCAGTGGTCGACTCTAGTATAGAGGAATACCTCAGTGGTCGACTCTAGTATAGAGGAAGGCCTCAGTGGTCGACTCTAGTATAGAGGAAGGCCTCAGTGGTCGACTCTAGTATAGAGGAAGGCCTCAGTGGTCGACTCTAGTATAGAGGAAGGCCTCAGTGGTCGACTCTAGTATAGAGGGAGACCTCAGTGGTCGACTCTAGTATAGAGGGAGACCTCAGTGGTCGACTCTAGTATAGAGGGAGACCTCAGTGGTCGACTCTAGTATAGAGGGAGACCTCAGTGGTGGACTCTAATATGGAGGGCGACCTTAGTGGTCGACTCTAATATGGAGGCAGACCTCATTGGTCGACTCTATTATAGGGGACGACCTCAGTGGTCGACTCTATTATAGAGAACGACCTCAATGGTCGACTCTAGTATAGAGGAAGGCCTCAGTGGTCGACTCTAGTATAGAGGGAGACCTCAGTGGTCGACTCTAGTATAGAGGGAGACCTCAGTGGTCGACTCTAGTATAGAGGGAGACCTCAGTGGTCGACTCTATTATGGAGAGAGGCCTCAGTGATCGACTCTAGTATAGACGCAGACCTCATTGGTTGACTCTAGTATAGAGGATGACCTCAGTGGTCGACTCTAGTATAGAGGTAGACCTCAGTGGTCGACTCTAGTATAGAGGGAGATCTCAGTGGTCGACTCTAGTATAGAGGAATACCTCAGTGGTCGACTCTAGTATAGAGGAAGGCCTCAGTGGTCGACTCTAGTATAGAGGAAGGCCTCAGTGGTCGACTCTAGTATAGAGGAAGGCCTCAGTGGTCGACTCTAGTATAGAGGAAGGCCTCAGTGGTCGACTCTAGTATAGAGGGAGACCTCAGTGGTCGACTCTAGTATAGAGGGAGACCTCAGTGGTCGACTCTAGTATAGAGGGAGACCTCAGTGGTCGACTCTAGTATAGAGGGAGACCTCAGTGGTGGACTCTAATATGGAGGGCGACCTTAGTGGTCGACTCTAATATGGAGGCAGACCTCATTGGTCGACTCTATTATAGGGGACGACCTCAGTGGTCGACTCTATTATAGAGAACGACCTCAATGGTCGACTCTAGTATAGAGGAAGGCCTCAGTGGTCGACTCTAGTATAGAGGGAGACCTCAGTGGTCGACTCTAGTATAGAGGGAGACCTCAGTGGTCGACTCTAGTATAGAGGGAGACCTCAGTGGTCGACTCTAGTATAGAGGGAGACCTCAGTGGTCGACTCTAGTATAGAGGGAGACCTCAGTGGTCGACTCTAGTATAGAGGGAGACCTCAGTGGTGGACTCTAGTATAGAGGGAGACCTCAGTGGAGGACTCTAATATGGAGGCAGACCTCATTGGTCGACTCTATTATAGGGGACGACCTCAGTGGTCGACTCTATTATAGAGAACGACCTCAATGGTCGACTCTAGTATACAGGACGACCTCAGTGTTGGACTCTAGTATAGATGGCGACCTCAGTGTTGGACTCTAGTATAGATGGCGACCTCAATGGTCGACTCGAGTATAGAGAACGACCTCAGTGGCCGTCTCTGGTATAGAAGACGACCTCAGTGGTCGACTCTAGTATAGAGGGAGACCTCAATAGTCGACTCTAGTATAGAGGGAGACCTCAATAGTCGACTCTAGTATAGAGGGAGACCTCAGTGGTCGACTCTAGTATAGAGGGAGACCTCAGTGGTCGATTCTAGTATACAGGGAGACCTCAGTGGTCGACTCTAGTATAGAGGGAGACCTCAGTGGTCGACTGTAGTATAGAGGGAGGCCTCAGTGGTCGACTCTAGTATAGAGGGAGGCCTCAGTGATCGACTCTAGTATACATAGACGCAGACCTCATTGGTTGACTCTAGTATAGAGGGAGACCTCAGTGGTCAACTCTAGTATAGAGGGAGACCTCAGTGGTCGACTCTAGTATAGAGGACGTCCTCAGTAATCGGCTTTAGTATTGAGGCATACATACGTGATTACCTTTAGTATAGAGGATAGCTCAGTAATTGAATTTAGTGCAGAGGAATAAATTAATGTCTGACTTTAGTATAGAGGCATCATAATCGGTCAACTTTTCGAGGAAGACCTCATTGACATTTGTAGATTAACTTTTCACGTATTCATGAAATTCAGTGTCATTAGACAATCTTATATATATATAATTATGAATCTAGCCACGTGATAATCTAAAATACATGTTTGCTCTGTTTTCCCCCAATTATATGTTTGCGTTTTTCATATATTAATAAGCCATGAAAAAATATTGAAATTATTTCAAAATTTTTCGAAAGCGTTTGATTATATTCTCTATGACTGATGACGAGGGTCCATGGTGTTGCTATCTATCATCAATTATAATCGAATACTTTGAAGTTTATTGCCTTTGCTTGCTGTCTCCGACGTTGTATTTGTCATATAGACTACTGCTGGCGAAGTGTGTTTATATCGAGTATCTCAAAATGTTGATCTTCCGATATGATGACGTTTCTATTATAAACATTACTAATACTGACTATTCATCATATCCCGTCCCCCTGATGCAAATTGTTTGGTATTAACGACGAGAATGAAATTTTGTGATGATTAAATTATGTTCTCATTGTACAGTGGGTTGAAGAAGATGTGTCAGGATTTAAATTGAGAATTGTTAGCCACACATCATAAATATCGTGTAAAATTATATTATAACACTATTAAAAAAACTAACGACCTATTTTCATTAGTAAATTGTAATTTATGACAGGGATTATAAAAAATGTTTCATTATATTCTCCAAAGTAGAATGGAGGTATATCAATTTTTCATTTTGTTTGGAACAACTTAAAATCACCCTACGGGGAATGAAGTGCTAATTTACCTGAGACTATTGATTAAAGCACTGGTTAAATTGGGACCAATCACAGAACTGATCCGTAAGAAATCACAGATATCAACTAATTCGGATTAAATGCACCAATATGGGTTATATATTCCCAGTAGTGGTCGAGTACGGTTATCTACTACCAATTGGTTTATCTACTCTTTAGTTGACGATATTTTGGGTTATCTACTCCTCAGTGGACGACCAGTTGAGTTTAATACTACATATTTGACGACCTGTTGGGCCCAGATGGGTTATCTACGTCTTAGTATAGGGGTTATCTACTGCTTAGTTGACGACATGTTGGGTTATCTACTTCTCCGTAAAGACCAGTTGGTTTATCTACTCCAGTCTGTATATCTACTCCCTAGTAGAGGACCATTATAATCCAAGATGGGCTAAGTACACCTTATTGAAGGAATATTTGGTGTATACACTCCTTAGTTGACGAAATGTTGGGTTATCTAATTTTCAGTAGGCGATCAGTTTAGATATATACACTTTATTTGACGACCAGTTGTGATATCTATATGTCCAAGTAGAGGACCAGTTGGTATATCTAACCCTTAGTGGTGGACCAGTTGGTTTATCTAACCCTTAGAATAATACAAGATGGACTATCTACATCTTAGTAGAGGAGCAGTTGGTTTATCTACACCTTAGATGACATGTTTGTCTATTCCTTAGTTGACATGTTGGGTTATCTACACCTCAATAGGCAATCAATTTGGATATCTACACCTTAGTATACGACCCGTTGTGTTATCTGCTACTTAGTAGAGGACCAGCTGGGTCGAGTTCGAGTCCCGATTGCATAGTGAACATTTAATTGGTTTCAATGTAGCTTATCCTGTGTCTGACATCTGGTACTGTAAATATACTTTTAGACCAGTACTTGTTTATGCCACAAGGTGGCAATTCACCACTTTCAATGACAAATTCATGTTAAAATTAACATTTATTTCGTATAAAAAAACTTTCGGTTGTTCTGCGAACCGAATTTTGTCCTTAATAAACCTATCACGCGTTTGTTTTTGTACCGGTACAATTTATCGTTGGGAAATCCTATAAAAATCGTCGTACAATTTCACATTCCAATGGTTCTTGACTTGAAATCGAATTTAATTTTACCACTGAAGTAAGACTATTGCATAAAAATTATACATCGCTGGATTGTAGTCATCCAGACCTATCACAAAAGTGTGCATAGTCCAGATCTATCAACATATGTACATAGTTTTCGTTATGGGCCCTTGAATTATGTTAGACACTACACTGAAAAAAGATGTCATAAAATTAAAGAAATGCTGCAAAGACGTCATTAGTTTTTAAATAAGTACATTTTGTACTTAAAATATAGATAATTTCAGTAATATTAGGTAATTTACTTAATTTTAAGTAAATTTTCTTAATTTTAAGTACAAAATGTACTTATTTTAAAGACTAAGGACGTCTTTGGAGCTTTTCTTTATTTTGTGACATTTTTTTCAGTGTATATACTAACTATATATGACCCACTAGGTCCAAAACAATAGTTACAAATTCACTGTGCATCAGTTCGTGGTATGCACAAGTACAGCCTGTTTATTTGTTCACTCATTTTTCGGTAGCTTTGCTGCAGATGTGTTTGTTTATTTTTCGTTTATTTTGTTGTTGTTGCAGAAATGACGTATCCATAGAAAGAGGGGAGTCAGCAACTAATGAAGCTTAAAATAAAACACATAAACTTCAGTTTATGGCAGGGAAGTGTCCGCATTAGGGAAACCAATTATTAATGTGGCGGCATTTCTTAGCGAGAAGGCGAATAACACTCTAAAATGAAACAAAATATCGTTTAACTTCTCTCGAATTGCTGATAAAATTGAGTCAGCATCGAGAAATGGACCGTGGAGTTGTTATACTTGCAATGATGTAAGCCTGTTTCAAAATTCAATTTGAGTTTAATTTATCAGATTATGTTTTCTACATGGAAAAAATTAGAATTTTGTATATGTTTGAATCGAAACTACTAATTATCTTCAAAATATTACTACATATTATTTACCCCCAATTTCACAACCCCCGGTTAGAGCTAACTCACGGTTAAACCAGTAAGGAAAGGCTAAAGTCGGGCGGTGCCGACTATATAATACCCTACACCACTCTCGTAATATTGAATAACTCTGATATATAAATTTTGTAATTCATGTATAAATTGTTTACATAAAATTACTTTTGGGTAATTCCAAAGGAAATCGACCCACTCTGAAAATTTATGAATTTCGATATTGCTGAAATTTTGCATGCGCATACTGCAATATGTTACGAAATAATGATAGTTTACCGTATGTCAAAATTTGTAGCGGTTTAGATTTTATAGGGTGCCAAAGTAGGACATCTACATTGTTTTGTAAAAAATTAAGCTATGTTGAAGTCGCCATAAATTTTGAACGGAATGTCAGATTTAATTGAAATAATTACCATCTTAAAGATAATAACGATATTTCTAAGTATTACACACATAAGGATAACTATATGTGTATTAAGGATATCAAAAGGACGAAAATGTCCTTAATCCTTGATTATCCTGAAAAATGTATTTTCAATTTTTTTAATTTTATTTCTGAATATTACCCCCATATTGCTCCATAAAATATAAAATTTTCAGAATGGGTGCTCAATGGGTTCAAAAGATATGACTTATTTAATGTCCGTCTGTCTGTCCGTTTGACTGGTTTATGCCAATGATATCTCTGAAAAGGAGTGACCGAATGTCTTACAAATTAGTATGTGGTAATATTTTCCTCAAACCTACTTAGTGTTTTGAAGTGGCCCATTTCGGACCTCTCGTTGTGGTACCTCCCTCACAAACGGTTAAAATTTTGTGACTTATTAAAACTGTTATAACTTCTGTACTACTCATGGGAATCCAATGAAATTTCATACATAGTAATTATTTCACCGTATTTAAAAGCTGAACAAAAATGGGCGAAAATGTCACGCCCCTTTTGGTACCTCCCACACAAAGGGACCAATTTTTACAATAAGTTCACAGCTTATAACATTAATACCAGTGCATAAAAATACTTGAAATTTTGTGCAGTGTAATATTTTTATAGTACCTACAGGCCAGTATAAAGCGGGCGTTATTGCCCCGCCCCTTCTAGTACCTCCCACACAAATTCTAACAATTTTGTGAAATGTTGAAAGATTATAAACTCATTAAAGTAAACATATAAATAAAAAGCTCTAACATTTCATAAAATTGTTAAAATTTGTGTGGGAGGTACTAGAAGGGGCGGGGCAATAACGCCCGCTTTATACTGGCCTGTAGGTACTATAAAAATATTACACTGCACAAAATTTCAAGTATTTTTATGCACTGGTATTAATGTTATAAGCTGTGAACTTATTGTAAAAATTGGTCCCTTTGTGTGGGAGGTACCAAAAGGGGAGTGACATTTTCGCCCATTTTTGTTCAGCTTTTAAATACGGTGAAATAATTACTATGTATGAAATTTCATTGGATTCCCATGAGTAGTACAGAAGTTATAACAGTTTTAATAAGTCACAAAATTTTAACCGTTTGTGAGGGAGGTACCACAACGAGAGGTCCGAAATGGGCCACTTCAAAACACTAAGTAGGTTTGAGGAAAATATTACCATATACTAATTTGTAAGACATTCGGTCACTCCTTTTTAGAGATATCATTGGCATAAACCAGTCAAACGAACAGACAGACGGACATTAAATAAGTCATATCTTTTGAACCCATTGAGCACCCATTCTGAAAATTTTATATTTTATGGAGCAATATGGGGGTAATATTCAGAAATAAAATTAAAAAAATTGAAAATACATTTTTCAGGATAATCAAGGATTAAAGACATTTTCGTCCTTTTTATATCCTTAATACACATATAGTTATCCTTATGTGTGTAATACTTAGAAATATCGTTAATATCTTTAAGATGGTACTTATTTCAATTAAATCTGACATTCCGTTCAAAAGTTATGGCGACTTCAACATAGCTTAATTTTTTACAAAACAATGTAGATGTCCTACTTTGGCACCCTATAAAATCTAAACCGCTACAAATTTTGACATACGGTAAACTATCATTATTTCGTAACATCTTGCAGTATGCGCATGCAAAATTTCAGCAAAATCAAAAATGTAAAATTTTCAAATCGTCATTTTTGGGTCGATTTTCTTTGGAATTACCCTTTTGGGACATTTTATACTTAAATAATACCCTGTACCACAGTGTGGTGTAGGGTATAAAAACGATTGGATCTAAAGAGCCAAATCTGATGCAACATATCACACATATATATGGGAGCTATAGCTAAATCTTTACCGATTTTCTTCAAATTCGGCAATGTTGGTTCATGAATCAAGAAACTCTACCATTCTAAATTTCAAAACGATTGGATGTTAAATATAGCTTCTATAGAACTAAAAGGCCAAATCGGACGAAACATATATATGGGAGCTATAGCTAAATCTGAACCGATTTTCTTCAAATTCGGTAGTGTTGTTTCATGGATCAGGAAACTCTACCATTCTAAATTTCAAAACGATTGGATATAAAATACAGCTTCTACAGGACTAAATGGCCAAATCGGACGAAACAAATATATGGGAGCTATAGCTAAATCTTAACCGATTTTTTTCAAATTCGGCAATGTTGGTTCATGGATCAAGAAACTCTACCATTCTAAATTTCAAAATGATCGGATGTAAAATACAGCTTCTATAGGACTAAATGGCCAAATCGGACGAAACATATATATAGGAGCTATAGCTAAATCATAACCGATTTTCTTCAAATTCGGCAATGTTGGTTCATGGATCAAGAAACTCTACCATTCTAAATTTCAAAACGATTGGATGTAAAATATAGCTTCTATAGGACTAAAGGGCCAAATCGGACGAAAGATATATATGGGAGCTATATCTAAATCTGAACCGATTTCAACCAAATTCAATAGCGATCTTAACAGCCGCGAAATACTCTAAACAGCAAAATTTCAGAACGATCGGAGTGAAATTGCGACCTGTAGTCGACGAACAACTTTACATGGACAGACGGACGGACGGACGGACAAATCGACTCAGCTAGTGATTCTGAGTCGATCGGTATACTTTAAGGTGGGTCTAGCTGTGTTATTTTCAGGTGTTACAAACATCTGCCGTGAAACAAACTTATAATACCCTGTACCACAGTGTGGTGTAGGGTATAACAACTGCAACAAATTGTTTCTTTCAATTTTTAGAAGCTAGCATTCTAACGAAGAAAACAATGCCTATTTGAAGAAAATCTATGGATATATATAGAAATTATAGCACTTTTGGTAGAAATAAGAGAATTTCAATATAATCCGGTTTTTATTCTCCCACTATTGTGAACAAGGGTATATATCGGATGATGCGGGCCAAAAGCGTAACACATCGATGGAGCGACATAAGAGACCCCAAGAATATTTGGCGGAAATCCATCTTGGGCCAGTTTATACGCAATTGACCATGGGCTGAGTAATCATTTATCGTTCTTTTACAGTCCAACACAGTTCTGGATTTGACCCTTTCCGATGTTATTGCTTTAATCGCCATTTGGCTATCTGTGAAGATGTTGGCTTGTCGTGTTACTGAGCCAGTTTACACAATCCGTGATTGCTCGAACTTCTGCTTGAAATACCGTGTTATGGTCAGGGAGGCGGAAGTGAAGTTCGACTTCTGGTTCATCAATAAAAAGTCCCAGACCCGTTCTTCCTCCTCGCTTGGACCCATCCGTGTAGCAGCTGGTTCCCACTGGCACACGGGCCAAAGTTCCATTTTCCCAGGAGCGTCTGTCTGGCACAAACGTATCACAGGTAGCTGTAAGCCGCACTTCAGGAATGCGGTCCGAGATTTCTGACGTTTGAATGTGACCAACTAGATATTCTAAAATCTTCTGATGGTACGACTTGTGGTCTCGATTTATCCATTCAGCCATCACTTGTAGACGTCTTGCTGTGAGGGCTGCCTCATACTTTATACGGATGTCTATTGGTTGGATGTGCAGTATAGTCTCCAACGCTTTTGTTGGTGCAGTTCTAAATGCCCCGCTTATGCCTAGACAGCACATACGTTGAATTTTAAATACATGATGTTTGTTTCCGAAATTTGAAATCAGCACATTTATAAAGTAACGACCGTTACTTTTTTAATGGTCTAAAAAATTAAATTATTTATGAATTCTTTTGGCTGCTACCGATGCTTGAACTTTCGTAAGTCCAAAATTAAGCAACCCTTGTGGCAAATTTGCTTAGGTTGGAATTTTATTTAGAAAATCTCCGAAAATCGTTAACGACCGCTACTTTGGAAACACCCAGAAAAAAAAGATTTAAAAAAAAAAAATTGTCTAAATGTTTTGTCGACAGTTACTAAACTTCCGTTTCGAGGTTTTTTTGAAATTATCCTCATCATTCCCTTACCATTTGTATTAACAAAAAATTTTTAAAAATTGAATCATTGAGAAGAGAGGATAAAATCTGAACTCTCTATATCTGTAAATAAAATTGTAAACAAAGTAATTATTTATATAATAATAAACGAATTGAATTGAAGTAAAAAACCAGTAAGGAAAGGCTAAAGTCGGGCGGGGCCGACTATATAATACCCTACACCACTCTCGTAATATTGAATAACTCTGATATATAAATTTTGTAATTCATGTATAAATTGTTTACATAAATTTACTTTTGGGACATTTTATACTTAAATAATACCCTGTACCACAGTGTGGTGTAGGGTATAAAAACGATTGGATCTAAGGAGCCAAATCGGATAAAACATATATATGGGAGCTATCGCTAAATCTTTACCGATTTTCTTCAAATTCGGCAATGTTGGTTCATGGATCAAGAAACTCTACCATTCTAAATTTCAAAACGATTGGATGTAAAATATAGCTTCTATAGAACTAAAGGGCCAAATCGGACGAAATATATATATGGGGGCTATAGCTAAATCTTAACCGATTTTCTTCAAATTCGGTAGTGTTGGTTCATGGATCAAGAAACTCTACCATTCTAAATTTCAAAACGATTGGATGTAAAATATAGCTTCTATAGAACTAAAGGGCCAAATCGGACGAAACATATATATGGGAGCTATAGCTAAATCTTAACCGATTTTCTTCAAATTCGGTAGTGTTGGTTCATGGATCAAGAAACACTGCCATTCTAAATTTCAAAACGATTGGATGTAAAATACAGCTTCTTCAGAACTAAAGAGCAAAATCGGACGAAACATATATATGGGAGCTATAGCTAAATCTTAACCGATTTTCTTCAAATTCGGCAATGTTGGTTCATGGATCAAGAAACTCTACCATTCTACATTTCAAAATGATTGGATGTAAAATACAGCTTCTATAGGACTAAAGGGCCAAATCGGACGAAACATATATATGGGAGCTATAGCTAAATCTTAACCGATTTTCTTCAAATTCGGCAATGTTGGTTCATGGATCAAGAAACTTTACCATTCTAAATTTCAAAACGATTGGATGTAAAATACAGCTTCTATAGGACTAAAGGGCCAAATCAGACGAAAGATATATATGGCAGCTATATCTAAATCTGAACCGATTTTCTTCAAATTCGGTAGTGTTGGTTCATGGATCAAGAAACACTGCCATTCTAAATTTCAAAACGATTGGATGTAAAATACAGCTTCTTCAGGACTAAAGAGCAAAATCGGACGAAACATATATATGGGAGCTATAGCTAAATCTTAACCGATTTTCTTCAAATTCGGCAATGTTGGTTCACGGATCAAGAAACTCTACCATTCTAAATTTCAAAACGATTGGATGTAAAATACAGCTTTTATAGGACTAAAGAGCAAAATCGGACGAAACATATATATGGGAGCTATAGCTAAATCTTAACCGATTTTCTTCAAATTCGGCAATGTTGGTTCATGGATCAAGAAACTCTACCATTCTACATTTCAAAATGATTGGATGTAAAATACAGCTTCTATAGGACTAAAGGGCCAAATCGGACGAAACATATATATGGGAGCTATAGCTAAATCTTAACCGATTTTCTTCAAATTCGGCAATGTTGGTTCATGGATCAAGAAACTTTACCATTCTAAATTTCAAAACGATTGGATGTAAAATACAGCTTCTATAGGACTAAAGGGCCAAATCGGACGAAAGATATATATGGGAGCTATATCTAAATCTGAACCGATTTCAACCAAATTCAATAGCGATCTTAACAGGTGCGAAATACTCTAAACTGCAAAATTTCAGAACGATCGGAGTGAAATTGCGACCTGTAGTCGACGAACAACTTTACATGGACAGACGGACGGACAGACGGACATTCTTAAATCGACTCAGCTAGTGATTCTGAGTCGATCGGTATACTTTAAGGTGGGTCTAGCTGCGTTATTTTCAGGTGTTACAAACATCTGCCATGAAACAAACTTATAATACCCTGTACCACAGTGTGGTGTAGGGTATAAATATGCTCCCATTCAAATATTTTTTTATTTGGTGCTAGTATTTCCGAAACAAAGATTAATTTGTAATAATTTATTTGGGCAATGTGTCAATGCTTTAACTTAAAGACAAATTTCTCTGTTTATACCTTCACTTTAGTGTGACGAGGGTATATATCATTTGCTACGGAAAAAAGTGTAACACGTCGAAGGAGTGACCTAAGACCCCAAGTATGTTCGGATGAAATCCGTTTTGGGTCATTTTAAGTCGAATGTCCGTCCGTCTGTCTGTCTGTCTGTGTGTCTGCTGGCTGGTGCGCACGATAACTCTCGAAAGGAGTAACCGATTGACCTCAAATTTGGTATGTGGTAATATTTTTTTCTATCTCCGGCTAAGTTCGAAGATGGGCCATATTGGTCCATTCCTTCTAGTACCTCCCCCACAAAGGGTTAAAATGTTGTGAAATATTGATTCTTTAATAACTGCTATACTACTTATTCTAATCTTTTGAAATTTCACACATAGTATTAGCTTATTAGTCGTTATCAACGCGAGAAAAATGGACGAAGTCGCCACGTCCCTTTTGGTACCTCCCACACAAATGCACAATTTTGCACCAAAAGTTAACAGCTTAAAACATTAATAACAGTGTATAAAAATACTTCAAATTTTGTACAGTATTATGCTTTTATATTGCCTACAGTCCAGGGAAAAATGGGTGTTGTTGTCACGCCCCTTTTGGTACCTCCCACACAAAGGTACCTTTTTGCACTAAAAGTTAACAGCTTATAACATTAAAACCAGTGTATAAAAATACTTGAAATTTTGTACAGTGTAATGTTTTTATAGACACCATAAAAAAATAACACCTGTGAAAAATGGGCGTTATTGCCACGCCCCTTTTTGTACCTCCCACACAAAATGCCCAAATCATACCACAATTTAATGTCTCAAAGTTTATACCAGCGCACATAAATGCTTATAAGTCGGCACAGTGCAATGAATTTAAAGTATCTAATGTTCAGCAAAAAAAAGGTGTATTTGATAAACCCCTTCTGGTACCTCCCACACAAATTGACAGAATAATTCGAGTAATATTCAATATTACATTACTCACAAAGTGAGAGTATACCTTAGTCGGTTTACCCGACTGAAACTTTCTTACTTGTTTCAGTTGTTCAAAGAGCAACTTTTTTATAAATTTTTTATGTTTGTATAATGTAATTAAAAATTAAAACGAATAATCTTTCGTAAACATAAATTGCATTGATGGATTGACAAAAAAAAGTGATGAATAGGAATATTATTAATGAAGACATTTTTAGCTACAAAGTTTAACACGAAAACTAAAATTCGAATAAGTCAGCAAAGTTTTAAAAATCTTTTTAAATAAAATATATTTATAAAACTTTCTAAACAATAAGACATATTAACATAAAAACATATTTTATTTGTGAAATTCAGTTTGCAAATAAATTATGTTCTAAAATATTAATATATGCGTTGCAAACAAAATTACTTGATTTTCAAATACTCGTAAAATGTATTTAACAAATATATAATATTTAAAAAAAATCGTTTTCAAATACATTTTCTTTCAATTCAAACATATCAAAAATTACGATTTTCTGCCTTGCATATTTAAAATGATTAGTTTCCGACATATAATATTAAATACAAAATACTCAAAATAAAACGATTAATGAGTACTATTAAAACAGTTATGACACCACTTGTCTTACCAAGTTTTTGTAATAAACAATTCGCTTCTGACATTAATACATGTTAATAGTAATTAATTGGTAAGACAAATTACTCATTTACAATACTTTTGTACAAAATGGTTTGAAATAAACAGAAAATTTCCTCAATATTTGTGGTCAAATGAAAATTTTTGTATTCTGACCTTGAAGCGTATAAATTAAAAATAAAATAGAATTTATTTAAAACGTTACAATCATAATTGACCTTGTTTCGTATCAATTAAGAGAGTTCATATCAAGTTTACCACAAAAACGTCTTTTGCCAGGCGGCTGAATAGTCGGCTAGTCAACCAGCCAGAAAGCAGCTAGCCAGCGCGTCGAATGCACTGAAGCAGGACCAACAATCAACCGCCACAGGTCGCACTTAGCAGCCCCACCAAACTTGGGTGCACTTAGCAAAGTGTCTATTGAATATTAGACGTTATTAGGTCCGCGGTGTTAACCGTGCTTATGGCTAATTGAGATTGGTTAATTTGATAAAATGGAGTTTCGGTTTGTATTCCGCTAATATTGTAAATGTTATTAATTTGTGTAAACCTATTGTGGTTGCCTTTAAGTTTATGTTGTGCTATCTTAATAGTTTTGGTTTGGTTTTTTATTAATTGCAGGAAATATGTATTTAAAAAGATGACCTTTTGCTTGTTTTTGATTCCCGGGCAATGAACTATGTTTGCATTGTATAAAAAGTTGATAAAATTTTTTGTATTACAATTTAGGACAATCAACTACTTTTAATTTGAATAATTTAAAAATCCAATTTGTTTGCAATGATTGCTGGAATGATTGACAGTTATATGCATTCAGTGTAATTAAAGGGCTACATTGATCGGGTTCGACAAATGTGCTTAATAGTCCCTTCTAATAATTACGAGAATTATGTTGATTAGACGGAGCTGTTTAGCCATTAAATTGTACTGAATTGTAGGTTGTTTTGTGCACTGACATTAAAGTTATAACCCTACTTTCGATAGGGATGATGGGGATTTCATATCAAGTGAGTGAACTTTTAAAACTGATCGGTATGAAACTTGCACCAAGTTTAGTCCTATTGGATAATAGTTATGACACAAAATTTCAAGAGATCGTACTGTCCGATTTGGAGCACGGGGGAAAATCGTAATTTTTGATATTTTTAAATTGAAAGAAAATATACTTGGAAAAAAATTTTTAAAAACTATATATTTGTTAACAAAAAAGTTTGATTTGAAAATCAAGAAATTTAGTTTGGAACGCATATATAAATATATTAGAACATTATTTATTTGCAAACTGAATTTCACAAATAAAAAATATGTTTTAATACACACACAAACAAATTTTTTGTTTAAGAAGTTTTCCAAATATACGAGTATTTTATTAGTTTTAAGTTTTAATTAAATTTTACAAACATATACAATTTATAAAAAAAAATTGCTCTTTGAGCATCTGAAAAACAGACAACTTGTCTTTAAGTTAAGGCATTGATACATTGCCAAAATAATTACAAAATTAATCTTTGTGTCGGAAATACTACTTCCAACAAAAAAAAATATTTGAATGGTAGCATATTTTTGTTTTTTTTTCTGCGTGAGTGTGTCGAATTTTGACACTTTGGTCAAACGGGCCTGTTTTCTCATACTACCAAACCTTTTTCTTTTCTTGTTTCTTCAATCTTTTAATAAGATAATAAAAAAAAGCAACAAAAATTTTTTGCAATTTTTTGCGAATTAAAATTTGTTTTGACATTTTTGTCAAAAACCATGTTTTTAATTTTTTGCTCAAAAAAAATCGTAAGTCATTTCTTTTAAGATCTTTGTGGTCTAGTAGTGGGATGGGACTTGTTTATCCATCAAAATAAAGATAAACATTAAAAAAAATAGAGGTTGAACCACATATTTTAGCATAACTCGAGAAGCATTTATCTGGAAAGCTTTAAAGAATCATAAATTAAGTATACTTCAACTTCTTCTAATATCATTTTTTTCATTCCATTAGCTGTTTCAAAGATATCTTACAATATACGAGTATTGCGAAAAAAATCTGATATTTTGAGAAACTTTTAATAATTCAGTCACAATTTATTTTGGTTTGAGACCATATGTTTCAGTTACTTTCTGTCTATTGCAAAAAAGTAATAGAAACAAATACAAAAATTGCTAGAGAGAGAGAGTTGTATTGTTGTTTGCTGACTTTTTCGAATTTTATTTAGTTTTTCCAAGATTTCGTGTTATAATTTATAGTCAAAAATGTCATAAGCAGCATTAGTTTTTGTATTACAGCCCTAATTATACCCTACACAGGGTAGTATAAGTTTGTTTCACGGCAGATGTTTGTAACACCTCAAAATCACACAGCTAGACCCACCTTAAAGTATACCGATCGACTCAGAATCACTAGCTGAGTCGATTTATGTTTCGTCCGATTTGGCCATTTAGTCCTATAGAAGCTGTATTTTACAACCGATCGTTTTGAAATTTAGAATGGTAGAGTTTCTTGATCCATGAACCAACATTGCCGAATTTGAAGAAAATCGGTTCAGATTTAGATATAGCTCCCATATATATCTTTCGTCCGATTTGGCCCTTTAGTCCTATAGAAGCTGTATTTTACATCCAATCGTTTTGAAATTTAGAATGGTAGAGTTTCTTGATCCATGAACCAACATTGCCGAATTTGAAGAAAATCAGTTAAGATTTAGCTATAGCTCCCATATATATGTTTCGTCCGATTTGGCCATTTAGTCCTATAGAAGCTGTATTTTACAACCGATCGTTTTGAAATTTAGAATGGTAGAGTTTCTTGATCCATGAACCAACATTGCCGAATTTGAAGAAAATCGGTTAAGATTTAGCTATAGCTCCCATATATATGTTTCGTCCGATTTTGCTCTTTAGTCCTGTAGAAGCTGTATTTTACATCCAATCATTTTGAAATTTAGAATGGTAGAGTTTCTTGATCCATGAACCAACATTGCCGAATTTGAAGAAAATCGGTTAAGATTTAGCTATAGCTCCCATATATATGTTTCGTCGCATTTGGCCATTTAGTCCTATAATAGCTGTATTTTACATCCAATCGTTTTGAAATTTAGAATGGTAGAGTTTCTTGATCCATGAACCAACATTGCCGAATTTGAAGAAAATCGGTTAAGATTTAGCTATAGCTCCCATATATATGTTTCGTCCGATTTGGCCCTTTAGTTCTATAGAAGCTATATTATACATCCAATCGTTTTGAAATTTAGAATGGTAGAGTTTCTTGATTCATGAACCAACATTGCCGAATTTGAAGAAAATCGGTAAAGATTTAGCTATATCTCCCATATATATGTTTCATCCGATTTGGCTCTTTAGATCCAATCGTTTTTATACCCTACACCACACTGTGGTACAGGGTATTATTTAAGTATAAAATGTCCCAAAAGTAAATTTATGTAAACAATTTATACATGAATTACAAAATTTATATATCATAGTTATTCAATATTACGAGAGTGGTGTAGGGTATTATATAGTCGGCACCGCCCGACTTTAGCCTTTCCTTACTGGTTTTTAATTTAAAAATATATCAATTCATCACGTTTTGTCAATCCATCAATACAATTTATAGTTACAAAAGATTATACGATTTAAAAAGTTGAAAATACTTAAATAAAAATTAATCTTTGTTTCGGAAATATAGGGTTTTCCAACAAGAGGTGTTATTTTGAATCACCCGGTATTTCGGTAGCTGTCACTTTTGAAGCTTTTATTCTTTGACATTTGACAAGTAGAAACTACGTCATTAATAAAAATGGAACGAAGCTTTTATTCTTTGACATTTGACAAGTAGAAACTACGCCAATAATAAAAATCGAACGATACACGATTCAACAACGCATTGAAATTATTAAAATTCGAAAAATCGAAAATCATCTTCACTGATGAGGCCCATTTCCACCTCGGTGGCTACGTCAACAAGCAAAATTGTCGCATCCTCAACGTGTGTTTTGTTTGAATACCTCTTGTTGAAAAACCCTTTATTAGTTCCAAATAAAAAATATTAGGAGGGGAACATAATTTTGTTTAGAACAATATCCTCCCAAACATATAATATTTGTGCGAGTCAAATATTTGGAGTGTACACTAAACATATGTATATTTCCAGCCGAATATGTTTGGAACAATATACTACAGAAGCGATATTTATTCAGCGTGTAGGTTTTTAAAAATTTGCAAAATTGTCTTTTGTCTAGTTTTTTTATTTTTAAATACAGCTATTTATTCCCCTAATCCCGCTAAGAGGCAGTTTGAATGTGGCAACCCTATCTACATACCTTCGACTAAAAAATTGTAAACTACACGGGGGAAAATCGTAATTTTTGATATGTTTGAATTGGAAGAAAATATATTTGGAACCAAAATTTTTAAATATTATATGTTTTTGAACAAATACACTTTATTTGAAAATCAATAAATTTTGTTTGAGACGCATATATTAATATATTACAATAAAATATATTTGCGCACTGACTTTCGCAAATAAAATATTTCTTTACACACAAACCAAGCTTTTGTTAAAATTGTTTCCAAATATACAGGGTGGCTGATATGTAATGCAACAAAGTAAAGCGCTATATTTTTGTAATTTTTTTTTTAAATTTTATTGTTCAAAAGCAAAAAATGTCGGAAATAACATACAATTTTAGAAACAGTTTCGTTTTGTTCGAATTGGCCACCTTTGGCACGAATTATGGCCTTCAAACGGCCGACAAAGCCATCACACGCTGCACGAAAGTGGCTCTGCGGTATTTTGATGATCGCCTTGAGATGATCGATACTTTGGTATTTTTTAGTGTGAACCTTACTCTCTAAAATGCCCCAGGCGCAAAGCTTGTAAACATTAAAATAAACTGTCACTGAAATAAATCTGTCAGCTATCAGACTAGCGGTTTAGAAATGATAGCAACTTGAAGTTGGTTGCAATACATATCAGCCACCCTGTATTGTATTTATTAAAGATTTTTAAAACTTTATTGACATTGTCGAATTTTAGTTTTAATTTTTTCTAGATTTCGTGTTATACTTTATAGTTAAAAATGTCATAAGCAGCATTTAGTTTTGCTTTTACAGCACTAATTTTTATTTATTAAAACGTTTTTGTTATTACCAAAAAATTGTTTTAAATATTCCTAAATTCGCTACCCAACAATTTCTACAATTTCTAAAAAATGTTCTTTGAATTTCTGAAAAATTGCATTACTTAAATAGTAATTTTCCTTCTGTACAATTAGTTCAAAATAAAAAGATGTTAGGAGGGAAACATTGTCTTGTTTAGAATAACATCCTCCTAAACATATAATATTTGTTTGTGTCAAATGTTATATATTTGGAGTGTACCCCAAACATATGTATATGTATATGTATATGTATATGTATATGTATATGTATATGTATATGTATATGTATATGTATATGTATATGTATATGTTTGAAACAATATACTACAGAAGCGATTTTTTTTCAATGATGACGTGTTTATTTTAGTCATCATTATAATCAAAAATTATATGAATGTCTATTAGCATTTTTAATGTTATACATTTATTTTCTTTCAGTGTAAAACGCCAACTAATTCAAGGTAGCATTTTATAGAAAGTCCTCGTAGTACATCTCGTTAAGACGCCATAAACAACACGTACTTACAAGTACAATTATTATTCCCAAATTTATTTATTGCAAACAACTACAATGTATTTATATTGTATATTAAAGACAGTAATTCTCATATTTCGCATAGGAAAATAGCTGTGAAGTGAAGTAGATAAGACAACCTTTGATGGTGTCAATACTAATTAAGTTCATATTTATTGTTAAATTTCATTCTTATGGAATAAATATTTACAATACAGCAATAATATTCTAATGAAAGCTTTAAAGCAAACAAACTTTAGCACAATGCAAATAATCCAAATGACAAGTGCGATGGAACAGTGGGTGGGAGTGTTCAGTGTTAAGTGTTAAGTCGAGTCCATGTCGATTCTATATCTACCTTAGAGAGCTCTGAACATTGGCGCTAATTTGACAGCATCAAACATGCTCATATGTACATACATATGTATGTGCGAATTGAATTTAAATGAAATTATGAGGAGAGGTCGATGGTGTGCCCCACTGTGTACGATCACGTATCGTAAGTAATTAGGCCGCCAATATTTAGACACGTTAATTACCTTTAGATTGTTGTACGAGTATGTACGTGCGGTTAATAAAAGGAAATAATGTTTTTTTTTTGTTCTTTTTTGAAAAACAATAAACGAAAATGTTTCCATAGCGGGGAGATCCAAAAATGGCATTTAAATGATAATTACAGAGAAATTTCATACGGGGAGTAGTAATGCAAATTCATTTGATATGACCAGAGGCGATTAGTGATAGGCATTAAGATCAGACAAGTGTGACAATGTAAATGTTGTTTGGAGAGATGAAGAGAGAGTACGGATTTTTAGGACTGAGGAAAAAATGTCTCAATTCACAAGTATGTCGGCTGGTAAACCGACTAAGGAATACCCTCACTTTGTGAGTAATGTAAATATGCACTGGTATATGTTAGAGTTGTGTTGTTCGTGAACGAACTAGTTCAATTGAACGGGTCACTATACTGAACGGAACGAACTAGTTCACACAACTCGTTAATTTCAGCTCAGTAGTTCAGTATGTTTTTTCTTCAATCTGTTGTTATGTGTTGTTTCCATTTTTATGTCATCATCAATGTATGATTCTACAAACGCCTTTGTATTAGGTTTTCCAACTCTTCCATTCATATTCCAATCAGATTCCTTTAATAGCGGCTTATTTGAACTGGTGATCTACTGAACGAAATGAACTGTTTAAGTAAAGTGAGCTGGTGAGCTAAAGAGCTGGTGTGCTAAAGTGAGCTGGTGAACTAAATGAACGAACTAGTTCACTCAATTGAACTGAACGAAAAAGAGCGATCACTTAAAAGAACTATAGTGTCCAACTCTAGTATACAGGGTGGCTGATATGTATTGCAACCAACTTCAGGTTGCTATCATTTCTAAACCGCTAGTCTGATAGCTGACAGATTTATTTCAGTGACAGTTCATTTTATTGTTCACAAGCTTACAAAAGCATTTTGATCTATTGCATTCAGAAAAAAGTTATTCGTGATGGAATTCAAGCGTGATAGTGTGATTGCTTTATATTTGGGTGGAAAAACACAAGTGGCTATCGTTAGAGCCCTCCAGCATTTAAATGTGAATAAATCTTTTGTTTCTCGTACCATTGCTCGTTACCGTGATACTGGCAGTGTTGCATCGCGTCCAAAAAGTGGACGAAAAAAAACGGTAACAACACCAGAAATGATCCGAAAAGTGAAGGCCAGATTTGATCGAAATCCACGCCGCAGTGGTAGAAAAATTTCTCGTGAGCTGAACATATCGCGAGAACGGATACAACACATATTAAAAAATTAGCTTGGACTAAAGCCATTGAAGTTCCAAAAAGTGCAAGAGCTCACCGATGCACAAAAAAAGTTAGACTGGAAAGAGCCAAGGAGTTGCTTCGCTTGCACGAAAGTGGCCAGTTACCGAATTTGGTTTTCTCCGATGAGAATTCCAAGAATTCCAGAATTCCATTCCAAATTGAGCAGTTTGTGAACAAACAAAATGATCGGGTTTACTTGCCAAAGAGGTCAGCTGAAAATGTACACCTTCGATTGGCCACCAGAACTCAAGCGCCGCCGATGGTAATGGTGTGGGCCGCCGTAACGGCCGATGGTCGCTCCCCGCTCGTATTCATCGACCATGGGGTCAAAATAAATGCCGAATATTTAGCTCTTAACGAGAGCTAAAATATTGCTTATGGGTGTCAAGGTCGTAGGTCGAATAGAATGTGTTTTTTTTTTATTTAAAAAAAAATGGACTTGGCATCATTTTCAAATGTGAACGGAAACTTTATTTTTGCTCTAACTCCTTAACGGCACGTCTGATCGGGAATCGGCCAATGGCAAAAACATAGCTCTTAACGAGAGCTAAAATATTGTTCATGGGTGTCAAGGTCGTAGGACGACTCGAGCGTTTTTTTTATTTTAAAAAAAAATGGAGTTAGCGCACGAAAAGTTGAAATTGGAGAACGATTATTTTGATAATAAAACTGAATAATTTGTAAACGTTGTTCTTACGTATATCTCTCCATGATGAAATTGTAAACACTACTGAATACAATGAAAAACAAATGACAGATCATGACATATTAGAAATGGCCGAAACGTCACTTCAAAATCATATCGTCCCTATTGGAAAATCCGTTATAACGCGAAATCTAGAAAAAAACTAATTAAAATTCAAAAATGTCAGCAAAGTTTTAAAAATCTTTTTTAAATTAAATATATTTGGAAAATTTCTTAAACAATAACTTTGTTTGTGTATAAATACCTATTTTATTTGCGAAAGTCAGTTTGCAAATATATTTTGATCCAAAATATTAATATATGCGTTCCAAACATAATTTCTTGATTTTCAAATAAAATTAATTTGTCCACAAATATATAATACTAGCTGACCCCAGCAGACGTTGTCCTGCCCGTTCTGTTCGGGCTGTATTGGTTTGTTATTGATCGATATTTCATTCAAAAATGCATACATACCAAGTTCCAGGAAAAAATCAGAAAAAAATTATATTGACCATAAGTCCACTACAGCGCCATCTAGCGGTTGGAATCATACATACAAACTATTATCAGGACAAACCACACATACATTTTAAATTTCAATTAAATAGCTCTGGAAATACGAATTTTGCAAATACCTTGACCACTCCGCCATTTATCTCCGAGAAAATAATTCAAAAACACAGATGAACCCAAACTGTAGATATTGTGTAATTTTTAGCCCATTCACTCTTATAGTTTCGGAGATCATGCGTTACTAACAAACGTACAAAGGATTTTATATAAAAAGATTTAAAAACATCCTTTCCAAGTATATTTTCTTTCAATTCAAACATATCAAAAATGGTGAGTTTTGTGCAAAATGGTCCATTTGAATGGGAGGTACCAAAAGAGGCGTGGCAACTTCGCCCATTTTTCTCAGGATGATGATATTTATATTTCTCTAAATTTTAACCCTTTGTGGGGGAGGTACTCTAGGGAGTGGACCAACATAGTCCATCTTTGACCTTAGCCTGAGGTAAAAAAAATATTGACACATAACAAATTTGTAGTCAATCGGTTAATCCTGTCGAAAGTTATCGTGCGCACCAACCAGACAGACAGACGGAGAGGCTGACGGACATTGCTAAAATTACCTAAAATGGTCCAAAACGGATTTCCGCCAATTATTCTTGGGGTCTCTTAGGTCGCTCCATCGATGTGTGAAAATCCGGATTATACGAAAAGTGCTATAATTGCTACATTTATCTATAGATTTTCTTCAAAAAGGCATTTTTTGTAGGACACCATTTTAAACCAGAAATTGTCATGCACATCCCTTCGACAAAAATTTTGCTGCATAGTGTAATTACTAAACAGCTAACAAATCAAACATTTGCAAACGTTTGCCACATTTCTGTAAAGTGTTCTGAAGCAAAAAAAAATATCAAATAATAAAAAAAAAACAAAAGTAAACAATTCACGCCTCCATCGTTTGATACTTGAAATGGTATATACACATACCAAATATTATACTGCAATTAAATAGAAAACAATATTAAGTGAGCTACGAGACTACCCCAAACCCGATACCATCACTGCTGTGGGAATGTTAAATATTTGTTAGCAATTAACAATTAATAAATAAGAGTCGATTCGCACTTGCATCGATTAACGAAAGAAACTTCTTTGTTCGCGGAAATGAGGAATTGCCATCGATCACACTTGTCGTTATTATCTCAATGGAAATTATTATCGGAATAAAACCGACGTCATAATAAACTGTGTTTTGTGTGATTGTATTAATAAGGCGTTGCCGCGGATAGTTTAGTTACCAACTTACATCGTTAAGTTTTCAAATTCGATCGAATTTGTATTTAATAAAATCTGAATCATTTGCGGTGTGTGTGGGGTATGAAATCACAGTACTTACGTTTTAGAATTTTCAGAATTTCCCCGAGAAAAAATAAATTCCATTCATTAGCTTTTTCAATAAAAATTTGTGTTTAAACACAATGATTAGTTTAAGGGAATCTGAATCATATTTGATGTGTGGCATGAAACCAGCAATAAATAAGTACGTCTAACATTTCACAAAATTAAGAAATTTCCCCGGCAAAAACAAATTTCATTAATTTGCCCCTTTCAATACAAATATGTGCAGCAAATATAAAAATTACAGATTTTGCATAAACGCAAATAAACAAAAAAAAAACATATACAATTCTATGAATCTTAATGATGGCCAAGATTTTCCCGCCGAACTGCTTTCAAATTCAAAAATTTCTCGTCAAACAAAACACAAGATGAGCAAAAATTTTCGAAACTTTGTCGAAAAAAAATAGAACCTCTTTGACCTTCACAAAGAAAATTGTCGAGAAATTAGAACAGGACTTTTCTAGAAAATTTAACGAAACCTTGCAATTTTATAGAAAACATTTTTCAACAAAAATTCTTAAAATTGAATTTTGCAGACAATTGCCCTAAATTATCCCAAAAAAAAATGTTGAAATCAAATTTTTCTACAAAATTTCTTTGAAAATTACAAAAAAAACCTCCCATGTTCGTAATTTTTTGGCCGAAAAGAATACCGTCATCATGTCTCAACAACCGTATTCGCCATATTTGGCCCCCTGCGACTTTTTCCTGCTCCCAAAATTGAGGAGACCCATGAAAGGACTGCGTTTTGCATTGAGGAGATAAAAACCGAATCGCCGAACAAGCAAAACAATTAATTTCGAAGATATTTCATGGAAATATGCAATTTCATTTCATTTCATTTATTTCGTACAAACTTGTAATTCAAAGCCGTCTGGCCAATTAAACATAAATTACAATATGCATATAACTAAGCTTTTTAACCAAGGGTAAAAAACTACTCATTGGTAAATAATGATATGTTGATTTGTTTAAACCTAATTAATATATAAGGAATAAATAATATAAATACAGATTGGGTATACAGAAAAGTATTTAGGATAACTAAATAGCTACTCAGTTTGTAAAATCCTAATATAAGGAAAAATGTATAAAGTGTTCCATAAAATAGAAACATAATTTAAAGATTTTTTTACGTAGCTTTAATTAAGCGCAATTTTGCATAACAACAAATAAAAATGTTATTGAAAGTGGTGAAGTAGCCTATTGAAGAGTGTAGGGAGCGAAATGCTAAAATTTTTCATGTCATTGGGTAATGAATTGTAAAGTCGTGCTACTCTTACTAGAAACGATTCATTCATTAGGTGGACAACCCTAGGAATAAGCAATTGATTTCTCCTAGTTGAATGGCAAAATACCATCGATTGGCACAAAAAAAGAGGAGACCGACTTTTAATCAGTTTATAAAAAAACAGAAGTAAGCGTAAATTTACAAATGCATCAAAATTACAGCCCAACAATTTCGTTACATAGGGCGTCACATGAACACGCCGGTTCAGTCCATATACTTACCTCGCCACCCTATTTACAGCCAGATGTACTAAATGCATGTTACCCTGTATAGTGCCAGAATACACTTCTAAACAGTATAGAACTATGGGTAATAGCAAACCATGTGCCAGCCTCTCTTTAACAAAAAGAGGCAAAGACAAATCGGTACCATAAAGATTTTTTAGCGAAAAATTTATTCTAGAAATTAGCATATTAATATGCTGTCCAAAACTCAATTTATCGTCTAGCTTGACACCCAAGCACTGTAACTCACGGACAAATTCAATATCTATACCATTGTATCTAACGTGGATATTGTTATGGACGCTGGAGGAAAAAAAGAGGGCTTTCGATTTTAATGGATTTACATTAATCATGTTAAGCAACATCCACGCATGCAGAGTTTCCAAAACCAAGTCAATTTTAGATTGCAGAACCATTGAGCACCGACAGTCACCTTTAAAAAACAGCTGAATATCATCAGCAAAGGCGTATGGTACACACCAATCCTGTAACTGGGAGAAAAGGTCATTAATAAAGATTATGAAAAGTAGAGGTCCCAGTACTGACCCCTGCGGTACACCACTTTTAACAGGCAGAACACTACTACTCCTACCATCAATACAAACTAATTGGCGTCTACCAGTAAGATAAGAAGTCAACAGAACACACGCACTACTCGAGAACCCATATAAGTTATACAATTTATGCAACAAAGTGGAGTAGTCCACTCTATCAAAGGCTTTCTCAAGATCTAGTGACAAAAGAATTCCAAATCTACCACCACCGAAATTGGCTCGAATGGAGTCCGTTAAACCCAACAACAATGAAGAAGTGCTTCTTTTGGCTCTAAAACCACACTGAGCATCATGAAGCATATTATTTTCCTCCAAATAAAATGACATTTGAGACTTTAAAATGTGCTCAACTACTTTTGAAAAATAGGCAAAATCGATATGGGACGGTAATCAGCTAAAGCCTGTGTAGAGTCTTTCTTTTTTACAGGTACTATTTTTGCTTCTTTCCAACCAGAAGGAAATGACGACGTAAGCAAGATGGTGTTCACAAGTTTCAGAAAATGGCAAGACACAAGTGGGTATATAATTTTGAGAAATTTTAAGGTAAATCCATCCAAACCAGCAGCATTCGACTTCACGGCATGAAAAGCTTTATCCAACTCCCACAAATCTATGCAATGAAAAGAAAAATCCCCGTTGTTGTTCCCCAGCGCTCTAAAATCACAAATATTACCAGGTTCTTCTAATTGGTTTCCACGAAACGCAATATTAAGATCTTCGACATTTAAATTACAGTCGTAAGACTTCGAATCAGACAATCCATTGGATTTAATCAATCTCCACAAATCCTTACTACTCCTATTAAGTTCAAACAGGGATGCATGAGCTTGCTTTTTAGCTTGTCGAACAACAGATTTCGCCTTATTTCTAGCTCTGCAAAAAATACTCCAATTAGCTCTAGTTCTATTTTCCACATATGCTGTAAAGGCTAAGTTGCGAATGGAAATATAGTAGGAGATTCGAGGAGACTTATACCAATTATCGTCCCGTTCACGTATCATTCTGCGCCTCAAAGGAAAAATGGAGAGTACTGAAGAAATGCAAGACTCAAAACTACTCCATTGAAAATCCACATCGTTCGTGGAGTACAAAATTGAAAAATCCAATGATGAAACAGTATCTTCCAAGGTCTCCTTACTTACTGCATCATAGTCTATATATTCATAGAACTGATTCTGACATCTGACTGAAATATCCAGCGACAAAAAAATGAATGAGTGTTCTGATATACCAGGGCAGATAAACTGGTTTGACGCAATCACGGACGCTTCATCACTAACAAGAAAATAGTCCAATAGAGATGTTGTATTGTGTACTACACTATAATGTGTAGGAATAGAATTGTGACGAATTTTCATATTCAGCCGCCCACACAATTCTCTAATATTCATTGAAGTAGCAAAGTCAAAGAGGTCGTTATTAAAATCCCCCATGATCAACACATTGGAATATCGCACCAACAGGTCCGATACATCACTTTCAAAAGCTTGAAAATCACCATGAGGAAGATACACAACCCCAACAAGAATTTTACGCCCGTCAAGCAACAACTCCACAAACAAACTTTCGGAAACACCGTAACGACAGCCCTTATAAACAATATTATACACTATTGACTTAGAAATGAAAAGTGCTACACCCCCTCCTCTTTGATGTGGGCGATCATTTCTACAGCAAGAGTAGCCAGATATAGCAACTTTACTGGACGGAACTGATGGCTTTAGCCACGTCTCGCTGACCCCAACAACTTTCAACAAACTGTTCTCCACCACATTTCTGATTTCAGAAAGTTTTGAAGACTTATCTGAAATATTGAAGCTTCGACAATTAAAATGTCCAATATTTAAATTATTGCTTATCGCACTTAACGAAGAACGTAAAAAAGAATTATCGCAGGCAACAGACCCTAGATTACAGCTATTCATAATGGTAAAACGATTCATCGATAAATTAATTTAGTTAAATATGTATATAAGTAAGGCCCATAAGTGTGTCCTACACATTAGCCGCCTGAGAAGTGACGCCACCGTCACCTGTCCGCAACTCAGATGTCACAAACGCTGCACTACATTCATCGGTATCAAAGATTTTTACCAAGCCATTTATTAGAGTAATTCGAGCTTTGGGTACATCTCCATTAATTAGGGCGAATTTTAGAATACGCTTTTGCTCCCGCAACTTACGGCAAGTATTAACAAGCTTAGTGGCAGGGGGTGTGAGGTGGTCATTTAAATACACCCGGGATTGCACTTCCGAATCGATGACATCATTTAGGCGCATAGGCCTTGACCGGGAGTAATTCGCCATAATTAGATCCCTTGTGTGCACTGAATTAAACTTAACCAAAACTGTTTTACCACCAAAGATATAACAACAGTGCTGGACATCTGAAGGCGCAATTTGAACATTGCAAAGCCTGGCTATTTTCACAACATGTCCGCGAAGATCAACAATGCCATTTGGCAAGCCATTTATTAATATATCTGCTCTGTTAAGACGCCTTTGGCGAACACAATTTTCAAACTCAATGTCCTTTAATTTATCTTTCAGATCCTTTTCGACACTAGATATTTTCTGTTGACAGACCACAACATCAGACTTGCGAAAACTGCTTACAACATCGTCAATCATGGCTTGGAATTCATTTACACACTGCTTCATCTGTTCATCAAGTTTCTGCCTCATTGACGCAGCAAAATCGTCAAACATATGTTGAAGATTGCTAAACGCGTTGTCAGTGACCCTTGCAGCCACTTCACTGACAGATGGCTGGATACGACCCACATTGTTTGACAGCTTAGAATTATTGCTGGCACTTAACATGTCAGTATTGCTGCCATTATATGATTGACTACCTTTACTGGCAAGTGAGATGTCTTGGTTAGTCACCGCTTTCTTGGATGAGCCAGTATTGCTACCCCTCAAGGTTTGGGTACGATTGCTAATATTGCTTGTCGGCTTTACACGACTGTCATTAGCACGATTTAGAGCTTTTTGGGAAGAGTCAGTGCAACTGTTGCATTTAAAACGGAAAGACTTGTTTGTCCTTATTTCGCTGATAGTGATATTTATGCATTTTGGGTGGAAAAAGTTTGGGCACGCAGTGCAACCAATACTGTAAACACTTTTTCCAACAGTTTTTTCACAAACTGGACACTTCCAAATTTTGGCACTGCTGTTGCATCTTGTAACAGGACCAGGACTCATATTTTCGAGGCACAACAGATCTGAGGTATGTACATATATAGGTGTATCAGATGGCTGCATAAAAGTACACAAAACAATGCCAAGTGTATTTGTGTATATGTGTGTACAACGTTTTATTCGCTAAAAGCCAAACAGCCACAGTGAAAAAGCAGCAACCAAAAGTTTAAATTCAATCGAACTCCAGGCTCCAGAGGAATGACAACAACCACAATAATTTTGAGGTACAAATTTACTTCAAATGGAAGAAGGCAGCAGAAAAGTACCCAAACTCTGCCAAGTGTGTGTGTGTGTGTACAACGTTCTATTTGCTATGTATAACAACAGCCACAGTGAAAAACAGCAACTCAAGCAACCAAAAGTTTAAAATCACTCGAACTCCAGCGCAATGACAACGAACCACAATACTTTAGAGGCAACAATTTACTTTAAAGCTTATACTTTTATAAATAAAAGCATTTAACTACACTATTTTTATTTATTTAATTAATTTATCGAGGAGCTCAGATTTAAGTCAGCTGCTCATAACGACGTTGCCAGATGATTCATTTGTTAGAAAATTTAAATATTGACATTTTCAATTTTGACATAATTTTCTAGAAAAAAGGAAATTTCAATAAAAACATATTTTTATTTATTTCATTTATTTATGAACTAAAGTCCATATTCGGACTATACACGATAAGAAAGCAATTCATTGAGAAACATTTCGTAAACTGGGCTTAATACCAAAACCTTTAAAAAGAAGATTTTCTAAAGACAAATTTCAATTTTGACGGACGGAAAAAATGTGATTTAGGTTTAATTTTTTAAAATATGTCGTTTTTTGACAAAATTTTCTGTAAAAATGCGATTTCTATTAAATTTTTTATAAATTTAAAATAAATTAAAATTTTTATCAATATGTAGTTTCAAAGAAAAAACAAAATTTTCAATAAAAAATTTTCGACAACAATTTTTAAAATTCAATTTTGTTAGAAAAATTAAATTTTGGCAATTTCAAAAAAATACTAATTTTATACAATATAAAAAAAATCAATTTGATGGTTTATTTTGGAAAAAATTAGTTTAGGATAAATTTTTAAAAATATTTCGGATTTTGACATTTTCTGTAAAAATTCGATTTATATTCAATTTTTGATAAAAATTAAAATTAATTACATTTTTATCAATATGCAGTTTCCAAGAATACCAAAATTTTCAATAAAAAATTTAATTTTTACAATTTTTTTTAGAAAAATTAAATTTTGGTTTTTTTTTTTAAATACTAATTTTTTATAATCAGATTTCCATTAAATTTAAAAAAAAATGTCGATCTTTTCGATAAATATGCAATTTCCACGAAAAAAAATGAAATTTTCAATAAAAAATTATTTTTGACAAAATCGGAATAAAAATTTAATTTAGACAGAGTTTTTTTTTATTGTCAACATTTTCTATAAAAATCCGATTTCTGTTAAATTTTTAATAAAAGTTAAATTTTGAAGAAACTTGCAAGAAAATGTTAGTTTAGTTAAAATTTGCTAGAAAAATAAAATTTCTTCAATTCTGAAAGGGGCCGTTCAAGTATTACGTAAGCAGATTTATTGCAATTATTTACCCCCCCCTCCCCCTTGTCATCAGAAGTAAGCAATGCTCTTATCCCCCCCCATGCTTACGTAAACATTGTTATATGCATTTTTCATTTAATGTATTCTATTTTTGTTATTCATTCATGAGCAGCAGTTAAAATTCTAGAAATAAGAAAATAGGCTTAGGATAGAGGACTTTAACGCACATAATATTCATTTAAACAAACTTTATTGATACGGTATTCAACATAGAGTAAAGTACAAATATTATAATCTTATTAAGTAATATTACGAACTAAACAAAATTCTTTTAAATTTTTGGTGTACATATTAATTCCAATTAACAGTCTTCAGTCCATGACACCCGAATCCATGATTCTAAGTTTTCGATGACATTGGATGTTTGCTGCTCAATGTTGTGTGTCTGCTCACTTTCATTCGATTTTGGAATGTCTACGTCGTTTTCATCGAGCCATTCAACATCTTGGTGCTCTAAATTTTGAATAATGCACATCAGTTCATTAGCACGACGAGCAGCCACTCTTAAAGGCCTAACTTTCATATCAGTGTGCGTGTTTACTTTTTTATGGATCTTCTCGATGTGACGATTTAGTGACTTGACGGAAGTATGATAACCACACGTTTTGCATGTTCGACTTAATAGCTTCAATTTTACCGTCGGACAAAAATAATCGTATGGCATTTGTAGGAAATCTTTGAATGAAGAATTTAAGCGTAGAGCTAAATTGACTGGAAGATTGAGAAATTGCCCTCCATCATCCAAAACCAAGTCATCAACTGTTTGTTTTACTTTTACTGGTGGTGGAAGAAACCTGTTGTCTAGTAATCTAAATAGGCCACTTCTTGGACGACAGCATTCTATGTTTCTACATTTTACAATTTGAAGTAAGTATTGGCTTTCACGCACATGTTCTGAATACCATTCAATATCTGGCAAATCAGGCAGATCTTGTTCGCCCGGCCCAACATATTGTGCAGTAACATGATAGCCATCAATTTCCATTGAACTCCATATCTCAGCTAACACATTTCGTGCAAACTCGAAATTGGATCTTTCTAAATGTTCATTAATTGTAACACCACGTGCATCCAAATGTGACCCAAAATGGTCATGAGGCAATATCAAACCAGCCAGTTCCCGACTAAGAGGAGCCATTCTGCGCTCTACTCTGTTATACGCACTTCTGCCAGGAGCATTGGTAGCTAAAAACAATGCATCGAGATCATGTCGCTTAAAGTGTTTAATAGCAAACCCTATAACTTTTGTATAACGCGGATTTTCATCTGGCCCTCCATCAACCGTCATGATTACTACTGGTTTTACCAACCCATGGTCAGTTTTAGCTAATGCTTGAAACTCTTCAAGTTCGAGAAGCGTCTCGAAATCATGAGCATGAGTATTTGCAGGAGATGAACTATGCTTTCCACTTCGAATAGCGATGTATGTTGGTCCAGAATATCCAACGGCTTGCGGTTGTCCTAGCATACTGGAAGTGATTTTGATACCAGCATAAACTGATGGTATTAATTTATGCCGCTCAGCGATTACCCAGTCGTGATCAGGCAATTTGATTCTATATTCCATGTGCATTAGAAGAGGTGCTTGCTTATTTGCCGCAGTTACACCAATAGGGACCCGAGCTTTATCATCTTGAGATATGAAAAATACTTGATCAATACTTGTCATATGTGGAAAAAAGTAAAGAACTACTGCTGACGTAATCACCATCTCCAACACCCCCCCCCACAATGTCATCAAAAATAAGCAAAGCAAAGACCCCCCCACCCCCCTATAGTGCTTACGTAATACTTGAACGGCCCCAAAGACACAATTATAAAATTACAGTTTCTAGGAAATTTTTAATAAAATTGCAATTTTTTTTTTGAAAATTTCTATAAAGATTTAAAAAAATTCAATTTCTATGAATTCTTCAATAAAATGCAATTTATATGAAACTTTCAATAAAATTGCAATTTCTATGAAATATTTAATAATTTTCAGTAAAATTCCCATTTACATACATATATGAAATTTTCGACAAAATTGCAATTTTTGGGAAATCAAAGAAGTAAAAGCTATTCTGCTATGGATTAACCAAGAATATTTTTGTTTTGAAAAAACTTTTTCGTAAGAAAATTATCAATTAAAATATTTAAAAAAAATGGTAATAAATTTATAAAATGTACTCACGGCTCCCATGGAAAATCACTACGCCCCCTGGGGAGCCGAGACTCCCCCATTGCGAATTTTTAAAATTTAAATTGGGAAAATTAAATTTTGGTTTCATTTTTTAACATATGTATGTATCTCGATTTTTGACAATATTTTCTGTAAAAATTCCAAATCTATTAATTATTTTTTAAAAATTAAAATTTTCTGCATATTAATGCAGTTTACAAGAAAAAACCGAAATTTTCAATAAAAATACATCTTCGACAAAATTATTGAAAAATGCTATATTGGAAGGCCTTATGTAGAAGATATGTGGGTATTGCAAAAATTATAATTAAAACTAAAATATATCAAACAATATAATTAATGAAATCTTTGCAATAAAGCCTAAAAACCGATTGTCCAATTCTTCTGTTGAATCACGAGATTTGTTACATCAAAAAACACAAAATACGAGGTTTGATCAAAAAACAATTCAGATTAAAGAATCTCTATTAAAATTTGTGTGAAAAATAAAAGTAAGTGCTCTAGCACACAATGTCGACTATGGCATTTTTAAGTACAACAAGCTCTTCACAGAATGCCTAGAGGTTGTTGTTGTAGCAGCTTGGAGACGCTGAGTTGATAATCCTTAAGTCTATTTCTATTACAAACTTCGTTCCGGCATATGTATATACGATTATCACGAGAACCTTATGTTGTTTTCATCTACCTCCCATACAAATGGACCATTTTGCACAAAAAGTTAACGACTAATAACTTTGATTCCAGTCCATACAAAGACTTAACATTTTGTGGAGTGTAAAGCCTTTACAGTACCTATAGTCCTGTTAAAAATGGTTGTTATTACCACGCCCCTTTTGGTACCTTCCACATGTACAAATGGACCATTTTACACCTAAAGTTAACGGCTTAAAACTTCGATTTGTACATTGTAATGCTTGCCAATATGGCATATGTCTATATAAACAAGTAAGAAAGTTCAAGTCGGGATAACCGACTAAGGTATTCGCTCACTTTGTGAGTAATGTAATATGGAATATTACACTACTTAATATGTCAATTTGTGTGGGAGGTACCAGAAGAGGTTTATCAAATACACTTATTTTTCTCTGAATAGTAGATACTTTAAATACATTGCACTGTGTCGAATTATAATCGTTTATGTGCACTAATATTTTGAATGTTGGATTAATTTTACCATTTTGTGTGGGAGGTACAAAAAGGGCGCTCATTTTTCACAGGACTATAGGTACTTCAAAAGCGTTACACTGTGCAAAATGTTGTAGTATTTTCGTACATTGGTACTCACGCTATAACCTTTTAACATTTTATACAAAATGGTACCTTTGTGTGAGATGTACCAAAAGGGGCATGGCAATAACGCCCATTTCTCACTGGATTGTAGGGGCTATAAAAGCATTGACCTGTGCAAGATTTCAAGTATTTTTTATGCACTTGTATTAAGGTTATAAGCTGTTAACTTTTTGTACAAAATGGACACTTTCTGTGGGAGGTACCAAAAGGGGCGGGGCCACTTCACCCATTTTTCTAAAGTTGATAGCGACGGATAATCTATTACTACATGTGGAATTACAGAGGATTTGGATAAGAGGTATCTAAGTTATTAGAGAATCAATATTTCACTAACTTTTAACCCTTTGTGAGGGAGGTACTAGAAGGAGTGGATCAATGTGGCCCATCTTCGAAGTTAGCCTGAGATAAAAAAATATTATCCCATACCAAATTGTTGTTTTTTGTAACTGTAAAAGGCCATATAGGCTCGGTTACTATGATGGAAAATAAATAAATTAAATTAAAAAAAAAAATTTGAAGTCAATCCATTACTCCTTTCGAGAGTTATCGTGCGCTCCAGCCAGACAGACAGACGGACGGACGGACATTGCTCAAATGACTTAAAATGGCTTAAAACGGATTTCCGCCGAAAATACTTGGGGTCTTAGGTCACTCCTTCGATGTGTCACACTTTTTGTCCGTAGCAAATGATATATGTATATCCTCGTCACACTAAAGTGAGAGTATAAAAAATATGAAAAATGATTTTTGGAATTTCCCTTACTTTTACCAAATGGGTCATAATTTATACGAGGGTTGCTATTTATATTTCAGTCCTGGCAATGCTGGTGTTGCCAGATGAAAACTGGAACTGGAACTTCCATTGGAAAGTATGACATAACTTCACTCAGACCGTTTTGTCATTTGAGCGCGAATTGTTTTGGTTACAGTGTGTTGAAAATTCACCTCCAAAACATGGTTTTTGAACGCTTCGACAGCTGCTTCAGGCGTCGAAAAACGTTGACCAAGCAGTTTTTTCTTGATGTGAGTGAATAATAATAAGTCATTGGGTGTCAAATCATGGCTGTACGGCGGATGACCCATCAATTCGACGTTTTGGCCGGTCAAAAAGGCGCTGGTTTGGGCCGATGTGTGAGAGCTCGCATTGTCATGCTGCACAATGATTCGTCTTCTCTTGTTCGTTTTTCGAATTTCTCCGAAGACTTTAGGCAAACAAATTGTGGTGTACCACTCAGAATTGAGCGTCCTACGTTGCTCAAGCGGAACAGTCGCCACATGACAAGTTTTGCCGAATAAACAGGCGACCATTTGCTTCGAAGTGCTTCTTTCACGAACAACTTTCGTTGGATTTGCTTATCTTCGAAGACCCACACGATCGATTGCTGTTTTGTTTCGGGCTCATACGCATAGATCCAAGATTCGTCACCTGTGACGATCTTATAAACGCCTTTTGAAGCACCGCGATCGTATTTTTTCAAAATTTCTTTGCACCAATCGACACGAGCCTTTTTTTGAGCGATTGTCAAATTGTGCGGGATCCAACGAGAACAAACCTTTTTTACGGCCAGATGTTCATGCAATATCGAATGTATGCTGGTGGAAGAAATGCCCAAGGATGCCTCTATCTCACGGTATGTCACATGACGATCTTGCATTATCAGTTCACGCACGGCATCAATGTTCTCTGGCACAAAGGCCGTTTTTGGACGACCTTCGTCTTTGAGCGAGCGTCGGACACGATTGAATTCATTAAACCAGTTTTTCACAGTGCTATAGGATGGTGCTTCATCGCCTAACAAAGATTTAAGTTCATCAATGCACTCTTGTCGTGATAATCCACGTCGAAAGTAGTGAAAAATGATCGCACGAAAATGTTCACGGGTTAATTCCATTTTTTTTGCGAAATTGATTTTTTCAAGTCACTTTAAACAACACCAATGATGGTCGTACGTCAAAACGTTCTGAGTAGGTTTATGCTAAAAAATGTCAAACTTTCCAATGGAAATGTCAGATGGCGCCAGAAATATATATAGCAACCCTCGTACATGTATCCATAGATTTTTTCAGATAGACATTGTTTTCTTCGTTAGGATGCTAGCTTTCAAAAAACGGAACAAACATTTTTTGGAGTTTTTCTTCGCGATTATAAAAAACGATTAAAAAAAAAACATTTTATAATTTTTTTAACGACAGTTACTGAACCACTATTTCTTGCCCGTAAGTTTCTTTCATTTAAAGGGTATCACGACACTATCGGGCTTATACTTCAAAAAAAAAAAAAAAAATGGTGCAAATACTAAAGATATCTTCCATGAAAATTGGACTATAAAAAAAACTTTACAATAAAAAATTGTTTGGTTTTGGGCACAAACAATTTTTTGTTGCATAGTGCCATTTGGCCGATATAATCTTCCATACTTCAATATATATTAGTACCAAATTAAAAAGAAAACTTTTAATAAAATGTTAATGCTTTTTTGTAAAAAAAAGTTTGTTCTTATGAATTTTGACAGATAGCAACGACATTTTATCAAATTGTTATATTTCAGAAGCTGTCAAAATTACCAATGATAAACGACAGTGTTCAGAGCTCGACAATATGTCGCGACTTAAGAGTGTAAAGGCGCTAAGTCCAATACTTAAAATTTTACAGGAGAGACAAAATACTTAACGTATATTTATGTTTTTACAACTGATATATGGACTTAGCGCTTTTACGATTCAGATAATAAACATGACAGAGCATGATTCTTTTTTTTTACTTTTTGTTTCCAAATCGATGTATATTCAACTCATCTTGCATTTCGCTTCAAAAAATACATTTAGGCAAAAAGTGGACTTAGCGTCTTTTCTCTCTTAGGTCGCGATGTATGTATCCGAGCCGTAGTTCCTACAAGACACATTACGCTGGAAGTTGTAAAAAAAAAAAAAAATTTGGCGACTGGGTCCTTTCAAGACGACGGCGAAGAAACATGTGACTACACCTTTCTCTGGGACTACATCATGTCCCTAGTCTACAAGCGATATTCTATTCATAAAGGCATAAATGTCAATATAAATGCAGAATCTATTTAACGCCGTTGCTGTTCAATTTAAAATTATTATCTTATTGTTCCTATCTAATCACCCTACATTGAAGTTATCGTGTAAGTAATATGGACGCTTATAACGATCTTTGCTTCATGTGTCTATAATTAATACCATGACTGTGGATTATTATGAACCTTGTTTTGCAATCCATTTGTCTTCACATAGATTATTCTTAAAATACGCACACGAACATAAAATCAATAATAGTGAGACTTACCTTAACATAATTGTCAATTGTAAATCATGCGCCAATCTTTCTAAAGCTGGTACACCTTCAACTCTTAGAATGTTGATTTTTTCCCTTAACGAACGGGAAACATTATTCTGGCCTTGACGTTCACGCAAAATTTCTATTATATTTGGTTGTCGCAAGAACGCAATAACCTGGAGTAATAAAAAAGAAAACATTTATAATATGTATGTACCTCAAATACAAGAGGGATTGAAACTAATGAGGATTTACCTTTTCATTATAGGCCACAGGAACCTCGTTGTAGCCATTGTTCGAAGCTGCTATTGCATTTGAAGAACTGGGTCCATTATTATAAGGTGATGACGAAGACGACGATGTGTTATAATGAGGCATATTATCGTTTTGGAAAAATTGACTTTGTCTACAGGCGTTTGTCGTCGATGATGACGATGAGGTTGATGTGGGTCTTGGCGGTGGCAATGGTGGATTTCCCGCAGCTACAGCAGACATACAATTGCCATCAATGGCATCGAATTGTGGATGATGCTGTCTATGGCGTATGATGCGCGGACAATCGATAGGCAAACGTGGATCCATAAACGACGTTTGGCGATTGTTATGATCGATGAAGAACTGTTTGCCCGACTGATCTAATTTGGTTTCCCAGCTAGAGGGCAAATCACGATTTAGCTGGGCAAATGAATTGACCAAGGCCACCAAATCCTTGTTGTATTGGTAGCGTTGATAGCACGAGGGGTCACGTCGTATCCGTATTACCATGTGTTTAAGGGCAGTATTACGATTATAAATGGCTAAAGCATCTTCATTGGTATGAAGCATAGAGTAAAAATCAGGACGGCATAGCATTAGAACAGCTGGATGAACAGACAGCGAGACATGCTGGAAATTGCTGGCGGCGACTGCATTGTGATGGTGATTGTTATTGTGTGACATGTGTGGCGATTGCGAGTTTGGAGTATTATCATTATTAGAAGCAGATGCATTGCAACGGTTATCATTGGTTATGGTCCTTCGTATGGACTGATATCTGCGGTCCAATTGCTGGCGATGATGTTGTTCTCGGCCTCCCGGACCGTTGAGTGTGGCGCTGGAGCCAGGCCGTTGCCAGGAGGTGGTTCTTGTCGTGTGATCAATATAGAAAATACGACCATGACTATCCATTCTGGCCTCCCAGGCCGGAGGTAATGGCTCAGCCGAAGCGACGTTAGCGCCCTCAGCTTCGTTAGTATATATGGCACTGGTGCGTAAAAGCCCACCAGCTGCTCCCCGCTCCGGTATTGAGGGCAAGCGTGTGCTAGTTATATGCACTGCACCCAAATCATCTGATGCATTTTCATCATCTTCGTCATTATCCAAAACCTCGATATTAGATAAAGATGACGATGCGGCATCGACGGGTGCAGCAGCTCCCAAATGAACCAAATCAGTAGTGCGTGAGCGATCGTCAGAGCTGCTACGTGTATTGGATGAACCATGAAAGGCCGGCGAAGAAGGAGGAGTACGTGACGATAAATAATTATAATCTAAATGACTAGCATGATGAGTTGAGGAGCCGGCAGCTATCGCACCACAGACACCACCGCCGCCACCGCCGCCACCTCCACCACTTGGAGGACCAGTGCCTATATAAGTATCATCTAAATTATTATTCATAGCGACTGCTGCTGCAGCCTGTTGCATACGTGCATGACGCCGGGCATGATGGGTGGGTGTGGGTGGACAGATAAGATTCGACGCAGCTGAACCAGCGCCCACACCTCCAACACGTTTCAATAGACGTTGCTGTGGACGGTTGTGCAAAACAGGCGTGGCGGCACTGGCATTTGTATTTATGGCCGACACCTGTTGTTGGCTACCTGAATTTAGCACCTGAGCCTCAGGACTCAATTGCAAATCCAAAGGGGAAGCACTACGTGTTGAGCATCCCGATGGTGGACTGCGATGTCTTTTGGGCGAAAGCATTAGACGACTTGGCGAATGTGATTGTCGTTCATCATAGGCCGTTTTGCCATTGGACAGGGTGCGTGTCAACGGCCTATGCTGTCTTAACGACGACGACGAAGAAGAGGCGTTTGGAGGCGTTTGAGGAAATTGTGTAATCGAAGTATTCTCTTTTGTAGGAAAAGCCGGAAACTCATAGGTTTCACTTGCCGGCACTTTTTTAGTTGATATCGTATTAATATAACTATCGGGTCCAATTTTCTTTTTAATCAAAGGCTTAAATTTCATAGCCGGTGGCGAAGGAGTGGCATTCAATTCATATTGGGGGCTTGAATTTGAAGAATTACTAGAATTAGCACTGTTTAACAAGTACAGGGGTGAATTATTAGTACTATTCGAATTGCTGCCATAGCCATTGACCGCTGCACCACCGTAAATATCAATCGTGTCATCGGTATCCAAAATATCGAATTTAAAAACATCTCCTTGTAAACGAAAATCCCTCCCGATGGCTCTTGGAGGCCATGATCTTTCCAAAGGACGATGTTGGGGTTGTCGCAAATGTTTCTGTCGCCTTTGAATCTGTGCCTCTTTACTGGCACTGGCTGAGGCATGTAAGGCGGCTGCTGCCCCCAGCAGACTTTCTACCGCAGCAGCCTCTTCATCGGCTTCTTCGTCTATGGTAAAGTTAGCTGGACCCACTAAGCCTTGACTGCCGTCGCCATCGACCTCGAATACAGTTTCAGCTGGAACAGTTTCATAACATTCACGAGCTATCCACAAATTGAACGAATCAGTTGCCGTTGTGGTGGTGGGCGTTGAGGATGCTGGTGATTTTACACTCGTGGCTCGTTTCTCCTTTTTTCTCGCTCCACTCAAGGGTGTGGAGGTGCCACTTTGTGGTGACAATGTCCAAGATTTGCGACGTGCACCACCACCAACACTGCCACCACCATCACTACCAATACTCCCATTATAAGAGTTGGTAGGCGAGAGTGTAGTGCCCGAAGCTGGAGTTTCACAGGATTTTGTGGTCAGCAGTGTCTGCTGTCGTTGTTTTTGAGCCTGCTCATCTTCGAGAGCCGCAGTGCTCGTGTGTTGGTTTATGTGATTGTAATCCTTTAGTGCTAGAAAAAATAGAGAAGAAAACCAATTGAAAAAAATCGATTAGAGGCCGTAATTGAATAAAATGGAAACGTAATAGAAAATCTTTAAAAAAAAAAAAACAAAATATAAAACATCATGTTTGCGTGTCTTTCGGCATGTTCCATTTAACAATTGGATGGCGATGAAAAGACTTAATCATTAGCAGAGTCTACTTTCGATAAATTTCTATGGATTTTAAATCACGCAAACACGCACTTATTTATGTACAGATGCAAAAAGCGAAGAATAAAACAGAAGTTTAAATAAATACCATTTGATTGATAAAACTCAGTTTGTTAATTTTGCTTTTAACTTCAATCTAAATATGGAAACTATTCATAAGAGCAAATCATTGTGACCGATGCTTAATTCAATTCGAAAAATTATTCAAAAGAAAGGGACAAATTCGAAAATTGTCTATCATATCGAAATTTACAACAAACACTTTGATTCTAAACATTAACTGAAAATCGAATGATTTTTTTTATTTCATTATTAACTGTAGAAACCTTAAGTAGTAAGTTGTCTTTAATTGGACTTCAAATAATATAAATAAATGAAATGGATAAATGTTTATCTTGGTTAGTACTCAAGAATTTCAAAAAAGGTTAAAAAAGATAGAAAAACTTGTTTGGTACAAAATTATTCCTTTTTATGAGAGGCACCTACATGTCTGCGGCAATATCGACTATTATTCCTGAGTTGATAGCGAAAAGTTGATGATTTTGTCGTCGCGCTTCTAATACAGACTTACCAAGGACTCTTCTACATATGAGGTAGCATGTATTTGCACTCGGGTCAAGAATATTCAGAAAGATAAAATTTGTTCTTTCCTGGTTTGGCAAAAAATAAAGTTTAATCAACGGTTACTATGGAGGCATTAAACAGTACGGAGTCTAATTGTTCTCACACAGGATATGCGAATCTGCTCTAGAATATTTTACCCTTAATCTCAGAAAAGCTTCCCTTCACTGCCGATAAAGGGAACATTTGTAGGTCTCTACGTAACACTTTGACGTGGGAGAATGGAAAGCAGGAAGCCATCACACTCAACAGAGCGAAGGAAACAAAATTAATGAACAAATACTTGAAGATAGTGTTTGATTTTTTAAAACCCCTGGTAGAATGACGATTCGATTCATGATTGAAGTTTTCGAAATATTCCTAAAAGCTTGGCAAAAAAACTGTGTGAATGCTTGCTACACATGAAAAATCATCAATCAAATATGAAAAAAGTAATAAATTGGGCCAACAATTATGCGATACTATCTATAATTGGGTTTAGCAGAAATTCACTCAGCGGACTTTGGACGGTCTTAATGACTTTCACCTATTGGCATGTCCAAATGCCGAGAATATATATTCCATAAAACAACAACCAACAATTTTGTATGGTAATGTTAGGTTAGGTTAGGGACGCGCGGCACACAAACATTGCTGTCGTGCACCACTTCACTCGGAGACCATTTGGTCCATTGTGTTTTTCCTGAGAAGATGAGTAAAAGAAGAGGGAGTGGTCGAAGAAGATGAAGGAGGTGATGAGTATTTATAAGAGAGAGGAGAGTTGTGTTTTTAGGAGAGGTTTAGATTAGTTGATGTCAAACCATCCATCTAAAGCAACCTATGAAGCCCATGATTAGAGATTCCAGATTTTGTATCGTGTAATCACCAAGGTAGCGATGTCTTCGTCTTGATAGAGTAGGACATTGACAGATAAGGTGTTCGATTGTCTCCAGATACTCTTCATCCTCACAGAGTCGGCAGAATCACTCTGCCACCTTAATGTTAAAGATCAAACCATCCATCTAAAGCAACCTATGAAGCCCATGATTCTATCAATATGGTGGGATGTTAGAGATTCCAGATTTTGTATCGTGTAATCACCTAGGTAGCGATGTCTTCGTCTTGATAGAGTAGGACATTGACAGATAAGGTGTTCGATTGTATCCAGATCCTCTTCATCCTCACAGAGTCGGCAGAATCACTCTGCCACCTTGATGTTAAAGATCTAACATTACAGTGGCCAGTCGGCGTGCCTATCATTAAACGAATGTCCCACTTTGTGAGGTTAAGAAGAAATTTGGTCCTAGATTTCGATATGGCTGGCCATAGAGATTTAGTGATTTTACAGTCAGATCTGCTCGATCATTTCTGCTTTGCCAGGTCTTTGTAGAAACACTCTATGTTACTGAAGAATTCGCATAAGGGGGATATAGTGATGACTCAACCCTTGCAGCCTCCATCGCTGATTCACAGTGTCCGGGGACCAAGCAAGCACAGTCTGATTATGCCTGCCAATTGCTGTAGTTCCAAACGGCAGTCATTAACCACCTTTGACTTAATAGTGGTTGACTTCAGTGCCTTCAGAGCAGCCTAACTGTCAACATAGACTGTTATGTGATCATCTTGCAGTATAGCAAAGACATGGAAAACGCTGCAGGTGTCGGCTAACCTCCAGGACGTATTTATGCCTGAAATTCGCTGAAAATGCCTGCCCCGTCAGTGTATATTGCATGGCCATCCAAAGAAAGGTTGCCACATGACCAGTCTGTTTTGGGGGGGAATCATTATGCCTAGATTTGAGGAGAATTTCTGAACTGGTGACAAATAGTCTGTCGGTCCTGCCAGAGCCCAAACACAAATTTAAATATAAAGCTATGAATTTCAATGGATGTTTTTATACCCTACACCACACTGTGGTACAGGGTATTATGACTTTGTGCATTTGTTTGTAACACCTAAAAGGAGAAGAGATAGACCCATTGTTTATTATACCGATCGACTCAGAATCACTTTCTGAGTCGATTTAATTGGTTAAAATCGGTTCAGATTTGGATATAGTCCCCATATATATGTTTCACCCGATTTGACATGCAAGCGCCGTAGAAACCACATTTTACATCCGATCTTTATGAAATTCGGCAGAAAGAGTTTTATTATTACGTGAATGAACACTACCAAATTCGGAAAAATTCCGATCAGATTTAGATATAGCCCCCATATATATGTTTCACCCGATTTGGCATGTAAGCGCTGTATTTTAAATCAGATCAGTACGAAATTTGGCAGAGAGAGTTCTCTTATTACATGAATAAACACTGCCAAATTCGGAGAAAATCGGTTCAGATTTAGATATAGCCACCATATATATGTTTCACCCGATTTAACATTTAAGCGCTTTAGAAATCGTGCTTTATATCCGATCAGTACGAAATTTAACAGAGAGAGTTCTCTTATTACATGAATAAACACTGCCAAATTCGGAGAAAATCGGTTCAGATTTAGATATAGCCACCATATATATGTTTCACCCGATTTAACATTTAAGCGCTGTAGAAATCGTGTTTTATATCCGATCAGTACGAAATTTAACAGAGAGTTCTTATATTACATGAATAAACACTGCCAAATTCGAGGAAAATCGGTTCAGATTAAGATATAGCCACCATATATATGTTTCACCCGATTTAACATTTAAGCGCTGTAGAAATCGTGTTTTATATCCGATCCGTACGAAATTTAACAGAGAGAGTTTTCTTATTACATGTATGAACACTGCCAAATTCTTATCGCAATGCCCATTTTCGCATTGGTAGGTAGGTGTAGGGTATTATATAGTCGGCCCCGCCCGACTTTCTGTCTTTCCTTACTGGTTTGAATTTTAATTTGTGTATTACGAATTTCAAACGAAAAAAGTCGAATTTCAATTGATATATTTCGAATTTCAATTGATGTATTTCGAATTCCAAATGTTTCGATTGATGTGTTTCGAACTCCAAATGATGTGTTACGAATTACAAATGAAATATTTGAATTTTCATTGATGTTTTTCGAACTTCAAATGACATCTTCAAATTTCAATTAATTTTTTCGAAATACATTTGAAAATGTGTAGACACGATTTAAGGCAATAGAAATTGTCGCATAATCGGGGCTGTATCAAAACATCGACCGATGTACCCCATAGGTTCGATTTAATGTAATATAAATGTCTGGAGAGAGTCAAAACTTCTAATCGTAAGAGGCCCCTATATGGGGACTACATCAAAACGTGAACCAATGTGTTCCATTTTTATTGGGTTAGATTTAATAAAATATATACTGTAAAAGCTTAAATTACAGCATAATCGGTTTAATAGTTCGTTCTATAGAGTGTCAGGAACTCTAATCGGTAGCGGATTTTATACAGGGTGTTTTTAGACGTTTGGTTTTCAATCTGGCAATACTTTTCTCGGAGTTGGCTTTTTTTGACGGCAGTCACTTGATTTATGCTCAGTTTGGTTTGCCATTTCATAATGAATAGACTTAATCCGGAACAACGTTTGCAAATTGTGCACATTTATTACCAAAATAATGGTTCGGTTCGCGCGACGAATCCAATATTCGGTCGAAGCCCACTTTTGGATGAATGAGTACGTTAATAAACAAAATTGTCGCATTTGATAATCCACAAGCCATTGTTCATACGCTGATACATCCACAAAATGTCACTGTTTGGTGTGGTCTATGGGCAGAGAGAATCATTGGTCCATATTTCTTCAAAAATGAAGCCGCTCATAATGTTACAGTCAATGGGGAACGCTATAGAGGGATGATTAATGAATTTTTCGTGCCTGAATTGGAGGATGTTGACGTGGTTCTAACAAGACGGCGCTACATGTCATACAGCCAACGAAACAATCAATTTATTGAAGGAAACCTTTGATGAGCGCCTTATCTCGCGTCGTGGCCTCCAAGATCGTGCGATTTAACACCGCTGGACTAGGGTTATGACGCCTTGGAATAGAATATTCTGAGCGTTATTGCTGACACACAGCCCAAATGCTACAAAAAGTGGTTGAAAATTGGGCCTCTCGGCCGAAATTTATTCGAGCCAGCCGAGGCGACGACTTGCCCGAAATAATTTTTGAAACATAATGGCATACCCTTATCTTCATAATAAAGACAAATTCTTGGCCATAACAGTAATTTATATACGTTTTATTTCTTCTTGAAAAACACACGTATAAAAAATACTTTATAAAGAATCTATATCAAAACAAATCTATAAATGCTCTAATTTCAGTTTGATCGGTTCAAAACTGTGTCCCTAGAGTGTCAATAAATCTCATCGTAATGGACTTTTATATGGGGGCAACATCAAAACATGGATCAATTTGTCCCATTTACATGAGCGACCATTAAGTGCAGCATTAAGTAACTATAAATGCTTTAATTACAGCCAGAACAATAGAAATATACGTTTTCCACATCGTCTAGAAGTGACTTCAGAGGGACCATTATATGAGGAATATAACTACTCATGGACCGATATGCCCCATTATCAGCACAGATCGTTCTTATTCCAAGAAATGGCTCTATATCTATCTTCGAAAAGATCGCTTTCTTTTAACGACCTGCACTTTTTTCACAAGAATATGTGGACAGACAGACGGACACGGTATATTAAACAATGAGTACATATTTTATATTTTTGGACGTTACAAACAAAAATACAAAAAGTCATAATACCCTGCGCCACAGTGTGGTGATGGATATAAAGAAATATGAAATGCAGCCCAAAAATAACTAACAGTAACCCAATTTTATATAGCCCCGCTAGACGATAGATTAGTGGATTTGAATGTTCATAATTTGCTCCATAGGTTTATCAACGTCTATCAATGATTTTGAATTGGCCGATAGCTATTTTTAATGTTTCAGATGATGCTAAGATATTTTATTCTTATAAAACACGGACCTTAATCTTAAGAAATGTAAACATATGTGTTTCTCTAGGTCGAGGGTGATTCCATCTAGTTTTAGTCCTCATGGTTCCAATTTAGATGCTGTTGAATCCTTTGTGGATCTTGCTATATTAATGGATCCGAAACTCAATTTCAATAATCGCATAATTACAATGGTGAATAAAGCTTATGGCGTGCTCGGTTTCATTAAGCGATAGGCGAAAGAATTCGTAGACTCATATGAAACTAGGCAGTTGTATACGTCCCTAGTTAGACCTATTCTAGAATATGGGTCTGTAGTGTGGGACCCCCAATACGGGACTTACGTTAATAAGATTGAGTCGGTTCAAAAACAATTTTTATTATTCGCTTTAAGACATCTTCATTGGAATAGTGATTTTAGTCTTCCACCCTATACTAGCAGGTTGAGTTTGATAAGACTACCTATTCTTAAGAGTAGATGTATTATGCTGAACACCACCATGGTGCTGAAAGTTATAAATGGTGATGTGCCCTCTAATTTTATTTTGTCTAGGATTGGATTCAATGTACCACATAGACCTTCCAGATATTACCAACTATTACATATTGATTTTCAACGTACAAATTATGCTTCGGCAGAGCCCATACGTAGAATGGCATAGATTTTAACACTTTATATGATGTTTTTTACTGACATTGATGTAGAAATTGATGCAGTTAGTTCTAGAATAATCTTGTTTTTTTAGAGGTTCACTACATGTCTATATGTAGAAAAACTTTTGTAGCTGGTATTTCCACCCTCTATTATTAACCCGTCATGGTCCGGATCATGGTGTGTACGCAATCCCTACGTCATGGGAATGTGGCGCCCTCGGTCGGAAGGGGCGGGTAAGAGTGGATGCGTTGGGACCGTTCGTTAAAAAAGAAAAAAATATCTCCGAGGAAATTTGTAAATATCTTTGAAGAAAACAACAGGCTCTACAAAACAGAGCAAACATTTTATATAACATTTTATCCCAAATGATTTGAAAGATACGTATGCGTAGGCATGCCCAGCAAAAACTTGGTAAATACAAGTCATTACTACATGCATTACCAAGTAATAACATATCATCACCCTCTGCATTACTTTTAGTCAACAAATAATGATTGACTGATATTGACATAAATTATTTCTTATTTGTAAGTTTATTTATGTCGTATTATATTAATAAAAAAAACGTTGATTTGATTCAGAAATGTAGTAACATTCTGAGAAAAAACATAACGTAATATTTTATCACATATTATTTCTTAACTCTTTGTATGCTTGCATGGAAGTACTTTCCTCCAATATCATGTCCATGTAAAAATAATCTGAAGGGTGGCTAATGGTAAGTCGTTATTTGACTTACGCGCCAGGTCACCTGGGGACGGGACTTCTTGGGCCTCCAAATTTTAAGACCTGGTGACCGCGACTGGATTTTTCTTCTTTTTTGGAATCTTGTTGACATATCCTTTCATTTGAGTACCATTTCGACAATCTGTGGGCTTTAGGGCATTGTTGAAGGCACTAGAGCCACATGGCCCGTTGCCCCACCGGTCATATTTTTTGCATTTTGGAGTCACTTCGGAGGCGGTTGGGTTTTTTTTTTTACCTCTGCCCGTTGTAGTGCACTTTTACCTGGAAATTTTACTAAAAATAGCCCAACTTCAAATAAAACAAAAATTCGAGCTAACTTTGAAAAACCCTTTTGGGGGTTTTGATATAGTGGTGTACTATCATGTTCAATTGGTTTCGTTCGGGAAAGATCTAATGACCCAAAATTTGTTGCACAGTGTAATCCGTTATCGATTATATCAACCATAAATGAAAAAAGGGGATGTGAATCAAAGATGAGGCTAGATATCTCTAAGCTTATATGAGATAAGTATAGAAAAAGTAATTGCATGTTTAAAAAGGGGACACACCAGACGTATATAATCGATTACAAACTAAATTTTTTCAAAAATGGTCCATGGAGCACACGAAAATCAAGCGACGAATAGTCAAATACATACTCGCATTAATCTTAGCAAATAAACATAAGCTTGTTCCAAACGAAGATTAAAATGTATCTTTAAGATGCAAATGAGCTAATGTTCTCCAAAATTGTATAAATGTACATAGTTAAGAACTACAATGTTGATTTATGAAACATATTACACTTACTTCTACCTCTTTTCTTGCGCAAAACCACAACAGGTTCCTCATTCTCCAACCTTGATCTAATGATATCATTGTCGTCCAACGTTGATGAATACACATCGATATCCTTAAGGATATTGGAAGCCAAACCGACAGCACCTTCACAATCTTCATCCAAACCGATTGTGGTGTTGGAGGCAGCGACGGCAACGACGAGATCCGGGGACAAACTAACATCGTGTTTAATCATTTCTATACTAACTAAAGAGTTGTTGACTGGCAAATTTTGACGTTGTTGTTCTTGGCGTTCTTCTTCATTCTTCATTGCGGCAGAATAATGTTGACTAGGTGGAGCGGCCACAACTAATGCTTCTGCTGTTATTGATGTTGACGCCGCCTTGACGTCATTGCTCATTTTCAGTGTGTTTTCAAATGTCAATACAAGTTCCGGTTCACCGGTGGTGGCTTCATAAAATGTTTGATTACTTTCATCTTCTCCATCGTCATCGTCGTCATCAATATCGGCGACGACATTGGCATCTTTGCTATTGTCTTTGCTGCTATTGTTATTATTCGCAGTAGGGTGAGGTTGAAGCAAAGTGTTGTTGGCGCCGGTTGTTGTCGCCTCGCTTGATGAGGAGGGGGTTGTCAGTTTTACTTTAGAATCTGTTCTCTCAAGTTTGTTTACATTGTTCTGCCTTTTGTTGTTGGTGCTGGGCAGCGCAGCTGCTTCTTCGTTTCTACTGTCAGTGTGTGGAATGCTTTGTTGAATGTTTTTATTAGCCTCTATGTTGTTGACTTCGTATTCGCAAGAAACACTTGTTGCCGGTTGGGCAACACAACCACCTTCTGCCATTATTTCCGATTCTCTGCGACTGTCCATTCCACACGCCACACAAACATGCATCCATTTAGTGCCGCACAAAAGAGATGCGATATAAATCGACTCTCCACAAAGGTCAAAGAAGAACCATAAAAACACGTCTTAGAATTGGCCAAAGCCAACATATTTTTTAATAAAATAATATTTTTTAATAAATAATATTGAGCTGAACATTGCACTTTATTTACGTATTTTTTCCAGGAAAAATTATTTTGCAATTTTTGTTTTGCTCTTGTTATTCCATTGAGTCACTCGCTCACTCTCACTATTTGGGAGGGGGTCGCCGTTCTCTTTTTTTGCTGCTCCAATTCCTACTTTATAGATTTTTTCGCTGTCATTGTAGCTAAATTTTTCAAACATTTGCACATTTAACAAATTCAATTAAAAACTATTAATTAGACTAGTTTTGTATCCATATGGGGGACTAAAATCTCTGCAAATTGCTTTTTGCTCATAATAATTTGCAGCTTTCATTTCATTTAACACCGTCAATCACAGTCGACAAACCATCATTACACACTCTTGAAACAAGCTTATTTCATACAATTGAGAGAATTTGGCAATATTACTCGTTAATAGGCATTTCCGCGAAGTAAATACAACTATTTTACTAATTTTTTTCGATTTAATTAATTTTATTCCATTTTATGAGTTTTTTCACAGACAAATATAATTTAGTTAAGTGTCATGATACAATAATTGTAAAGGTAGTGCCACTTGACATATACGCAAATACAACCCTGGGACTGTTTGCCATTTTGGTTGTCAAAGTCAACTGATTTATAAACACAATATTTTCCATCTATTTATGTTCTCATTTTAGTCAAAGATTCGACGTACAATTTTCACTTCAATGAGTAAGAAAATTTCAAATGTAAACAATGAATTTGACAACCAAAATGCTGTCAAAAACACAGACCTTAAATTAGACAGATGTGCCGTCCGGACGAAACGTCAAAGTCTATCAGTTACGAACGAATAGGAATGAAATGTCACACGCGAAAAAACACTTTTCCGCGAACATAATTAGAACTTTCTTTGCACTAATCAATTAATATTAATTTTTTAATTGTGGCAATTACAAAAAATTCGGGAAAATCGGAACGAAATCCGCGGAAAACCTCACTCTTTGAAGTCCTACTCGTTGAAATTTCTATTCGTTCGTAACTGACAACTTACTAGCTATTATTCATTATTTTTGGTCAAAGTGGCTTTAAGGGTATCTCTTAAATACCAGTGAATGCGTCCGGCGTCTGTCAAACTCAAATTTCATCCTATTGTTTTCTGTACATACAACAACACTTTGACAGACGCCGGACGCATTCACCGGTATTTAAGAGATGCCCTAAAATAAACAAAATGTAATCAGCTGTTCGTTTGGAGCTACCTTTACTATTATTCACAGACTCTCTATTACACAGATGTTCCGTCGTGACTTTGTTTACATTTGCGTGAGTTACGAACGAATATAAATGATTTTCAAACGCGAAAATTATAGTTTTCTGGAGTATTTTCTTGAACTTTTTTGGTACATAACGATCGATATTAATTTTCTAAATGTGATAATAACAAAAAAATCTCGGAAATCGGCCTTGAAATACGCAAATAAATCACTCGCTGAAATCAAATGTATATTCGTTCGTCACTGATAGACTACTCGCTACTTGACGGAACTTCTTTATAACTTTATTTTCTTTGCTATTATTGTTTCATGGTTGATTCAATGGGTTAGGCAAACGTAACAGTAACGCCCCCGTAGCTGATTCGAACTGACATAGTCAGATTCACACGAGACAATTATTTCCAAGCAAGGTTTGTAGAAGAGAGCCTGCCTCTCTCTCCGACAAACTTTGACACTTGCATGTGGAAATCATAAACGATTACCAAACTAAACGTAAATGGTCGGCTGAATCTGCTGAAATTAAATTTGTGCGTTATGTTTACGTGCATTTGCCAACAAAATCAGCAAAACAACGCAAAAAGAAGACATATGCGAAACATTTGAAATAGAATCATAAATAAGTAATAACATGTAAAACAAGTGCAAGAAAATATAAAATAAAATGATGATATAATTTTGTTGGTAAATGTCTAAGTCATGTGGTACGTTTTTCAAGTTTTGTGTAATTGCTCCAGCGGGCAACGTTACAGCTGCGATAAAATTAAATTACGGTTAAGTTTGCCTAACCCAGCCATAAAGGCAGTAAGTTCCCAAGTACATGATAGTTCATTTTTAACTAATAAGTATACTTAAAAAAGAAGTATCATGTGGGCGAGAGAGGCAGTCGGAAAGGGTGAAAAAAAGTATGCCGCACTTGGAAACAACAACAATTCACAAAGGAAAAGCCGAAACAAAAAAATGAAAATTCGTATAACAACTCTATGTCGAACGAAAGCGATGCGAACGAAAAACAGCTGATTTTAGACATATAAACTGGCATCAAACAGTATGTTTGAATTCGCTTTGTCGTTCTAAAACTTTTTAGTAGGTCTAAAATCAGCTGTTTTTCGTTCGCATCACTTTCTTTCGACATAGAGAAACAGGCTGTAAGTATTGAAAAAAAGTATGTGTGTGAACGTAAACACAAGTTCAAAAGAGAATAAGTCGATAAGTTACTTAAAAAAGGTATCGTGTGAATGGGGACTAACGAACCCTAAGTCGAGATTCACGCAAGGCAATATTTCCCAAGCAAGTGTCAAAGTTTGTAGGAGAGAGAGGTAGGCGGAAAGAGCTCTCTGACTCTCTCTCCTACAAACTTTGACGCTTGCTTAAAAAAATTGCGTGTGAAGCAGAACTAAAATTGGCTTAAAATCGCCGCCGCCGTACTGGGCTCATATACCGTCGTCGCTATTTGTTCTACTTTTTTTAACAGACACTGACGCATTCACTGGTATATAAGAGATACCCTAAATAACCATTTAAGTTCCAACGAAGTTTTATAATAAATGTTTTATATTAGGGAATCTCTTAAATACCAGTGAATGCGTCCGGCATCTGTCAAACTCAAATTTCATCCTATCTGTGCATACAACAACACTTTTTCAGACGCAGGACGCAATTCACCGGTATTTAAGAGATGCCCTTACGTTGCACAAAAAATCACAAGCCATCGTCGAGCTGATTAGCCGAAGCCGCTCTGTACTGTATTATCAAACATTGTGTTGTAAAAATAATACCATGGCATAAAAACCTACGGTAACTCGAAAATCATTTGAGAAATTGTTAAAGGATTTTGAAAGTCTGTTACATTTGAGAAATGTTTGCCTTGCGCTTACAAATTTTTTCCTTGCGTGTACACACGATATACACTTTTGTTAATACTATCGATACTAATCGATTGCGACGCCAATCGGAACGCTCTTTCAACTAGTGGTGCCAGAAGTATGAAAATCATTTTTCGTAGGGATATATATTTTTGAGGGAAAGGATAAGGGCATCTTCGTTGTTTTATATTCTTCAAAATACAGAAACTACATATAATTATTGTAGCATTACTTTAACTTGAAGTAAATTTAATCTAGTTTTATGTTTTATCCGAATAAGCAGAACTCCAAAAACTGCGGGAGCCTCTTTAACATAATTTTTTTATTTTGATTTCATAATTCGAAGAAGGGATTTTTTGAGGCGTAGGGAATTTTTAAAACGAATGACATCCCTACACCGTACCGTTATCCGCCAACGCCAACCAGTAGCAGCAGCAAGTAACAAGTAGGCTTTGCTTTTGTGCGTTCCACGGAAAAAATATGAAAATCTGTTCTTTTAATGCGGATATTTCTCTCGAAATAAAGCAAGTATAAATAGTATGGAAGACTTTTTCAATTGGTTGCATTAAATAATCCAAACCATATCCTCTTACAGGTAAAGCCGGCAAGCTGTAAAGAAGCCTAAGCATCATCATGGACGAGGAAAGCGACCATGCCATCTCAGTGACGCATTTTATAAATCCTCACCTCTTTTGGTATCGTAAAATTGGTGGACCTGACGACAATTTCCACGTGTTGACGCAGTTGGAACAAAAATTAGATGAATTGTATAAAAATAAACCCATAACCGAGACACGCTGTCGTCCTGCTGTGGGCGACAAAGTGGCAGTAAATTTTGTCGTTTGGAACAAATTCATACGCGCCGAAGTGTTGCAGAAAGCCGAATTTCAACAAGAGGAATTTATTGTGTGGGCTATTGATTATGGGTTTCCTCTGCTCACGAAAAAGGAACATGTGAGAAAATTGCCAGAAGCACTTGCCACCCCAGTTGGCCAGATACATCGTGGTGGTCTATTCGACCTTCAACCAGCTGTGCTGGATTATGACCACATAGAAAGTAACTTAGTCATGGTGAAACAAGATGAGTGGTTGCAAAGGGCATGTGATATGCTGGAAAAATTATTGGCAGATGCCGCCTCCATAATCTTTGTGGAACAATTTCAATCGGTAGATGAGCATCACTGGGGCGATCTAATTATATCCAACCATAAAGGTAACAAATTCAATGCACGCACCTACCTGAAATCTGCCAAATACGCCATGGAGGTGGATGCGAAAAAATTTCCTCAAGTTTGCTCAGGTCTTAAGACAACAAATATTGCCCCTTGGCTATCGAATAGTCGCAAGACGAAATTGAAATTCAATTCTATTAAACACAATATCGCTGAACATTCCCAACAAATGAATTCAGCCATTATTGATGAGTGCGCCAAGCGTAAAGTCCAGGATTGGTGTGAGCGCAATGCTCGCGAACAGGATGGCACGATGACTGTCGAAAATTTGGAGTCGGGTGCTGAAAGTGTACACGATCAGATCATTGATGACATAACATTTGATGATTCTGTATCAGTAATACATCAGAAAAAGAAAATGGAACAAAAAGCCTCCAAATCATCACATTATCATCATCAACACCATCATCAGCAACAACAGCGTTCTGACGAAGCCGATGGTCATGTTAACTATATTGGCAAAGCTGGTGCCATAACCAAATTGAAGCAACAAAAATATGCCTCGAAACACAATTTACCACCGCAAGCTCATTCCAATGCTTTTAACATGGATTTTGGCTCTAAATCAAATGATCCCTTTGATTTTGCATTTGACAAACCAACGCCAGCAGCAGCAGCACCAACCGTAATTTCTTCAGCATCTAGTTCGACCACAAATGTATCAAATCGTATTCGCCGCATGGCTGAGGTACGTGCCGAACGGGCCAAAAAATTGCAACAAGAGCAGCAATATCAACAAAACCTATGTTCGTCGGATTTTAATACGGCCACTTCAATGGCATCTAGCAATGGAGGGGGAGGTAGTACCTTGTCATCGCGTCAGCAAAAACTGGCTGAATTAAGAAAGAAACATTCTCGACCTGAATTGGACAAGAAATTGATGCCAGATGATGCTACAAAACCTGGAGATTCAAAGAATTCGATAGCGTCTGCACCCTCGACAAAGACTGTTAGCTCGCATACACAACGTTTATTGGGAATGAGACAAAAGGTAAATATTTAAAACTTCTATGTTATTATGATTTGTGCAGTGGCTTATAGATGTGAACATTTAGTTATATTTTAGTCGAGCATGATTTAAGACAGGAATTCGATATTCAATCAATGGGGAGAATAGTAAAATTTCTTTCCTTATAAACATCTATAATTCTTGTTGGCGTGATAGCCAGCGATGATTTCTAGAATTTATAAATCGATTAAAAACACATTCGTACAAGTTCGTCTAGCCGAATATAAAGAACATATCTATGTAGGGATTCATAGATTTCGGACCAGGGAGTCAACTTATGACCATCTTCTTCGTATTAGAGAATGGTAAGTCGAAATCGACGTTCGATATAAAAATTACTATTTCGAGTTCGACTTTTTGTCTCCAACTTTATGCTGAAATCGACTTTTTAACCAAAAAACATGTAGCAGTTAAAAACTAATACACTAATATAGGAAAATTATGACGATTTCAATGACCATTTTATGTATGACTTTAACCAAAAAAAAATATTTTTTTTCTAAAGACTGTTAGCTCGCATACACAACGTTTATTGGGAATGAGACAAAAGGCAAATATTTAAAACTTCTATGTTATTATGATTTGTGCAGTGGCTTATAGATGTGAACATTTAGTTATATTTTAGTCGAGCATGATTTAAGACAGGAATTCGATATTCAATCAATGGGGAGAATAGTAAAATTTCTTTCCTTATAAACATCTATAATTCTTGTTGGCGTGATAGCCAGCGATGATTTCTAGAATTTATAAATCGATTAAAACACATTCGTACAAGTTCGTCTAGCCGAATATAAAGAACATATCTATGTAGGGATTCATAGATTTCGGACCAGGGAGTCAACTTATGACCATATTCTTCGTATTAGAGAATGGTAAGTCGAAATCGACGTTCGATATAAAAATTACTATTTCGAGTTCGACTTTTTGTCTCCAACTTTATGCTGAAATCGACTTTTTAACCAAAAAACATATAGCAGTTAAAAACTAATACACTAATATAGGAAAATTATGACGATTTCAATGACCATTTTATGTATGACTTTAACTAAAAAAAAAATTTTTTTTCTAAATAAATGAATTAAATATCATTTAGGCGGTTACTCTATTCGGATAGTATTTTCATTTCAGTTTCCATTTGTTTGTTCAAAATTTCCTTTTGACTACAATTCTTTCATAATATCAACAAATACAGACAATGCTCAAAAATATGAACTTAAGAAGCATATAGTATATAAAACTATCAATATGCCTGGAAAAGGATACCTATATTGCAATGAAAGAATTCATTTTTATTCGCATTCCAATATACTACACGAAACGAAATGTGGTTGATGAAACGACTTTCACCTTCAAGTACCAATCACTACTTCGTATATGTTCGAAATGGAATAAGAAATTTTTCAATATAACTCCTTTCATATATACATTTGCATAACTCCGTGGTTCTCTGGAATAACTGCCTATCTCGAAAAACAAAAAGTCAAAATGCTCAGCAGAGCCAAAATACTTTTTTTCTATGTTAAAATCTCGAAATCAAAAATTGCTGTCATATTTTATTCCAGAAAACCATATAATTAAGACTGTCTGATAGTTTTGCAATTTTCGTATTTTAATAAGCTTTATTATTTCAGTACATTTATTTAAGCAATACAATAAGCATTCAAGACCATTGAGATAGCGTATTGCAATTGTAGAATACAAAAACATTACAACATTTCTAAATATCTAAAGCTAAAAAATAATAGATCCTAATGTGGCTAAATGTTTGAGATACATATATACTACGCATAAGATATGTATATGTGGGCATTTCCCTAGGCGACTCGACTTGCAACTGTTTCTTGAGATTTTTTTTTTGGGAATGCACTTCACTTTTACGCATTATTTAAATAAAATAATTTGACAGTATTGGCTTCAAATGATTGCATTAGACCTTGTCGATCTTTCTATGTAAAAAAATTGAGAAATATTGTGGAATTAAATGATATATTTTGATACCCCATTATGTGCTGTCCGGAATTCAACAAAAATCTAAATACATACATATCTCAAAAATTATACATTTCTAGAGCAAATGGTTTATACTGCTGCAGTTAAAATAATAGCACCACGACATAGAAGCATGTTTCTTTGGTTAAAATAAACACTATAATATACAGAAATAAAAAGTAATGCAGATATTTCGGTATTGTGAATTATTAAATGAAAACTAGAATTTTTTTCTAAATAGTGCAAAAATCTCCAGTCAAAATAATAGCACCTCTAACATTAAAAAAATATGTGGTACAATTTATTACAATTTTATGCATTTGTTTCTAACACCCAAAAGGAGAAGAGATATATAGAACCATCGTTTACTATACCGATCGACTTAGAATCACTTTCTGAGTCTATTGTGAGTATCAGTCTTGTAATCAAAGTGCAAATAAATTTAATTTTTTTTAGTTTTACTTTATTATTATTTTTACTATTTGTGTATAATATATCGATTTGGGAGTAGCTATATCATGTTAAGTGTAACGCCTGTTTTATTTCTCAATTTAATCACATGATGATTGATTACTTGAGTGTAGTACCTAATTATTAAATCGAAATTAATATAAAGTAAATATAAGAATATTGGCCATTAGGGCGGGTCGATTTAAAAAATCGCCCATTGCTCAGTGAAAATCGTATTCTAGGGATCAAAATAAGAAACTTTGCCGAAGGACCCATACCTCTAAAACGAATTCTGATGTCCCGGAAAAAATCCCACTTTGACCCATTTAGAGTGCTCCAATCGAGTCCAAATGTACGACCGACCCCCACTCAGTGAAGTGCTCAGTGAAAATCGTATTCTAGGGATCAAAATAAGAAACTTTGCCGAAGGAACTATACCTCTAAAACGAATTCTGATGTCCCGGAAAAAATCCCACTTTGACCCATTTAGAGTGCTCCGATCGAGTCCAAATGTATGGAACCCCCAGGGGGTGTGCCACTGGCATGGGTGGGTCGGGCCTCCAAAGTTAGTGGGTGTCGGTCATACATTTGGACTCGATTGGAGCACTCTAAATGGGTCAAAGTGGGATTTTTAAAAATTTGCCCCTACCCAAAAGTTCGACCCAAATTCCGGGACATCAGAATTCGTTTTAGAGGTATGGTTCCTTCGGCAAAGTTTCTTATTTTGATCCCTAGAATACGATCTTCACTGAGCAATGGCGACTTTTTTTGCCTCCCCACAAATCGACCCGGCCTATTGGCCATATATTCCGATCTCAAAGAAATTTAGCACATATCTTTATTTTTGGCCACGTATTGAAATTGAAAGACGAACCGTATTTAGATACAGCTTCCATATTTATCTACCTCCGATTTGGCATATATGAACTATAAAAGCGAAATTTTTTATCAGATCTGTATAAAATTTGGCAGAAATAAGTTTTTGATGTACAAGCAGACAACACTAAATTTGAAGAAAATCGGTTTAGATTCTGATCAGAGAATGGTAAGTCGAAACCGACTTTAGTGGACAATCGATTATGTGGCTAAAAACGAATATTTCATGGTCGACTTTTTGCTTTCATCTTTATGCGGAAATTGCCGTTTGGTATCGATTAATCGGAATACATATAGCCTTTAAAATAAAGCACATTTTTATTTTATCCTACTATACAAACTTATAATTATCTCGATTTCTATGAGAATTTTATTTATATCTCAAACAAAAACGAGCATTTTTTTAATAAATTTTAAGGTAGATTTAAATCTACACGGTCTCTAATTACTTGGGTAGCATTTTCATTTCAGTTTCGCCACGTCTTTTCATAGGTCACAAAATGTGAACTTAAGAAGCATGTAAGGGGTTTTCCAATAGGGATGATATGATTTTGAAGTGACGTTTCGGCCATTTGTCATGATCTGTCATTTGTTTTTCATTGTATCCAGTGGTGTTTACAATTTCATCATTTAGAGATATACGCAGGAACAACGTTTACAAATTATTCGGTTTTATTATCAAAATAGTCGTTCTCCAATTGCAACTTTTCGTGCGCTAAGTCCATTTTTTAAAATAAAAAAAAACCCTTCCAGTCGACCTACGATCTTGGCAACCATGTCTTTTTGCCATTGACTGATTCCCGATCTGACGTACCGTTAAGGAGCTAGAGCAAAAATAAACTTTACGTTCACATTTGAAATTGATGCTGTCAATTTTTTTTTAATTTAAAAAAATCAAAAAAAAAACCCTTTCCAGTCGACCTTGACACCCATGAGCAATATTTTAGCCCTCGTTACTAGCTATCTTTTTGCCATTGACCGATTGTGGCTACGTGCCACACAGCAAATGAAACAATTGAATTGTTGCGAGAATAGTTTGGAGATTCGATTATTTCAAGAAATTGTGATATTGAATGGCCTCCAAGAAGTTGTGATTTAACACCATTAGACTATTTCATGTGGGGTTATTTGAAGTCATTGGTATTTCGAAATAAACCAGACTCTCCTAACTTTACAAGTCAATATTGAACGTGCCATTCATGACATACGACTTGATTTAGTGAAAAAGGGCTCGAAAATTGGGTTCATCTAATTCGTTCGTGCAGAAGAAGTCGTGGAGGCCATTTGAATGGCGTTTTATTTAGAACTTAATTGTATCGATTGTACTTCACATTAAATAAAAAACTTTTTTTTTACTCAACAATAAGTGTGTTTTTTTTTCAAAGAAATCATATCACTCTTATTAAAAAACCCTGTATATTCCCAATTCTACAATTTAACATATTTCGAACAAAATCAGCATACTTTAAAATGACTTAATGTTATTTTAATCGACTATGAAATAGGCGACCTTTAGGTCCGATTGATATAGCCGCCTTATGAATATATATTTCTTCCGATTTTTACCTTTAGCACTATAGGAGCAGTGTTTCACATATATTTCATAGCCCCCATATATATGTTTCTTCCGATCTGAGCTTTTATCACTTCAGAAACTTTATATTACATCCAATCGTTTTGAATGCATTGTAGGGTTAATAATTTATACTCCAAAATTACATTTTGCATAGTTATTTAGAAGAACTTCATTAAATGCCGAAAAAATTTCATTCTTATGATTTGGAAGTACATATAATATTATTCTTTTGGAAGTACTTTTATATTTTGCTGGGGGGTTAATAATTTATACTCCGAAGATACATTTTGATCATTTATTTAGAAGAACTTCATTAAATGCCGAAAAATGTCGATACTTATGATTTGGAAGTAATTATAATGATGTTCTTTTGGATGTACTTCTTTTATTTTTTGCTGGGTTGGGAAGTAAATTGAACCAAATTTGTCACAGTTGAAAGTCCGTTACGAAATCCATGTTTTAAAGGACAAAGGATAGACGATACACTATGAGATAGAATCTCAGTGACCATTTTCTCGAATAGTTTTTGAATGATTGTTAATTTTGCAATTCCACGATAATTCATGATGTCAATCAAGCTTCCAGATTTATGAAGAGGATTTATAAAATATTTTCCCCAAGAAGATGTGAACAGAGAATGAAGCCGAGCCAAAATTGGCGGCGGCGGCTGGCATTGAAAATTATAGATCGGCGGCGGCGGCTAGGCGGCTAAGCCGACATAAAATTGACATACGGTGGGTCTATGATAGACATTTTAACATTTAAAATAATAGTTGAAAAGTTAAGATGCTTTTAAGTTAATTGTAAGATATTGTGTGGTAAAAAAATCATCGATTCCATGCCGCTAGGCAGCTCTATGATACACGTACTCTATTTTCATAGTATGCTAAAGCCATGTATGGATTGTCAGATCGGACAATGTTATCAACCCTGTTAAAGTGCCGCAAATGTACGGACAATGACAGATTGTTAGCCAAAGGTGAAGACGATTGCCAGAAACCCTTACAATTTCATATATTTTAAATATATGTTGTAAGTATTTATATGCAGGATTGCCAATAAAAATATTTTATAGACAGTGGCCAATAAAATGTTTTTCTGACTATGGCGCCGTTGTCACATGCATAAACTTTGCACATATTACAATCTGCAAATTATCTCACAATGACTTTTCTGCCAACGTTGCAAGACAAAAATTTTATGTTTAAATAGAATGACCCCTACAGTTTGGAGCTCAACTTGATTGATTCTTTAGAATGAAGGTAATAATTTATAAGTATTTCTTTAATACTCCATTGATTTTTTTCCGAAAGTATTTTTATCTCTCTAAGTGTACATAATCTAATAACAAATAAAAAATCTTATTATTTCCTTTAAAAGGAGAATTTTTATAATTATTTTTCTATTACTATCAATATTATGATTTTAAGACATGTTAAGCAATTGGGTAGATTCTTAGAAAGCCATAAAAAATAATAATGTATATGCGTACACATTATTCTTCTATTAAGGGGACGATATATCTGCTATCGGGTCTGTTCTGTAGCAAGGTGATTTGAAATCACGGTGATTTTAAAATCACCGGCGACTTACAATCGCTGTTGGGGTTCGAAATCGCCCGGTTTATTATTCATAGCCTCCCAAAAAAGATTGTTCGAAATATGTTCGGGTGATTTCGAACTCCAAAAGTGATGTTATGTCGCCGGTGATTTTAAATCGCCGTGATTACAGAACAGACCCGTATATAGCTATTTTCTTATCAAAAATGTAAATTATCGGGTCTGTTCTGTAGCAAGGTGATTTGAAATAACGGTGATTTTAAAATCACCGGCGACTTACAATCACTGTTGGAGTTCGAAATCGCCCGGTTTATTATTCATAGCCTCCCAAAAAAGATTGTTCGAAATATGTTCGCGTGATTTCGAACTCCAAAAGTGATGTTAAGTGGCCGGTGATTTTAAAATCACCGTGATTTCAAATCGACGTGATTACAGAACAGACCCGTGTATCTATCCATATTTTAACGTTTTTCTATGGAACGGCGGCTGTGTTTCAGCCGATTTTAGCCGAAAAGATCGGCGGCGGCTTCGGCTGGTGAAAAAAGGTCGGCGGCGGCTCGGCTCGGCGGCTTCATACTCTGGATGTGAAATAACCATACTTTAACGAATTATTAAATAGTAATGTGAGCGGGACACATTTTTAATGGCATACACCGTATACCATCAGGACCAACACTGTTCGAAGATATAAGCTTGCCTTCACTGCCGCACACATCGTTCCCTTAATGATTTTTTCAATATATGGGGAAAAACACGTCAAAAGGCCCACTTTTTTCAATTTTATTCCGATCGCGTCAAAACTTGGTGGGGTTGCAGAAGTACTTTGGGTATGCTATGTGCTTAAAATACAGCTTCCTAGCGTGATACGTTATGAAGATACAGGGTGTCAAAGTTGGAAATTTTAACCATTGTATCTCCCGACTACGTCGGCCGATTTGAATGAACCGTGGCTTATATGACAGCTATTTAGAAACGCACAAAATATGCATTGATAATCGTTTGCAAATATTCAATTCTCATATTTTTTCTCGCGACTTATGTTTTCCTCGCGATTTTAATTGTGTTCCGCGAATGGGATTCTATATCTTTAAACTACATAAATGAAGCCCATTCTGTTTACTTTATCAATACGAATTTTCGCAATGGGATGAAAAGCTGTGGAAATTTTAAAAGTCAAACCTACTATTTTTTCATTATTTCTTTCGTATTATAAATTGAGTTTACTCTAAGATGTGGACCAGAAACACGATTAAAAAAATTTAATGGTGGCATTCTACACCTAGATACGCCAGAACAACAAAAAAAAATCATATATTTAACCTTTGTAGTTGTTCTCTTGTTACTGTTTTGATTTTTGTAAATCGTGTTTGACACCTATTTTAGATGCAAAATTCTATATGCGTCTGTATTTAAATTTGGCCTTTATCTGAAGGGGTATCCATTTTTTTTTATCAAATTTCGCAGTGTTCGTGATTCTATGAACTAATCTCTGCCAAATTTAATAATGCTCTGATGTAAAACATGAAAATACATTTTTCCAACCTTGCTAGTGACCGTTTATTCTCGGATTAAAAAATGCTTTGTGCAAAATATAGTACATTTGACTAAAATATGACTTCTATAGAGCTTAGATGCTAAATCGGAAGGTACACATCCATGCAAGTATGTGCGGCTATATGTAAATTTGAACCGATATTGTTCACACAGATATTAACTATTAAAATAAGACACTCTTTACCAAATTTCATGAACATCGAAAGGAAATTATATCTTCTATAGAGGGTATAAGCTAAATCGATGGTACATTCATATATATATTACGATATCTGGTTCTAAACTGATATTCAAATAGTTGAAATAGTTTGATCGTTCGCCGTAGACGAAAGAAATACGGACTGTCTTTCAATTTCAATACCAATTGTCTTGTCCCAAAATAAAGATATGTACAAAATTTCTTTGATATCGGACTATATTTGTGACCTGCACATAGATTACAAGAATGCATGCACAAACTGACATAGCTAAATCGGTTTAGAAAGTGATTCTAAGTCGATCGGTATAATAAACGATGGTTCTACATACATATACAGACAGGGTGGCTGATATGTAATATTTTTTATTTTTTTTTTAAATGTTATTGTTCAAAAGCAAAAAATGTCGGAAATAACATAAAATTTTAGAAACAGATTTGTTCGAATTGGCCACCTTTGGCACGAATTATGGCCTTCAAACGGCCGACAAAGCCATCACACGCTGCACGAAAGTGGCTCTGCGGTATTTTGGCCCATTCGAAGCGCCGTCTTGAGATGATCGATACTTTGCTAATTTTTAGTCCGAGCCTTACCCTCTAAAATGCCCCAGGCGCAAAAATCCAACGGATTGAGATCCGGAGATCTTGGTGGCCATTGTGCGGTAGAAATGAAGCGAGGAACCTCCTTTTTAAGCCATTCTTGGTTGACGCGTGCTGAGTGCGATGGAGCTGAGTCCTGTTGGAATGTCCATGGTCTGCGGCCGAAATGTTTGTCTGCCCAGGGCTTAGGACATTTTCCCGATAATATTCGTCATTTATTTTGACCCCATGGTCGATGTATACGAGCGGGGAGCGACCATCGGCCGTTACGGCGGCCCACACCATTACCATCGGCGGCGCTTGAGTTCTGGTGGCCAATCGAAGGTGTAAATTTTCAGCTGACCTCTTTGGCAAGTAAACCCCATCATTCTGTTTGTTCACAAACTGCTAAATTTGGAATGGCTTCTCATCGGAGAAAATCAAATTCGGTAACTGGCCACTTTCGTGCAAGCGAAGCAACTCCTTGGCTCTTTCCAGTCTAACTTTTTTTGTGCATCGGTGAGCTCTTGCACTTTTTGGAACTTCAATGGCTTTAGTCCAAGCTCATTTTTTAATATGTGTTGTATCCGTTCTCGCGATATGTTCAGCTCACGAGCAATTTTTCTACCACTGCGGCGTGGATTTCGATCAAATCTGGCCTTCACTTTTCGGATCATTTCTGGTGTAGTTACCGTTTTTTTTCGTCCACTTTTTGTACGCGATGCAACACTGCCAGTATCACGGTAACGAGCAATGGTACGAGAAGCAAAAGATTTATCCACATTTAAAAGCTGGAGGGCTCTAACGATAGCCACTTGTGTTTTTCCACCCAAACATAAAGCAATCACACTATCACGCTTGAATTCCATCACGAATAACTTTTTTCTGAATGCAATAGATCAAAATGCTTTTGTAAGCTTGTAAACAATAAAATGAACTGTCACTGAAATCAGCCACCCTGTATATCTCTTCTCATTTTTGGTGAGAAGAGATATACAGTACCACACTGTGGTACATAATAAATTGTACCACAGTGTGGTGTAGGTTATACTTAAATAATTTTAAAAGAAATTATGGTAATTAAATATACCATACCATACATACTGTACCACATGTGGTACTTTACAACTCTCTGAACCGGGGCTACGGAAATTTTTTTTTTGTGAGAATGTTAATTACTCTATGGGGTCACACTTTTCAAGAGCCATCTACACCATACAGATTACAGACATCTTCAAATGTCCTAAACATACATACATATATATGATCTTTGATCCCTTTGGCCAATAGTATATTATTTATACGTTCCCTTCCCTATGTCAATATTTGTATTCCTTTAAAATAGGAAATCTCTGGACCCAAAGATGTTAATAAGAACGACATACATTCATCAAATAAATAAAACACCAAAAAAGCAAATCTTACAGTGCTTTAAAAGAGTTGTGCAAAAGTGGTGACAAAGAAGTACTTCCCCGGCGCGACAACCCCTTGTTAAATTCATTGGTGAAAATCCAAATTAGAACAACTTCCGGATCATAAGTTGGGGATTTTTATTGCTTCTTTGGATGCTCTTTTTTTGCTGGGAAAAGCTGTCCACGAATTTTATTCGATTATTCTCGACTGTGATTTGATTTGTTGTAATTACATAAGCGCATGGAGTATGTCTTTTGCATTAATTTCCAAGCCAACACTTTTTGGTTTGGAATATTCGGGCCTGTTCTGAAATCACGCGATTTGATATCACGGTGATTTAGTATTATCAACGATTTTAAAATCACTCTTGGAGGCTTCGAAAATCGTCCAATTTTGGTATAGTTGGTTTAAATTGATTGTTATTTACTTTAAACAATAAATCGTACCATTTCCGAGCACCAACAAAGATTTTAAAATCGATGGTGTTTTGAAATCACCGTGATATCAAATCGCGTGATTACAGAACAGGCCCGATTATATTGCTTTGCTTCCAGAGTGAATTCCTATTAATGTTTGTTCATTTCATGGGGAACATTATACGTGGATCCTTATAATCGCCCATGTTCTGGAATTCACTTGTGGTGGTGAAGGGAGAAGTATTCACCGAGAGGTGTTCTGCAACTCACTTTCACCCCATTTCATGCAATTTTTTCTCGCCATGTTTTCCATTGTGAGAGCGCTGTGAGTTCTCATTTTTTGGAAAGAATAATTATTGTAATCACAAATTAACTGTGCCGTGACAAAATTTGTAATGTTTACTTCTTAATTACAAGTTTCTGTACGATAAAATAATCAAATTAATTAATAAATTAGGTTTTATAAAATAAGTCCAAAATTGCAACCAACTTTTTTTCTTTTGTGATGTGAGTAAGTGAGTTCTTGGCAAATCAGCTGATTTGGTTTGACTTCGAAAAATCAGAGATGCAAGATGTTTGTTAGTTTGAAATACAACCATTTTAATGGAGTAACCTCAAGGTTATTTGCATCGGATAATTTAATTTTGGTACAGAAATGTTATTCCCTTTTTAAAATTTACTAAATTTAACAAAAATATAAGTAAAATAATTAAAATGATCGTCAATTTGCCTATTATGAACCGTGTGGCAACGCTACTTCTGCAAAGTGTCAAATGTTTGACGTCTATTAAAACGTAACAAAAACAACAAACATAAAACAATTAACACCAACTTGACAAAACAAAAAAACATAAAACAAAAATTGGACGGAAAATAACCAAAGGATTTAGATTTTACAAGATGTAAGTATGCTGAGCTTTTTGCTGAAGCTAATTGTTCAAATTCATTGCATTACTATCCTACAGGTCCCCACGAATAAGTAGTTCTCACAATGAGATTTTCGTCCAGTTCATGGAGTTACACCCAGACTTGGCCATGGGCTACTCAAAGATGGATAAAGCAGAGCAGGATAAACTGTGGTCAGACCTGGCAACAAACCTTAATTCATGCGGACCTCAAACAAGAACGGAACATTCAATCCAAGCTTACACATAACAAAAGGGAATGTCGGGCAACAGGTGGTGGCCAGTATAATAAATATGTAATGACACCTTTGGAGGAACATGTTGCTGTTTTGTGCGACCTTTATATGTGCGCGGATGGGATAAATAACACCCAGAAATTAGGTGGCCCCAATAAAGAAAATATTGACGTAGATGCACCATCTACATCGCATGCAAGTCGTATTAGGCCCAAAGAAACGTCAAGTGCAAAACCAGCAGAAAAACTTGCCACATCATCAGCTGCAAATACAGTGACTGCATCAAAGCGTGTACGCAGCCACTCTCCTGATTTCGGCGATATACCCGATTCGCCAATTGCCTCTCCCAACGTTGAGCCACCCGCACCAAAGAGAAAGAAACCATCGGACGTGGAGTACTTAATGGAGGAGGAAACGAAAAATTTTAAGTGTGTTTCGGGTGGTATTAGTGCAATAAAGGAAGTGATGGTTGCCAATAAGCCGACTGTCCACTAGCAAGTTTTCTTGCGGAAGTTGCTTCCAGAAGTGACTTCCAGAAGTTTTTGTCGTGTAAACACCTATTAGAAGTGGACTTGCAGAAGTTTATGGCTTGCAGAAGGGACTTGCAGAAGTTATGTGAAAACACGTGTTTGTTGCTTCTGGAAGTAACTTCTACGACTTCCCGTCACGGCCAGTGCTTTGAAAACTTGCAGAAGTTATCGGTATAGGTCGGGTAAACTGTTTGTGGTGTTTTCTTCTGTTTTCAGTTTTGTTTTGTGTTTTTTTTTTTGAGTTTTTTTCCAAATTTTTAAAAATGGCCAAAAATAAATTCGTTTGGAGTAATGAAAAAATACATTTGGCTATTGAAAAACAAGAAAGTTATCCTGAGTTATGGAACACGTCCTCAAAAGACTATAAAAATAAAATTAAAAAACAAAACGCTTTAAAGGCAATAGCCAATTATATTGACGCGCCCGAAGAAGAGGTCAAAAAGAAATTGCACAATCTCCGAACGCAGTTTGGTCAAGAAGTGAATAAAGAAAGGAAAAAAAAAAGTGGCCAAAGTGCTGAAGACGTATATGTTAGCAAGTGGGAGTTTTATAATGACATGAAATACATGACGTCATCTCATGTAGCCAAAGAAACTGAGGATAATTTGGTAAGAATAACAAAATACACCTTGTATATAACCGTTTTAATTTTTATTTAATTATATATTCCATTATATTATATATTTACTTGTACATACTTATTATATATGCCTATATTGCCACTCCACTTCTCCTTCTGGTGAAGTAAAATATTCAGCAAATTCGTTACGAACACTTTTCGGTTCTTGTGCTTGACTGCGTGAATTATGTGGTTCAAGTGGTAACATGTTACTCTCTGGTATCCCTTCTGTACGGCACTCTTCCTGATTATTGGATACAGGAGAATCAATTGTTGTCATAGACGACATATATTGAGCATTGCGACTTAACAGACAGTTATGCAGAGCGCAAATGGCCTTAACAATTTTTCTTGTTTTGTCGGGACTTACTAGAATGGGCTTATGTAAAATTCGAAAACTTAATTTCTTTTTAGGAGCTTTCAATTACATTGGACAACGATGAAAGTACCACCGATGAGGCCAGACTCCAACCAGTACCAGCACCACGGAAACGACCAAAAAAAGCCAATTCAGAAAAAGACGAACATGACGTCGAACTACAAAATGCTCTGAACATAATTCAAAAACCGTGTGATGAATACCAAATATTTGGTGACTTTGTCGCCTCAGAACTTCGAGGTTTGACAAAACCTGGGAGCAAGCGTAAACTGAAAAGATTAATCCAGCAGGCTATTCTACAAGTGTCGGGTGAAGACGATGAAGCCGACTCTGACATGATAATAATTACTTCAGATGCAAGTGGGTGTTATGGGCTTGGAAGCTCCACTCAATCATCAGTAATACTGCCTTGCAATACATCTACGCAAGGACATATGTGTTCGGACAACGCACAAGGTATTTTTGGAAAATGTTTTTTATATAATTCATTTTAATATTTACCTTCAAATATTTTAATTTCAGACATTGGTACAGAGCCTCACAACATTCCAGCACAATCCTTGAGATCGTACATACGGGGATTCGAAACAGATACATAAGCGAAGTAAATGAATCGCCTACAAAATAAACATACTAATAATTTCCATATTTTCCACAAAATAAACATGCTAATAATTTCCATAATTTTTTGGTTTTTTTCTTACCTGTTGCCAAAAATCGAAGAGTAACTAAAAGTCGGTCTTTGGGGGGTATAGCCAATCTCATTTTAGTATCCTGTTTTTGGATACTTGTTTTAATTAAAGATAAAATGTAATCAAAATCATCACTAGACATTCTCAGGAAATTTTTCAGTTGCATGGAATCTTCGGTCCACAATTCGTCAAGTAGTGTACTTTGGAAACTTAAATCTACGCGCCGCAGCACCCAATTTCTCACCCAAACACTTCTTTTTATTTTTTTTTTTATTTTGTTGTTTCTTTTTGATTAAATATACTGCGATGGCAGCTGCCAATCTTATTTTGCCACAAGACATTTTTATATGTACTGTCATTCGTCAAAAAAGCAAACTACTGCAAGCTGTACTCACATTGTGTGGAAACACGTCTGCAATTTCTTGCAGAAGTTCGTCGTTAAAACTTCTACAAACTACTTCTGGAAGCAAACTTCCGCAAGTTTCGGTTTGAGTGGAAACACTCAGCAAATACTTCCAGAAGTTCTTCCGCAAGAAACTTGCTAGTGGACAGTCGGCTTTAGTCATACATTAATAAGCATTGAAAATAAGCTAGATGAACTAGTCTCATTAAAAAAGGAGGAAATAAAAGAAATGAAAAGGCACCACATACAAATGGAGAAGCATTTGCTCACCCGAAATGAGCTGAAATTGAAGTCCATCGAGCTGGAACAATTGAAGATGGGACTTTAAATTGACAATATAGTTAATAAATACATATATATCTAATTGATCTCATAAAAGACTGCAGCAAATAAAATTTGTTTTGTATTTTTAGTTTATTCATTCTAAAGACTGTGTTTTATTGAACTATTGAACGTGCAATTTCGTCTCTTACTCGTGTGCCATCGGTACCACTACTTAATTGTTCCACATCTTCAATGTTGTCATCGTCAGGTATCGGAACTTCCGCATCCATAGGTAAATTAAAATGCTAGCAAATATTGTGCAGTGCGCAGCAGGCATTAATAATACTGCTTACTTTTGCTGGTTCGTAGTGGAGGGTCGCTTGTAGGCATCGGAAACGAGATTTTATGTTGCCTATAGTCCTCTCAACAATGTTCCGTGCTGAGCAGTGTACTTTGTTGAATTTGTATTCACTGTGTACAATTGGCGGCAGCATTTTTGAAGCACTGACTTCCGCCTGACTCATTTCCATATTAATCCATTGTGGACATATTTTGTCCTCAATAGCGTTTACCACTTTCCACATTATTTTGCACAATGTAGTCCTTCCCATGCTTATATTTATGTCGTTTGCTATAACACCTTGAAAAGCGCCTACCGCAAGAAATCTCAAAGCTGCCGCCAATTGTATTTTTTGTGGTATTGAGCCTGTGCTAATGTAGGGTGCAATTTGATCAAGGATCATTGAAAATCCGTCTTTATTAAGCCGGTAAAAAGCTATAAAACATTTAAAGGCATAAATTATTATGTTAAACAGATTAACGACACTTAACTTACCTCGAATTTGGAATATCCATTGGATTTGAGTAGTCACGCAAGTGCCGCCTTTTGATACGTTCCTCAAGAACTGCATAAATCCCTAATGGCTAAGAGAAAAGCTATTGGCACATTTTTTATTGTGTTTTTGTATAAAATATGATTAATAAATCTTTAGATTTTCTTTTTTTAATTTCTTGTCGGATTCTTCGCGAGAATAAATTGTTTTGTTTACGTTTTTGTCTGCAAATTATGGCTTTGCAGACAAAAACATATGTTTCGATTTTTTGAGCAGAAGTTCGAAAAAGAGAATTCACGTGAGAACCAGAACACCTCTCCATTTGTTGGGTGAAGTGAATTTGTGAAGTGAATTGAATATTTGGTGAGAGCCAGAACAGGGCTGAATAAGAAAATTCATTATTAGATAAACGTTAGCAGTTTACCTTTGGGAGATGATACAATAGTTGGCCCAAAAATATAAAATATAAATGACTCTTCAGGGTGGAATTGTAATATATTTTTTGGGGTAAAAATGGGCCTGGGCGTGCACCATTTTTTCGGTTTTTTTTTTTTGAAAAAGTGAAGGAAACAAATTTTTTAAACTTTTTTCAGCATTACTTTCAGGGACTCGTAATTTTGCTTGCACTAACAATATTTGGCAAAATTGTAGTCACGGCAAATCTACACAAAAAAACATTTTTGTTACAAAATAGTAAAATACTAGCATTTTGACATACAATGTGGTATTTTTGAAATATTTAGGGACACTATTTAGACACGTTCAGATTGTATTGATATGTTCACAAAAGTTGTTCAGATTTACCGTGGCTACAATTTTGCCACATATTGTTAGTTCAAAATTACGAGTGCCTGAAAGTTATGCTGAAAAAAGCGAAAAAAAATTTCCTTAACTTTTTCAAAAAAAAAAAACGTGGGAGAATTTTTTTCGCATAAAATGTTAAGATACTTTGTACAGCATATTCTTAGCTACGTTATTGCCAAACATAGTTAAGGGTATCACCAAGTCTTAATTATTTGTTGGACAAAAGCTGATGACATACCTCCGATACAATTGTATTCGTCCCTTGTAGCCTAATATTACGTCGAATGGTACGAAACACTTTATAGTTTAATCTCTAGAAGAGATTGCCATTTTTAGAACCTTTTTGTATATTTTTAGCGAAAGAGTACGAATTGCAAATGGACCTTAACATTCTAAATACAATAATCCATTTCCAAACTTTCACATAACTCGAGAAAAATTTACTCGTTTTTGTCCATGGTAGCATAAGGAATAAACCTACCCACAACTTTCTCTACAACTATATTTCGTCCTGTTTAAATGTGTCGGAGATACATACATATATATATATATACCTATAAAAACTATGGCGAAATAATGCTTTAAACCAATTTTTTTTTTACTCGTATTTTGTACTACGTAATAGAAATTCTTGGCTTTATATTTGCTGTGAAAATTGACAAAAATATATAAATACAATATTTTGTTTAGCACGTGCAAAAAAGTTTCAAGTAGAATTGCTAAAATGATGTATTGCAGACAGAAAAAAGCAAGCAAACATAAAAAATTTAAATGTATATTTTATTATATTCGGACATTTGTTTACATTTTGTTGCACAGTGTAATTAAGTATGCCTTTAACATATCAATATACATCTTTCAGTATAAACTGTACGAATCAACACTATCCACAGAGAGCCATTCGGTTACACATCCATACCACGAACTTGAACAATCCACTTCTACTTCAGTTAATGACGAATCCAATCCAATTGAGAAAACACAAGTAAGTGCTTTGTAAGCATTTCTCATCATCTCATCATATTTCAATAAATGTTTATTTTATTTTTGTTTGTTTAGGATACAGCTAGCATTTTGTCCGTAAAAAATGCTCGTGCTAAACATTTAAGTGAAATGCGAAGCAGATTGTTGCCGCCGCCATCGCCGAAAGCCGCAAGCAATGAGGCATCATTAAAAGGAGGATACGATTTGTCACAGGCCATATCAAGCTGCAAGGTAACGATTTTGTGTATTGTTTTGCGAATGGTATAGTTATAGGTAAATGTATTGTATTATTTCTTAAATAATATTACAGATTAACGAACAACAAAATGATACCTTCGATATACTGGAAACATTAGATTTTAAGATGAAGCCAAAGTCATCCATCAACAATGAAACAAAAATACCAATGGAAATACCAATGTTACCACCATTGCAACGTACTAAATCCAGTGGAAAAGTTAGTATATAACTATATTAATATTTTAAAAAAATGTGTTAATCGATCTACTTTTCTTTTATCCTTTAGGAATCTCAAGATGGTTATGATGGCTTAACTTTAGTTCCTGCTGGATTTGATGTAACTCGTTTACAAACATATCGCAATGAAGAAAACCACTGGCACCGCAAGAAGAGCACACGTTATGAATTTGTACCGCATGACGAATGCACCGTTTCGTCTTCTGAGGAATTCCTAATCAATAATATGCATGATCAAAGTTCCTCCTCATCAGATTTCTTTCAAATAAAACCACCCGTTATCAAACAGAAATCCATAACATCATCCACACATTCAAAACGCTTAACGCGGCCACCATCTTCAATGTTAAGAAGTGAAACATTTATTGTGCCGCCAACTTCTGGCGAAAAAGAAGAGATAAATATTCTCGATCAATCTGTGCCCAGTATTTCAGAGGGCCACTGTTTGATAAAGCCGCTCAAGTGTTCACAACAAGCGGAAGCAAGTAGTTCTCGTCGTGACACAACGGCCAACACTGGAAGAGGAAGAGATCATTTCAGTAGTGGATATAATGATATTCACTATTCCAGTGAAATTTCGGCGTAAGTCTCTAATTTTCTGTTTGTTCAGAAATGATGATTTTTTTATTTTCATTAAGAATGAAATGAATTGCTTTTTTTAGTTTATAACTCGAAATATATATTTCACTTTTATATCTTTTGCTTTAAGCATATAATCTGAATTCCATTTTTATTACTTTTTATTTTTTTAATAAATGTTAATTTTCTACTATTTCCTCTAAAATGTGCCTTTTATTTTCATCACATGAATGGATCAAGTCTTGGTAGGTGTTCTAATTTGTATTTATATTGAAAAATTGATATAAACATAAATATTTTATTTTTTCGTTTGCTTTTCTTTTGAATGCCTGCCTTAAAGACTTTATCCACATATTTAAATAAAAGGCACATGGGAGGTTACAACAGCGCTTTATAAAAGTGACTGCTATTATTTCCATATATAAGTTAAACAGGCAACAACAAAAAATTAAGGAATTTATAGTCATTTAGCAAATTGAAAATAGGGCTTTTGAAAATATCAAAAAAAAAGTAAATTATCTTGGGCTAATCGGATGCTTCGATCCTAAATAGCGCAAGAAATGAAAAGTATACGCCCATGTGATGGCAATCGCACTTCGCCTAATATTGGCGATTTCGTTTTCAAAACGCAAAATCGATCCGCTGAATTTTTTTGTAGCAAAGCATTTTTGTGTTATTAGATCCAAATTATTAATTATAGAGAATAATAACAACATCCACGTACGCATTTCATTGTTATTAAATTTCAAAGACCATAAACATTAAAGGAACAAATTTGGCGTTTTGCGATTTCAACTCACGCGATTGTCATCACATGGGCGATTATTAAAATTATTCGGCTGGCTTATGCGTACCCCCTACTATGAATAATGTTCAGTAATATATGTGGTCACAAGCAATAACCGCCTAACTCAAAAATCATGCTTTCGAGAAAACTCACTTTTAATTTTTCTGTAGTGGTACTGAGTTACGACTTAGATCAATATGCTTTTGTTAATATCTTTTTAAAAAACAATGTTAGAGACATGGGGATTTATCGTAGTGGGGATTTCTCGTATTCTTCCTTAAGTTGATTTAGGAGGTTATCGATTGTGACCACAGATAAAACGGCAAAAACCGTTGAAGTGGAAATGGGATGCCTAGAAGTCGAGTCGGGTGAAACCTTGTCAATTGGCGATGACCATAACAAATTTCAAAATTTTTTTATTTCTTCATACTTTTCAAACGAAAACAGTTGCTCCACCACAACTTCCACTGCCAACAGTAGTCAATCTTATCTGCAACGTAAACACCGCAAATTGAAGTCGCCATCATCACAAATATTAAAAATTGACAAAATTTTACAACAACACAACTTGGAAAAAGAGCGAGGCAATGAAAATATTTTGGATTTGAAGAAGCTCTCCACAAGCCCTCAGAAAGCACACAGTGGTGGAGGAGGAAGCAGCGAAGGCGGCGGAAACGCGGCATCAAGTGATGTATTTAGTGACGGCCTAGATGCACGCTCTGTGTCTTCCAATCGAAATGATTTAGCTACAACAACTCAGCACAAAGCTGATAAGTTGAAATCGTCGAAATCACCCGGTAAAAAACATATGAAAGATATCTTCAACTATGCCACACAGTTGGAGGTCAAGCATACGGAACATTTGCCCATTGTGGATGGTGAAATAACACTACAGACAAAATTCATCGATCATTTGGTATTGGCTCATTCCAGCATTCCCCTGACGCCGATAGAGAACATAGCCGAGGCATCGTTTCTATCCGAAATCCATGAAGAAATGCGAAATATGCGTGTCAACAAAGTCTATCGCATACAGGTCTATTCGTGGTCACATGTATTAAGAGGCAACTCCCTGTTTGTGGTGAATCCAGCAAGAACGGGCAAAACTTGGTCATATCTCCCGGCCTTATGTAGTCTTGTGGGTTGCCGTTATGAGAGACTGAAACCATCCTATGGTCCGGTGGCCATCATTATGGTGGCCTCCTCAAGACATGTGGAATCCACCTATGGCTACTGTCGTCGCTTAATGTGTACTTTAAAGGATGATGCTCCCAATTGTGTACCCTCCTATGGAATGCGTAATTTTGTAGACACTAAAGTCCAACTACTCAATGGATGTGGTATTCTAGTCACTACTCCCTCTTCGCTTCTGCGTCTGCTAAAGGACAACATCAATGAACCGTTGTTCGATGGCGATCGTCTACAACACATAGTTATTGATGATATGGACATAATGTTGTCACGCTCTCATGAAGATTTCGAAACGGCGGTGCGCATCATTTTCAAACTGTCGAAAAAGTCCAAGTTCAAGACATTGCAGCCACAACTAATCGTTACATCTCGTGACTGGGATGGCGTTATGATACGTTTAATGCGTAAATCGAATCAGCCTCTTCTGCTCATAGGTGATTTTCTCGAGGCGGCTGTATATGGTCGTGCTACACTTTCGGTTAAATTGAAATCGAGCCAGGAGAAAAATGACACAATATTGCGCTTCATCAAGAAACAGGCACTGAATCTGCAAGGAGATTTGGAACACAAACGTATACTGATCATGTGTAATGGCGACGAGGATGTTGAGTCGATCATGCAATTCATAACCGAATGTGGTTATCCCTGTTTGGCCTATTACAACAAATCAACAAATAGTGAAGAAGCCAGTGTGGACGAATGGAAGAAGAAGGTAAATACAAACTAATGCCGATTTCGTTTCTGGAAAAAATGTTGTCCCGTCGACGTGAAATACTAGAAAATATTTGCACCTTTTAAGTCAAAATTGAGTAGTCTCCCGAATATAACTAACTACAATTTTCAAACTTCTAAACTGTGCTAGAAATGTGGAGTTTTCGGTCAAAGGTTAAAGAAAATGCTGCACTTTTTCCAGAAACGAAATCGCTATAAGGAGAATAAAATACGCTCTAGATAAACATCGATAGTTTATATTCAATACATGCTACATTAAAAAACCCAATTTTCCATGAGAGCAAAAAACTGTTCAATATTATTTCGCTATAATTTTTATATTTATACCATATTAATATTATCGCGATATAATAAAATTCAAGTTTTTTTGCTCTCCTAAAAAATTTAGTTTTATAATATAGCAGCTTTTAGTTCTAAACCATTGATATATTCATCTATGTATATTATACTAAGTAAAGGGTTTTCCAACAAGAGGTGTTATTTTGGTATTCAAAGAAAAATGTCATTTTTTGAGATAAATGATCGGATGTTTATTTCATAATAAAGAATATCCCCTTAATAATGAAAAACAACATCAGCCAAATGGCCACCACGACCACGCTTACAGGACCATATTCTTTTTCATGAAATTTTCCATAACCAAATCGCAAAGTGGCTGACCTATGTCCTCGATAGGACATAGGTCAGCCGATGTCTACTGTCCACAGGCGCAGTAGACATCGTCCTGATACAGGAGCCCTACGTAGTGGGAGGAAGGGTGTGCGGTATTAGGACACCCAACTTTAAACTGCTTGTGGCCAACTGTGAAGGCACTCCAAGAACCTGCATTTTGGCCAGGAAAGATCTAAGTATCTTTCTCCTGACTAATTTAAGTGGTAAAGACCAAACAGCTGCTAGCCTGGAGATCGGTAATCGCATATATTGGGTGGTCTCCAGCTACTTGCCTTATGAATCTGTAGTACCGACTGCTCTATTCAGGGAAGTAGTAGAAGAAGCAACGTCTGACGAGCTCGAGCTGATTATTGGCGCAGACACGAACGCTCATCATACTATCTGGGGTAGTACGGATATAAACAATAGGGGTGATTCGCTTCTTGACTTTATTCTAACTACCAATCTTAGTATTTGTAACATAGGTAATAAACCGACCTTCACAATTAAAGACAGACAAGAGGTACTCGACGTAACGTTTGCTACTGACCGGCTGTCAGACAAAATTATTGGGTGGAATGTACTGGACGACCACTCTTTCTCAGATCATCATTATATTGAGTTCAAACTCGCGGAAAAAGCGCCTAAACCCGCCGTCCACAGAAATGTAAGGAAGACAAAGTGGCATCTGTATGAGAAGAATTTCAAGAAAGTCCTCAACTCTAAACTTCCGTACGAACCGAATGACAAAGCCGGTTTGGATAATCTGGTCGATCATATCACCATATCATTCAATAGATCCCTTGAAGAAGCCTGTCCAAAAACAAGGTACAAGGGTAAAACTAAACCCCAATGGTGGACTTCTGAGCTAACGGCTATGAAAAAGACCTGCAACAAGCTATTCAATAAGGCTAAATCTGCTGGGGTCGCTAATGATTGGGATGCCTATAAAGAGCAACTCAAGATCTATAAGAAGGAGCTTAGAAAGGCGCAAAGGCGCTCTTGGTATACCTTCTGTGGTGAAGTGGAAAAGGTCTCCGACGCCGCTAGGCTGAGGAAGATATTATCTGCTTCACCCTGTACAGTGGGATATTTACAGGATGAGGCAAATAACTGGACCAAAAACAGCGAGCAGTCGCTCAATGTACTGCTCGACACACATTTCACTCCAGCAGAAATGCAGAAAATGTTAAAGTACATTATCCCCTGGCTGGAGAAAATTTATGTAGGCTGTATCAGGCTTTCATACGTCCCGAATCGATGGAGGGATACCAAAGTGGTATTCATACCTAAAGCGGGAAAGATATCACACACTAGGCCAAAAGACTTCAGACCAATTAGCCTATCCTCGTTCTTATTGAAAGGTCTGGAAAGACTTTTAGATCATTTCATTAGGGAAAACCTGGATACAAAACTCCTGTCGGGGAACCAACATGCTTACAACAAGGGCAAGTCTACTGAATCAGCCCTGCACGAACTTGTGAGCACTATCGAATCGTCCCTGCATTTCAAGGAATTCACCATGGTGGCATTTCTTGACATAGAAGGGGCTTTTAACAACATTCATTCCGATGCGGTAATTGCGGCACTCTCACATCTAAAAGTTAACACTAGTTTGATTAGACTAATTCAAAGTCTGCTCACCAGAAGACGCATAACAGCATGTCTAGGGTCCACAACTCTAACAAGGTATGTAAACAGAGGGACCCCGCAAGGAGGAGTATTGTCTCCACTAATTTGGAACCTAGCGGTGAATGAAATCCTGCTAGATCTAGAACGTTGTGGCTGCAAGGTCGTGGCATATGCGGACGACGTGGCAATCGCAGTGAGTGGCAAATTCGTAAACGTCCTCAGAGACATCCTACAGGTGGCTCTGAACAAGTTGGCTAGATGGGCCAGAAGCAGCGGTTTGGGCGTTAACCCCAACAAGACAGAATTGGTTCTCTTTACTAGGATGAATAATGTCCCACATGTGGACCCTCCACCTCGGATAAATGGAACAGATCTAGTCTTTTCTGAAAGTGCAAAATTTTTAGGAATAATTCTAGATAGGAAAATGTTATTTAGACTTAACGTATTGGAACGTGTAAGGAAGGCCAACGTCGCCTTATATTCCTGCAAAAAGGCTGTAGGGTCGCGGTGGGGACTCTCTCCTAAAATCGTCCACTGGATATATATAGCAGTAGTTCGTCCAATACTGTTATACGGTATTGTGGTATGGTGGACGGCAACTGACAAACTAACCATTACCAACCTACTAACAAAGGTTCAGAGGACTGCCTGCCTGAGCATAAGCGGAGCCTTAAGGACTACAGCGACCGAGTCTCTACAAGCCCTACTCCATATACTGCCGATTAATATTGTGGCGAGAGAAGTTGCAACCAAAGCGGCAATAAGATTAAACTGCCTATCAATGTGGAGGTACAAGAACTATGGTCACATGAGGATATCAAAGTGTAGTGCTATGGTAACCGACCGAGTGGACTATATACCAACAGTGTACACCTTCGAGAGAAATTACATCACTATGATTCCCGCCAGAGATGAATGGGTCGGCAGAATACCAGGTAATAGAAACCATCTCCACTTTTACACGGATGGTTCGAAGCTTGATGAAAAGGTTGGCTTCGGAGTACACTGTGAAGAACTTAGTCTGGATATAGCTCACAGACTACCAGATACCTGCAGTGTCTATCAAGCCGAAATAATGGCAATATGGGAAGTCGCCAAGTGGCTGAGTCGCAACATAGTAACCAACAATGGCGTTGTCATTTACTCGGACAGCCAGGCTGCCATCAATTCTCTGGAGGCAACATCCCTAAATTCACAAACAGCCCTCGACTGCCGCAGATCTCTTAACGAGATGGCTGAGCAGTTTAATATACACCTCATATGGGTGCCTGGGCATAGGGATATCCCGGGGAACTGCAAAGCCGATGAACTTGCTAGGAAAGGGACGACATTACAAATTCTCGAAGAATTTGCATATATTGGTGCGCCACTATCCACGTGCAAGCTTTGGCTTAGGCAAGAGGCAATCAGGCAGTCCAACGATAGATGGACAGAAATCGGCACCTGCAGGGTAGCTAGACAAATCTGGCCAAGGTATGACCTGAGAAGGTCAAAATATCTCCTCGCACTAGAGAGGAAACGATTGTCTACGTTAGTACAGGTTCTGACGGGACACTGCTTGATCGGTGAACACGCCAAAAGATTGGGTATTGACTCCAATGACTTCTGCCGAAGCTGTGGAGATGAGGAAGAAGTGGAGAGCATTGAGCACTTGCTTTGCGACTGTCCCGCTTTGAGTAAACGACGACTGGATATACTGGGGTCGGCCTTTTTAGGCAGCCTAACAGATCTTTCCAGAACTGATATTCGTACTATCGATAAATTTATATATCAAACAGGTTGGTTTCGATGAGGGGCATTTCAGCCCGTGGTAACACTAGGGACCTAAACTGGTCTATGTGAGCTTGTAAAAAAATACGGCTGCCACCCTAACCTAAACCTAAACCTATGTCCTCGATAGTCTCACGAATTCTATCTTTGAGGTCATGAATCGACGCTGGGCTGTTGGCGTAGACCTTATCTTTCACGTGGCCCCAAAGGAAGAAGTCGCAAGGTGTTAAATCACAAGATCTCGGTGGCCAATTGTTATCACCTCTTCGAGAGATAACACGGTCCGGAAACTTTTCCCTTAACAGAGCAATGGTTTCGTTGATTGTGCGGCACGTAGCGCCGTATTGTTGAAAGCAAACGTTGTCCAGATCAATACCATCATTAATCATCTCTCGATAGCGCAATCAATTCACCGTAACTGTTGATCCAACCTCATTTTCGAAAAAGTAAGGTTCAATGACCCCGCCGGACCATAAACCACACCAAACAGTCACACGTTGAGGATGGAGTGGCTTCTCAACAATAACTCTTGGGTTTTCCGAGCGCCAGATGCGACAATTTTGCTTGTTGACGTAGCCACCGAGGTGGAAATGGGCCTCATCAGTCAAGATGATTTTTCGATGGAATTCCGGATCATTTCCATGCATTTCAAGGACCCAATCAGCAAAGACACGATATTGTTGATGATCGGCCGGCTTGAGTTCTTGTGTTAACTGAACTTCATAAGCCTTAAGACCCAAGTCTTTGTGCAAGATACGGTGTAATGACGTTTGTGGAATGCCCAATTCCAAAGAACGACGAGGAATGGACAAACCTGGGTTTTTTTCAACACTTTGGGCTACAGCAGCAATATTCTAAGTTGTTCTTGAGCGACGTGCATGGGTTTTATTCTTCACATCACTAACTTGTCCCAACAAGGTGCTTCACGACGACCCAAAAATGCTTTAGTTTTGCGAACTGTGACTGCAAGATTTTCACCATTTTTGTAGTGAATTTTAATAATTTCAGTGCGTTGTTGACTCGTGTATCGTTCCATTTTTAGTAGTGGCGTAGTTTATACTTGTCAAATGTCAAAGAATAAAAGCTTCAAAAGTGACAGCTACCGAAATACCGGGTGATTCAAAATAACACCTCTTGTTGGAAAACCCTTTATAAAAATATAGTATCTCTCTATAATAGTTCAATATGTTTGATAATTTCCTTGCAGGTTTCTTCACAAATTCTAATATGCACCGATTCGCGTTTCCCGGAATTACAAATACAAAATGTACATAATCTTATACACTACTCAATGCCCACCTCGTGGACCCAATTCACAATGAGATTTTCTGCTCTGGCACAAACCTATGAGAATTTTGTATGTAAAAATTTCGAACAGCCACCTATAGTTGCGGTCAGTACCGCCGCCACCGCATCCACGTTGAATGAGGTGTCGGCTGCACATTCTATGATTTTGCTAGACGAAGATAATAGTTTGCAGCTACCACGTTTAGTCGATTTCATGCGTAAACACAATCAAGCTGTTCATCCCGATATTTTGGCGGTATCCAAACGAGTTTTGGTTCAACGCGAGGAGTCACGGATCTCTAAAGGTGCCCTACTCTGTCCTCAACTTATGGAATTTGGTGAATGCGATGATACACGTTGTGATAAACGTCATGAATTGACACGTTTCGATGTGATTGAAGATGATGATATACCGGCTGAAGGAGAAATGCGGATTCACATTTTGAAGGTAGGAGGGAAAAAATATTACAATTTGTTTTTATTCGACCTTTTGATATTAATTAATAGCCAATAAATAGTCAAGCTCGAGCCATAATTTAATTGTTATTAAAACATTTTATTGAATTTCCAATATTACTTTAAATTGCTTCATCAGAGTGCAATATCAACCTTAGACAATGGTAGTGAAACTACAGGAGGGAATTATAGACAATCTTACAAAGAATTTTTTTAAAGCTCTTCAAGAAAATCAAGTCGCACACTATTTCGTTTCTGCGATTCCCGATCGAATAACCTCTGAAAATCAGGGGTTTCTCAATAAAATTGGCAGTGCTACACTTTATCCGAAATCCATCATTAGATAATAAAAACCGAACCCTTTCAAGGTCGTAAAATTTTTATTTGGTTGTTGGTCTCAAATAAATTGATTTCTATAAAAATTAGCAAGCGCGGTAGCCATCTTGCGCAGAACTTTCTCATCATCAAATTTTCCGTCAATATGCGATGTATAGCACTTTTTTGAAATGCCTATGACTAAAAAAGGAAAAAATTCAGTGTATTTTGAATATTTTAGGCCTTAAATATTTTAATTTATTGATTCTTATAATTTGTTTGTTTTTTGAAATCCAAAGTTTTTTTTGGGAAATCCAAAGTTTAAGGCGAATTTACGAAGAAGAATATAAAGGGTTTTCCAACAAGAGGTGTTATTTTGGTATTCAAAGAATAATGCCATTTTTTGAGATAAATGATCGAATGTTTATTTCATAATAAAGAGGAAGCTATGCCGTTAATAATGAAAAACAACATCAGCCAAATGGCCACCATGACCACGCTTACAGGACCATATCCTCTTCATGAAATTTTCCATAACCGAATCGCAAAGTGGCTGCCCTATGTCCTCGATAGCCTCACGAATTCTATCTTTGAGGTCTTAAATCGACGCTGGGCTGTTGGCGTAGACCTTATCTTTCACGTGGCTCCAAAGGAAGAAGTCGCAAGGTGTTAAATCACAAGATCTTGGTGGCCAATTGTGATCACCTCTTCGAGAGATAACACGGTCCGGAAACTTTTCCCGTTCCATTTTTAGTAATGTTCCTACTTGTCAAATATCAAAGAATAAAAGCTTCAAAAGTGACAGCTACCGAAATACCGGGTGATTCAAAATAACACCTCTTGGTGGAAAACCCTCTAGAATTTGTAAAGAATTTCTCTTCATCTTAGTACCATGTTTATCTGTGGGCCTTGGACCGTCTTTGAGGCCCTAGGGTCCAAAGTCATTGGGCCACTGTGCATATTTTTGCATTTTGGGAGTCATTTCGGATGTTGTGGTGTTTTCATTGTTTGACTTGTGCCCGCGAAAGAAGAAAGTTGACTATAAAGAGCAAAACTTCAAAGGTCTATAACACAAAAATTCGAGCGAATGTCCAATTGGTCTCGTTCGGAAAAGATTTTCTTGTTGCACAGTGTAATACGAATTTCGAATATTACGTAGTTCATTCGATGCTCAAAATTTGGTCCTTTTTGACCCTATCTTTATTGGAGCAATGGTCATACGACTCACAAAGGGATAGAATTTCGCATCATCTATAGCTTCAATACTAATGGGTTTTCCAATAGGGATGATATGATTTTGAAGTGACGTTGCGGCCATTTGTAATATGTCATGATCTGTCATTTGGTTTTTCATTGTATTCAGTAGTGTTTACAATTTCATCATGGAGAGATATACGCAAGAACAACGTTTAAATTATTCAGTTTTATTATCAAAATAATCGTTCTCCAATTGCAACTTTTCGTGCGCTAAGTCCTTTTTTTTAAATCCTAAAAAACACTTTCCAGTCGAAAGAAATAATGACTTACCATTTAACCACCCTTCAGATTATTTTTACATGGGCATGACATTGGAGGAAAGTACTTCCATGTTATTATAGTCATTTTAATAAGGGGTTGAATAACACCTTACCAGTAATAATTTTCATAACCATTTACTTATCATATATAATTAAATACGACGAGACATATTTTTTTCTCGGAATATTCCCGTCAAAAACATGGTAAGTACATGTCATTACTATCTGCATTACATGTAGTCAACAAATAATGACTTACTTATATTGACATAGATATGTATTTGTAAGTTAATTTAAGATGGGCATTGTAAAATATGCAACAACAACACTTTATTAAAGAAAAGTTGATTTGATAAGAAATTTAGTAACATTCCGAATAAAAAATATATCTCGCTATATATTCTCGTATATGTATATGGCTAATAAAATCAATTTTTACTAAAGAAACGTTAATTTGATTTACAAATTTAGTAACTCGGCAAATACACGCATTACCAGGTAACTTGGCAAATTCAAAAGAAATAACGACTTACTTAGCCACTCTTCAGAAAGTACTTCATTGCAAGCATACAAAGAGTTAACAAATAACTACTTACCCCTACGCTTATGAATATCCCACATATAAGTAGTTGATATTGTCATTTTAATAGGGGGTTTTATAACACCTTACCAATATAATTTCATATATATTTTTTTTACTCGAAATGTTACTAAGTTTCTAAATCAAATTAATGTTTCTTTAATAAAAATTGGTGTTGTCGCATATTTTACAATACCCGACTTAAAATAACTTACAAATAAGTACATTTTTATGTCAATAATAGTAAGTCATTATTTGTTAACTACATGTAATGCAGAGGGTAATGATATGTCATTACCTGGTAATGCAAGTGGTAATGACATGTACTTACCAAGTTTTTGCTGGGTATCTTTTTGCCTTTTAACGATTCCCGATCCGACGTACCGTTAAGAAGCTAGAGCAAAAATAAACTTTCCGTTCACATTTGAAAATGATGCCAAGCAGTGATGGAAAACGTGGTACAATTGTACCACTTTTGGTACAATTGAGGAATTTTTGGTACGCTGGTACAATCAAACAATTTTTGGTACATTTCTCTGGCTGGTAAAATTAATTTAAAAAAAAACCTATTTACACCATTTTAAAATAAGTATACACCGCAACTATTATTTGCATCGTTGTTTAAAACAATTAAGCAAGAAGACAGCGTTAAGTTCGGCGATGCCGAATCTTATATAACCTCCACCATGGATCGCACTTGAATGGTTGGGTACAAGTAAACTTCAATAAACCCAAATAAAGAAGAAAATCTAGAGGGACCTTTGTGTGGGGCTATATTAAAACATGGCGATTAGAAATCAAATCGGAAGAAGGGGATATATATTGTCGCTTGGATGAACAACTGACGGAACTAACATTTTCAAAATTGTTCAGGAGAGCAGATTTTCTGTTTTTGAGACAATTTCCATTCTTCCCCACGGCGTAATATTTATTATATTTAAAGTTTGCTTTTCTTATTGTGTACCTAACTACATCTTTTTCAATATTATTAACAAAAAAATTAAAAAAATTAATTATAATGCATGTTTTTCATAAACAATGCAGATACGTCACTTTGTGGGAAAAAATTATACTTAATGTCAGTTACGACTGATCACCGCCCAGCCCAAACGGCTAAAGCTAGAGTCTTGAAAATAAGTAATATTTAAATATTTAAGTATTCAAATATTTAAGTATTTATTTAGATATTAAAGTAATATTTATTATTCACCATTGGGAAGAAGCAATTTATAGTTTGTTTTTCTTATTATGTACACAACTTATTTCTCATTGAGTTCTTATTCTCAGTTCCCTTATTCTCAAAAAGTTAAGTAACATATTGTCAGATACGTCGATAATGTTTATCGTTTTTTTCGATACAACTGAAAAGCTACAAACTCTAAATATACACACGTTGTACAATGACTAGGCAAGGCCAATGACCTTAACTCAATTTCCTAAAAATTGCCAGTTCTGTCTGTCAGTTGGTTATCTAAATATTCCAAACTATATTCGGTCAAATTTTGGGTTTTTATCCATTATCCCAATCAGAAGTTATTCACAAAACAGTACAGGTCGTTCGATTTGCATTATAAAGAAATTCCACACAAACTTAAAAAAATTATCAAACTTTGATCGCCTCTCCTGAAAAACTACCTTTTTGCACTTAGCATAGTTTAGAATGGAGGTATCGATATCGAAATAAGTTTTAAAACAAACTAAATTTTTCACTTCTGGTAATTTGGTACACTTGGTACAATTTCTTGATCATTGTGGTACAATTAGAAAATTTTCCAATCCCATCATTGATGCCAAGTCCATTTTTTTAAAATAAAAAAAACACTTTCTAGTCGACCTACGACCTTCGTTAAGAGCTATCATTTTGCCATTGACCCATTGTGGCTACGTGCCACAAAGCAAATGAAATAATTGAATTGTTGCGAGAAAAGTTTGAAGATTCGATTATTTCATGAAATGTTGAATACTTCTCAATACGGATTTAGACAAGGTCTCAGTACTACGTCACTCTTACTTGATATGACTGACACTATAAGGGAAGTAGTTGATGCTGGTGATACTGGTGCCCTTGTGGCTTTGGATTTGTCCAAAGCCTTCGATAGAGTAGATTACGTGAGACTAATTAATAAATTGAAGAATAATTTCCTATTTAGTACTACTGCTTGTAAATTAATGCATTCCTATATCTGTGGTCGTTCTCAATATGTGTGCTTTAATGAAAATATTTCCGACGTGCGTAATGTTAGCAGCGGAGTTCCCCAGGGGTCTGTTCTGGGACCTCTTCTTTTCATTTTATACCTTAATGACATAGTAGATTGTATTAATTTTGATATATGTGTTCCATACATATACGCTGATGATATACATCTTTTCTTCCGAGGTACCACTAAGGTACAATTGGAAAATAATATTAATTCTACAATGCGTGCAGTGTGTTGGTGGCTGCAGAATAACAATTTCACCATCAATGTATCTAAAACTAAATCAATGTTGTTTGGTCATTTGCGTCGAGTAGATGACACTCTTAATGTGTGTATAAATGATAGTACAATCGAGTTCGTTGATGAGATGAAATGCTTAGGAGTTATTCTTGATTATAAACTCGATTTTTCCAGTCATATTGACTCGCTATTTCCTAAAGTTATTTCTACCTTGCGCAAATTGTATTGTACGCATCTATATTTTCCTCATTTTGTAAGACGGAGGCTCGCATTTGCGTTATTGATGTCTGTAATCTGTTATTGCATTGAAGTTGTATCAGGCACAACGGATGAAAACTTGAGTAGAATTGAGAAGCTGTTCAACATGGTAGTCCGCTTTGTATATTCTTTAAATAGGCGTGATCACATTTCGGAACATGCTATTCAATTTTTAGGTGTCCCGTTTAAATTACTTGTAAAGCAGCGAATTTTGCTTTACTTCTATAGAACTATACGTACTGGATCACTTGTTTCTCTTCGCGAGAAATTTATTTTTTCTAGATCGATACGTAACCCTCAGATCCTTCTACCTCGTTTTTCACATTCTATCTTTGATCAATCATATCTTGTCCGTGTTGTACGAATCTGGAACAGGCTTCCTGTTTACTTGCGTGTTTTTTCATTCCCTGAACATGTGTTTGAGGGGAAGTATTTGAAGTTCGCTCTACATCAATCATAAATTGTTTGCTCTGACAATTAATTATACGTACGTATATATGACAATGTTTATGATGCAGTACATATATATGTATATTCAGGAGTAGTGTTTCTATATCTAACTAAGTCTATTCTTTGCTTTGCCTTTAGGCGTGTCAATTGTTTTAATGTGCATTTTTAGTTAAATCTCTTTCTGGCTGGGGGCCTTAAGTTGCATTAGTGTTTTATAGGATTTTTTATATAAATGTTATTAAATTTAAAGTTAAAAATAGTTTTAAGTAAAATCTTAATATGTATTTTTTTTTTAATGGCTAAGTTATATGTTTATATTGTAAAACTTTTTAAACGCAGTTGCATTCGGTAATGCTGTCAAATTGGCCTTGTTGGCTTGTGCATTACATCGTATAAATAAATGAAAAAAAAAATGAAATTGTGATATTGAATGGCCTTCAAGAAGTTGTGATTTAACACCATTAGACTATTTCTTGTGGGGTTGTTTGAAGTTATTGGTATTTCGAAATAACCCAGACTCTCTTCGAGCTTTACAAGTCAATATTGAACGTGCCATTCATGACATACGACTTGATATAGTGGAAAAAGTGCTCGAAAATTGGGTTCATGGAATTCGTTCCTGCAGAATAAGTCGTGGATTTGAATGACGTTTGATTTAAAACTTAATTGTATCGATTGTACTTCACATTAAATAAAAAACTTGAATTTCCTTAACAATATGTGTGTTTTTTTCAAAGAAATCGTATCACTCTTATTGGAAACCCCTGTATATATCCGATTGCTCTGTAATTTTACTCATATTAATATTTGTATTTATTCATAATATTTATTTATTCTAATATTGTATTTATAATAATAGTTTCTTCGTTGCTATCTATTCGAGAAATGTGTACGTAATTACTACGTCCCTTTTAGCACCCCTCAAAAATACATTACGATATATTGTTGTATGCTATTGTAATTTAAATCTTCTTTCTTCACTTTTAGGTATTCTCACCCACACATTATGCGGCTCGTCTACTGCACCATAAACAGCCAAATTCCACAAAGTGGCAAGAAGTTCGACGTTCCGGTGAAACCTTGACGTTTTCTGTACAACTTGATTTGCACTATCGCAATGAGGACAACCTTGCACTTCACTGGCCGCCATATATCAATGATTTATGTATGTATAAATATGCGGATAATTTCAGAAGAGCTCTGATTTTGGATGCCCCCGCCTTGACGGGTAAAAATACAAATGTGGTTCAGGCCAATTTGAGAGTTACCCTTAAACTTGTCGATGATGGCACTGTGATAAGTTCGGTAAAATGCAGTGAGCTCTTCATTTGCGATGATAAATTCAAGGACTTCCCGTATCAAGCCATTGACATACGGCTAATGCATGTTGTGCCCTTCGATAATGAACGTACATGGGATACGAAGACTACCAAACAAGTACAAACGTGGATAATGGATGCTATAAAGCCCAGTCATGTCGTTCAGGTGGGCATTACATTTGCACTGGCCCAAACGGTGTGGGTAAACAATTTGGTAGTGATGGAGAAGTTGTCCACTCTGGGCACCTATAGACCGTATGTAAATTTGAAAATGTCCCTCATCCAAAAGAACTTCGCCATGATTTACAAGGGTGAACGTAAGCATGTACGTGAAATCGCCAGTGAATATGGACTGCTGAAGGCGACACGTAATCCCGCAACGAGCGCTGAGGCGACTCCGATCGATACATCCCTGGAGGAGTATGAGTCCTGTCAAAATGATAGCGTCGATTTAATAAAATTCTCATCCTCAAATGGTGATGGTGTAACTAATAGTAGCATGGAATCTGCTAGAAATGAATTCCAGCTAGATGAAGAGGACAACAAAACGTGCTTGGTGGATAAAGAGGCGACGGCGAAACCATTGGTAACCGCTAAAACTTGCGACGATGAGGAAAATTGGGATTTAATGTTATCAGATGATCCAGTCAGGAGCAGACAAGGTGAAGAGGTAATTTTAAAAGATACAAAAAACTATATATATTTCATTTTAGTCGACTTAGCCATCTCCGTCCATGTATGTACATATCGCACCTGTTCCACAATAGAGTAACAACTCAAAATTTATAAATTTTGCTTTTTTGCAAGAAAACAACGTAAGCAAATGGGACCGTTGATTTATCATCTAAAGAGTAATATTTTTAGTTGTGCCCTTTTCAACATATAATCCGAGTAAGATTTTTCAGTTAAAAAGGTACAACTCGAAATAATACCACTATTTATATACAATTTTTTACAGGAAAAGAGTAACAACTCAAAAAAGTTGTTATTTCTCTATAATCAATAAAAAAAAACAAAAAAAAATATCGTTATTATTTTTTCTATGATATTTTATTGCAACGACATATTCTTTTTTTGTAATATGTGTATCATTAATATTAACGGAAACAGTATTTGGCCTCTACTGAAATTGTTTAAATTTTGAGTTGTTACCCTTTTGTGGAACAGGAGCGATATGTATTTGTATATAACACCCAAATGGATAAAAGACCCACCATTTTTAGTCTTTTCGGGTCAAGTATGATCAATAGTCGGAAATGTTGTTTCATGTTTCCATATAGCCCATATAATTGTCCCACCGATTTGCCTTCTTTATGTACTAGACGCCATATGTTATAAACGATTTTTATTTTTAAAAGAAGTAACTACATCAATAAAATACATTTTGATAATGACGCTCCAGAAATCACATCGACCGATCGGGTTGAAATCAATAAATTTTTATTTTATGTTATCTACGACTATTTTTAAAAAATAGGCAATATACCCCCACGTTTTAAAGTATCCGCCATATAAAGACAAGTTAACTGCCCTCCTAAAAAAGAAAGTCGTATCTCCATTTCAGTAGTTTTGAGATATTTAGCTTTTACGTTTTATAACTTTCGAGCCTTTTAATTTTATGTTTAACTTAGGGTCCTAAATTGGTCTATGTGAACTGGTAAATCCGGCCGACACCCCACCATAAACCTAAACATAAAGGCGAAAGTTATAAAACGTAAAAGCTAAATATCTTAAAATTACTAAAATGGAGATACGACTTTCTCTCTTAGAAAGGGAGTTAAGGTTTGACTTCTTCTTTCAACCTATCGGTATAAAATGTAGCAAAAGATTTTATGGATATTTGATACTAGGTTAGGTTTGGTTAAAGGATACCTGTTCGTTACTTTACCCGGAGACCAATTCTGGTCCATTTTTTCTGCCAAGTAATAAAGATATATACGAGGGTTGCTCTATATATGGATGGCGCCAGGCACACTAAGTGTTGCCTGGTGCCATCTGACATTTCCTTTGGAAAGTTTGACATTTTTAGCATAAACGTACTCAGAACGTTTTGGCCTACGACCTTCATTTGTGTTGTTTACAGTGACTTGAAAAAATCAATTTGGCAAAATGGAATTAACTCTCGAACATTTTTCACAATTTTCGACGTGGATTGTCAGGACAAGAGTGCATCGATGAACTTAAATCTTTGCATGGCGATGAGGCACCATGAACTGATAATGCAAGATCGTCATGTGACATACCGTGAGATAGAGGCATCTTTGGGCATTTCTTCCACCAGCATACATTTGATATTGCATGAACACCTGGCCGTAAAAAAGGTGTGCTCTCGTTGGATCCCGCACAATTTGACAATCGCTCAAAAATAGGCTCGTGTCGATTGGTGCAAAGAAATTTTGCAAAAATACGATCGCGGTGCTTCAAAAGACGTTTATAAGATCGTCACAGTTGACGAATTTTAGATCTATGCGTATTAGCCCAAAACAAAACAGCAATCGACCGTGTGGGTCTTCGAAGACGAGCCAAATCCAACGAAAGTTGTTCGTGGAAGAAGCACTTCAAAGCAAATGGTCGCCTGTTTCTTCTGCAAAACTGGTCATGTGGCGACTGTTCCGCTTGAGCAACGTAGGACGGTCAATTCTGAGTGGCACATCACAATTTGTTTGCCTGAAGTCTTCGGAGAAATTCGAAAAACGAACAAGAGAAGACGAATCATTGTGCACCATGACAATGCGATCTCTCACACATCGGCTCAAACCAGCGTCTTTTTGATCGGCCAAAACGTTGAATTGATGGGTCATCCGCCGTACAGCCCTGATTTGACACGACTTTTCTTGCCTGAAGCAGCTGTCGAAGCGTTCAAAACCATGTTTTGGAGGTGAATTTCCAACACACAGTATGTCCGGATTTAGACGGGCTGAACGTTCAGCGGATTATCGGTGGTTTGTGGGTGAGAGGGGCAATCGGAAAGTGGGGAGGAAAAAACTCCCCGAACATTTTGAGTTCTTCGTGCAAGTTCAAAAGAGAATTTGATGATAAGCTGCTGAAAAAACTTGCCCTGTGTGTCAAGGGTCTAACCAAAACAATTCGCGCTCAAATGACAAAATGCTCCGAGTGAAATTATGCTAAAAAATGTCATACTTTCCAATGGAAGTTCCAGTTTTCATCTGGCAACAACGGCATTGCCAGGACCGAAATATAAATAGCAACCCTCGTGTATCTGTATTTTTTCTAACGTTTTTATTTTCAGAATGTCTTCTCTGCTTTATTACGGGACAGTTTTTGTTACTCGCTCTATGTTCGTGTTTGCAATGTTGGTTCATGCAAAGTTCATGCAGATTTCGCATATGTCTTACTCACTCTTACAGTGTTTTTTTGTGTGGCCCAGTTTAAAACATTTTTCCATTACATAGGTTTTTGCAAATATGGCTCAACTTTACAGTTAAGTACTTTACCAGACTTTACTTCGGTTGGTAGATGATACTTATTGAAATCAAAGATATGAAGTGGAGTTAAAAAACGATTATATAAACAGTAAACCCTAAATGGAGCCTTTATGGATATACATATATCGCGTGTTTTTTTTAGGGGTATAGAACTTCGAATTGAAATAAAACACAAGAAAATCGTTTTAAGGTCCATCAATTTGGCTTTATTGGAAGGATAATTTTATGCCATTAATGTTTAAATATGATTTCGGGCATGTGGCCGCCGCGGCTGGCTCGAATAAAGCCAATTCTACAGGTCCAATTTTCAACCACTTTTTCGAGCATATGGGGCCGTATGTCGGCAATAACGCCACGAATGTTGGCTTCCAATTCCCCTAACGTTTCTGGTTTGTTGGCGTAGACGAGCGACTTCACATATCCCCAAAGAAAATAATCCAATGGTGTCAAATCACACGATCTTGGTGGTCAATTCACAGGTCCATTCCGCGAAATTATGCGCTCTTCGAATGTTTCCTTCAATAAATCGATTGTGACGTGCGCTGTGTGGCATGTAGCGCCGTCTTGTTGGAACCACAACTCATCCACATTCATGCCATCCAATTCGGGAACAAAATAGTCGGTTATCATGGCTCTATACCGGTCTCCATTAGCTCTCCACAGCTCCAATTGCTGTGCACGGTGGCGAATCGATTCATTCGGGTCCTCTTCAACACTTTGCTCTACAGCGGCAATTGTTTCTTCGGTGCGCACTGTTCGACGTCTCTGCGGATGCGTATTATCACATAGAGTAAACGTAGTGCGAAAATGATCCATGGTTAACCGAATTAATTGCTCTGATGGACGATTATGTCGACCATAAAATGGACGGAGCTTGCGGTAAACTTCGCGAACTGAACCATTATTTTCGAAATAAATTTGCACGATTTGCAAGCGTTGTTCTTTTGTCAACCTGTTCATGATGAAATGGCAAACCAAACTGAACATAAATGACATTAGAGTTGCCAGATTTGACCACAAAATGCCAGTTTTATCTCTATTCGAAAAACAAAGCTGTAAAAAAACACCCTTTACAATTTTTCATGTGTATTTTATATAGAATTTTGGACTACTGTAACTTCTTAACGGTTTTACCGATTGATGATATTTTTACATATTATATTTATATTATCAATGTGAGTTTGGGCAACTGTATTTGGATAAGGGATCACGATCCCGAAAAATCCCGAATCCGGGATTTTTGAAGATCAATCCCGGGAAATCCCGCTAAAAGAAGTTTGTTTGCTAACGGAAATAACACGAGTTTTAATCCTAGCGCTATGTCGTTGTGATATAAATATGTACAAAGCAGATGCTGCGCAGTTATTTACTTTGAAAGATATATGTACGAGTATCTGCTATTAAATCTATATTATGTAATAGAAATAAAATAACTATAATATCGAGCCCTAACCGCCGAAAAAACTTAACCGACAAAATTTTCGATTTTCGTTTTTTGATGAAAATCTATTAAGAAGCATAACTTCCATCACCCGTAAAAATTTCGCAGCTGACAAATGTACCGTTACGAAGAAAAAGACAAAACAAAAATAACTCAAACGACATTTACTTTTTGTTTACAAATTTCCTGACCGCGTATTGTCGCTTAAGTTAAATTTTCATTCTGAAGTTTATTTGAACGGCGTTAAAAAAGTTAGCACTTTTGCGTTGATTGTTTGCTAAATTTATTAAAATGGCATCTTGTGGAATAAAGGTAGGTTTAGGTTTAGGTTAGGGTGGCAGCCGTATTTTTTTTACAAGCTCACATAGACCAGTTTAGGTCCCTAGTGTTACCACGGGCTGAAATGCCCCTCATCGAAACCAACCTGTTTGATATATAAATTTATCGATAGTACGAATATCAGTACTAGAAAGATCTGTTAGGCTGCCTAAAAAGACCGACCCCAGTATGTCCAGTCGTCGTTTACTCAAAGCGGGACAGTCGCAAAGCAAGTGCTCAATGCTCTCCACTTCTTCCTCATCTCCACAGCTTCGGCAGAAGTCATTGGAGTCAATACCCAATCTTTTGGCGTGTTCGCCGATCAAGCAGTGTCCCGTCAGAACCTGTACTAACGTAGACAATCGTTTCCTCTCTAGTGCGAGAAGATATTTTGACCTTCTCAGGTCATACCTTGGCCAGATTTGTCTAGCTACCCTGCAGGTGCCGATTTCTGTCCATCTTTCGTTGGACTGCCTGATTGCCTAGCAAGTTCATCGGCTTTGCAGTTCCCCGGGATATCCCTATGCCCAGGCACCCATATGAGGTGTATATTAAACTGCTCAGCCATCTCGTTAAGAGATCTGCGGCAGTCGAGGGCTGTTTGTGAATTTAGGGATGTTGCCTCCAGAGAATTGATGGCAGCCTGGCTGTCCGAGTAAATGACAACGCCAGTGTTGGTTACTATGTTGCGACTCAGCCACTTGGCGACTTCCCATATTGCCATTATTTCGGCTTGATAGACACTGCAGGTATCTGGTAGTCTGTGAGCTATATCCAATCTAAGCTCTGCACAGTGTACTCCGAAGCCAACCTTTTCATCAAGCTTCGAACCATCCGTGTAAAAGTGGAGATGGTTTCTATTACCTGGTATTCTGTCGACCCATTCATCTCTGGCGGGAATCATAGTGATGTAATTTCTCTCGAAGGTGTACACAGTTGGTATATAGTCCACTCGGTCGGTTACCATAGCACTACACTTTGATATCCTCATGTGAACATAGTTCTTGTACCTCCACATTGATATGCAGTTTAATCTTATTGCCGCTTTGGTTGCAACTTCTCTCGCCACAATATTAATCGGCAGTATATGGAGTAGGGCTTATAGAGACTCGGTCGCTGTAGTCCTTAAGGCTCCGCTTATGCTCAGGCAGGCAGTTCTCTGAACCTTTGTTAGTAGGTTGGTAATGGTTAGTTTGTCAGTTGCCGTCCACCATACCACAATACCGTATAACAGTATTGGACGAACTACTGCTATATATATCCAGTGGACGATTTTAGGAGAGAGTCCCCACCGCGACCCTACAGCCTTTTTGCAGGAATATAAGACGACGTTGGCCTTCCTTACACGTTCCAATACGTTAAGTCTAAATAACATTTTCCTATCTAGAATAATTCCTAAAAATTTTGCACTTTCAGAAAAGACTAGATCTGTTCCATTTATCCGAGGTGGAGGGTCCACATGTGGGACATTATTCATCCTAGTAAAGAGAACCAATTCTGTCTTGTTGGGGTTAACGCCCAAACCGCTGCTTCTGGCCCATCTAACCAACTTGTTCAGAGCCACCTGTAGGATGTCTCTGAGGACGTTTACGAATTTGCCACTCACTGCGATTGCCACGTCGTCCGAAAATGCCACGACCTTGCAGCCACAACGTTCTAGATCTAGCAGGATTTCATTCACCGCTAGGTTCCAAATTAGTGGAGACAGTACTCCTCCTTGCGGGGTCCCTCTGTTTACATACCTTGTTAGAGTTGTGGACCCTAGACATGCTGTTATGCGTCTTTTGGTGAGCAGACTTTGAATTAGTCTAATCAAACTATTGTTAACTTTTAGATGTGAGAGTGCCGCAATTACCGCATCTGAGTGAATGTTGTTAAAAGCCCCTTCTATGTCAAGAAATGCCACCATGGTGAATTCCTTGAAATGCAGGGACGATTCGATAGTGCTCACAAGTTCGTGCAGGGCTGATTCTGTAGACTTGCCCTTATTGTAGGCATGTTGGTTCCCCGACAGGAGTTTTGTATCCAGGTTTTCCCTAATGAAATGATCTAAAAGTCTTTCCAGACCTTTCAATAGGAAGGAGGATAGGCTAATTGGTCTGAAGTCTTTTGGCTTAGTGTGTGATATCTTTCCCGCTTTAGGTATGAATACCACTTTGGTATCCCTCCACCGATTAGGGACGTAGGAAAGCCTGATACAGCCTACATAAATTTTCTCCAGCCAGGGGATAATGTACTTTAACATTTTCTGCATTTCTGCTGGAGTGATGCCATCTGGTCCAGGTGACTTGAAGGGCTCAAAGCTGTTAATAGCCCAGCTTATTCTGGATCTCTCAGTCAAGAAGCTAGCGACGCTCGCAGTCCACTCGCACTCTTGTTGGTCCTGCTGATCCTCGGGTTCTGTTACAGAGTTGCCCGGGAAATGTGTGTCGAGCAGTACATTGAGCGACTGTTCGCTGTTTTTGGTCCAGTTATTTGCCTCATCCTGTAAATATCCCACTGTACAGGGTGAAGCAGATAATATCTTCCTCAGCCTAGCGGCGTCGGAGACCTTTTCCACTTCACCACAGAAGGTATACCAAGAGCGCCTTTGCGCCTTTCTAAGCTCCTTCTTATAGATCTTGAGTTGCTCTTTATAGGCATCCCAATCATTAGCGACCCCAGTAGATTTAGCCTTATTGAATAGCTTGTTGCAGGTCTTTTTCATATCCGTTAGCTCAGAAGTCCACCATTGGGGTTTAGTTTTACCCTTGTACCTTGTTTTCGGACAGGCTTCTTCAAGGGAACTATTGAATGATGTGGTGATATGATCGACCAGATTATCCAGACCGGCTTTGTCATTCGGTTCGTACAGAAGTTTAGAGTTGAGGACTTTCTTGAAATTCTTCTCATACAGGTGCCACTTTGTCTTCCTTACATTTCTGTGGACGGCAGGTTTAGGCGCTTTTTCCGCAAGTTTGAACTCAATATAATGGTGATCTGAGAATGAGTGGTCGTCCAGTACATTCCACCCAATAATTTTGTCTGACAGCCGGTCAGTAGCAAACGATACGTCGAGTACCTCCTGTCTGTCTTTAATTGTAAAGGTCGGTTTATTACCGATGTTACAAATACTAAGGTTGGTAGTTAGAATAAAGTCAAGAAGCGAATCACCCCTATTGTTTATATCCGTACTACCCCAGATAGTATGATGAGCGTTCGTGTCTGCGCCAATAATCAGCTCGATCTCGTCAGACGTTGCTTCTTCCACTACTTCCCTGAATAGAGCAGTCGGTACTACAGATTCATAAGGCAAGTAGCTGGAGACCACCCAATATATGCGATTACCGATCTCCAGGCTAGCAGCTGTTTGGTCTTTACCACTTAAGTTAGTCAGGAGAAAGATACTTAGATCTTTCCTGGCCAAAATGCAGGTTCTTGGAGTGCCTTCACAGTTGGCCACAAGCAGTTTAAAGTTGGGTGTCCTAATACCGCACACCCTTCCTCCCACTACGTAGGGCTCCTGTATCAGGACGATGTCTACTGCGCCTGTGGACAGGCGCAGCAATAGAGCCGCTGAGGCTGCTTTAGCGTGATGGAGGTTAATCTGTAGAATTCTTACCATCATTGGTAATTGACAGATTAACATCCACCCCGACAAGGGTGTTATCGAACTCTTCGTCCGTATCGTCGAGAAGCATGTCCCCGCCAGATGCGTCAAAGAGTCCGGAGACTCCCCTCAGCCCCTCTGTGTCCGAAGTAGAGCTTTTGTCCTCAGAGAAGGACGTTACAGATCTTCTGTTAGAGTTGGAGTCACCAGAAATAATAGGCGTGGGTACCTCCGCAGTTCCAGGAAGTGCCACGGTGGACGACTCACCTTCTGCAGTGGGAACTATATCCTGCTTGTATATCTTCAAAACTATAGTCTCGAAGCCATATTGTAGGGTTGCACTCGCACCTTGTATATGGGAGGTGGATTCAGCGTTTAGGATAAGATTGACCTGCCGCTTTTTACCATCCGCCTCACCCACCTTGCTGATTCTCCAATTATGGGCCGGCAGACCAGGATTGGAATCTTTTATTATTTCTAAGATGTCAGCCGGGTTGGAGGGCTCTTCTGTAACCCAGGTGATGGCTCTAGGGTGACTAGGGATGTTGTTTTTTTCGACAACATCCAACTGGGCACCCGGCCACACCTCAACCGCTCGACTCAGAGCAGCCTTATACAGGTCTACTGATCTGGCATCACCGAAATATAAGAGCTTTACTCTCCCCTGATGCCATCCTGCATCGTTGCAGATTGGTGGTTTGCCCGGCATTTCTCTACGGACATCGAGGTAGTGAGCCATAATGGCTGATTGTACATGACTCCATTTGTATTTGAGGATGGATCCATCCTCACCACTTCTGTCTATAACAGCCATCACTAGACTCTCCTTCGCAACTTCATTGAAGGGCTTGGTGAGTGTCCTATTGATGGTGACATTAGGGCCTCTTGCCTTTTTCGAAGGCAGGGGTTCATCAGATGATCGTTTTACTTTATTAGCCGTTAACACAGCTGAATTTGTGGCTCTTTCAGCCGACTCATTGGCCTTAGAAGCATCTATGACGCCTTTAGCCCAGGTAAGTGACTCTTTTTGTTTTTCGGTAAGAGCCGAAACCTCAACAGCCTCCAACTTCGTCAAAACTCTGAGCGCTACACGATGCTCATTGTGCTTCCGTTTTGACGGTCGGACATGACGTTTACCCCTCACCGCACCACCTGTTGTGAGTACTTGGGGGAGATTTTCACCATTTTTGGTGTGGTCGGCTTTGGCCAAGACCAACGGACGGACAGTCGGACGATTGGGGAACCGCGCTCCATCGGAACACGAAGGCATCCCCGTCAAGAGAATTTATTTTTATTTTGTCTGTATTAGACCGTAATAGGTACTACGATGTAGGCCTTACAGACTTTGTACAGATTTTTGCTATTGCGTAATAGGTACTGGTAACTATCCGCTATGTGAGAAACACGTCCGTTCACTGCGAATGATCAGCAACGAAGCTGGAATAAAGGTAACTCTGTTTTTGTTGATTATGGAAATATCGACGAGTTTGGCCAGATTTGCAATACACATGTCCAATAAGAAACAAATGCAAATCATTTTTGGCTGTTTTTTTTCTTAAATATGATTTTTATAACCTACACCCCAATGTGGTCCAGGGTATTATAAGTTTGTGCACTTGTTTGTAACACCCAAAAGGAGAAGAGATCCATAGTTTATTATACCGATCGACTAGGAATCACTTCCTGAGTCGAACTAACCATTTCCGTATATCCGTCTGTAGATGTATCGTTCTAATCAAAGTTCTGGTCGTATTTGTGGTCCGATCGTGATGAAATTTAGCAGAATTTCAGGCCCCATATATTTGTACCTCCTATTTGGCATCTAAACGTTATATAAATCAAATTTTACATCGGCGCATTACCAAATTTGGCATGAAGGAGATCATTGGTTTAGGAATGAGCACTTTAAAAATTTAAAAAAAAAATCGGTTCAGATTTAGATATAGCCCCCCTATATACTTTCCTTCCAATTTGGTATCAATTTGGTATAGCCCCCCTATATACTTTCCTTCCAATTTGGTATCAACGTGCCAGAGAAGCTTTATTTTACATCCGCTCATTATAATATTAGGCAGATAGGAGTTTCTTTACACAGAAATAACGATATCTAAGTTTGATAAAAATCTGTTGAGATTTGTATAGCCCCCATATATGTTTTCGTTTCAAGTTGGTATCAAAGTGCTGTAGAAGGTTAATTTAATATTTATGAAATTTGGCAGATTGTAGTTTAAATATCTACCACATATGTAAAATATATCTCCCAATGTTGTGAATTTGATTTGTTTTGTACTTATTCTGCTATGAAAATGGTTTAGGGTATTGTATAGTCGACCACGCCCAACTTTAGTTTTTCCTTACTGGTTTTTATAATATTTAATGTTAATGTATTTCCTTTGTTTTGAGTCGTCCACATTTCCAAAATAAATTTAAACAAATAAAATCGTTAAGTTCGGCCATGCCGAATCTTATATACCCTCCTCCATGGATCGCACGTGAATGGTTACTGGTACTAATAAACTCATTATACCTAATTTCATCCCAATTCGTTGAATTCGTCGGTTTTTGTGGCGCTAAGAAGTCAAATCTAGAGGGACCTTTGTATGGGGGCTATATCAAAACATCGACCTATGACTACCGTTGCTCGTGCGAAGGATACCGGGTATTAATAAACCCCAGTTACCAACTTTCAGCCCGATCAGTTGACATTTGTGGCCTCTATGACGTTAAGAAGTCAAATCGGGGATATGCCATTTATAGGGGCTATATCCAAAATTGGACCGATATTACCCATTACCTACAACATACCTGCAGATATATGAAGTATATGTACCAAATTTTAGCCACCTAGCTCAAGTATTATATATTGTAGCGTGATTACAACAGACGGACATGACTAAATAGTCTTAGAATTTTACGACGAATAATAATATATATAATTTATGGGGTCTCAGATCAATATTAAGTGGTGTTACAAACTGAGTGACAAAATGAATATACCACCATCCTATGGTGGAGGGTATAAAAAATATGCTAGTGCATATTTCTATTCAATTGTGTTCAACTTAACCGACACAAATACATCGCTTCAACTTGCTACAATGACAGCAAAAAAAACTTAAGTAACAAAAATTGTACTTTTTTGTTAAAAAAGACTAATGCAACGATGAATACTAATTAATTACTCCAAAAAAAGCTTAACTTGAAATGTTCATGTTAATACCAGCACTGAGTAAAGAGAAAACTAAAAAAACCTTCTCCTGAAAAATTTACTTTTTGTTGCTTAAGTTTTTTTGGCTGTTAGGGCTCGATATAATAAGCTCATACTTACAATATAATAAGCTCATACTTATTATATTATAATAATATGAAAGTATAAGCGTACATGTAGAGCGTTTTCTAAATTGGAATCAAATTTTAAGATCTGGATTAGATAATGATTTAGAATTGCGCCTCATTAAACGAGAACTACTTTAACCTGCCGTTTTAACAGGAATATTAAGTCCCAACGATTTATATCGAGTATAACCATTACTCTGCTGAGGAATTAGAAACTTGCGGAAATATATGCATAGAAAAAATCTAAACGACGCTGCAGATAAGTTCAAAGGTCCTATCAAGGCAATGAATAGATCAATCGATGATAAATATGTGTTTTTGCGAAGAAAACATTGAATTTAAGTAAGTAATGTGTGTTCAAACATCCGGAAATCCCAAAAAATAATATAAATCATCATTGTTTTCTCAATCTGGCATTTGCGAAACTCAGTCCCGATCGATATCCCTAATCTGGGTACAATAGAGGATGCTATAGTCAAGTTATTAACAAGTCCCTCTCTCAATGGAACAAAATATTTGCGTCATATTCGCGGAATTAGTGTGCTTTAATTTGTTAAATTCAAAAGGCTTAATTTTTAAAATGCGTTGTGTTTTCATTTGCTCCGGCGTTAATCCTATAAAAAAAGTAAATAAAAATATTATTCTATTTGTAAAACATTGAGGGTCAGTCGGTGGACTCTACTAAGATTACCTTACATGTTTTCATTTTGATACATACTAATATCTGCAAATCACAAATGTTTATTTTCTTTTTAGGTTTACGTACCTTTAACCAAAGTCACACCTCCTCCCATTCGCCCTAAAAAAGAAGAATGCTGGTCACAATTACCGCTCAACGAATTAACAAAAGTAGAAATTGGCGATGAAGGAGAAAATGGTAATTGGGAAAATATTTTTCTGCAAATCATCGACAAGAAACACATGGCCATATTTGATGATCTGGTCGAATTGATCAATGAACATGTCTCGAGCGTAAAGGAAGCGAACACGGAACCGAAACGTGTCTATGATTTTGAACCATTACACAATTGTATTGTTAAATACGACAATATGTATTTGAGGGCCAAAGTTCATGGTGTATTTGGCAATAATGTAAAAGAACGCCTTTATCGATTTTTCCTCTGTGATTATGCCTGCTTCACAAATGCCAAATCGCATGAACTCTATAATGATTTCTTTTATGAAACAACTGAAGAAATTGTCAATTTTACACCATATCAATCGATACACTGCACTTTGGCGGGCATACAATGGGATCGCTTTGCCAAAAGATGTCAGGTAACCAAAGAGTATCTCTACGCCTGTGCTGTGGAGCAAAGAACGGCTGAGGAAAAGAAATCATTAAGTCTAAATAATCTAACCATTTACTCGTACAAAATTCTACTCTATGAGTGTGAGAAACAAAATGATTTTGCAACGGCGGAAATGTTTAATCGTACCCTTGTGGATAGAGGAATAACAACAACAGACGATGATACCAAACATTATCTGGATTACAAACTAAATTGTGTAGATGGTGGCGATGGATGTGGGGGGAATACACTTACCACAACTACAGCACCCACAACCGCCACAGTGGAAGAAATGGTAAATAATAATTCAAGCAGTGATGAAAGTGAAGTTTACACGTTTGAACAATTGCTTGAAAGCATACAAAAGTCATATGATTTAGATGAAATGGATAATAATCTTTTAGATCAAACCAAAGCAGATGTTCTGAAGGGGGTCAAAGAATCGGCAAAAGAAAATAAGCTGACCGAATTAATAGAGCAGCCACCAGTGTCATTTGTAAAAACTAAACCCCTGGAAAAATACAATCAATCTAAAAGACCTTTGATCATTAAGGAATTAGATGACGACGACGACGAAGAGGATCATTGCACATCAGATGAAGATGACTCCGATAATAATAAGAAATCTTCAATTTCCATAACATCATCAAATGATAACTCATATGTGGATGCATCACCGCCCGTATTGAAAGCCTTATATAAACGTCCCATGACCACGTGGTATGAAACGAATTGTGTTATTTTCATTTCCATATATGCACCAGACATCACAGACTATACCTTAGAAGTTACCCAACGAACCGTATTCTTTGCTACTCAAATACAAGATGACGAATATGTGGTATTTCTAAATTTATTGGGTAGCATCGATCCCCAATATGTCTCGCATGAAATCAAAGGCCTCAATGTTGTTATACGTTTGGTAAAAAATGTGTTTGTGGCCTGGCCACGACTATTACAGGAATCAACAAAATATTCCTGGTTAAAATTTAATTACAATACATTTGATTCCTCGGAATTGGAGTACATTATGCCGCAGCAACGATTGCAGTCGATTTTAGAGAATACACCGAACATTGATGGTTCGCGCATGTACGATGACCTTGACTCAGACGATAGTGAACGTGACATGTATCAAACATTTAATCCCATAAAATCAAATGTCGACGACTACGATCCATTTTCTTAAAATGGACTGGGACAATGTGAATTAGTATGGAAATGGAAACATAATTTTATGTTTGTACATATCTTCTATTTTATTTTTAATTAACTATGAATTATTTGTTTTTGTATTTTTATTTTTGTAGTTATAGAATAAAACAAGAAATAACTTTATTTGAACACGGGTTATATTTTTTCAAAATATATTTCTTTAATGATGATATTGAAATGTTTTAAAAACTGAATCTAATGCCGATTTCTTTTCTGCAAAAAGAAAACTGGAATTTTGGAATTTTGACATAGGATCTAAGATTAAATCGAGGGAATACATCAGATCATCCTAAAAAAGGAAAATATTTTTCAGAATTTTGCATCGACAGGGCAACATTTTTTCAGAATCAAAATCACGAAAAAACTATTTGGAAATATTCGAAATCAAGTAAAAGCATTATGATATCCAAAACCACTGTGAAGGACTACATAGGTACAAGGTGTGTTAACAAGTAAGTAAAGTTCAGTCGTGTTAACCGACCTATCCTCAAGTTGTGAGAAATGTTAATATGGAATTTTGGCTGGGAAATGCTAGAGCGGTGGAAACATTTCGTTCAAACTAAATTGGTCGGAAAATTTATCTGCATATGTACATAATTTGACATTGACATGGTTGCAACAGAAGCTATGGGTAAATAACTTTCACGAATTTGTCAATTTGGATGAGAGCACCGGAAGGGGCCTATTTTGGGCTGAGTACTATGTAATCTGGTCAGTGTTGCCAAAAATGACGATTCATTTTAGGAAATGATGATTTGACTTCTAAGTAAGGAAAACTTAACAAAATTATGTTATATTAAGGATTTTTGTAACCTACAACAAACTGCGGTCCAGGTTATTATTAGTGTGTGCAATTGTTTGTTACACCCAAGAAGAGAAGAGATGGACCCATTGTTTGTTACACCGATCGACTTAGAATCACCTTCTGAGTAGGTTTAGCTGTGTCCGTCTGTCTGTAGATGTATTCTTGTAACCAAAGTACAGGTCGCAATTATGATACGATAATTACGAAATTTGGCAGGAGTTTCTTATTTTGCTCAAGAACAATCCCTATTTAAATTGGTGAAAGTCGGTTCATATATGTATATGTATCTTGGATTTGACGTAAAAGCGCTATATCAGTCAAAAATTTTAACCAACCTGCATTAAATTGTACACAAGGAAGTTTCTTGAACAAAGCGTGAATACTGCAGAGTTAAAAAAATCGGTTAAGATTTAGATATATCCCTATATACATGTATATGTAACTCCGACTTGACATGTAAGCGCTATAGCAGCCACAATTTTCAACCAACCCGTATGAACCTGGACACAAAGAAGATTCTTGAACCAAGCATGAATACTGCCGAGTTAAAAAAATCGGTTGAGACATATAAACGGGATTGAAACTGTATTTTACGTTCGATCATAATTAAATTTGACAAAATCAAACATCTTTATAAAATAATGAATAATTTTAAATATGAAGAAAATCGAATCAGATTTGCGTATTGCCCCCATATAGACGTTCCTTCCGATTTGGCATCTAAACGCTATAAAGGTTGTACTTTATAATATAATGTCCTATGGTTCCTTTTAGGAACAAAGGGTCACGACGAAATGATTCTATTCGGTTCTGTTTGATGACAAGTTTCTACCCAGCGTGTGGCCGATCCACCTCCATTTACGGTTCAATATTTCTACCTCAATAAGCCTTTGGTTGGTTCTGCTCCATAGCTGTTCATTTGAGATAGTTGTAGGACAGAATATCCCAAGTATTCGTCGCAGACAGCGGTTAACAAACACCTGCACTGCGTGTATATATCGCGATGAAGCATTCAATGAATTTTGAATTTGAATTTATTTATCTTCCTATGCAAAAGAAAATATTCTTATATAAAGCATCGGGGTTTATGTTTTGTTATACATTTTGATTTATAAATAACTTATTATGTAAAATAAAAAAAATAATAATAATAAATAATAATGTTTAACAAATTTTAAATTGAGGAATATATAAGTTAATTTCAAAACTATAATACAATAAAATTTAATTTAATAAACAAACAAATAGAAAATTTATTCATGCTCTAAAATGATTAAATAACGCAATTTTAAATTGTCTGTCGTTGGTGATTGTTTGGATAGGGAAGATTGTTCCAAAGACGTATTGCGTTAATGAAGAAAAAATAATCGGATAATCAATGTCTCACAGGCATACAAGAGTACCGATTTGACGCAGGAATCGAAAAGATTTATTTTGGTGTTGTTGGAAATAACCGTTGACTTCCATATTGGTCTTAACATACCGAAAGATTGGTTGGCTTCTGATATTCGGTATGCTACGTCATTGCTAGATCCACCAGTGTTCGTAACGATGCTACCGAGGTAACAAAAGGATGTTACATCAGCCAATTCGCTGGTGCCAATTTTAACCTGTTGCTATTTACGGTGTTGCAGCGCATACTCTTGCTCTTGGCGGAGTTGATTTTCAGACCAGCCTTTGCTGCTTCGGTTTCCAGAGATCTGAGCTTTGATTCCACGTCTCTGTAGCTATGCGATAGCAAACATATGTCGTCTGCGTACTCGAGGCATTCAAGACGTTCGTTAAGCCCCCATCTAATACCTCGGGTGGCTACAGTTGCATTTCGCACGATTACGTCGAGTACGACATTGAACAGCAATAGCGATAGTACACACCCTATGATCAATGCATGATTTATGCGGTCTAAACCCGGCTTGCTCACACCGGAGATCTGGCATAATCGCTTTGGAAATCCTGCTATTTAATATATGTTTATGATCTTGTTTACTGCACTGAGAATGGTGATGCCTCTCCAATTCCTGCTTTTAGTAAGATCACCTTTTTTGGGTATGTTTATTATGATACCTTCTTTGAGCTGGGGTTCAAGTTCATTGGTTGCCCAAATGTTTTGGATGAGAGGTAGTATTAAACGCTACGATGTCTGACTGTCGGCCTCGAGCATTTCAGGGGCTATATTATCCAGGGGCTTATTCGATTTTAAACCCGGAACAGCATTTAGGATTTCGCTATAATCGGAGGCAAGACACACAGACGTCTTGCCTCACCATATGATTATTACATCTAAAGGGTGGTTAAATTTTAAGGGCCGATGTTGATTTTGAATAAAACACAAATTATTTAGGAAATTACTGTCATTTCTTTTTATTATGATAATATTGGTATGGTTCAATTATGTATGGAACAAAATATCGTCCAAATGGCCGCCGCGACCTCTGCGGCACACCTCTGAGGCATAATTGAGGTTCTATGCCGTTAATGTGCCGAATTATCTCATCCTTTAGCTCTTGAATTGTTGCTGGCTTATCGACGTAAACCTTTTCTTTCAAGTAACCCTAAAGAAGGAAGTCCAACGGTGTCAAATCACATGATCTTGGCGGCCAATTGACATCGCCACGACGTGAGAACACGGCCATTGGATTTGTTGCGCAAAAGAGCCATTGTTTCGTTTGCTGTGTGGCAATAGGCACCGTCCTGTTCTTCCAATTCGGGTCATAAAAAGTTCGTTATCATCTCACGATAGCGAACACCATTCACAGTAACTGCCTGACCGGCCTCATTTCGAAGAAGTATGGACGGATTACGTCGCCAGCCCATAAGCCGCACCAAACGAACTGGGCGAGCATGCACAGTTGTTTTCACATCTCCTACAGACCCGGTTTGCAGAAATTTGCGCACAATTCTCCCGATTGTGGACACATTCGGTCGATTATGCTGATTAAAAAACATCACGAAGTGCACGAAATGCATTTTGATTTGAACGCCCATTTTCGTAAAAGGCTTAAAAAACTTTAAGGCGTTGCTCGATTGTGTATCTTTCATGGTTCAAATTGAGTTCGTCTGAAATTGAGAAATGTAAAAATGAAATGCTGAAAAAAACTTGACGTTTAAGTGTGGTTTTCATTCAACATCAGCCCTTACAATTTAACCACCCTTTACATATGCTGCTCGCTACAGGACAGCATGGTAGAATAGTGCTGACGCCAAATTACCAGATGCTCAGATCGAGATGTTGTTAAAACCCCCTCGTTGTTTCTTAATGGTTTGGTTGTTGCAAAACCTTTTCCGTTGAGTTTTTTCGTGATGGCTTAAAGATTTTTGTGCATCACTTTTTATTAAATCATTTTGAAATTTGGCGTAGAGGTTATTTTTTTATACAAGGACGAGCTCCGCCATATTAGGAAAATATCGGTTCAGATTTATATAGATATCCCCCATTGTATATACACATCCCGTTTTGGTATGAATCGTGAAAAATTATTTAATTTTTACCCCTCTATTTTAAATGTAATCGTTTCAGATATTGAACAACTACAGATATTTGTGTTCCGACTTAAGCATTTCATTACTGGTTTTATTTACAGTTATTTTAACCGCGATAAATATGGGAGCGGTCAAGTTATTTACAAAATTCTCATTTCCAGAGCAATTGATTGAAATTTGGAATATTTTTGTGGTTTGTCTCAAAAATAATTTGTATATTCATATGATTCTATTCGGTAGGTGGCACTGAATTGTATTATTGTATCCGTTTATAGATCTCAGCGATGTAAAATTAATAACTTCTTAACAAAAATTGAAGATTTTTGGGTTGATTATTTTTGCTAATAAAACAAATACATTTTTTGTACACAGCATTGAGAATGAATTATCTGATCACAATTTTCTTAGCTGCCGGATATATTTAAATGTTGAGTGTGATGAAATTAACGAGTAGTATAGAACAAGCATCGATTATGTAAAATTTGGTCGGATTATAGATGTAGCTTTACCACAAATGCAAGGCATGTCACGTAGTTCTGATATGTGTAAAGAATTTATGCAAATTTTAACTTCTGCAGCAACACAAAGTACAGGTTCAGTCTCAAAATCTAAGAATATTCGTTTCAATGTGGCTCCTTGGATGACAGAGAATGTATATTCCTTAATATGTTACAAAAATCAACTTCTGAAAGCAAGGCGTATGAATAGAGGAAATTTCGGCATTAATGAACGCTTGAAGAGAATCAGTAGATTTATTAAAATATGTAATAAAAAACTCATGGATGATTATTATATGTTCATGTCGATCATGTGGAACAGATGTTAGGAAAACATGGGACTTCTTAAACAAAGAACTTGGTCGACGCATTAAACCTTTAAATGAATTAATTGGAGAAGATGGTAATATAATCATAAACGATGAAATAAAAGCAATTGCTTTTAACACATATTTTACTGATTCAATACACAGCCTAAAAGAAGCATTCCACATTACTCTGATGATGACATCAATATGTTCGGATCTTTAATTCCAGAAAGGAGTTGTTGGAATTTGAGCAGAGTAAGTCAATCAGATATTTTAAACATAATCGAGTCATTGAAGCTGAAGAAGAGTCCCGGATATGACAATATTACAACATTAATCCCAGAAAGGAGTTGTTGGAATTTGAGCAGAGTAAGTCAATCAGATATTTTAAACATAATCGAGTCATTGAAGCTGAAGAAGAGTCCCGGATATGACAATATTACAACAAAAATGTTAATTGTCAGGAAGGAACTAGTTGCAGATATATTGTTAAATATTTTTATTAATATGATTGAACATCATATTATTCTGATATAGGAAAAAAATGTTTCAATTGAAATAACTAATGTTAATATTATATAAATGTACTTATGCGTGTGATTAATACAGTATTTGCCATGAATAAAGAAATAAAGCTATATAATAAAAAAAAGTGGACTTATGTATGTCCAATATACATAGTTATGATAGTTTTCTTCCTGAAACCCGGATTATACATACATATGAAATTTTGAATGAAGTAGCAATAAATACAAAATCAATACACACCAAACAAGACGGGCAGGACAACGTCTGCTGGGATCGTCTAGTAGTTATATATACATATATTTTTTTAGGCGCTGCTCTCGAATTCAGATAATCTTTTAAACTATGCTTAGGAGTAGTTATAAACAAGTTGGGTCTAATAAGTAATCAGCTAAATCTATAGTGCTCCACTAATTCTCTTCAGATTCTAAGACGAACATCGTGCGGCGGTCCTAAATGAAAGCTAAAACTCGACGCCATTATTTTTAAAACACATAATATGAAATTTATTTAAATAAAAATTATAAAAATTGTAACAAAAATCAAAATTGCCTTAACTATTCATACGCATACGATCTATGGGACGACGTCCTTGTATGCGGAAGCGTTTTGACGAAGTATTCAAACTTTCTGAGGTTGGTGATGTTGCATCGGAGTTGTGTAATTGAGCCAAATAAGCTGATGTTGATTGCTCACTGGTAGTGAATGTACGCTTTCTTTTTAAAGAACTCATTTCATTTTCATCCATCAATGGTTTAGATCGCACCAAAGAACCTAGAAAAAATGTAAGTATAATCACAAAGTAATGAATATAGGGTGTTTTTTGACCTCTCCCCCTCCCACTCTTTCTTTACCTGCTATAGAAGCACATCTTTTGATTATGGAATTGGAATTGGCATCTGTTAGCACGGATGATTCATTTTGGGGTGAACAATTCGAATTCGAACCCTTACGTGAAGGTAAGCGCATTACAGAGCTCATTATAGACCAGAGACCCGTTTGTGATTGATTTTGTTTACCCTTTGGTTCTTCGATTTTTCGTAGAGGCTGTTTTACGGGCTCTTCGGGTGCAAACACCTCGTCCTCGATATCATCATAGTCATTTGCATCGAAAGTATCGGTGATATTTTCAATGCGGCTGAAGGCCGTGCTGTGTGCACACTCTTTTATGGAAGGTCTGCGTGGCGGAGAAAACCGGCCACTAAGATTTTGCTTGACTAAATGCTTTCGGCTTCGTATATCGGGGGAATTTCCATTTCTCTCCTGGGCTAAGCTGCCTTTTCTTAGTGGCGTTGCATTGGGGGTGAAGAAGACATCACATGGAGAATTGTGGGACTCACGCGAGTCTCTAGATTCTATTTTAGGAGTTTCAAATTTAATCAATTTCTTGTGTATAACAGCACCTGGAATACGTGTTATTGGTGTGATGGGTGGCATGGGATTGCAGACGGCATGTGTGGCCTCATCCACAGACTGTATTTGTTGTATTTGCTCTGTAGTAGCTGTTATAATTTCTACACTGCGGCATGATTTGAATACCGAACCGCTCGAACTATTCGATCCAGCCGATTGATATGACGAATTTGTGCTGCACGATGTATGCGGCTTGACAGAGTTTATGCTACCATTAGAACCACTGCCAGAAGACGACGATGACACACTGGACAGATGTTCCGTACGTGTTATAACTATTGATTCGGTGGTTAGTTTTTGTGCCGACAATAGTATCTTACGTCGCAAATTGGGTAAATCATTTCGTTGTAAACGTTGTTGTTCTGCGGAAATTTGATGCTGTGACGAATCTTCAGATTCGCTATGACTACGTCGAACGGCCGGCGAGAGACGTAAGTCAAGGGCTGGCGGGGCCGGCGATTGATGTGGCATAGCTCCACCAACGCCATCGCCCAAGTCTGGCGATGAAGTGGTATCAAACATTTTTTTACGCTGAAATGCCGTAGAGGAGCCTCTAACTGCTGTTGACGCTGCGGGTAAACCATGTTCGGCGAAAGCCTTTTGTATACTTTTCGACATGACTTGGCGCAGAGGCGTAACTGCGGACATTCTGGGACGTCCGCCGCCAACCTTACGGTAGCGATTTAATGGTTCGAGGGCTTGACTGCAATAAACCGGGAAATTTTATATTTCATATGGAAATGTATAATATAGTTTTTTTCCATTACGGGTGAAGGTATCCAGAAAATTGTCGAAATCCTCACAATTACAGAAGTACGAGTATATACCTCAGTATTTGTGAGGATTTCGAAAATTTTCTGGATACGTTCACCCGTAAACGAAAACAAATCTAAAAAATGAAAAACATCCTTTCCAAAAAATAGGCACATTTGGCAGGTGCTGTAAAGTAAATACGGCGATAAGTTGTGCAAGGAAAAATAATTCTGTTGAAATTTCTGTTTTTTTAGTGTCGAGGATTTGCTTACAGTCAATAGCCACTCACCAAGAGTTCGTATGGAAACTATAACAAAAGTAAACTAAGGATGACAATTTTAGGTAGGAGTGGATCCAGTCAAATTCAATAGATATATGCAAATTTCAACTAGGTTGGGGGAAATTTCAAAGAAATATACGAGTCAAAAATTTAAATCGGGAGGGGCCTTTGTTTTGGGCTATATCAAAACATAGACCTATGAAGACCGTTGTTCGTGTGAATGATTCCGGGCATAAATAAACTCGAATTACCAAATTTCTGCCCTAGCTGTATGTAAATGAGAACTACATACATATATGTATCATGAAATATTATCCAATTTCAATTCTAAGTAACATACAGCTATGTATAAGAAGTATATTTACCAAATTTAAGTATCTAGCTGCATTATTTTAGATTAAATGTATATAGCACGAATACAACAGATAGACGAATGGGGATGGCTAAATCGTCTTAGAATTTACGACGATGGGTGGTTCATCTACATAATGGTTTTTTTTTTTTTCAACATTATGTCAATATTCTTTTGTGGCGTACCGTGAAGGGTCGATGATATGCGAACAATCCATTAATGATTTAAGTCGAATTAATTAATTAATGATTTAATGCGAATATTGAGCAAGCCATTCGTGATATAGAGTCAGAATCCGTCACAAAGGTCTTGGGAATTTGGGTTGTTAGGATGCGCCACTTCAAAGCAGCCACAATAATTAAATGTTGTTCCACATGAAATTGGAATGTTTGAACTTTCGAATAAACCAATATACGCAAAAATTAGTTTTCGTTAATATTTTTAAATTTTTAAAAGAAACATGGATTTGGACCGCCCTTTTTAGGCCCTTTATTTCATTGTGAAAATAGCCGTGACAGGCACATGAATGAAATCGACTTCCATGGGAGTTCTTTCGAATAACTAATAAAATGACGTAAAATTGATTTTTGAAGAAAACCTTAACGTTACCTGAAATGCCCAAAGACGTAACCCTAATTTTTCAAACGCAATTTTTTCACACCATAAATATCATCGATACATTCTTGGGTGCGGCGTGAAAAAATTACGTTTAAAAAATCGATACTTTTCCTTTTATAACGACTTCGGGAAAACTCTTCTTTTTTTGTTGTAAAACTTGTTAATATAATACGTAAAGGAAAATACATACATACATAAATAATATAATCATTAATTTACCTGCTTGGCTGTGGCAATGCTGGACTTATTTCCGAATCGCTATTGTATATACTAGACATGTGGCCAGCACCTGTAGCATTAAATGTCTGTTCCTTTGGTTTGGCGAAAACCATCTCCAAATGTACAGGAGTTGATGTGGAGCGTATGACTTTACCCTTAACAGCCGATGCAACGCCTCCACAATGACTGCGTCGAATCGATGAGTTACTAATCGATGATATATTTTTGATCGAAGACACACTATCACTAATGAACTCCTCATGAGCTTTACTTTTGGCCTTCCAACGCATGTTAATGATTGAAATTGGTGTCATATGACTATCATTGAAGTCATGTCGACGCATCGGTGAAACTTGGGTGGATTGCATACCAGCCCTGGTGACGGTCACCTTTGACGCGTCATCTGTGTAGCAACTCTGATTGGAGGCCATAGATTCCAAAGATTGGCACACTTCTGAGGGACGCATACATTTGGTGAATTCCTTAAGATCATCAATGTTGTAGTACATTTTGGAGCATTTCTCACAACGCAAGGGTAAATGATGTGTCTCCAAATGCACCAACATTTCCGTATAGATTTCGCTTTGTAGAGGTAACGGACGTTTCTCACAAATCGGACAGAATAGATAGATTTCCTCGTAAGACAACGGTCTTTTTTGAACTCCACCGGGGTCACCACCTCCGGTGGCTTTAGGTATGACATTGCCGTCGCCAGTTTTAATAACAATGTCCGAAGTACCGCTGTTGTGTGTTGTTGCCGTTGTTGAAACGGTGGTGGAGCTCATGATAGTTTTGCGGACAACAATTGCGTGATTTTTTATTTCGTGCTTGTAGCGACATTTGGCACAACAAAAAACACTTTGACAAACCTTACATATGGCCTGTTTGGAGCAGCAGGTGGAGAGAAGAAAACAGATTTAGATAATTCCAAAAGATTATGTCCGTATACTGGACTTATCATGATCAAGGTTAACCAATGATTGGAAATGCATGTTGCATGTACAGACGCTAAACACAAATTTGTAAGACACGTACATTTGGATTCATCGAATAAATAAATATTATTTGCTACTCAGATAATATTTATTTATTTAGAATACTTTCAATTCTTACATCTTCCGGTAAACGCATTTTGATATTTTAATTCAACAACTTCTTACAAATCACATTTTCTCACTTGCACATATGCCTATAACGGTTTTTAAGACCTAAATGTTAACCCTAATACCCGTCAGCCAAAATATTATCTGTCACTCAACATATCACGAAATATGGTAACTTTCTACAAACAGAATAAAGGTCCAGTTAGGCCAACGTAACCGTAACGCCCCCGTTGCGTGACAAATCTGCTAATTTAATCTGACATTGATCGATTTTTGGTTGTGACAACCAATGTTTTATTCTTGACAATTTAAATTATATCAATAGACCAAAGATTATTATTGCATCGAATAATTGGTTACTACAACAGAAAAAATATTAATAAATAATCGTTTTTTTTTGGTTATCCCAATAATTTTCTAAATTTAGAATAATTAAATGTATTTTGGAAATACAACCGAAAGAATGGTTGCTGTTCTTTTGCTGATACATGACAAACAAAAAATAAAATTACTCGACATAAATAAATCTTCAACATTTTGTTCAAGAACGGTATATGTAGTCAAAAATACTTTCATGTGGATAATAATGTGTAGAATGCAGAATATGTTGTGCAAAATGTTTTACATAAATAAAAAAATAAAAGCAACAATCCTTAAATTGAAAGCACAGGGTTAAGCGATATTTGCATAAAAGTTTTGTGTTTTTTTTCGTGTAATAAAATTGGTGTCGAATATTTCCAGATCGCATAATAGTGATGAATTTGTGATATGGGATTTTTAATTTTGTTATGAATTGTTTGGTTTTTTGTTCAATAAATAAAATAAAAAATGATAAAAATTGTTTTTAGGTAATTGTCGGTAGTATATGACTGACAAATTGTCAGAACAACCAATTTTTATAAACAGTTGGTTGGCAACATAGAACAGATAAATTTAGCCACCGTAGTTGGCGCAACCAAATATGATTGTTGTCAACATGGAAGCAGAAGTATAGGTTAGGTTGAAGAGAGGAGACGTTTAAACGTCTCATGTCCATGGACATACACTTAAGCCAGTGGTTCGGCCTGTTGTGCGTTCCTTATTTATGATCTTTTTATACCTCACGAGTTACAGAAAATCGGTACTAGACACGAATTTTCTCAGTATCTTCCAGTCATATTCTCTGAGATGAGTCAAGTCTGGTAATATGTCGGACCCGAAATGTTGGGATCTTGCATGTGTGAAAGCCGGGCAGTGACACAGAAAATGTTCCATCGTTTCGATGTTTTCTCTGCATGCCCTGCATTCGTCGTTTCCTGCTAGTCCTATGCGATGAAGATGTGCTTGTAAGCTTGAGTGTCCCGTTAGAACACTCATCATCTTACTAATATCGATCTTGTTTAGTTTCAGAAGACTTCTTGTTTTCTTTTCATTTGGGTCACCCCACAGTATCTTTGAGGTTGCTCCTACTGTTGCGCTATTCCACACAGTTTTGTGAGCCATCTCTGCCCAGTGCTTCAACTCATCCTTCGTGGCTTCGAAAGGTTTCCAATTTTCCAAGTTTATTACTCGAAGTTCTCTGCCCTTTGAAGCCAAGCTGTTTGCACGTTCATTTCCAATCACTCCGTTGTGTCCTGGTACCCAGCAATTGACCATGGGCTGAGTAATCATTTATCGTTCTTTTACAGTCCAACACAGTTCTTGATTTGACCCTTTCCGATGTTATTGCTTTAATCGCCATTAGGCTATCTGTGAATATGTTGGCATATTTAGGCTTTGTCGTGTTACTGAGCCAGTTTACACACTCCGTGATTGCTCGAACTTCTGCTTGAAATACCGTGTTATGGTCAGGGAGGCGGAAGTGAAGTTCGACTTCTGGTTCATCAATAAAAAGTCCCAGACCCGTCCTTTCTCCTCGCTTGGACCCATCCGTGTAGCTGCTGGTTCCTGAGTACAACTATGTTTCAACAAACAGATGGTTTTTCATTACTATGAATTTGAATCCGTTCATGGTTCCCAAAGCATAACGAGTGCGAAAACTTTTTAGGGCAAGTGGGAAATGGTTTGATATTATTGTGTATCAACTGATGAGTCTTGTAAGTGGCTATGTTTTTAAAATTTCATATTACAAATGGCACATTTGTATTTGTTTTCCGGACCGCACATATTTGACTCGTTCGGCACGGGGTACTTTTATTTGCGATAGAAGACTGGACATTGAAACCGAGCCATTGCGCAACTGTTACTGGAGTAGTGTGTTGGATCAGTGAACAGGAATTGAGAACGAAAACTAAAAGAAATATTATGTAAAAGAAACAAATTGTAGTTTTTTGTTTGACAAGCACGTAATAAATAAAAGATTTTTATTCTGGAAGTTCTTGAGAGTATCCACAATTTCAAATTTCCAGCACTCTTTTCAAATACTGGCCAAAGTAATAATAAATATTCAATGAAGACAATGAATAATTAACAACGAGCACTTAAAAAGACATTTTCATCTTACTAATTTTGTGAACATAATTATACTTGGATAAATATTCAAACTAAGACGGAAAATGGTACATTTTTGAAATACATGGAAAGCTCGGGTAAACGAATACACATTTTTACGAAATGTGGTACCTACGTTACTCGAGCTATTATCTAAGATTTAATCTCTACTATGGACTTACCTCTTTCCACATAATTTGCAGTGCCACTTTTTACTTAAATGAACCTGATCCTTATGTCTCTTTAGGACATCTTGTCTGGCGTAACTCAAATAGCAAATGTTACATTGGACTTTCGCTTTTTCCGTGTGGCATGCCTTTGTAGATTATAGCCTTCACGATTACATTCGGGACATTTGTGCCTGCACGATCATATAGGCCGGTGGGGTGTAGTCAACTAAAGGGTCTATATAGCGGGAGTACTTGAAGAACAAAATGTGTATAATTGTTATTACAATAAAATAATGATTATGCATAATCCCATACCATATTCATCCGGCAAATCTTTCTGATTGAGAGACAGTCTCCAGTCTGGTAAAACTTTCTGTCAAAACATGGGCACAAAGACCCATGGTAAAAAACCAATGCGATTTATTATGCCACCGACGATTCTATTAATTTAAGCAAAATAATTTAGATTTATTAATTTCACGATATATATAATGATGTGAATCAGCAGTTATAACCGGTGTTCGCTATAAGCATAATCCCGTACTCTGTATCTTCGTCAAATTCTTCTTCTTTTTTGGAAGATAGTGTAAACGTCAAAATTAAAATACAAAAACCAAAAGATTTTAAGATAAAGTGTAAAAATTTCCATTAAATAAAAATGAGATTTTGTTATATCTGCCGTGAAAAAGGGGACAGAGCCACAAATTCTGCAAGAAGTAAATATACCCTTTTTACTGTCCCGGAAAATGTGGATGTGAGAAGAGGCTGGGTTAGCTTTATAGGGCAAACGATGGAGTCAGCCCCCATTAAATTCCGCCTTTGCAGCTTACATTTTGAAGGACGACCGATTAGAAGGTTGCCTGATGCTAAGACTATCCCAACTTTATATCGCAGTAAGTATTATACAGTGAAACTTGCTACGGTACAGTATCCATCAAGATAACAAAATTATTAGCTGTTGAGGAGGTAGTTGCTGTGGTGGCAGGGCAGCTGAAGCAGAGGTACCTTCTGTAGAGCCACTTGAAGTGGAGGCACTTGCTGTGGTGGCAGCAGAGGCAGCTGAAGCAGAGGTACCTTCTGTAGAGCCACTTGAAGTGGAGGCACTTGCTGTGGAGCCTGAGGCAGCTGAAGTGGAGCCAGCCAGTGGTGAATTAAGTGATGAACAGAAAAGAATGAGCCAGGTGTTTTATTTCACCTCTTCCTCTTATCCTCCTGAATTCGCGCTGTTGAATTTCAATTTGCCACCCTGGCAACAAATTTTGGATTGGATGCCGGTAATTAAACAAATTAAATATATCATATCATGTCACTATATCATATTTATAGGTAAAACATTTGATGCATAACATCGACCGAGATTTTTTCCGGCAGATCCATAATCGCACAAGTCATTTGTGCCCAACCGATCGTCTCGTGTGCCTGTCGTTTGACGAATTATGGGTCTACGATCAGGGGCGCATTGAGTGCAGAGTATTTTCCATCCAAGGAATTATAAATGGATGGGAAATGCTTATGTGCTATTACCCGTTGTACAGTGGAGGTGATTTAGCACCCGAGGAAATTTGTATACAACAAATTAGTGAGGTTGTAAAGGAATTAGAGGGTATCAATTTCGATGTGAGGATTGTATCCTGCGATTCCAAATATTTACTGAAAATACAAACCATAATTGAAGGGTATGCTATATTTAGATTGATTGATATTTACAATAGAAAAAAATTACAGCAAATCTTATTTAAAGGAGGAAATTAGTGGGATTGGAAAACCCCTATTTTTTTTAGTTGTCGATTATACACATGTTTTTAATAATGTGCGTAATTCGATGTTGGGAGGTTACTTACATCTCGACATCAAACATCAGTTTGTGGGAGAAGTGTGGCCAACTGAACTAAGCCGAAAATATTTAGAAATTGAACATTATCACACCGATACAGGTAAAGGCAGTTTGCAGTGGAGTAAGACATTTTTCCACCCATCAATAGGTAAGGGAAGAGGAGGGCCAGTAATAGATTTACTGATTTATTAATTTTCATGTTTTTATTTCCAGATCGAGCTCTGCAGGAAAAGAAATCTGCGAATTCTTTCGTTTTTCAGGCGCAACCGCAAAGTATTGTAATAACATGCGAATTTTATTCGAAAATTACAGCTATTTTGCATGATATTGATTTTTTTTCGTTTGATGCGAAAGTTAGTAGGAGTCAGTGGCAGTCACTCTACAATGTTTTGGTGGAAATGGACAGCTTCATTGCAACCCTGTTGGAAGGACAGAGATTACAATGGAATAATCTCAAAGAACTCCGCACAAATTTGAAAACTATAGCGGAGATTTCTAACCATATGTTTGATACGTATGATAATATTGATGAAATATCGATTGGAGCATGGAAAATCAATTTTATCATTTCAGGTAAATACAAGTGAAATAATTAATTTTACAAACAATAATTTAATTCTTTCTCAATTTAGATACGTAGACAGAAGTGAGACAACCAGATTATTGCGACATTTCATAAAATATTTAAGTAGTTTGCATCTCTTTACATTGTTTCGAGGGGAGGTGTAAAGCAAATACTATCCTTATCGCCCACAATGTTTGAAAGGGAAATTTAATATTTGGCCAACCTTTGAATGTGTAAATATGAAATATTTTATTCAATTTATGTTACTCATTAATTCAATTTGCAGGTGCCGTGAATAATATTATGATAATAAAAAAATAATAATAATGATAATGAAATCTCGTTTTAAAATTTCTAACCCAGAATTTTCACTCTTCTGTACTTTAAAAGTCACCTAAGGGCAATGATGACCTCGGATAAATGGAACAGATCTAGTCTTTTCTGAAAGTGCAAAATTTTTAGGAATAATTATAGAAGGAAACTGTTATTTAGACTTAACGTATTGGAACGTGTAAGGAAGGCCAATGTCGCCTTATATTCCTGCCACCCTAACCTAAGGGCAATGAGACACTAATTTATTTAGACAACGTTGCTCAGTTCTCGCGCAATAAAAATTTAATATTATTTTCGTACGTTAGAAGCGTCTTAAATGATACAAAGAATAATACTATACAAGGGAAAAACTATTTTGAATTCTAAGATTATGGATGATTTGGTCAGTAGTGAGCATTTTTCTTCCACTGCATTTCAAAATGAAAACAATTTACCACGTCATGGGATTTTCACATACACGATTTTTGTTATGATATATTGGTGGTAAATAATTAAAAGAAAAATTCAAAAATCTGAGATATTAAAAATATAGCGATTTGACGAAATAGCAACGTTTTTTGTCTCTCCTGAAAACTAGTAACGATATATTCTAGCTAGGGTGATCAAAAAACCGGTTATTTGGAAAATACGGTTTTCGGTTTCTTCGAAAATTAAGTTAACTCTAAAACCGGTTTTCGGTTTAACCGAAAATAAAAAACCGGTGAACCGGTTGTTTTCGGTTTTTTCTTTTTTAATAAAAATGCATTAATAATGCTTAAAATTTTGTTAGATGACGTGAAATAAGCGTAGTGCAAATTCAATTCGCAACCATATTCCAATTAAATTAAGATTTATTTGAAAATTGTATTGTAAACACTTCATATTTTTATTTATAATATGTAATTGTTCCGATTTCATTTATGATATAATGTTCAATTTTTAAAAAGATTTCTTTAAAAAAAATGATTATGATTTTTATAAAACTTGACTAATAGTAAAGATCAGCAAAATCTTAGCTTTTACCATCATATGAATGGCTCAAATGGCAAACCGATTATATACATATATGTAATATCAGTAGACAGAGATGAAAACTTGTCGAAATGTGAAACTGGACATATGTATTTTTATTTATACCTACATTTCAATTAGAAAGGATTGTTAATTAATTTCTATACGGCAATAATCACCTAGACCCTTGATAAAATATGCAGACGAAGTCTATAGTATAAATGCATACAAAACTGCATTTTGAAATCGATGGATATGCACCAATGATGTCAACGGTTTTTATATTGATGTGTTCAAAATTTTAGGTAGGTTCCTGTTTCAAAAATAATATTTTCATTAGCATTTCATAATGGTTTCAAAAAACCGAAAAGTCGAATAAACCGAGTTGAAAAAACCGACGGTTCGAGTTATTCGAAAATGCAGAAAATCCGAAAACCGATAGGCGGTTTAAAGAGAAACCGATTAACCGGTTAACCGGTGCGGTTTTTGATTACCCTAATTCTAGCCAATAAGAAGTTCATTTTAGCTTAAATACTTCTGTTTTACTCACTTCACCAATTAATAACAATTAATATTTTTTATTAATATTTTATTAATATTTCTTTATTAATATAAATATTTTTTTATTAATATTTCATTATTATTTCATTATTAATATTAATTTTTTATTAATAATATTTTATTAATATGTATTTTATTAATATTTTAATAACATTTTATTAATATTTTAATAACATTTTATTACTATTTTACTATTTTAATTAATTATAATTAATTATATTTTCATTAAGTAAATAGAACAAGTTAACCTTCCTGCAAGTAGCCATGAACCCCGTAGCATAAAATTTTTACTATTGCAATTTCAGCTAGGATTCTTTGCATTGGGCTCATCTGCTGCAAGCGGGACACTGTAAAAATATCAAAATCATCATTTAACATTTGGGGCTGTTGCAATTGGGGGTGTTGATTCGGCTGCAATTGGGGGAGGATCTCTTCCTGTTGCTTCGGCTGCTGCAATTGGGGGTGTTGATTCGGCTGAAATTGGGGGAGGATCTCTTCCTGTTGCTGCTGTTGCAATTGGGGGTGTTGATTCGGCTGCAATTGGGGGAGGATCTCTTCCTGTTGCTTCGGCTGCTGCAATTGGGGGTGTTGATTCGGCTGCAATTGGGGGAGGATCTCTTCCTGTTGCTTCGGCTTCGGCTGCTGCAATTGGGGGTGTTGATTCGGCTGCAATTGGGGGAGGATCACTTCCTGTTGCTTCGGCTGCTGCAGGGTGTTGATTCGGCTGCAATTGGGGGAGGATCTCTTCCTGTTGCTTCGGCTGCTGCTGCAATGGAGGGGGGGGAGGGAGAAAATATTTCCGCCATCATGAAATCCAAGTCATCTCCTTGTTCATGTGGGGAAATCTCTTCTTCCTCTCTGCCTTCATTCTGTGCCTGTGGGGATGAAATTGAAAGAAAAGAATTAAAAAAATGTAAATTTAACGTTATATAAATAAAAAAAAGTCAATACATGTTCGAGTTTGTTTTCGTACGAAGTTGGACCTCATATTTTTGTAAACCTTTAAAACTTCCTCCGTGTCTCTTTTCGTATGGCAGGGAGGGAGCTCCTTCGCTAATTCCCGAAGAACTTCTTCCCTCCTCGTAATTCTTTCCCGCAGTCCATGACCACTTTTTTTGAAGTCGTACACATAGGGACTGGAAAGACACGCGAGTAAAAATTTTCTGTACTTCTCTTCGACGTATTTCATCATTTTAAATAAATTTTTGTTTTCAAAATTCATGTTAGAGTATTTATGAAAAATGACAAATAATTATAGCCTACTTAGTTTGAAATTTAAAAATATTTTCAAAAAATTTCAAAATAGCCGTAGGCAAAAACGTGAAACTACATACACTCATACATACATACATGCAACTACCTACATACTCATACTACATACATACACACACGTACCATACATTTTTGTTTTTTGATACACATTTTCTGAAGAGTGAAGAAACTTTATTACTTCACTTTGTCTTGGGCATCAGCAGCCATTTTTTTTTGTCGATACACATTTTCTTGCTATGGTGGGGGGGGGGGGAGTCAAACAAGAGTGAAGAAGCTTTATTACTTCACTTTATTATTACTTTGGCATCAGAAGCCATTTTTTTTTTCGATACACATTTCTGATACACATTTTCTTGCTTAGGTGGGGGGGGGGAGTCAGACAAGAAGATATATATATATAGTGAAGATATATTACTTCACTTTGTCTTGGGCATCAGCAGCCATTTTTTTTGATAGACATTTTCTTGCTTAGCTTGGCGGACATACATATGTACATTCAACTACCATACCATACAACATACCTGACTACCGCAAATGTTGATCGGGGAACTCGACTTTTCTTCCTTACATTTGCGTGGTACAGCCTTTTTTGTTTTTTAATACACATTTCATACACATTTTCTTGCTTAGCGTGGCGTGGTACAGCCTTTATTTTTTTTATACAAATTAGGGTATAAAAACGATTGGATCTAAAGAGCCAAATCGGATGAAACATATATATGGGAACTATAGCTAAATCTTTACCGATTTTCTTCAAATTCAGCAATGTTGGTTCATGGATCAAGAAACTCTACCATTCTAAATTTCAAAACGATTGGATGTAAAATACAGCTTCTACAGGACTAAAGGGCCAAAGCGGATGAAACATATATATGGGAGCTACAGCTAAATCTTTACCGATTTTCTTCAAATTGGGCAATGTTGGTTTATGAATCAAGAAACTCTACCATTCTAAATTTAAAAAGGATTGGATGTAAAATATAGCTTCTATAGAACTAAAGGGCCAAATCGAACGAAACATATATATGGGAGCTATAGCTAAATCTTAACCGATTTTCTTCAAATTCGGCAGTGTTGGTTCATGGATCAAGAAACTCTACCATTCTAAATTTGGAAATGATTGGATGTAAAATACAGCTTCTACAGGACTAAAGAGAAAAATCGGACGAAACATAAATATGGGAGCTATAGCTAAATCTTAACCGATTTTCTTCAAATTCGGCAATGTTGGTTCATGGATCAAGAAACACTACCATTATAAATTTCAAAATGATTGGATGTAAAATACAGCTTCTACAGGACTAAAGAGCAAAATCGGACGAAAGATATATATGGGAGCTATATCTAAATCTGAACCGATTTCAACCAAATTCAATAGCGATCTTAACAGCCGCGAAATACTCTAAACTGCAAAATTTCAGAACGATCGGAGTGAAATTGCGACCTGTAGTCGACGAACAACTTTACATGGACAGACGGACGGACATCGGTAAATCGACTCAGCTATCGACACTTAACTGCCCGCAATGCGTTTGAGTGACGAATTTAACATGGGGATGTAATTGGAGGTAGTCGTATGTGAATATGTAATCGGTTGTGGATCAAAGGGTGCGATCCCCTGCATAACTAGTGACAGCTGGGTAGTTACCCAAACTTTTCGCTGGCGAAGCAACTGACGATTTTTGATCAGGGGTTACCTAAAATACTGCAGGGCAGGTATCGGCACACTCATACAACCATAAACAAAAATTTTCCCTCTCTCAATGTAAACTAAATGAATTATTTTATTCTCATTCAATGTGTGAGAGGAGAGAACCGCCCATGGGCGCTGTTTTGCCGATCTCTGGTATAAGCATGTGCATTTTTTCCTTTTTGCTTTTCTTGAAAACAAACACGAGTTTAAATTAGAATCAATAAGCAATTAAATGGAATAATGCCGACTTAGAAAATAGTTAATTTAAATTGCAGAATGGAAATATGGTTGAAGATCATTGTGCTAATGTTATAACTAAATAAATTATTTATTTTGTGTTGATACGATGGCGATGCTTGTGAGGTATCAGAAGCCAGGGTAATACAATGTTACAAATAACAAAATAATTTCCTACTGTTGTACGAATATAAATAAATTAAATGATGTTTTGATGAACCAAAAAATATGTTTTATTATTATTTTTAAGGATTTACATTATATTTGTGGACATATATAAATTATACTTCCATCCATAAACGGATTTTCTTCTTCCAACTCCTATGGCTGGCAAGAACTCTCTATGTTCTTTACAACCATTTAAAAACGAGATCACAGGCACTGCTCAATACCATTGTCCTACTGCTTCGGTAGCTTTTGCCGTCCACAAAGTTTTTCCAGGCTTTTCGTCACTATTGTTCTAAACATACAAACGTAAATGTACATAAGTAATTATAAGACAAATTCCACATTATTACATATAGTTACATGCCCTTCCAGTGTTTTGCACTTTTTTGCTTTGCTATCCAATCGGAATGTCGCTCTTCTTCTCAATATACATAATTATTTTCTGTTCCAAAGCTTTGCATTAGTTTTCATTCAGATAATTTAATTTTGTATTCTTTATTAGGAAAATTTATCGCTAGGATTGACAACAATTGAATTTCTCGCGGACAAACATGAATATAAATAAATAGGAGTGAAATGCTGGCGGCATTCAATTTGTTGCGGCGTTCAATGAATTTGTAGCGGCGCAAAATGTCAATTTCTCACGTTGAAAAAACATAGTACCACAAATGAAAAATGTTCACTCATTTTATCACAACTTTGATTTTTGTATGAGATTTCAGCGTGAAACCGGAACATAGTACCGTGCTTTAAGCGATATTTGCATAAAAGTTTTGTTTTTTTTTCGTGTAATAAAATTGGTGTCAAATATTTCCAGATCGCATAATAGTGATGAATTTGTAATATGGGATTTTTAATTTTGTTATGAATTGTTTGGTTTTTTGTTCAATAAATAAAATAAAAATTGTTTTTAGGTAATTGTCGGTAGTATATGACTGACAAATTGTCAGAACAACCAATTTTTATAAACAGTTGGTTGGCAACATACAACAGATAAATTTAGCCACCGTAGTTGGCGCAACCAAATATGATTGTTGTCAACATGGAAGCAGAAGTATAGGTTAGGTTAGGTTAGGTTGAAGAGAGGAGACGTTTAAACGTCTCATGTCCATGGACATACACTTAAGCCAGTGGTTCGGTCTGTTGTGCGCTCCTTATTTATGATCATTTTATACCTCACGAGTTACAGAAAATCGGTACTAGACACGAATTTTCTCAGTATCTTCCAGTCATATTCTCTGAGATGAGTCAAGTCTGGTAATATGTCGGACCCGAAATGTTGGGATCTTGCATGTGTGAAAGCCGGGCAGTGACACAGACAATGTTCCATCGTTTCGATGTTTTCTCTGCATGCCCTGCATTCGTCGTTTCCTGCTAGTCCTATGCGATGAAGATGTGCTTGTAAGCTTGAGTGTCCCGTTAGAACACTCATCATCTTACTAATATCGATCTTGTTTAGTTTCAGAAGACTTCTTGTTTTCTTTTCATTTGGGTCACCCCACAGTATCTTTGAGGTTGCTCCTACTGTTGCGCTATTCCACACAGTTTTGTGAGCCATCTCTGCCCAGTGCTTCAACTCATCCTTCGTGGCTTCGAAAGGTTTCCAATTTTCCAAGTTTATTACTCGAAGTTCTCTGCCCTTTGAAGCCAAGCTGTTTGCCCGTTCATTTCCAATCACTCCGTTGTGTCCTGGTACCCAGCAAATACGCAATTGACCATGGGCTGAGTAATCATTTATCGTTCTTTTACAGTCCAACACAATTCTGGATTTGACCCTTTCCGATGTTATTGCTTTAATCGCCATTTGGCTATCTGTGAAGATGTTGGCATATTTAGGCTTTGTCGTGTTACTGAGCCAGTTTACACACTCCGTGATTGCTCGAACTTCTGCTTGAAATACCGTGTTAATGTCAGGGAGGCGGAAGTGAAGTTCGACTTCTGGTTCATCAATAAAAAGTCCCAGACCCGTCCTTCCTCCTCGCTTGGACCCATCCGTGTAGCTGCTGGTTTCTGAGTACAACTATGTTTCAACAAACAAATGGTTTTTCATTGCTATGAATTTGGATCCGTTCATGGTTCCCAAAGCATAACGAGTGCGAAAACTTTTTTGGGCAAGTGGGAAATGGTTTGATATTATTGTGTATCAACAGATGAGTCTTGTAAGTGGCTATCTTTTTAAAATTTCATATTACAAATGGCACATTTGTATTTGTTATCCGGACCCAACATATTTGACTCGTTCGGCACGGGGCACTTTTATTTGCGATAGAAGACTGGACATTGAAACCGAGCCATTGCGCAACTGTGTAGTGTGTTGGAGTAGTGTGTTGGATCAGTGAACAGGAATTGAGAACGAAAACTAAAAGAAATATTTAGTAAAAGAAACAAATTGTAGTTTTTTGTTTGACAAGCACGTAATAAATAAAAGATTTTTATACTTGAAGTTCTTGAGAGTATCCACAATTTCAAATTTCCAGCACTCTTTTTAAATACTGGCCAAAGTAATAGCTTCAAAAGTTAGATCTCGGGAGGTGGTTCTATATGTACATATATATTGAGAATAAATATTCAATGAAGACAATGAATAATTAACAACGAGCTCTTAAAAAGACATTTTCATCTTACTAATTTTGTGAATATAATTATACTTGGATAAATATTCAAACTAAGACTTTCCATGAAATACATGGAAAGCTAAGATTTAATCTCTACTATGGACTTACCTCTTTCCACATAATTTGCAGTGCCACTTTTTACTTAAATGAACCTGATCCTTATGTCTCTTTAGGACATCTTGTCTGGCGTAACTCAAATGGCAAATGTTACATTGGAATTTCGCTTTTTCCGTGTGGCATGCCTTTATATGCCTTTGTAGATTATAGCCTTCACGATTACATTCGGGACATTTGTGCCTGCACGATCATATAGGCCGGTGGGGTGTAGTCTACTAAAGGGTCTACCTCACGTCATATAGCGGGAGTACTTTGAAGAACAAACTGTGTATAATTGTTATTACAATAAAATAATGATTATGCATAATCCCATACCTTATATTCATCCGGCAAATCTCTCTGATTGAGAGACAGTCTCCAGTCTGGTAAAACTTTCTGTCAAAACATGGGCACAACGACCAATAGTAAAACTACCAATGCGATTTATTATGCCACCGACGATTCTATTAATTTAAGCAAAATAATTTAGATTTATTAATTTCACGATATATAACAGGTGGCGCAAAAGTAACCTTTCGATGTTTTTGGCTGTAATTTAAAAAATTATTGGTCAAATAAATAGTCAGCAATATTCCGCGTTCTGGAGCAGTGTAGCGTAACATTGTTTATTAACGTGTATTTCGCATGTGTTTACTACACAAATGTCAAAACAGAACTGACATTAGGGGCATCGCAAAATTTATAGCATTTTCTGATAGGAGGATTACTTTTGCGCCACCTGCTATAATGATTTTGTGATTTTTTGTGCGTGTGAATCAGCAGTTATAACCGGTGTTCGCTATAAGCATAATCCCGTACTCTGTATCTTCGCCAAATTCTTCTTCTTTTTTGGAAGATAGTGTAAACATCAAATTTAAAATACAAAAACCAAAAGATTTTAAGATAAAGTGTAAAATTTCCATTAAATAAAAATGAGATTTTGTTATATCTGCCGTGAAAAGGGGGACAGAGCCACAACTTCTGCAAGAAGTAAATATACCCTTTTTACTGTCCCGGATAATGTTGATGTGAGAAGAGGCTGGGTTAGCTTTATAGGACACACGATGGAATTCCGCCTTTGCAGCTTGCAGGACGACCAATTAGAAGGTTGCCTGATGCCAAGATGATTCCAACTTTATATCGCAGTGAGTATTATACAGTGAAACTTGCTAGGGTAGAGTATCCATCAACATAACAAAATTATCAGCTGTTGAGGAGGCAGCTGCTGTGGTGGCAGCTGAAGCAGAGGTACCTTCTGTAGAGCCACTTGAAGTAGAGGCACCTGCTGTGGAGCCTGAGCCTGTCGTTTGACGAATTATGGTTCTACGATCAGGGGCGCATTGAGTGCAGAGTATTTTTCATCCAAGAAATTGTAAATGGATGGGAAATGCTTATGTGCTATTACCCATTATACCGTGGAGGTGATTTAGCACCCGAGGAAATTTGTATGCAACAAATAAGTGAGGTTCTAAAGGAATTAGAGGGTATAAATTTCGATGTGAAGATAGTATCCTGCGATTCCAAATATGTAATGAATATACAAACCATAATTGGAGGGTATGCTATATTTAGATTGATTGATATATACAATAGAAAAAAATTGCAGCAAATCTTATTTAAAGGAGGAAATTAGTGAAATTGGTAAAGCCCCCATTTTATTAATTCTCGATTATACAGATGTTTTTAATAATGTGCGTAATTCGATGGTGGGAGGTTCCATACATCTCGACATCAAACATCAGTTTGTGGGGGAAGTGTGGCCAACTGAACTAAGCCGAAAATATTTAGAAATTGAACATTATCACACCGATACAGGTAAAGGCAGTTTGCAGTGGAGTAAGACATTTTTCCACCCATCAATAGGTAAGGGAAGAGGAGGGCCAGTAATAGATTTACTGATTTCTTAATTTTCATGTTTTTATTTCCAGATCGAGCTCTGCAGGAAAAGAAATCGGCGAACACTTTCGTTTTTCAGGCGCAACCGCAATGTGTTGTAAAAACATGCGAATTTTATTCGAAAATTACAGTTATTTTGCACGGTATTGATTTTTTTTCGTTTGATGCGAAAATTAGTAGGAGTCAGTGGCAGTCACTCTACAATGTTTTGGTGGAAATGGATAACTTCATTGCAACCCTGTTGGAAGGACAGAGATTACATTGCAATAATCTCAAAGAACTCCGCACAAATGTCAAAACTATGGTGGAGATTTCGAACCATATTTTCGATACATATGAAAATATTGATGAAATATCGATTGGAGCATGGTCCTCGATAGGATTAGAAAATCAATTTTGTCATTTCAGGTAAATACAAGTGAAATAATTAATTTTACAAACAATAATTTAATTCTTTCTCAATTTAGATACGTAGACAAAAGTGAGAAAACAAGATTATTGCGACATTTTATAAAATATATAAGTATATTGGCGTCGCTGTACGAGGGGAGGTGTAAAACAAATACTATCTGTTTATTACTTTCAATTATTTTCTAATACTACATTCAAATTTCTTATGTCCTCAAATCTTCATGCTTTGTTTATGTAGTCATTACTCTCATTTTACAAATATATTTATTTTCTATTCCTTCGTTGCCCTCTTGTTTGTTTACCAATTCGGTCATATGTACGTACATACATGTGTGTATGTATGTGCGTAGCCCTTTGATATACATTGTATGCAGTTTAATAACGGCAGTCTCTTCTTTTGGAAAATAAGTTGTAAAGGGCGACGAAGGCGAAAGCTGAGTTCAGTTCGAATGTTAATACGGAGTAAACAAATTGTTTTTAAGCGAAACGCCATCGAATTAGCTAAATATTAAATAAATAATTAAATAAATGAAAATAAATTCAAAGTGTTTTTGATATAAAGGCAGCTAGGAAAAGTTGTTTGTTTCGGTTCGAACTTAACGCTATCCTTATCGCCCACTATGTTTGAAAGGGAAATTGAATATTTGACCAACCATTGAAAGTGTAAATATGAAATATTTTATTCAATTTATGTTACTCATTAATTCAATTTGCGGGGGCCGTGAATAATATGATAATAACAATAATAATAATAATAATGATAATAAAATAATAATAATGATAATAAAATAATAATAATGATAATAAAATAATAATAATAATAATAAAATAATAATAATAATAATGATAATAATAATAATGATAATAATAATAATAATAACAACCCCGCGGACCCCAAGTTAATCACGGTTGCGTCTGACTCATAATGAGCGGCAACCAGGTCAGCGTCTGTTCCCCATGTCAGGGGCGGCTGTTTCCACACGTCTTTCGGGTAGGTAGATGTGAATAAAAAATACCCAAAACCCCAACAATTAATATGGAGCAACAAAGAAACAACATAAACACAAACAACAATCATGAACAACCACTAAACCAACAAAGGGCACTCATTATCAGAAGCCCGCCTGCGACCCGCGCTTCCTCTGTACCAAGGCAGAGGACCGAAAACGCAGGGCTGCCACGGCGTAGAATCAAATGGACCCATGACATGAACGTGTCCGTTCTAAAAGCCTACTTTAAGGCAACACGCAATGAAAGCTTGACTGGCTACAGGCAGCAAATGCATATGAGCAATGCAGAATTAAATCACCTAACGCAACAAAATCTAGCCGATAGAAGAGCTACGATTGTTAGAAATAACCTAATACCTATAACACTACAGGAGGAAATCCGGCAAAGTGTTATAAATGAGAACAATCAGCAAAATAATCAACAGAATAACCAATCCCTCACACAACAAGAACCTCCACACAGTATATTACAAATAACACCAACACCGAAATAGAAACACAAACCACCGAACACAACGACTTAAATGGAGAAATCCCGATAAGTCACCATAACACACAAGGCGACGATTTAATTTCAATAGTTAAATCAATATTCAATGAAGCAAAAATTAAGTTCATGGAAATGAACCCTGAAAATAGACCCTACTTACCAAAACAAAAACCAAATAGAAGAATGTCCCAAATCACGTCAATAGTTAACACAGAAATACTACCAGCAGAAATCCCCATAGACCCTAGTTATAATCAATTAATCGGAATAATGTACTGCAGTGCATACACAATAACACAGTCAATGAGACATCAAAAGAAAAACATTAGGAATCACAATGATCAACAGGAGAACATAACACCAAATACCCCTAAAAGAAAAGAGAAAACCAAGACAACAACTAACCAAACATCTAAACCACGCTGGCAAGTCAGACTTCAACGCAAAATTGAAGAAATCACACAAGATCTCGGCTTCATCACAAGCTACATAAACAACAAAACAGGAAAAAGAACCAGAAATAAAATCAATAAAATTAAACGAAAACATAACACCCACACCCAATATGACCCACCAAACCGTACAATAGAGCAAATACGCGATACTATCAAACAGAAGCTAGCAAAATACACAGAAAGACTTAGAAGTTACACAAAAAGCTACAATAGAACAACACAAAATAAACTTTTCAAAAATAACGAAAAACAATTCTATAACACAATCACAAAACCCCCTACCGCAACAACAGACCAAGGCTGCACTTTGATATAGCCCAAATAGAATCCTTCTGGAAAGCGATATGGAGTCAAGAGGAAACACATAACCACAATCCGAACTGGATAGATTCAGTGCGGGAAAACACCGTACTTAACGCCCCAATGAACACAAGCACTATCAACCAAGACATTTTCGGGAAAGCTATAAGAAAACTCCATAATTGGAAACAACCAGGCTGTGATAAAATACACAATTACTACTATAAATACCTCACTACGTTGCATGATCACATGATCAAAGTATTCAACAATATAATAGCAGACCCAAATACAATCCCCAAATAGATGTGTGCTGGAACCACGTACCTAAAACCAAAAGTCGACCAGCCAACATCAGGCTCACAATTTCGACCCATAACGTGCTTAAATACAGGATATAAAATCTTCACGTCTTGCATCGCCATCCAGATCGCCGAATACTGTGAAAACAACAACATTATCGCCGAAGAACAAAAAGGATGCCGACAAGGCACAAAAGGATGCAAAGATCAACTTATTATAGATAGTGTAGTGACTAATCAAGCAATAAAAAACAGGAAAAATCTTTATACAGCCTTCATAGACTACCAAAAGGCATTCGATTCAATCCCACACTCATGGCTCTTAGAAGTACTACATAAGTATATATCAAATTGACCCCAACATAATAAACTGCATTAAAAACCTAATGAAATCCTGGGTAACTACCCTACATATCAGAGAGGGAATCGTAAATATAGTATCACAGCCAATAAAAATTCAGCGAGGCATATACCAAGGCGGCTCTCTAAGCCCTCTTCTATTCTGCCTAGGACTAAATCCCCTGTCACTTCTTTTACAATACAGCCAATACGGCTACAAACTGAAGACAACTGATCCATACAACCAAATACTTCCTCATATCAGCAACATCATCAACCTTATATAAAACAGTAGTAAAAACTGACGATAACCTCACACCATTAAACCTAAAACACAATAGCAACATACAACCAACTACAATAGAAAATTTAATAGTCAAGTGGAAATCAAAACCACTGCATGGAAAATACCCAAATCTTATTAGCCAACAACACATAGACTTTGACCAGACCAATAACTGGCTCAAATACAGTAACATATTCTCGGAATCAGAGGGTTTCATTATAGCCATCCAAGATGGAGTAGTAAATACGAAAAACTATCGGAAATATATAATCCACGACCAGTGTTGCCACACGAGAAATTATTTTCCGACCAAAATTTTCCCAAAAACCGACCAAAATCCGTTGTACCCGACCAATTTTATAAAATCAAAGTTTTCGATATTTTGTATAGTTTGACGACATTTATAAGTCGTCAATAAGGCAAATCTTTTTTGACCATTATGTAGGGGATATAAAGGGTGTCCCAAGAAGAGCGCAATTTTTTAATTTTAAATAAAACACAGATATTTAAATCGTGAAACTTTATTATATCGTAAAAAAAAAAATTTAAAAATTGCGTTCTTCTTGGGACACCCTTTACAAAAGTGTACAATGAGATCCATTACTAATGGAAATAATTGCACCCCAAAATATAATTATTTATTACAAAGGCGCTCAGAATTTAAATTGGATGGGACTTCTATTTGGTGCTATATCAAATCATGGTCCTACGATGATCCTTGTAAGTGTGAGTAGTTCTATGTAAACTTAGACGCATGTTGCAAAATTTCTTCCCAACTACTTGAAGTATGATGTAAAGAAATAAAATCGGTTAGGATCCTTCTATGGGGACTTTATCGTAACATGGACAGATATGGTCCATTTTCAACCCCAAACAACTACTGGTAAATTCTAGTGGCTAAAAGTCAATTTATAAATTGCAAAAATAATGTGCAATATTGAAAAAAGAATTGTGCAGTTAAAACTAATTTTAACTGTATTTTCTTTGGTTCTACGTTGGTTCAACCAAAAACAAGTTAAAAAAAGAATATCAGAACATAAATCAGATCTGAAAATTCGAAAAACAGTTACCGAAACCTCTTTGATGATATTAACATCAATTTCTGTTTAATAATTGTAGAACATACCTGATGAAGCAATTCAAGGAAATTGCGAAATATCGGAAAAATAAAATTTAAATTTTAATAAAAAACTATATTATAAATTCAAATTTGACCTCGAGCTTGACTATAACTTAAACAAATATGGATATTAAAAAGGTCGAACAAAATCAAACTAATGAAAATATTTTCTTTCTGTTTCCACATTTCAAGTTTATTTCAACTTTTTTTAAATTTTAATTCACATTTTAACAAATCTTTGTGAATTTGTATTGATTTTTTTTTTAATTTATGTTGGACGCCTAAAAAGAAATAATACGCTGAAGATGTATGACCTAGTTTGTGACAAATAACAAAATTTTTCAAGAAAGGATAAAAGGTTTATTAACAGATTTCAACGTCAAAAATAATTTGTAACTTCCATCATTTATGACTAAAGACTGTGAGTTCTAAAACAGAATAGTAAGGACTTTTGTTATTTGTAAGATTTTAAAAGTTGAAAAATTCAGTGATGTTCCCAGATTAACAAAATTTTAGCAAAATACCAGAAGTAGACCACACTGTAAAGACATACAGGGTGGCTGATATGTAAGGCAACAAAGTAAAGTATATTTTTTAAATTTTATTGTTCAAAAGCAAAAAATGTCGGAAATAACATAAAATTTTAGAAACAGTTTAGATTTGTTCGAATTGGCCACCTTTGGCACGAATTATGGCCTTCAAACGTCCGACAAAGCCATCACACGCTGCACGAAAGTGGCTCTGCGGTATTTTGGCCCATTCCCGGCGAAGCGCCGTCTTGAGATGATCGATACTTTGGTATTTTTTAGTGCGAACCTTACTCTCTAAAATGCCCCAGGCGCAAAAGTCCAACGGATTGAGATACGGAGATCTTGGTGGCCATTGTGCGGTAGAAATGAAGCGAGGAACCTCCTTTTTAAGCCATTCTTGGTTGACGCGTGCTGAGTGCGATGGTGCTGAGTCCTGTTGGAATGTCCATGGTCTGCGGCCGAAATGTTTGTCTGCCCAGGGCTTCAATACTGTCTTTAGGACATTTTCCCGATAATATTCGGCATAATATTTTGACCCCATGGTCGATGAGCGGGGAGCGACTTCGGCCGTTACGGCGGCCCACACCATTACCATCGGCGGCGCTTGAGTTCTGGTGGCCAATCGAAGGTGTAAATTTTCAACTGACCTCTTTGGCAAGTAAACCCGATCATTTTGTTTGTTCACAAACTGCTCAATTTGGAATGGCTTCTCATCGGAGAAAACCAAATTCGGTAACTGGCCACTTTCGTGCAAGCGAAGCAACTCCTTGGCTCTTTCCAGTCTAACTTTTTTTGTGCATCTGTGAGCTCTTGCACTTTTTGGAACTTCAATGGCTTTAGTCCAAGCTCATTGCCACTTGTGTTTTTCCATCCAAATATAAAGCAATCACACTATCACGCTTGAACTCCATCACGAATAACTTTTTTTCTGAATGCAATATATAAAAATTCTTTTGTAAGCTTGTAAACAATAAAATGAACTGTCACTGAAATAAATCTGTCAGCTTTCAGACTAGCGGTTTAGAAATGATAGCAACCTGGAGTTGGTTGCAATACATATCAGCCACCCTGTATGTAAGTCGTGCAGAAAGGTCAAATCAGTTTGAATAATATATGAATGTATTACATATATCCAAATGTTCCTGTTCTGTATTTCATTGTTCCATGAACTGAACCCAGTTTCTAAAATTGTTTCTTTGAACACTAATGGAAAAATTCCGCAATTATGGTGAGATTTATGAGCTAAAATTTCGGCTTCAATCTACTCTCGGCATACAGAACAGAAGTGAAAGAAATAATTCTTTCCGACAAGAACAAACCACATTCCCGGTAAACGAAATTTTCTTGCCGTGCCTAAATTATTATTTTAAAGTAATTTACTTCGATATGTATTAATCGCCTAATTATTTTGTATTATACTACAACTTAAATATTCGAGAATAAAACCGACCAAAATTTAGTTGGTCCGACCATCCGACCAAATTTGGTCGGAAATTACCAAAACGGCAACGCTGTCCACGACAACAGCTTAATAGACGACAAATGTCGAGATGTGGAGGGCCCTCCGAAACTACATCTCACCTACTCAACAGCTGTACAACACTTACACCAAACCACTACAAGCAGAGACATGACAATGTTGGAAAAATAATATATATAAAAATCCTGAAACAACTACACATAAAGGAAGAGACAACACAATACTATAAATACAACCCAAAACCAATAATAGGGAACGAACGATATACTATATACTGGGATAGGTCAATCCTCATAAACAATCCTCCAGACACAAATGCCCCAAATAGACCAGACATGGTAATTATAGACAAACAGGAACATACTGCAAAAATCATAGATTTCGCAGTACCACGCGACAACAACATAACAGAAACAATCCGAACTAAAAAATCGAAATATCGCCAACTCGCAGAATATTTAAAGAATACCCAAAACCTTACCAAAGCAGATATAATTCCAATAGTAATCAGTTCAATGGGAACAGTACCCAAGGAAACTACCAACGCAATCGGAAAACTAAACCTGCACCAGAAGATAATAACAGAGATACAAAAAGCAGTACTCATAAAAGCGGTGTCAATAATGAGGGAGACACTAGGAGAACATGGATTATGTCCCCACAGAGCGCAACCTTTGGTCATCGACCCGGTGCGTGAATTCCAGCAAAAGCTGAGAATGTATAATTCAATAATAATAATAATAATAAATAAAAATATACCTCTACCAAAGGTAACAATCTTGACGCGATGTAGAGGCTTAGGTTCTGTTCTTGTTTTAAAATTAATATGTTGATATCTAGTTAATCTCTAAAACAAGATCAGGGCGACTAAAGGTTACCTGTTGTTCATCTCGGACATGAAATCTCATTTTAAAATTTCTAACCCAGAATATTCACTCTTCCTGTACTTTAAAAGTCGTCTAAGGCAGCGATGGGCACCCAATACTTCTACAAAGTGTTTATGTATGTGTGAGAAGTGTTAACACTCTCTTTATACACTGCGAGAAATGGTATTTGCATTTTCCTAACAGATATTTGTTGGGTAAGATAATAAATAAAGTGGACAACGAACATCATTAAGTAGATTTGGGGTTATTATACGCGTACATAAAGAAATCGAACTTTAAATATGTTATGATTAGCCACATACGTACATATTTATTATGTTATATAAAATAATCAATCCAAATTTTCCAATAAAAGTATTGCATACTCGTATTGATTATGCCATATTCTTTATTTTTTCTATTAACCGTTTTCGAGTGTCCAACTTTTTTTTTTGGTTAGTATATTTAGGTGTTTATAAGAATTTTATTAAAAAAAAAAAACGTTAAAAGATAATAATATATATGTACATTTAAAATTATTTTAAAAAATTCGTTACTTTATTCAATTTTGACAAAAAGAAAATAATACATACATTTCTGCAGTAACATAATAAATAATTTAAACTTGTATTTAGAAATTCTTCGGTAAAAATACAATACATACTAAACTTTATTCCTATACTTGAAGTATGTATTGTAATAATTGTATCATCCATTTTTTCTTTATGTACACGCTAAGCAACAAGCGACGACACAACCTCGTCGATCGAATGTCCAAGCGCGACTGAATGATAGTGAACTCTCATTCAATGTGTGTGCTCATGTACACGTGAGAGGATTTTGACAAAAAGAAAATAATATATACATTTCTGCAGTAACATAATAAATAATTTAAACTTGTATTTAGAAATTCTTCGGTAAAAATACAATACATACTAAACTTTATTCCTATACTTGAAGTATGTATTGTAATAATTGTATCATCCATTTTTTCTTTATGTACACGCTAAGCAACAAGCGACGAGACAACCTCGTCGATCGAATGTCCAAGCGCGACTGAATGATAGTGAACTCTCATTCAATGTGTGTGCTCATGTACACGTGAGAGGAAAAACCCCGGGTAGTGCTTTTGCCCATCGCTGGTCTAAGGGCAATGATGACCTCGGATAAATGGAACAGATCTAGTCTTTTCTGAAAGTGCAAAATTTTTAGGAATAATTCTAGAAGGAAACTGTTATTTAGACTTAACGTATTGGAACGTGTACACGCTGAAAAAAAATCGCTTCTGTAGTATATTGTCCCAAACATATTCGGCTTGAAACATATATATGTTTGGGGTAGACTCTAAGCATGTAATATTTGGTACACACAAAAATTGTGTATTTGGGAAGATGTTGTTCTAAACAAAAATTTGTTTACATTCCAATATGGTTTTATTTGGGACCATTATTTCCGAAACAAATATTTATTTGCATTTAAGTATTCATAAAATACATAAATTGTGTCAAATTTTTCAGTAATTCAAAGTTAAATTTTTAGAAATTTTTAATGTTCGTAAAAAATAATAATTGAAATCATATAATCTTGGATCAATATAAAGTACTTAGAGGATTGACAACTAATGATGGCTTGGAATACTCAGAAATTTGAAATGATTGATTTAAAACGGAAGGTAATGCTGCATATGGTATCATAACTGGGAGGTACAATTCGAAACCCAAGAAAAATTTAAACTGAAATATGAAAAACTCAGCAAAAGTTTTGGAAATATTTTTTAAATAAAATATATTTGGAAAAATTCCTAAATAATAATTTTATTTGTATTTAAACACATATTTTATTTGAGAAATTTAGTTTGCAAATATAATTTGTTGTAATATATTAATATATGCGTTCCAAATATATTTTATTGATTTTCAAATAAAATTTATTTGCTAAGAAATATATAATATTTAAAAATTTGTTTTCCAAATATATTTTCTTTCGATTCAAACATATCAAAAAGGCGATTTTGCTCCGTGTAAGGATGGCCAATGTCGCCTTATAGTTCTGCCACCCTAACCTAAGGGCAATGAGACACTAATTTATTTAGACAATGCTGCTCAGTTCTCGCGCTATAAAAATTTAATATTATTTTCGTACGTTAGAAGCGTCTTAAATTATACAAAGAATAATACTATACAAGGGAAATACTATTTTGAATTCTAAGATTATGGATGATTTGGTCTGTAGTGAGCATTTTTCTTCCACTGCATTTCAAAATTCTTTAAGATTTTTTTTCATTCTTTCAATAAAAAAATGTTTAAAAGTCTTTTCGAAATATAGCAAATTTTTAGTTTGCTCAGAATGATTTCGTATTAATGACTAAACAGAATAACACTAAATTTGAACATAAAAACATATTAAGTATTGTTTCACCACTCTCGGATGCACACTAGATGATCAGAAGAACATCAAGAAACGCTTGCAGGCCAAATACAAATTATACATCATTGAAGACTAACGATTTCAATTTAGTCATCTTTATTATAGTTTCGTATTTTTAATATATTATAAAATGGATATGCTATGTAAACATACATATATAGACAACACATTCTGGATTGAAATTGTCATATTGCCGTTAAAGGATGATAACAAACAAAATGATAAATACAAATTTACATATATTCCAGCCAATAAAAAGTTCATTTTAGCTTAAATACTTCTGTTTTACTCAATCGCCCAATGATTTGATGTGTTGAATTTCGCATCTTAATGATTTTTAATATAATTTTTGTTATTTTTTGAAACAATTTTTTTATTAGCACACGCTGAACAAAAATCGCTTCTGTAGTATATTGTCCCAAACATATTCGGCTTGAAACATATATATCTTTAGGATACACTCTAAACATATAATATTTGGTACACACAAAAATTATATATTTGGGAAGATGTTGTTCTAAACAAATCTTTGTTTACATCCTAATGTGTTTATTTTGGACTATTTTTTCCGAAACAAATATTTATTTTCATTTAAGTATTCAGAAAATATCTAAATTGTGTTAAATTTTTCAGTAATTCAAAGTTAATTTTTTAAAAAATTTTAACGTCTTAAATATAAAAAATAATAATAATTGAAATCATATAATCTTGGATCGAAATATATACTTGGAGGATTGACAACCAATGATGGCTTGGAACACTCAGAAATTTTAAATGATTGGTTTAAAACAAGATATTGCTGCATTTGGTATCATAACTGGGAGGTTCAAACCAAAAAAAAAAAATAAATTTAAATTCGAAAAATTCAACAAAAGTTTCGAAAATCTTTTTTAAATAAAATATATTTGGAGAAATTCCTAAACAATGATTTTATTTGTATTCAAATACATATTTTTTTTGAGAAATTTAGTTTGCAAATATTATATGTTGTAACATATTAATATACGAGTTCCAAATATATTTTATTGATTTTCAAATAAAATTTATTTGCTCAGAAATATATAATATTTAAAAATTAGTGTTCCAAATATATTTTCTTTCTATTCAAACATATCAAAAAAGGCGATTTTGCCCCGTGCATGGAAAAAAACAAGAATTATTTGAGAGGATACATTGATTGTATTTGAAGTATGATTCATTAAAAATAAATGGACCACCCGTCAAGAGAATACTTATGCGACAGAGGTTTTAATTAATAACCAGAAATGCATTGATCATGCGGTTTTAGCCATCTATCGGATAGTAGCCATACAGACCCTTTGGTACCGAAAAAATCTGTTGTATATTTTTAGAGGTCATATGTATGATTTCACTGTCCTCGGCTGTCATATTCTGTTTGTACTCACACCTCACAACGGCCCCAAATTTAGTAACAACGTAGAATAAAACCCAAAAGGATCCACCATTAGGTCACGAGTTGGACCGAGTAGGCTGCTCGAAGTCGAAGTTGGATACTGAAATATTGTGGAATGCATGTAAAGTTTGCCATCTTCATCGGATATTAGTATTTCTCCCCGTCTGCCAGATGTTATGTCGCTAGGTTTTATTGGAAGAAATTCACTAATTGTGCTATATTTTTTGCTTATTAGTTGCTTGTGGTGCCATTTTTGTTCCAGAATATCATAGGAATAAGTGAGAGTCGTGGGAGAGAATAAAGTAGCAGGGAGTTACGCGGGGGACCAATCCGATATACAACAATTTTGAGCCATATTCATTCGGCGGTATATATTTACCACAGTCTATCCGCAGTACCTTGAAAAATAATTGCAATTTTCACTGAATGAGAGTTTATTTTCGTGTTTAAGATGTGATACCTCAATATTATTGCGTATTAAATCGAAGACCAATAGCTTGGGATTGCATCTGTGTTTATTTGTTCTATTATAACCAAGCCAGCCCAAATCAATAACCCATAGTCAAGACAGAGAATTATATTGGCCACCACCTGTTGCCCGACATTCCCTTTTGTTATGTGTAAGCTTGGATTTAATGTTCCGTTCTTGTTTGAGGTCCGCATGAATTAAGGTTTGTTGCCAGGTCTGACCACAGTTTATCCTGCTCTGCTTTATCCATCTTTGAGTAGCCCATGGCCAAGTCTGGGTGTAACTCCATGAACTGGACGAAAATCTCATTGTGAGAACTATTTATTCGTGGGGACCTGTAGGATAGTAATGCAATGAATTTGAACAATTAGCTTCAGCAAAAAGCTCAGCATACTTACATCTTGTAAAATCTAAATCCTTTGGTTATTTTCCGTCCAATTTTTGTTTTATGTTTTGTCAAGTTGGTGTTAATTGTTTTACGTTTGTTGTTTTTGTTACGTTTTAATAGACGTCAAACATTTGACACTTTGCAGAAGTAGCGTTGCCACACGGTTCATAATAGGCAAATTGACGATCATTTTAATTATTTTACTTATATTTTTGTTAAATTTAGTAAATTTTTAAAATGGAATAACATTTCTGTACCAAAATTAAATTATCCGATGCAAATAACCTTGAGGTTACTCCATTAAAATGGTTGTATTTCAAACTAACAAACATCTTGCATCTCTGATTTTTCGAAGTCAAACCAAATCAGCTGATTTGCCAAGAACTCACTTACTCACATCACAAAAGAAAAAAAGTTGGTTGCAATTTTGGACTTATTTTATAAAACCTAATTTATTAATTAATTTGATTATTTTATCGTACAGAAACTTGTAATTAAGAAGTAAACATTACAAATTTTGTCACGGCACAGTTAATTTGTGATTACAATAATTATTCTTTCCAAAAAATGAGAACTCACAGCGCTCTCACAATGGAAAACATGGCGAGAAAAAATTGCATGAAATGGGGTGAAAGTGAGTTGCAGAACACCTCTCGGTGAATACTTCTCCCTTCACCACCACAAGTGAATTCCAGAACATGGGCGAATATTTTATTAATAACATTTCATTATTAATATTAATATTTTTTTATTAATATTTCATTATTAATATTAATATTTTATTATTAATATTATTATTTTATTAATATTTTATTAATAACATTTCATTATTAATATTAATATTTTTCATTAATATTTCATTATTAATATTTTATTAATAATATTTTATTATTAATACCAATATTTTATTAATAACATTTCATTATTAATATTAATATTTTTTTATTAATATTTCATTATAAATATTAATATTTTATTATTATTTTAATATTAATATTTTATTAATAATATTTTATTAATATTTTATTATTATTTTACTACTAATATTTTAATTAATTATATTTTCATTAATTAAGTAAATAAAACAAATTAACCTTCGTGCAAGCAGCCATGAACCCCGTAGCATAAAATGTTTACAATTGCAATCTCAGCTAGCACTCTTTGCATTGGGCTCATCTGCTGCAAGCGGGACACTGCAAAAATCCCAAAATCATCATGTAACATTTGGGGCTGTTGCAATTGGGGGAGGGAGATCTCTTCATGTTGCTTCGGCTTCTGCTGTTGCAATTGGGGGAAGGGAGATCTCTTCATGTTGCTTCGGCTGCTGCTGTTGCAATAATATTTCCGCCATCATGATATCCAAGTCATAATCTCCTTGTTGAGCTGTTTCATGTGGGGAATCTCTTCTTCCTCTCTGCCTTCATTCTGTGCCTGTGGGGATGAAATTGAAAGAAAAGAAATGAATTAAAAAAATTAAATTTTAAGTTATATATAAATAAAAAAAGTCATAATACATACCTTGTTTTGAAATTCTCTGAACATCCAATTTTCTTCAGCTCGGTCTTTAAACGGTTTTCGTATGAAGTTGGACCTCATACTTTTGTAAAATTTCAAAACTTCCAACGTGTCTCTTTTCTTATGGCAGGGGGAGCTCCTTCACTTATTCCCTAAGAACTTCTTCCCTCCTCATAATTCTTTCTCTCAATCCAGGACCATTTCTTTGAAAGTCGTACACATCGGGTCTGGAAAGACACGCGCGTAAAAATTTTTTGTACTTCGGTGTATTTCATCATTTCAAATAAATTTTTGTTTTCAAAATTCATGGTACAGAATTTTTGAAAAATGACAAATAATTATAGCCTACTTAGTTTGAAATATAAAAATATTTTCAAAAAATTTCAAAATAGCCGTAGCCAAAAACGTGAAACTACATACACTCATACATACATACATACAACTACCTACATACTCATCCTTGGACGATATTCGCATGGCACGAATTGTAGAGGATTTCCAGCGTTGGAATTCTCCTACAACTCTCCTTGGACGATATTCGCATTGTTCGGATGTAGAGAGAGACTTCCAGCAAGCTGGGGTTGTTGCTGATTTTGACACCTTGTTTCATTTTCGGCTCTCGTATGAATTTCACTTGTAATCTCGCTTTCGTTACTTTCGGTTGCGCGCACTCTGGTCTTGTCTGCAAACAAGGTAATCTTCGTTGCAAAAACACCATACTAAATAAAAGGCTAAGCTATATTTTATTAGCAAGAAAAAACTAAACCCCACTTGTTTTATTTATCTTTTTTTTTTGGTAACCACCCCCTTGCTGCGTAAGCAAACAGTATTAATACTTTTATCTGATATTTTAATGTGTTAATACTTTTATCTGATATTTTAATATTTTACTGTATTAATACTTTTATCTGATATTTTAATATTTTAATGTATTAATACTTTTATCTGATATTTTAATATTTTAATGTATTAATACTTTTATCTGATATTTTAATATTAACATTTTATTAATATTTTTTTATTAATAATATTTCGTTATTAATATTAATATTTTATTTATTAATATTTTATTATTAATATTTCATTATTAATATTAATATTTTATTAATAGTTTTTTATTAATATTTTATTAATAACATTTCATTATTAATATTAATATTTTTTTATTAATATTTCATTATTAATATTAATATTTTTTTATTAATATTTCATTATTATTATTATTATTTTATTAATAATATTTTATTATTAATATCAATATTTTATTAATAACATTTCATTATTAATATTAATATTTTTTTATTAATATTTTTTTATTAATATTTCATTATTAATATTTTATTAATAATATTTTATTATTAATACCAATATTTTATTAATATTTTATTAATAACATTTCATTATTAATATTTTTTTATTAATATTTCATTATAAATATTAATATTTTATTATTATTTTAATACAGTAGAGGCTCGAAAAAGTTAAGTAGTTTGTTTCAGGGGTGCTTAACTTTTTTGAATTCTTAACTTTTCCGTGATATGAAAACTTAATGTGATTATACTTGTATTTACACATTGTGTATATAATTTTTAATGTGTATTTAAGTACTATACATATGTATATATTTTTTAATGTCTTAACATTTTTTATTAAATACGCATGTAGCAAAAATAATTATATTGTTCAAAAAGGGTCTTCGCCTTAGCTTTTAAAATCGGACCACTTATTGGACAGTTTCTCGATCTAAGAACCATTTGTACAGCTGCTTCTCCAAATCCACGTATTCTGCCTTATGTAAAGTTTTTCTCTTAATTTCGTCACATGTTCCTGACACTGCAGCATAAATTTTTGCTTTGTTTCTTTTAATTTTTGAAATTGAAGCTTCAGAAACATGAAAATCCATGGCTAATCGATTAGCTAAAACGCCTGCATCTAATTTCTTTAAAATCTTGCATTTTTCGGCGACTGTTAACCTTTTTTGCTTACGTGCTGTTGACATTGTTGCGATCAAAACAAAACTAATCCGACTGTTCTCTTAAACAAGCAACTGATGTGAACACAGATATTTACGTATGTATGTATTCACTAGCATTTTATAACGGTAAAGGTCGTTACATTTTTTTTGCTACCCATGTGTGCAGCACTACACACACTTATATAAATAGCGACATAAAAGGAGTCAAAATGAATTTAGAAATAAAAAAATTAATTGGAAACAAAGGAGACTCGAAAATGTTAAGCATCACTTAACTTTTTAGAGTCCCGTGTGATGACTAAAAGCTGCTTAACTTTTCCGTATTCTTAACATTTTCGCGTCTTAACTTTTCCGAGCCTCTACTGTATTAATATTTTATTAATAATATTTTATTAATATTTTATTATTATTTTACTACTAATATTTTAATTAATTATATTTTCATTAATTAAGTAAATAAAACAAATTAACCTTCGTGCAAGCAGCCATGAACCCCGTAGCATAAAATTTTTACAATTGCAATCTCAACTAGCACTCTTTGCATTGGGCTCATCTGCTGCAAGCGGGACACTGCAAAAATCCCAAAATCATCATGTAACATTTGGGGCTGTTGCAATTGGGGGGGAGATCTCTTCATGTTGCTTCGGCTTCTGCTGTTGCAATTGGGGGGGAGGGAGATCTCTTCATGTTGCTTCGGCTGCTGCTGTTGCAAAAATATTTCCGCCATCAAGATATCCAAGTCATAATCTCCTTGTTGAGCTGTTTCATGTGGGGAAATCTCTTCTTCCTCTCTGCCTTCATTCTGTGTGAAATTGAAAGAAAAGAAAAGAATTAAAAAAAATTTAAATTTAAAGTTATATATAAATAAAAAAAGTCATAATACATACCTTGTTTTGAAATCCTCTGAACATCCAATTTTCATCAGCTCGGTCTTTAAACGGTTTTCGTATGAAGTTGGACCTCATACTTTTGTAAAATTTCAAAACTTCCACCGTGTCTCTTTTCTTATGGCAGGGGGAGCTCCTTCACTAATTCCCTAAGAACTTCTTCCCTCCTCATAATTCTTTCTCTCAATCCAGGACCATTTCTTTGAAAGTCGTACACATCGGGTCTGGAAAGACACGCACGTAAAAATTTTTTGTACTTCCCTACGGTGTATTTCATCATTTCAAATAAATTTTTGTTTTCAAAATTCATGGTAGAGAATTTATGAAAAATCACAAATAATTATACCCTACTTAGTTTGAAATTTAAAAATATTTTCAAAAAATTTCTATTGGCAATATAAAGAGGAAAAACACGAACACAACAGAGTATTTTGTATAATATTTATTAAGACGTTTTCAATCAAGCGGTCGGATAGAGACTCAAAATGACAATGCAGAAATAAAAAGGGAAAGAACATAAAATGGAATTCAAAGACAGAGTTGATATGAGAAGGGTTGCCAGAATACAAATCAATAATTGTGTTGCCACACTTTTAACAATTTCAAAATAGCCGTAGCCAAAAACGTGAAACTACATACACTCATACATACATACATACAACTACCTACATACTCATACTACATACCCACAACTACCACTCATACTCACATACCATACATTTTTGTTTTTCGATACACATTTTCTTGCTTAGGCGGGGGGTCAGACAAGAGTGAAGAAGCTTTATTCTTTAAGGCTGTTTGAATTTTTAACATATTTTTCGTGATGGTTGAACGAAATGAAGATTTAAATTTACCAAATGCGGAGCGAACGTTTCCAAAGAAGCAAGAGCTGCATCTGTCTTCGTTATATTTCTAACGTCCACCTCGACAGCTCCAAATATCCTAGAAGCCTTAAAGCAGCTGGAATTCGCAAGGTGGTAAAGGATAAGAAAGAAAAGACCAAAAAGGATACAAGTACAAGGAGACTAGTGTGGAAAAGGGAACATAAAAGAAACGGCGGCGTAGTAGCATTGTTCCTCACATTGTTTATTTAACATGGATGTTATGTTTAAGAAAATTTATTAAAATATAATCAATTAAAAACATTTGTATGTGTGTTACTTTGTTGGTGTATGCATTGTCGTGTCATACAACCTTTCTTGGAATTAATCGCCCTTATTCCATTAATTAATTTGGAATTAATTTGTTTAAATATTTTTAAGTTATAAAAAGGGTTTTTGTTAGTTCATGGTTACCAAAAACATTTCGTATTGGCGTAAAGATGACAAAGCTCGACGGTGATCAGAAAGTGAAAAGTTAATTGAAAAACGATATATGAATTGGTGTTCTATAGTATAAATTAATAGATCTGGAAAAAACATACTTGCAGTGCAATTTAAAATTTTCAAATTAATTAAAAGCTAATTTCTTCGTTCTTCACACACACGACTACATTATTTAACTTTAAGAAAATTTTATTAAAATATAACCAATTAAAAACATTTGTATGTGTGTACTTTGGTAGTGAATGTAATGTAGAGGTACCATATAGAGGTGGCTAAATTTGTAGAGGTACCCATTTGTGGTGGCTACAATTTGTAGACGTACCCATTTGTGGTGGCTACAATTTGTAGACGTACCCATTTGTGGTGGCTACAATTTGTAGACGTACCCATTTGTGGTGGCTACAATTTGTAGAGGTACCCATTTGTGGTGGCTACAATTTGTAGAAGTACCAATGTAGACACCTCTACATTCATTAACCCTAAACCCGTCAGCCAAAATATTATCTGTCACTCAACATATCCCGAAATATGGCAACCTTCTACAAACAGAATAAAGTTCCAGTTAGGCGAACGTAACCGTAACGCCCCGTAGCGTGACAAATCAGCTAATTTAATCTGACAAATGGAAAAGTGTTACGGCCTGTTTCTGTATTTCTAAGGAAAGTCTCTGCGAACGAAAACCAGTCACTCACTATCGTCTGGAATTTTGTTTCTCTAAGGTTCGTTCTTTCGTTCGCCGGGCCTTACGTCAATGACGTTAGCCATTTACCAATTGGATAATAATGTAATTGCCATATCAATAATTTCACAACTTCCGGTCTAAAAAAGCACACATATTTGTATGGTCGACCTTAGAAAATACACCTCTGTATCCTTTACATGAGCGGTGGCCAAAAATCAACCCTGGGTGAGTTAGCTGAGCTGATCCAACACTCTCATTTCTTTCTCTCTCTCTCTCTCTCTCTCACGTCTCTCTCATTGTGCACTGATGAATTTTTTCCATCTTAGCGAGCTGCCAATTTTGACTTGTTTATGCTTAAATATGTAAACATTTGTATACAATTTTATTATTATTTAATTGTTTTTACCATAATTATGCTAATATATACTTGTTTTTGGTTTTAATAACGTTTTTTTTGTCATTGTTCCTATCAGTCGACAAATAAAATAACGTGACTCGATCTGACATTTGTGTTCGCCCAGATGACAGCAAAGAGAGATAGAGAAACCAAAATTTACACTGAAATGATTACGTTTTCGTACGAGTTAATTATCGTGCGACTTGTCGTTGTGATGGTAGTTAGTGAAACCCAAATCAGCTGTTTGTCGTCTGGCAGACGAAAGAAAGCAAAATTTTAAGTTACAGAAACAGGCTGTTAGTTTATATTCACACTTGCAATTGTCCCCCGCGGAATTACCGTGTTTGTGGAAGAGGGACATAGTCGGTAAGGTGGGAGAAACAAGTCTTCCGTACTTGGATTTTTTTTTACAATTCCACATTCCTTTTTATTTAGTGCATATTCACACGTGCAATTTTCCCCCGTAGAATTCCAGTGTTTGTGGGAGAGGGACGCAGTCGGTTACCGGTTATCCCCTTAACGACTGCGTCACTTTCCCACAAACACTGCAATTCTGCGGGGGAAAATGCAAGTGTGAACATGGGCTTAATAGTCGTAGTTTTGTGCTCGGTTCAACATATGTATGTAAATTTGTGCGACATACATTTTAATGAAATTTAATGAACGATGAAAAAATTTACGAAACAGAATACTGTGAACGCAAATGCAACTTCAAAGAGAATTGCAGAAAAAATGCAACGTAGAATATGGACTTAGTGCAGATTTACACTAGGCAAGTTTTTTCCAGCAGATTATCATCAAATTCTCTATTGAACTTGCACGAAGAACTCAAAACGTTCAGGGAGAGTTTTCCTATAATCGGCTGAACATTCAGCCAGTGTAAATTGGGACAGCATACTCACTTTTACTCAAACATCTTTCCGACTGCTACTTAAATAGCTAAAAAGGCTGCAGAAAACAGCCCCCAATCCAACCAATTTATGGCAGCAAAAATCGGGTTTGAAACTTAATTAATTCAGAAACTTAATTCAGTAGTAATGGTATCAGTTTTGAAACCGGTATACTTTTTTAAATTAAATTGCATTTCTCCGGTTTTCTTAAAGCTTAAATTATACATATTATACCTTAAATTTTGACTATAATCTAGTAATGTTGGTACAATTAATTACCTTTCATTTATAGTAAAAATTCTTACGGAGACACATAATTTTGCTGTAAATGAAAACAATTTAATATATTTTATTTTTTGAATGTTTTAATTTGATCAATTGTTGTTTTTAGATGTGAGACATCTTGCACTCCCACTTTATGGGCTGAAGAAAGATGATTCTTAAGCCTGAAACGAAATCAGAATTGTTAATTGATAAAATGCGTGTAACACAAAAACAATCAATACTAACATGTGTGGTTTCAAGAAGGCCTTCTCGCACCTATCGCATACGTATCGGTGATACGAATGTACCTTATACATATGATCCTGCAAGCGTTTTCGTGTCTGAAATGATTTTGTACAGGTAGAGCATTGGAAATTCTTTTCTCCTGTATGAATAAAAGTATGATCGACCAGATGTTGTCTCTGCCGGAAAGCAGCTTGGCAATCTTCAAATTCACATACAAACGGCTTCTCATCACGATGCATACGAAAATGTAGAATGAGTTGAGAACGTCGAGCAAATTTTTTGCCACATTCAGGACATTCAACTTTTTTGCCAAAGTGTAAGGCTTGGTGAGTGGTTAGAATATTTTTCTGACGGAATGACTTATTGCAGACGTTACACTTAAACGGTTTTATGTCGCTGTGTATGTTGTAGTGTGACTCAATGTCGTAAATGCGGTCAAAGGATCTATCTGAAAATATAAAAATTAAAAAAGGTACAATATTTTGTTCAGTTAGTTTGTATGCAATATATACCGCAATGTAGGCACTGGTAGGATTTCTTCATTTTCCCATTCTCGTCTAACAGCGTGTTAACTACATAAGTGTTAGGAGATGTCGTTGCGTCTTCCGGTGCTTCTTCGATTGTGGTTCCATTGCTGAGCACATCATCAAAGGATTCTTGTAGTAGCGTACAAGAATCATCATCGCCCTCGTCTCCTTCATATGCGAACGATTGGCTTTCTGTCTGACAGGGTTCCTCTTCATCGGCAATTGTCAACTGTCGGGAATCTGTTAAGAATTCATTCCTATCACTACTTTCCGGTGGTAATTCGTATTCGTATTGTATGATTTCTTGATCTCTCGGATATGTCTCTGGAACACTACTACCACTCTCCAAATCTATTACAGATTCCTCATCGTCTGGCCAATTATCATCCGCCTGCTCTGGCGTATCGAAATCATGAATTTGTATTTCGTTTTCGCCACCGCTTTCCTCAATGTCTATATGTTGTGAAGTTTGTGCAACATCGTCGGGGACTGCCAGAGATAACAATAGTTCATCCTCTTCTTCCTCCTCATGTTTAGTATCTTGATATTGTTCCAGGTGCATTTCAACTGGTTTTGTGGAAGACACATCACTAACAGATATATGTTTATCTTCGTTTACTTTGTTCTGCTCCTGCGTTTGTTGCTCTTTGTCTTCTTCCCGTGGAAACTGATTTTTCCAAAAATCGTCAGCTTCTCTGCATTGCTCGAGAAAATCCTGTAATTCGGCCAATTTATTAAAACATGCGGCGCAAAGATTCTGTTTTGCATTTGTGGGTTCCAGCTGTCGCACAATACTTTCCATTTTCAGCCCGTCCTTTATGAATTTCAATATTGAACGTGTCATTTTAATGGGCTCATGATTAATGCATTGTAAACATATTCGACAATTGTTAAACACTTCCATATTTGAATAACCGCTATTTATTTATTTTCTAATGTAAATTCGCCTACTTTTAAGATTTTCTTCCAGATTTACACGACACGAATGTCATAACAAACAACAAAACAACAGCTGTCTGTAGTGGCTGCTACTTAAACGCGAGTGAGAGCGTAATGTGATGGTCAGAAATACGCCTAAAGGACAATCTGTTATGCGCATGCAAACAGCGCGTATGCAAACTACGAGCAGCGTTGCCGTTTTGGTAATTTCCGACCAAATTTGGTCGGATGGATTAGAAATTTTTATATTTGGTCGGATGGTCGGACCAATTCCATTTTGGTCGGTTTTATCCTAGAATATTTAATTTGTATTATAATCAGTGTTACCACTACAATAATTTTTTTCTACCAAAATTGTCTAAAATTTCTACCAAAATCGTTTGAAATCCATTTTTTATTTTACGAAAAACATATGCATAAATTGTTATTGTAAGGTGTTATTTATATTTAAATCTTTTATTTGGTTTCCTTTTCTACTAATCAATTGAAGAAGGTTTTTTATTTTCTGATTCTGATTGCTCTTTTAATGAGGTTATTATAATTTTTTTTTTGGTATAGATGTTTGTAACACAGACCTTAAATTATACAGATGTTCCGTCCGGACGAAACGTCAAAATCTATCAGTTACGAACGAATAGGAATGAAATGTCACACACGAAAAAACAGGTTTCCGCGAACATAGTTTGGACTTTTTTGCACTAATCGATTGATATTAATTTTTTAATTGTGACAATTACAAAAAATTCAGGAAAATCGGTCCGAAATCCTCGGAAAAACTCACTCTTTGAAGTCCTACTCGTTGAAATTTCTATTCGTTCGTAACTGATAACTTACTCGCTCCGGGATGACATATCTTATTATTTATTATTTTTGGTTTGTAACGCTTTAAAATACTAGACCCAGAGCTAGAACCACCTTAAAGTATACCGATAGACTCAAAATCACCTGCTGATCGATCTAGCGATGTCTATCCGTCCGTCTGCTGGGCATGTAAACTTTTTAATCAATGTACAGGTCGCAATTCTGTACAAAATCCTGAAGAATTTTGGCACGGACAATATTTTTGCAACGAGGACGAACGATAGAGTTTGGAGACAATAGGTTCAGACTTAGATATAGCTCCCATATATTTGACATCAGAGCGTGATAGAACTATTATTTTACTAGTACATTACTAGATTTGGCGCAAAAGAACCAGGAATGAACATTGTTAATTTTGAACGAAATTGGTTCTGAATTAGATATAGCCCCAATATAGACATTCTTCCCGATTTGGTATCAATGTGCTATATATACTTTATTTAAACATTGGATCACCATGAACTTTGGCAGAGAAGAGTTTCTTTCAGATTTAAATATAGCCTTACATATATATTTCTTTCTTCAAAGTGCTATAGAAACTTTATATAACATCCGACAGTTATGCATTTTGGCAGGGAAGTTTCGTGCTACAGAAACGAACTTTAACAAGTTTGAAGAAAATCGGTTCAGATTTATACATAGCCCCCATATTCGGAATCACAATTTGTTTGCTTATTCTGCTCGAACAAAAGTGGTCATATAGTCGGCTCAACCCGACTTTAGCCTTTTACAACAGTCAGCAATATTGCTTTTTATTTGTATGGGGTAATTGTTGCAAAACCCAAGAAATTTAATACAAGATTTTTATCAAAACTTTTATAAAAAAAATTTTGAGGAGCTTAAATCTACCAAATTTACATTGATTCTTCCATTCTAATAATTTTGGTAGAAAAACCCAAAAACGGCAACACTGATTATAATACAGAATAATTTACGGCCTGTTTCTGTATTTCTAACGAAAGTCTCTGCGAACGAAAACCAATCACTCACTTTCGTCTGGAATTTGGTTTCTCTAAGGTTCGTTCGTTCGTTCGCCTGGCTTTACGTCAATGACGTTAACAATTTACCAATTGGCAAATAATGTAATTGCCAGGTCAATAATTTCACAACTTCCGGTCTAAAAAAGCATACATTTTTGTATGGTCGACCTTAGAAAATACAACTCTGTATCCTTTACTCTAGTGGTGGCCAAAAATCAACCCTGGGTGGTTCAGCTGAGCTGATCCAACACTCTCATTTCTTTCTCTCTCTCTCTCACGTCTCTCTCATTGTGCACTGATGAATTTTTCAATCTTAGCGAGCTGCCAATGTTGACTTCTTTATACTTAAAAATGTAAACATATGTATACAATTTTATTATTTTTTAATTGTTTTTACCATAATTATATTTATATCTACTTATTTCTTGCTTTTAATAACGTTTTTATTGCATTGTTCCTATCAGTCGACAAATAAAATAAAGTGACTCGATCTGACACTTGTGTTCGCCCAGATGACAGCAAAGAGAGATAGAGAAACCAAATTTACACTGAAATGATTACGTTTCCGTACGAGTTCATTATCGTGCGACTTGCCGTTGTGATGGTAGTTAGTGAAACCCAAATCAGCTGTTTGTCGTCTGGCAAGCGAACGAAAGCAAAATTTGAAGTTACAGAAACAGGCTGTTAAAGTCTAATATCAAAGTAAATTACTGAAAGTTAAAGCCATTCACCGTTTGGAATACTCTCAAATGTCGATTGTGAATCCCAAATTTATCGATTGAAATTGTAGTATCGATTGAAATTGTAGACGAATATATTGTAATAAAAATTAGTTTGAAAATATTTATTTCACGTTCGACAAATGTTGTTTGTAGTTGTCTAAAATATCGGCCCTGGGAAAAGAATTGTTGCTTTCACTCCTATTCTGTATTCCCATATCGGATTTAAACCGAAATTTTGTTGATAAATCTCACCATAATTGCGGAATTTGATTTATTTGCCGTAAGCTAATAGTAAATATTAGATTAATAAGGAACAAAAGCAATTGACAAGTGTTGATGTGTAAAGTATGGCTCATCCGAAGTCGGGAATATGTTCGTATTTTACTTTTATCAATATTAGTGGGATATATCAGAGCAATGTTCTTGGGGTTTATATAATTGTAGTGTTGGTATTGAGAGCATTTATTGTTGTCAAAATAATGTTTCGTAAACACAATTGAGATTTCTTTTTTTAAATTGATTGCAAATTTAAATGCAGATTTCCGTTTAATTTATACACATTTTTTTCCAATTTATAAATTGATTTTTGCCACATTGTGACGAAAAGGTGAAGAAAAAGACTATATTGAAACTTAGGGGTTTGGCGAAGATGATAATTAGGCTTCAAATACAAAAATATCAAAAAACAATGATTTTACTGAATGAGGATATATTAAGATTTGGCCATATTCCTATCATTTAAACGAGAAATTCCAGATATTTTTGGAGCCGAGGCAAAGTGATCGACGGCGGTGGCGCAAGTTTCTTGGTAATCGGCACCGTTGGCGATCAGCTAAGCTGACTAAACAGCAAAAACGGCGGCGCTGGCATGTTGTTTTATTTTCTTCGAACTTGGATATTTTCTGCTACATAGTTTTGTGGAGATTGATCTTTTAGAAAATATGCATTCAATTAAACGAAAATGCAACTTCAATTAATTAAAGCCAGAAAGAGGTCCAAATGGAGGAAATTTGGCATTTGCTTTGCTATTATGCGATGACCCTTTGTAGATAACGTTTTATATTTAATTGCTTATTAATCTAAATAAAAATGTCATTTATCAGAATTGTACAAATGTCCAAAGTTATTCCAGTCACTCTCAATTCGGCAAGAAATAGCAATTTTAGTTGCTTCAATGTCAGATTTTTCTTGGACAATAAACCTTGGTAGCAATCTATGTCACCCGTGTCATCAATCATAGTTTCTTCCAAATCAGAAGACTTTAAATCACTATTCTTGGTAAGAAATCGGTAATGTTATTTTGCGTCATTGTTAAGAAATGAAATTGTAGCATTTCGGAGAATTCTAACATTTCTAGTGTCAAAGTGAGTGATTTCGATATTTGGGAGATTTCGAGTTGAATATTAGATTAAACAAATTGTCAATATTTGAATTAATTTTTCTATTATAAAAACAGGTTAAATTTATTCTATGTAATATTGTGCAATTGGCCTTATAGGCTTTGTATATTACAATAAATAAATGAATTGAATTGAGTATTCTTTGTCGATTAGAGAGTAGTTTTTATGAGTTGAATTCGATTTGCGCCATGGCTCTTAAGTCTGATTTAAATACGAATGGAGTCGACAGGCGTCGTAGGCATTCACTGGTATTTAAGAGAAACACAAGGGCATCTCTTAAATACCGGTGAATTGCGTCCGGCGTCTGTCAAAGTGTTGTTGTATGCACAGAAAACAATAGGATGAAATTTGAGTTTGACAGACGCCGGACGCATTCACCGGTATTTAAGGGTGTCTCTAAGAGGTACCCAAGCGCTGTAGATATATATCCCAACGGCAACCCTGTTTGTGAAATTTATGCGAATGCACTTTTTTGTTTGTTTTTGACAATCAGCTGTTTTCATTGCACCGATTGATTTGACATTGACGTGACATTTTACATATTCCATTACAAGCAGAGAAAAATTTGTGGTTTTACAATTTTACAAGAGAAAATTTTTGCAAAACTTTAACCGAAATCAAATACAAAAGAAAAAACAATCGAATTATTGAACAACACAAGCATATCGTGGTTTAAATATTCAAAAAAAGTTAATATGCCTTTAAAATAAAAGGAAAAAGTTGCATCAGGGGAAATATAGTAGATACCTAGATACCTGCAGCGATAGTGTGTGGAATAATAAATATAAACCTTATGTAAGTAAATTCAAATTCAGTGGCCGATGCGTATATTGTGCAGCAATTACAGTTTCTCTTTTCTGCATTTTAGCTGGGTGTTCAGGTGTTCTAACTACGTTGCAAAGTATCATAAAAAATGCGTTCCCGCAGCAATTCAGGCGTACGCCTGGACTATTACCAGCGCGTTGTTCATCGATTGATTATGGCGCATCAGGAACCAGTTACTGGATTGTTTCCTGCATCGAATGTTAATTCGCATGCATGGATTAGAGATAATGTCTATTGTATACTAGCGGTATGGGGTTTGTCGATGTCGTACAAGAAAATTGCCGATCAGGATGAAGATCGCGCAAAGTGTTACGAACTGGAACAGAGCTGTGTTAAACTGATGCGTGGCCTGCTCATGGCGATGATGAATCAAAAAGACAAAGTTGAGAAATTCAAAATGACACAGAATCCTTTGGATTCCTTGCACGCCAAATACGCCAGTAGTAATGGCCAACCCGTGGTGGGTGATGCAGAGTGGGGACATTTGCAAATCGATGCTGTTTCATTGTATCTGTTGATATTGGCCCAGATGACCGCCTCTGGTCTACAGATTGTCTTCTCCTTGGACGAAGTATCCTTTATACAAAATTTGGTTTTTTACATTGAATCGGCCTACTGTATTCCCGACTATGGTATTTGGGAAAGAGGTGACAAAACAAATCATGGAGAACCTGAGCTTAATGCCAGTTCGATTGGAATGGCTAAGGCAGCTCTCGAAGCCATGAATGAATTGGATTTATTCGGCGCTCGAGGAGGTCCAGCTAGTGTCATACATGTATTGGCCGATGAGGCTCATAAATGTCAAGCCGTTTTGCAGTCAATGCTGCCGCGTGAGTCAAATAGTAAAGAATTGGATTCTGGTCTCTTGTGTGTAATCGGATTTCCGGCATTTGCCGTGGATGATCCACAACTGATTCGCAAAACCAAAGATGCTATCCTGCAACGCTTGCAGGGTAAATATGGATGCAAACGCTTTCTGCGGGATGGCTATCGTACTCCGAAAGAGGATCCCAGCCGCTTGTACTACGAACGTTGGGAGTTACGAATGTTCGAGAACATTGAATGTGAATGGCCGCTGTTCTTTTGTTATTTGATATTGTTTCATGCATTTCAGAATGACAAATTGGCCGTTAAAGATTATGCCGACCGTTTGGAGGTAAGTGATTATGCCAGTTTAGAATACGTGTTTTAAGAGGGATGAAATACTACTGTTAGTAAAGCGTCAGGGATGTCCTCAAAATGATAAGTCCGAAATTACGTTTTTAACAGGCCAATCAATTCCATTATACATTTAGTCATTTGCTACGTACCAACAGTGGTAAAAATCAAAAGATTAACCTAAGATCTAAATATACATATATCCTGGGCGGAATTTCGATTCAGTACATTTAAAGCCATTTGATAAAAGCGACTTTGATAATTTGATAAACGCGGGTGGTACAAATTCAGTGAAATATGAAATCTCTTGCAACGAAATTTTTAATATCAGCACAACGAGAACGAATTGTATAATAACTTCTGTTCTTTGAAATATGACAAATTAAAGTGACGATATGACAAAAATGTTTTAATGCAGTTCAAAGACAAATGTCTGCTAAACTTAAATCTGTGGAGGGTGAAGCTGCTAAAGCAGGGCTAAGGCTCAATATTAATAAATGTAAAGTAATCGCTGCAACACCCTTAACAACACCAAATTTAAAATACGCAATATTAAGTTAGAAGAGGTTAGTTATTTCTGCTAACTTGGCAGCATTCTAAAAACAACTGGTGGCTGTAACAAAGATATTAAGTCTCGAATATTCAAGGCCAATCAATCTTTCGGTATTTTACGACCTGTGTGGAAGTCGACTGCTATCTCGAAGTGGACTAAATCAGCATATTCAACCCATGCTTAAAATCAGTCCTCCTCAATTGTTTTGAGTCTTCGAATATAACATCACGATATGCCAACGCTATCCAGGTATTCATCAATCGCTGTATTCGAAGGATATTAAAAATATTTTAGCCAAAAACAATCTCGAATACCCACCTGTGGCGATTATCAAACCAACGGCCAATCCACATAGATATTCTCGCACGCAAATGGGGTTGGATTGGTCACACGCTTGGAAGACCACAGAGAGACATAGCAAAAACTGCCATAGAGAGGAACCCACATGGTAAAACGCTGCATACTTGGAGGCGCCAAATTGAACTCGAAGTCAAACAAAACGGTCAAAGCTGGAGAGAAATCAAACACATTGCACCACACAGGACCGAGTGGATGGGGTTTGTTGGGGCCCTTTGTTTCTCCTAGTAACCACAGGACATAATATAATATATATATAATATACACAAGGGAGGTGATAGATTAATTGGAATTTGTTTGTCACATCTGGAAATTAAAATCAATTTTATCGTGATCGACTACTAAAATATGGTTAACTTCAATCGAACGCATACAATATACACCAAAAACTATTTTCATCTTTCACATACATTGGTTTTTTACCCCCTTAACTTACAGGGAGGAAGGTATATATCCTTTGCAACGAACCAAAAGTGTAACACATCGAAGGAGTGACTTAAGACCCCAAGTATTTTTGGTGGAAATTCGATTTGGGCCATTTTAAGTCATTTGAGCAATGTCCCTCCGTCTTTCCTTCTATCTGTGTGTCTGTCTGCTGGCTGGTATGCACGATAACTCCCGAAAGGATTGGCAGACTGACTTCAAGTTTGGTGTGTGGTAATATTTTTTTCTATCTCCGGTTAAGTTCGAAGTCCGGCCATATTGATCCACTCTTCTAGTACCTCCCCCACAAAGAGTTAGAATTTAATGAAATATTAATTCTCTAATAACTTTTATACTTCGAGTACTTTCTCGAATCTTCTGAAATTCTATATATAGTAAGAGTTTAATATTCGCTACTACCTTGAGAGAAAAATGGACGAATTTGCCGCACCCCATTGGTACCTCTCAGACAATTGGACCATTTTGCACCAAAAGTTAACAGCTTATAACTTTCATACCAGTGCATATAAATACATGCAATTTTGTACAGTGTAATGCTCACACACAAATGGACCATTCTGCATCAAAAGTTAACAGCGTATAACTTTAATACCAGTGCATACTTTAAAATTATTAAATGTAATTTAAATTTATAATAATTTGATTAAAACAAAGTAAAAAAAAATTACGAATATTTTTGGGGACTGAAGGTGGGCGGATTTGTAAGTCGGTTTACCCGACTTTGTAAACTTTTGACATTATTTCTACCAACATAAACTCACATGCGTAACAGTAATGAATTTACGTTCAAATTGAATTTAAGATAAGCTGTGGATATATTTTTTATATTATATTTTTAGAAAATTATGGTGCGTGGCGACGATGGTATACTTTTAATCCCCGAAAGCTATGCGGTTCCCGGCGATGCTGTGGCACAAGAATATAAACTGCCCGGTTCTGCACCCAGAGAAGTAGTGGGTCGTTGTCCATTCTTATGGGGTCAATCATTGTTCATTTTGGGCAGACTATTACAGGAGGTATTATTATTAGATAAACCCAATGTATAAAAATATAGTAATTCTTTTAATATTCTAGGGTTTCCTTGCCGTTGGTGAATTAGATCCTTTGAACCGTCGCTTGGGGGCCCAAAAGAAACCCGATGTGGTTGTTCAAGTTGTTATTATTGCCGAGGACAATGAAATACGCGATAAATTGGCCGAATCGGATTTACATGTACAGACCATTGCCGAAGTCGCGCCTATTGAAGTGCAACCAGCACGTGTCCTTAGTCATTTGTACACATACTTGGGAAGAAATCGTAAACTTGGCTTGACTGGTCGTAAATCTCGTGATGTGGGTATTTTGAGTACAAGTAAATTGTACTCACTGAAAGATAGAATATTTGCCTTTACACCTCAGGTAAGTTAAGGTGCCTTTATATTTTAACGATAACTCTGAATTTACATTTTAATACGAGTTTTTTTATCAAATGTTTTAAAATATTATTTTTCTTAATTTTATTTTATTTTCTTTCAAAAACACACACACCCTCAAAACCCCCATAGTTTGTCGACTTATCACGTTTTTATATCGCCTCCGATAATGAATTAATGATTGATATTTTAAAAGGCGAAATAAATTTTCTTAAATCTGCTTGGGATTTGCTTGGACGTCCCTTGGTTACATTAGTTTTGAAAAAGATTCATTTAGGTCTGTTTTTGGAAATTCAATTTCAATCTTTTTGTTTAATTTGTCATCACAACAGTTTTAAATTTGAATATTTGTTTGCATTTGTATGAGAAAAGCGACTGTTTTTTTTTGCAAGGGATGCGTTTTTAATTTCTGTATAATTTATATGTTTCTCTAGTTTTCTTTTACATATTTCTGTTCTATGCAAAAGCAAGTTTTGTGGTTTTCTATTGTCTGTTTTTTTATATGGGATTTTCATAATTGGTTTTGGTATTTCGTTGTAAACTAAACTAAATTTTTCTGTTTACATAAATCCTAAAAATCGAAGCATATTTGGAAATTGTTTTCCAGTACATTGAAATGTGTTTGAAAGTGTAATAAAATTTAAGTTACATATATAGAAGAGTTGAAATTTGAATCGCTTGAGAATGAGAGAGAATTTATAATTTTTAGAATTTATGGCAGTTTTTAAAAAAGGGCCATATTTACAAATTCGGGCATTATTATGGTCCCAAAAATTTTACAAGTAAAATGAACATAATGACTGATTTTGTTATGTGAGAGTTCTTCTTTATGAATTTACCAAAAACGGATATCAATATTTAGAAGTGTTGAAATTTGCATCGCTTGAGAATGAGAGAGAATTTATAAATTTCGCAATTTGTAGGAGTTTTTGAAAAGGGTCATATTCGCAAATTCAGGCATTATCGTCTCAAAACTTTTATAACACTGTGCAACAAGAAAATCTTTGCCGAACGAGGCCAAGTGGACATGATAGTACACCACTAGTATATCAAAACCCCCAAAGGGTTTTTCTATGTTAGCTCGAATTTTTGTTTTATACCCCTTTGAAGTTAGGCTATTTTAAGTCAAATTTTCAGACTTTTTCTACTTATATGTATGGGCAAGGGTGCACTTTAGCGGCACATGTCAAAACAAACAAAAAACACAACGACATCCGTAATGACCCAAAAATGCATAAAAAACACAGTGGAGCAGCGGGCCCAGGAGCCTTAGCTCTCAAAACAGGATCTAAGGCCCACAAATAATCAAATGAAAGGAAATTCCTCAGGATTCGAAAAAGGAAATAAAAATCCTGTATCGTACCTTCCCTTAAAATATGAGTTCTCCAAAAAAGTCCCCGGAGGTCCAAAACCACATAAAGTATAAACATTTTTAAATTCAAATATGTGAGGCCTTAAATATTCAATTCAAATTGTCTAATATGCATTGATTCACTCCATTGGATTACGTATAAAAATATTAGGAATTTTTTTTTGTGTCCTTTTGGGCTCTAAATTTTAAGACCTGGTCGCCGCGACTGGATTTTTCTTCTTTTATGGAATCTTGTTGACATTTCCTTTCATTTGAGTACCACTTCACCTATCTGTGTGCTTTAGGATATTTTTTAAGCCCCTTATTATTTTGCAATTTGGGAGTCATTTTGGATGCGGCTGTGTGTTTTTTTTATTTTGACATATGCACGCTATAGTGCACCTTTGCCTGGAAATTTCGGCTTGTTGTGCTCCCTTATTTATGATCGTTTTATACCTCACGAGTTACAGAAAATCGGTCGGAATAGACACGAATTTTCTCAGTATTTTCCAGTCATTTCCTCTGAGATAAGTCAAGTCTGGCAATATGTCGAACCCGAAATAACGGGATGTTGCATGTGTGAAAGCTGGGCAGTGACACAGAAAATATTCAACCGTTTCGATATTTCCCTGCATCTATGGGATGAAGATGTGCTCGTTGTGCGGAAGAGCTATATGTTCAAAATGGGGACTACGTCCACATATGACACACTGGCTATACTTGAGCGTGATTAGACCAATTTTCTTGTTCACATTAAATTTTTATATCATTATTTAGTTATTTAGTGGACGAGGGTATATATCAATTGCCACGGATCAAAAGTTTAACACGTCGAAGGAGTGACCTAAGACCCTAGGTATATTCGGCGGAAAACATTTCAAGTTATTTGATCTACATCCGTCCGTCTGTCTGTCTAGTTGGTGCGAACGATAACTCTCGAAAGGAGTAACTGACTAACATCAAATTTGATATGTGGTCATATTTTTTTGTCTACCTCAGGCTCTGTTCAAATATGGGCCATATTTGTCCACTCCTTCTGGTACAATCCACACAAAGGGTTAACATTTAATGAAATATTGATTCTCTAATAACATATAGTAATAGTTTATCTGCGAATATCACCTTGGGAAAAAAGGGCATGGTGCCCTTCCCCTTTTGCATATCCTAGACAAAAGGTCAAATTTGAAAAAAGCTTCTGTCTTTATTACAAGTGCCTATTTGTTCGGTGTATTGCTTTTACAGTGCCAACAATCCAGTGAGAAATGGCCGTAATTGTCCCGCCTCTTTTGGTACCTCCCACACTTAATATTGAATTCGTACCAAAATTGAATAGGTCACAACTTGAATACAAAACCACAAAAACACTTACAATTCGTTGCAGTGGTATCTATTGTTAAGCGCAAAATAGGCATATTTGTAAAGCACTTTCTGGTACCCTCACACAAATTCGTAATCTAAGCAATAATACATTTGTCAACAGCTATGGTTACTATTTATTTTTCAATGTAAAATACAAAAATTATTATTTTTGAAGTTTAGAGTTACAATGAAATTATTACTAGATGCTGTACGTATTGTTTTCACCAATATAGAGTGAAGAAAATATTATCGTAGATGGCATCAATATTCCTATGCCACGTTCGAAGCAAACTGAAACCCATTTGTAGTTTTGTTGTGTGACATGAAGCAAACGGCACGACTTTTGTTGGATGTATACCCAAACTGCAGGACATTTGACTCGAGTTACTATCAGTCGGAAAAAATGTGAACCATAAAAACATCCTCTCGTTTCTCGACGGTTTAGAAGGCCTTAACTTTTTTCTTTTATGTTACAAAGAAATTTCTAAAAATGTTTCGGTTTTAGAGTCACTCTCATCGTTTACCTTATTTAATTGGATTAGTAGAAAACTTGCTTTTGTCTTCTGCATCTAACAACACAGTAGTTTCTCCGAGAACACACTCACCCACATATTTATTCTAAATCATGAAGTTATTTTTATAATTCTGAAACATATCAACAAATAGTTTATGATTTCGTTTCACATTTTGTATGATAATTTCTCTATTTTTTTCTTCATACAAGAAACAGCATTTTTGAATTCCCTTTATTTAATTCTCTACATACCCCTAAAAAATTTAATTACAAGTATTTGTATCAAAGAAAATTCAAATCAACGCTAGTATATTTTTTATCATTTTGTATTCAAGAAAAATTGCAATCAATTCATCATATTTTACCATTTATTTATATTATTATAATTCAATTCAGCATATCGATTATGAAGAATATTATACTACACGTGATCCCGACTTGCTTGCAAGTAATTTCACCACCAATTTAGCTTTCCTAACAAACAATTGGCGTCATATGTTAGGAAGGCCTACCATAACTCTAATGGCAACACATTATATGCTAGGTAATTACCCCTATTCCCCCCAAAAATACACAAAAAACTATCGTACAGCATTCATACAAAAATATACATATCTACACAAATATACACATACATTAATTATATCACATAATATGCATATACTTACATTTTAAAATAAGATTTTTTCGGAACGGTATAATGATTTTGGTAACATTAGGACAAAATAGAGTAAGCATAATATACATAGCTGTTTTTATTTTATCACCACTGGCATTTCTTTAATAGTATTTTTTTTTCATTTATTTTAGTCATCATAATTAACATTTAAATACAATTTTAGTTATATTTTTATGGATTTTTTTAGATACAAGTTTAGTTATATACCATATATTTTTACTACATGCCCATAAAATCGGAGTATTTTTTAATGTTGTGCGCAAGAATAAACTAAGATTCATAACTAGTCCACGGATTTTTAAATATTTTTTATTTTTACTTCTATTTTTGTCAATTAATTTTACACTATAATTTTTGTTGTTAGATATTCAAGCTCCTATGACCTTGAGCTTGAGTATATAACAACAAAAATTATAAAATATTTTTTATTTTTCATCCCACTGGAACCAAATTTTGTATTTGGGCATTTTATCGTGCAAATACGGGGTCTGTTCAATAGAAAAGGTGAAATTTCACGGACTACTTGCATTCGATTAGCGTTTTTTTATGTTGGCACACTTGTCTCGAACTAGAGTGATAAAACCCGGTTTAAAATAAACCGGTCCATCGATTTTTTGTTTCCTCCGTTCCCGTTTTTTTTTAAATCATGAATTTCGAACAACCGATGCAACCGGGTTATTCATCTGTTTCAACCGGGTTTTCAGGTTTTTTTATTACCACTAAAAGTTCTAAGATTATGTACAATTACATATACTACTTATAAATATCATAAAATCGAATGCACGTAGCCCGAAAAATTCAAAATTCCCTTTTCTATTGAACAGACCTCGAAAATATGTAAAAAAATATATTTGAACGATAAAACGTCTAAATGCAAAGTTTGGTTCCAATCGGATGAAAAATGAAAAACATGCACAAATCCTCGGTCTAACGACAGTAAACTTTGTATAGACATTATCATCTATAACAGGGCTTCCCAAAACTCGCGACCCTACAGATTCCCAAAATCATATAAAATGTGCATGCCTCCTCCCGCAAACAAATCATTATATAACAAAATATCTATTTTCAATTAGTTACAGTTAGATCAATTAACATGTATGAGAGTAAAACAGAAAAAATTTTGGACAAGAATGAATAATCAAAGATGGATCGTGTAATATGTGCAATCCTCCTACAGCAAACAAATTATTTAACAAAATATTTATTTTCTAATATCATTAGTTCAGTCGGTGCAATTAATATGTATGAGAATGAAGACACTATGCAACAAAATTTTTGTCGAAGGGCTGTCTGTGCATATCATTTTCTGGTAAAATATTAAAAATACGCCTTTGTGGAATTTTTTTTTTAAATTACGATTTTCTTGGAAGTCCTTTGTATTTGGACCATATTTTGTTAAGTATAAACTCGATACCATCTAAATTAAGGGGTGCAAATGCTTAAAATGTCACTTCCACGTAGAAAGAAGTTAAGTAACTGTCGTAGAAACAATTAGAAGAAATTTGAATTTTTTCAAAAAAATATTTTTTGACGTCACGAAAAACCCATAAAATATAGAAAAAAAATCGCAAAAAAATTGTTTGTTCCATTTTCTGAAAGTTAGTATCCTAACGAAGAAAACAATGCCTATTATTAGAAATTATATAGCTTTTGGTAGAAGTAAGAGAATTCAAACAAAATCTCGTTATTATACCCCCACCTTTGTGAACGAGTTGCTGCCGGTTAAAGGTGTAAAACATCGAAGGAGCTATGTCACTCTTGGAAGGTGCCTTTAATATGTGGACCATATTTACAAGTTAAATTAAAGGAAATTATGAGGACTACAAATGTTGGTAATGACACTTTCATGTGGAGACAGAAGTTCAGTAACTGTCGTTAAAACAATTTGAAAAAATTAGATTTTTTCCCAAAAAAATTGTTTTTTGCTGGCACGAAAAAAACATATCGCTCACTCACTTCAAGAGTGTCATAACTCAAAATTGAAAATTGTCAGGATGTGTAATTTTAAGTCCGTATAAACAATTAATAACATGAAATAAGACGTTTAAAAAAGGTGGAATAATCCGAAATATGATTGTTAACTTATAAATTAAATTTCGTTGAGATTTATTTATGGATATTTGCAAAATTAGCATTTCTGTAAGGCAACCTCAAACATTTTTAATTTTGAGTTATGACAGTCTTGATGAAGTGAGTGAGCAATATGTAACAAATAGAAAAAAAATCGTTTGTTCCATATTTTGAAAGCTAGATTAATAGTGAAGAAAACAATGCCAATTTGAAGAAAATCTATGGATAAATGTTGAAATAATAGCACTTTTGGTACAAATAAGAGAATTTCAACAAAATTCGATTTTATACCCCCCTATTGTGAACAAGGATGCTGCAAACCAAAAGTGTAACACATCGATGGAGTGGCCCAAAAAATATTTATCGGAAATCCATTTTGAGTCATTTTAGGTCCTTTGAGGTCCTTTTGTCTGGAGTTATTTACTTTTGATAGGAGTTATTGCTTGACTTCTCAGGGTAAGGTCAAAGGTGGGCCATGTTGGTCCACTCCTAGTACCTAAATATTAATTCATAATAACTTCTATTCTACTTATAGCAATCTTCCGCATTTTCACAGATAGTATTAGTTTCTTAGTCGCTACCACCTTGGGGAAAATTGGCGAAGTTGTCACGCCTCTTTTGGTACCTCCGATACAAAGGGACCATTTTGCACGAAAAAGTTAACGGCATATAACTTTTATTCCAGCCAATACAAATAGTTAAAATATTGTGGTGTGTAACGCTTTTACGGTACCTATAGTCACGTGAAAATTGGGCGTAATTGCCACGATTCCCGCACAAACACTTGCAAATTTGTACAGTGTCATGCTTTTATAATACCCATAGTCTCTTGGCAAAATGGGCGTTATTTCCACGCTCCTTTTTGAACCTCCCAAGGAAATTGGCACAAAAAAAAATTAAAAAATGATTTTTTGAGTTTCCGTTACGGTTCATAATTTATACATTGAAACAACCAATTTTTTGGAGATTTTTAATTTTTTTATGGTTTTTTCGATTTTTTGCAAGAAAAAAAAATCAAATTTTATTTTAATTTATACTAAAGTTTCGTTTCTACGTGAAAGTGATGTTTTCAGCATTCCTAGCACTCATAATATCACTTATCCTTAAAAAAATATGGTCCAAACATTAAAGGTACATTCCATGAAAATTGGAATTTAAAAAATAATAATAAACTTTACCATACAATTTTTTTTGTTTTGGTTTCATTTAATAGGCTGCCTCAATCTGTACAAAAAAAGTTTTTAGGTCTCGGACACAAAAAAGATTTTGATGCATAGTGAAATAAAAATGGTTAAAAATTTTGAGTTATCATATCGAGCCCTTACCGCCAAAAAAACTTAACCGACAAAATTATCGATTTTCGTTTTTCGATGAAAACGGATTAAGAAACATAATTCCCCTCACCTGTAAAAATTTCGCAGCTGAAAAATTTTTCCGTTACGACGATCAATTCTAGTTAATTACACAAAAAAAGCTTAACTTGATAGATTTATGTCAATACCTGCACTGAGTACAGAGAAAACAAAAAAACTTCTCCTGAAAAAAATTTTTTTTGGTTAAGTTTTTTTTGGCGGTAATGGCTTGATATGTAAAAGAGAGAATATATCATTTTCACCTGTCCAATTTATCGATTTTCGTTTTTCGATGAAAACGGATTAAGAAAAATTTTTCCGTTACGACGATCAATTCTAGTTAATTACACAAAAAAAGCTTAACTTGATAGATTTATGTCAATACCTGCACTGAGTACAGAGAAAACAAAAAAACTTCTCCTGAAAAAAATTTTTTTTGGTTAAGTTTTTTTTGGCGGTAATGGCTTGATATGTAAAAGAGAGAATATATCATTTTCACCTGTCCAATTTATCGATTTTCGTTTTTCGATGAAAACGGATTAAGAAAAATTTTTCCGTTACGACGATCAATTCTAGTTAATTACACAAAAAAAGCTTAACTTGATAGATTTATGTCAATACCTGCACTGAGTACAGAGAAAACAAAAAAACTTCTCCTGAAAAAAATTTTTTTTGGTTAAGTTTTTTTTGGCGGTAATGGCTTGATATGTAAAAGAGAGAATATATCATTTTCACCTGTCCAATTTATCGATTTTCGTTTTTCGATGAAAACGGATTAAGAAAAATTTTTCCGTTACGACGATCAATTCTAGTTAATTACACAAAAAAAGCTTAACTTGATAGATTTATGTCAATACCTGCACTGAGTACAGAGAAAACAAAAAAACTTCTCCTGAAAAAAATATTTTTTGGTTAAGTTTTTTGGCGGTAATGGCTTGATATGTAAAAGAGAGAATATATCATTTTCACCTGTCCAATTTTATGGAGTCCATTTAGATGTAAGTGCTAATGAAGTACATTATTAATATTATTTAATTAAATGTACTCAGAATTTCGTTATAAGCTATTCTATAAAAAATTGATATTTTACCATAAATTGAGTTATCTGAATGTGAAACATGTCGAAATAGTGTCATTAGATTTTTAAAGAAAACAGTTTCAGAAAATTTCAAGTCATATGAGTTATGTCCGTCCATCTATCTGGATGGTTGGTGCGCATAATGGTGGACCGAATGAATTAAAATTGGTGGTAATATTTTAACGAAAATATAATGACTCTATGGCCCGACTCATCTGGTCCCTCCAATACAAGTGGTCAAAACTCAGTACTTTTCAAGCCCCTTCTTTCAAACCAGCACAATTTGACAAAGTAATTGCTGTACTAACCATATATCAATATCTTTATGTTCGGTACTTTAAATTAGTTTTATACTGAAAATAATTTGACGAAGACTATGGTCTCCAACAAATAATACCAAATTCACTATTTCTCAAATTATAAGGGTGTATTTCAGTGGTTTTATTCGACTGAGAAACTCTTGTCTTCTTTTTTAATGTGGAAATGGTATATGATGTGGAAGTTTTATATGATGTACTTTGCTGAAAATTTGACACAAACTATTTGGTTATTTTTGAAGAAGAAAACATTTTTGTTCCCCCTCATTTGATCAAGATACGAATATATGTATATCTGTAATGGTTACAGAAACATTTTGCAGCTATATACACTTGAGCTATTGGTGATGACATATTTTAATATCCATCTTTGAATCGTAGTAATATTGAAGTCTACATTGATTCACGAAAAAAAATGCTTACTATAGTTATTATACCGTTCTCACAAGCAAAATTTCTAATTTAATCTGCTTAATAAACTATTTAATAATTATTTTATTTTATAATTTGCTTTAGCTTTTTTTATACGCGCAAAAGAATTTATGTTTGTATTGAGTTTTTATTGTTTATAATTTGTGTTGAATTTAGTTTTAGTTACTTCGGTATGTTGTTGATTTGCATGCTTTCTCTTTATTTTTTTTTAGATATTTTGAACATTTATGTTACACAATATTTTTTAGACTTTTGTAATTAACATCCGAATGGAGTGAGACTTATTTGATATACGTACATAAATGATTAAAAAAACTCATTTGGTTAAAATGTGCTTATGGAATTTGTTTAATTATTGTATGGTAATTGTTAGTTTATTGAGATATTATGAATTGATAAATTTAATTTATTAAAAAAAACTATGTATTGGGAGAAGTATGAAAAAAAAGAAACTATACCATTTTATGTCAACTGTCTAAATTGGCGTACAAATTCGACTATAATAATATTTTTATAACTATTTTTTTAATATTATTTTTATAACAATTTTTACTTATAACATATCGAGACCTTAATTCCAAAGTATACTAAGTCGACTTAGCATGTTTTTATGAACATTGTATTTTTAAATTATAAATATTCCAAATTATATTCAGTCAAAATTTGGTGTTTATCCGTCAACCCAATCAAAAGTTATGCGCAAAACAATAAAGTTCATTCGATTTGCATTATAAAGGAATTCCATACAAATTAAAAATAATCATACAACTTTTATCACGTCTCCTTTAAAACTATCTGTTTCGATTTAGCATACTTTGGAATGGAGGTATCGTTGTCATTAACATTTTCGCAACAACCATTTTGCTCGTATACTTTTTGTCATAATGAAGAAAAAAAACTTAATCTTAAGGAAATTCTCGAGAAAATAATAGCCAAGGCCATTCTTTTTCTTAAATTTCAAAAATTAAAATGCCGCACCCTAGCGCTGAACACAGTGCTCTGTCCCATTGATATCAAAAAAGTTTATAACAAATGATGGTAAAATTGGTATTCATCATATCTTAACAAACCAATAAAGATAAGTAAAAACAATATTTTTTGACAACACGAGAGGGCGCCAAAGTCAATGGCTGTATGTGCAAAACGACCATTAAATATATTACCTGAAATGTATATTGTAAAATAGCTGTATAATATTCGTTTATTAGGAAATTAAAACAAACTTTTTGTATATAATATATATATATAATCGAATTCCTGATAATCGGGTCTGTTCTGTAGCAAGATGATTTGAAATGACGGTGATTTTAAAATCACCGGCGACTTACAATCACTGTTGGAGTTCGAAATCGCCGGGTTTATTATTCATAGCCTCCCAAAAAAGATTGTTCGAAATATGTTCGGGTGATTTCGAACTCCAAAAGTGATGTTAAGTCGCCGATAATTTTAAAATCACCGTGATATCAAATCGCCGTGATTACACAACAGACCCGACTAAAACAAAAAAAAGCGAAGTCAGCAGAATATTTTCTGCATACTACTCGAAATTGCTTTAGAAAATTCGTAATTTCTGTTAAAGTGAAAAAAGTTTGCAAGTTTAATTGGAGAGAGAAAAATGATTTGGAACAGATCGCTAAGATTTAATTCTTACAAACAATGTACTTGTATGTAGTGTTAGCATTAGATAAAAATATAAAAACAAAAAATATTTCGGCGCAAACTTAAAAAAATGATATATTTTTATGTCTATAAATATGTTTTTCAAAAATAATTTGTATGGGTATTTCAAAAACAATCGCCAACGCTTAACGTGTAGACCTAACCCTAATTTTTTTGCGCCAGATAGCTGACAGAATTCATAAAAATACAAAAATTCATATTTATAAAATATATTTAGAAAAATATAAAAAACTGTTTTTAGTAGGGTGCTTTTTATATGGAAATTAAAAAAAACTTAAATATTTTACGGCATCGGGAAAACAAATTCGTAAAGATCCCTAATTTTTTCGCCAGAAATTATTAATAAAATGTCCTCTTTAAACTTAAAATATAAAAGTTCAAATTATTCGCGCACCAATTTACAAAATTGAATTTGAATCTATGTAGGTTAACATCAGCAACTCAGTTCTAACTGTAAAGACTATATATTTGCATGTCGATTTTTAAAACATCTGTCAAATATTCGTTCATGAAGAGTATTTCGTTTGTTGCAAATGTTCCCAAAAAAATCTGATTTAATGTCTTGTTGGATTTATGCACCACTCAAGAGTGAAATATCAATTTTGTATTGATATGTTAAGAAACGGCTATTTCATAACGATTTTGATGCATTCCTCTGAGTGTAAAAGGAACATAAATAGATAAAGTAGTAAAATATTATTAATAATGCAACATCTATGGACATATCTAAAAAATCCCCGCTAGAGAAAACAGAACCATCATCAATTCATGTAGGAGTAACTAAAAAGAAAACGGCGAAACGATGAAAAAGTTTTTTAAAAAAGTGAAATTATCTTAGGGTTTCGGACCTGCCCGAAAAATATACTGTGAAAGAGTGAAAGTTCGAACTTCGACAGGAAAAATGTAGATAATTTCAAATTTGGTTTTACACTCTCCACAGATGGATAACATTTTTTGAAAGCCGCTTATATTTTAAAAAATGGCGTATAGATGATGAATATAGAAAATAATATTTGAAACACAGTCGGAATAATAAGATCAGTTTCAGCCCCTACTTTTGTGGTTTAAAAACCCTAACTTTGACAATACTTTTAAGATTAATATATCATGTATCTTTTAAACGAAGATTTATACGGCGATGATATTTTTTATGAATATGATAATATTATTTTAGAAGTCAACGAAGGGAAATCTTCTGACGAATAATACAGTAAATATTTAAATCGAAATAATACTGTACAATACGAAGCGAAAACACTTTGGCCCGAGTAGGCGGCGTTGCACATACAGGAATTTTCCTAGTCAGTTTTCAACTTTTTCCCACCATATTGTAATCTACGTAAAATTCCATTTAATTTGATTGGTCGCACGATATATGGACCAAAAACCCATTTTCAAGATCTCTAGAGGGCTGCCGCGAGGGATCTTGAACCGATTCCTCTCAATTTTTGCACGCATTTGCACACAGCAAGCCTATTACGCTTTACAAACTTTTTCGAAATCCATTGTCACTCTTGAGTCTTCTTGATATTCATATTTAGTTTTAAGTCCTTTGAACACTTTGTGTGGGAGCTATCAAAAGGGCTCGCTCTATCACCTCGAAATAATTGCACCGCAACTGATATTTATGAAATATAATATCGTCTTACGTTCAGCTTGGAACCAAATTTCGCAATTCTACAATTGCTCCTTCTATTTTTGTCACATCGATACATGAAGACAGAGCACTGTGCGATATTATAGTTATGATTTTTCCTTTTTATTTTATTTATTTAACATCAATAAATAGAAAGCCCATGAGGCCAATTGTACATGTACGAGTATTGTAAGAAATATTTGAAAATTTGTTTATATGCAAGCCTAAAATTTATGTTAAGTTTTAAGGTAATTTCCTATATTTGGTTGGCTAATTTTTAATATGGGACATTTGCTTGTTTTATATTTTTATACCTTCTGTACATAAATTTTTTTATATGGAAGAATACATTAAAAAACTTTGAAATCAAATCATATACATATTTATTTAAATTTTTATGGATTCCTTCGTTTTCTGAATTTCTTTGTTAAAAAAAAAAACAATTTTTTTGACTTTATTATTGGCAAAAAGTAAAATTTAAAAAAATATATTCATTATTTTTTCGCGTTTAGAAATGGTTGTTAAGTACATTATTCATAAAAATTTAATGAACGTTTTTAACACTGCTAAAACGTTTCTCAAACCTCGAATAAGGCCCAAATACATACTTTAAAATCACAAAAAACTCAGAAGAAATAAAATACTTCAATTTTACTGGTGTCAAAATTTATTATTAGAGACTTTATTTCCACCTACCATTTATTAATAATTTCAAACATTATCTCCATAAAAAAATGAAATGATATATTCTATATAAAATATATTAATAAGTCACATTAAACAAATTCTACGTACGTACATTGTGAGTCGGATGATAAAAAAGGTGTAATGTAGTCTTGTGTTGTTACTAACAAATGCATTTGTATGATAATGTTATAACCATATAATGTGGTTGCAACAAACTTCTCGATACATTTAAATTCAAATATTAATCCGCGAATTTCGATATTTCTCACCCCTTACAGACCAGGATAAAATACCGTTGGCCATGATACAAACAATGCGAAAATTAAAATCGGGCTATATTAACGGTACCCGTGTTATGTTGGGTAATCTTAAAGATTTCCTCAATACATCGGCCATTACGGATTTGAGTTTCTTGGGCAGTACCGAAGATGGTTATCCCGATCGTTTGCATCCAGATGTTCAGACATATTTGGATGAACATTTGTTGCGTTCCTTCAGCCATCGCAGTATGATGAATTTGAGAGGTGCCCAGTTGAGACCACGACAACTAAGAAGACGTATGTCCTGCAAAGGTGCCATAAAGAAAACCAGATCGATTAATGTTGATTGTAAGTAGTATAAAGGAAAATTGTTGAATTAAATTAATGTTAATTGCCATAGTTAGGAAGTTACTAAGGAGTTTTATATATATCTATTCAAAGCTAGGTATTAATATTTTGTACTCCAGTTTTCACTTCAAACGGTCACAGCAATAATTCACTTTTATATAAGGATTTTAATTATAAGGTTGAGAAAAAATCTCCGATCGGTTGTAATGAGTCGCGATATTGCTAATTGGAGTCCAATTTAAACTTTTTTGATTGACATACTCTGGGATAGAAACCCACTGAATACAGTCAATACTGCAAAAAATAAGTTTATTTCTAAAGCATCACGCTTGAACTACATACTTCCAAAGAAGCAATTTGAGCATTTTTTCTTTTCTAAAGAAGTTCTTTTGTAACGGTTATGAAAACATTTAAATTGTTAATAAAAAAAATAAATATATACTGCGGTACTCGAACTCGGTAATCCAATTTAAGCATATTGAGAAGAAAAATTAGAAAAATTGAATTTAGAACTATTTTGCTAAACAGTAATTCATTCGCTGAAATGTTCATATACAGAGTGGTGCAAAAGAAACGAAGTATTTTGAATAATCTAAAATTCTGAGATTTTAAGAGTACCTACAGAGCAATGCAAAAGAAACAAAGGGTTTTGAATAGTCTATAATTTCTCTATATTAAAGACAATTAAATACACTTCATAAATTTAATTTGGTTAATTTAAACGTGAAAAATAGTGTCGCCCATTCTCAGATTCGGTCCAATTCTTATATTAGTTATAAAATTTATGTAATAATATACGATTTTTTATTTCTTTGTACAAATATCCCGAGAACATAAAAATAACATTTTCATTATTTGGATGTTTTTTTGGCGGTTTAAAAACGATTTTTGTCTCTTTTTTGCCTCTATACGGTTACTGTACCTATAGAACGCAAAGTTTTTTTTTTAAATTGTACGGCAAATGCAGCTTAGCTCTTTGTATCGCGATTTCATGGATGCTACTCTAAATCTCAGCAATGTTCAGCTCATGCCCTTTGATGTCTCAGGTGTTCTATGGTCTTGAGGCTGTTTCTGGAACTATTGGTTTGTTTTTCTTTAGGCTAAAGCGTATTGTAAAAACAATTGCACGTTTCGTGTATAGTATTCGTCAAAGGGATCACATAGCTGACTACGTTCTACGCTTTTTGGGTTGCACTTTTGAAAATTTTGTTCATTTCCCTATTTCGTACCTTTTTATAGCGTAATTAAAAGTAATATGCCCTTGCCATTTACCAGAAGGTTTACTTTATCGCGATCTACTAGAAACCCACAAATTGTTATTCCTAGGATCTGGAAAAATATTTTTGCTAGATCGTATTTGGTCAGAATAGCACGAAGTTGGAATGGACTGCCTCACGAGTTACGAATTTTCTCGCACTCTAATAATGTTTTCGTTTAAAACTATTGGAATGGTTGGTTTGCTTCATAATTTCAGTCTCCATAATGTAAATAACTTAATTTTGTATACTCTTATTTCTAATAATATCAGTATTAATGTAGATGAACTGTTTATTTTGAAAGTGGCGTGAACGCCATTCTGCTTTACACGATCCATTGAAAAAAGGGGGTTAATAAAACTCAAATGCGAAAATGTTCACTTAGTATAGAAACATTGAAATCTTGAGATGAACTGAAAGTTAATAAAATATTTCTGTTATTCAACTATCCATTTAACGATAATAATCTTGGTAATTCAATAGAGAATGGCGTTAACGCCACTCAAAATAAACAGTTCAAATATTTTTATAACAATTGAGCATAAAAAGCTAATAATTATCTTTTCGTGCTTTCATCTACGATTGTTTTTCAATTTAGGTAACTACGGACTTGAACCTTTTCCCTTTTCTTTAGTTTTTATATTTTCTGGCTGGGGAGCCAGAGGATAGGTTTCGTTAATTATAGGTTTAGGCCCTTATTCATAAAAAGTTCTTCAAACCTTCATTAAATTTTTATGAATAAGGGCCTTAGTTTATAATTCAGGTTCTTTTAACAATGTAATATAATTGATTGGCAATAAATAAAATAAAATAAATAAATAAAATTGTATATCAATAGCAAGCTTTACGAGTATGTGAAAACTGTAGGCTGACTATTCCTACAATTTATAATAGCCTATGAACTTGACTAAATATTTTTAAATCCCCACTTTCAGGAAGTTCCTAAAATGCCAACCCATATTAACACATAACTGGCAGTTTGTGCTGAATTTGAAATTTATAACGGCAGATTAATGCTAAGGGGGAGCTTCCTGAAAATGGGGATACATTGTTTGAATGATTTTAATTGGTATTAATTGTTTCTATTTTTATTATTTACAGCGGACACTTTGGGCATGGAGGGTCCTACACCTTTATCCGAGAGACGTTTATCGTCGGTCATAGCACCGCCCTGGTTGCAGGCTAACAAACAGACGCATACAAGTGGTTTTGCGACTACACCAGAAGAAGGCGCCGGTGCCAACAATCGTACCAGTTATGATGTTTTAATTAGGGAAAATATTTATCCCATTGACATTAATCATAGCCGTTCGTCCATGGAAAAACGCAGTGAGTTTGGTAGACGCTCAGAATGTGAGTCTTAAGTTTCATTTCAGTTGCAATTCTTTTATTCATATGCCCTCCACACTATTAGGTAGAGCTAATTAGGCAATCTGAAAAATATTTAAAATTTAATAGATTTTCTAGCATTTTCGCAGGACGACATAATTAAGGCCACCACTCATAAATATGACGTGAGATTAATAAAATTGATTTTGAACCAGTATTAAACATCTTCAATTACATACAAAATACAAAGAAAATTCGATTGCTATCAAAAATAAAAATCATTGCTTATGAGCTGGTCAGAGCCATTTGAATTTTGAATTTTGGTGTCAGCAAGATATTGTGTTTTAAAATACCGAACAACTATGAAAATTAGAAACACAATTTTCGCTTTTAACAGATTAATAATATATTTCATCCCTTTGATAATTTTTCCTTAGGGATAAACAAATATTTTTACACTTTTTTGAATTAATGTTGAACGTGTTCACCATTCATTTGTTATTCTGATACTTATCGGACAACGTTTTTGAAAGCTTTGGTCTATTTTATTATATTGTATATTATCAGTTGAAAATTAAAAAAATCAACTTATTTAAAGTATCTATTAAAAGCGAACACAGCCGAATTTTGGGAGCCTGGCTACTAATACAATTTTATCAAAATTTATTTATTAACAATATATTACATAAAGTTAATTTATGGAATATAACAACAAAGGTGCCGGGTAACTAGGAATTTTAGCAAAATATAAAGGGGTCGGGTTAAAAAAACTATGCGACAAAATTTTTTTTAAGATTGAGGGATATTTCTTCATATTATCAAAAATATGGTAAAGTCTTTTTTTTAATTTTCCAATTTTCGTTGTATTTTGACTATATTGTTTGAAGTATAAGCCTGATAGAGCCAGAATAAGAGCCTTTAATTTAAAGTAATCATGAGGGCTACAAATGCTGTGAATATATCATTCATGTAGGAAAAGTGGTTTAGTAACAGTCGTTAAAAAGTAGAAAAACTTTAGATTTTTAGAAAAATCATTTTTTGTTGGAACAAGAAGACTATAAAAAATCGCACAAAATTTTATTATTTGGAATGGAAGTATTTTATTTCACTTCTCAATAGCAAGCTACTTAACAAAGAAATCACTGTCAACTTAAAAATGGTTACATTTAGAAATAAATAGACTTTTAGTAAAAGCAAGAGCAATTAAAAAAATCACATTTGCTACGTGTAACTCATCGAAGGAGTGATCTAAGATCTCAATTATATATGGCGAAAACCCGTTTTGGGTCATTTCAAGTCATTTGAACAATATCCTTCCGTCTGCCTGGCTGGTGCGCACGATAACGATAGGAGTAACCGATTGACTACAAATTTGGTACGTATTAATGTTTTTTCTGTATCCGGATAAGATCGAAGATAGATCATGTTGTTCCACTTCTTCTAGTACTTCTCAAACAAATTGTCAAATTTTAGAAAAATATTGATTCATTAATAACTTCTATACTTAACTTCTTATCATAATCCTCCGCAATTCCACACATAGTAATTGTTTATTAATAGCTATTACCTTGTGGGCGAAGTTGGCACCACCCATACAATGGACCATTTTGCAAAAAAATTAAATTGATTTGCGTCCATACAAATACTTGAAATTTTGTTTCACAATAACTACAGTCCCGCCAAAAATGGGCGTTGCTGCCACACCTCTTTTGGTTCCTCCCACCAAAATGTGCCATTTTGCACAAAAATTTTACGGCTTATAACTTTGGTATTAGTTTAGGGTTTGTAACATAGATTCCAGTAAATACATACAATCACTTGAAATTTTGAACAAAGCTATGATTTTATAATACCCATAGTCCATTGGTACCTCCAAAACAAAATTTTCAAAACAAAACATGTAAAATTATTTTTTTGAATTTTCCTTACTTTTACAATATGGATCATAACATATACATTTTTTCTTTCTTCTTTTAAAATATGGAATAAAATATTTTTTTACTATTTTTTTCAATTTTTTTGAGCCGACAAAAATGATTTTTTTATAATATATAAGTTTAAAAAATAATAATAAAAGATTAAAAAACATAGATTACTAACTAGTCTTACCTGTGGAGGGTATACACTACTATAAAACATTCTCTCATTGTTATCAACACAAAATATCTGTAGTGCGTTTATTTCCTTTTTTATTTATTTTCAAACAAAATTTTCGTTATATCAATCTGATCTTACGTTGCCAAACATTATTACGATTTTGTTTTGATTTCTGTGTGTGTCTCTGGTGAAAAACTGAACAAAAAAATACAAAACAATGCAATTACTAAAACTTAGTACCAAATGTTCCCAAAATTCTTGTGCAACGCTATCGTACGGAAAATAATTTCGCCGACACAGAGGTTGAAGAGCTCATTGCAATGTTAAGGGAAACGGAAAATCTCGAAGAACAAGGTGATATATTACAATATTTGGTGGATACTCAAGGATTGGACTTTAATACAGGTATGTTTTATAATTGTTATCTCTCGAAATAGAGAAAAAATATAAATTAATGGCGTATTTTAATGACAAACACTTATTGTACTTGCAACAATGCCCCCAAACCATACACATACAATTTGAAATCAATTATAAACCAAAAATAAATCTATTATAAACCGAAAAAGAAACACTTCAAATCACTTACACTCCTTTGTCCTGTCCAATGTGTGTACTGCTAAAAGCAAACTTCATATAACTACAACATACACTCTCACTCAACCACAACCATACAAACACACTACACATTGACCTACATATGTATATGTATATTTATCTATCCTTTTATCCGTTATTATATAGTCAAAACATTTTATTTTAATGCTTCTTCATTAATTTTTTGTTAAATCAAAAAAAAAAAAATATTAGCCGGCTTAGGACTTAAAAATAAATCATCCACTTCTTCCACGCCCGGTAAGTTCAATTTGTTTCTCTCAATATCTCTTTGAGTCTTTTACGGCAAACAATATGAATACAAGTAACAAAACCACCCCCTCCTCCCCAATATTCGAATCCAATCATCCAATCACAAATTATTAAAATGCACTTAATAACTGATTTGTGGTATTTCCATGTAATTGGGTTTGTTATTTTGTCTTTGTTGGTGTTTTGTTTATGTTTTTTATCCTTTCATTTGGTAGCTCTAAGTTGTATTGGGGTTATCGGATGATTTCTGTATTACTTTCCTTTTTGGGATTCTCAATGTTGGTTGTTATGTTGTCTTAAACACTCGTACACACATATACCCTTAAAGGTAATTTAGACACACAAAATACTTCTATTTACATATTTTTCAATAAATAAGTGAACTACATAGAAAGGGTCATACCCCTTTTATTTATTATAAAAAACTCAGTAGGTAACACATATTCTGTTTGTCTAAAATTCCAATAGATTTAAAATGGTTTTAACAACAGCAGAAATTGGTCGCTTTTTAACACAACACCCATTTAAATTTAAAATTATTACAACATCTTTTATTAGATCTAATTTGGAGGAGTTTCAAATTTATTTCAAAAATAGAATATTACTTTTTATCATAATATCATTTTAAGTTGGGCTGATATAAATTTAAAAAGAAACACATGCAACCATAATACTATACACTTATAACAGACTTATATATGTATATATAAATAAATGGGTCCGAATTTTTAATATCGAACAAACTAATGAGTTGTACATTTTTTAACATGATTATAGAAATTGTTCTTATTTCTTTTTGTGATATATATATGTCTTTTTGTTTGCGAAAAAGCATGTTAATAGCCAATAAATAATCAAGCTCCAGGTCATTATTTTATTGTTATTAAAATATTTTATTTAATTTCCAATATTTCGCAATTACTTTAAATTGCTTCATCAGGGAAAAATAGAAAAAACAACAACATAATTTAAAAAGTTATTCTACTATAGTTTCACTACCATCGTCTAAGGTTGATATTGCACTGTTGTTTTGGTAGACAGATATTAAAATTTATTACCGCGTGTCTGACCTACTGATCACCGCTCGGCCCAAACTATGAAGCTAAAATCATGAAATTTGATTTGAGAGTAGCTTTTGAGGCATTGACCCACGGATCTATGATGTTTTCTATTCGAAATTTGCAAAGAAAATTCGAAAAAGAATAAATATTGAACCACAACCAAATACAAACCTTAGGACTCAAATTCGAATTAAAAACTGAATTTTTGAAATTCGTGCTTTTAGTTGGAAGAGAGTAACGGTAAGTGGTCATGATCATTTAACCCGATTCTTGTCGGGGATGACATGGGACAAAAAGTGATAAGTATGGTACCACCGTCAAATCTAGGCGACTACATTTCGTAAAACTTTTTGTAAAAATATAACTCGTTTAGAATCGATCAAGGATTATGCCTATATTTTTTCTGAATGTTTAGGTTGGTGTTTTCATAGATTGGTGCACCTCGGCACTTTTCTTGATTTTCGCAATTTTAACATGGTCATATATTTTGAAAAAAAAAATCGTTTTTTTGTTTTTAAAATATGTGTAAAATATTTTTAACAGTAGAATTAGTCTAAGAATAATCGTAATAAACGGTCTCGTCGTATTTTTTTTTAGAAAATCGTTCGGATCACCATTAGAGGGGTAGACTTTGCGATGTAGACCTTCGAAAGAAAACTGCACTCTAAAATTTCGGGAAAATTGGTACAAAAAGGCATGTATATCTGTGGTCACAGGGCATAACAGCATAACTCGAGTTATGCTCAAATTGCGTTTTTGATGCCACGATGTTCCCAATATTCGATTACATATTGTGACAAATTTTGGTGATGATACCTTGTTTAGTTGTTCAGATACAAGGCAAGACTTATTAGCATATCTCGATGTATCACTACATTTCATAACGTACATAACAGCATATCTCACATTTTTTCCTTTGAAAACTATACTTGTGTTTTTATTCCCCATTTATCTTTGGACTATTGAAGATGTAAATTGAATGAAGTCGTAACAGCATATCTGAGTTATGTTATTAGTCCAAGTTGAACTAAGCCCTAGCACAAAAGCATAACTCAACTTATGCTGTTATTCCAAAATCTAATATTGACTACTGAATGTTGTAAATTTCGAAATCATCCTTTGATTTATCAGCATAAGTCGATATATTCTGCAATATATAATAAAATTAATTTTGTAATAACGACACAACTCGAGTTGTGTGTTTTGTAACTTAATTTATTTAAAAAGGGAATAACAGCATAAAACAGTTTTTAGCCTATAACATTAATAATTAAAATAATTATATAAATGTTTTCGTATTAATTAATTTCACTTCCAAGTCCTGAGAAATGGCAGGCGTAAAATTCAAAATAAGTTTATAAATATTTTTGCTATATCGATTCAAACCTTTAAAATGCTCTCCTGAAAACTTGCAAAAACACAAATATGCTGTTATGCCTTCTGACCACAGATATGTTCCCTCGTTAAAATGAAACAACAAAGGCCCAAATGTGGCATCTTATCTTTGAGAACAACTAACAGTAAAATGGGAACAAATTCAGTGCCATATTCTACAGATCGCATTATTATGGATTTTTGAATTTGATTTTGATACGGATGTTAGATATTCGTACTTTTTGGGATTAAAATGGGACAACAAAGGCCCAAATGTGTCTTCTGGGGATAAACTAATAATGAAATGCGTACAAATAGAGTACAATCCTCCAGACAAAATTATAATGGATTTTTGAATTTTGAAGATGGAAGATTTCGAGGTTAATTGCCCAAATATGGTCTATTTTTGTGATATGAACGAATAAAAAACAAAAAATTAGTCTATAGGGGACGTCTCTGATAAACATTTGAGATCCGAGACTCAGGGAATCCTCAGGACCCAATAAATGGGCCTGGTCAATATTATACACCATGTAAAGGGAATTTTTCGTGGATTAAAAATATGGGGAATGAAGTTGAAGCTACTCTCGGAATCCTCCTAGAGGGTTTTAAAAAATGAGGTTTTGTGGCCATACATTTTGCGACGCCTGAAATTAGGAAACATATTTAACCAACACAGAAACACTTTGATTCGGGTAGCTGGCTTTGGACATTTCCCAAAGGATATTTATAAAGTTCCTGAAAAAGCATGAACATGTGGGTTATGTTATTTTGGATTTCAGGTGACGATATATTTCATTTTTGAAATCCAAAAATGTTGCCTTCTCTTAGGTATGGCATTTTTTCGAAACTCAATTTGAAAACTGGAAATTTTATAGAACACTAGCCGACCCCAGCAGACGTTGTCCTGCCCGTTCAGTTTGGGACGTATTGGTTTGTTATTCATTGACATTTCATTTAAAAATTCATACATGCCGAGTTTCAGGAAAAAATCACCAAAAAAATTATATTGCCTGTTGTTAAATGTTTAGCCCATTCGATCTATTCGTTTCGGAGATCATGCGAACGTACAAAGGATTTTATATATAAAGATATTATCACAAAAAAATTTAGCTAATAAAGTAAAGTTATATTATTTGTAATAAAAAATATTCATAAGCAAGGCGACGGCCAATTTTGAAATCTCAAACAAACTAATTTTCTTAGAACAATATTAAAAATTCAGACCCAAAATGTTGCAGTTAACATTTTTTTTTCTAAAATTATTACAAAACATTTTAACCATTTTTCTTAACATTTTTTCTTCTTTTTTTCATAAAATATTTGCAACAATCGATTAATTCTGCTCTACTACTACAACTATCCTTTTTGGCTTTTGCATCACATATTTATAAATACGTAATTATAATAATATTTTTCATCTTCGCTCCAATTTGCTGTTGGATTCGAAATTAAAATGTTTGGGACTGCTGTTATTCATCTATCAATACTTTTATTAAATACATATTTACCAATTATCATCGAATAATATTTGCAAACATATTCTGTGCATGTACATAAATAATTATAAAAATTTCGCTTAAATTTAACATTCATTTTGATAAAAACTCATATAAAAAAGAAATTGAATTGGAGGAAACCACCCTTGATTTAGAATTAGCTTCAAAAAGTCCTTTGTTTGCTAAACCTCCATTGCCACCCATGGTGGTGGTTGAAGGTTCTACTCCCAACATTACTATAAATTTATCTCAATCTGAAGGAATGCTGGAAGAAGGTCGCGTCGTTACGGTACGCGATCTGCTAAAAGGCCTATACGAGAAGGCTTGCCAGCAAAAACTCTGGGGCCTGGTGCGTCACACGGCTGGCATGTTGGGTAAACGTGTTGAGGATTTAGCCAAGGCTATCACCGATTTGTTGGTGCGTCAGAAACAGGTTACCGTTGGTATGCCGCCAAATAATGAGTACACTATAACGGCACCTTTGCCAGAAGCAGATCTAAGGCAACTGATTCACGATGTAAGTATGCAGGAAATAATTTTAAGTATGTATACGAAAAAAATAATTTTGAAAAAGTCCAATAATAAAAGAAGATTATAAATTATTTACATTGATGTGATTGAATTTAGCAAAATATTAATTGAATCAATCAATTTATTAATTTTTTTAATTAATTTTATCCGACTTCAATTAAAAAAATACTTTGAATCAATTAATAAAATATTTGAATTAATAAAAATTGATTGAAGCAATAAAAAAAATACACTGGTCAGCATTTTGTATAAGTAGGTTTCCTTTGACATAAAGTTTCAAAGAATCCAGAATTAACTACCCTTCAACTTCTTCTAGTACAGTATTATCACATGTTCAACGGTATCTTACAAGATAGAAAAACGTCCTATTTTTTGAGAAAATTTTAATAATTTTTAAATAAAAGCATCGCATAAACAACGAAGGAAAAACACAATTATTAAGTTTTTATTGTTTAGTGAATAAAAGAGACCATTCCGAAGAAAATCGATGTTCAATTTCAAAAGCATTTCTTTTGGCGGATTTTCTGTGATGTTCTTTTGATATGTACGGTATGTACGGTTGGTACCAGTAGAGGTGGACAAAGATTTGATAAATTTGATACAACTTTTTTATTTATGCAACGATTTTCTTCGGAATGGACCCATTTTATTCATGACCGATCAGACTTTATTTTATTAAAGTTCCTAAGTGGAACATATGGCCACAACAAAGTTTTTCCAATCACTTCTACTTAATGCTAAATGCTTTGCTTCGAGCCACGTGCTACGGCGGCTGCCTTGTGGATTCCATTCCAGGGCTTCTTTGGCAATACCTCCTTCTGGTTTTCCCAGCGTATGTCCTATCCATCGCCATATCCTGCTTTTGATTTCGGCCCACATAGGCCTTTGCTTGCATCTCTCGTATAGTACTTGATTCGATATTATATTCGGCCAGTGAATTTTCAATATTCACCGAAGACATCTGTTGAAGAATTTATGTGTTTCGTTGTGCCTTCGATAACATACATATATTCTTTGGGCTCCAAATGCTTGCCCCGCCTAATTCAGTCGGTTAGCAATGTCCACTTCCGATCCGCCAGACGCAGTTAGTATGCCACCGATATAATTGTGACTTCAATTCACTTCTTCGAGTGGTATGTTTTTTGGGGTTATTGGGATAGTATTTGCAGAATTCACGCGCATGGATTTAGTCTTGGTACTATTTATTACAAGTCCAGCTGTTTCACCGTACTCCTGAACCTTGTTAAGTTTGTTCTGCATGCTTGAATGTTGATGGGTTAACAGGCAGATATCATGGGCATAGTCAAGGTCCTCTAGCCGATTATTGAAGCCCCAGGTTATACCGGTTGTTTCTCGGGTCGCTGCTATCATGATTGTGTCCAAAACAATGTTAAAGAGGGGGGAGATAAAACACAGCCTTGTCTTACTCCCGTACGGATTTTGATTTTATGACTCGTCAGACCATCATGTAAAATGCGTCAGTAAGAGTCGTCGTACCTAGCTTTAATTAAGTTTACTTTACACTGTAGTGATGGCCATATTGCGTTATGACATAAGGTATCGAAAGCTTTTTGGAAATCAATAAAAGTTAGATACAATGGTGTTCTTTACTTTATTGACTGCTCTATGATGATTCTGAGGGTGTTCATATTGTACACACATGATTGGTTGGATCTCAAGCCGGTTAGTTCCTTTCTGAGCACGGGTAAGAGCACTTTAGGAATTCTGGTGTTCAAAATATGAGCTATGACCTTATTTGATATGCTCAATAGAGTTATACCCATATAGTATCGAAAGCATTTTGGAAATCAATAAAAGATAGATACAATGGTGTTCTTTACTTTATTGACTGCTCTATGATGATTCTGAGGGTGTTTATATGGTACAGGCATGATTGGTTGGATCTACATCCGGTTAGTTCCTTTCTGAGCGCGGGTAAGAGCACTTTAGGAATTCCGGTGTTCAAAATATGAGCTATGACCTTATTTGATATGCTCAATAGAGGTATACCCATATAGTTAGATCAATTGGGGAGGTTGCCTTTCACAGGTACGTTGATAATTGGACCTTCTTTAAGATAATTCACCTGTATTCCAGAATTTTTGATTAAAGGTAATAGTAGTGCAGTTCCTAATCTAGAATCTACACTGATCAAGTCTGGTGCTATATCGTCGATTCCTGGATATTTGTTGGGTTTTTTAGAGAGGATATTGCGATGCTGATTTCATCCAGGGTGGTATGGTAGAATACTGATACTGATGTCATCTATAACTATGTGGGTTTGGCAAGCACATATATTTGGATCTTGGCATAATCGGTTTGTCGACAATATTTTGGTGTAATGTCGTGCCCATATATTAAGCTGGGCTTCACTATCGGTGTGAAGTGTGCAGTCTGGTTCAATGACCTCTGTTTTCCTTTCGGTTTTTGGGCTTTATTTCCCAGTTAATTTTTTTTGGACGCTGTAAAGTTCTCGCGAACTGTGAGATGCAGCCGCCGACTCTGCTTGGCTAGCAATACCTTCTGCCCATCGTCGCTTATCACATCGTGCACTCTTCTTAACGAGTTTATCCAAGTGGCTGTACGTTTTGTTGAGATCAAGTTTCAGAGCTCTGGTTCGTGCGGCGTTGAAGTGAGATTTGACATCCCTGCGCTGTTGAATGAGTGTCCAGGTATTGTCAGACATCCAAGATTTTCTGGATGATTTTGGAGGGCCAATATGTTGTTTCGATGCTTTTGAAATGGATAGTTCACTCATGTAACTTGCACGTACATCTTCTTGTTTCAATTTGGCAGTATCAAATCTCGTCCTGCGTTTGTTTGCGTCGTTGTTGTTGTAGCAGCTGCGAGACGCTGAGATGATAATCCTTAAGTCTGTTTCTATTACAGACTTCTTTCCGGCATAAATCCATTTTTAGCGGGAACATTATGTTGTTTTCATCAACTAAATGTTCGTCTGGTAATTTCAGGGAATGGATGTTATTTGAGTGTTACCGTTTCTATTCGCTGCATTTCTGTTAATATTCGTCATGGTGTTATGTCTATTTTTAGCCTCCGTGTTGACTTGGGTGATAAGATGCTTTTGTAGTGGTAGTGCGCCCGGTGAGTTATTTTTAGCTGCACAAACTCGAATTTGATGAAAACATGAAATGTTGATGTTACCTTTTCCAGTGCCCTGTCTGGGAATTGAACCCAGCACCTTCAGGATCCAAATGCACTAATCACTGAGCTACAGAAGGCCACGTGTGCTCTTTTTGATTGCTGCAACTTTGAATCTGAGTGTTCCCATCTGCACCTCTCTTCACACATACTTCATGGAGGGAGTCTCTCCATTTCTTGCTGTTGGCAATATTGCCGATTTTTCTCTGTTATGAAATCGGGTGATATCCACGTGGCTTTGTGTATTCGTTTATGTGAGAATAAAGTCCCGCCTATCACGAGTGCGTTATTAGCACGTATTTCCGTAAACAAGATGCTATTATCGTTGATAGTTAATAGCCCGTGTTTACCCAATTGTCAAATTTTTGTTGTCAGATCCCACCTGAGCATTGAAGTCGCCAATTAGTATCAAAAAATCAATTCTGTGGATAGAATCCAATACCTGACTTTATGGTAAAATAATAAATTATCAATAATTGTACTTTTTTTGATGTTTTTATGACGCTTTTATTAAAAAATGTTTAAAATGTTCCTTGTAAGATATCGTCCAAGCCATTGAGCCTATGAAAAGAATGGTATTAGAAGAAGTTGAAGGCTACTCAATTCTGATGCTATGCTAAAATGCATTTCGCGGTTTGTCGCAACCGTCTTTTAGGCTAAGAACTGTATAATGTTATGCCGCAGCAAAAACAATTTTTTGTTGAACTATGCTATTATACAACAATGCAGACATCGCCAATGCAGGTTGATTGCATTTTATGGTAATTTCGTTTCTGAAAAATAATGTAACCACATCATGCTGCGACATTTTAAAAATTCCCCCTGCACCCTCTGCAAATTTCGCATTTTGCATGCGAACAATCGCCGCAACCATTTGGTAGTGCATTAAGAAAGACGCTTTCGTTAAGGTTTGGTTCTGAAGTCTCCTTTTTGGCGGTGCAACACTCCACACCGTGGACTGGGCTGAGTGTGGAAAATGCGATATTTTCGCATTTGCGGAGTGTAATAATTTTACAAACGAAATCAAAACCCGTTCATACAGCTGCACCATTTTTACAAACGAACCTAAAAATGCGGTTTCAGAGTAAAATGTAGAAAAAATTGTATTTGCACTCATTTTTTATGTTCCTGAAGATGCTCCTCAAAAAAGAACGACATATTGAACAATAAATTAATATATTTTAAATTAATTAAATTAAAAATATTAAATTCTATAAAGACCGACTATTAAAAATTAATAAATAATAATTATTTTCAATTAATAAATTATTTGAATCAATTATAAATAATTTATTATTTAAAACAATTATATATTAATTGACTTGGTTAAAAATTGATGAGATTTCAATAATATATGTTTTGTCGTATATTTTCAATGTAATATGTATCTAACATTTTTATCTTTCCCTTGTTTTGTATGTCAGGCTTATGGTGATGACGAGAGTACTGCTATGTTGACACAAGAGTTAATGGTCTATTTGGCCATGTTTATACGCACAGAACCTCAACTCTTCCATGAAATGTTACGATTGCGTGTTGGTCTTATAATTCAAGTTATGGCCAAGGAATTGTCGCGTACCTTAAACTGTGATGGCGAAGCTGCTTCGGAACACTTGTTGAATTTATCTCCTTTCGAAATGAAGAATCTATTATATCACATTTTAAGTGGCAAGGAATTTGCTGTCAGCAGTGGTAAGTTTAAATGAATTATATATATATTTACATATATTGAAAGAACAGAATCCATATAACATACAGACCGTGCACGAAATAATTTATGTTAGGTTCAGATACATATAAAACAAGTTTGTTTAATATTAATTATATAAAAATGGAACAAGATGTGATCATACTCAAAAGAAAGAACACACCTGTATTGCCTCTGTAGAGCTAAGTCCTAGCTGGCATTTTTCAAAGTTATCTATCTAAAAAAATTAGAAGTCACTTTTTATATTTCATTCATTCACGGAGAAAAAAACAGGAAACATAATATGTTTGGGATCAAAATTTAAATAAAATATACTTTGGTGCAAATATTTTATATTTACATACCGGAAAAAAAGTTTAAATATCTCTCTTATCAATGTTATTTTTTCGGAGTTTTGGTGCAAATTATCTTTAAAAACGGGGAAATATATAAATCGGCTACAGAAAAAGTAATTTTTCCCAAACATAATATGTTTCCAGAAAATATACTACAGAAGCGATTTTTATCCTTAGGGTTCGTTTATTTAATCAAACGAAACCTACAAAGGCCATATGTTGATAGATTTACAATTCATACGCTTTACAAATTCATTAATAATGTAATAACAAATATAATTCCTAACGCACATTTTTTTAAACAATATACATATGAAAAAACAATTTAAGTTGAAAGAATTTAAATGGTGATAGATAAGTGTCAATGGCAAATCCTAAATCAAAATATTAATGGGGCCGCTCATTGTAAAAATTAAGCAATCTAGTTTTGAAAGTGTGAGGACAAACTGAAAAGTTCTTAATGTTAGAAGGTAATTAATTCCATAATCTAGCCACCATAATTGTAGTGCTCTATATGAAGTTGTGAATTTCTTGTAGTATTGTCCATGTTTAAAAATAGAGAAAAAGAAACTAAGACACCTTATTTCTAAAAATCGTTCAAAGGAACAGCCTAATAACTGTTCACTGAAAAAACTTAATCACGCCTACTGTTTAGGTGGGGCGACGAAAGCTCAGTTGATGCGATGTCCGAATCCACCTTTTTAGAGTAAATTGGGTACGTGGTTTGCCGGCAAGGGAGGGGGGTAAACAATTTAACGAAGTCCCTTCTATGACAAACTCCGCACCAATTACAATAACAACGATAGCTCAGTAGTGGGGGGAACGATGTGTGTGTTCACGTATGTATGTAGTGACCGATGTTGGCGATGCAGTAATGCCAAGGGCGAAATAGAATAAATAAAACACAAGATTTAGTATTTTCGGTTATGATAAAGGCAGAGCTTTATTTGTAGTAAAGTATATTACCATGTATCAGGGTGGCGACAAGGCCGGCGCGAATTTTTCGATAGCAAAAACTACAAGAAGTGCTCGGTACTCGAGCCAAAGACAAGTATATGTGCGCGAGCGTAGTGCAAAAACAACGACTAGTAGTAATGTGCGCGATAGTATCGCCGAACAAAGACTACAATTGACTACTTTACACGGAGAGTGCTCGACAACGACTAGTGAACGCAGAGGCTCGTTAGAAGTGTCAGACTCCTTAGAAAGTGCGAGGAAAGAGAGAGAGACCCGAGGATAATGCAAGGCAGCCACACAACCACCGCCCAGTGGCTATCTGTACTCTAACACATCCGAACTAAGCGAATAAAGTCTCCGAAGAGGGGTGTAGAGGAGATTCCATTGATGTCAATACGCGACCGCAACATTGTCTCATCGCGACAATGTTGAGTACGTGAACACCTACCATATACAAACCAAAGAATACCATTGAAACCTATAATATTCGCTCTATTTGTCCCCATATATACCTCAGCGCCGTACAGTACAAGAGGCAAAAGCAAAGCATGAGCTAACACGTATTTAATTTGTGTAGGCAAAATAACATTAGGCTATATAACATTTTTAGTATTACATTTTGTTTAGAACAGAAGTGCGCTATATTTGAAGTAATTTGGAGATAACGATCAATTTCAAAGCCTAGGGAGATAATTGAATTGGTTGCAGTAACAATATGATTTTGAACACTAATATTATGTTCAACATTCCTTAAGGAACTCCGGCAGACATTGGGTTTATATTCGGTTATTAGAGAATACATACTGCGAACGGTCTGACCGAAACGAGAGGCATTAGACAACTGGAACTGACGGTAAAGCTTAGAGTAGAGGATGTTGTGATCGACAGAATCGAATGCCTTACTCAGATCAAGAGCAGGAAGAATTCCAGGAATTCTCCTATCAACTGTACGCCTGAAAGTAAGCTTTATCATAAATGATGTGATGCTATTATATTTTCTAAAGCCCGATTGGCAGGGATCTGCGAGGGAAAAATTGTCTACATGTTCAGTTAGTTGATCTTTAATAAGTATTTCAAAAGCTTTTGATAAAGATGGCAAAATAGAAATTGGGCGATAATCGGAACAGTTCAAACCGGATGTAGCTCTTTTGCGAACTCTCGCCATTTTCCAAGCAATCGGAAATTTATTCGTATTGTATTGAAAACGTGCAGAATATGCTGTTGCACATAGGGTATTTCATCAGTTCCCAAAGCGTTGGACTTGCATCTTAATATTACACTGTGTAATTGGACTAGATCAAAGTTCCTAAAATAAAGTGAATTATTAATTTCAGAAAAAGCATTACTACTAATACTAGGTACAGAAAGGGACGAATTTTTAATAAGTATTCAATAAATTAGGATCTATCGGGTCTGTTCTGTAATCACGGCGATTTGAAATCACGGTGATTTTAAAATCACCGGCGACTTAGCATCACTTTTGGAGTTCGAAATCACCCCAACATATTTCGAACAATCTTTTTTGGGAGGCTATGAATAATAAACCGGGCGATTTCGAACTCCAACAGTGATTGTAAGTCGCCGGTGATTTTAAAATCACCGTGATTTCAAATCACCTTGCTACAGAACAGACCTGTATATCACAGTTGCTATCACAGAGATTATCAGAATCAAGACCACCAGTTGATCAAATTTTCGACTACAATTCTTTGGAGTCTGTAGTGCCATTGAAAATTTGCAATCCGTGTACTTCGTGTTACAGACATATACATTTTGTATATATTTTTGTTTCTATCACAGTTATTCTCAATACTAGCTCGGTAGGCTGTCCCTATTAATGATTGCTTCTTTGATTTCCCAGTTAAGTTAAATTCTGGGCCAAATCAAAGTGTGTAGGCATATTGTTATGAAGGACAGACAAATTACAGCGAGTCAGCATAAGTTTAAGAGACGAGTATTTACTAACATTAGAAATATTACAGTTCAAGTCACCGCAAATAATTATGTTTGGGAACTTAAAACAATATGAGCAATATTTAAAAATAATGCTTCACAGGAGCTAGAGTCAGACATGGGTGACAATACTCTAACCTTCAAATTATTTGAAACATAAAGACCGACACGTTCACCTCCCATACCGGACCTATCATTTCTAAAAAGTTTATACCCAGGAATGCTGACGCGGATTTGCTTGGTATTTACGATTTCAGCCAGGTTTCAGGCACCCTATAACATTAAGATGTCCGTCGCTTAATAAATTGCTGACATCGTCAAATTTTGAAGACGAATACTGGGTTTTAACGATTCGGCATTAAAAAATCCAATATTGAACTGGACAAAATCTTCTGATATAGGAATCGTCCCTGACAACCTCAGCAATAGAGTTAGTCGAAACCATTTAAATTGCCTAAAAAAATGTGCGTTGGTACAAAAACGGAACATAAAATTAAATACAACATAAATAAATAACACTAATTATTGCTGACTAATAATAAATTACTATTATTATAAATGTATTTAAATTATAAAATTATGGCCCTATGCTCCACACTGGAATGGCGGGTATATATATATATATATATATATATATAGAGATATAAATTACAAACGAAATTAACATACCTAGAGTTTAATAATCGGGTTAGAACGCAAAAGCTAACTAACCCGATTACTAACCCACCCACCCATCTCCCACTTCAAGCATGAACAACATATGCATTTCATAACAGAGAATAAAATAAATAGGTCCCTTAGAAGAAATGTGGAACCAGGATGATGTTCCATCACACATCACCCTGTAGGGTATAGCTATGAACATTTCGTAAGAACATATTTTTTAGTCATTTGAAAATACTTTGATTTTGATGTTTCAGCTGACTATATCATTATCTACAAGGCAAATAGGATTTTTGCCGCGTAGTCTTCTACTATTTCTAAATCATTATTACCAAAGCAGTCATTGGGTATAGTTTAAAATTTATAATAGTTCCTTATGATACGAGATTTACTAGTACAAAAAATTCTCTTTGTAAATCTAGTAATTAGATACATATTTATACGAGTATGTACGCTATCTACAACTACCTAGAAAAATCTATCTACACCAAAATGTCCTCATTTAATCAAAATTATTGTTAAATTTATTTTTGCATCACACCTTCTGTATCTTCCATTGCTATTTATTGGATTTTATCAAGCGTTCAAAGGGGTTTACTGCGTAATTCGAATTGAAAGAAAATTCATTTGTAAAATATTTGCAACATAACACTATGCAACAAAATAAAAAACATTTTTCTAATTAATAAGAAACATAAACAAGTAAGAAAGTTCAGTCGGGTAAACCGACATATGAATCCCCTCGCCTTGAGTCAAAAAATATTCGTAAATTAATTTATTTTATTGTTTCAATTAAATTATTATTAATTTAAATTCAAAGGGGTTTACTGCGTAATTCGAATTGAAAGAAAATTAATTCGTAAAATATTTGCAACATAACACTATGCAACAAAATAAAAAACATTTTTCTAATTAATAAGAAACATAAACAAGTAAGAAAGTTCAGTCTGGTAAATCGACATATGAATCCCCTCGCCTTGAGTCAAAAAACATTCGTAAATTAATTTATTTTGTTGTTTCAATTAAATTATTATTAATTTAAATTGCATTTAACAACTTTAAAATTGGTTAAAAAGCTGTTTACTTTTGGTACAAAATCATTCATTGTGTGGGAGGTATCGAAATGGGCGCGCCAAAAAAGTTCGCTTTTTTGTTGACTATAAAAGCATTACATAGTACAAAATATCAAGTATTTGTATTCACTGGTATTAAAGTTAGAATCTGTTAACTTTTGGAACAAAATGGTCCATTTGTGTGGGAGGTATCAAAAGGGGCGTGCCAATAACGGCCACTTTTCTCTGGACTCTAGGTACTGTAAAATCATAACACTATACAAAATTAGAAGTATTTGTTTTCAGTGGTATCAAAGTTAAAAGCTGTTAGCGTTTGGTACAAAATAGTCCATTTGTGTGGGAAGTACCAAAAGGGGCGTGCCAATAATGCCCGATTTTCTCTGGACTCTAGGCACTATAAAAGGATTACACTACAAAATTTCAAGCGTGGTGTTAAAGTTATAAGCTTGTAACTTTTGGTACAAAATGGTCCATTTGTGTGAGAGGTACCAAAAGGAGAGCGCCAATAGCGCCCACTTCTCTCTGGACTCTAGGTACTTTAAAAACAGTGCACTGTACAAAATTTCAAGTATTTGTATGAATTGATATTAAAGCCATAAGCAGTTAACTTTTGGTGCAAAATGGTCCATTCGTGTTGGAGGTACCAAAAAGGGAATGGCCACTTCGCCTATTTTACGTGTTAGCGACCAACAAACTTATACTATGTGTGAAGTTTTAGAAGATTCGTGTAAGTATTAAAGAAGGTATTAAAGAATCAATATTTCACTAAAAGTTAACCCTTTTTGGGGGAGGTACTAGAGGGGATAAAGAATGGTCAATATTTTTATTTCCACGAATATTTTTTTAGTAAAATTTTCAATTATAGAAAACCAGCTTTTATTTATTTCTTCTTTAACTATAATGCAAAAGCCATTTGTTCAAAATACTGTATTACATAGTAACAATATAAATTCTAAGTACAGGGTTTTCCAATAAGAGTGATATGATTTCTTTGAAAAAACACACTTATTGTTAAGGAAATTCAAAAGTTTTTTATTTAATGTGAAGTACAATCGATACAATCAAGTTCTAAATAAAACGTCATTCAAATGGCCTCCACGACTTCTTCTGCAGGAATGAATTCGATGAACCCAATTTTCGAGCACTTTTTCCACTAAATCAAGTCGTATGTCATGAATGGCACGTCTGGTTTATTTCGAAAGACCAATGACTTCAAATAACCCCACAAGAAATTGTCTAATAGTCCATTAAATATCACAATTTCTTGAAATAATCGAATCTCCAAACTTTTTTCGCAACAATTCAATTATTTCATTTGCTGCTCTTAACGAGAGCTAAAATATTGATCATGGGTGTCAAGGTCGTAGGTCGACTGGAAAGTGTTATTTTGGATTTAAAAAAAATGGACTGATCATCATTTTCAAATGTACACGGAAAGTTTATTTTTTGCTCTAGCTCCATAACGGTACGTCGGATCGGGAATCGGTCAATGGCAAAAGGATAGCTCTTAACGAGAGCTAAAATATTGCTCATGGGTGTCAAAGTCGTAGGTCGACTGGAAAGTGTTTTTTTTTTGGTTTTAAAAATAATGGATTTAGCACACGAAAATTTGCAATTGGAGAACGATTATTAGTTTTTAAGCTGTAGAGCACACCGAGAGTGAGAGGGAACGAAGTGGAAGCCATGCGTCGTCTTCCTAGGAGGTACAACCAAAATTAACTATTGATCAAGTAGCTGATGTCTTCCGCAGCGAAAAGTCAAATCAAATCGATTTGCTCAAGATTTTCCGGGAGTAGAGTACATATTGGCGACTACTCTAATAAAGGTTGAGCCATTTAAAATTTTAAATTTGAATCGGCTATAAAAAAGTACTGTTAATTTGTTTCAAATTTCTGGTTTTATTGGAAATGTTGAACTTTGTCATTTAATAATGGAATACAATATCATTCATATGACTACCACGACTACCACGACTGGCTCGGCAATTGAGAATTTTGAGGATGGGCTCAGGTACGGGTGAGCCATTTAAAATCTTAAATTTGAATCGGCTATAAAAAAGTAAATTTTTTTTTTTCAAATTTCTGATTTTATTGGAAAGGTTGAACTTTGTCATTTAATAATGAAACACAATATCATTGTGTTTCATTATGTTTCATTATTTCATTGTGTTCATTATCAAACACATGACTACCACGACTGGCTCGGTACCTCATCCGTTTCGGGTTGAATCTCTGCAATGGCAACTTCGATTTCATGTTTCAACGCTTCAATTGTCTCTGGATGCTTTGCGTAACATTTATCCTTAATGGCTGGCTCCCCACAGAAAATAATCCAAAGGGCTCAAATCACAAGTCAAAGTAATCGGTAGTTCAAATTTAAGATTTTAAATGGCCACTGGAAAATGGAAAGAGTTTTTCGGCTTTTGTTACGAATAAGATAATCGTATCTCGCCCGTAGCAAAGGTTATCTCGTAGATTTAAACAAGGAGCCCCCAAAGTCCAAAGTGGTTGATATCTCCGGCACTGTCAATCTCTTATTGCTGTTACTTTTTAACCTTTCGCATACGTCACCGCTATCTGCGCTAAATTGGGAAATATAAATAAGGCAATCAATTCGCTTGCCTGCAGAAAATGAGAATCCGAAAAATAAACTTTGTTGACTTCTTTACAAAGCCTATCACTTTTGAGACCAACTAGGCAGCGCCAATTATTTATCCCCTCACCTTAGAGAGGAGGGTATATATCATGTGCTACGAGCCAAAAGTGTAACACATCGAAGGAGTGGACTAAGTCCCTAAGTATGTTTGGTGGAAATTTGATTTGGGTAATTTTAAGTCATTTGAGCAAAGTCCGTCCTTCAGTAAATCCGCCTATCTGTGTGTCTGTCTGCTGGCAGACTCTATACTACTTCTGAAATTCCACGCATAGTATTAGTTTATTTGTCGCTGATACGTCAAGAAAAATAGGCGAATGCCACGCCTCTTTTGGTACCTCCCACATGAATGGACCATTTTGCACCAAAAGTTAAATGCTTATAGCTTTAATATCTGTTCCTACAAATCCTTGATATTTTGTACAATCTAATACTTTTATAGTACCTAGAGTCCCGAGGAAAGTGGGCGTTATTGGCAAGTCCCTTTTGGTACCTCCAACACGAATGAACCATTTTGCACCAAAAGTTAACAGATTATAACTTTAATACCAGTCCATATAAATAATTGAAATTTTGTACAGTGGGCGTGGGCGTTATGGGCACGCCCCTTTTGGTACCTCTCACTCAAATAACTTTAATACTAGTACATATTTTAAAGTTATTAAATGCAATTTAAATTGATAATAATTTAATTAAAACAAAAAAATAAATAAATGTACGAATATTTTTTGGGATTCAAGGTAAGGGGATTCTTAAGTCGGTTTACCCGACTGAACTTTCTTACTTGTTTTCTATTATTTGTTGATACATTAAAAAAAAGAATCAAAAAAAATATATTCCTACCCGGCGCCCCTTTTTATATTTTATAAATTAATTTTGTAAAATATATTATAAATAAATATGTTCCTTTTTTTGCTAATTTAGCATGGAATTTTAAATGTTGCTTTTTTTAATTTGTTACCCATCAAAAAAATAGTGTTTGGTGGAACTCAGTTTTTTTTGTTGCCTAATGTTATTTAAGAACATATCACAATTTTCATTCAATTCGAACCCCTCCTTCGTGGCGTTGGTTAATTAAATTATGCTTGATAGCGACTTTGATTTCATTGTTTGTTCTAGAAAATCTAGTTATATATTTGTTCTGTTCAAATTTCCTTTTGTCTAATTAAATGTTCCTCCTTTTCCTTTGCTCCCTACCAGTGGCTCGTGGAAATCTCTCCATTGTTAGTTGCAAATCAAGTCGTGTTAGTAAAAAATCTCAAATAGGTTTGGGTGATCCCCAATTAGTTAGCTTTTGCGTAATTCGAATTGAAAGAAAATTAATTCGTAAAATATTTGCAACATAACACTATGCAACAAAATAAAAAACATTTTTCTAATTAATAAGAAACATAAACAAGTAAGAAAGTTCAGTCTGGTAAATCGACATATGAATCCCCTCGCCTTGAGTCAAAAAACATTCGTAAATTAATTTATTTTGTTGTTTCAATTAAATTATTATTAATTTAAATTGCATTTTACAACTTTAAAATTGGTTAAAAAGCTGTTTACTTTTGGTACAAAATCATTCATTGTGTGGGAGGTATCGAAATGGGCGCGCCAAAAAAGTTCGCTTTTTTGTTGACTATAAAAGCATTACATAGTACAAAATATCAAGTATTTGTATTCACTGGTATTAAAGTTAGAATCTGTTAACTTTTGGAACAAAATGGTCCATTTGTGTGGGAGGTATCAAAAGGGGCGTGCCAATAACGGCCACTTTTCTCTAGACTCTAGGTACTGTAAAATCATAACACTATACAAAATTAGAAGTATTTGTTTTCAGTGGTATCAAAGTTAAAAGCTGTTAGCGTTTGGTACAAAATAGTCCATTTGTGTGGGAAGTACCAAAAGGGGCGTGCCAATAATGCCCGATTTTCTCTGGACTCTTGGCACTATAAAAGGATTACACTACAAAATTTCAAGCGTGGTGTTAAAGTTATAAGCTTGTAACTTTTGGTACAAAATGGTCCATTTGTGTGAGAGGTACCAAAAGGAGAGCGCCAATAGCGCCCACTTCTCTCTGGACTCTAGGTACTTTAAAAACAGTGCACTGTACAAAATTTCAAGTATTTGTATGAATTGATATTAAAGCCATAAGCAGTTAACTTTTGGTGCAAAATGGTCCATTCGTGTTGGAGGTACCAAAAAGGGAATGGCCACTTCGCCTATTTTACGTGTTAGCGACCAACAAACTTATACTATGTGTGAAGTTTTAGAAGATTCGTGTAAGTATTAAAGAAGGTATTAAAGAATCAATATTTCACTAAAAGTTAACCCTTTTTGGGGGAGGTACTAGAGGGGATAAAGAATGGTCAATATTTTTATTTCCACGAATATTTTTTTAGTAAAATTTTCAATTATAGAAAACCAGCTTTTATTTATTTCTTCTTTAACTATAATGCAAAAGCCATTTGTTCAAAATACTGTATTACATAGTAACAATATAAATTCTAAGTACAGGGTTTTCCAATAAGAGTGATATGATTTCTTTGAAAAAACACACTTATTGTTAAGGAAATTCAAAAGTTTTTTATTTAATGTGAAGTACAATCGATACAATCAAGTTCTAAATAAAACGTCATTCAAATGGCCTCCACGACTTCTTCTGCAGGAATGAATTCGATGAACCCAATTTTCGAGCACTTTTTCCACTAAATCAAGTCGTATGTCATGAATGGCACGTCTGGTTTATTTCGAAAGACCAATGACTTCAAATAACCCCACAAGAAATTGTCTAATAGTCCATTAAATATCACAATTTCTTGAAATAATCGAATCTCCAAACTTTTTTCGCAACAATTCAATTATTTCATTTGCTGCTCTTAACGAGAGCTAAAATATTGATCATGGGTGTCAAGGTCGTAGGTCGACTGGAAAGTGTTATTTTGGATTTAAAAAAAATGGACTGATCATCATTTTCAAATGTACACGGAAAGTTTATTTTTTGCTCTAGCTCCATAACGGTACGTCGGATCGGGAATCGGTCAATGGCAAAAGGATAGCTCTTAACGAGAGCTAAAATATTGCTCATGGGTGTCAAAGTCGTAGGTCGACTGGAAAGTGTTTTTTTTTTGGTTTTAAAAATAATGGATTTAGCACACGAAAATTTGCAATTGGAGAACGATTATTAGTTTTTAAGCTGTAGAGCACACCGAGAGTGAGAGGGAACGAAGTGGAAGCCATGCGTCGTCTTCCTAGGAGGTACAACCAAAATTAACTATTGATCAAGTAGCTGATGTCTTCCGCAGCGAAAAGTCAAATCAAATCGATTTGCTCAAGATTTTCCGGGAGTAGAGTACATATTGGCGACTACTCTAATAAAGGTTGAGCCATTTAAAATTTTAAATTTGAATCGGCTATAAAAAAGTACTGTTAATTTGTTTCAAATTTCTGGTTTTATTGGAAATGTTGAACTTTGTCATTTAATAATGGAATACAATATCATTCATATGACTACCACGACTACCACGACTGGCTCGGCAATTGAGAATTTTGAGGATGGGCTCAGGTACGGGTGAGCCATTTAAAATCTTAAATTTGAATCGGCTATAAAAAAAAGTATATTTTTTTTTTTCAAATTTCTGATTTTATTGGAAAGGTTGAACTTTGTCATTTAATAATGAAACACAATATCATTGTGTTTCATTATGTTTCATTATTTCATTGTGTTCATTATCAAACACATGACTACCACGACTGGCTCGGTACCTCATCCGTTTCGGGTTGAATCTCTGCAATGGCAACTTCGATTTCATGTTTCAACGCTTCAATTGTCTCTGGATGCTTTGCGTAACATTTATCCTTAATGGCTGGCTCCCCACAGAAAATAATCCAAAGGGCTCAAATCACAAGTCAAAGTAATCGGTAGTTCAAATTTAAGATTTTAAATGGCCACTGGAAAATGGAAAGAGTTTTTCGGCTTTTGTTACGAATAAGATAATCGTATCTCGCCCGTAGCAAAGGTTATCTCGTAGATTTAAACAAGGAGCCCCCAAAGTCCAAAGTGGTTGATATCTCCGGCACTGTCAATCTCTTATTGCTGTTACTTTTTAACCTTTCGCATACGTCACCGCTATCTGCGCTAAATTGGGAAATATAAATAAGGCAATCAATTCGCTTGCCTGCAGAAAATGAGAATCCGAAAAATAAACTTTGTTGACTTCTTTACAAAGCCTATCACTTTTGAGACCAACTAGGCAGCGCCAATTATTTATCCCCTCACCTTAGAGAGGAGGGTATATATCATGTGCTACGAGCCAAAAGTGTAACACATCGAAGGAGTGGACTAAGTCCCTAAGTATGTTTGGTGGAAATTTGATTTGGGTAATTTTAAGTCATTTGAGCAAAGTCCGTCCTTCAGTAAATCCGCCTATCTGTGTGTCTGTCTGCTGGCAGACTCTATACTACTTCTGAAATTCCACGCATAGTATTAGTTTATTTGTCGCTGATACGTCAAGAAAAATAGGCGAATGCCACGCCTCTTTTGGTACCTCCCACATGAATGGACCATTTTGCACCAAAAGTTAAATGCTTATAGCTTTAATATCTGTTCCTACAAATACTTGATATTTTGTACAATCTAATACTTTTATAGTACCTAGAGTCCCGAGGAAAGTGGGCGTTATTGGCAAGTCCCTTTTGGTACCTCCAACACGAATGAACCATTTTGCACCAAAAGTTAACAGATTATAACTTTAATACCAGTCCATATAAATAATTGAAATTTTGTACAGTGGGCGTGGGCGTTATGGGCACGCCCCTTTTGGTACCTCTCACTCAAATAACTTTAATACTAGTACATATTTTAAAGTTATTAAATGCAATTTAAATTGATAATAATTTAATTAAAACAAAAAAATAAATAAATGTACGAATATTTTTTGGGATTCAAGGTAAGGGGATTCTTAAGTCGGTTTACCCGACTGAACTTTCTTACTTGTTTTCTATTATTTGTTGATACATTAAAAAAAAGAATCAAAAAAATATATTCCTACCCGGCGCCCCTTTTTATATTTTATAAATTAATTTTGTAAAATATATTATAAATAAATATGTTCCTTTTTTTGCTAATTTAGCATGGAATTTTAAATGTTGCTTTTTTAATTTGTTACCCATCAAAAAAATAGTGTTTGGTGGAACTCAGTTTTTTTTGTTGCCTAATGTTATTTAAGAACATATCACAATTTTCATTCAATTCGAACCCCTCCTTCGTGGCGTTGGTTAATTAAATTATGCTTGATAGCGACTTTGATTTCATTGTTTGTTCTAGAAAATCTAGTTATATATTTGTTCTGTTCAAATTTCCTTTTGTCTAATTAAATGTTCCTCCTTTTCCTTTGCTCCCTACCAGTGGCTCGTGGAAATCTCTCCATTGTTAGTTGCAAATCAAGTCGTGTTAGTAAAAAATCTCAAATAGGTTTGGGTGATCCCGAGGGTGAGGATGCCTTATTAGCGACTATAGACGATAGACAAGGACAATGGTTGCGTCGTCGACGTTTGGATGGTGCATTGAATCGTGTACCACGTGACTTCTATTCACGTGTCTGGACCGTGTTGGAGAAATGCCAAGGTTTGGCCATCGAAGGACGTATATTGCAGCAGAGTTTAACACAAGAAATGACTCCTGGAGAGTTGAAATTCGCTTTAGAGGTTGAGACAGCACTCAATCAAATCCCCCAACCAGAATATCGTCAACTTGTGGTGGAGGCCCTAATGGTTTTGACCCTGGTAACCGAACACAATATGGTGCCCAATCTCGGTGGTATTATTTACGTCGAACATTTGGTACACAAGGCCAATCAGTTGTTCTTGGAGGATCAACGCAAGGTGCAAGGTGATGCTACACTGTGTTGTGCCAAGTCTAAGGATGGCAAAGAACAGCATCAAGCGGCATCCGGAATGTTATTGTGTGGTGGAGCTGCTTATATCTGTCAACATTTATACGATAGGTGAGGAATAATTTCTTTAATTTTCTTTTTTTTTTGACAGAATACAATATTTATTATTTATTGCAATTTTTCTTGCAGTGCTCCAAGCGGCAGTTTTGGTACCATGACATATATGGCACGTGCTGTGGCTTTAGTTTTGGATTGTGTTCCTAAACACGGTGAAATGGAATGTGCCATTTGCTAATTTATTTCTTTTTAGTTACATATGTACGTACGTACATATATGTATGTATGTGTGCTTAACATCATAATCAATTAAATTATTTCTCTAGATTTTAGTTTTGTTATTTGCTGAATGTTTAGTTCTTTCCTCGAATATACATATGTATATCGAGCGAAGGTGTATGTGAGAGGTTATATTATTATATTGGATTTAAATTGCTGTATTTCTTAATACTGATGTAAATTAAAAATGTTTTTATTTGGATAACTCGAATTTTTTAAAATTACGAAATTAAAACTTAAGTTAATATTTGTAATACGTAAATGTCTTATTCATAGCAAAATACGGGCACACAGATTGCTTTGTCGTCTGGCCAATCACATACGTTTTTATGCGGGCCAATGGAATATAGGCAGTGTTAAATTTGGATTGAGCAGCCCCATGATTTTATCTAGATTTAGGAAAAATTTCAATTATATAATAAAATAAAAAAAATATAAAAAGTAAAGTTAATATTGTCCTGTTGTTGTTTTGTTGGAAACAAATCCAGTAAATAGTTTGGAGAAACTAGTACCTACTGGTTGTGCAAGATATCTTAATTTCAAGATTTGACTTATATGGGCGATGCCACGCCCATTGGTCCGATCCCGCCCATTTTTGGACCAATCACGTAGACTGCCTTCAGATACATATGTACAACATACAATTGTGCAAGATATATCAATTTAAAAATTTGGCTTATTTGGGCAGGGCCACGCACACTTGGTACTTCGAAAATTCAAGTACCGTATTTTCACCACCCCCCTCACATGTACATACTGTGAACATTTCAAGAAGATCGGTCCAGCGGTTTAGACGCCTATACGGTACAAACAAACACACATTCTTCTTTTGTATATATAGATTTCGTCGAAATTGTAATTTTTATAGAAAATTTCGTCAAAATTGCAATTTTATAGAAAAATTCGTCGAAATTTCAATTTTATGAAAAATTTCGTCGAAATTGCAATTTTATAGAAAATTTCGTCGGAATTGCAATTTTATAGAAAATTTCGTCGAAATTGTAATTTTTATACAAAATTTCATCGAAATTGTAATTTTTATACAAAATTTCATCGAAATTGTAATTTTTATACAAAATTTCATCGAAATTGCAATTTTATAGAAAAATTCGTCAAAATTGCAATTTTATAGAAATTTCATAATATTAAATTTTTGGATCAAAATTAAATTTTTTATACAGAAAATAATGTCAAATTGAATTTTTCTAAATTGTTGTTGTTGTTGAGCAGCTGGGAGACGCTGAGTTGATAATCCTTAAGTCTATTTTCAATTACAGACTTCGTTCCGGCATATATCCGATTATCGCGGGAACCTTATGTTGTTGCATCTACTCAATGTTATCCGGTTGTTAATTAACATTCGTCTGTTAATTTCAGGGAATGGATATTATTTGAGTATTACTGTTTCTATTCTGAAAACGAAATGTTTTTTCTACAAATTACGTCAAAATATAATTTTTTAAATATAATTTCGTCAAAAATTATTTTTTTAGATAAAATTTTGTTTTTTTTAAAGAAAATCGACTCAAAACATGCATTGCCTTACACAAAAACAAAATTCCCGCTCTTCAAAATCATCGCAGAGGGAGAGGACTGCACACAAACTTTGGAAAACAAAGAGAAACAAGAGACAGCAAGAACAAAACTTGTATCATTAATAGACGATCACCTAGACACTAACAAACTTAAAAGGAGAGACAATCTTATACAAGATACAGCAGGACAAACGAGAAAGTGATAATAAGGACATATTTATATTAAACGCCGACAAAGGAGGAAAAACGGTAGCTATGTACAAAGACGAATACCAAACGAAAATGCAAATAATGTTGAGCGACATCTGCACATATCGACGCTTAAAAAGAGACCCAACTCCAACTTGGCAAGTCAAAAATAATACATTGGTGGACAAGTTATTTAACCTAAAGATTATACAAATTGACAAACAGAACATCTACTGCCCCAAAAAATTATGGATTACCCAAAATCCACAAGGATGGAACACCTCTGAGACCTATTTGTTCCTCGGTCAATTCACCATCTTATGAATTAAGCAAATATATTGTTAATATTCTCAAGAATCTAAATATGAACTCAATATACAATGTTAAAGACGCAAATGAATTTAAAAGAAGAATCAATAACGCTCATACTGATGACGATGAGATTTTAATATCTTTTGACGTAGTGTCTTTATTTCCCAGTATTCCACTGACTTTAGCGAATAAAATCATAGAGGAAAAATGGAGCATAATAGAAGCATACACAACTATACCAAAGAATTTATTTATCGAAATATAAACTTTTTGTATTAAGGAAACAAGATATTTTAAATATGACGATCAACTTTACGAACAGAGAAAAGGGATGCCCATGGGATCTCCAGCTTCACCAGTGATAGCAGATATTATAATCGAACAGCTTATTGACTCATCATTAACCAATATAGCATCAAAACCGAAGTACCTGACTAAATACGTTGGCGACCTTTTTGCCATTTTAAAGAGAACAGATATAAATGAAACACTACGAATTCTCAACTCATATAATCGACAAATCCAATTCACCATGGAAGAGGTGAGAGATGGAAAACTACCGTATTTAGATTCAATAGTACACAGGCAAGGAAACCTACTAAAAGTGGACTAGTACCAAAAACCTACATCATCCGGACGTCAACACGGCGACTAATTTTATCAGACGAGTATTGGACATCAGCGATGAAGATTTTCACCAACAAAATATTGGAAAAATTAAAGAAATATTAACCTTGAACGAGTTTCCACAGAAAACTATTAACAATCTTATAAGAGATGTACAAAAATCTAAGAAACCTAAGACACAAATAGAAAAACAAACTAAATTATATAAAACTGTAACATATATTCCGGGATTCACTGAACGACTTAAGAACTCATATCTTTATGACAGCGACGAATTCGAATTGGCACAAAAATGCTATATTACAGTAAATAGTTTATTTAGTAGGACAAAACCAAAACTTAAAAACGACGAAAAACATGACGTAGTATACAAAATTAAATGCAACGGGGACAAGTCCAACTTATGCAACAAGTTATATATTGGCACTACACGAACGAAACTAAAAACTAGACTCTCTTCATATAGATCAGACAAAAAGCTCTTGACAAACCACTTGAACAGAAAACTGCTCTCGCGGCACATTGCACACTAACTGGTCACCAACCGAACTTTGACGACGTTGACGTATTAGAAGAAGAGAGCAACTACCACAGGAGATACATGCTTGAGATGTTACACATCACTGCCGTACCTACTGAGAAGAGACTGAATTTTAAAACAGATACAGATAAATGCGCACACATATATAGACATTTAATACACAAGAATAGCAAGTAAATCAAAATTTAACTTAGTTGTCATTGTAAAGTGAAAAGAAAGGATACCTTCCCGCTAGGAAACGGAACTAGTTCGGAACCTGTAGAATCACTAGTTCCAAGGTAACCATGACTAGTTCCTTCCTAGATTACTTCCAATGTAAATAACAGGTGAATTTAACATGGGCTTGTCATTGGAGGTAACCAATTGACTCCCCCCTGCATTACCTGTAATCAGAGGCACCACTAGTTTTATTATGCTAGCTTTTCCTATCACTCATAGTAATCATCTTCATAGCTAGTTTTTATATCTTAACTATGTAGGTGATTCATTCAGCACAACTGCAGAACTAGTGCCCCGCACTAACTATGTATCCAATCGTTGGGAACTATTTTCTATTATAGTTATTGGTGCCTACCTTTAAAGGGAAAGAATTTTTTATTTCAACTTATTTCTTTTTTATTTCAGTTTTGAAACAGGCACAAGTACCAAAATTTTTTTTAGGCATAAAAAATAAATTCATTTTTAAAGAACAACAAATTAGCACAGAGCTTACACAAACATAAAATAATATTAAATATAGGGTTTTCCAACAAGAGGTGTTATTTTGAATCACCCGGTATTTCGGTATCTGTCACTTTTGAAGCTTTTATTCTTTGATATTTGACAAGTAGAAACTACGCCATTACTAACAAGTAAAGCGTTAAGTTCGGCCATGCCGAATCTTATATACCCTCCACCATGGATAGCATGTGACCTCACAAAATAACCCAAACCTAAAGAAAATAACACCGAAAAACACAAAAAAAATATAGTAGATGAGAACAGTAGGAATCACAACAAGTTAGATGCTATATATGGGAGCCTATCTAAATATGGACCGATATCGCCCATTTGCAATCCCAAACAACCTGCAACTATAAGAAATATTTATACCAAATTTTATCAACCTAGCTCTATTGTTACGGACTGTAGCGTGATTACAACAGACGGACGGACATGGCTGTCGCAAAACAACCACTCCACAACAAAGCATCAGTTTTTGGAATAGCGGGACATTTTTATTTTCCCCTTGTTCTTTTTATTTGAGATTGTTGTTAGTGGAAATATATGATGTTACGATCTTTCTTTCTTTCTTCTCTGTCTCTCTTAGCAACGTGGTTTTTTAATATTTGACCCTTTTCTGCATTTCTTAGACCTAGTTGAGTAATTAGTTTTTGCATATAGATAAATATCTGGGCCAGCCTTACATTACATGTAGTCAGTTCAGTAACTGCTTGATACGAACTCACTTCATTTTTTCGATGTTAGCATTACATGTAATGGAATTATGAACTAGGGTGGACAACATGGTTACCAAAAACTAGCTACGGAACTAGAATGTGGTTGCAATTGACTACTTTGCGAACTGGCGGGTTATTCTTGTTTCGTTTTTATAAATGTAATTATGCCCTTTTGTCAAAATTCGTGTATGTATATGTATGTATCTCAATTGGTAGGCTTGTCACGCCTACGGAAGGTGATAATCTACATATTGGCTAAAAGTGAACTCAATCTAATGTGGTCTCACTTTTTCAGCTACGTTGACTTTACCTTCTTAAGAAAAGAAGCCAATGGTATAACCAAAATTTCTGTGGATTTAGTATTCCAGTCATATGAAACATTTTAACAATCTAGAAACGAGTGTGCGATGAGGAAACCGCGTGGACCTGGTACTCGGCTGTGACAACAAATCACATCATAGCCGAATAGAGCTGTGATAACATATTAAAATGGGTGAGATACTATTTGATTTCATAACTACTAACAATCTAAAAATCAGTTATATGGGTTCCACGTCAATGTTCACTGATAAACTGTGTGCATCAGGTAAACTGTGTGCATCAGGAATAATTCCTATTATAAACTTTTTACTAATATTTTTAACCTTAACTTTGAAAAAAAAACTTTTTTCTTTTTTTACGCTAACTGTGTACTGATAACAAAAACTGTGTAACAAAAATTGTTTTTTGTGTTAGAGACCTTAACACTTTTTTGTATAGATTGAACCAAAACAACATTTTTTATGGTAATGTTTTTTTTTTTGTTTTTATTAATTGTTGACCTTCGTGTTTTTAATTCTTTCTCATTATTGTTTGGCTCAAGGTCCTTGATTAAAACACTGATCTTATTCTTTTAATATCAACATTTTTATTTTCTCGATATTTCGACTAACATCGTTAATCGTCATCAGGAGATCGAATACAGAAAAACACAATAATTTAAGTAAAAAAACAAAACAACGCAAACATTTTAAGTAAAGGGTCCGCGATATAACGTTTTTTTTTTTTTCAACTAGTGCTTATTTCGTGAATGGTAACACTTAGCTCATGATGATTTGACAGATAATTAGTTTTATCATTCCAATGAACGAATATGGTTGTGTATACGCTTGAACAACGCTGGGAGCGATCGACTTACAGAAGAGGCCGATTTTGCCAAAAAAAATCATCTTTTCAGATGAAGCTCATTTTGATCTTGGCGGGTATGTAAACAAGCAAAATTGTCGCATTTGGGGCACAGAAAACCCGCACGCATACACCCAAAACAAGTCACTGTTTGGTGCTGATTTTGGTCCAGAGGCATAATTGGGCCATTTTTCTTCGAAAATGAGCAAGGAGTGGTCGTTACAGTCAACGGCGATCGTTATCGGGTCATGTTGAACGAATTTTCGTTCACAAAAATTGAAGAGGAGGATATTGGCACACAGCCGAAGCTACACTCGATGTATTGCGCGATGTTTTAAAAAAAAAATTTGGCGGACCCTTTATAATTACATTGAAAAATTGCTGAACGTAAAGAAATTTTCCGACTTTCCTTCGCAAAGCTAAAAATTTGTTTTCTAAATTCCATATTTTCATGGAAAGTAAATTTAGTATTTGGGCCATATTTTTTGAAGTATAAGCTCGATAACGCCGGGATACCACTTAAATTAAAGGAAATTATATGTAGAGACTAGAAATCACTTTCACGAAGAAACGGATGTTTAGTAACTGTCGTTAAAACATTTAGATTTTTTTTTCAAAAAAATCTTGTTTTGCTGCACGAAAAAAATGTGTTTGTTCCATTTTTCCAAAAAGTCTATGGACATAGAATAGGCAAATTCCAAAAATTTTGTTTATATTTTTTATTTTGGAAATTTTGTTTGGGAGGTACCAAAAGGGTCGTGACAATAACGCCAATTTTTTAAGCTACTATGGGTACTATAAAAACAAAAAAAAAAATTCAAGTGTTTGTATGTACAGGAATCGAAGTTATAAGCCGTTAACGTTTTGTGCAAAATGGTCAATTTGTATATTGAGGTACCAAAAGGGGCGTGGCAATAACGCACATTTTTTACGGGACTATAGGTACTATAAAGCATTACAGTTCAAAAAATGTCAAGTATTTGTATGGACTGAAATCAAAGTTATAAACATTTAATTTTTTGTGTCCATTTGTATGAGACTTACCAAAAGGGGCGTGGTATCTTCACCCATGTTTCTCAAGATTATGGCGACCAAGAAATTAATACTATGTGTGGAATTCTGAAAGATTCTATGTAGTAGTGTAGAAGTTATAAGATGATCAATATTTCACTAAATTTTGACCCTTCGTGGGAGAGGTACTCGAAGGAGTGGACCAACATTGTCCATTTTTGACCTTAGCCTAAGATAGAAACAAAATATTGACACATACCAAATTTGATGTCAATCGGTTAATCCTGTCGAAAGTTAGCGTGCGCACCAACCAGACAGACATACATACTTTTCTCAAATGGCATAAAATGGCCCAAAACGGATTTCCTCCAAATATTCTTGGGGTCTGTTAGGTCACTCCTTCGATGTGCTACACTTTTGGCCCGCAGCAACTGATATATACCCTTTTATGATATTTCTACAAAAATGGCTATAATTTATACATTTATCCATAGATTTTCTTCAAATAGGCATTGTTTTCTTCGTTAGAATGCTAGCTTTGAAACATATTTTTTCTATTTTTTTTTGTTTTTTCCTGCCAACAATAAACGTTTTTTATCCAATTTGTTCTAATAGATTTGAAGACAATTACTAAACTTCTGTTTCCACTTGAAAGTGTCATTATTAATATTTGTAGTCCTAATAATATCCTTCGTGCGCTAAGTCAATAAGTTTTAAATCCAAAAAAACACTTTCCGGCCGACCTACGACCTTGCAATATTTTAGCTCTCGTTAAGAGCTATCTTTTTGCCATTGACCGATTCCCGATCCGACGTACCGTTAAGGAGCTAGAGCAAAAATAAACTTTCCGTTCACATTTGAAAATGATGCTACGAGTAAGACCATTTTTTTTAAATCCAAAAAAAAAACAAATTCCAGTCGACCTACGACCTTGACACCCATGAACAATATTTTAGCTCTCGTTTTGCCATTGACCGATTGTGGCTACGTGCCACACAGCTAATGAAACAATTCAATTGTTGCGAGAAAAGTTTGGAGATTCGATTATTTCAAGAATTTGTGATATTGAATGGCCTCCAAGAAGTTGTGATTTAACATCATTAGACTATTTCTTGTGGGGTTATTTGAAGTCATTGGTCTTTCGAAATAAACCAGACTCTCTTCAAGCTTTACAAGTCAATATTGAACGTGCCATTCATGACATACGACTTGATTTAGCGGAAAAAGTGCTCGAAAATTGGGTTCATCGACTTCGTTCCTGCAGAAGAAGTCGTGGAGGCCAATTAAATGACGTTTTATTTAGAACTTAATTGTATCGATTGTACTTCACATTAAATAAAAAACTTTTGAATTTCCTTAACAATAAGTTTGTTTTTTTTTCAAAGAAATCATATCACTCTTACTGGAAACCCCTTTATAATATTTAAAAATATGTGTTCGAAGCGCGATATTGTCCCATGTATTAAAGTTGAATAAAAACCATAATTAAAATGTTTATGACACAAATCGTTAAAAAAAAAACACATTTCATAAATATAATACTAAAGTGAAAAGATGATTTTTTTTAAATAAATTTTAATTTAATTGGTATATTGGCAACATTTTAGCCAGAAATCAGTGTTATTTAGGTATTTTTATGGAAAATAAAAAAAAATTAAAACAGCTGTTTTTTTATTTTCTGTTAAAACTAAAACTGGTTTCTTAAAAAATGTAATTTTTCAAACCAAAAAACGTATTTGGTCGCGCCTTCGATAAGTTCCACTTTTTTCGTAGCACTTGATATATACCCTCTACTAAAGTAAGGTTTTCATTAATGGAAATATGCAAAATTCTGCTCTATCGGTAGGCATTTGTGGTTTCTATGGCGCGAAGAAGTCAAATCGGGAATATTTGTATGGAACAGTTTCAAATAATGGACCTAAGATTACCCTTGTTAGAGTAAATAGTTATAGGTAAAATTAAACGTAAATTTTTGTCGTTTCGTAGTATTTCATATTTTTTAACAATACAAAGCAAATAAAGCCTAATAAACCTATTACAAACAAACTACATCCATATAATATTTTATATAAATGTAATAAAGTAATGGCAACAATAAGAAATTAATGGCTCCCAAGCCAAATACAAATGGCATGACCTAATGTATGTATAGACCCTCATTGATAACGCCTGAATCAATTTTCATGGATGGCATCTTTAGTATTCGGACCATATTTTTGAAGCATAAGGCCGATAGCGCCCCGATGCCCAATGAATAAAGAAAATTATGGGGGCTGTAAGTGTCGGGCCTATGCACTTTTCAGGAGTAAAATACACAAATATACTAAATAAAATAAAAAATGTTGGCGTTAGAAAAACGGGATTTTAAGGATAATACCTGAACATAATGACGCATATATATATTCACACAAACATGATTTATAAATGGTTTCTGAAAAAGAAATTTTAACTATGAAAAAAGAAATAATTTGTTGTTAGGCGCTTTAGAATTTCGTTAATAAATTCGCCGTTTTTCATAGTAGGTTAGGTTGAATAGAGGAGACGTTTAAACGTCTCATGTCCATGGACATACATAGTAAGTCGCTAAAAATTTGTCAGCTGTTACGCCCTTTTTCGTTTCTGATGAAGATATATCGTCACTCTAATTCAAAAAAGGCGTAACTGACATTTTAACAATTTTACAGGAGGAGGAAAAAACTAAATAAAATCCAAAATTTTATAAATTTAAAAAATCTTCACTTTTTTCAGAGGACAAGTTATGGAAAACTGAGGAGATTTGTTTTAGGATTTTCTAACGGAATATAAAAAAACGTGTTTTCAAAAATGGTTAGTTGCGACCTTTCTGAATTAGTCTAACGATATATAAAGGTTGGGAATATCAGATTCACGTTTACACTGAGGGAAAAAAGACGTTGTAAAATAAACACCGTTTGGTACCAATTTATAAACGTAACGTGCTTGAAAAATCGCCACCGATTCGTTCATTAATTATCAATGATACGGGGGTGATTTTTTGACCGACGTTGCGTTATGTATTGCCGCCGTAAGGTTGATGAATGTTTGTTTGGCTTTGTGTTATTCATTGGATTTGTTATTGTCTGTTCTTAGAAGAAGAAACCACGAGGATTTACAAAGACGTGAAAAATGAAAATTAATGACGAAGAAATAGAATTTAATGACCTGTTTGATATTGTGGATGATTCTCTGGGCTATGGAATGAAAAGGATAAGGTGATTGCAAAATCCAGTGACATCTTCCTATTACAGAAATTTCTAGAATCAATAGAAATGGTGTCGGCCTGCGAATATTTAACAACCTAAGCTTATAAAAATTTCAATTTTAAAAGTTAATAATGAGTGTGTATGTTTTTTATAGAGCACAGGAATTAAATTTTGAAGTTCATAAAGGCGAATGATACGAAGGATACTGTGTTGCTGCACATTCGAATGTGTTTTGTTTAGACGTGATTTGCATAGTGATAAATATGCAAATTTGCAATTATATGTTTGTTGTGTTCACGTTTTATTTACTTATAACATTAATAAATGTATTGAAACGCTAATGCTGTTTAAATAGTTTTAAGTGGGGAGGGGGATTTAGAATGGAAAGCTATCCCAGCGCGTGTTTTATTCGTCCTCAGCAAGTGCTTTAGTCGTCCCCCCCACGTTCTATAGTTGTCCCCAACACTTGATTTAAATTATCCCCAGTTGGTATTCATTTTGCAACGAAGCGTTGTTGATTTTTGATGCTTTATTCATGCACCGCCTTGCTTAAATTCGTAACATACGGGGTTGGTTCATTATCATAAACGAATTTGCAAAGATTAAGCAAGCATGTGCTTTGTTTTTCGCTGGGTGTAGATATTAGTTTATTAACTGTCGTTAAAAAAATTCGAAACATACTGATTTTTTTCAAAAAATCTTTTTTGCTTATTTGATATTTTTTATTTTGGCGATTTTGTTTGGGAGGTACCAAAATGAGCGTGTATATAAAAAATATATATAAAACTATTACACTGCACAAAATTTCAAGTATTTTCTTATTTGCATGAACTGGAATAACAATTTTAAACCGTTAACATTTTGACAAAATGGTTCATTTGTATGGAGGTTGCCAAAAGGGCGTAGCAACTCCGACCACTTTCCTTAAAGTGATAGGCATCAACAAACTAATGATATATGTGGAATTGTATAATATTTTGATACATTCGTTCACAATGGTGGCAATATAAAAAAACAAATTTTGTTGAATTCTCTTAATTTCTACATTTATCTATAGATTTTTTTCAAATAAGCATTGTTTCTTCGTTATGATGCAAACATTCAAAAATGTTAACAAACTATTTTTTTGTGATTTTTTCTATTTTTATGTTTTTTTCTTGCCATTAAAAAATCGATTAAATCAATTTTTTTCTTATTTTTATAACGACAGTTACCTACACTTCTGTTTTACTCACATGAAAGTGATATTTTCATCATCTGCAGCCCTCATTACATATCGATCCATGTTTGACTTTTTTCGTTACTTTTTCATACATAAAACTATTCCTGAGTAGTATAAAATGTACTGCGAATGAAAACATAATTCGTCGGCTTAATGCTATTTTGGTCCATACGCCATTTTTGCGTTTTTTGAGATAGGAGTTGATAATATGGGTTCCAAGCATGCTCTTTCAGAATCTGCAATCATTTTTTCCTATCTCGCCTAGTTTTCGAGATATTGGTAGGGTAAATTTGTTTTACTCTGAATAACGGGAAATAATTTCGATATTTTTGTTCTATGTCTCAATTTTTCTATCGCCCTATATTTTTCACTCAGTATTTTACGTTCTTTCGATCACAATATGTAAATTAGAGTCCTTCCATACCGACCCTTTTTGTGGTCCATGTAATACAAATACGAAAAAATATTAAAATAAAAGTGGATATGGACCAAAATGCCAAGTACAAAAATTGTTATAACTTGCTTATTTTTGGATGTAATGGCATAGAAATGCATGAGAATCATACAAACTCTGTTGGGAAACCTATGAAATAAAAAGTGTGTAACTCTTTAGTCCCGTTTTTACTCAAACAATAAATTGCGTTTTTCTCCGATCATACAAAATGGCGTATGGAACAAAATAGCATTGAGCCGACGAATTGTCGTCCTTGGAATATTTTGATTTTTTGAGATAAGCGGTCATTGCAGAAAACTGAAAATATGTGAATAGAAAAATGTAATTTATTCCAGAACTCCGGCATATCCCAAATATTTTCGCCTAAATTCTAGTAGTGACATGTTATTTAATATTTTTGGTTTTTTTCGACATTTTTGTTGTAAATTATTCGATTAAAAGATTGTTCAAGCTCGAGGTCATTTTATTTTTATCAGAAAATATTAATTGATTCATCAATATAAATATTATTTATTAATCATAACTATTTATTTACATACTCATCAATACAAATAGATATTTATTCATCAATTCAAAGTCATTTTCCATAGATTTAATACACTTGTGCCCGCACTTTCTGCAATCCTCAAAGGATGCTTTTTGGTATGATCTTGGGCTCTTTTAGTGATACCATTTGCCTCATAAATGGTCGCAAATCTCAGTTTTTTTCAATCGGGCATTTCAGTTTTGAGAAGAGAAAAGGTCGAAGTTAAATACGGTGGTTGTTTTTATTTCTTTCTTTTGTCAAAAGCAAAAAATCTCCAAGTGTTATTTTAATTTTTCGTGATGCTGCAATTGGGTTGTCCATTCTCGCGCGGCCCTGCTTTTCTATTTTTTTCGGTTTAATGAGGTCCAGATAGGCTAATTCATACGGTAGTACGATTTGTTTAAAGTGTTTATTGCAAATGTCGTTCATAATAATTAAACGCAGCACTATTTTGTTGTGTCTTTTATTGGTTTTTCTTCTAAAAGATGTTTTTATAACAAATATTCGTTTAGTGTGTTTTCTTTTAAAGTGCTTCTTCTTTTTACGCTTTGGGCCCCCATGGGCCAATTGTGGGCCTAAAATACATTTCGATGGAATTTTATATATTTTCGTTAGAAGTATGTGAATAAATCTCACATGATTGCCCTGAATCTGTAGCATTTCTCTCTTTTGCTTAGAGCATTTCACAATTCCGGTACTTGCAGCTGCCCCTCGTTGGCACAACTTAATGAATTCGCTTAATATAATGCCGTAGCATTCAATGTTACTCACCAAGGTAACCTTTTTATGGCCATATCTGGTAGCCAGCGTTATGTAGATCTTGGGCCTGGGCTTATTATAGCAATTTACATCCTTAACATTACACATTTGATAAGAATGATCCATTTGCGACGTGACAGAGTCGATAGTGCTGCATAAGGTGGCGGTGTTAGCGTTACAAATCCTTTGCAGACATTCATCCAGGACATATGATTTAGTTTCCCCTTTGAGATCCTTTGATATGAGCAAATTCTGTTTGTTAACATATTTCCGTATTACTTTTTTGATTTGATTTGCCGGTATACCTTCACCACGTTTATAATTTAATTTAGTGAAAAGAGCTGCGGTGGCATCCGTAACAACATATAACTCTGTTAATTCAGAATGAAACAAGGGATTATCCGAAGTCCCTGCATATGCACCGTTCGTTGGTTTCTTATAATCTGTAATAAAATCTACCAAATCAGGATGCTCCTGTTCAATGGAGGTAATTTTGTCAACTCCCTTCGCTTCCTTTCGAACTACTATATAGCCTTGATCGATCATTTCGTTAAGGAAATTAGAGAGTTTCTTATATTTAGTTTTTTTCAAATCAATATTTTCTTGAGCTTCAGGTAACACATATAGGCGATAGAAGTTGCTTGTCAACAAGGGCAATTGTAATGATTTCCCATGATTTTTCAGGGCGGATAGAAAAGCATCCTTTAAGACAACTTCTGGAGTATTTCCATTAGATGAATTTTCTATAATGTTACAGTCAATACTAGCCGTGTTATTGTTGAGTATATCTTCTTTGTCTCCAAGTCTCAAGGGGTTCAAAGTATCATCGTCCTCAATTGATAACGCTTTTTTAAGGTTCAGACTTTCCGGTATGCTCTCCTCACTTTGTTCATCTATTTTTACTTCGTTGTCTCGTTTAGTATTAGTTTTTTTATTACCCAATTCAGTCAATTTGGTCGACTTAAATTGTGGCATTTGCTGGGCCAGTTGTGGATCGATTCCCCATAGTTTATCGCCGAACAAATGCAGCATTTTTACAGCGACACCATGACCTTCACCCAAGTACAGACCGTCTCTAGAACGAAGCAAGTATCCAACACCCACAGCCGACATATTTGAGGTCAAATTAACTGCAACTGTAAAAAAGACAAAGAAAAATAATTGAAAATAATGTATTTAAAATCGTTGACTGAACCGGTTGAAGTCTTATTTGTTCAAAATATTCGTCTAACCGATATTCGTCTACTTAGGACGGTTTTCTTAGGGGCCGGTTGGTAATGGTCAAGTTTTGAGAAAATTTCCTAGTTTATGGTCGAATCTGATTGCTAAGAAAGAAAAGGGCTAATCCTGGGAACTCTGATCTAGTAGAAGGTCTGTCGGACCAAAGAGTTACATATATTGGGGTTTTCATGTCAAGTAAGTCAATTTTTTTGACGTCTTCTGATGGGGGTGAGAATTGCACCAAGTCTAGTCCCATTATATAGTACAGGGTGGCGCAGAATTAGCTATATGGTTTGAATTCTTTATAACTTTTTTAATCGCCCATGTTCTGGAATTCACTTGTGGTGGTGAAGGGAGAAGTATTCACCGAGAGGTGTTCTGCAACTCACTCTCACCCCATTTCATGCAATTTTTTCTCGCCATGTTTTCCATTGTGAGAGCGCTGTGAGTTCTCATTTTTTGGAAAGAATAATTATTGTAATCACAAATTAACTGTGCCGTGACAAAATTTGTAATGTTTACTTCTTAATTACAAGTTTCTGTACGATAAAATAATCAAATTAATTAATAAATTAGGTTTTATAAAATAAGTCCAAAATTGCAACCAACTTTTTTTCTTTTGTGATGTGAGTAAGTGAGTTCTTGGCAAATCAGCTGATTTGGTTTGACTTCGAAAAATCAGAGATGCAAGATGTTTGTTAGTTTGAAATACAACCATTTTAATGGAGTAACCTCAAGGTTATTTGCATCGGATAATTTAATTTTGGTACAGAAATGTTATTCCATTTTAAAAGTTTAATAAATTTAACATATAAGTAAAATAATTAAAATGATCGTCAATTTGCCTATTATGAACCGTGTGGCAACGCTACTTCTGCAAAGTGTCAAATGTTTGACGTCTATTAAAACGTAACAAAAACAACAAACATAAAACAATTAACACCAACTTGACAAAACAAAAAAACAAAACAAAAATTGGACGGAAAATAACCAAAGGATTTAGATTTTACAAGATGTAAGTATGCTGAGCTTTTTGCTGAAGCTAATTGTTCAAATTCATTGCATTACTATCCTACAGGTCCCCACGAATAAATAGTTCTCACAATGAGATTTTCGTCCAGTTCATGGAGTTACACCCAGACTTGGCCATGGGCTACTCAAAGATGGATAAAGCAGAGCAGGATAAACTGTGGTCAGACCTGGCAACAAACCTTAATTCATGCGGACCTCAAACAAGAACGGAACATTAAATCCAAGCTTACACATAACAAAAGGGAATGTCGGGCAACAGGTGGTGGCCAATATAATAAATATGTAATGACACCTTTGGAGGAACGTGTTGCTGCTTTGTGCGACCTTTATATGTGCGCGGATGGGATAAATAACACCCAGAAATTAGGTGGCCCCAATAAAGAAAATATTGACGCAGATGCACCATCTACATCGCATGCAAGTCGTATTAGGCCCAAAGAAACGTCAAGTGCAAAACCAGCAGAAAAACTTGCCACATCATCAGCTGCAAATACAGTGACTGCATCAAAGCGTGTACGCAGCCACTCTCCTGATTTCGGCGATATACCCGATTCGCCAATTGCCTCTCCCAACGTTGAGCCACCCGCACCAAAGAGAAAGAAACCATCGGACGTGGAGTAGGAAACGAAAAATTTTAAGTGTGTTTCGGGTGGTATTAGTGCAATAAAGGAAGTGATGGTTGCCAATAGTCATACATTAATAAGCATTGAAAATAAGCTAGATGAACTAGTCTCATTAAAAAAGGAGGAAATAAAAGAAAAGAAAAGAAAAGGCACCACATACAAATGGAGAAGCATTTGCTCACCCGAAATGAGCTGAAATTGAAGTCCATCGAGCTGGAACAATTGAAGATGGGACTTTAAATTGACAATATAGTTAATAAATACATATATATCTAATTGATCTCATAAAAGACTGCAGCAAATAAAATTTGTTTTGTATTTTTAGTTTATTCATTCTAAAGACTGTGTTTTATTGAACTGTTGAACGTGCAATTTCGTCTCTTACTCGTGTGCCATCGGTACCACTACTTAATTGTTCCACATCTTCAATGTTGTCATCGTCAGGTATCGGAACTTCCGCATCCATAGGTAAATTAAAATGCTTGCAAATATTGTGCAGTGCGCAGCACGCATTAATAATACTGCTTACTTTTGCTGGTTCGTAGTGGAGGGTCGCTTGTAGGCATCGGAAACGAAATTTTATGTTGCCTATAGTCCTCTCAACAATGTTCCGTGCTGAGCAGTGTACTTTGTTGAATTTGTGTTCACTGTGTACAATTGGCGGCAGCATTTTTGAAGCACTGACTTCCGCCTGACTCATTTCCATATTAATCCATTGTGGACATATTTTGTCCTCAATAGCGTTTACCACTTTCCACATTATTTTGCACAATGTAGTCCTTCCCATGCTTATATTTATGTCGTTTGCTATAACACCTTGAAAAGCGCCTACCGCAAGAAATCTCAAAGCTGCCGCCAATTGTATTTTTTGTGGTATTGAGCCTGTGCTAATGTAGGGTGCAATTTGATCAAGGATCATTGAAAATCCGTCTTTATTAAGCCGGTAAAAAGCTATAAAACATTTAAAGGCATAAATTATTATGTTAAACAGATTAACGACACTTAACTTACCTCGAATTTGGAGTATCCATTGGATTTGAGTAGTCACGCAAGTGCCGCCTTTTGATACGTTCCTCAAGAACTGCATAAATCCCTAATGGCTAAGAGAAAAGCTATTGGCACATTTTTTATTGTGTTTTTGTATAAAATATGATTAATAAATCTTTAGATTTTCTTTTTTTAATTTCTTGTCGGATTCTTCGCGAGAATAAATTGTTTTGTTTACGTTTTTGTCTGCAAATTATGGCTTTGCAGACAAAAACATATGTTTCGATTTTTTTGAGCAGAAGTTCGAAAAAGAGAATTCACGTGAGAACCAGAACACCTCTCCATTTGTTGGGTGAAGTGAATTTGTGAAGTGAATTGAATATTTGGTGAGAGCCAGAACAGGGCTGAATTAGTATTCTTTCTTTGTTTTTTCAGCATTTTGTGAAGGCGACTTGGGGAATTAATTATGAAACGAACAACGTACAAAAATGATTGAATTTTTGCGAAATTTTTCGTTCTTTTCTTATCCCCCACTTCTTTAAAAAGTTGTAATGCAGAATGAGCTATATGCTTTGAATTATTTATAACTTTTTTAATTATTATTCTTTTTTCAGCATTTTGTGAAGGAGACTTGGGGTATTAATTATGAATCGAACAACAAAATAATTGAATTTTTCCGAAATTTTTCGAAAATTTATGGAAAATATGCTAAAAAGAGCAAGTGTAGAAAATAGACATCACTTACAGGATATCATTTTTCAAAGCTAATTGCAAAAAATTCCCCAATAATATACTCAATTTTTAAAAAAAAATATAATAATCGCATGAATAATCTATCTATATATATAAAAATGTTTGTATGTATGTATGTGTTCTATAGACGCTTTAACCACTGGACCGATTTAAAAATTTTTTCTTCTGTTTGAAAGGGTCTTTGTCAGAGACGGTTCAGGAAAAATTTTTTTTTGAAAAAAGTGAGCATTGTATTACTTAAAATCCGAATATCTCAAAAAGTGTTGACCCTAGAAGAACGAAATTTGGAACACATGTTAGTGGAGTTATTTTCTAAAACGTCAACAAAAAAGGGAGGGATCGGATTAGTGGGTGTGGCAAAAGTGGGCGTAGCATTAGTTAAACATTTGTTATATCAGAAACTATTGACCGTAGTTAAACGAAATTTGGATTGTAAGTTATTGGAGTCAATATAAGTAACTAAAGTGGGCGGGATGGAATAAGTGGGCGTGGCATTATATACAATTCGAATATCTCTGAATATGGTCTTCGTAGAAGAACGAAATTTGAAACACACGTTAGTAGAGTTATCATCTAAAACTTTAACGAAAATTGGCAAAAACGGATCAGTGGATGTGGCAAAAGTGGATGTAGCATTAGTTAAACGTTTATTATCTCAGTAACTATTGACACTGGAAGAACGAGATTTGGATTGTAAGTTGTTGGAGTCAATATTAGTACTTTCACCAAAAGTGGGCGGGATACAATAAGGCATTATATAAAATTCGAATAACTCAGAATGTGGAGATGGCATTAGAACGAAATTTGGAACACACTTTAGTGGACTAATTATCTAAATCTTCAGGAGAAACTGGCGTGAAAGGATTAGTGGTTGTGGCAAAAGTGGGCGTAGCATTAGTTAACAATGTATTACCTCTGAAACTATTGACCGTAGAAGAAATTCCGGTCATTAAACATAACCTCATACAATATTGCATAATTTGTGCATTCTTGTACCACATTTCTTTTATTTTCATCGCATTGGCGTTAAGGGGGGTAAGGGTTATAAGCTATTGTGTGAAAATTTGAGGTGAATCGGAGCAAAAGTAAAGAAGATACAGCAGTCAAAGCAACCGCGCCTCATATATGACTCAGTACATCAGAAAAACTTTAAAGCGTTTTTCCCACAACCCATGTTTTCAAAGACGGTGCCCCTCATAGCTCAAAAACTACTGAACGGATCCTTTACAATTTTTAACACTATTTCTTTACATAATTTGCGAAGAAACGCCGTTGTATTTTTTTTAAGTTTGCTAATTTCTTAAAAAATCGCTTTTTCACTTCAGTGTTCCCAAAAATTGAAAAATTTAAATTTCGAAAAAAAAAATCGACAGCGTTATCTGGCTTTAATGGGCGCCCATTGGTCTGATCAAATTTTGAAATTGAGATATCTTGAACAATTTGTTAGCGAGAATGCTGTAGTTTTGTGTATAAGTATATGCATGTGGTGGCAGGATCGGAAATCTGGGGCAACGAAGTGGATCGGGTCCAGCTAGTAGAGTTATAAACCATTTAAACCATATAGCTCATTCTGCGCCACCCTGTAGTTATGACTCCAAAAGTGATGTTAAGTCGCCGGTGATTTTAAAATCACCGTGATATCAAATCGCCGTGGTTACAGAACAGACCCGATTGTTTGTGAATTGAAGCAACTAATGTTTAATTTTTCTTAAGTTTGCTAATTTCTTAAAAAATCGCTTTTTCACTTCAGTGTTCCCAAAAATTGAAAAATTTAAATTTCGAAAAAAAAATCGACAGCGTTATCTGGCTTTAATGGGCGCCCATTGGGCTGATCAAATTTTGAAATTGAGATATCTTGAACAATTTGTTAGCGAGAATGCTGTAGTTTTGTGTATAAGTATATGCATGTGGTGGCAGGATCGGAAATCTGGGGCAACGAAGTGGACCGGGTCCAGCTAGTAGAGTTATAAACCATTTAAACCACATAGCTCATTCTGCGCCACCCTGTAGTTATGACTCCAAAAGTGATGTTAAGTCGCCGGTGATTTTAAAATCACCGTGATATCAAATCGCCGTGGTTACAGAACAGACCCGATTGTTTGTGAATTGAAGCAACTAATGTTTAATTTTTCTTACCCAATTTTCCTTTATCGTGATGTCCGTAGATATCCCTGCCGGTAACATCGTCCAACATTAAATCTGCACCTTTATGGAGTTTCGGCAAAATCCCGGCATTAATTGTGTAGTAAGGCAGTAAGTCTCTAAACTAAATACAATCACAAAAAGTAAGGTTAAAATCCATGTTCAGTTTGTTGGTGGATGGTGTACTCACTTGCCATAAGCTGTAGACGGTAGGGACGAGTTTGTTTTCTTCATTTTCAAAGAAAATAGGTAATTTGTTCACACAATAGACTTTTGCCGTCCATTTGCTATGGGTTATCAATTTCAGTACTGCGACATTTGATTTCAATGGTATCAAAAGATCTGAATTTGCATTGGGATACTCTACTTGTATGCGTTGTCGAAATTTCTTCACATTTGAGCCTTTAAGCCGGACATTGCTGTTCAATTTAAAATCTTTGAGAAACATTATTTTAGCCTTTGATTCTTTTTCGAAATATGCTGTAAATAGAAGATTTAGAAATAGTAGAATATTGATATGTCTGCAAATAGTAGAATATTGATATGCAAATAGTAGAATATTGATATGCAATAGTAATATTGATATGTCTGTTTGCTAATTTTATGTTCATATATGGGAATATTTTCTACCGCCCAGCAATTAAAAGATCCTCTGATAGCATCAACATGCAAAGACAATAGATGGTATAGACATCCCATAGAATTCGCACATTTTTACCAAAAGATGGGGGGGGGAAGTCAATTTCGCGTACGTTTGTACGCGAGTGAGATGATGTTTAGGTAGCCATCTGCAGAAAGCTTTGTTGTTACTTTAAAAGTCCCGATTTAGACGGGCTGTACGATCAGCGGATTATCGGTGATCTGTGGGTGAGAGAGGCAATCGTAAAGAGGGGAGAAAAAACTCTCCCTGAACATTTTGAGTTCATCGTGCAAGTTCATAAGAGAATTTGATGATAAGCTGCTAAAAAAAATGTCCAGTTTGTCAAGGGTCAAAGTCAACTGCGATAAGGTGTCTATCCTTGGATTGTCTTTGCAACAAGCATAAAACAGCGGACTCTCCGAAAAACGGTTGACTACAATTGTCATCTGTCATCTATGATTTATTCTTTTTCGCTATGATTTCGTGTAATCACAATAAAACCAAAATAAAGAAGTAAGTCAAACGATTGGTTTTTTGAGAAAAAAATGTACAGTGAGCGTCAAAAGAAATTTAACACCTTTATGTATAATATAAATAAAATTACACAAAACGCACAATATCAGGAGGATTTGGTGGAACATCCCGCCATAGCCCACCCTTCCTTGATCCCAGCTTCCTCGCCATAATTCCGTAGGATCCCATTCTACCACACACACCATATCTTACCCCAACTTACCGTTCTATCACTTTACCCCTGAAAACGAAAAATTAGCACATATTCATTTTTTTACAAACATTAACTTACATATTTATTTAAAAAAAACTAATCCTAAATTCGTTGATCCTTTTATCCTTAACTATATGGTTTTTTCTCACTATTCTAATTATATTTTTCTCGTCCTTTTTTAGTAAAAAGAAACTATTTGACAATAATGAATAAAAAAATAAGTATTATAAATCCTTAATCCTATGGTAGACAATTCACAATTAACAACAAATATTATCCTAATTGAACCAAAATACTAATTTTCTTTCTCTTCCAGTTGGCTTTACTCAACTTGCTTCCTTCTAGTCTACAAATGGGACGCTTAGCTGTTTTCGCGCCAATCTCGAATCAATACCTAACCCTGCCTAAATGAGCTCACTTATCAGAGCAAAGTATCACTGCCACTTCGCAGCCTTTAATTTACGCAACTTTTCCTCGCAATTTGTACTCTTTTGGAAGTATCCAACTAATTACTCCTTTAGTATTTTAGCCCTTACACAAAACGCTTAAAACTATTTCTTTTTCTCTTTTCTGGACCTTTATTTCTTCTTATTTGTATATTTTTCTTTTCAGGTTTTATGTATTTCTTATTAGTATTTCTTTCTTTATATCCTCACATTAGTGTGACGAGGGTATATATCATTTGCTACGGAAAAAAGTGTAACACATCGAAGGTGTGACCTAAGACCCCAAGTATGTTCGGAGGAAAACCGTTTTGAGTCATTTTAAGTCGAATGAGCAATGTCCGTCCGTCCGTCTGTCTGCTGGATGGTGTGCACGATAACTCTCGAAAGGAGTAAGCGATTGACTTCAAATTTGGTAAGTGGTAATATTTTTTTCTATCTCCGGCTAAGTTCGAAGATGGGCCATATTGGTCCACTCCTTCTAGTACCTCCCCCACAAAGGGTTAAAATGTTGTGAAAAATTGATTCTTTAATAACTGATATACTACTTATTCGAATCTTCTGAAATTCCACACATAGTATTAGCTTATTAGTCGCTTTTGGTACCTCCCACACAAATGCACCAAAAGTTAACAGCTTATAACATTAATAACAGTGTATAAAAAACTTGAAATTTTGTACAGTATTATGCTTTTATATTGCCTACAGTCAAGGGAAAAATTAGCGTTGTTGCCACGCCCTTTTTGGTACCTCCCACACAAAGGTACCTTTTTGCACCAAAAGTTAAGAGCTTAAAACATTAAAACCAGTGTATAAAAATACTTGAAATTTTGTACAGTGTAATGTTTTTATAGTGTCTATAGCCCTGTGAAAAATGGGCGTTATCGCCACGCCCTTTTTGTACCTCCCACACAAAATACCCAAATCATACCACAATTAAATATCTCATAACGTTTTTCCAGTGCACATGAATGCTTATAATTCGGCACAGTGCAATGAATTTATAGTATCTAATGTTCAGCGAAAAATAGGTTTATTTGATAAACCCCTTCCGGTACCTCCCACACAAACTGACAGAATAATTCGAGTAATATTCAATATTACATTACTCACAAAGTGAGGGTATACCTTAGTCGGTTTACCCGACTGAAACTTTCTTACTTGTTTTTTTTTAGATTTTAGTTATTCGCTCTTGGCTGTGGCCTTCCCTCTGGCTAGATTTTTTATCCTTTCGTTGCGATTTGTTGTCGGCAATGATATAAATCTAGTTTGCACGCGGTAGAGCAAAAATTCACAATTTCAGCGGTGTGCTTGTTGAAAGACCCAAGATTGGTCCAAACACAACTTCTCGACGATGGCGGGCAAACTATTTTTCAGTATGTTGAGATAGTCTATTTTATTCATTGTGCTTTCAATAAATACCAAATTACCCACTCCGATCGCCGACATGCATCCCCACACCATCACCGAACCCCCGACATTAGGCCGGGTCGATTTGTGGGGAGGCAAAACAAGTCACCATTGCTCAGTGAAAATCGTATTCTAGGGATCAAAATAATAAACTTTGCCGAAGGAACCATACCTCTAAAACGAATTCTGATGTCCCGGAATTTGGGTCGAACTTTTGGGTAGGGGCAAATTTTGAAAAATCCCAGACCCCCACTAACTTTGGAGGCCCGACCCACCCATGCCAGTGGCACACCCCCTTGGGGTTCCATGCATTTGGACTCGATTGGAGCACTCTAAATGGGTCAAAGTGGGATTTTTTCCGGGACATCAGAATTCGTTTTAGAGGTATGGTTCCTTCGGCAAAGTTTCTTATTTTGATCCCTAGAATACGATTTTCACTGAGCACTTCACTGAGTGGGGGTCGGTCATACATTTGGACTCGATTGGAGCACTCTAAATGGGTCAAAGTGGGATTTTTTCCGGGACATCAGAATTCGTTTTAGAGGTATGGTTCCTTCGGCAAAGTTTCTTATTTTGATCCCTAGAATACGATATTCACTGAGCAATGGGCGATTTTTAAATCGACCCGCCCTACCCGACATGTTTAACGGTATTTTGTTCTGCACACTCTTGATTCTTGCCTCTCCAAATTTTTATAGGTTTTTTCTTGCCATATATTTCAAATTTGCTTTCGTCGCTTAATAGTAATTTTTTCCAGAACGAATAATCTTTATATTTTTTTGCAAAATCGAGGCGTCGCTTTTGATTAACATTTAATATGTTCGGCTTTCTCCGTGGAACCCGACCATGCAATCCATTGGCGTGTAGTGCTCGGCGTACTGTACTGGCACTTACATTATGGCTTGATTGTCTCAATACATCTTCTGCATTTTTAACAGCATTTTCGTTGGGATTTTTCTTCACACTTCGTACAATGGATCTTATTTCGGTAGCATCCAGTCATCTTGGTCTGCCAGATTTTTTTTGATTTTCCAATTTCCCGAATTTGTCATACTTTTCAATTATTTTTTTGACTGAAACGTGACTCCTATTAGCCCAGATTCACACTCGGCAAATTTTCCAGGCAAGTGTCAAAGATTGTTGGAGAGAGAGGCAGGCGGAAAGAGCTCTCTGCCTCTCTCTCCAACAAATTTTGACACTTGCTTGAAAAATTTGCCGAGTGTGAATTTGGACTAATAATGGAACCGATTTCACGTATCGAATTTCCCTCTTTATGAAATTTAATTACGAGTTCACGGGTATCAATTGAAATTTGCCTACCCATTTTTTACATACAGCACCACCAAAATACTTAGAGAAAAACCTGTAAACTTTCTTTTGACGCGACGAATGTGGACTTTTTTAGTTTTTGTTATATATATACATATAATTATTTTTGTAGTAAGAATTATTTCATTGTTTTTTTAAATATTGGGAAGGAGTAAAACACCATGTAGAATAAACAATAGAATTAAATAACATTAAAAAATAATAAAATAAAGTGAAAAAGATCATATATTAAGGTGTTAACTTTCTTTTAACGCTTACTATAGATGATGCTGTGCTTAAAACATGCTGGATTATTTCAGCCAAGAATGGGTTTATAAATCGCAAAAACTTTTAAATGAAAATAATTATATTCCATAAATTTAACTAACTTAGCTTTTGTCAAGAAAGTCCTTTCCAACAAAGTTGTTGAAATTAAACACAAAATTGATGGTACATACAACAATTTGTTGGTTAAATCGTAACCTGAGCTCTTGATTCAAGAGTGCTGTTGTTTTTTTAAGATTAAAGTTGTTGTTTCCCGATTAGCACCAGATACATGGAAAGATTGAGCAGTCATACAAACCCGTTAGCCATATCTTTATTGGATGACACTCACGAAGTCAGAAGATTAAAAATACATCATATATTAGTTCCACCTTTTCGGAGTTAAGTAGATTACATTTGTAAATACTAAGAAATATCAACTTTCAATAGTCCTGTAAATACTGATTTTGACGGAGATCTGTAATTCTGTTACTTTATAAAATATCATATCTTTCAATGGATAGATTTGTTAATAAAAAGCTAAAATAAAAAAATGTTGTTTCAAGTACAAAAAGTGGTTGAAATGGCGATTTTGTTCTTTAAAGAAGAATTAAAGTCTTGAACTGAAATTTCGTTCTTAAAACAAAAATTTAACTGTTGCGGCAAATTCTTTTTGTTACAATTTATCAAGTGCTAAAAGTACTCGTTTAATTTTTTTGTGTGTAGTAGCAGTAAAAGTGTTTGTTACCCATTAGGTGTTTTTTTTATTCGCCTTGTGTAGTGGGTTCTGCTGTATTGGGTTCCAGGCCAAGGATGGTAGCTGCTTCAACTGGTTGGGTCCAAAGAGACTTGGCAACAAGTTGAGTAGGTTGGGCAGGGCAGCTGAAAAGGAGTAATGTGTCGTGTGGTTCCTGGTTACAAGCGAGACACGTGTTCGACTTAGTGCCATCAATCCTTGCCCAGTATGAATTGATGCGGCTAAACAAGCCTGATCTTAATTGAGCCAAAAGTACTCTTGTCTGTCGTGGAAATTCCTCTTTCACTGATGGAGGGTGTCCTCATAGCACGACATTGACTCAGTAATTATGCAAGGCTTCAGCGACTGCGCCAGAGTGTATGTCAGCCAGAAAAATATTACCACATACCAAATTTGATGTCAATCGGTAAATACTTTCAACAGTTATCGCAAGCACCAGCCAGTAGACAAACAGGCTGACGGAAGGACGAACATTTCTCAAATGACTTAGTCACCCAAATCGAATTTTCGCCAAACATACTAGGCGGTCTTAGGTCACTCCTTCGATGTGTTACACTTTCGGCTCGTAGCAAATGATATGTACCCTCCTCGCTAAGGTGAGGGGATAACTATTATTTTTTTCTTCGGCATGACGTCTACAGGGCAGTGCCTATTTTCATAAAACTTGGAGGACAGATTCGTCTAATTGTACGTGTATAGAAAAAAACGTTGTATATGGGCTACTTTATATAGTCATTTACATATATTTTAGGGCAGTGCCTATTTTCATAAAACTTAGAGGACAGATTCGTCTAATTGTACGTGTATAGAAAAAAAAAGTTGTATATGGGCTACTTTAGATAATCATTTACATATATGTTTGGGCCGGAGTCAGTTCAGGTTCTATTGAAACTTTAGTTTTATTTTTGTTATTAAACCAAAAATCAGTGCCCAAAAAATTAAAAAAAAATCAGCTATAGTATAAGATATGTAAGTATTTAAAAAAGTTGGTTCACAAATAGCTTCAACAGTTTGATCATACGAGGACGTATGGTAACCCTGCTTGAAAGTCTATCAAACTCCCGAAAATAATACCAGACGCTTTCAAAAACTCAAACGGTGTGCAAATATCTTTGATCGCGACTGCAAAGATCACAAACTGGAAATTAGAATATGTGAATGTGTGATAGCTAGCATATCATATAAGCTTTTCGCTCTTACGACCCTCTAAATATCAGAAAGAATTAATTATATCTGTCCCAACTGTTCAAATTTCGTTATTCTGAGTAGGGTATTATTCCAGCCACACCCTTAACTATATGGGAGCAAACTTACTGCATAATAGCTCTCAGAGGTCCGCAAAATGGCTTATTACATACATTTTTTAGGAGCCTGAAAGGTCAAGTGATCTAAAATCGCATGGCGAAAAATCGAAGATCAAAGTATCCTACGACACTTTCCAGGTATTGGTCTATCTGGACAACAAGGTTCTAGAAAATCAGTCCAGCTGTTTAGACGAGATGATGGAAACAACAAACAAACGATTTTGCAATATTATTTATATTAATAGAATTATTTACAGAATGTTTGAATTTGTAGAAAGAAACACTTCTATTATTTGTTGTTCTTTAGCAGTATTTTCAAGTTGTTCATTACTTTGTATTTTGTAATACTCACCGCTTATTTATTTTACCAATGCGTCACTTATCGAATTGAATATTATTGATGTCTATTTTTTTCTTTCAGAGCCCAATTTGATAGCTAGACTTTTGTAGTGTTTGTTTTTAACTGAACTGACTGAGTGTTGTTCGCAAAGGTTGAACAAAGCATACAATTGAAGAGCTCAAATGTTATCTCGGGATCTCCCCCAAATATAAAAAGTGCTCAGGGTTGCCAGAGCTGGGGTTTTGACCCCAATGCTGGGGTTTAGTCAACGCTAATTGGGATAAAAAAAAAATAATTTGGGGATGGGGTTTTTCATAGGGGATTTTGTAAATTTTATTGGGGTTTTCTTGGAGTTTTTGATGCAATAGAAAGATTTTCGTTAACGTTAAGTTCGTAATAAAAAAAGTCTGAATATGAATAAGTTGCTAAGAATTTATACGAGAAAACGAATTTGTAATGGATAGATTTGATTATGTTAAAATCTTTTGGCTATTTAAAGACCTTAATACCCGAAACATTTTCTTGAAAATATAATTTCTTGAACCATTTTTAACGAGTATTTTCTTTTCAAAAAATAGTACGAGCCTTTACAGGCTCTTACTAAATTTAAATTGTGATCATTAAAATATGGTCCGAGCATTTGCACCACTAATTATATATGTATATCCATCAAATAAATAGCTGAAAAAAAATATATATTTCAAAACCATTTACAACATATATGAGACTTGAGGTATTGGTGGTGATGCTGAAGTATATAAAGTTTTAAATAACCATAATTATTACCAAATTGATTGACATAAATGTCATGCATTATCATTTTAAATGATTAGAAGTTACACTAGTTCGACAGACGAATCTAAAATTCAATTAAATTGCTATATTTTTAAGGCTCTATTTGGATTTTTTCATGATCAGTCCTTAAGTCCAAAATTAAGGACCTGAATTGATACTCTTCAAGGATAAAGAATGTTTTCTATTTCCGACCTCCTGTCAACACAAAAAAATATGTGAAACTGTTAAGAAGATATGACAATTTTAACAAATGGTATTTTTAGAAAATTCCTGAAATAGCTTTGGAGATCTGTAGCAACAAAACTACAACGAATTTTGAAAAATTAAAAACTAAAAAAATCGTACGTACTACAATTATTGTGTCAAAGTTTATTAAATCAAAATGGATAATATTCAAAATGTGTGTTTTTCGATTCATTTGTTGATATTTGTAGTTTTGACTTATTTTCAATAAAAATAGTTTTATTTGGGGTTATGTTGGGGATTTTCTTGGGAAAATTTGGGGACACAGCAATTTTTTTCTGGCAACCCTGAAAGTGCTGTATGCAGTTTCAAACAGTGTTACCGTTGGAAAATTTCAGAAAGGGGCACAAAAAGGGGATTTTTTCGAAAAACGGGGCACACGTTCATAAAATAAAGTGGCATGCTTTTTAAGGTTCTTATATAAAGCGTGGTACTATGTTCATTTTTCGCGTTGAAATCCCATTAAAAAACAAAGTCGCGAAAAAAAACTGCGAAATTTTTTCGTTTGTGGTACTCTGTTTATTTCAACGCGAAAAAGTAACATTTTGCGCCACCACAAATTTAACGCCGTTACAAATTGAACGCCGCAACAAATTTAATGCCACCACCGTCGCACTCCCATTTGCTTATATTTTTTTTGTCCGCAAGAAACTCAACTGTTGTAAATATGTAAATTAAATTATCTTCCAAAATAAAGTAAAAGAATGCAAAGATGTGAAAGGCAAAGTAATTATGTGTATGGAATAAACCAGAAGACCGAAATTCCAATGGGATTGCAGTACAAAAGCAAACAAAATGTGCAAAACACTGGAAGGACATGTTACTAAATGTAATAATGTGGAATTTGTCTTGTAATTAGATATGTACATTTATGTTTGTATATTTAGAACAATTGTGTGCAAAATCCTGGAGAAACATTATGGACAGCTAACGCTATCGAAGCAGTATGGAATTGGACAGTGCCTGTGATCTCGATTTGGAAATGCTTGTAAAGAACATACATAGTTAGTTCTTGCCAGCCATAGAAGTTGGAAGAAGATATTCCGTTTATGATTGGAAGTATAATTTATATATGTCAACAAATATAATGTAAATACTTAAATATAATAATAAAACATATTTTTCGGTTCATCAAAACATTTTGTTTATATTCGTACAACAGTAGGAAATTATTTTGATGCCTCACGAACATCGCCACCGCAACAACACAAAATAAATAATTTATGTATAACATTAGCACAATGATCTCCAAAAATATTTCCTTTCTGACGTTTAAATAAACTATTTTCTAAGTCGGCATTACTCCAATTAATTGTTTATTGATTCGAATTTTATCTTTTGTTTGTTTTCAAGAATATTAGCAAAAAGAAAAAATGCACATACATATACACACATGCATACATATAAAAGTGGCACTTTGGCACACACACTTCCAAACTGCAATGCGACTTTAGTAAAAAAACGTTCCATTTTTCAACACGAAATAACATTTTGCGAAATTTTTTCATGCCGAAAAAACATAGTACCCACCTTAAGGCAAAATACAATAAAATCAAAACTTGTACACATTTTCTACAAATTTGTAAAGAAATTTATGAAAAAAAAAACTATATGTGTACATGACATTACATATTATGGGCCTTGTCACAGAGCTTAATATAATGAAATCCAAAGCGCTAAATTATTTTTATTGCTGAATTGCTGCAATTTTCATGTGGACCTGATATATATAATTTTATAATTTGAAAAATAAATTATTCGCACAGTTTCTGCTTTTAACTACGAATTTCCGAACGGCATCTGTGATATGCTACACAAAACTTGTTTGTGATGTATACTATCTAAGTAAATACATATATGAAATATCATATATTTTACATTTATTTTTGTATTTATCATTATTTTTTTTTGGCAATTTATTGTCTTCATACATTATTTACGTACATTAGTACGTAAAATGCTGTTTAAATAATGCAAAAATATAATTTTTTACAAAAGTGGCAGAAGTGTATAAAAGTGGCACCAGAAATGTGAAAAGTGGCACTCTTATGGTGTTTTCTTTTGTGCCAAAAAATGCTAAATTTTTTATGCCTTTCGCCCCAAAAGTACCTTTTTGTCTTCGATTGTAAAATAAATGCTGCACTGTGAAAGGGTTTCGTTTTCTTTTGTAAAAAATGTCGCACATGCACGGGGCAAAAATGCAACATTTCAGCCCTGTATTTAATCGAAGGGGTGGACGCTGCCCTACAAAACAGATGTTTTTTCGGCGTCGAGCGAATAGCCTAAATAACAGCGTGTGTCCGTGCGTGCTTTTTTATAATGAAGTTTGGTCAGATGTTTTATTTAGGCGGCGCCGTGGAGTATTCTTTGTTTTTAGTTTACTTTTAGTGAGTTAAAAGGCTAGTTTTTTGCATTTTTGTTATCGATTCTGACCATAAAAAATGCAGCAGTACAAAAGGGTGTAGGCGACATTATTAAAATGCTGCTCTCTGACAGGGCAACATCCTTTTTTAGAAAAGAAAACACCATTAGTATCCGAAAAGAAAAGGGGCGCAAAAGTATCACGGCTGAAAAAAAGGGGCAAAACTGCCCCTTTAGTCGCACAACGATAACACTGGTTTCAAACACATAGGAGGCCAACCAAAATAAATGTCTCGACGTACGACGCAATATCACCACAGTCATCTCTGCGTAGAAATGTTCATTAGTGCAGATTCACACTCGGCAATTTTTTCCAAGCAGGTGTCAAAGTTTGTAGGAGATAGAGGTAGAGGGCTCTTTCCGACTGCCTCTCTCTCCCACAAACTTTGACACTTGCTTGGAAAAAATTGCCGAGTGTGAATCTGGACTAATGAACACTGGACTTACTAAGTACGAACAGCTATTCTCCATCTACACCATTTTCAATTGTAATTCGAAAAAAGTCAATTGAAATTCGAAGATTCCATTTGAAATTCGAATATTCCATTTGAAATTCGAAAAAGGTCAATTGAAATTCGAATATTCCATTTGAAATTCGAAAAAGGTCAATTGAAATTCGAAAAACATCACTTGATATTCGAGGAACATCATTTAAAATTCGAAAAAGGTCAATTGAAATTCGAAAAACATCACTTGATATTCGAGGAACATCATTTGAAATTCGTAATACACCAATTGAAATCGGAAAACATCAATTGAAAATCGAAATTCATCATATGAAATTCGAAAATTGTAAACAAAATCAATGCTGTATATTAGATGGGGAAGCATTTAAGTGATACAATTTGTCTGTGTAAAACCTTTAATATTAAAATATTTAAATATGTATGTTTTGTTTCAACTAATTTTGAATAAATATTTATAAAAGATTTCAATTGATTTTTTTCCAATTTCAAATGGAATCTTCGAATTTCAAATGGAATCTTCGAATTTCAATTGATCGAAATTGACTTGATTTTTTTCGAATTACAGTTGAAAATGGTATAGTTAGAACTTAAACTATGTAGATTTAGAGAAAATATTACCACAAACAAACTGAAGCAATTTGGTAAATTTGGTAACATATAAATGTTGTTTTATCGAAATTTCATATAGATTATTTATTTATTTATCGGCACCCTTTCTTTGCCAATTTATACTATGTATGTATGGGCAAATTTATACTATGTATGTATTAGGCGTGTTTTTGTTACACCATACGTGCTTAATTTGTATGGGGAGCTAAGCACTTTTAAGCACTATTAGTTCCCGATGTAGTTTGGTGCTTGTGTTCCTGTCTTAAACGAGTATGATGTTGTCAGATTGGGCACCCTATATTTAGCAATATGGCATCCCATTTTTGGAGAGATTTTATCAATTATTGTGAATTAACGGGAAGAAGAAGAACAAAAATGGGAAATTATTTTAATATTTGCAAAAAGGGTGTAAACAATTGAACATAGAATAGTAAATATATGTTTTATAAGTACTTTTAATGAATTTTTTGTCTGTTTCGCACTGTTCTTTCTTCGCAACTCATGACACCATTGCTACCAGATAGTGAAAATCCGCCACTTATTGCTTATGGAAGTCAGTTGTTTTCGTTGCAAAGTGCTAAACTAAAATTGCTAGCTTGTAACGAAAACATGCCTATTGTTAATATAATAGCTTCAAAAACCTTTGTTAAACTTACGTGAATTTTTTAATGATGAAGTATTTCGCGTGGCACCTCGTCTGTTCAACAGGCATACATACATATATAACAGACGAGGCACCTCGTCTGTTATATTACATATATAAGAGACGTGGCACCTCGTCTGTTATATTACATATGTATATAACAGACGTGGCACCTCGTCTGTTATATTACATATATAACAGACGTGGCACCTCGTCTGTTATATATGTTATATAGATTTGGCTGAATTTATTGTCCCAGAAGGCATTGGATATGATTAATCCCAAAATCAAGATTTTTAACGATATATTTCGGAGGTCGATCTATTTGCACATTTTGATGATTGTGAAAATTATGCACATTGCAAAATGTACATGACCTCAAAATAAATCTCCTCATAATTAGTTTTTATGTTGAGATATCTTATGGTTTTAATAGAATATCAGTTACCCTGTATGAACACAATCACCGAATTCCAATGCCGACTCTACAATCCGAGAAATTCACAATACTATTTCCGATTTTCTTGGTGTAAGAATAGCTCTACAAAAAATTTTGCACGTTTAAACATATTTTCATCTTCATCTGAGATAAACGCCGTTGAAATTTCGTCTTTTACCAAAATTCTCTTCTACAAAATGAGAGTATGATCATATTATGACACAAATTGCAGTATAGATCATAGTTTTAAATTTTGATAACAAAATTTATCGAAAATGGATCAGTTATATAGTTGCCGGCGATTAATCCGTACATCTTTTCTTGTTATTAGTATGATTGCAATTCGGTTGTATAAAAATTTGGTGTCGATCCGTCAACTCAACAAAAAGTTATGCCAAAAAATGTGGACGTAATACAATTTATTTGTTTACGTTAAGCTTATAATAAATAAAAGATTAATAAGGAAGAACAGCAATTGACTACTATGGCTATCAGCTAATACAAGTTTAGATTGAGTAATATTCTTAAATAGATTCTTTCAAATTATGGTTTATTATAAAATTAGAAATTGTTGTTTTTTGTTTTATTCGATCTGGGGCCAAATCACGGCATTCGATATCGAGAACTTTAAGATCGAGATGTGTTTTTTATTATCCTTTAAAGATGATAACTTCTGTCGAATGCGAGTAGATTGTTTAAATACATTCGTATATAGCTTATCTGGATAGTTTTTAATTAATTCCAATCCTCACTTTTTCTTATTAACAAAAACTAAAATTGCTTTTCGATCGAATGTTTCTCGATATCGAATGACGTGATTTGGCCCCTGCTCTCATAATACATATTTTGATTTTGCACTTAGTTAGACTCAAGATAGTATTTCAGAAACAATTTTTAAAAAAATAAAGAAAAATATAGTGACATGTATAGTTATAATGGTTGGATAGACAGATCTGTTTCGGTAGCTACCAAACTCACATTGTCAAGATCCTTATTACAGCGATTACTTCAGTCGACCATAGAATATATACGCACAGCTGAACGAGAAACCCCTATATATAGGGGGTGTTTGTAATGGTGTATTTGATTTTTGATATGCTTTGTGCTTGGATGTGTTTAAACTTATCTTCGATTTTTATCCATTTCAGAAAATGGATCAAAGAATCTGCAATCTGCGCTGACTCATTCCGAATGTTGACTGTGGCATATGGTGAAGCTACCTTGGACCAAAGCAACGTTTATCGGTGGTACAAAATGTTCTTTGAGGGCCGAGAAGATGCGAAGGACGAACAGCGTGCCGGAGCTGACAGTTTTCTTTGATTGCAGGGGCGTGGTGCATTATGAGTTCTTGCCACCGGGTAGTACGGTCTATAAAGAATATTACCTGCAAGTTAAGCACAAATTGCGTGAAGCAATCCGCCAAAAACGCCCGGATTTGTGGAAGAACAAAAACTGGCTTTTGCACCGTGATAACGCCCCTGCACACACATCGTTGCTTGTGCGCGAATATTTGACCAAAAACAACACAGTAATGGTGCCGCAGCCACCGTATTCCCCTGACCTAGCCCCCTGAGGCTATTTTTTGTTCCCAAACTGAAAATACCATGAAAGAACGACGCTACGCCACGATTGAGGAGATAAAAGACCGCATCGAAGGAGGAGCCGAACAAGATCACAAAAAATGATTATTTGAAGTGCTTCGAGGATTGGAAACAAATTTTGACAGAAGTGTATTATATCCGAGGGGAATTACTTTGAAGAGGATAAAATAGATATTCATGAATAAATAAATACTTTTTGAAAAAATACAAAATTCGAAAATTTTTTTGAACATACTATGTATACGCACAGCTCTAGTAACATTGAACTATATGCTAAAAAACTATGAAAGCAGAACAAATAAAACAAAAAACAAGATGAAATGGTAGGACACGACCAAATACGTTTTTGTTTCATAGGTAACTACATCAAAACATTCGTGTGAATTCTTTACATCGTAAAGACTGGCGAGAGTGTACGTTGTTAGATGTATGGAGATGAAGTTTACTGACCGTCTTTTTATTGAGATATGCGCTATTTTCATAATGGAGCATAACTAAGTGCAAAAACAAAATACGTATTAGAAATTGTATTTATATATTCAGTTATTAAATTTAAATCATAAAGTACCTGTTCAAAGGTGACATCTCACTTTTGAACATCAGTGTGAAACGTCCACTATATGTGTAGGTGTATAAATGCATTTATATGCCCATACATGCATAACTTATGCACTCATCACTCTAAAGCACTCATTACTCTAATTTCCCTTTTGTTTATATGTTTGTTTACTTGTCGCTTGCCATCTGTAGCTTAACGAAAGTCGTTAAGTGAGCTTAGAAGAGATAGATGGCAAGCACAAGTAATCAGTCTTTTACCGATCCTTTAACGAAACTCGTGCGCCTCTCCCCCGTGATTAGTGTGTTTCCCGGTTTAAATAAGTGTAATAATTACCCAACAGTGAACAATAAACTAGTGAAAATAAACAATAAACATTGTGAATTACATTTAGAACAAATCGTTTACCTTAAGAACAACACAAATTAAAATTAAACCAATAAACAAAAATCCACATTTTATCACACATATATATGTACTCATTTACCTACTAAAAAAAACCAATGAATTGAAATAAATAAAGATTGTGAATTTTAAAGTGAAAAACTTTTGATTTCTCATTTGGAAAGGTAAAGGTTAAGTTTTAATAATAAACATTTGGTCCTATGCGAACCGGATAAAAAAGTGCGTTTTTTTAAATAATTAAAAAACAAAAATATCAACGTGTGTAGTGCAATTAAAACAAAAAAGTGTTTTAAAAAAATATTTAAAATTCAAACACCGTGAGCATTGTGCAAGATCGGTTAAAATAAAAAATCGGTTCGGCGCGATTAAACAAAACAAACTAAAGTGACCCAACAAAAAGTGACCCAACAAAAAGTGACCCAACACACCAGTGACCCAACACAAGCCAGCAACACAAGACCCCTTGGAAACACAACCCAACAACATCACGCTTGAACCCCTAGAAGGAAGGAAGGAAGAACCAGCGACCAACGCCAATGCCAACACCAGGTACCCCAAATACATAAAAGGATCAACGTGAGTACCCAAAATTTGTGCAGGTAGCGTTGTTACATAGGGTGCCAAAACCATTTTTTTCGAACTCCGCCATATTGCTATATGAAGGAGATTTTGGCGGGTCTGGCCCTATGTACGACGCTGGCTTGGTTTTTGCCTTTTACATATATACAAAAATAACTGAACACTTAACTGCAGTTAGCTTGCACTTATATACATATACTTATATACTTTGATATACATACTTACATAAGTGCAGTTAGCTTGCAGTACATACCCTTCTACATATATACTAACCTATTGCATAACCTACATGCATTCTAACCTATGAAAGTTTTTTGACGATTTTTTCGGTAACAACGCGCGACTTTACTGTTTTCTAGTTTTCGAAACTTTAGGAAAATAGCGACCCAACCTTTTTGAAAACCCTTCGATAATTTGTTCGAATAATTTATTACGCATTCTGATGAATTTTTCTGAAAGCCAGCGGCTAGTCGAGTCGATTTATGCCATCAAGTTATTTTTAAGATAAGAATATTAAGATAAGAGTATTAAGATACGATTATTAAGATAAGTTTATTAAGATTTCGGACGCGCGGACGGACACCCATTGACTTATTCCGAAAACCTCAGCAAGAATTCCAGATAATTTTGTGCTGAATAACGCGTGGACGGACAACTTTCTTGCGAAACAAAAGAGCGAAAATTTCTTGAATTTTTTCGGCTGCTTTAATCGCGGTTATATTTATTAAGCTTACTTTTATTCTTATTACTATTATTATTAGCTGCTTAAAAGGAAAAAAAAGGAAAGATTTTTATTGGCTCGACTCATCCGCTGACTGGCTTGAGAACCCTACAAATTACTTCGTGATTTTTGGGTACTTTAAACATCAAGTTTGCAACTTAGAGAAAAAAATATTTTTTTTGCCTTCTTTATATGCGATTTTCTGAGGGAGAAATCGACCGTATGATATTAGCTGATGCTTTGGAGACGCTAAAATCAATCCCAATCAATAAATTAAAAAGAAAAAATAAATTTATTTTTTTTTTGCTTTAGAAAATACGTGTTCCAACTTTTTGAACGACCCTCGTATTGCTTTAGATTCAATAGAAAAACCCTTTTGAAAAATGTCAAAAAATTTACGATTTTTTAATCTCTATTGCCATTGGTTTGTGCTACAAATCAGCATTACTGTAGTTTCCAACCGATTTAACGCGAAAATCTTGATATATTTGATAAAAAAGTTCCTGTGCCGACACTTTCAACTCGACCCCTCGTACCCATTAAAACAACAACAACACCAGTCTATGTACATCGATGCAATAGGTAGCGGATTTTGTTTTCATTGGTTTCTCGTTGTCTTCTCATTCGTTTTCACTTCTTGCCTTGATTAGGGAACCCAAAGGTTAATGTACCACTGGAGTTTTTTTGTGAAATAGAAAAAAAAGGGAGAAGTAGGAAAACATAATTTCAGCCCAAGGTATATTGAACAAGGTAGCGTACAGCGAACAGCTGATTTTTTCAGAGCTCAATGAACTGTCAAACTCATGGATGACGTTTGATTGTTTGTTTGCATTTTGTTGTTGGGAGCGTTTTAAAAAATAGTGTCAAATCAAACGAAATTCACGCAAATTAAAAATAATGTAAATTGTATTTAACATTTCCTATATTTAAATGTAAATAAAGCAAAGTGTGTATGTGTGATGTCACATAACTTTATTAATTTCGTTTTAAAGTCCTATTGATGTCATTATAAATGGAATATAATATCTTGCAAATGTATGCCACGGTTTCGCAGTCGCGAATCCGTAATTTCGAATTTTCCATGACTTTGGCGCATGAGACAAGCTGAATTTTACCGAAATCAAGGGTTGTGTTGGCTGTTATGATTTGTAGATTGTTCTCATAGACGTGCCACTTAACAAAACTCCACAAAAAATTATAATTGAGTCACATCGCACGATCTCGGAGGCCAGTTCTCATCACCTCCTCGTGAGATGACGATGCCATGTAGCATGAGTTGTGTGGCTATGGCGCCGTCCTGTTGGAACCACATGTTGGTGTCCATATCATCCAATTCAGCTCAAAAGAATTTGGTAAGCCCCAAATCCACATCAACTTTTTCGATTTGAATTGGACGTTCTTGGAACTCTTGTTTGTTCATCAACAAATGGTAAACTAGGCGGAAGACAACACCCATTTTCATAAAACTGAATAATTGATGGACAATTCAACAGATGTAGCTTGAACAATGTTGCAGTTAACAACTTATTATTTGTATCAACGACAAACTTTGTTATTAAATTAAAAAATATATATAATACGTTCAATTCTTTTTACATTATTCGTTCATCATATTTTTTAATAAATGGTCCATATATATATGTACATATTTACGAGTATGTATGTTCTTATAAATAAATACAACCTGAATATTGGTTTAAACATGAGGAGTAGCTCTTCAACCCAAAGTCCTCTACGTCATCAGGAGGCCCATTCTGCCCAAAAGGATCTTGCTGTCGGCATTTTGAGTTAATTCCATTGCACGAGAGGCCGGCCGTCTTCCATTTTATGCATTTACTGCTCCATTTTTTCTGTTCTGCCTTTTTACTGATATGGGTGATATGTGTGACACGTATGGCCGCATTCAGCTTATGCCTCTCGCCACTCATTTGTAAGGACAAGCTCTGAAGAGACAAACCTTTTAAAAAATGTATTCCAAAGAAGTAAAATCGCTGGAAAGCTCGACCGGGCAGTATTGTATTATATGCCATCCATCATCAATGCTACTCAATACTGTAACAGCAAAAACATCTGGATGCCATGAAGGATAATGACACTATCCTTCCGAGATTAAAATAAGGAAATTATGTAAATTTTATAGTTCCTTAAAGACAAAACTTACATTGTGTGTGTATCCCAATACAAGAGAAAACTTGTTATACTGAATAAAATAAATGAATAAATTTTCAAAGAAAATCAAATTTCAAATAAAAAATTTATTTGACAACCAATTGTTGGTCAGCTGTTCGTGTCGGCTGCCTATTTTGACAAGCTATTGTACGAAAATAATGTACAGGGTTGTATCCCAGTTTTGTTGTTGGGCAAGTGATTTTACCTTCTATTGTTGTATCATGTTTCAGCCGTAAAGAAAGGAATGAGAGAACATATGGTTTGACGGTTGATGGGATCGGACGGACATTTCGGCAAAAGCTAAACAGAACTAACACAATAATTTACATTTATTGAAATTTATTTTTATTTTTGGAAATTACACTTTACAACGAAAAATAAATTTGCTCGAAAAATTTATTAAGTGCTAATTTTTGGAAATTACACTTTGCTACGAAAAATAAATTTGCACAAAAATTTATTAAGTGCTAATTTTTGGAAATTACACTTTACTACGACAAATAAATTTGCTTAGAAATTTATTAAGTGCTAATTTTTGGAAATTACACTTTACTACGAAAAATAAATTTGCTTAGAAATTTATTAAGTGCTAATTTTTGGAAATTACACTTTGCTACGAAAAATAAATTTGCTCAGAAATTTATTAAGTGCTAATTTTTGGAAATTACACTTTACTACGAAAAATAAATTTGCTCAAAAATTTATTAAGTGCTAATTTTTGGAAATTACACTTTACTACGAAAAATAAATTTGCTCAGAAATTTATTAAGTGCTAATTTTTGGAAATTACACTTTGCTACGAAAAATAAATTTGCTCGAAAAATTTATTAAGTGCTAATTTTTGGAAATTACACTTTGCTACGAAAAATAAATTTGCTCAAAAATTTATTAAGTGCTAATTTTTGGAAATTACACTTTACTACGAAAAATAAATTTGACTCGAAAATTTATTAAGTGCTAATTTTGGAAATTACACTTTACTACGAAAAATAAATTTGTTCAGAAATTTATTAAGTGCTAATTTTTTGGAAATTACACTTTACTACGAAAAATAAATTTGCTCGAAAAATTTATTAAGTGCTAATTTTTGGAAATTACACTTTACTACGAAAAATAAATTTGCTCGAAAACTCTATTAAGTGAAACACCTTCCTACAAAGTTTGAGTATTTTTTTTTGAAAAAACACGTTCCTACAAAGTTTGTTTTTTTTGTTTGTTATAAATTTGCAAAAAACACTTTCTTACAAAATTTGTTTTTTGATTTGATTGAATTTTTTCTGATAGAAAAATCACTTTCCTACGCTTTTTTTATTTTTTTTTGTTTTGTCAAAGAAGAGTTAATTGATAATTTTTTTTGAGAGTACACTAGCCGACAAAGAATTACTTTCGTCCAAATTTTTATTTATATAATTTTTTTTTTCCAAAAGACCCAGGTCTATAAAAATTATTATCGCTAAAATTTCTTACTTTTCGCACAAACGACACAAGTTCAAAGTAAACTGCCATTATTTATATCTATTCGTGAAAAAAAAAAGTCGGACTGTAAAAGATTGGCCCCATTCAACAAATATTTAGCGTTTTTCTGAAATTATTTTGCAAATATTGGCAAAGTAAGTTTTTACAGAAATTGTTAAAAGAAAAGCTCAATTTTAAAAGTTTCTTGAAATTTTAGCCAGTTTAAAATTTGACAAAGAAAATATTTAAGAAGGAGGAAATATGGATAAAGTTTTACGTGATAAATTTGTAAATTGCGTAAATGACCTGATAGACTTTGAGAGTGGTTACTCTGCTACTAGCACCGATGATAATATTCACTCATTAGAAGTGACACGTGTAGAATTGAACTCTGTTTGGGATCAAGTGAAAAGGGCCTATTTAGATTGTAGAGACCGTGTTCCCGAAAAAGATGAGGCCCCAATCGATAAATCAAAGTTGAGGACCCATTATAAAGAGGCATTAGAGACATACAAACGATGTTTAAGCGCAGTAAATGGAGAAATTTTAGCACTAACCGACGAAAGGCAGCAGGAAAAGTTCGAACGAGAATCGGAGACCCGAAAAAAGGAAACAGTTGAGCCAAACAACCATCTATCGTTACGGTTACCACCATGCGACACCGACACATTTCATGGAGGATACAGCGCTTGGCCTACTTTTCGGGATTTGTTTTCGGCCTTGTACAGAAATAATTCTAGACTTAGTAAAGTAGAAAAACTTTTTCATCTAAAACAAAAAACCGCGGGGGAGGCACGGGAAATTATTAGTAACGTACCACTAACTAATGGCGCCGTCCTGTTGGAACCACATGTTGGTGTCCATATCATCCAATTCAGCTCAAAAGAATTTGGTAAGCCCCAAATCCACATCAACTTTTTCGATTTGAATTGGACGTTCTTGGAACTCTTGTTTGTTCATCAACAAATGGTAAACTAGGCGGAAGACAACACCCATTTTCATAAAACTGAATAATTGATGGACAATTCAACAGATGTAGCTTGAACAATGTTGCAGTTAACAACTTATTATTTGTATCAACGACAAACTTTGTTATTAAATTAAAAAATATATATAATACGTTCAATTCTTTTTACATTATTCGTTCATCATATTTTTTAATAAATGGTCCATATATATATGTACATATTTACGAGTATGTATGTTCTTATAAATAAATACAACCTGAATATTGGTTTAAACATGAGGAGTAGCTCTTCAACCCAAAGTCCTCTACGTCATCAGGAGGCCCATTCTGCCCAAAAGGATCTTGCTGTCGGCATTTTGAGTTAATTCCATTGCACGAGAGGCCGGCCGTCTTCCATTTTATGCATTTACTGCTCCATTTTTTCTGTTCTGCCTTTTTACTGATATGGGTGATATGTGTGACACGTATGGCCGCATTCAGCTTATGCCTCTCGCCACTCATTTGTAAGGACAAGCTCTGAAGAGACAAACCTTTTAAAAAATGTATTCCAAAGAAGTAAAATCGCTGGAAAGCTCGACCGGGCAGTATTGTATTATATGCCATCCATCATCAATGCTACTCAATACTGTAACAGCAAAAACATCTGGATGCCATGAAGGATAATGACACTATCCTTCCGAGATTAAAATAAGGAAATTATGTAAATTTTATAGTTCCTTAAAGACAAAACTTACATTGTGTGTGTATCCCAATACAAGAGAAAACTTGTTATACTGAATAAAATAAATGAATAAATTTTCAAAGAAAATCAAATTTCAAATAAAAAATTTATTTGACAACCAATTGTTGGTCAGCTGTTCGTGTCGGCTGCCTATTTTGACAAGCTATTGTACGAAAATAATGTACAGGGTTGTATCCCAGTTTTGTTGTTGGGCAAGTGATTTTACCTTCTATTGTTGTATCATGTTTCAGCCGTAAAGAAAGGAATGAGAGAACATATGGTTTGACGGTTGATGGGATCGGACGGACATTTCGGCAAAAGCTAAACAGAACTAACACAATAATTTACATTTATTGAAATTTATTTTTATTTTTGGAAATTACACTTTACAACGAAAAATAAATTTGCTCGAAAAATTTATTAAGTGCTAATTTTTGGAAATTACACTTTGCTACGAAAAATAAATTTGCACAAAAATTTATTAAGTGCTAATTTTTGGAAATTACACTTTACTACGACAAATAAATTTGCTTAGAAATTTATTAAGTGCTAATTTTTGGAAATTACACTTTACTACGAAAAATAAATTTGCTTAGAAATTTATTAAGTGCTAATTTTTGGAAATTACACTTTGCTACGAAAAATAAATTTGCTCAGAAATTTATTAAGTGCTAATTTTTGGAAATTACACTTTACTACGAAAAATAAATTTGCTCAAAAATTTATTAAGTGCTAATTTTTGGAAATTACACTTTACTACGAAAAATAAATTTGCTCAGAAATTTATTAAGTGCTAATTTTTGGAAATTACACTTTGCTACGAAAAATAAATTTGCTCGAAAAATTTATTAAGTGCTAATTTTTGGAAATTACACTTTGCTACGAAAAATAAATTTGCTCAAAAATTTATTAAGTGCTAATTTTTGGAAATTACACTTTACTACGAAAAATAAATTTGACTCGAAAATTTATTAAGTGCTAATTTTGGAAATTACACTTTACTACGAAAAATAAATTTGTTCAGAAATTTATTAAGTGCTAATTTTTTGGAAATTACACTTTACTACGAAAAATAAATTTGCTCGAAAAATTTATTAAGTGCTAATTTTTGGAAATTACACTTTACTACGAAAAATAAATTTGCTCGAAAACTCTATTAAGTGAAACACCTTCCTACAAAGTTTGAGTATTTTTTTTTGAAAAAACACGTTCCTACAAAGTTTGTTTTTTTTGTTTGTTATAAATTTGCAAAAAACACTTTCTTACAAAATTTGTTTTTTGATTTGATTGAATTTTTTCTGATAGAAAAATCACTTTCCTACGCTTTTTTTATTTTTTTTTGTTTTGTCAAAGAAGAGTTAATTGATAATTTTTTTTGAGAGTACACTAGCCGACAAAGAATTACTTTCGTCCAAATTTTTATTTATATAATTTTTTTTTTCCAAAAGACCCAGGTCTATAAAAATTATTATCGCTAAAATTTCTTACTTTTCGCACAAACGACACAAGTTCAAAGTAAACTGCCATTATTTATATCTATTCGTGAAAAAAAAAAGTCGGACTGTAAAAGATTGGCCCCATTCAACAAATATTTAGCGTTTTTCTGAAATTATTTTGCAAATATTGGCAAAGTAAGTTTTTACAGAAATTGTTAAAAGAAAAGCTCAATTTTAAAAGTTTCTTGAAATTTTAGCCAGTTTAAAATTTGACAAAGAAAATATTTAAGAAGGAGGAAATATGGATAAAGTTTTACGTGATAAATTTGTAAATTGCGTAAATGACCTGATAGACTTTGAGAGTGGTTACTCTGCTACTAGCACCGATGATAATATTCACTCATTAGAAGTGACACGTGTAGAATTGAACTCTGTTTGGGATCAAGTGAAAAGGGCCTATTTAGATTGTAGAGACCGTGTTCCCGAAAAAGATGAGGCCCCAATCGATAAATCAAAGTTGAGGACCCATTATAAAGAGGCATTAGAGACATACAAACGATGTTTAAGCGCAGTAAATGGAGAAATTTTAGCACTAACCGACGAAAGGCAGCAGGAAAAGTTCGAACGAGAATCGGAGACCCGAAAAAAGGAAACAGTTGAGCCAAACAACCATCTATCGTTACGGTTACCACCATGCGACACCGACACATTTCATGGAGGATACAGCGCTTGGCCTACTTTTCGGGATTTGTTTTCGGCCTTGTACAGAAATAATTCTAGACTTAGTAAAGTAGAAAAACTTTTTCATCTAAAACAAAAAACCGCGGGGGAGGCACGGGAAATTATTAGTAACGTACCACTAACAAATGAAGGTTTTGATCTAGCATTGAAAAACTTAGAAAACAGATACGAGAATAAACGAATGCAAGTAAATGAACAACTAAAGACTCTACTTAGTTTACCACCAGTTTCGGCAGATTCAGGATCTTCGATCCAAAAACTTCAACGCACTATTGATGGTTGCGTTCAGACACTAGAAACACTCAAGGTAGATGTAAAGGGGTGGGACCCAATTTTAGTTTACCTTACTTCTACGAAACTGCCGAGAAATTTCTTAGAAGAATTTGAAAACGGTTTGGAAGACTGTTCCATACTACCGTCTTGGAAAGATTTGAATCAATTTTTGACACACAAGTTCAAAACTTTAGAATCTGTAGGAAATATTAAGCCCCATTTCTCCAAAAATAATCAGCCTAGACCCGATTATAGTAGGAAGGAAAATAGGGTTAAGTCATTTCAAACTAATGTTGCGCAACAGACTCAAAGTTCGCAAAGAAGATTCAACAATAGCAACAGATTTAGCACATCTACGCAACCTAGTAGTCGTACAAATGGACCGAGTTGCCAAATTTGCAAGGCAAACCATTTGTTACGAAATTGTCCACAATTCCTTGAGAAAAACGTGAATGATTGCATTCACGTAGTCAAACTCCACAATCTTTGTTACAACTGCATCACTTCGGATCATGTTGTAAGAGATTGTAAGAGTCGTTTCACGTGTAGGAAATGTAATCAAAGACATCACACTTTATTACATAAGGGTAACGAGGCCCGACCTACAAATTCACAACCGGTTAGAGATGACGTACGACCTAGTACCAGTGCGGCAGCTCTAACCACCCTAGTACAATCCACTCCTAGTTTACAGTCCACACCTAGTTTTCAAACTCCTAGTATAACGACTCTAACTCTCAAGGAAAATTCACAACTTAGCCAGCAGCAATCGAAAGAAACACTACTCTTCACAGCGATTGTTCAAATTGAATCTAGAGGGCAGCGATTTGACGCACGAGCGATTATCGATCCTGGATCTCAATCAACATTTATATCAGAGAAGATTACAAACCAAATAAAGCTTCCAACGAGGAAGAATCTTGTTCATGTTACCGGTTTAAGTGAAACCGTTTCAGAAACTTCAACAAAAGCTTGTCTTTTTAACCTTTGTTCTCGTACAAACCCTAGTTTTGAATTAGAAGTTTGGGCTCCCGTTTTGAAGTCCCTTCCTTCTAATTTGCCGTCGCGCACCCTAGATAAAAATCAACATAGAGAAACAACTCAACTCGAGTTAGCAGATCCTCGTTTTTACGAAAGCCGACCCATAGATCTTCTGATAGGTTTAGACATAGGACCCTTAATTTACACAGTAGGAGCTCCAATGAAATCTATAGGATCTTTACTAGCGCAAAGCACCGTTTTTGGCTGGATAGTGGGCGGACCCCTTGAAAAATCAAACTCAAATGATAGGAAAATTTCACTTTACAATACAGTTTCGATCGAGAAAATTCTCACACGTTTTTGGGAGGTGGAGGAGACCCCAAAAAAAGTTTTGAGGTCAGCAGAAGACACCTTTTGCGAAACAAATTTCAAAAATACAACGCGAAGAAATGAAGATGGACGATATATTGTCACGATGCCGTTCAAATCTTGTGCTGAACTTGGAGCATCTCGAAATATCGCAATGGCGCAATTCTATCGAATGGAAAGAAAGTTGCAAAAAACGCCCGAAATTAAATCTCAATACGACGCAGCGATAATGGAATATTTGGAACTTGGACACATGCGGAAACTGAGACCCCAGGAAATCGAGAAGACCCCTCACTACTATTTGCCGCATCATGCAGTTATTAAACCAGATAGGGTTACTACTAAACTTAGGGTAGTTTTCAATGCGTCAAGTCCCACATCAAATAGGAAAAGTCTTAATGACATTTTACATCCAGGGCCAATTCTTCAACAGGATTTAGTATTGCAGATTTTAAAATGGAGGTTTTTTAAATACGTATTTAACGCGGACGTTACCAAAATGTATCGTCAAATACAGATCGACCCAAGTCAGGCCCCATTTCAAAGAATTCTTTTTAGAAGATCAGCAAATGACCCAGTTGAAGACTTTGAACTTTCGACAGTCACTTTCGGAATTAATTGCGCCCCATTTCTAGCTCTTAGGACCCTAATTCAATTGGCAGAAGATGTTAAAGAAACATACCCATTAGGTTCGGAAATTATAAAACAAAATTTATATGTCGACGACGTTTTAGCTGGAGGTCACACTGTAGAAGAATCCCTTAAGTCTATGAAAGAATTAGTAGCAGCCATGGACTCAGCAGGTTTTGAATTGAGAAAATGGAGTTCAAACGACCCCAATCTACTTCGCGATCTGCCACCTGACTCACTCTTGCCGGTCAATTGGTTGGATATTTCGGAAGGAACTTCAACGAAGACTCTAGGTATCCGATGGAACATTTCGGCTGATAACTTTACGTTCACCTCAGCACCCACGGAAGAAAGGGAATTATGCACCAAACGAGAAGTCCTTTCAACAATTGCCAAATTTTTTGACCCATGTGGATGGTTGGCTGCAGTAATCATCGTAGCAAAGCTTATCATGCAACAAGTCTGGCTGGATAAAGTAGATTGGGACGACGCGTTGAAGCCCATCACTCGAATGAATTGGAAGAATTTCATTAAAAATTGTCCTTCAATAGATTCAGTTTCAGTACCTAGGTGGATCAGATTCAAACCCTCAAGTAAAATTGAAGTACATGGTTTTTGTGATGCTTCAGAAAGCGCTTACGCCGCGACTCTTTATGTTAGAGTAGAACATTTAGATCAAACAGTCGACACGTTTCTTTTGGCAGCGAAAACGAGAGTAGCACCCATCAAAAAAATATCTCTGCCTAGATTAGAATTATGCGGAGCCGTTCTCTTAGCAAAATTAACCACAGCGGTGGTTCCCAACTTACGAATTGAAAATATTTCAACACACTTTTGGACCGACTCAACGATCGTGCTAGCATGGCTCAAAAAACCACCGTGTTCATGGAGTGCCTTTGTAGGAAATAGAATTTCAGATATTTTAGATAATGTAGGCAACGAAAATTGGAAGCACATAGATTCAGAAAGCAACCCAGCTGATGTAGCCAGTCGAGGATGTTCGCCAAATGATTTGCAGTCACATCATTTGTGGTGGACTGGACCCCAGTGGCTGAAGTTTCCAAAAGACCGATGGCCTAGACACGACATTCTGAGCGACACAGAGTTAGAAGCAAAGGCAGTTAAAGTTTTCGCGACCACAACAGTTGAAGATCCTTTGGATAGATTTTCTTCTCTATCTAGGGCATACAAAGTCTTAGCATTTGCGATTCGTTTTTGGCGAAATACCGGCGTCAATCGGACCCGACTTAGAATTTCTTCGGCAGAAATCACCCATGGTGAAATCCAAGATATCAAAGATCGTCTTATTGTTTTAACACAAAAACATTATTTCGCAGAGGAGTATTTAGCGTTAACCCAAAAGAAAAGACTCTCATCGAGTAGCGGTCTTTTATCTCTCAATCCATTCATTGATTCAAAAGGAATCATTAGGGCAAATGGCCGCCTTGTTCAGTCCCCAGCACTTACATATAACGAGCGCCATCCCATTCTTATCCCATACGAATCGAGATTAGCCCTTTTGTTAGTAGAATTTATTCACAAAATTACCATGCATGGCGGAAATCAACTCATGACTCGAGTAATCAGGTCTGAATTCTGGATATTTAAACTGAAGCCCTTAATCAAGAAAGTAATTCATAATTGTCGAATTTGTGTTTTGTATAAACAGCAGACTCAAATGCAAATTATGGCCTCACTTCCGCCCCAGAGAACTATGCTGACTCGGCCCTTTACCAACACAGGAGTAGATTTTACAGGACCCTTCAACATAAAGAATTTTACAGGAAGAGCTTGTTTAATAACAAAGGGTTATGTTTGCGTCTTCGTTTGCTTTTCCACAAAAGCAATGCACTTAGAACCCACTAGTGATCTATCAACTCAATCTTTTTTAGCCGCTTTATCTCGCTTTATTGGGCGACGAGGAAGCCCAGCCAAGATCTACTCAGATAATGGGACTAATTTTGTAGGAGCAGCAGAATTAATAAGAAAAGATAGGCTAGAGTTTATGAAGAATCTGCAAAAGGACGCCACCCAGAACAATGTTTATCAAAATTTAGAATGGAGTTTTATTCCTCCCGGTGCCCCTCATATGGGAAGATTATGGGAGGCGGGAGTTAAATCATTCAAAACACATCTACGAAAATTTATACCGCAAATGAATTTTACCTTTGAGGAATTCTCGACCATTTTAGCGCGAATTGAAGCCTGTCTTAATTCTCGACCCCTAAGTCCAGCCAGTGACGACCCTTCCGACTTACATCCTCTCACCCCAGCTCATTTTCTGATTGGTACTTCAATTTTGACCCCAACTGAACCCGATGTTTCAGACGGAAACCTCACCCTAGCCAATAGATGGAAACGATTAAAGATTATCTCTCAATATTTTTGCCAAAGATGGAAAACTGAGTATTTGAATGAGCTACATCGTCGATATAAGTGGAAGTATCAAACAGAAAATGTAAAGGAAAACGATTTAATTGTAATTAAAGATGAGAGATTGGCCCCGACAGAATGGAAATTAGGCCGTATAGAAAGAACATACCTTGGAACTGATCAAAACATTAGGGTCGTAGATATTCGGACAGCACACGGAGTAGTTAGTAGACCGATAACGAAAATCGTCAAACTATTTTCAGATTGACTAACACTCTATTTATTTGTAAAAGAACTTGGTACTCACATCTCTTCTACTCTAGATATGGTTTCTCAGTTGCCTAGCCCAACCCCGAGTCGTGACTCATCCAACTCACGAAGTACCGTTATACGACACGATGTCAGCCCATATTCCCTGAAGACAGATGCTGTACCCAGTACCCTACCACTTCGACCCTACTCAGACCCGCCATCGCATTTCCGTCAACTTTTGTTATTCAAGCCTTGGATCCGTGACAGGCCCCAAAACTGGATGGGGTTTTCATCCACGGGAGCCAAATGAGCTGCAGTTTTAGATTAAGCTAGTTTAAGTTAGAATAATCTACACTATATCACGGGGGGGGGAGAATGTTCAAAGGTGACATCTCACTTTTGAACATCAGTGTGAAACGTCCACTATATGTGTAGGTGTATAAATGCATTTATATGCCCATACATGCATAACTTATGCACTCATCACTCTAAAGCACTCATTACTCTAATTTCCCTTTTGTTTATATGTTTGTTTACTTGTCGCTTGCCATCTGTAGCTTAACGAAAGTCGTTAAGTGAGCTTAGAAGAGATAGATGGCAAGCACAAGTAATCAGTCTTTTACCGATCCTTTAACTAAACTCGTGCGCCTCTCCCCCGTGATTAGTGTGTTTCCCGGTTTAAATAAGTGTAATAATTACCCAACAGTGAACAATAAACTAGTGAAAATAAACAATAAACATTGTGAATTACATTTAGAACAAATCGTTTACCTTAAGAACAACACAAATAAAAATTAAACCAATAAACAAAAATCCACATTTTATCACACATATATATGTACTCATTTACCTACTAAAAAAAAAACCAATGAATTGAAATAAATAAAGATTGTGAATTTTAAAGTGAAAAACTTTTGATTTCTCATTTGGAAAGGTAAAGGTTAAGTTTTAATAATAAACAGTACCAACGATTTTTAAAAAAACAAAAAAGAATTTGAAATTTCCAAAAACGCCTTTTTTGGGACAGCCTAACATACCACCCTAGTGTAGAGAGATATAACAACGAAATAAAACAAGATCTTGTGAGATTTTTTTTTGTAATTTTATTACCACAAACATAGTAAACAACAATAATTTACTTGAAATTTTTTCAATAACATTTTTCTTTATTTCTTTTTATGCTTTTTACCGTCCTTCGCCAATTCTAGACCCAATATACATTTTGGTGGAATTTTATACGTTTCCGTCAGCAAGGTGTGAATAAATCTCACCTGATTGCCCTGTATCTGTAGCATTTCTCTCTTCTGATTGGGCAATGTTACAATTGTTGTACTCGCCGCAGCTCCTTGTTTGCACAGCTTAATGAATTCTGTCAGTATAATGCCGTAACATTCAATGTTACTCACCAAAGTAACTTTTTTATTTCCCGATCTTGTGGCCAGTGACATTTGGATCATAGGCTTATTACTACTCACATCCTTAACGTTACACATTTGATAGGAATGATCCATTTGAGCCGTTACAGCGTTGATGATGTTCGACAAAGTGGACGTGTTGGTGTTACAAATCTTTTGTAGGCATTCATCCAACACATACGATTTCGTTTCCGCATTGGTATCTTTTGATATGGGCAAATTCAGTTTATTTACATACTCTCGTATGACCTTTTTTATTTGAGTTGCCGGTATGCCTTCACCACGTTTATAATTTAATCTAGTGAAGAGCGCTGCCGTGGCATCCGTAACGACATATAACTCTGTTAATTCAGAGTGAAACAAGGGATTATCCGAAGACCCGCCATCGGCACCGTTCGTTGGTTTCTTATAATCTGTAATAAAATTTACCAAATCAGGATGCTCCAGATCAATGGATGTAATTTTGTCAACACCCTTCGCTTCCTCTCGAACTACTATATAGCCCTGATCGATCATTTCGTTAAGGAAATTAGAGAGTTTCTTATATTTAGTTTTTTTCAAATCCAAACTTTCTGGAGCTTCAGGTACCACATATAGGCGATAGAAGTTACTTGTCAACAAGGGCAATTGTAACGATTTCCCATGATTTTTCAGGGCGGATAGAAAAGCGTTCTTTAACATCACTTCTGGAGTATTTAAATTGGATGAATCTTCCACATTGTTAGAGTCAATATTTGGTGCGTCATTGTTGGACATGTTTTCTTTGTCTTCAAGCCCCAGGGGATTCGATGTTTTATCATCCACAGTCGATTCTTCTGTAAGTTTTAAATTTTCCAAATTTTCCTCAATTTTTACTTCGTTTTCTCGTTTAGTATTTGTCTTTTTGGCACCCAATTCTGGAAAATCATCTTCAGTCAACTTTGTCGACTTGAATTGTGGCACTTGCTGAGCCAACTGCGGTTCGATTCCCCACAGTTTATCACCGAATAAATGCAGCATTTTTACACCAACACCATGACCTCCACTCATATACAAATCGTCGCTAGATCGAGGTAAATACCCAACACCTACGGCAGACTTATTTGAGGATAAGTTTACTGCAACTGCAAAGCAAAAAATGGAGAAATAATTGTAATAGGAAGGAAGCATTACATAGAATATTTAATAAACAAATAATTCATTTTTTTTTATCGTAAACTCGAGTTTCTGAATCAAGAAATAACTCTTAACGAAAATAGACATCTGATTGCCAAATACGATATGAAATACTTTCGCAACCACATTAATTTGTTGAAATAGTAGCTATGTACATATATACTTATATTCCAACAGAAGTAAGTACTTTTTTGTAAAATTATAAAAAAAAATCTAATTACATTTTTTACAGTAATTTTTAAACCTTTCAATAGCATTATAAAAAATGAGCCGACTTCCGAGGTCTTCTTTGTACTATAGAAGACCTCTGAGCTCGTTAGCTATACAAGAGTCGACCTCTGCTGCCTTCAGCTATACTAGAGTCGTCCCTAAGACCTTCGAGGTCTTCCTCTATACTAGTGTCGATCTTCCTCCATACCAGTTTCGGCATCTGAGGTCTTCCTCTATATTAGAGTCGACCTCTGGGTTTTCCTCTATATAAGAGTCGACAAGGGAGGTCTTCTATAGTCGACCTTTAAAGTCATCCTCTATACTAGAGTCGACCTCTGAGTTCTTCCTCTATACTAGAGTCGTCCATGAGGTCTTCCTCTATGCTAGAGTGGACCTCTATTGTCTTCCTTTATTGTAGAGTCGGCCGCTAATGTCCTCCTTTATTCTAGGCTCGATCGCTAAGGCCTTCTTTTATATTATGTTAGAGTCGACCACTGAGGGGTTCCTCTATTATAGAGTCGACCTCTTTGGGTTTCCTTTATACAAGAAACGACTACTGAGGTCTTCCTCAACGCAAAGAAGGACCACTGAGATCTTATTCACTTGAGACGACTTCTGAGGTCCTGCTATATAATAGAGTTGACATCTATACAATAGTCGACTTTTGAGGTATTCCCCGATACTAGTTGTGACCTCTAAGGTTTTAGGATTTCGGTATACTTCCTTAATCTGGTTATTAAGTTCGCGTAAAAAAACTAAGGCAAAACTAATCGAATTTGATCCGCAGATGAACTAGTCAAACCTACTCACCCAATTGTCCTTTCCTATAATGACCATAGATATTCATTCCGGTACCTTGCGGCACAACACCAGGCAACATTAAATCTGCACCATTGCTGAGTTTCGGTAAAACGCCGGCATGTGTGGTGAAATAAGGCAATAAGTCTGGAACCTGCAATGGGAAATGAAGAAATTGTAATAACAAATTTGTTGGCCTATAGAAAATGTTATTGTTCACACACTCACTTGCCATAAACTGTATAGCGTAGGAACGAGCTTATTTTCTTCATTTTCAAAGAACATTGGCAATTTATCAACACAATAGACACTCGTCTGCCATTCGCTGTGAGTTATTATTTTCAATACAGTAACATTTGATTTCGATGGTATCAAAACATCTGGATTCGTGTTGGGAAACTCTGTTTGTAAACGTTGGCGTAATTTCTTTGCCTCCGAACCTTTAAGCGGAGCATTACTCTTCAATTTGAAACTCCTCAGAAACATACTTCATAAATATAATTTAAGTTTAATGTGTGCGACAGTAATGAGAAAGTATCGTGTATTTGAGTACCGAGTACTCGATACAAACTGCTTTTCCGGTAGTAGTAAAATGTAGGCTCAGATATTTTCAGCAACGGCGGTGGTTGCAATGATTGATAGTCGCAGATTGCAACTTAAGCTAGAGTGATTGCATATGGCGTCTGTCAAACGCGATTTTGAATGTATGGAATTGTACTACAGATCCCGAAATAGGCTCGTAGTATGCGCCCTGTAATATCTAAAATGTTTAAACATTAAGGAATGCATTGCCGATAGGGAGAACGAAAATTCCTGCATATCTTTTCACGATTTTGGGCTTTGAAAATTTAAAAAAGTATGAAAATTTCAGTCAGTGAACATACTAAAGCTATGAAATTGTAAGGCTATCAACCTTTGTATGCAGGGTTGCCAATAAAAATATTTTATAGACAGTAGGCGTGTTTTCGTTACACCATAAGTGCTTAATTTGTATGGGGAGCTAAGCACTTTTAAGCAATATTAGTTCCCGATGAAGTTTGGTGCTTGTGTTCATGTCTTAATCGAGTATGATGTTGCCAGATTTAGCAATATGGCATCCCATTTTTGGAGAGATTTTATCAATTATTGTGAATTAACGGGAAGAAGAAGAACAAAAATGGGAAATTATTTTAATATTTGCAAAAGAGTGTAAACAATTGAACATATAATAGTAAATATATGTTTTATAAATACTTTTAACGAATTTTTTGTCTGTTTCGCACTGTTCTTTCTTCGCAACTCGTGACACCATTGCTACCAGATAGTGAAAATCCGCCACTTATTGCTTATGTGCCAGTTAGTGGAAATCCGTTGTTTTCGTTGCAAAGTGATAAACTAACAGCCTGTTTCTGTAACTTAAAATCTTGCTTTCTTTCGCCTGCCAGACGACAAACAGCTGATTTGGGTTTCACTAACTACCATCACAACGACAAGTCGCACGATAATGAACTCGTACGAAAACGTAATCATTTCAGTGTAAATTTTGGTTTCTCTATCTCTCTTTGCTGTCATCTGGGCGAACACAAATGTCAGATCGAGTCACGTTATTTTATTTGTCGACTGATAGGAACAATGACAAAAAAACGTTATTAAAAGCAAAAACAAGTATATATTAGCATAATTATGGTAAAAACAATTAAATAATAATAAAATTGTATACAAATGTTTACATATTTAAGCATAAAGAAGTCAAAATTGGCAGCTCGCTAAGATGGAAAAAATTCATCAGTGCACAATGAGAGAGACGTGAGAGAGAGAGAGAGAAAGAAATGAGAGTGTTGGATCAGCTCAGCTAACTCACCCAGGGTTGATTTTTGGCCACCGCTCATGTAAAGGATACAGAGGTGTATTTTCTAAGGTCGACCATACAAATATGTGTGCTTTTTTAGACCGGAAGTTGTGAAATTATTGATATGGCAATTACATTATTATCCAATTGGTAAATGGCTAACGTCATTGACGTAAGGCCCGGCGAACGAAAGAACGAACCTTAGAGAAACCAAATTCCAGACGATAGTGAGTGACTGGTTTTCGTTCGCAGAGACTTTCCTTAGAAATACAGAAACAGGCCGTAAAAGTGCTAGCTTGTAACGAAAACATGCCTATTAAGATAACCCAGCAAATAACCTCAATGTCAGCAACTTATGGTTTCTCGCTCCATCGATTCATGTATTCTGGTTTACAAGATATCGTCCATACAATATCTAATATATATATAGAGGCGATATCTGAGAAGCTATTTATCTCCGATCCTAGATGAGCAGGCCATGTGGGGATTTTCCAGTGAATATTCAATCGCTAGACCGATTCATGTATTGTAGTTTTGGAGTAATAAGCCGTTCAATGCCAGAAGTTTGTATATGCTGGAATAGGCTGCTTTCTTTAAATGTTTGTATGTTAAATGAATATTTACATTCGAATTGCTTAAAACTATAATAGTTGAAACAAGCGTGACTAATTTTATTAGTTTTTTTTACCGTTTTGAACCAAAAAACATTTTTTAATAGGTTCCACACCACAAATACGTTCCACATGGTTTGTGTCTTGGGTGTGGGACGAACTTAACTCACGAATTTATCGTCACACCCTTGTTGATCAGAACAATAAATTTTTTACATTACAAACACTTGCACAAATTCATAATACCCTGTGTGATGTCAGATAAAAAATATTGTATATACATAGCTTAAGGTACGATATGCTACAGTACCGTTACGTTTACGCATGACTAATCCAAATCATTTGATTTTTTGCCTTTTTGTTTCCAAGAACAAGTTGGCGTTTTTTCTCTGCCTATCACATGACAGCATTGTCAGTATTTATGTTTTCTGTCGTTTGACATTTCTCTCATTCTTCTAAACATCCGCACGTGCATTTTAGTTCGTCGCAGCTCAATAATTGTAAATTTCTAACGGGAAAAATCTGAATTAATAACATATTTTCTTAAAAAATGCCTCCCGTAGCACAAGAAGGCAATTGTTTAATTTATCGCGGCAGTAATTTCTTCAAACAGCGTTTGATACTTTCAGTGTTGAGTGGGAAACCGGTAAAAATCGCACAAATACGTTCAGACGATGAAGCAAATCCAGGAATGCGAGAGTATGAAATTGGTCTCATACGTCTGCTGGACAAATTGACAAATGGCACCAAAATCGAATTGAATCCAGCCGGAACCTCGGTAATGTTTGTGCCGGGTCTTTTGCATGGCGGACAATTGCATCACGACTGTAGTTGTCAAAGAGGTATAGGTTACTATTTGGATGTACTGATAGCATTGGGTCCCTTCTGTAAGCTGCCACTTAATGTAACACTGCGTGGCATTACAAATAGCAAAGATTCCCCTTCGGTGGATCACATGAAGGGAGCAGCCTTGTCGGTACTTAAACGTTTCCTTGTGGTCGATGAGGGACTCGAACTGAAGGTAGTGAAACGTGGTGTGGCTCCTTTGGGTGGTGGCGAAGTTGTGTTCAAATGTCCAGTGCGCAAAACTTTGAGATCACTGCAGTTCACCCAGCAGGGTATGGTAAAGCGTATACGAGGCACAGTTTATGCCTGCAAAGTATCACCGGCCATGGCAAATCGTACGGTGGAAACGGCAAAGGGTGTGATGTTGAAATTTCTTCCTGATGTTTATATATACACCGATCAGAATCGTGGCAAAATGTCTGGCAATTCACCTGGATTTGGTATATGTCTGCATGCAGAGACAACGGAGAATGTTGTATTCGCCGCTGAAGTTAATTCTCATACTAAAGATGAAACAAATAAGGATCCCTCGGTGCCCGAAGATATGGGCAAGGAGGCTGCTTTGCGGCTCTTGGATGAAATCTATCGTGGCGGTTGTGTAGATTCGGCTTATCAGTGGCTGGTTGCCTTGTTCATGACATTGGGACAGAAAAATGTTTCGAAATTTATGACTGGTAAGTGGGGAACTTAGTACTAGAAGAGAGAAAAACAAGAGCTCACGTTTCGCAGAGAACGACATTTTTGCACTATATGTATTTACAATTTTGAAAAATTTAAGTCAGTCAGAATTTTTAAAATCCAGCCATTATTATGAACCTACTTTTATAGAGAAGAGATACGAGTATGAATATCAATTGCTACTAAAAAAGTGTAGAACATACCTAGTCGGTTTACTCGAAAACAATGTTTCTAAAGGGTAATTCGAAAGCAGTTCGACCATCTCAAAAATGACCCCAAACAGGACGGGCAGGACAACGTCTGCTGGGGTCAGCTAGTTTTTATATATACAATTTTGGTTTCGTCGACTAGGGTAACTTCTAAACGGCTTGACTGATTGGTGATTTACACATTATATTTATATTATCAGTGTGAGTATGCGTAACGGATCCTATAGGTGGCGCTGTATTCAAGTTATTAACAAATTCCTCATTTATGGACCAAAATCAAATCAAGAAAGAGAATAATAGCTCTTGTACCCGATAGGTGGAATTTTATGTAAATGTGGGCTGTTTATGTGTTATAATTGAAAAATATTCCATATTTTCTTAGTACTAGATGAACCTATTCCACTAATATCAGCCATTTTGGTCTATAATTGAGCAATTTTTTAATAACTTGAATACAGCGCCAACTATAGGATCCAGATACAGTTACGTATACTCACATTGATAATATAAATATAATGTGCAAAAATAACATCAGTCGGTCAAGCCGTTTAGAAGTTACTAGTGTCCATCCGACGAATCTAAAATTCTATATAAAAATATACAAGAATAATTATAATATTAATATTATAATATAAAAAATGCTATATCTTTTTGGTCCATCAAGGTTCCATTTTTAGTTTTTCATAGTCAGTTCATAATAATATGACCCTTTAGTTGATTAATTTGCTTTGAAATTAACCTAAATAAATATAAAATAGAAATAACTACCCCTCATGGAATTGCATTTAGCCAAGAAGTTCGCGTCTGTATGACAAAGGTGTTAAATTAAACATTTTAAGGCTGTTAGGCAGTACATTAAATAAACGAGCTACTCGAACCAGGAAAGAGTTGCCCATAAGGTGATGAACACGAGGGATTTGGATTCGGCTGTTGCGGGTTGTATGACAAAATATGGAAGATTGAAAAAGAAAAAAAGGGCATTGGTTTCTAAAAACCTTGTAGAAGGAGAAGAGTATACGAAATTGTATAAATGTATCAAGGGGACATCCCAGCGCATAACACTATTCAACATTAGTTGAATCAAATGCAAACTAGCATGTATTGCTGCCGAATAAACCTCTAAACAGTACAAGAAATTTGGCATGACAAGTGCTGTAATTAATCTATGTTTTACCAACCACAGGGGAGATAGATCTGAAGAGTATAAGCATCTGCTAGTATAATTAAATCTCGATACCACACTATTTATATGTCTATCATATCGCAATCTGTCATCCAGTATGACAGCCAAACATTTCATGCCTCTCACAAATTCAATGACAGTTCCGTTATAAGAAATACTTAGAGTATGTAGACAATGCGTCGAGAAAAATAAAGCTTTTGTCTTAGAAGCATTAATCTTAAGATTATTTTCTGCTCTCCAGCTACTCAGATTAATTTCGCTTGCAGGACATTCATAGATCCAATATCACCTTTAAACAGTACCTGAATGTCGTCCGCAAACACAAAAGGAGTATACCAAAGTTCCATATGTGCTAATAAGTCATTAATAAAAAGAGTGAATAATATAGGGCATAAAACTGAGCCTTGGGGGACACCAATTTTGACCTCAAGTAGCGAGCTGTATTGGTTCTTAGCACAAACTAGTTGCCTCCTACCAGTTAAATGTGCAGGTAGCAAAGCGCAAGCCGAATTAACGCTTTCTCTAAGTCTAGCGCTAATAGTACAGACACTTTGTTGTTATTCAAACTACTCCTTATGTTATCCGTCAAGCCCAAAAGTAGACTGGACGTGTTTCTTTTCGCTCTAAATCCACATTGGGAATCGCGAAATAATCGTCTACTCTCTGAATATACGAGGATTTGCCTTTTCATTAAGTGTTCGACTACTACTTAACTAAACCAAGTCCCTTTTAATACCTCCCACACAAAGTGGACATACTGTTCAAGAAATGGACAGGTCGTAACTTTAATACCAGTGACATAAATATTCGAAATTCTGTATGGCGCCATGCTGTCTCCGTACCTACAGTTCAGTGAAAAATTGTCCTACATGTCACATCCCTTTTGGCACCTCCCACACAAAAAGGAACAAATCGTATCACAACTTTCGCAAGTACATTTGCTACCCCCACATAAATTAAAAAAATCCACACTAAAATCATTTCCCCAAAACCTCCGTAGATATCAGCTAGCTGTCTTCAAATTCTGAATTTTGAATTCCTTGTGCAATAACCAATGCCTAATAAAGAATGGTCAACATATTATTTCACAAAATACGAGGGTTGCTATTTATATTTCGGTCCTGGCAATACTGGTGTTGCCAGATGAAAACTGGAACTTCCATTGGAAAGTATGACATTTTTAGCATAACTTCACTCAGACCGTGTTGTCACTTGAGCGCGAATTGTTTTAGTTACAGTGTGCTGAAAATTCACCTCCAAAACATGCTTTTTGAACGCTTCGACAGCTGCTTCAGGCGGGAAAAACGTTGACCAAGGAGTTTTTTCTTGATGTGAGTGAATAAGAATAAGTCATTGGGTCCCAAGTCAGGGGTGTACGGCGGATGACCCATTAATTCGACGTTTTGGCCGGTCAAAATGGCGCTGGTTTGAGCCGATGTGTGTGAGCTCGCATTGTCATGGTGCACAATGATTCGTCTTCTCTTGTTCGTTTTTCGAATTTCTCCGAAGACTTCAGGCAAACAAATTGTGGTGTACCACTCAGAATTGATCGTCCTACGTTGCTCAAGCGGAACAGTCGCCACATGATCAGTTTTGCCGAAGAAACAGGCGAAAATTTGCTTCGGAGTTTTTCTTCCACGAACAACTTTTGTTGGATTTGGCTCGTCTTCGAAGACCTACACGGTCGATTGCTGTTTTGTTTCGGGCTCATACGCATAGATCCAAGATTCGTCACTTGTGACGATCTTATAAACGTCTTTTGAAGCACCGCGATCGTATTTTTTTAAAACTCCTTTGCACCAATCGACACGAGCCTTTTTTGAGCGATTGTCAAATTGTGCGGGATCCAGCGAGAACAAACCTTTTTTACGGCCAGGTGTTCATGCAATATATGCAGGTGGAAGAAATGCCCAAGGATGCCTCTATCTCACGGTATGTCACATGACGATCTTGCATTATCAGTTCACGCACGGCATCAATGTTCTCTGGCACAACGGTCGTTTTTGGACGACATTCACGACCTTCGTCTTTGAGCGAGCGTCGGCCACGATTGAATTCATTAAACCAGTTTTCACAGTGCTATAGGATGGTGCTTCATCGCCATACAAAGATTTAAGTTCATCGATGCGCACTTGTCGTGATAATCCACGTCGAAACTTGTGAAAAATGATCGCACGAAAATGTACACGAGTTAATTCCATTTTTTTTCCAAATTGATTCAAGTCACTGTAAACAACACAAATGATGGTCGTACGTCAAAACGTTCTGAGTACGTTTATGCTAAAAAATGTCAAACTTCCCAATGGAAGTGTCAGATGGCGCCAGGCAACACTTAGTGTTGCCTTCGCTAGAAATATATATAGCAACCCTCGTAGACAATTGCATATTATATTTTTCTCAAAGTGAGTTTGAATTTCTTAAATTTGTATGATATAAACTTTGGTGAAAATCGTTTAATCAGTTCCGGAAAAGTGAACTTTTTCTTAATCCTTTTAAAATTTATAAATGAAAATATTTATTTAAAAATGAAACGAAACACTTCTACGAACATTTAAGACAGTTCAACTAACATTCTCTGCAAACCATTTCCGAGGTTGATATTAAAAACTCTAAACTAATACTCTTTGTGAAAATCTAAATATCGCCTTGTTTTGATCCCAAAAACGTATTTTGTATTTATACCCTCACTTTAGTGAAACTAGTTTACTACGGACCAAAAGTGTAACACATTTAAGGAGTGACCTAAGACCCCAATCCGTTTTGTGACATTTGAGCAATGTCCGTGTGTCTGTCTGCTGGCTGTCGCTATCGCCTTGTAAAAATTGGGCTAAGTTTTTGCTCCCCTTTTGGGATATCCCACACAAATGTAACATTTTGCATCAAATATTAACTATCAAAGGCACATTTTGTACGAAAAGTTAAAGGCTTATAAATTTAATACTAGTGCATACAAATGTGTAGAATTCTGTACAGTGTAATGTTTTTGTTGTACCTACAGTCTGTTGAAAAATGGCCGTTAATATCACGCCGCTTTTGGTACCACTCACACAACCGTACAATTTTGTACAAAAAGTTAACAGCTTATATTGAGAATAACAATGCATATAAATATTTAACATTTTAGCGCATTGTAAAGTTTTAAAAATTCCTACAGTCCTGTAAAAATGAAGTTATTACCAAACATGTTTTAGTACCACGCATACAAAAAGAGCCAGAACATTCTTAAATAGCTCATTATATAAGTACATATATCAGTGCTTATTTACATTGTTCACAAAGTGAGGATATACCTTAGTCAGTTTATCCGACTGACATTTCTTACTTGTTTATATTAACATATTTATTTTGTCCCATTTTAGGTCCGCTTTCCTCATATACAGTGCATTTTTTGCAACATTTACGAGATTTCTTTTCCATTATATTTAAATTGGAAAATCCTGAAACTGAAGACGACGACGATTCTCTGGCGGGAGCGCAGAAAGTCTTAATGACTTGTGTGGGCATTGGCTATACAAACATTAGTAAAAGAGTCATTTAAACATTCGATTGATTTTATGTTTTTTGTAATCTTAAGAATATTGTAAGGTTTTTTTCTTTTAGACATTTTTTAATAAAGAAAGTAATAATTTTATACGATTTTGATTTATGTAAATTTAACATCGAGAATGGTTTTCATTTCATATTAAAATGCTTAATTCTGAAACTGACGTAACTAGAAACTTTTTGAATATCGGGTTTTTTAAATAATCTGCTAAAATGTTTGCGTTTGAACTTGTAAAAAACAGGACTTTCGAAAAAATTTAGTCTTTGTAATAATAAACACTACAAAATTTTACAAGAATGATTTTTCAAATATGATGATACGCCCTTTCTCGTTTATGATGACGATATATCGTCCTCTCAATATAATAATAGCCTATAATACACTACACATAGTGTATTATAGGCTATTATTATATTGAAGTGACGATATGTCCCCTATACATTTCAATTTGGCACCAACGTGCTACAGATGCCATATTTTATATTACACCGTTATGAAATGTGGCAGAGAAAAGTTTCCAATAGGACTAAACTTGGTGCAGGTTTCATCCCGATCAGAAGACATCGGTTTTAAAAGTTCACCAGAGAAGCAATTCGTTGGCAAATTATCTGTGGCTTGTACTTAACGCCTACTCGTCGATCTATTTTCTACTTTAACCAGAGAAAAGCATACTCGTATACTAGCGGTTACCCGGTGCACTTTGTTGCCCCAAATTTAATTTTAGCGCAGTAGAGACATGCCATGTACATATTCCGTATACGAATCTCGACACTCAGAAATATAGTTTTAGGTGAATTAGAATGTATTAGTATTAGAAGAATTTTTCATGCAAAAGAATTTTCCCAAAGCATGGATTTTTTTGTTTTAGTGGGATGGGACATTGTTTATATATCAAAATAATGTTTCAGGAAATAATCCTAAATTAAGTAGCCTTCATGTTCTTCTTATATAATTGTCCCATCCCATCAGCGGTTTCAACGATACCTTCGAATATATTGCTAAAAATCAAATTTCTGAGAATTTTTTTTTTAGTTTTCTAATTAAAACCTCTTAAAAACATAGAAAAATGGAAAATTATTATGGCCCTTATTCATAAACATTTAATGAAGGTTTGAAGAACGCTTTAACACTGCTAAAGCGTTCCTCAAACCTTCATTAACTTTTTATGAATAAGGCCCTATATTTTTATTATCTTAACGTAAAATGCCCAACTATAATATGCATAAGCAATTCCGTACGGAAAGTGCGTTCAGTTTCGCACCCTGCTTTAGCAAATGGGAACTGAGAGAACTTAACGAAAAGTTCACTTAAGTACATTATATACGATTTGATGCAATCGCACAGTTGCTTAAGCTAGCTTATGCATGTTATAGTTGGGCCTAAAGTCTGGTCGGTCTTGAATAATATGTGGCCATTCCGAAGAAAATCGATGCATACGGGTCTGTTCTGTAATCACGGCGATTTGATATCATGGTGATTTTAAAATCACCGGCGATTTAACATCACTTTTGGAGTTCGAAATCACCCGAACATATTTCGAACAATATTTTTTGGGAGGCTATGAATAATAAACCGGGCGATTTCGAACTCCAACAGTGATTGTAAGTCGCCGGTGATTTTAAAATCATTGTGATTTCAAATCACCTTGCCACAGAACAGACCCGATAATTTAAAAAGTTGTAGCTAATTAACAAGTCCCATCCCACTAATAGACCACACAGCTCTTAAGGGAAATAACCTAATCTTTCCTTTCAGCCAAAAAAATTATAAATAAAAATAAGGGTTTTGACAAAAATGTCAAAACAAGTTTTATTTCCGCAAAAAAATCACAAAAATATATTTGGCCTTCGGTATCTCAGTGGTTAGTGTGTTAGACTTGGAATCCGAAGGTGATGGGTTCGATTCCCAGCCAGGGCACTGGAAAATTTAACATCAACATTTCCATGTTTTCATAATTCAAGTTTCTGCAACTAAAATAACTCACCGGACACACTACCACTACAAGAACACCTGATCGCCCAAGTCAACAGGGAAGCTACAAATAGACATAACACCATGACGACTATTAAAAGCAACGCAGCGCTTTTATTGGAGAATAGAAACGGTAAACTCAAATAACATCCATTCCCTGAAATTAACAAACAAATGTTAATTGACATCCGGACAACATTGAGTAGATGAAAATAACATAGGTTCCCGCGATAATCGGATATATGCCGGAACGTGGTCTGTAATAGAAATAGACTTAAGTATTATCAACTCAGCGTCTCCAAGCTGCTACAACAACAAAAATTTAGAGGCGATTTTTTTTTTATTTTCTTAAAAAGATTGAAGAAAAGGCTGTCAAAAAATCGTTGATCAAAATTTTCTAAATACAATAGTTAACTAATAAGTCATATGGATGAGGAAAAGGGGGCCTTTTGACTAAAATGTAGATATTCAACACCCTCCAACTCGGACGGTTCTTAACCGATCTCGCCGAAATGGTATGTCATAACCACTATCCAATAGGACTTACCTTGGAGCCAGTTTCATTCCGATCAGAAGACATGGCTTTTACAATGTGCCTCACCTGACATGAAATCCCCCATATTTGTGTAATTATATTGTGTCAGTCCAAAAATGTAGGAGAAAGGAGAACCTATTAATATACCTATTTCGATTATGCTGACCGAATATATCGAAAACAAGAGCTAACCTACAAAAAATCCCTTGATTGATAGTTCGATAACCAAATTCTTACCGCCTGACCCATGAAGTCGAATGTTAACGTTCATATGACATCTATACAGCAGATTTGCGACCCATAAAAAGGTATCACAACGACAAAGGTAATGAAAACATACTGCCTGATGTCATTTAGATGGTCGGACATCAGCTGTTTCTCGCATAGAAGTCATGCAAACGTTAACGTTTGACATCGTGGGTTACGTGGTTAGAAACTATACGAAGACGACTCACAGAAGTGAATGAGAATTATAGCCAAAGACTCATATATCTCAAAAATAATGTTGCTGAAAATGAAAATTTCTAGTTGAGACCAATACAATAACGGAAATTTTGATGGGGGTATTGCGTGTGGTTTTTGACACAGGGGCCATATATCTATAAATATCATATCATCGATGCTTCCAATCCAAAAACATTTAGTTTTTCAGGAGAGGCGATCAAATTTTTATGATTTTTTTTAATTTGTATGAAATTCCATTAAAATGTTAATCGAGTGACCTTTATTGTTTTGCGCATAACTTTTGATTGGGTTGACGGACAAACACTAAATTTTAACTGAATATAATTTGAAATATTTAGATTTTAGAAATGAAATGTCGCTGAAAACCAGCATGTTTTGAAATAAAGGTATCGATATGGGGATTCATGAAACATTTCATTGGACCAAGTAATTTACAAAAATTCTTAATAACGAAAATCTGTAAAAGACTTAAAAGCCTTTTCTCATATGTAAAAAGCCTTTATGTTGCTTGCTTTTATTCGGTCTGCAAATCTTTGTGATTCTAACAAGGATACTCCCCGGCATCAAGACCATTTTGTTTCTATATTATTTATTTATTGAATCCATTACGTAATATAAAGCCAATAAGGCCAATCAATTATATTAAAGGGTGGTTATATTGTAGGGGCCGATGTTGAATGTGAACCTCACCTAAACGTCAAGTTTTTTTCTGTATTTCATTTGACATTTCTCAATTTCAGACTAATTCAATTTGAACCATGGAAAGATTCACAATCGAGCATCGCGTTAATGTTTTTTAAGCCTTTTACGAAAATGGGCGTTCAAATCAAAATGCATTTCGTGCACTTCGTGATGTTTTCAGCAAACCGGGTCTGTAGGAGATGTAAAAATACCTGTGCATGCTCGCCCCGTTCGTTTGGTGCGGCTTATTGGCTGGCGACGTCATCGGGCCATACTTCTTCGAAATGAGAGACAATCTATCCTTTGGCTCCCAGCCATAAAATATAAAATCAAAGAAAATGGAAAAGGTCCAAGCAATAGTAGATGAAAGTACGAAAAGATAATTATTTGCACTTTATGTAGCTTTCGACTAATTACGAAGGAATGAAAGAAAATTTCAAGTGTTATAAAATATTCACATTAAGAGAAATAGGAGTACGAGTATACAAAATTATGTTCAAATTTACATTATGGAAATTGAAATTATGAACCAAATAACTCCAATAGTTTTAAACTAAAAACATTATTAGAGTACGAGAAAATTCTTAAACCGTGAGGCAATCCATTCCAACTTCGTGCTATTCTAACCAAATACGATCTAGCATAAATATTTTTCCAGATCCTAGGAATAAAAATTTGTTGGTTTTTGGAGTAGATCGCGAAAAAGTAAAACTTATGGTCAATTGTAAGGGCATATTACTTGTAATCACGCTATAAAAGAGGGACAAATTACGAAAATGCACAAATTTTTCAAAAGTGCAACCAAGAAAGTGTTTAACGTAATCAGATATATGATCCATTTGACGAATACTATACACGAAACGTGCAATTGTATTTACAATACGCTTTAGCCTAGAGAAATGCAAACCAATACTTCCAGAAACAGCCTCAAGACCATACAACACCTGAGACATCAAAAGGGCATGAGCTAGCCTTATCTTGATACCGAAAGGAAGGTATAAATTAGATGTATAAAGCCTACGCAAGGAAGCCCAAACTTTGGCCGATAATGCATCAATGTGATTTTTAAAAGAAAGTTCACAATCAATAATAACACCTAGGCATCTATGATGATTTACAAATTCAATTTGATTGTGAGATAAAAATATGTTCAAATTCGGCAAAATGCGGTTTGTAGGACCAAACATTATAGCTTTTGATTTAACGAGTTCACAGACGAAGACAGGAGTTTAAGTCTCTTTTATAAGTCTCTGGAAAAGTAAGGCTACCACTAAACAGCAAGAAAATATCAGCAGCAAATAAGAAGGTCCTACATATACTAGAGCTAGTGTATCGCTGAAGGTCATTAACGTAAAGGATGAACAAAAGCCGACCTGACACGGAACCCTGTGGCACTCCAGAATAAAGGGGAAGCAAACCAGATGCGACACGATTAGAAACAAAAACTGAGTTCTTTCACATAAGTAAGACAAAACAAGCAAACAAGCAGACTTCGAAAAATTTAAGTCATCTCCGAGCTTTGTAATTAGTCGAATATACATAGTTGACAGAATTGAAAGCTTTGGGCAAATCAAGAGAGAGGAGAACACACGATTTATCCCCATTAATGTCCTCACAACATAAGTTTAAAAGTAGAGAAACTTGCAAAAAATTCTGCTGCTGTTGGATTGAAAATCAATTAAAAAAAAAAATTGCTACGCATAAACTTAACGATCGACACGCCCATGTTCATGTGGAAGGTGAACAAATTGAAGATTCAATTCTGCTATTTAGGAAGCATGTTAACTACAAGGGGGGGGGGGGGGGTCACTGATGACGACATCAATTTACGAATCAACAAAGCAAGAAAGGTTACTCTTACAATCGCTACATAAAGTGTGGCGGTCTAGTAGCATTTCCCGCCCAAGAAAAATCAGAACATTTAATGTCAGTGCTATGTCTGTATTTTTATACGGTTGCAGCACATGGGTCATCACGCAACAACAGAAACGTAAATTGCAGACGTTTGTAAACCGGTGCTTGAGACAAGTCTTCCGCATCATCGTTTGGCCAAACTGACTAACAAATCAACAATTACTTATCTTAGCAAATAACTCGAAGAAAATGGTCTTGGATCGGGCATATATTGAGAAGGCCCCGAGGAGATAAATCAATGGCAGCAATAGAATGGAATCCACAAGGATATAGAAGACCGGGCCGCCCAAAAACAACGTGGCAGAGAACAACACATAGTGAATGTCAAAGGGTCAATTTATCATGGAACCAGATCAAACCTCTTGCTTCCAACATAGACTCATGGAGAGAGCTAGTTGACGCCCTATGTTTCTGAAGATAACTTTTTATTTTTTCAAATGTACTATGTGCAATGCATGAGTAAATAAATAAAGGACATATATATATAGGTCCTCACGAACAGAATCTGTTAGATTGAGAAGCAAGTGGGTAGTGCTATGACCACGGCGAAAAGCATATTGGGATTCATTAATGAGATTTGAGCAGTAGACCAATATCTGATCATTCATAATATGTTCTACAACTTTAGACTGCGCTAGAAGAATAGGTATAGGTCTAAGTTCATTAGGTTCAAGAACTACCTTAGACTTGGTATCCCAACTAGCGGATATGTTGACGTAGTTCAAATACAATTAATAAGGTCAATAATTAGAGCAGAAACGTGGGGAAAAATAATTCTTTAAAGGCATATCGGAATTCCGTCTACACCCACAGACTTTGATTTGACTTTACCCATGGCCTCAACAACCTCAAACTCCATTATCAGCAGCAGTAGCAGTTTGTTATCTACATCAGCATCAATACCCAAAATTTCTTAGAATCCTCCATAACCTGGCAGAGTCAAGACCCCAAAAAAGACTAGAGAAATGCCTTGCCTTTTCTCTACGAATAACAGTTTTAGCTCTGTTGCGATATTTACAAAAGGTCTTCCAATTAACCTGTGATCGATCTAACTGGAATGCAGAATATGAGAGATCTCTAAGAGATCTGGAAAATCGAATGTCCCTAGACTCCATCCAATATATCCAATAATAACATGGATACGATCAAATGAAAATGCTTGCAACTAAATCGATGGTTGTATCAATCGAATTAAGATTGTTTTTTCATTGACACTTTAGTTGGTTGTTAGTTGTTTTCATTATAGTACCATATGATTGATATTTGGCCGTGACAACCAAAGTTTTATTCTTGACAACAGAAATTGTATCAATAGACCAACGATTATTATTGCAACGAATAATTGGTTACTACAGCAGAAAAAATATTAATAAATAATCGTTTATTGGTTATCCCAATCATTTCCCAAATATAGAATAATTAAATGTATTTTGGGAAATACAACCGAAAGATTGTATAATAAAATTACTCCACATAAAAAAATTCAACATTTTGTTCAAGAACGGTATAGGTAATCAAAAAAAACTCGTGTGGATAATAATGTGTGGAATGCAGAATATGTTGGGCAAAATGTTTTACATAAATAAAAAATAAAAGCAACAATCATGAAACTGAAAGCACAGGATTAAGCGATATTTGCATAAAAGTTTTGTATTTTTTTTCGTGTACTAAAATGTGTGTCAAATATTTCCACATCTCATAATAATGATGAATTTGTAATATGGGATTTTTTAATTTTGTTATGAATTATTTTGTTTTCTGTTCAATAAATAAAATAAAAATTAATGAAAACTGCTTTTAATTAATTGTCGGTAGAATATGACTGACAAATTGTCAGAACAACCAATTTTTTCAAAACAGTGGGTTGTGTCAACTACAACAGATAATCTAAGCCACCATTTTCGTAGTTGGTGCAACCAAATATGGAAGCAGAAGTATACCACAACCAAAATATTGGTTGTCCTGATGGAATCGCATGATAGTAGACACAACTACCAAAATTCGGTTGGTAAATAATTCGGCTGAGGCAACCAAACTGTAGTCTGTGTGTTGATTTGAACTTTGCGAACAGATTTATTTTCTTCAAAGTTAATTTCCACAAATTGGAATCGTCGTTTATCTGGCGTTAAACGGTTCATGATGACTTGCCAAACCTAAGTCCTGATTCACACTCGGCAATTTTTCAAAGCAAGTGTCAAAGTTTGAAAGAGAGGGAAGCAGGCGGAAAGAGCTCTCTGCCTCTCTCTCCAACAAACTTTAACACTTGCTTGGAAAATATTGCCGAGTGTGAATCAGGTCTTACTGAACAGAAATGTCAACACAGTTTGATATTATCAGCTGTCAAACCATATTTATCTGTGTAGAAAGTTTTCATGCAGCTAAAAAAACACCCGTTACAAATTTCATTCATCATCATTCACAAATAATATTTTTTAGTTAATTCAAAATTTGCTTCAAATACCGAAACTGAAATAAAAAAAATTCCGAAGTGATTCGAAATCACAGATCCATGACAAACGTAGACATTTTTTACTATATTCTAATTCTAAATCCACTGCCAAAATATCAGAATAAATATGTATGTATGTATGTAAATACAAACTAAATTCACTACAGAGATTTTTTCCTTATTTCATTTTGATGACTATGTAATTAATTGACCCATAATCCATAACGACGAACGAACACTTGTTTGACTATAATCTACATAGAATAATTTAAACAAATGCGATTATCATATTTAAAATTAAAAAAAAAAATCATTTCTCACCATTATGCCCAGCTCTCGTATATGCAGTGCTGGGCAGTATGGTGATGTGAGGGGAACAGTTCTTCCGTTTTTTGTTTGTTAATGCATTTTGCAAAATTGTATGCATTTTGTTGCATATTGCCGTCGACGTTGCCATTGCCGATTAACGACGAGTGAATGCTTTTTTCGGTAGTGATTTTTTCCTATTCAGGGGAAAATTGATATGTATTTCCAATCAAAATTCGTTATTTGTATTAAATCAGCAAAAATTGTTGTTGATTTTTTTGTGTCGGCAGATTCACCTGATTTGTGATTCTGATGACGAAGGCAAAGGCGACAACAACGACGGTGGCGGTATAAATACCCCTGGTCGCAATGGAGAAAGGCACAGTTCAACGTTTTGAGCAAACGGCAAAAGAAGTCGCGACTATCGATTACTGAGAATTCCGGTCACTCAACTGCACCTCTGAACAAAGATGAATCCATTGGGAGTTTTGTGCGTCGTGGCCCTTGTGGCAGCCGGCGCTTTGGCCTCGCCAACTCAACAACAACATCAGCAGAGCATGAAGCCATCGCAATGGCTGAAAGCCAGTGAATTGGAGGGTATACCATCTTTGGATGAACTCAGTTTCGATCAATTGGAGAATATGCCCTTGGAGAAGGGAGCCAAATTGATGCGCAAACTCTGTAAGTAATACATATCTATGATTCAAAATTATGGTTTCAAATTCTATAATTGGTATTTCCTTCCCAGATCATTTGTCTCAAATCGATCAGGCCGTTTCACCTAGCTTCGTGCCCAGCCCTAGCAATGTTCCTGTCTACATTTTCAAATATAATGGCCAAAAGGAATCTACCAATTTGAACAACTATGTCCAGATTGCCAAGGAAATGCCCCAATTTGGTGAACAGGAAGTGACCGTTTTCATCACCGGCTTGCCCCAGACTTTGGATTCTGTTAAGAAGGCCAACACCAAATTGATCCAGGCTTACATTCAGCGCAACAGCCAGAAACCTCAACCACCCCAACCCTCCGAGGGTGAGGATCAATCCAACTGGGAGAACCAAAAACCTGTGGGCGGCTATTTGGTGGTCATCGATTTGGGCAACACCATTACCAGTCCGGAACGTTATGCCTCCTTGAATGTGGATCAGACCGGTAAAATGATTGGCAAGTCCTTGGTTGAGCTGACCAACGAGTGTGATGTACCCTTGGATATTATTCATGTCATCGGTCAAGGCATTTCCGCCAATGTTGCCGGAGTCGCTGGCAAGGTTTTCGCCGGCATTACCAGCCACAAATTGGACCGCATTACCGCTTTGGACCCCGCCAACCAAATGGCCAAGGAACCCAAAGTTTTGACTGGTTTGGCTCGTGGTGCTGCTCAATTCGTTGATGCCATCCACACCTCTGCCTTGGGCATGGGCACCACCAACCGTGTGGGCAATGTTGATTTCTTCCCCAATGGTCCATCGGCCGGTGTTCCTGGAGCCAGCAATGTCATCCAAGCCTGCATGCGTGCCACCCGCTACTTCGCCGAATCTGTTCGTCCCGGAAACGCGCGCAACTTCCCCGCCATTGTAGCCAACTCTCTCAAGCAGTACAGAAACAAGGATGGTTTCGGCAAACGCGCCTACATGGGCATCGCCACCGCTCGTGATCTCTCCGGTGACTATATGTTGGAAGTCAACGAGCAGAGCCCCTTCGGCATGCAAACACCTGCCCATAAACAGAACTCCTACCATGGTGTCCACCAAACTTCGTACTTGCAAAACGAAAGCTATTAGGAGCAGAGACTAGCTTAGCGAATGTTGACGGAAAGAACCTTGAACTGTGAATCATTTTTTTTGTTGTTTCTTTGTAGCGAATTTTATTTTCCAAATTGTGTATAGTTTTGTAGTTAGAAAATTTCATCGGATTCAAATAAATAGCAAGTTTTCGAAAAGAGAACGTTTTTGAAAAAATATTTACATATATATTTTTTATTTGTTTTTAATTGTTTCTCACTGTATTTTGGTGGGGCATCTTAGGATTTAAAAAAGTTTTAGAATTATCTGTGGTTGGATGAGGGGTACATTAGGGGTTTCTGGTTTCATCCTGTATTTTTGTCGAAGGACTGTGCATAAAATATTCTGGTGTAATATGGAGTCCTTAACACGAAAAACAGTAAGGAAAAACAGAAAGACTATATAATACCCTACATCTTCATATTATCGGCATTGCAATAATATTTTGGCATAATTGGTTTCGTTTCAGCTAACCAAGTACATAGCTCCCTCCACCAGTAGAACCTCTGTGGCGCTTCGATATCAAATCGGGAGTTACATATATATGGGAACATTATCTAAATCTGAACCGATTTTCACCAAATTTGACAGTGTTCATTCATGAAATAAGAAGCCTCTTTCTGCCGAATTTCGCAGAGATGGGATATAAAATACAGTTTCTACAGCGCTTACAATGGGAAATCGGGAGTTCACCAATTTAAATAAGGATCGTCCCTGAATCAAAAAAGAGCACTGTGCAAAATATCATCACAATCGGACAATAAATACGACCTGCACTTTGATTACAACGATACATCTAAAGACGGACGGACACGATTAAATTGAATCAGGAGGTGATTCCAAGTCAATCGGTATAATAAACGATGGGTCTATCTCTTCTCCTTTTGGGTGTCACAAACATATGCACAAACTCATAATACCCTGGACCACAGTGTGGTGTAGGGTATAACCATTTAAAACATGTAAGAAAGTTCAGACGGTAACCTACTTAAGGCCCAACTATAATACGCATGAGCTAACTTAAGTAATTCCGCACTGAATGTGCGTTAAGTTTCGCATCTTGCTTAAGCAAATGGGTACTGAGAGGGAGCTGAGAGAACTTAACGAAAAGTTTACCTAAGTACTTTATGGTTTGTCACATATGATTTATAGGAACTCGCACAGTTGCTTAAGTTCGTTTAAGTCATCTCATGCATATTATGGTTGGGCCTTTAACAATCCCTCCAACTTCAGTCCAAAAACATATTCGTAAATTTATTTATTTTTTGTTTTAATTAAATTATTATTATTTAAATTGCATATAAGGGGAAAGTAACGTTAATTCGTGCAAATTTTGAGATTTTTTTGTGACGACACAGTTAAAATCTTTTGATTAAAACCAATGGTATATTAAAGTATAAGGGCCTTATTCATAAAAAGTTAAAGAAGGTTTGAGGAACGCTTTAGCAGTGTTAAAGCGTTCTTCAAACCTTCATTAAATTTTTATGAATGAGGGCCTAACTTTCGAAGGATACTGTGTAAAAATTTCATGAAGAATATTACAAAATATGGCAATGTCAGCAATTATTCGGAAGCGTCTCGGAAAAAAGTTCAATTTCAATGTCCATCATAACTCGGTGATGGATCGTTCTGAAACCAAACAAGTAAGAAAGTTCAGTCGGGTAAACCGACTAATGAATCCCCTCACCTTGAGTTTCAAAAAATATTAGTAAATTTATTTATTTTTTTGTTTTATTTAAATTATTATCAATTTAAATTGCATTTAATAACTTTAAAGTATTAAAGTTAACATCTCTTTACTTTTGGTACAAAATGGTCCATTTGTGTGAGAGCTACCAAAAGGGGCGTGCAAATTACGGCCACTTTTTTCTAGACTCTAGGTACTATAAAAGCATTACTCTGTGCAAAATTTCAAGTATTTGTATGCATTGGTATTAAAGTTAACATCTCTTTACTTGTGGTACAAAATAGTCAATTTGTGTGGGAGGTACCACAAGGGGCGGGCCAATAATACCCATTTTTGTCTGGACTCTAGGTACTATTAATGCATTATACTGTACAAAATTTCAAGTATTTGTATGCACTGATATTAAAGTTATAAGCTGGTTACTTTTGGTACAAAATGGTCCATTTGTGTGGGAGGTACCAAATGGAGCGTGGCAATAGTGGCCATTTTTCACTGTATTGTAGGTACTATTAAACCATTACACCGTACAAAATTTCAAGTCTTTGTATGCACTGGTAATAACGTTATAAGCTATTAACTTTTGGTTCAAAATTGTCCATTTGTGTGGGAGGTACCAAAAGGGGCGTGGCAACTTCGCCTATTTTTCTCGAGGTAATAGTGACTAATAAACTAATACTATGTGTAGAATTTCGGAGGATTCAAATAAGTAGTATATAAGTTATTAAATAATCAATATTTTACTAAATGTTAACCCTTTGTGTGGGAGGCACTAGAAGGAGTGGACCAATATGGTTCATCTTCGAACTTAGCCGGAGATTGAAGAAAAAATTACCACATACCTAATTTGAAGTCAAGCGGTTACTCCTTTCGAGAGTTATCGTGCGCACCAGCCAGCAGACAGACAGTCAGGCAGACGGACGGACTTTGCTCATTCGACTTAAAATGACCCAAAACGGATATCCGCCGAACATACTTAGGGTCTTAGGTCACTCCTTCGAATTGTTACACTTTGGGTTCGTAGCAACTGATATATACCCTCCTCTCGAAGGTGAGGGGATAAAAACCAAAATTATTTCGTTAGATAATCGTTTTCCCCAGGTAACACTGGGAGCATTGCAAAAAAATCGGCTAAATTGTTATTGTAAAATAAAAAATATTTACAAAAACAATTCAAGTGTTACATCGTAAATTATGTACAGAAATAATTTTCAAAATTTCAAAACGATTGTTGCAGTAGTTTTGAAGTTATGATGGAAACCGACTTTAAAAAGTGGGTTGTGGGAAAAACGTTTAAAAGTTTTTCTGATGTACTTAGTCACGTATAAGGTGTTGCTCTGATTCATCTTAAATGGGAGGTACCAACAGAGTCGTGGCAATAACGCCCACTTTTCTCTGGACTCTAGGTCCTATATGGACTGATGTTAAAGCTACAAGCAAGTGACATTTGGTGTAAAATGGTACATTACACTGTGCCGAACTATAAGCGTTTATGTGCACATCATATAAACTTTATGAGCTATTTTGATATAATTTGACCATTTTGAGTGGGTGGTACAAAAAGGGGCGTGGTAACGCATTGTTACTCACGCTATAAACTTTTAAATTGTTGTACAAAATGGTACATTTGCGTGGGAGGTACCAAAAAGGGCTTGGCAATAACGCCCATTTTTCAATGGACTGTAGGCGGTATAAAAGCATTACCCAGTAAAAACTTTCGAGTATTTTTATGCACTGGTATTAATGGTATAAACTGTTAACTTTTTGTACAACATGATCACTTTGTGTGGGAGGTACTAAAAGGGGCGGGCCACTTCACCTATTTTTTTCAAGTTGATAGCGACAGATAAACTATAACTATTAGGAATTACAGAGGATTCGGATAAGTAGTACAGAAGTTTTTAGAGAATCAATATTTCACAACATTTTAACCGTTTGTGGCGGAGCTACTAGACGGAGTGGACCAATATGGCCCATCTTCGAACTAAGCCGGAGATAGAACAAAAGATTACCACATACCAAATTTGAAGTCAATCGGTAACTCCTTTTGAGAGTTATCGTGTGCACCAGCCAGCAGACATACAGACGGACGGACATTGCTCATTCGGCCTAAAACGGATTTCTGCCGAACATACTTAGGGTCTGGAAATTGTTACAACATATTCAAAAATTTTTTTTTAATTTTCAACAGGGTGAGTGAGTTTATGTCGATTTGCGCGGGATAGGATTTGATTTTAGACCCATGGTTTCTTGGCAAATATTTCTTAGAATTTTCCGTAGATTACGTTTTTGCTATACGATTTTTAATGATAAAATTTGACCCCGCCTAATATACATATATATGTACAATAGAGGCGTCAAAAAAAGTTCGCGTTGATCAACGCTTATTTCTGAGCAAATAAATTTTATTTGAAAATCATTAAAATATATTTAGAACTCGTTTAGGTTTTAGGTTTAGGTTAGGGTGGCAGCCGTATTTTTTTTTTACAAGCTCACATAGACCAGTTTAGGTCCCTAGTGTTACCACGGGCTGAAATGCCCCTCATCGAAACCAACCTGTTTGATATATAAATTTATCGATAGTACGAATATCAGTACTGGAAAGATCTGTTATGCTGCCTAAAAAGGCCGACCCCAGTATGTCCAGTCGTCGTTTACTCAAAGCGGGACAGTCGCAAAGCAAGTGCTCAATGCTCTCCACTTCTTCCTCATCTCCACAGCTTCGGCAGAAGTCATTGTCAATACCCAATCTTTTGGCGTGTTCGCCGATCAAGCAGTGTCCCGTCAGAACCTGTACTAACGTAGACAAACGTTTCCTCTCTAGTGCGAGGAGATATTTTGACCTTCTCAGGTCATACCTTGGCCAGATTTGTCTAGCTACCCTGCAGGTGCCGATTTCTGTCCATCTTTCGTTGGACTGCCTGATTGCGTCTTGCCTAAGCCAAAGCTTGCACGTGGATAGTGGCGCACCAATATATGCAAATTCTTCGAGAATTTGTAATGTCGTCCCTTTCCTAGCAAGTTCATCGGCTTTGCAGTTCCCCGGGATATCCCTATGCCCAGGCACCCATATGAGGTGTATATTAAACTGCTCAGCCATCTCGTTAAGAGATCTGCGGCAGTCGAGGGCTGTTTGTGAATTTAGGGATGTTGCCTCCAGAGAATTGATGGCAGCCTGGCTGTCCGAGTAAATTACAACGCCAGTGTTGGTTACTATGTTGCGACTCAGCCACTTGGCGACTTCCCATATTGCCATTATTTCGGCTTGATAGACACTGCAGGTATCTGGTAGTCTGTGAGCTATGTCCAGACTAAGTTCTTCACAGTGTACTCCGAAGCCAACCTTTTCATCAAGCTTCGAACCATCCGTGTAAAAGTGGAGATGGTTTCTATTACCTGGTATTCTGCCGACCCATTCATCTCTGGCGGGAATCATAGTGATGTAATTTCTCTCGAAGGTGTACACAGTTGGTATATAGTCCACTCGGTCGGTTACCATAGCACTACACTTTGATATCCTCATGTGACCATAGTTTTTGTACCTCCACATTGATAGGCAGTTTAATCTTATTGCCGCTTTGGTTGCAACTTCTCTCGCCACAATATTAATCGGCAGTATATGGAGTAGGGCTTGTAGAGACTCGGTCGCTGTAGTCCTTAAGGCTCCGCTTATGCTCAGGCAGGCTGTTCTCTGAACCTTTGTTAGTAGGTTGGTAATGGTTAGTTTGTCAGTTGCCGTCCACCATACCACAATACCGTACAACAGTATTGGACGAACTACTGCTATATATATCCAGTGGACGATTTTAGGAGAGAGTCCCCACCGCGACCCTACAGTCTTTTTGCAGGAATATAAGGCGACGTTGGCCTTCCTTACACGTTCCAATACGTTAAGTCTAAATAACATTTTCCTATCTAGAATTATTCCTAAAAATTTTGCACTTTCAGAAAAGACTAGATCTGTTCCATTTATCCGAGGTGGAGGGTCCACATGTGGGACATTATTCATCCTAGTAAAGAGAACCAATTCTGTCTTGTTGGGGTTAACGCCCAAACCGCTGCTTCTGGCCCATGTAGCCAACATGTTCAGAGCCACCTGTAGGATGTCTCTGAGGACGTTTACGAATTTGCCACTCACTGCGATTGCCACGTCGTCCGCATATGCCACGACCTTGCAGCCACAACGTTCCAGATCTAGCAGGATTTCATTCACCGCTAGGTTCCAAATTAGGGGAGACAATACTCCTCCTTGCGGGGTCCCTCTGTTTACATACCTTGTTAGAGTTGTGGACCCTAGACATGCTGTTATGCGTCTTCTGGTGAGCAGACTTTGAATTAGTCTAATCAAACTATTGTTAACTTTTAGATGTGAGAGTGCCGCAATTACCGCATCTGAGTGAATGTTGTTAAAAGCCCCTTCTATGTCAAGAAATGCCACCATGGTGAATTCCTTGAAATGCAGGGACGATTCGATAGTGCTCACAAGTTCGTGCATGGCTGATTCTGTAGACTTGCCCTTATTGTAAGCATGTTGGTTCCCCGACAGGAGTTTTGTATCCAGGTTTTCCCTAATGAAATGATCTAAAAGTCTTTCCAGACCTTTCAATAGGAAGGAGGATAGGCTAATTGGTCTGAAGTCTTTTGGCCTAGTGTGTGATATCTTTCCCGCTTTAGGTATGAATACCACTTTGGTATCCCTCCATCGATTCGGGACGTATGAAAGCCTGATACAGCCTACATAAATTTTCTCCAGCCAGGGGATAATGTACTTTAACATTTTCTGCATTTCTGCTGGAGTGATGCCATCTGGTCCAGGTGACTTGAAGGGCTCAAAGCTGTTAATAGCCCAGCTTATTCTGGATCTCTCAGTCAAGAAGCTAGCGACGCTCGCAGTCCACTCGCACTCTTGTTGGTCCTGCTGATCCTCGGGTTCTGTTACAGAGTTCCCCGGGAAATGTGTGTCGAGCAGTACATTGAGCGACTGCTCGCTGTTTTTGGTCCAGTTATTTGCCTCATCCTGTATCCCAGTGTACATGGTGAAGCAGATAATATCTTCCTCAGCCTAGCGGCGTCGGAGACCTTTTCCACTTCACCACAGAAGGTATACCAAGAGCGCCTTTGCGCCTTTCTAAGCTCCTTCTTATAGATCTTGAGTTGCTCTTTATAGGCATCCCAATCATTAGCGACCCCAGTAGATTTAGCCTTATTGAATAGCTTGTTGCAGGTCTTTTTCATAGCCGTTAGCTCAGAAGTCCACCATTGGGGTTTAGTTTTACCCTTGTACCTTGTTTTTGGACAGGCTTCTTCAAGGGATCTATTGAATGATATGGTGATATGATCGACCAGATTATCCAGACCGGCTTTGTCATTCGGTTCGTACAGAAGTTTAGAGTTGAGGACTTTCTTGAAATTCTTCTCATACAGATGCCACTTTGTCTTCCTTACATTTCTGTGGACGGCGGGTTTAGGCGCTTTTTCCGCGAGTTTGAACTCAATATAATGGTGATCTGAGAATGAGTGGTCGTCCAGTACATTCCACCCAATAATTTTGTCTGACAGCCGGTCAGTTGCAAACGTTACGTCGAGTACTTCTTGTCTGTCTTTAATTGTGAAGGTCGGTTTATTACCTATGTTACAAATACTAAGGTTGGTAGTTAGAATAAAGTCAAGAAGCGAATCACCCCTATTGTTTATATCCGTACTACCCCAGATAGTATGATGAGCGTTCGTGTCTGCGCCAATAATCAGCTCGAGCTCGTCAGACGTTGCTTCTTCTACTACTTCCCTGAATAGAGCAGTCGGTACTACAGATTCATAAGGCAAGTAGCTGGAGACCACCCAATATATGCGATTACCGATCTCCAGGCTAGCAGCTGTTTGGTCTTTACCACTTAAATTAGTCAGGAGAAATATACTTAGATCTTTCCTGGCCAAAATACAGGTTCTTGGAGTGCCTTCACAGTTGGCCACAAGCAGTTTCAAGTTGGGTGTCCTAATACCGCACACCCTTCCTCCCACTACGTAGGGCTCCTGTATCAGGACGATGTCTACTGCGCCTGTGGACAGGCGCAGCAATAGAGCCGCTGAGGCTGCTTTAGCGTGATGGAGGTTAATCTGTAGAATTCTTACCATCATTGGTAATTGACAGATTAACATCTACCCCGACAAGGGTGTTATCGAACTCTTCGTCCGTATCGTCGAGAAGCATGTCCTCGCCAGATGCGTCAAAGAGTCCGGAGACTCCCCTCAGCCTCTCTGTGTCCGAAGTAGAGCTTTTGTCCTCAGAGAAGGACGTTACAGATCTTCTGTTAGAGTTGGAGTCACCAGAAATAATAGGCGTGGGTACCTCCGCACTTCCAGAAAGTGCCACGGTGGACGACTCACCTTCTGCAGTGGGAGCTATATCCTGCTTGTATATCTTCAAGACTATAGTCTCGAAGCCATATTGTAGGGTTGCACTCGCACTTTGTATATGGGAGGTGGATTCAGCGTTTAGGATAAGATTGACCTGCCGCTTTTTACCATCCGCCTCACCCACCTTGCTGATTCTCCAATTATGGGCCGGCAGACCAGGATTGGAATCTTTTATTATTTCTAAGATGTCAGCCGGGTTGGAGGGTTCTTCTGTAACCCAGGTGATGGCTCTAGGGTGACTAGGGATGTTGTTTTTTTCGACAACATCCAACTGGGCACCCGGCCACACCTCACCCGCTCGACTCAGAGCAGCCTTATACAGGTCTACTGATCTGGCATCACCGAAATATAAGAGCTTTACTCTCCCCTGATGCCATCCTGCATCGTTGCAGATTGGTGGTTTGCCCGGCATTTCTCTACGGACATCGAGGTAATGAGCCATAATGGCTGATTGTACATGACTCCATTTGTCCTTGAGGATGGATCCATCCTCACTACTTCTGTCTATAACAGCCATCACTAGACTCTCCTTCGCCACTTCATTGAAGGGCTTGGTGAGTGTCCTGTTGATGGTGACATTAGGGCCTCTTGCCTTTTTCGAAGGCAGGGGTTCATCAGGTGATCTGATTCGTTTTACTTTATTAGCCGTTAACACAGCTGAATTTGTGGCTCTTTCAGCCGACTCATTGGCCTTAGAAGCATCTATGACGCCTTTAGCCCAGGTAAGTGACTCTTTTTGTTTTTCGGTAAGAGCCGAAACCTCGACAGCCTCCAACTTCGTCAAAACTCTGAGCGCTACACGATGCTCATTGTGCCTCCGTTTTGACGGTCGGACATGACGTTTCCCCCTCACCGCACCACCTGTTGTGAGTACTTGGGGGAGATTTTCGCCATTTTTGGTGTGGTCGGCTTTGGCCAAGACCAACGGACGGACAGTCGGACGATTGGGGAACCGCGCTCCATCGGAACACGAAGGCATCCCCGTCAAGAGAATTTATTTTTATTTTGTCTGTATTAGACCGTAATTGGTACTACGATGTAGGCCTTACAGACTTTGTACAGATTTTTGCTATTGCGTAATAGGTACTGGTAACTATCCGCTATGTGATAAACACGTCCGTTCACTGCGAATGATCAGCAACGAATCAATTTTAGAACTCGTAAATAAACAGCCTGTTTCTCTAAGTCGAACGAAAGCGATGCGAACGAAAAACAGCTACAACACTCATTTTTAAATTTCTATTTATATCAAGTCGTCATTTGTTGTCAAACCCATTTCCGCAAAAATTAACGTTGAATAACTCAAAAACATATTTGCTGAATACCTAAATGCATATAAATATTTTTTTCGTAAATAATAGTCCCAAATAAAAAATATTAGGACGGAAACCAAAATTTGATTAGAACAACATCTCCCCAAATATATAATTTTTATGTGTGCTAAATATATTATGTTTAATGTGTACCCTAAACATTTGTATAATTCAAGCGGAATATGTTTGGCGCAATATACTACAGAAGGGATTTTTTTGAGCATTTTTTAAAAAATCGGAAACATTTTCCACAATTTTGGTCCGATTTTCACTTTTTATGGCTTGTTATAGAACTGCTGATCTCTGGATTTCATTTTTCTAAAAAATTAACCCTTTCAAGGCCGTAAACTTTTTATTTGATTGTTGGGCCCAAATGGATTAAAGCAAATTGATTGCAATAAACATGATTCTACATCACAAAAGAAGCCACTCTAACGTACAAGTACATATTAACAACATTTTGTCTTTCTTTTATTTCCAGGTGAGTTAGCTTTATACACTCACCTGGAAATATTCATCCGAAACATGTACGGTATTCCAGGTAATTAAGACTTGATTCACACGAAGTGACCGGTCCATCTGACACGTATTAGATAGATGAAGTAAATAGTACATAGGAAACGTTTACATTTTTCATTTTGTGTATATGTATCTGGTGGTAGTCTTCGTGATTTGTCCAAAAATGGACGGGATTGGCCCAATGGGCGTGGCCCTGCCCATATAAACTAAATTTTGAAATTGAGATATCTTCCACAATTTGTTAGCGAGAGTGCCGGTATTTTGTGCATATAAATGTGGTGGTAGTCTACATGACTTTTTCAAAAATGGGCGGAATCGGACCAATGGGCGTGGTCCCGCCCATACAAGCTAAATTTTGAAATTGAGATATCTTGCACAATTTGTTAGCGTCAGTGCTGTAATTTTGTGCATATGTTTCTGGTGGGAGTCTACGTGATTGTTCCAAAAATAGCCGGGATCGGACCAAAGGGCGTGGCCCCGCCCATATAAGCCAAATTTAGAAATTGAGATATCTTGCAAAATTTATTAGAGAGAGTGCTGTAATTTTGTGCATATGTATCTTGGTGTAGTCTACGTGATTGTTCCAAAAATGGGCGGGATTGGACCAATGGGAGTGGCCCCGCCCATATAAGGCAAATTTTGAAATTGAGATATCTTGCACAATTTGTTAGCGAGAGTGGAATCGGGACAATGGGCGTGTCCCCGCCCATACAAGCTAAATTTTGAAATTGAGATATATTTCACAATTTGTTAGCGGCAGTGCTGTAATTTTCTGCATATGTTTCTGGTGGGAGTCTAAGTGATTTTTTTAAAAAATGGTGAGAATTGGACCAATGAGCGTGGCCCCGCCCATCCATATAAGCCAAATTTTGAAGTTAAGATATCTTCCACAATTTGTTAGCGAGATAGCTGTAAGTTTGTGCATATGTATCTGGTGGTAGTCTACGTAATTGGTCCAAAAATTAACAGGATCGGATTAATGGATGTGGCCCCGCCCATATAAGCCAAATTTTGAAATTGACATATCTTTCATAATTTTTTAGCGAGAGTGCTTTAATTTTGTGCATATGTATCTGGTGGTAGTCTACGTGATGTGTCCAAAAATGGGCAGAAACGAACTAATGGGCGTGGCACCGCCCATATAAGGCAAATTTTGAAATTAAATTATTTTTCACAATGTGTTAGAGACAGTGTTGTAATTCTGTGTATATGTATCTGGTGGTAGTCTACGTGATTGGTCCAAAAATGGGAGGAATCGGATCAATGGGCGTGGCCTCACCCATATAAGTCTGGTGGAAGCCTACGTGATGTGTCTAAAAATGAGCCAAATGACCAAAGGGCGTGCCCCGCCCATGTAAGCCACATATTTTATGTATATGTATTTGGTGGCAGGATTCGTCATTGGTTCAAAAATGGACGGAATCGGAAATCTCAATCTGGGGCAACAGTTAGTATATCTACGAGTATATATATTGGGGGGATTTCATGTCAAGTGAGTGCATTTTTAAAACAGATGTTTTCTGAACGGAATGAAACATGTACAAAGTTTGGTGCTATTTAATTTAATGTTCCCATTGTTCAAAGAAAGAACAATTTGTATTCAACGTTGTGGCATATCCTACTCGATGTACATATTGCGTTACTCACATACCGGTGCATTCTTTCTAGTACCTCTCCCACAAAGGGTTAAGATTTAGTGAATTGTTGACTTTTGAATACCTGCATACCCGAATTCCACACATATTCGCCCATTTCTGCAATCATCTTGAGGAAATGGGCGAACTTGCACGCCCCTTTTGATACCTCGCACACAAAAGTGACAATTTTCTACAAAAAGTTAACCGCTTATAACTTTAATAGCAGCACATATTAAATTAATCACAAATTGAGGGTAATTAATTGTTTAAATTATGTTTCGGTTAGTATTTATGTGAATTATAAAGCTATCTGACAAAACTTTCGAAACTATGAAACTTTTAAATCTGCATTAAAAAACCAGTATGGAAAGAGTAAAGTCGGTCGGGGCGGACTGTATAATACACTCCACCATTGTTTGCCAACAAATGCACATTATTACTATGAAAAGTTGCAGGTTAAATAGAGTACATTTCTAAATTTCAGGCACATAGGTTAAAAAATGGGACCTTCATAAGGGGCTTATACGTATTCGAATCTAGCATAAAAATTTGGCTATCACATTTGTTCATTTTTATCGCATGCTGGCAATACTGTAAAACAGACAATTTCACAATTATTAATTTGACAGAAGCCCACATTCATTCTTAATCTTCGTAATAGTAGCGTTTAAGCATGTTAGGGAGATCGTGTGATACTGATTCAAGATATTTTTGCTTTGTGTGTGGTGAATATTTGGTTGGAAAAAAATGGATTTGTTCATTTCCAAAGATATGGCAACCGCAGCCAAAAAATGAAAGTCTATAAAAGTATGTTGTTTGCCACTTTTTTATAGGGAATCTATTAAATTTAAATAACTTTCCAACAAAATACAAACGACGATCAAATAACGCCATTCACTTTTCAAAATTCATTGATTTTTAAAAAAACTAATGATTTTTTATGTAAAAGACGAATAAAAACATTTTTTTGTATCTCGAAAACCTGACGTTATAGAGAAAAACCAATTACAGATTCGAATTCAGCCCACCAAATTACCCAAGGAAAGATATTTGGTTGATCCAGTCCAAAACCTTGTTGGCTAGTGTAATCGTCGCTAGTAAAAATGGGGCACATAGGTCCATGTTTTGATATTGCCCTTATATAAAGGTCCCCACCGAAGTCATTTCTTGACGCTCTAGAGAGCATTTTTTTTAATTGATCTGGCTGAAATGTAAGCATTTATTTCACACATTATAGTACTGGTAAAAACGGGGCTCATCGGTCCATGTTTCGATATAGCTTCCATTTAAAGGTCTCTTCTGATGTCACATCTGGACGCTCAGGAGATGACATTTTTCAATATATCTGGCTGAAATCTAAGCATTTATACTATATATTCATTGTCCCAGTTACAAATTGGGCAAATAGTCTAAAGGTAAAGGTTCCTTCCGATTAGATTTCTTGAGCCTCTAGGGAACGCATTTTCACCCGATCATTTAGTGCAATATAAAGTAATTGTTTGCGACTTTTTCTATTTTTATGGTCTTCTTTGAGCTATCAAAAAACGTTTTTTGAAAAAAAAACAATTTTTTTCTAATTGTTTTAACGTCAGTTACTAAACTTCTGCTTCTACATACATGAAAGGATATTCTCAACATTTATATGCCTCATAATTTCCTTTAATTTAAAGGGTGTCCCGGCTGTATCGAGGTTTTATTTCAAAAAATATGGTTCAAATACTGAAGGCAGCTTACAAGAAAATAGGAATTTTAAAGAAAAAATAGGAATTTTAAATTAATTTTTTTAAAATATTTTTTTCGTGTTTAGGACTCCATATTCAAACAGAAAATGTTATGCACAGCCCTTCGAAAAAATTGTTGTAAAATAGCCCTATTTTTTAATTGAAATAAGGGTTTCATAAGAAACCTTTCTAAATACAAGTATAACGAGTTTTCCAATAGGGATGATATGATTTTGAAGTGACGTTTCGGCCATTTGTAATATGTCATGATCGGTCATTTGGTTTTCACTGTATTCAGTAGTGTTTACAATTTCATCATGAGAGATATACGCAAGAACAACGTTTACAAATTATTCAGTTTTGTTATGAAAATAATTGTTCTCCAATTGCAACTTTTCGTGCGCTATATCCATTTTTTTAAATCCAAAAAAACACTTTCCACTCGACCTACGACCTTGACACTCATGAGCAATATTTTAGCTCTCGTTAAGAGCTATCATTGTGCCATTGACCGATTGTGGCTACGTGCCACACAGCAAATGAAACAATTGAATTGTTGCGAAAAAAGTTTGGAGATTCGAGATTATTTCAAGAAATTTTGATATTGAATGGCTTCCAAGAAGTTGTGACTTAACACCATTAGACTATTTCTTGTGGGGTTATTTGAAGTCATTGGTCTTTCGAAATAAACCAGACTCTCTTCAAGCTTTACAAGTCAATATTGAACGTGCCATTCATGACATACGACATGATTTAGTGGAAAAAGTGCTCGAAAATTGGGTTCATCGAATTCGTTCCTGCAGAAGAAGTCGTGGAGGCTATTTGAATGACGTTTTATTTAGAACTTAGTTGTATCGATTGTACTTCACATTAAATAAAAAAACTCTTGAATTTCCTTTACAATAAGTGTGTTTTTTCAAAGAAATCATATGACTCATACGACCCTGTATATACAGGGTTTTCCAACAAGAGGTGTTATTTTGAATCACCCGGTATTTCGGTAGCTGTCACTTTTGAAGCTTTTATTATTTGACATTTGACAAGTAGAAACTACGCCATTACTAAAAATGGAACGATACACGATTCAACAACGCATTGAAATTATTTAAATTCACTACAAAAATGGTTAAAATCTTGCAGTCACAGTTCGCAAAACTAAAGCATTTTTGGGTCGTCGTGAAGCACCTTGTCGGACTGCAATACAGAAATTGGTGGAAAAATTCAAGCTGTTGGGACAAGTTAGTGATGTGAAGAATAAAACCCGTGCACGTCGCTCAAGAACAACTGAGAATATTGCTGCTGTAGCCCAAAGTGTTGAAAAAACCCAGGTTTATCCATTCCTCGTCGTTCTTTGGAATTGCCCAATTCCACAAACGTCATTACACCGTATCTTGCATAAAGACTTGGGCCTTAAGGCTTATAAAGTTCAGTTAACACAAGAACTCAAGCCATCGACCGGCTTGATCAACAACGTCGTGTCTTTGCTGATTGGGTCCTTGAAATTCATGAAAATGATCCGGAATTCCATCGAAAAATCATCTTGACTGATGAGACCCATTACCACTTCGGTGGCTACGTCGACAAGCAAAATTGTCGCATCTGGGGCTCGGAAAACCCAAGAAGAAGCCTCAGCATCCTCAGCGTGTGACTGTTTGGTGCGGTTTATGGTCCGGCGGGGTCATTGGACCTTACTTTTTCGAAAATGAGGTTAGATCAACAGTTACGGTGAATGGATTGCGGTATCGAGAGATGATTAATGATTTTTTATGGTCGGAGTTGGATGGTATTGATCTGGACAACGTTTACTTTCAACAAGACGGCGCTACGTGCCACACAAGAAACGAAACCATTGCTCTGTTACGCGAAAAGTGTCCGGACCGTGTTATTTCTCGAAGAGGTGATCACAATTGGCCACCGAGATCTTGTGATTTGACACCTTGCGACTTCTTCCTTTGGGGCCACGAGAAAGATAAGGTATACGCCAACAGCCCAGCGTCGATTCAAGACCTCAAAGATAGAATTCGTGAGGCTATCGAGGACATAGGGCAGCCGCTTTGCGATTTGGTTATGGAAAATTTAATGAAAAGGATATGGTCCTGTATGCGTGGTCGTGGTGGCCATTTGGCAGATGCTGTTTTTCATTATTAACGGCGTACCTTACTCTTTATTATGAAATAAACATCCGATCATTTATCTCAAAAAATTGCATTTTTCTTCGAATACCAAAATAAAACCTCTTGTTGGAAAACCCTTTATTTTAACTGCATTGATTTGAAGGATTTTATGTATTTTAGGTTTTATAAGAAATTGTCCTAAATGCATTATACCAAGTTTATAACTCCTATGTATTTTGTCTTTGGAAGTATATTTTTTCTGGATAAACATCAATACTTGTATTTGATTTATAAATGCAAATGATTTATTTAAAAAGCTATACTCTATTAAATAGCCGAAACAAATTAGTTAAAACAGTTTATCTAAAACTATTGGACGTTATCAAAGTCGTAACATAGAAACAGTGGCAGTTCTGAATCTTGGTTCAAATTTATTCTGTGGTCCAGTTGGAGGATGTATGAGAGCTGTGCGAGTTTGTCTGCTGTTGAGCTGGAGTTTTTTGGCCATAAGGACTTTGCTCATTGACTTGCAAAAAATAATCACCTTCAGAGCCCTTACGGAGAGCAAGACCCATGTAGACACGTTTGCCCCAAACAGATTTGTTCTTATAACTCTCCAGAGAGTTGGACTCAATAGCGGGGAAGTTGTATTGGTAACCAGGACGGACAGATTCGGCAAAGTACATGGTAGCGAGCATGGAGGCCTCAACGACATTTCTGGCACCGGCAGCACCCACAGAAGGACCATTGGGGAAGAAGTCAACATTACCGACGCGAGCAGTGGTACCCATGCCCCAGGCTGAAGTGTGGATGGCATCGACTAGTTCGGCATCACCACGAGAAAGGCCAGTCAAACAATCGGGATCTTGAGCGTAAACCTTGGAGGGGTCCAAAGCGGTGATACGGTTGATTTGTCTACCTGTTTGACGTTGGAATTCCTGACCAGCAGCACCGGCAACATGGGCAGCAATGTTTTGGGCCACAATGTTAATGATTTCGGAGGGCACTTTGCATTTTTCCATCAATTCGATGAGTTGGTTGGCAATCTTCTCACCGGTTTCGGGAACATTCAGCATGGCGTAGCGTTTCGAGGAGGACAATTGATTGCCCAAATCAATGATCTGGAATGGGAAGGGAGAGATTTATGTAATATTGTTTTATACTTGTTAACATTGTCTTCAACTTACCACAAGGTTACCGGCAATGGGGTTATTATCATTGGACTTGGAGGTAAGGAAGTTGTAACGTTCGATGTAGGCTTGAACCAATTTCTGATTGGCCTTTTGCACGGTTTCACTTTGAGACGAAGGCATGCCAGTAATGAAGACAGTGACCTCCTGTTGACCAAAGGTGGGTATCTGTTGGGCAGTGGTGGCCAGTTTGTCCAAAGTGGTCGAAACCTTTTGGCCATTGCTCTTGACAATTGTGACAGGAATATTGCTGGAACTGGGGACAAAGCTGGGCTTCAAATCGTAGTTAATCTGGGACACATGATCTGTAAGGAAGGATTTACAATTAAGTAAAGTAAAAACAAAGAAAATTATTTTGACTTACATATCGTTTGCATAGCTTTGGCTCCCTCTTCCAAGGACATATTCTCCAGGTTTTGAACGGCAAGCTCATCCACGGCCGGCGATTGTTTCAATTGGGAGGGAGACAACCACTGAGTGGGTTTCAATTTTAGCGTTTGTTGTTGATGTTGCTGATGCTGATTACCACAAACAGCGGCAGCCAAAAAGGCCACCACACACAGAGCCTTCAAAGGATTCATAATTGTCGAGTCTTTAATTGCAATTGTCGAGTATGAAATGGTCGCGCCGATCAGTGATTGAACTTAACTGTGTCTATTCCGATTTTTCCCTAAGGTTTTTATAGTTGAATTTTTTTTAAATTTCTTGCAAGATTTTGCCAATATGTGCAGAAATTGTATTAAATGTATTTTATGATTGCAACGCATCAATCGGTGTTATCAGTGGAAATCATCCCTCTAAAGGTTGTTCAACTATAAATGTTCATTCTTCATTCTTTCCATACATTGTGTGGATTTAGTTTGTTGCAGTATAGCAACATGAATATTTTCTATATATTTTATTACATTACGAATTGTTTGATTTGCTTATTTTTCTCTGTAAATAATGGGAACGTTCCACTAAGTCGTTGACCCACTTTGTAGTCTGAAATTAGACACGTTTACACTTTGATCTAAATTTACAATATTTATATGCGCAATTATAAAATTAAAATTTTAAAAGAATTAATGAAAAATACTAAGTCTTTGAAATTTTAAATAATTTTCGAAATAGAGAAAAATGAGCATTTCTATGTTAAGTGATCACGGTATTTTGTCACGGATTTTGGTGACACTTGGTATACAGATTATATTAAGTGTTGTCAACAGCCCACTCAAATTGTTTGGAAACAAATATTACAAACAGTTCTACTATAAAGATTTGAAAATGTTCAAAATGGAAAACTAATTTCTGGAAAAATGTATTTATAATATAAAATAAAAAAATATATCAAAATTATTGTATTTTCGTTTGTTTTTATTTCGGTCTTTAAATCGTTATTGATTTGTCACTGGGATATTCTACTGGATTTAGACCATATTTGCCTCTATTATGTATTGTAGAATGCAAAGTTTTTTTTAAAAACGGTGAAGCAAATACAATTACTTGACATCTGAGTTCCTCGTATACCTATTACACGGATGCTACTCCGATCATTCAGTGAGGTTTAACTGTTATTAATCGGGCAAAAATCCAGCTCTAAGAGGCATTTTTTCTCCGTTACTCCTCTTGGGAGCATATGGCTTCCATAAAGCATCTCCATCATACACGATTTGCTGCAGTTGTTTTTGCTTCTTCCCATGTAATATTGTTATGCCGTATGACTCTTGGATAATTGTGCGTCGACAGGTGTTTCTTGGTCGACGGCGGTTCCTTGATCCATGGAGATTCCAGTCAAGTGCCATCCTTGTTTTTCCTTAAAGTATGGCCGATCCACCTCCCTTTTCTATGCCTTATCTGCTTCAGTATGGGTTCCTCATTTGTCAAGTTTCATAGTTCTATGGTACTTATGGTATTGGGTCGGAATATTTGACATATGATTCTGAGGCACTTGTTAATTAATACCTGTATCACTTGCGTGATGGCGTTAGACACAAGCCAGGTTTCACTGCCGTACAACAGAACTAACTTAACACATGCGATGAATATTCTGAGCTTGGTTTTCATGGATATATGTGAGCTTCTCCAGAAGGCTGAAGCTATGTATCTACATACTGAATTGGTTGGCCTTTTGGCATTATATTTTCTGTGCTATTGTTGTTAATTCGCATGACTTTGGTTTTCTTGATATTTATCTCAAGTCCAACCCTGCGAGCTAGACTTTCCAGGTCTTCCTTTCACTTTTGACTGCTCACTTTTGACTGCATGTTGGACATCTTGTGCGAGAGTAGACAAATATCACCCGCATAGTCCAAATCCTCGAGTTGTCGTGAGAGGCTCCATGTTCTCTGTGAGCATACGCTCATGATCTGATCTACTACGATGGTGAATAATATAGGGGAAAGTGGGCATCATTGCTTTACTCCAGCATTAGTGTGGAATGGTTGGCCGATGTTCCCGTTGTGAAGAACTGAGAGTTCTGCATTCTCGTACATCGCTCTTACTATTCGGACTATTTTCTGGGGTACTTCTTTTCTTCTCAATTCTTTCCATATGGCAGTTCGTTTGATGGTGTCGAAGGCTTTCTTGAAGTCGATGAACAGAGGGGTACGCCATTTTATAGATTGCTTTATTATGATGAGTAGAGTGTTGGCCTTGTCTACGCAACTTTTGTTTGCACCCTATTTTGCTTTGAAGTCTTCCCTGTATTGTAACTGCTAGTATCTTGTATATGGTGTTAAGCAGAGAGATTCCTCTTCCAATCATTCAAATCGCAACTTTTGGGTAATCGCCACGCATACTCACGCATATGTTGCCGCTCGGCGATGTCAATGTGTATTTATGAATCGGGAAGATGGAGCTTCTATGACTAATTGCAATGACGTACATAGCTTTATAAGTATCTGTCTTTTAACTGCACAACCATGCGTTCCCATGGTGGGACGGATTTCGTTGAGCGTGGATGTTATTTGTGTGTAGAATTCATCCTTCTTAGTGTCTTCTGCGTCTTCCGTTGGGGCATAGCACTGCGATTGTCTAACTCTACTTTTGAATCGAGCCATTATCACACGGGCGGATATCGGTTTCCATGTGTGAAGGGAATTTTTGGTTTTCTTAGATATTATGATCCCGATTCCACATTCGCCACCAGTTTCTTTTCCGCTGCATAGTACAGTGTTACAATTCGCCGTGGTAAGTTCGCTATTATCGTTCCATCTCATTTCGCTTATGCCTAAGACGTCTATCTTATACGATATTATTTGCTGTTCTAATTATGCAAGCCTCGCTGCTTCACGAAGAGTTCGGACATCCCATGCGCATCCTATTTCGTGTGCCAAAGGTCGTTGCCGTAAGATCTTGTTGTTCATTATTTTGCCTTGTGTTAGTTTCGTTAAACAGTATTTTTTCCAGCTTATTAAATGATTAGTCTGCTGTAGCCCGTCCTAGGATGATGGGGCTGCCTCCGTTGTTGCCGTAAGATCTTGTTGTTCATTATTTTGCCTTGTGTTAGTTTCGTTAAACAGTATTTTTTCCAGCTTAGTAAATGATTAGTCTGCTGTAGCCCGTCCTAGGATGATGGGGCTGCCTCCGTTGTGATTGTGCAGTGGTTAATTCTTAGTGTTTCCATTTCCCGGTAGTGTTACAGGAGGGGGTTGAAGCCCCTTAATGAACAATTTTTCTGCCTCTGCTGGGATTCGAACCTGGGATACTTCGGTATGAAGTCCAGCGTTCTAACCTCTACACTTCTTCCAAACGAGTAATTAATTAAAAAAAAACCTTTTTTAAATTTTATTTTTGTATATTTTCCTAATTAGAAATATAGCTCTAATTCCAAGATGGTCTTTTTTTGTCTATCTGGAGATATTATTAAATCTTTCTGACAGGTTTGGCCCAGTATTTTGTAAAATGCTCAATAGGCCGGATTGAAACGCCAAAAAATTTTCTTTAATCACTTTTGAATAGCAAACGGTTCTGTACCTGACATGACGCCAACAGTTCTGTACCAAAAAGAAACATCTTATAATTTCATTCAGGTCGCGCAATCTTCGAAAAAATCGAAAATGTTGACTTTTTCATAGATTTTCTTAACCCCCCGTCAACCACATATTCTGAAACCTTCGAACAAACACATATGCCTGGCCAGACCTATACGTTTTCATGCATTTGTATGGCAAAAAGGGTACCGTAACTTTGAATTTCTAAGTATGTTCGTATATTATTTTGGTCTTTAGGGGCCGTTCAAGTATTACGTAAGCAGATTTATTGCAATTATTTACCCCCCCCCCCCTCCCCCTTGTCATCAAAAGTAAGCAAAGCTCTTATCCCCCCCCCATGCTTACGTAAACATTGTTATATGCATTTTTCATTTAATGTATTCTATTTATACCCTACACCACACTGTGGTACAGGGTATTATAACTTTGTGCATTTGTTTGTAACACCCAAAAGGAGAAGAAATAGACCCATCGTTTATTATACCGATCGACTTAGAATCACTTTCTGAGTTGATTTAGCTATGTCCGTCTGTCCGTCTGTCTGTCTGTGCATGTATTCTTGTAATCAAAGTACAGGTCGCAATTATGGTCCGATCTCGACGAAACCTTACACACATCTTTTTTTTGGCCCAAGGACGATCCCTATTGAATTTGGTTAAAATCGGTTCAGATTTAGATATAGCCCCCATATATATGTTAGCCCCGATTTGACATGTAAGCGCTGTAAAAACTTTATTTTATATCCGATCAGTATGAAATTCGGCAGAAAGAGGTTTCTTATTATATGGATGAACTCTATTAAATTTGGAAGAAATCGGTTCAGATTTAGATATAGCCCCCATATATACGTTACCCCCGATTTGACATGTAAGCGCTGTAAACCCTTTATTTTATATCCGATCAGTATGAAATTCGGCAGAAAGAGGTTTGTTATTATATGGATGAACACTATTAAATTTGGAAGAAATCGGTTCAGATTTAGATATAGCCCCCATATATATGTTACCCCCGATTTGACCTGTAACCGCTGTAAAAACTGTATTTTTTATCCGATCAGTGCGAAATTCGGCAGAAAGAGGTTTCTTATTACATGAAGGAATACTGCCAAATTTGGAGAAAATCGGTTCAGATTTAGATATAGCTCCCATATATATGTTACCCCCGATTTGACATGTAAGCGCTGTAGAGACTGTATTTATACCCTACACCACACTGTGGTACAGGTTATACCCTACACCACACTGTGGTACAGGGTATTATAACTTTGTGCATTTGTTTGTAACACCCAAAAGGAGAAGAAATAGACCCATCGTTTATTATACCGATCGACTTAGAATCACTTTCTGAGTTGATTTAGCTATGTCCGTCTGTCTGTCTGTCTGTCCGTCTGTGCATGTATTCTTGTAATCAAAGTACAGGTCGCAATTATGGTCCGATCTCGACGAAACTTTACACACATCTTTTTTTTGGCCCAAGGACGATCCCTATTGAATTTGGTTAAAATCGGTTCAGATTTAGATATAGCCCCCATATATATGTTAGCCCCGATTTGACATGTAAGCGCTGTAAAAACTTTATTTTATATCCGATCAGTATGAAATTCGGCAGAAAGAGGTTTCTTATTATATGGATGAACACTATTTAATTTGGAAGAAATCGGTTCAGATTTAGATATAGCCCCCATATATACGTTACCCCCGATTTGACATGTAAGCGCTGTAAAAACTTTATTTTATATCCGATCAGTATGAAATTCGGCAGAAAGAGGTTTCTTATTATATGGATGAACACTGTTAAATTTGGAAGAAATCGGTTCAGATTTAGATATAGCCCCCATATATATGTTACCCCCGATTTGACCTGTAAGCGCTGTAAAAACTGTGTTTTATATCCGATCAGTGCGAAATTCGGCAGAAAGAGGTTTCTTATTACATGAAGGAATACTGCCAAATTTGGAGAAAATCGGTTCAGTTTTAGATATAGCTCCCATATATATGTTACCCCCGATTTGACATGTAAGCGCTGTAGAGACTGTCTTTTATATGCGATCAGAAGGAGGTCTTTTTACATGAATAAGTATTCAGGGAAGATCGGTTCAGATTTACATTAAAGCTCCATATATATGTTCCTCCTGATTTGGTATCAAACCGCTATAGAAGTTGTATTTTACTTCCCATCATTAAAATTTTCCAGAAAGATGTTTCTCATTTTAGGAACGAATATTGCTTAATTTAGCGATTATCGTTTCAGAATTAGAATACGTTTCTACCCATTTACCAATTATTCCAAATTATTATGGCAATGACCCTTATCGCATTGTTAGGGGGGTGTAGGGTATTATATAGTCGGCCCCGCCCGACTTTCTGCCTTTCCTTACTGGTTTTGTTATTCATTCATGAGCAGTAGTTAAAATTCTAGAAATAAGAAAATAGGCTTAGGATAGAGGACTTTAACGCACATAATATTCATTTAAACAAACTTTATTGATACGGTATTCAACATAGAGTAAAGTACAAATATTATAATCTTATTAAGTAATATTACGAACTAAACAAAATTCTTTTAAATTTTTGGTGTACATATTAATTCCAATTAACAGTCTTCAGTCCATGACACCCGAATCCATGATTCTAAGTTTTCGATGACATTGGATGTTTGCTGCTCAATGTTGTGTGTCTGCTCACTTTCATTCGATTTTGGAATGTCTACGTCGTTTTCATCGAGCCATTCAACATCTTGGTGCTCTAAATTTTGAATAATGCACATCAGTTCATTAGCACGACGAGCAGCCACTCTTAAAGGCCTAACTCTCATATCAGTGTGCGTGTTTACTTTTTTATGGATCTTCTCGATGTGACGATTTAGTGACTTGACGGAAGTATGATAAAGACCACACGTTTTGCATGTTCGACTTAATAGCTTCAATTTTACCGTCGGACAAAAATAATCGTATGGCATTTGTAGGAAATCTTTGAGTGAAGAATTTAAGCGTAGAGCTAAATTGACTGGAAGATTGAGAAATTGCCCTCCATCATCCAAAACCAAGTCATCAACTGTTTGTTTTACTTTTACTGGTGGTGGAAGAAACCTGTTGTCTAGTAATCTAAATAGGCCACTTCTTGGACGACAGCATTCTATGTTTCTACATTTTACAATTTGAAGTAAGTATTGGCTTTCACGCACATGTTCTGAATACCATTCAATATCTGGCAAATCAGGCAGATCTTGTTCGCCCGGACCAACATATTGTGCAGTAACATGATAGCCATCAATTTCCATTGAACTCCATATCTCAGCTAACACATTTCCTGCAAACTCGAAATTAGATCTTTCTAAATGTTCATTAATTGTAACACCACGTGCATCCAAATGTGACCCAAAATGGTCATGAGGCAATATCAAACCAGCCAGTTCCCGACTAAGAGGAGCCATTCTGCGCTGTACATTGACATTGTGTGGGTTGCCATATGTGTAAAAAAGTAAATAACTACTGCTGAAGTAATCACAATCTGTGTGGGTTGTCATATGTGGAAAAAAGTAAAGAACTACTGCTGACGTAATCACCATCTCCAACACCCCCCCCCCCCCCCCCCAATGTCATCAAAAATAAGCAAAGTCGTAATACTTGAACGGCCCCTTAGACTAAATGTAAAACAAAATTATTTTTTATTATTATTATTTTTTATTCATTTTGTGGAATGCATGAAAAACAAGTATAATCAACTTTAGAATGTTGTTGGCACACAGGATTAGTGCATTTGGTGCAGTAAAAACGTGTCTTCCTACGCAGCTTTTCGTCTTGCGTGAAATAAATGCTGCAATCTTTTCTGGAACTCAGTGTACTAGGGCCGCTTTGTTGGTTCGACAGCAATGGCCAAACGGGTTGAATGTTGTGCCAAAATATGGTTGTTGTTCATGCGATTTTCAGTATTAGCAAGCACCAATTGTTTACTCAGCGTGTTCAAGAACAATCATCGCTTCTCTTTTCTGGTTCCTTCTATATTTTCATTGCATATGATGTAAGCGGCTAATCCCATGGCGTCTATCATGTTTCAAAAAAAATGCTAATGGCCAACGTCTGGTTGACCGTTTTGTGGAGTAATGCGTTAGCATTTGGTCCATTGTATCAACGCCGGCCTTTGTTGAATTGTAAAATAATATATCTTCCGGTTTTTTAGCTACGCCTTCAACCTTCTTGGTGTAGTGCACAGTGGATAGTAGATTTACTGCTTTGTTCTTCTTTGGAACGTAGCTGCACAGTGATATAAGGTTATCATAGAAACCGAACAAAGATGAAAGCACTGGCCGTTTTCTGTCTTTTTTCACTTCTTTGGGAAGGCACCTTTTGTTGGATCTAATGGTGCCAAAGTATGCTAGTCCAATCGACGAAAGACGTTTAGCTGCGTCTAATGTTGAAAAGAAGTTATCAGAAATAATAGTTCTGCCGTTGTTGGTGTATCGATTAGCCAAACTCATGAGCACATTTTCGCTTTGGTTTGCCTCTCGTTGTTCTCCCTCCTTACCACTGTACAGTTTTCCTTGCAACGGATATTTGGTTTTCGCATCGCATGCCCACCATACTTTTATGTCATACTTTGCGGGCTTTGATGGGATGTATTGCGTGAACTTTGTGCCCCCACGGCATGGAAATAGCTGCTCAACGATGGTTACACTTTCGTATGGTTCAAAATCACTGGCAAGATTGTTATTCAAGAAGTTCCATATGGCGCGAATGGGAGCAGCTTTGTCGGTTTGTTGACGGAATGCGCGCGTACGACTATCCTCAAATCGAATATAGCGCACCAAAGTAACAAATCGTCTATATGACATGGCTGCACGGAATATTGGAAGTGCATCAGTTTGTCACATCAATCTTGAGAGCTGCATAGTATTATGACTGACAAGCCAATAGTATCCCAATAAAAGCGTCAAGCTCAACACTTGTCATATCTACCCATAATCGTGGAATGCAGTTTGCATGTTCTGCGTTCCATTTGCGTGTAACTTTTTCTCCACATAGATTTGTTTGTGTTACGATGATGAACGTAATATTCGGTGAAAAGAAAAGCTTGAACATCTCAAGCGGAGAGGTCAGGATTGTTTTTGGTCCACCTCCGAAACGCATGACATTGTGCTGGCGGAATCTCACTGTAGCGGGTTCAGTTGTACTCCACTTGGTACCATATTTTCCAAGCAAAAAACCGTCTGCAGCTTGAGTTGGTGCATTCTCACTTTCTTCTTCGGATTCTTCATCGCTGTCGAATATTTCATTTGCTTCAATTTCCGATTCATATTCAATGTCCGAGGCGTCATCTTCGGGCACAAAATCTGTGTTTTCACCGCTTTGGTCTTCAATAAATCTAGTTCTTCGTCTGCTTCTGTGTGTAGTGCGAAATCACGCTGTAACGCTGATGATAGTTGTTGTTGGAAATTACAAATTATAAATCCTCTGCCATAATAATAGTAATAATTTCACTTTAGTTTCCGCACAAAAAATTTATATTTCGGACTGTCGATGTTGTATGTTCAGCATTCAATAATAAAATAACTGAACTCAAAACCAAAATCACAAACGAAAGAAAGAAATAAGATAAAAATCAACACAGAAACTACCTGGAAGTATATGTCGAATATTTCATTTGCTTCAATTTCCGATTCATATTCAATGTCCGAGGCGTCATCTTCGGGCACAAAATCTGTGTTTTCACCGCTTTGGTCTTCAATAAATCTAGTTCTTCGTCTGCTTCTGTGTGAAGTGCGAAATCACGCTGTAACGCTGATGATAGTTGTTGTTGGAAATTATCAGTAAGGCTGCCTGTACGCAAGCGCGTATTGTACACAAATTATAAATCCTCTGCCATAATAATAGTAATAATTTCACTTTAGTTTCCGCACAAAAAATTTATATTTCGGACTGTCGATGTTGTATGTTCAGCATTCAATAATAAAATAACTGAACTCAAAACCAAAATCACAAACGAAAGAAAGAAATAAGATAAAAATTAACACAGAAACTACCTGGAAGTAAACATCTGCATTGAATTCACAGAAAATCAACCCAAAATGGGTATAATAATAATTTATTTCATACTAATTGTATAGGGGCCAGGCATATGTGTTTGTTCGAGGGCGGACATTTTTATTTTTAATTTTTTTTTACAGATAGAAAGCCAACAATATTTTAGACGGCTACCGGGAAATACAGGTATCTACCTAAACTAGAGGTATGTTTAATTAACGCTCAAAAATGAAATATGCCTGGCCAGAACCATGTTGAATTTGGTTTTTGTAATTGATACTAAATTTCTCCCTTCAAATGGCCATAACTTTTGTCGCAGTGGTTATTGGTAGTATTTTTCGTCAAAAAGCTAATTTTGTTGTCTATCCAGAACAGATAATGAGTCGATTTTGAGTCGATTTTCTTCAAATTCAGCAGTGTTCGTTTATTGGTCAAGACATTTCTCTCTGACACATTTCAAAATTATTGGATGTGAAATACAGCTTTCACAGCGGGGTGTTCAAATGCTAAGTTGTTTTTAAAAGTTAAAAAATGAATAAAAACTTTTTTTTTAATATTATTGGTATTTTTGCTATCTATGTCACAAATGACTTGCTCGATATTCACCATTAGGGCCTGAATCTTTAATGGATTGTTCACATAGCAGGTACTTTGTTTAAGTACAGAATATCATTTCCATCCTTTTTTCTGTTTAGGGTACTGCAAAACAGTTATACCTCTTTCTTTAAACATGAAAGGATTATTACATACGATAACATACAAACACACGTTTCATTTCTAGTTTATCAAGAGTTAACCTTACATCATGGTACAATATTTATCCCTTTCCACACTGTACCTCTGAATGTTGAAAAACTATTTTTCTGGATCATATGTTAGCTTCTTTCCGCTATTTTATGTTTCAATAGCTACATTCACACCCTGGTACAATATAAATCCATGTTTGTCCCACCGTGTCTATAAATTTACGAATTTAAAAACCTAAAGTGTGTCGCTCCATTGTACCACATTTAACTCTTTTGCCCCAATTTGTCATAATTAACCAATTTTGCACCACTGTATACACGCTGAAAAAGATCGCTTCTGTAGTATATTGTCCCAAATATATTCGGCTTGAAACATATATATCTTTAGGGTACACTATAAACATATAATATTTGGTACACACAAAAATTATATATTTGAGCTAACTTCTTTGTTTACATCCCAATATGTGTTTATTTTTGACTATTTTTTCCGAAACAAATATTTACTTGCATTTAAGAATTCAGAAAATACCTAAATTGTGTTAAATTTTTCAGTAATTCAAAGTAATTTTTTAGAAATTTTTCATCTCGTAAATATAATAAATAATAATAATTGAAATCATATAATCTTGGATCGAAATATATACTTGGAGGATTGACAACTAATGATGGCTTGTTGGAATACTCAGAAAATTTAAATGATTGAAAAAAATAGAAACATAAGTTATGCTGCATTTGGTATCACAACTGGGAGTTTCAATTCGAAAGCAAAAAAAATTAAAACTGAAATTCGAAAAATTCAACAAAAGTTTCGAAAATCTTTTTTAAATAAAATATATTTGGAGCAATTCCTAAACAATAATATTATTTCTATTCAAATACATATTTTATTTGAGAAATTTAGTTTTCAAATATTATATGTTGGAACATATTAATATACGAGTTCCAAATATATTTTATTGATCTTCAAATAAAATTTATTTGCTCAGAAATAAATAATATTAAAAAATTTGTATTCCAAATATATTTTCTTTCGATTCAAACATATCAAAAAAAGCGATTTTGCCCCGTGTAGGTACAATACTTTATCGTTTTTGCCCCACAGTGCCACTAAAAGAATACATTTAGAAAAATCATAGTTTATATTTCAAATTCGCAACCTTAGGCCGTATTTAACCCTTTCTGACCCCTATTTGTGCAATGTTTAACTTTTTACGATACCGTGCCTTATTTAACTTATTTTCTTTACAGTTTATAAAGAAGTAACTTTTTCGAAAAAAATTCTTAGCTATGGTTTATGCTGAAAGAGCTAGCTTCGCACTCTGGGACCACATTCAACCCCTTATGCACCACTGTACCATATTTAACACATTTTATTCCACTGTGTTTCTAAAGTACGAAATTTTATACATATACATTTTATACATCTATGTTTTTCCGCACTTAGCACATTTAACCATTTTGCCACACTTCATTGTACCATATTTAACCCTTTTTGCTCCACTCAACCACATTTAACACATTTTCGCCCCTGTGTATGTTACACATGAACAATTTTTGCTTGCCACAACTGTACCATTATTTTGACCTTTTTGCGCCACACTGCTACCAAAAGCATACATTTTGAAAAAAAACTTCTTATTTCATATTTATGTTCCAGGAGTTACCCTCTCTCACTGCATCCATATTTTTGCCCACTGTACTAAATGTACGCTTTTTAACGCACTATACCATATTTTACCCTTTTTGGGTCCACTAAATCATATTTAACACCGTTTTGTCATACTGTACAATATATAGTTAACTCTATCAACCTGCAAGACAGGTGGTCACTAGTCAGGAACTGCATACATTCCTGGCTGGTGTGGCAAAGTTTAGACTCAAAACGGTCTAAAGCACTGTTGTCGATGTAGAGAACGGAAGTCTAGCTTATCGTATTTGTCGTGACGGGTCACTGTTTAATTGGACGGCACGTAGAGAGATTACAGGTCTTGCATAATAACTGTTGCAGAAGCTGTGGTACGAAGAGGAGGGGGAATCAATCAGTCTTTGTCTGTGCCCCGCTCTCTCCTTAAGACGGCATACAACATAGGGCTCTTATTACTTTGATGAGTTAGTTAACTTGGCTGATGTTGGAATCCGCCAACTTTTGAGGTTTTTAAAGCAATCAAATTGGTTCAACGGGATAACTTATATTTTCCCTTGCGTCCCTGTGGTAACACAATTGACTGCATAGTCCGTCTAAGTGAGTATGTTTTACAGGCTGCCACTCTTAACCTAACCTAACCTTAGCACTCAATCGTCCCTAGTAAAAGTGGATCATGAAGTTCACAGATGAATTTGAATTATGTCTGGAATTCAGAAATGTCCTATATTTAACCACAGGACATTGATCATTCGACTTAAAATGACCCAAAACGGATAGCCCTCAAATCGTGAATAACTTCGGTTCTATCAGAGCGAGAATCACAATATTGGTACTGTTTTAAGCAGAATATCGAGTTCTAGCTGAACATATAAAAAAGATGTCTCGCTTTGTCCGATATTTGCAAGAAATACATGCATTTTAAAGGTTGCGTATTATCCCTGTAGATCACTGGCGGATTAAGATATAGGCGAAATGTTTTGAGGATATTCACTGAACAAAACAAGCTTTCATTTGAGATGCGGACAACAGCGTTTTTTTATAACCGACCCGCCCTATTTTATAAATTCCCAGCAATTATTTTGCTTCCTATAACATATGTGAGACTTACTTTGGCTCATTTGTTGGCACCAAAAAGTTAAATAATCCCATCCTCCATCCTTTCAGTGAAAACCCCCAATTGTATTACTTTTTCTCAATGCAAAAAATTTATTTAAAAAAAATGTTTGTGTATTAAACAGTCGAAAGAAGAACTTATTAAAATTGTGTATCTAAATCTATTGGACATAGGCAAAATCATATCATAGCAGCAGTGGCAGTGCCAATACACCTGAAGGGCGTTCAATCGGTCGTCCAGTTGGATGATTTATGAGAGCGGTGGCAGTTTTTCTGCTCTTGAGCTGGGGTTTTTTGGCCATAAGGACTTTGCTGATTGACTTGCAGAATATAATCACCTTCAGAGCCCTTGTTGAGAGCAAGACCCATATAGACACGTTTTCCACAGCCCGATTTGCTCTTATAATTCTCCAGAGAGTTTGACTCGATAGCGGGGAAGTTGTATTGGTAACCAGGACGGACGGACTCGGCAAAGTACAAGGTAGCGAGCATGGAGGCCTCAACGACATTTCTGGCACCGGCAGCACCCACAGAAGGACCATTGGGGAAGAAGTCAACATTACCGACGCGAGCAGTGGTACCCATGCCCCAGGCCGAAGTGTGGATGGCATCGACTAGCTCAGCATCACCACGAGAAAGGCCAGTCAAACAATCGGGATCTTGAGCGAAAACCTTGGAGGGGTCCAAAGCGGTGATACGGTTGATTTGTCTACCAGTTTGACGTTGGAATTCCTGACCAGCAGCACCGGCCACATGGGCAGCAATGTTTTGGGCCACAATGTTAATGATTTCGGAGGGCACTTTGCATCTTTCCATCAATTGGACGAGTTGGTTGGCAATCTTCTCACCGGTCTCGGGAATATTCAACATGGCATAGCGTTTCGAAGAGTACAATTGATTGCCCAAATCTATGATCTGTAATGGGAAGGGAGAGATTCATGTAATATTCCGGTATACCTGTTAAAATTGTTTTCAACTCACCACAAGGTTACCGGCCATGGGGTTATTATCATCGGACTTTGAGCTGAGGAAGTTGTTACGTTCGATGTAGGCTTGAACCAATTTCTGATTGGCCTTTTGCACGGTTTCACTTTGAGACGAGGGCATACCAGTAATGAAGATGGTGACCTCCTGTTGACCAAATGTGGGTATCTGTTGGGCAGTGGTGGCCAATTTGTCCAAAGTGGTGGGAACCTTTTGGCCGTTGCTCTTGACAATAGTGACAGGAATATTGCTGGAACTGGGGACAAAGCTGGGCTTCAAATCGTAGTCAATCTTGGACACATGATCTGTAAGGAAGGATTCACAATTAAGTAAAAGAAAAAAACAAAGAGAATTATTTGGACTTACATATCGTTTGCATAGCTTTCGCTCCCTCTTCCAATGACATGTTCTCCAGGTTTTGAACGGAAAGCTCATCCACGGCCGGCGATTGTTTCAATTGGGAGGGGGACAACCACTGAGTGGGTTTCAATTTTAGCGATTGTTGTTGATGTTGCTGATGCTGATTACCACAAACAGCGGCAGCCAAAAGGGCCACCACACACAGAGCCTTCAAAGGATTCATGTTGGTCCTAGATCTACTTGCGACTTTGTCCTTAGTTGTAATTGCCGAATATGAAATGATCACGCCGATCAGTGATTGAACTGAACTGTGTCTTTTCGAGGGGTTTCTTCAGCATTTTATAGTTACAAATATTCAACGATTTTATTTACAGATTTTGCTGATGCATCAAGAAAATTAATTTTATTGTATTTAGAATATAATGTTTTTTTGCGACTTAAACTCAATTCATCCCCATTCCCGTTCTCGTTATCAGCTGAGGTTGTTAAACTATTTCGATCGATTTGCCAATTACAGATTTCATAATTGAGGTTATTGCTCTGATATTCACATTTACATTTGCGGATGTAGAATTTTGCTGTTGCGATAATGTTAAACTATTTATTTATGAATTGATTGATTTGTTTTGCTTGTTTGTTTGATTAAAGTCTTTTTGCGAAAATGTCGTTGACGCGTTTTGTTATCACAAAACAAGAACACGTTTAAACTTTGCTCTCAATTTGATTGACAAGGTTGAGTTCTACAATTACAAAAATTACAATTTAAAACTAAGGACAATTGCTATGAATAGAAAATATCTTTCATACTAAAAGTAAAAGATTTAACAATTAAACAACTCTCACTTACTAAATGAAATCAATAAGGCTTCAAAATTACTATTGTCAATCAGGTAGTTTTTCAGGATAGGCGATCAAAGTGTTATGAAATTCTGTAGTATATTGTCCCAAACATATTCTGCTTGAAATATGTAAATGTTTAGGGTCCACTTGAAATAAATATATTTGGCACACACAAATATTAAATATTTGGGAAGATGTGGTTCTAAACAAATCGTTGTTTCCGTCCTAATATCCGTTCCGACACCACACTGTGGTACATGCGATTTTTAGACCCAAAAATAGTAGATGACGATTTGACGATTTGATTTTTTGTCCCGAAATAACTATTTTTAATGATATGAACAAATTAATGGAAAATTAAAATTTTTTTTATATTAGTGATTGTTTTATAATTCTTTCAATTGAATATTTTTAAATAAAATAAGGGCTATATAGGTAAATTTTCCAAAGAATGGTTTCAGTTAAAACTAATCGAAAATTATCAATTTTTCCAGCCCAATTGGTAGGTATGTATTTGTTTTTTACTTTGGGGCCAAGAAGTCAAATCAGATGGGACCTTTATGACAGAATGGACCAATGAGTTCGCATGCTCCTTGAAATTGTTCTGGGTAAAATAATATAATGTTGCCATATCGGCTGGTATTTGTGGTTTCTAAGTCGGTAAGAAGTCAAATCGGATGGGGCTATACCAATACCTGTGAGGTCATTACTTTTATGAATTAATTAATTAAACTCAAATAACCAAATTTCAGCCCAATCGGCTATGTGATTTTATTCGAGATACATTTTAATACATATTGTGAAAATTCTGGTTTCTAACGTGTCAAGGTCAAGGTGGAACCTTTGTATGGGGGCTACATAAAACCATGGATATACGCGGGCCCCTGTTGGTGAGAATGGTTCTATGCATTTTGTCAAATTTCGTCCTAATTGGATGAAGTTAGTGGGTTTTATGACGTAAATAAATTCGACTGGGATTCTTTTATGAGGAATAATATGTACCAATATGGGCCATTTTCAATCCTTATAAACTGATAGTTATAAGATATATTTCTACAAAATTTTATTATTTAACCAGTAAGGAAAGGCTAAAGTCGGGCGGGGCCGACTATATAATACCCTACACCGCTCTCGTAATATTGAATAACTCTGATATATAAATTTTGTAATTCATGTATAAATTGTTTACATAAATTTACTTTTTGGACATTTTATACTTAAATAATACCCTGTACCACAGTGTGGTGAAGGGTATAAAAACGATTGGATCTAAAGAGATGAAACATATATATGGGAGCTATAGCTAAATCTTTACCGATTTTCTTCAAATTCGGCAATGTTGGTTCATGGATCAAGAAACTCCACCATTCTAAATTTCAAAACGATTGGATGTAAAATACAGCTTCTATAGGACTAAAGGGCCAAATCGGACGAAACATATATATGGGAGCTATAGCTAAATCTTAACGGATTTTCTTCAAATTCGGTAGTGTTGGTTCATGGATCAAGAAACTCTACCATTCTAAATTTCAACAGCTTCTTCAGGACTAAAGAACAAAATCGGACGAAACATATATATAGCTAAATCTTAACCGATTTTCTTCAAATTCGGTAGTGTTGATTCATGGATCAAGAAACTCTACCATTCTAAATTTCAAAAGGATTGGATGTAAAATACAGCTTCTACAGGACTAAAGAGCAAAATCGGACGAAACATATATATGGGAGCTAGAGATAAATCTTATCCGATTTTCTTCAAATTCGGCAATGTTGGTTCATGGAGCAAGAAACTCTACCATTCTAAATTTCAAAACGATTGGATGTAAAATACAGCTTCTATAGGACTAAAGGGCCAAATCGGACGAAACATATATATGGGAGCTATAGCTAAATCTTAACCGATTTTCTTCAAATTCGGCAATGTTGGTTCATGGATCATTCTTGAACCACCATTGTACCATTCTAAATTTCAAAAGGATTGGGTGTAAAATACAGCTTCACTCTGAAAAATCTCAATTACTGTATGTTACGATTTTTTGAGGATTTCGAAAATTTATTTTGACGATTTGACGTTTTTTCAAATTCGTCTGGCAACACTGGGTACATGGTAATATGACTGTGTACATTTGTTTGTAACGCCTGAAAAGCATAGAGATAGACCCATTGTTTATTATATCGATAGGCATATAATCACATTTTGAGTCGATTTAGTCATGTCCGTTTGTCTGTCCGTCTGTCTGTCTGTCCATGTATTCTTGTTCGAAATTGGTACAGAGGCATTTCTTAGACTAGAGACGATCCCTATTGGAAATGGGGCATATCGGTCTAAGTCTTGAAGGGTCCCCATCGATGTCACTTGAAACTCTGGAGAACACATTTTTCAACTGTTGTCGTTGAAATTTAAGAATTTACGCTTTATATGGTCCATGTTTTGGTATAGCCCCCATATAAAGGTCCCCACCGATGTTACTTTTTGACGCTCTAGAGAACTCGGGTGGTTACCCCTAAACGTCAAGTTTTTTTTCTACATTTCATTTGACATTTCTCAATTTCAGACTAACTCAATTTGAACCATGGAAAGATACCAAATGTGTCCACAACCGGGAGAATTTTACGCAAATTTCAGCAAACCGGGTCTGTAGGAGATGTGAAAACACCGGTGCATGCTCGCCCAGTTCGTTTGGTGCGGCTTATGGGCTGGCGACGTCATCGTGCCATACTTCTTCGAAATGAGGCCAGTCAGGCAGTTACTGTGAATGGTGTTCGCTATAGTGAGATGATAAAGAACTTTTTATGGCCCGAATTGAAATATATGGATGTGGACAACATGTGGTTTCAACAGGACGGTGCCACTTGCCACACATCTAACGAAACAATCGGCCCTTTGACCATTGTTGACAAACAATGTTGGAGGGTATTATACAATCGGCTCCGCCCAACTTTCGTCTTTCCTTGCTGGTTTTTATTTGAGTTTTTTATTTACGAAACAAATATATATATTTTTTTAGGAAATAAGTATTCAGGAAATATATCAATACCTTATTTTTAAGACAAGTTTTATGTGTTTCAGTAATTCAACGTTAATTTCTTTCAGAAATTTGAAATATTCGTAAAATTCCTTTATAACACTATGCAACCAAATGTTTGTCGAAGGACTGCGCATAACATTTTCAGGTGCAATTGGAGTCCTAAATACAAAAAAAAATATTAAAAAAAATTGTCGTGCCAATTTTTTTTTTAATTTTTCTTTAAAATTTAATTTCCTTTAATATTTGGACCATTGAAGAATATTTAAGTACATGCTCGATAATGCCGGGATATACATTAAATTAAAGGAAATTTTGAGGACTACAAATGTTTGTAATGACACTTCATGTGGAAGCAGAAGTCTAGTAACTGTGGTTAAAATAATTAAAACAAATTGATTTTATTTTCAATAAAATCCTTTTTTGCTGGCGCGAAAAGCTATATAAAAAGCTAGCTTCCTAACGAAGAAAACAATGCCTATTTGAAATCTAGGGATAAATGTAGAAATTATTGCACTTTTGGTTGAAATAAGAGAATTTAAACAAAATTAGTTTTTATACCCCCAAGGGTATACTATATTAGATGCTGCCAACCAAAAGAGTAACACATCGACGGAGTGACCTAAGAAACCCCAAGAATATTTGGCGGAAATCTGTTTTGGGCCATTTTAAGTCATTTTAGCAATGCTCTTCAGCATGTCCGTCTGGTTGGTGCGCACGATAACTTTCGACAGGATAAACCGACTTAATTTAAAATTGGTATGTGCACACATAATACAGTTTGGTTGCCTCAACCGAATTATTTGCCAACCGAATTTTGGTAGTTCTGTCTAATATCATGCGCTTCCATCAGGACAACCAATATTTTGGCTGTGGTATACTTCTGCTTCCATGTTAACAACAATCATATTTGGTTGCGCCAACTACGAAAATGGTGGCTTAAATTGTCTGTTGCAGTTGCCACAACCAACTGTTTTAAAAAATTGGCTGTTCTGACAATTTGTCAATCATATACTACCGACAATTAATTAAAAACAGTTTTCATAAATTTTTTTTTTTATTTATTGAACAAAAAACAAAACAATTCATAACAAAATTAAAAATCCCGTATAACAAATTCATCACTATTATTTTTATTATGTAAAACATAATAAATAAATAAAAAATATATTTATGTAAAACATTTTGTACAACATATTCTGCATTCCACACATTATTATCCAAACGAGATTATTTTTGATTACCTATACCGTTCTTGAACAAAATGTTGAAGATATTTTTATGTCGAGTAATTTTATTTTTTGTTTGTCATGTATCAGCAAAAGAACAGAAACCAATCTTTCGGTTGTATTTCCCAAAATACATTTAATTATTCTAAATTTGGGAAATGATTGGGATAACCAATAAACGATTATTCTGTTGTAGTAACCAATTATTCGTTGCAATAATAATCTTTGGTCTATTGATACAATTTCTGTTGTCAGGAATAAAACATTGGTTGTCACAACCAAAAATCGATCATATGGTACTATAATGAAAATTTTAAATTGGTTACCACAACTAACGGAGTGTCAATGAAAAAAACAATCTTAATTTGATTGATACAACCATCGATTTAGTTGCAAGCATTTTCATTTGATCGTATCCATGTTATTATTGTTGTTTCAACTAATTATATATAAATACAACAGACAGACGGTGTAGGCAATATACTTTTTGTTGCTAGTGCTACTTTTTTTATTATTACAATCGAATTCCAACCAATTATTATATTTCCTGGGTGTCTCAATATTTTTTCTATCTTAAGCTATGGTCAAAGATGGACTATGTTGGTCCACTCCTTCGAGTACCTCATCCACGTAGGGTCAAAATTAAGTGAAATATTGATTATCCCATAACATATATACAGGGTGTTTTGGCAGAAGTGTGGTTTTCAATCGGGCAATACTTTTTTTGGAGTTTGTCCAATGAGTCCATCCGTCATCGCACGCTACAATTGGAGCTGTGTCCATCGACTTTATGGAAGATTTTTGCGAGGATCTTGGTTTGCGGGGTTACAAAATCCAACTCGTGCAAGAATTGAAGCCGAACGACCATCAAGCGCGTCGCACGTTCGGTGAATGGTCCCAAAACAAGATGGCCACCGATCCAAATTTTTACAAGAAAATTTTGTTCAGCGAAGAAGCTCACTTTTGGATGAATGAGTACGTTAATAAACAAAATCGTCGCATTTTGAGTAATAATAATCCACACGCCATTGTTTAGACGCCATTACATCCACAAAAAGTCACTGTTTGGTGTGCTCTATGAGCAGAGGAAATCATTGGTTCATATTTCTTCAAAAATGAAGCCTGCCGCAATGTTACAGTCAATAGGGAACGCTACAGAACGCCTGAATTGAAGGATGTTGATGTGGACCACCTTTGGTTCCAACAAGACGGCGACGGAAACTTTTGGTGAGCGCATTATCTCGCGTCGTGGGTCTGTGCCGTGGCTTCCAAGATAGTGCGATTTAACACCGCTGGACTATTTTTTGAGAGGTTATATGAAGTCGCTTGTCTACGCAGATAAGCCCTACACGATTGACGTCTTGGAAGGGAATATATTCGGCTGGAATTTATTCGAGCAAGCCGCGGTGGCCACTTGCCCGAAATAATATTTAAAACATAATGGCAAACCCTTATCTTTATAATATAGCTAAATTCTTGGCCATAACATTAAAATATATGTGTTCTATTTCTTCTTGAAAACCACACGTCTAAAAAACACCCTTTAAGCATCAAGCGAAGTTTCCGCGCGCCTTGTGGTGCCTCACATACAAATAGATAATTTTGCACAAAAAGTTAACGGCTTATAACTTTGCACATAGAAATGCTTGAAATGTTGTGAAGTTTAAAGCTTTTATAGTACCCACAGTCTCGTAAAAAATGGGCGAAGTTACCACGCCCCTTTCGATACCTCCCATACAAATGAACCATTTAGTGCAACAAGTTAACTGCTTATAACTTTGATTCCAGTCCATACAAATACTTAAACTTTTGTGGAGTTCAATGCCTTAACAGTACCTATAGTCCCATGCAAAATGTGCGCTACTACCACGCCCCTTTTAGTACCTCCCATACAAATGGACCATTTTGCACAAAAAGTTAACGGCTTATAACTTCGATTCCTGCACATACAAACACTTGCAATTTTGTACAGTGTAATGTTTTTATAGTACCTATAGTATACTAAAAAATGGGCGTTGTTGCCACGCCCCTTTTGGTACCACCCAAACAAAATTTCCAAAATAAAAAATGTGACAAATTATTTCTTTTACTTTCTCCTATTTTACAATATGGGTCATAATTTATACATTTATCCATAGTATTTTTGCAGATAGGCATTGTTATCTTCGTTAGGATACTAGCCTTAAAAAAATGGAACGAACATTTTTTTGCGATTTTTGCGATTGTTGTTCTATTTTATATGGTTTTTCATGCCAGCAAAAAACATTTTTTTTTAAATCAAATTTTTTCTAATTGTTTTAACGACAGTTACTGAACTTCACATGAAAGTGATGCTTTCAGCCCTCATAATTCCCTTTAATTTAAATGGTATCCCGGCTTTATCGAGCTTATACCTCAAATAATATGGTCCAAATACTAAAGGTAACTTCAATGAAAATTGGAATTTAAGTAAACAATTTTTTAAAAAAAAAATTTACATAAAAAAATTTCGTTTTGTTTTCATAAAAAGATATGCCAAAAAATGTTTTTTGTGTAGTTTAATTAGGGTAGATGTCTGCAATTTGGTATAAAACTTTTTCTATCTACAGGTAATTTGGAAATGAAAATGGGAAATATCGGCCCATTATTCGATATAGACCCTATCTCCGGATTAGACTTATTAACGCCATAAAGTCCACGAATTTCAACTAATCGGGTCAAAAAAGGTAATATTTGAATATTTTATATAATTTAAAATGTTCTTTATTATTCAGTGGAATGTGGTCTAAATTGTTTTATTTAAATCTTCTACACTTCAATAACATTATGGAAAGTACTTCTATTTAACAAACATCTGAAATCATCTCAACTCTTTCGCTAATCTATTTTTTTAATTGTTTTCCTTCAAATAAACGTTTAATTATTATTTTAAAAATTATATTCTATTGAAAAATATTTCAATTAAACTATGATCTCATTTTTTCAACTCTATCTCTACTCCAGTTTTTTATATTTTTCCTTCAAATAATTTTTTTGGGATGAAATCTCTTTACCTATTAAAAAATGTCATTCAAAGGTAAACCATACAAACAAATGCAAGTGACTTTAAATTGACCCACTTATGTATGTATGTGTTATCGCCAACATCGATTCAATTGTTTTTCCTACATTGCAAAATTGATATTCTCAACAAAGTGAAAAACTGAAAAAAAGAAAATAAGAAAGTAAATAAAAAATAATTAACACAGAATTTCTACAAAGTCAGCATCAGCAAAAATTGCTATTACTGTCCGAACAGAAAATACTGATGATTTCGTTTTCGACTATGAAACGGCATAAAAAGCACTCGCTTCGCTAGGGAAAGGCACAGTTCAACGCTTTGAACATACGCCAAGGGTCCAAGTCGTCCAGCCAATCACTGAAACCGGCAACAACCAACTAATATGAATCCATTGGGAGTATTGTGCGTTGTGGTGGCCCTAGTAGCGGGTGTGGCAGTGGCCTCGCCAACCCAACAAAACAGTGTTAGTTTGAAGCCATCGCAATGGTTGAAGGCCAGCGAATTGGAGGCAACACCATCACTGGATGAGGTCACTTTCGAGCAATTGGAGAATATGCCTTTGGAGAAGGGAGCCAAATTGATGCGCAAACTCTGTAAGTTCTAAGCCTCTCCAAGGATGTGGCAATTCAAAATTTTCTAATTATTTATTCCCCCCTAAACTCCAGATCATTTGTCTCAAATCAATCACGCCGTCTCGCCCAGCTTCGTGCCCAGCCCCAGCAACATTCCCGTCTACATCTTCAGCAGCAATGGTCAGAAGCAAGTCGCCAATTTGAACACCTATGTTCAGGTTGCCAAGGATATCCCCCACTTTGGCCAACAAGATGTCGCCATCTTCATCACCGGCTTGCCTCAGACCTTGGAATCGGTCAAGAAAGCCAACACCCAATTCATCCAGTCATACATTCAACGCATCAGCCAGAAACCTCAAGGTCCTCAGCGTCAACAACATGGTCAGCAACAAGAGTCCTGGGGCTCGTCTGAACAATCGTCCAACTGGGAGAATCAAAAACCTGTAGGCGGCTATTTGGTGGTCATCGATTTGGGCAACACCATTACCAACGTTGAACGTTATGCCTCCTTGAATGTGGATCAGACCGGTAAAATGCTCGGCAAGTCTTTGGTTGAACTCACCAACGAATGCGATGTGCCTTTGGACATTATCAGTGTGATTGGTCAGGGTGTTGGTGCTAATGTTGCCGGTGTCGCTGGCAAGGTTTTCGCTGGTATTACTAGCCACAAATTGCGCCGCATCACTGCTTTGGACCCTGCCAGTCAAATGGCCAAGAACCCCAAAGTTTTGACCGGTTTGGCTCGTGGTGCTGCCGATTTCGTTGATGCCATCCACACCTCCGCCTTGGGTATGGGTACCACCCGCCGTGTTGGTGATGTTGACTTCTTCCCCAATGGTCCTTCGGCTGGTGTTCCTGGAGCCCGCAATGTCATCGAGGCCTGTATGCGTGCCACCAAATACTATGCCGAATCTCTGCTCCCCGGCAATGAACGCAACTTCCCCGCCATTAAGGCCAGTTGCATGAAGCAGTACAAAAACAACAATGGATTCGGCAAACGCACCTACATGGGTATTGCCACAGCCCGCGATCTCTCCGGTGATTATATGTTGGAGGTCAACGAACGCAGTCCCTATGGCCAGAAAACTCCTGCCCACAAGCAAAACTCCTACCACGGTGTCCACCAAACCTCCTCCCAACAAAGCAGCGCCGAATACTAGGATCTTCGACCCTTGATTGTGCGATTTAAGGAAATGGCAACCCTCTCCACTCATTCCGTTTGGACTGTGAAACATTGACATTACGAATATTTAGAATGCTGTAGTTTGTAGTTAGATCAACGAAAAAAAAAATAGTAAATAAATTATGATTTTCAAAAAATAAAGCAAGGTTTCTCAAAAAAGAGAGAAAAAACAACTTAATATTTTTTATTTTTCTTAAATTACACTAAGCAACAATCATTTTGTTCAAGAGATGTGAGTAACAATTTTGGGAGGGGTTTTTCGTTCCGAACTAAAAAAATATATTAAAACATTTTTTTTTTAAATTAAAATTTTCTTTGAAGATATATTTTTGTTTTGACTATAATTTTGAAAAGAGACGTCCAATCTGTTCAAGTTACTCTATGCAACAAAAAAAATGTTTTTTGTCCGAGACCTAAAAACTTTTTTGTAGATTGAGGCATACTGTTTTATGAAACCAAAACAAAAATTTTTTATGTCAAATTTTTTTTTTTAATTTTTTTTCTAAATTGCAAATTTTCATTTTCATCCTCTAGTAGTTTGACCATATTTTTGAGTATTTTTTTTATTTTGGTCATTTTATTTGGGAGGTACCAAAAGCGGTGTGGTAATAATGCCAATTTTTTGTATACGAGTATACTGTGGGTACTATGCAAGCATAACACTGTACAAAAATTCAAGTGTTTGTATGTGCAGGAATCGAAGATCTTAGCCTTAGATAGAAAAAATATTAACACGTACACACAGAACACAGTTAGGTTGCCTCAACCGAATTATTTGCAAACCGAATTTTTGTAGTTCTGTCTACTATCATGCGATTCCATTAGGACAACCAACATTTTGGTTGTGGTATACTTCTGATTCCATGTTGACAACAATCATATTTGGTTGCGCCAACTACGAAAATGGTAGCCAAAATTATCTTTTGTATGTTGCAACAACCAACTGTTTTTAAAACTTGGTTGTTTTGACAATTTTTAAGTCTACAGACAATCAATTAAGAACAGTTTTCATTAATTATCCAATTCATGTAAATAATAGTAAAGCTCGAGGTCTGGACACTGGATTGGATATTCAATAAAAGGTCAAATAAAAACAGAATCTTCATAGTTTTCATTAATTTTTATTTTATTTATTGAACAAAAAAAACTAAACAATTCATAACAAAATTAAAAATCCCTATTACAAAGTCATCACTATTACGAGATGTGGAAATATTTGACCCAAATTTTAGTATGTACACGATAGTATAAGGCATAACAAAACTTTTATGCATATATCGCTTAACCTTGTGCTTTCAGTTTCATGATTGTCGTTTTTATTTTTTATTTATGTAAAACATTTTGCACAACATATTCTGCATTTCACACATTATTATCCACACGAAATTATATTTGACTACATATACCGTTCTTCAATGTTGAGGATTTATTTATGTCGAATAATTTTATTTTTTGTTTGTCATGAACAGCAACCAAGCTTACGGTTGTATTTCCCAAAATACATTTAATTATTCTAAATTTGGGAAATTATTGGGATAACCAAAAAACTATTGTTTATTAATATTTTTTCTGTTGTAGTAACCAATTATTCGTTGCAATAATAATCTTTGGTCTATTGATACAATTTCTGTTGTCAAGAATAAATCATTGGTTGTCACAACCGAAACTCGATCACATGGTACTAAAATGAAAGTTTATAATTGGTTACCACAACTACCCGAGTGTCAATGAAAAACACTATCTTAAATCGATTGATACAACCATTGATTTAGTTGCAAGCATTTTCATTTGATCGTATCCATGTTATTATTGTTGTTTTAACTATTTATATGCAAATATAACCGGCACACCGTCGGCTCAATGCTATTTTGTTCCATACGCCATTTTGTATGATCGGAGAAAAACGCAATTTATTGTTTGAGTAAAAACGGAACTGAAAAGTTACACACTTTTTATTTCATAAGGTTCCCAACAGTGTTTGTATGATTCTCATGCATTTCTATGCCATTTATAACAATTTATAACTTTATAAAAGTTATAATAATTTTTGTACTTGGCATTTTGGTCCATATCCACTTTTATTTTAATATTTTTTCGTATTTGTATTACATGGACCACAAAGAGGGTCGGTATGGAAGGACAGTAATTTACATATTGTGATCGAAATAACGGAAAGTACTGAGTCAAAAATATAGGGCGATATAAAAATGGAGACGTAGAACAAAAATATCAAAATTATTTCCCGTTATTCTGAGTTAAATAAATTCACCCTACCGATATCTCCAAAACTAGACGAGATAGGAAAAAAATGATTGCAGATTCTGAAAGAGCATGCTTCAAACCCATATTATCAACTCCTAACTCAAAAAACACAAAAATGGCGTATGGACCAAAATAGCATTAAGCCGACGACACGGTGATTGCAATATACTTTTTGTTGCTAGTACTGTTTTTTTATTGTTACTATCGAATTCCAACCAATTATTTTCCTGGGTGTACCAAAAATTAAGTCAATCGGTTACTCCTATCAAAAGTTATCGTGTGCACAAAGAAGACGGGCGGACGGACAGACATTGTGAAATAATTAACTAACAAGTAAGAAAGTTCAGACTCACCTCATCTTCAGTCCCAACAAAATTAAATTTTTTTTATTTAAGCTATTACACTTTGCAACAAAAAAAATTTTTTTTGTCTCCTAGACCTAAAAATTATTTTTTTGTATAGATTGTGTGTGGATAGTGTGTGCCCTTAGTATTTGCACTATAATTTTCGGAGTATATGCCCGATAACGTCGACTAATACGTTGAAGCTATTAATGTGGGCTATAAATGTTGGAAATACCTCTTTCACTTAGAAACAGTGGTTTAGTAACAGTCATTAAACAAATTCGAAAAAGTATTTAAAAAAAAAAAATCCTGGGGCGAAAAAAACATAAAAAATAGAAAAAAAATTCGAAAACTAATATTTTATTGTGTTTTCTAAAAGTTTGCATTCTAGCGAAGAAAATAATGCTTATTTGAAAAAAATCTATGGATAAATGTAGAAATTATAGCCCTTTTGGTAGAGGTAAGAGAATTTCAAAAAATCTATTGTTTATAAATTTCAGTTTAAATAGCGATTTTATTTGTTACTTTTATTTATATTATGTACATTTGAGTTTATTTACATGAACAAGTTTCATTAGAAGTAATTGTGAGTTCGTTTTTAGATTTCGGAATGAGGAACCAAATACAATCTCCCATCATTCTTTCATCCCAGTGCCCTTGGTAACGCCGCTCGATGGACTTCAATTCTTGGTGAAACCTTTCGCCATGTTCGTCACTTACGTCGCCAAGATTCTCGGGGAAAATGTTTAAATGAGAATGCAAGAAATGAATTTTGTGGGACATATTGACACCTGTTGGAATACATAAAGCGAAAAATAAGTTAGAAGAATACATACATATGTGTTATATACATAAATATAGAAAAATATATTTCTTACCAATTTATTCATAATTTTTTAACAAATCATTAATTATTGTTGTATATTGCGGGCTTTTAATGGATCCAAGGAAATTTGAAAATACATGCTTAAACGACCTCCATGCTGCAATTTCATCCGACTTCAAATATGATTCGAAATTCACATCTTTCATCAGTTTCCTTATTTTAGGCCCATCAAAAACTCCTTCTTCGATTTTTTGAAAAGAAAGACTTTTAAATAAATATTTTAAATATGAGAGCGAATTGCCATCTTTCCTTAAGGCTTTTACAAAATTTTTAAAGAGCCCAGCTTAATATTCAGTTATGGCAAAATAACGGCTAACCCAGAGGCATAACATACCAACTACTTTTAAATCGCAACAAATTTTCCAGTCATGTTCATGTTTTATGTATTTTATCAATTTAGCCATTGTTTCTTATGATTCCTTAGTGTTGACAGCATGAGCAATGGGAATCGACGATTTCTGATTTCCGTTGTGTAAAAGTACTGCTTTCAAACATTCTTTACTGCTGTCAACAAGTAACCGCCATTCCTTTGAATTGTATGTTTGATTAAGTTCCTCGAACAATCCGGGAAGGTCCTTGCAAAAGCATCTGTTATCCACAGTTGTATAAAATTGTTTGTAAGGTATATCACGGACTCTATAATATGATATGTTAACATCTGGGGCCAAAATATTATACTGTTTCATCCCAGATGCAAGTAGTTCTGCCTTATCTTTGGTCAGTTCCAAATCTCTCACTAAATCAATGAGTTGAAACTGAGTTAAAAGCGATGACTTCTGACTCAAACTTGAATCGCTCAGAGTTGAGTACTTAGTTGAACTTGATGATGTTTCCGTTATTAGGCTGTTAGCTATACTTGGACACTTCCTACTCCAATCTATTAGACAAAAATAGCAGTCCGTATCGTGAATGAATGGTTGTCTCCAAATCATTGGCATTCCAAATTGCACGTGAAGTCTAAGATTAGAACGTTTTATTCCACAAAACATTGTAATACATTAATTTTAAAGTACTTACCGCATTCTTCCACTAGTTCATCGAGTAAGATTTACATGGCACAAATTACACAAAATACTAGGTGTCCAGTGGACACTGTCCACGGTTCGTTCATATTTTCACCTCGTATACCAAATTATTGCACATATATTTCTTCTATTGTTTTACTAAACGCACGTCGATTTTTTTATTATATATTTTCCGCAGATGTAGCAGAAAATGTCGGGATCATTTACACATTGAAAAGTTCTATGCCTTTTACTCATACTTCGAAATATAACTTTGTAATATTTTTCAGCAAATCAACTTATCTCTTTAAGGCGCTGAATTACATGAATTTATTAATAAGAAATTTCATTCATAAATTCCGGGTTTAAGGTTCATAAGTTGCAGTACCTGTAGCTGACATATAGTTTGCTTCGAAAGTAGACACCCAATATTTCCAAGACTGCCGCGTACTCTGTATTGCGTACGTACATACTTTGTATTGCGTATATACGACTGGGATGTCCATGCCCCTAAAAGGCGTAACTGAATGGATACCTCATAAATAAAAAACCACAAATATTGTTGAATGACCCTCTATCTGAGCGGATCTCATCCAATATAGCTCTCACATTGCATATCATGTTTTAGGGAGGGTTACGAACGGCCATAAAACCACGTCCTCTCTATAATTTTATAATGTCTGACATCAATCCTCATGCAAATGCAATGTCTCTTATACATACATATGTCTCTCTTACATATGGCGAATTCAATATAAGCAAAAACATCATTTAAAAACGAAAAAAATATGAAACAAGATTTTTTTGAATTTCCCTAACATTTAAAAAATGGCTCATAACTTTGACATCTATCCATAGATTTTTTTCAAATAGACACTGTTTTCTTCGTTAGCATGCTGGCTTTTTAAAAATGTGACAACAATAATTTTTTCGATTTTTTTCTATTTTTTATGGTTCGTTTGTACAGGAAAATGTGTTTTTTTTTTTAAAATCATTTTTTTACCCTACACCACACTGTGGTACAGGGTATTATAAGTTTGTTTCACGGCAGATGTTTGTAACACCTCAAAATAACACAGCTAGACCCACCTTAAAGTATACCGATCGACTCAGAATCATTAGTTGAGTCGATTTAACCATGTCTGTCCGTCCGTCCGTCCGTCTGTCCATGTAAAGTTGTTCGTCGACTACAGGTCGCAATTTCACTCCGATCGTTCTGAAATTTTGCAGTTTAGAGTATTTCGCAGCTGTAAAGATCCCTATTGAATTTGGTTGAAATCGGTTCAGATTTAGCTATAGCTCCCATATATATGTTTCCTCCGATATGGCCCTTTAGTTCTATAGAATCTATATTTTACATCCAATCGTTTTGAAATTTAGAATGGTAGGGTTTCTTGATCCATGAACCAACATTGCCGTATTTGAAGAAAATCGGTTAAGATTTAGCTATAGCTCCCATATATATGTTTCATCCGATTTGGCTCTTTAGATCCAATCGTTTTTATACCCTACACCACACTGTGGTACAGGGTATTATTTAAGTATAAAATGTCCCAAAAGTAAATTTATGTAAACAATTTTTACATGAATTACAAAATGTATATATCAGAGTTATTCAATATTACGAGAGTGGTTTCTCATATTTTTGACGACTGTTACTAAACCAAAGATTCTGCGTGAAAGCGATATTTGCGGCATATGTAGCCCTCACAATTCCCTTTAATTTGAGGTTTAACACGGCGCAATCAGGCTTATACTTGAAATGATGGTCCAAATACTGAATGTACTTTTCCATGAAAGCTGGAATTTAAAAAAAAAGTTTACCATAAAATTTTTTTTTTATATTTTTTTCGTGTTTGTGACACCTCATTGCACCAGAAACTGTTATCCACATCCCTTGGACAAAAATTTTGTTGCATAGTGTTATCAATCAAATAAACTATTATATATCAACTATTATCAAGCATTAATATAATCCATTTGTGTGGGAAGTACCAATAGGGAGAGCCTATGACGCCCATTCTTCACTGGACTGTAGGTACTATAGAAGCATTACACTGTACGAAATTTCAAGTATTTATAAGCAATGGTATTAAGGTAATTAGCTACTGTTTTTTGATACAAAATGGACCATTTGTCTGGGGGTAATAAATGGGGCGTGTCAATGACACATATTTTCACTGGACTGTAGGTACATGAAAGCATTACACTGTACGAAATTTCAAGTATTTGTATGCACTGATATTCAAGTGATAAGCTGTAAACTTTTGGTGCAAAATGGTCCAGGTGCCAAAAGGGGCGTGGCAACTTCGCCCATTTTTCTTGAGGTGTTAGCGACTTAGAAACTAATACTATGTGTGGTATTTCAGAAGATTCGAGTAAGTAGTATATATGTTATTAAGGAACCTATATTTCACTAAATTAACCCTTTGTGGGGGAGGTACTAGAAGGAGTGGACCAATATGGTCTATTTCCGAACTAAGCCGGAAATAAAGAAAAATATTACGGCATACCAAATTTGAAGGCAATCGGGTAATCCTTTCGAGAGTTATCGTGCGCACCAGCCAGCAGACAGACGGACGGACATTGCTCAAATGTCTTAAAATGACCCAAACCGAGTTTCCGCCAAACATAGGTCATAGGTCGCTTCTTCGATATGTTACACTATTGGCTCGTAGCAAATGATATATACCCTCCTCTCTAAGGTGAGGGGATAAAAATGGTCATTAAGGTCACTCCTTCGATGTGATATACTTTTGTCCCGCAGCAACTGACAATAGTGGGGATATAAGAACATAATTTTGTTGAAATTCTTCTACTTTTACCAAAAGATACTCCACGCCCCTTTTGGGGCATATAACATATTTACAAGGGAACCGTTTTGCACGCTAAAAAATTAACATGAAATTAAAAACAAGTTTGCCGTTAAATCATAGATTTAATTGGTTTGAAGAACAAATTTCTTTAAGTTGAAGAAAATTGACACTTTATCAAAGAAGTTTTCATTCGTTTAAAGTAAAATTTCTTACTTCTATAAGATATCCATAACACTATGTCATGTTGTCTTTAACGTTACGTCACAAAATTGAAGAAAAATTCATTGATTGTAGTGCAACTGTCATTAACTCAAGTACACATTTTACAGATTTTTTCCTTAACATTATAGAAATTCTCATGTCATGGTTTTAAAGACAATATAACCTTAATTTTCAGTCCAGATTTTTGGTAGCTTTAAATTAAGGATTAGTTATCCTTTAAACTAAGAGATAGTTTTTATCTGCGAGAGGACAATTTAGACTCTTTGATCGCAACATTAAGAATAATAGTGAGAGTTACTGTGAAGTTTGGAATTTTTTGGAAACAGTTCTTGTTGAGTAGTGGAAGAGAAAGGTTGTGTACAGTTTCGGCGGCTGTTTGTCGGCAGTGTGTTTCGCATCTAAAAAAAGGTTAGTGGCGACGATATTTCACAGGTAGTCGAAAATAAATTGTCTGGAAACATTGATTGGCTGCTCATACGACGATGAGACAAAAAGTGAGTGTGTGCTTTGTAGTTACGCGCATTGATAACATCAAAATCTGTTTCGGACATTCAGAGTAGTGGAGTTTACGTGCGTTTACGAATTTATTACTTTGGCAAAAACAATGCAAAAAGACCGTAAATATGTGTATGTATTCAAGAAAGAACGAAATAAAGCCGATGTCCGAACAATCGAACGTTGTTTTTCCACTGTCGAAGTATATTGCAAATATATCCGTAAATAACATATAAAATAAACAGTTATATAGTGCATTAAATAGAATATCATTAACTACACTGAAAAAAAATTGTCATAAAATTAAAGAAATGCTTCAAAGACTTCCTTAGTCGTCAAAATAAGTACATTTTGTACTTAAAATAAGGAAGATTTACTTAAAATTAAGTAAATTACTTAATGTTATTGAAATTATCTATATTTTAAGTACAAAATGTACTTATTTTAAAAACTAATGACGTCTTTGGAGCATTTCTTTAATTTTATGAATTTTTTTTTTCAGTGTAAACATGCAAATATGCTAAATCCAATTTTATGAAGAAAACACCATTATTCTGTTTTCCCCCGTTTGTGCAGTGATATTCAAATATTCCAAGGTCACACAAAAATGCAAAACATGTGAAGTTTGTATAAAAACGGATAATAATGATAATTATAATTAATAATTATTGATATTTAAGCAGAACAAATAAAAGATCCTTCGTATTTGCAGAAAGAACATTACATAAAATAGAAACAGTTAAAAAAAATGTTCTTTCTTCTAAAAATTTTTGGAACTGGACTTAGCATATTTGCATTGTTTGCTAACGATATGTCATATTAAATAATTTTGAAGAGATGCAAAAATGTTGATGTGTACAAGTCTTAATTTATGAGTAAGAAATATTTACAAATCGCACCCGTTCCACAAAAGGGTAACAACTCAAAATTTATGTTGTTTCCGTAAATATTAATTTCCAAAAATTAATATTACCCTCCATCATGGATATCATGTGAATGGTTTCCGGTACAAATAAAGTCATATTACCAAATATCATGCCCGATTCGTTAAAATTTGTGGTTTTTGTTGCGTTAAGAAGTAAAATCTAGAGGGACCTTTGTATGGGGGCTATATGAAAACATGGGCCAATGGCTACCGTTATTCGTGCAAAGTTTTCCGGGTATAAATTTTTTAGCCTGATTAGTAGACATTTGTGGTCTCTATGGCGTTAAGAAGTCAAATCGGACAGATGCTATACTCGTATATGGCTGCTATATTAAAATATGCAGCTATAAGAAGTATCTATACCATATTTCAGACACCTAGCTCAAGTATTATAGATTGCAGCGTGATTACAACAGACGGACGGACGGACAAGGCTAAATCGTCTTAGAATTTTAAAACGATTAAGAATATGCATAAATGGTGATCTAAGTAGAGATACTTTTTTCAATAGCCTTTTTTGACAGATCACGTGTGAGTCGTGTCATGCTGTCATGTTATTTTTGTTAAGTATTGTTTGGCATTTCATCATTGAAAGACTTACGCCTGAACAACGTTTACAACGTTTTGACAACTAGTTGACAGATTAATTAGTGTAATGTTATAACGGGTGATCCAAGTAGAGATACTTTTTTCGATAGCTTTTTTTGACAGATCACGTGTGAGTCGTGTCATCCTGTCATGTTATTTTTGTTAAGTATTGTTTGCCATTTCATCATGGAAAGACTTAGGCCTGAACAACGTTTACGCGTGTCATTCGACAGTTACCAGTCCAAATGCTCGAACGAGTCATCGAAAATTGGACTCAACGACCATCTGAGACGTAGCCGCGGCCAACATTTGATAGACATAATCTTCAAAAAATAAACGTTTATAAACTTTTTTTTGCATTTCTTTAGTTTTTTTCTGAATAGAGAAACTTTCAAGAGTATTGTGTGAATATTTGAGGTGAATCGGAGCAAATCTAACGAAGATACAGCAGTCTAAGCAACCGCGCCTCATAAATGACTCAGTAAATCAGAAAAACTTTAAAGAGTTTTTCCCACAACCCATGTTTTCAAAGACGGTGCCCCTCATAACTCAAAAACTACTGAACCGATCCTTTTGAAATTTTTAACACTATTTCTTCACTATACAATTTAACACTGTACTTTTTTTGAATTTATTATTCTTTTTTATTAAACAATAACCAGTTAGTCTATTTTTTCTGGCAAAAATCGCATTTTTCACTTCAAAGTGTTGCCAAAAACTGTAAAATTTAAATTTCGAAAAAAAACTCGACAGCATTACGCCCCATTAAGTGAAATATAAAGTATACATTTTTAAATTTCAGCCAGATATATTGAAAAATGTGTTCTCTAGAGTGTCAAGAAGTGACATCGGTGGGGACATGGGCGCTATATCAAGACATAGACCGATATGCCCCATTTTCAATAGGGATCGTCTATAGTCTAAGAAATGTTACGTGGGGACTCCAAAACGGCTGGACCGATTTTGATGCAATTTTCAGGGAATCTTCAGATAACTCTAGCGGGTGACATAGGCTATATAAATTCTTGATTCAGTGGGCGTGGCCTCGCCCATATAAGCCAACTTGCAGTTATTATTTTTTTCGTGATTCCCACTGTCCGCACCTACTGGTAGTCTGTGTGATTGGTCCAAAAATGGGCGGGATCGGAAATCTGGGTTAACGAAGTGGACCGGGTCGGCTAGTAATAACGGGTGATCCAAGTAGAGATACTTTTTACAATAGCCTTTTTTTTGACAGATCACGTGTGAGTCGTGTCATGCTGTCATATTATTTTTGTTAAGTATGTTTGGCATTTCATCATGGAAAGGCTTACGCCTGAACAACGTTTACAAATCGTTCAACTTTGTTACGAAAATTCACGTTCTGTGAGGAATGTGTTTCGTGCACTTCGCTCAACTTATGGTCAACATAATCGGCCTACTGAGCGTACTATTCGCACCACCATCAACCATCTTGAGACCCAGCATTCATTATTGGATAATATTCGACCGAATAGACCACGTCCAGAACGCAGTGAAGAAAATGTAGCGGCCGTAGCTGAGAGTGTACACGAAGACCGTGGAGAGTCGATTCGGCGCGCCGTTCGCAGCAACTCGGACTGACGTATGGAACGACTTGGCGCATTTTACGTCGAGATCTTAAATTGAAAGCATACAAAATACAGCCTGTGCAAGAACTGAAGGCGCCCAACCTTCCCAATGTTTTCCGATGTTTCGAGCCAAATTTTGTTCAGCGATGAGGCCCATTTCTGGCTCAATGGGTATGTAAACAAGCAAAATTGCCGCAATTGGGACGAAGAGCAACCTGAAGAGATTCAAGAGCTGCCACTTCATCCAGAAAAAAAAACGGTTTGGTGTGGTTTGTAGGCCGGTCCATATTTCTTCAAAAATGATGCCGATGAGAACGTAACCGTCAATGGCTACCGTTATCGTGCCATGATAACCGACTATTTGATGCCTGAAATTGAAGCTCGTGATCTCGGCAACATTTGGTTTCAACAAGACCAATCAATGGATTTATTGAGAGAACACTTCGGTGAGCAGATAATTTCACGTTTTGGTCCGGTCGATTAGCCACCAAGATCGTGTGATATCACACCGTTAGACTTTTTCCTGTGGGAGTATGTAAAGTCTAATGTTTATGCGGACAAACCCGCTTCGATTCAGGCCTTGGATCAAAACATCACGCGTGTCATTCGCCAGTTTCCAGTCGAAATGCTCGAACGACTCATCGAAAATTGGACTCAACGGATGGACCATCTGAGACGTAGCCGCGGCCAACATTTGATAGACATAATCTTCAAAAAATAAATTCCAAATAATGTTCTTTCAAATGATAATAAACACTCCCCATTCAATTTGAATTTTCTGTGTTTTTTTCCTTAAAAAAAGTAGCGAACCTCGAAATGGATCACGCTTTATATGTATCTTAATTTTTGTAACTCTTTTGAAAAAATCGACACATTATATTTTTGTTTTTGTTTTATTCTGGTATTTAAATCGTTATTGATTTGTAACTAGGATATTCTGCTGCATAAGAACATCTTTGTCTCTAAAATATTAAAGAATTCAAACTTTTTTACAAAAAGGTACGGCACATACAAATACTTGACAGCTCAGCTCCTTGTATTGCGATTTCGTGGTTGCTACACCACTCATTCAGCAAGGTTCATCTTTAAAACAGCAGCTCTAAGAGGCCTAGCTTCTCTTAAACGAAAGCGCAGCGCCTACGAGAGAACGATTCGTTTAAGGAAAATTTTTGCAAAATATCATTTATTTATCCATTAGAATAAATATTCCCTCTAATACAGGGTTTAACTATAAGAGCGCTACAAAAGTTTTTTTTAAATAAAACAAAAACGGCTTTGGATATCAATGAAATTCTTTATTCCTGTGAAAGTACGTTCGATGCCATTATGTATGGAACTCGATTTCTTTTGCATGGCCACCACGGGCACGCTTGCAGAAGTCCAGACGCTGAACCCAATTTTCGACGATTTTCAAGCATAAATCGGCCGATACTGCCGCAATTTCACGTTCGATATTCGTACGAAGTTCATCAATCGTCGCTGGCTTGTTGGCATAGACCATAGACTTGACGTAGCCCCACAGGAAATAGTCCAACGGCGTCAAATCGCACGACCGAGGCGGCCAATCGACTGGACCATTTCGTGAGATAACACGTTCTCCAAACTTGGTTTCCAATAAATTGATTGTGGCATTCGCTGTGTGGCGCCGTCCTGTTGGAACCGCATGTCCTCCAAGTCCATATCATCCAATTGGGGCCAAAAATATTCGGTTATCATTGAACGGTAGCGATTCCCATTCACAGTAACGTGCCGGTCTTGATCATCACGGAAGAAGTACGGCCCGATGACGCCGCCGGCCCATAAACCGCACCAAACCGTAATTTTTTCGGGATGCAATGATGACTCATGGAGTACGTGTGGATTGCTGTCTGACCAATAACGCATATTTTGTTTATTGACGAAGCCATTCAGCCAGAAATGAGCCTCACCATAAATTGGACGTAGCGCTCTTAACGTTGAGGCCACTGACTCCGAATTTCGGTAGTAAATTTTAATAATTTCGACTCGTTGTTGGCTCGTATATCTTTCCATCATGAAATGGCAAACCTTACTGAAGAGAAATGTCAAAAGAGCGGCAAAAAATATGGCGTCGTTTGCTGTCCCTGTCGATCTACTTTTGGAGCGTCCCTGTTGAAAAACCCGTTATGAAGAAAACTAGACTAAGCACAATGGCTACGGATATCGTCAGGTATGTTCTCATATGCTGTGCAGCATACAATATGCTGTGCAGCATACAGTATGCTGCATACTGAATAAACTGTTTATCGAAATCAAATGTTTTATAAAATTAAAATTAAACAAAGAAGCAAATAATAAAAATTATCATGAACGTGTTAACAGATAATTAAATAAAAAATAGTTTACACTTGTAGAAAGTACAGCACGCGTTTGGTTTAATTACTTTAATCTAAAGTATTTTTATGTATTTAATGTAAGCACAAGACGTAATAGATTTAAAAATGTGAAGTCTTTAATCGAAGTATAAGGCGTAATTATTTCAAAGACGTTTCATGTCCTGATTTAAAGATTATTAGTGTTGGGATGTATTAAGGTTGAGAAATACTGTCTGCAATGTTTTGGAGATATGGGACTTTGAAGTCAGTTCTCAATTATTTCATATTGAGCTGCTCTCATATTGTGCCAATTATTGACAGGGTATTTTGTCCAAGGTGCCGATGAGGTTGCTTGGTAGCTTCCGAAACGATATCGTCCACCAACCAGTGACCACCCTTAATACATTTCACACATTTCTTATTCTTCTTTTTTAAAGAAGGTTTGTTTTTTCTGTTTAACAGAAAACAAAAACAACGATCTCGAACTCAATAGTCAAAAACAAAACTATGATTATTAATGACTTTAATTGTCGTACAAGATATACTTGTTTTAGTAGTCTTTGTCTTTGGAGCCAAACAGAAGAAAAAATCTTAAAAGTTAAGAAAATTTCAATCATTATCAGTACACTTTTTTTCAGTGCAAATACCTAAAATTGTGTGCAGTATAATGCTTTTATAGTATCCCGCCTTATACTTAAGAGAATATGGTCCAAATACTAAAGGTATATTCCACGAAAATTTGAATTGTAGAAAAAAAAATTAATTTAGAATAAAATATTTTTTCTTTTGCTTTCATAAATAGTCTGCCTTAATATACAAAAAAAGTTTTTAGGTCTCGGACAAAAAAACATTTTTTTTCTTGCATAGTGTTACTTGAACAGATTGGACGTCTCTTTTCGAAATTATAGTCAAAACAAAAATGATATCATCAAAGAAAATTTTAATTAAAAAAAATGTTTTAATATATTTTGTTTTAGTTCGGAACGAAAAACCCCTCCCAAATTGTTATTCACATCTCTTGAACAAAATGATTTTTAGTGTAATTTAAGAAAGGTAAAGAAATATTAAAGTCCTTTTTTCTCTCTTTTCTTTTTTTTAGTTCGGAACGAAAAACCTCATCAATAATTGTTATTAACATCTCTTGAACAACATGATTGTTGCTTAGTGTAATTTAAGAAAAATAAAATAATATTACATTGTTTTTTTCTCTCTTGTTTTGAGAAACCTTGCTTTATTTTTTGAAAATCATAATTTATGTACTATTTTTTTCGTTTATCTAATTACAAACCACAGCATTCTTAATATTCGTAATGTCTATGTTTCACAGTCCAAACGGAATGAGTGGAGAGGGTTGCCATTTCCTTAAAACGTTCGTGTGCGTAACACAATCAAGGGTCGAAGATCCTAGTATTCGGCGCTGCTTTGTTGGGAGGAGGTTTGGTGGACACCGTGGTAGGAGTTTTGCTTGTGGGCAGGAGTTTTCTGGCCATAGGGACTGCGTTCGTTGACCTCCAACATATAATCACCGGAGAGATCGCGGGCGGTGGCGATACCCATGTAGGTGCGTTTGCCGAATCCATTGTTGTTTTTGTACTGCTTTAAGCAACTGGCCTTAATGGCGGGGAAGTTGCGTTCATTGCCGGGGAGCAGAGATTCGGCATAATACTTGGTGGCACGCATACAGGCCTCAATGACATTGCGGGCTCCAGGAACACCGGCCGAAGGACCATTGGGGAAGAAGTCAACATCACCAACACGGCGGGTGGTACCCATACCCAAGGCGGAGGTGTGGATGGCATCAACGAAATCGGCAGCACCACGAGCCAAACCGGTCAAAACTTTGGGGTTCTTGGCCATTTGACTGGCAGGGTCCAAGGCAGTGATGCGGCGCAATTTGTGGCTAGTAATACCAGCGAATACCTTGCCAGCGACACCGGCAACATTAGCACCAACACCCTGACCAATCACACTGATAATGTCCAAAGGTACATCGCATTCGTTGGTGAGTTCAACCAAAGACTTGCCGAGCATTTTACCGGTCTGATCCACATTCAAGGAGGCATAACGTTCAACGTTGGTAATGGTGTTGCCCAAATCGATGACCACCAAATAGCCGCCTACAGGTTTTTGATTCTCCCAGTTGGACGATTGTTCAGACGAGCCCCAGGACTCTTGTTGCTGACCATGTTGTTGACGCTGAGGACCTTGAGGTTTCTGGCTGATGCGTTGAATGTATGACTGGATGAATTGGGTGTTGGCTTTCTTGACCGATTCCAAGGTCTGAGGCAAGCCGGTGATGAAGATGGCAACATCTTGTTGGCCAAAGTGGGGGATATCCTTGGCAACCTGAACATAGGTGTTCAAATTGGCGACTTGCTTCTGACCATTGCTGCTGAAGATGTAGACGGGAATGTTGCTGGGGCTGGGCACGAAGCTGGGCGAGACGGCGTGATTGATTTGAGACAAATGATCTGGAGTTTAGGGGGGAATAAATAATTAGAAAATGTTGAATTGCCACATCCTTGGAGAGGCTTAGAACTTACAGAGTTTGCGCATCAATTTGGCTCCTTTCTCCAAAGGCATATTCTCCAATTGCTCGAAAGTGACCTCATCCAGTGATGGTGTTGCCTCCAATTCGCTGGCCTTCAACCATTGCGATGGCTTCAAACTAAGACTGTTCTGTTGGGTTGGCGAGGCCACGGCCACACCCGCCACTAGGGCCACCACAACGCACAATACTCCCAATGGATTCATCTTAGTTGGTTGTTACCGGTTTCAGTGATTGGCTGGACGACTTGGACCCTTGACGTATGTTCAAAACGTTGAACTGTGCCTTTCCCCAGCGAGGCGAGGGCTTTTTATGCCGTTTCATAGTCGAAAACCGAAATCATCAGTATTTTCCGTTCAGACAGTAATAGCAATTTTTGCTGATGCTGACTTTGTAGAAATTCTGTGTTAATTATTTTTTATGTATTTTCTTTTTTCAGTTTTTCACTTTGTTGGGAATATCAATTTTGCAATATAGGAAAAAAAATATAGGAAAAACAATGTAATCGATGTTGGCGATAACACATACATACATAAGTGGGTCAATTTAAAGTCACTTGCATTTGTTTGTATGGTTTACCTTTGAATGAAATTTTTTAATTGGTAAAGAGATTTCATCCCAAAAAAATTATTTGAAGGGATAATTAAAAAACTGTAGTAGAGAAAGAGCTGAAAAAATTGTTTAATTGGAATATTTTTTTAATAGAATATAATTTTTAGAATAATAATTTAATTATTATTTGAAAGGAAAAAATAAAAAAAAATAGATTAACGAAAGAGTTGGGACGATGGCAGATGGTTGTTAAATAGAAGTATTTTTAAAAGGTTTTTCAACAGGGACGCTACAAAAGTAGACCGACAGGGACAGCAAACGACGCCATATTTTTTGCCGCTCTTTTGACATTTCTCTTCAGTAAGGTTTGCCATTTCATGATGGAAAGATATACGAGCCAACAACGAGTCGAAATTATTAAAATTTACTACCGAAATTCGGAGTCAGTGGCCTCAACGTTAAGAGCGCTACGTCCAATTTATGGTGAGGCTCATTTCTGGCTGAATGGCTTCGTCAATAAACAAAATATGCGTTATTGGTCAGACAGCAATCCACACGTACTCCATGAGTCATCATTGCATCCCGAAAAAATTACGGTTTGGTGCGGTTTATGGGCCGGCGGCGTCATTGGGCCGTACTTCTTCCGTGATGATCAAGACCGGCACGTTTCTGTGAATGGGAATCGCTACCGTTCAATGATAACCGAATATTTTTGGCCCCAATTGGATGATATGGACTTGGAGGACATGTGGTTCCAACAGGACGGCGCCACAACCCACACAGCGAATGCCACAATCAATTTATTGGAAACCAAGTTTGGAGAACGTGTTATCTCACGAAATGGTCCAGTCTATTGTCCGCCTCGGTCGTGCGATTTGACGCCGTTAGACTATTTCCTGTGGGGCTACATCAAGTCTATGGTCTATGCCAACAAGCTAGCGAAGATTGATGAACTTCGTACGAATATCGACCGATTTATGCTTGAAAACCGTCGAAAATTGGGTTCAGCGTCTGGACTTCTGCAAGCGTGCCCGTGGTGGCCATGCAAAAGAAATCGAGTTCCGTAAATAATGGCATCGAACGTACTTTCACAGGAATAAAGAATTTCATTGATATCCAAAACCGTTTTTGTTTTATTTAAAAAAACTTTTGTAGCGCTCTTATTGACGGACCCTATATATGGAATAAATTATCTATAATTATTAAACAACTTAGACCACATTCCAACGAATAATAAAGAAAATTTTAAATGAAATACAATATTCAAATATGTGAAGAAGATAATTGTGTGAGTGATTCCTTACACAAATTACCAATTTTGCCCGATTAATTGAAATTTGTAGTTTTTATGGCGTTAACAAGTCAAATCGGAAGAAAAGGTCTAAACGAAAAATGGTCCGATATTCCCATTTTCCTTTCGAAATTATCCGCAGATAGAAAAAGTATTTATACAAATTTTCAGTCATATACCTTATGTATTGCACCTGTGATTACAAGAGACGGGCACAATAATTAAGAATGAGTATGGGGGATGTCATGTCGAGTGAGTGAATTTATAAAACCGATGTCTTGTGATCGGGATGAAACTTGCACCAAGTTTAGTCCAGTTGCATAGTAGTTATGAGACAACTTTTCTACGAGATCGTTTAAGAACCGTAAGAGTTCGAGGGTGTTGAATTTTGACATTTTGGTCAAACAGTCCTTTTTTCCCATCCATATAACTAATTACTAGACCTCGGATTATATGCAATTGCATATTTTTTTGAGACTGATAGAAAAATTCTGATTGGACCATATTTGTAATTTTTTTTGCATATTTGCATTTTTGTGATATGCAAAATATATGCAAAATATGCAAAGATATGCAAAATCAGAAATTTGGCATATTTTTTGCATATATGAATCAAAAATGCGAAATTTTAGAAGGATATGTCAACACTATTTAAACATGTAAGAAAGTTCAGTCTGGTAAACCGATTAATGAACCCCTCACCTTGAGCCTTAAAAAAATATTAGTAATTTTTTTTTTGTTTTATTTAAATTATTATCAATTTAAATTGAATGGAATAGCTTTACAGTATTAAAGGTATTAAAGTAAAAAGCTGTTTACTTTTGGTACAAAATGGTCCACTTGTGTGGGAGGTACCAAAAGGGGCGTCTCAATAACGGTCACTTTTCTCTGGACTCTAGGTACTATAAAAGCATTGCCCTGTACAAAATTTCAAGTATTTATATGCACTGGTATTAAAGTTATAAGCTGTTAACTTTTGTTGTAAAATGGGGCGGCCGGAAGTTGGACCCCAAGAAAATGCACCCCAAATTAAAAATGAAAGTGCGCCCCAAATTAGGGGCCTATTTTCGTTTATTATTATTTATGAATTTAGGTTTGGAATAAATTTTGCACGTGTATACTACAAGACAATGCGGAATTATGACCAAATTCAAAGCAGTTTAGATTTTATAGAGTGCGTAATTGGTCATCTTAACATTTTGCAAATTAGGTATTTTGAAGTCGATATAACTTTTTAACGGAATATCAGATTTGAATGATATACAGTCTATACTAGTTAATAAAATATTGCACCCTTTATACTATAAACGGTCTGTAAATCATGGAGGCGGCAATGTCATGGTCTGCGTATGCTTTCCGGTAACGTGGATGGACCCCTCTATACAATAAATGGAATAATGAGCAGGTTTATGTACTGCGAAATCTTGGAGAATTCCATGCTTCCCTATGCTGAGTGGAATGTTGTTCTATTACGGCAATTTCAACACGACAACCATCCGAATATAACCGCGAAATGATTCAATGATTGAATTAGAAAGGAAGGGGTTGACGTTATGGAGTGGCCAGCTCAACCGAAGACTTGAATCCCATTGAAAATTATTGGGAAATTCTCAACAAAGAGATAAATCGAGAAAGCGTAGGTGGAGATAAAAATAAGCTATTTCAGGCTATGCAGATGCTTGGAACTACATAGATACAGAGATAACAAGAAATCTGCATGAAATCCATGCAAAATAAAAGCAACGCCGTTCTTGATAATAAATGGTTTTCCACAAAATCTTAGTAGAAATGCATTGCCCAATATGTTTTGTCGTGCGAATTTTTTGACCTTTTTGTTTTTGTGCAATAAATTTTTACTTTCAAATAATTTAAGCAGCATTTTTGGAATATATCATTGATAGTTTTCAGATTTTGGCGATTGAACAGAAGTATGAAGTTAGTCCAAGATGTCCGATACTGTAAGTGCCATATGAAAGATTTTAGCATCCTCTGTAAGAATTATAAATTAAGTAACGAATTTTTGTGTATTAAGGACATCAAAAGGACGGAAATGTCCTGGATTATCCTGAAAAGTGCTAACGATAACCATGGAAAGGAGTGACCGAATGAGTTCGAATTTCGTACGTGGTAATATTTTATTCAAACCCAGTTTATGTTTCTTGGACAACCATATTAGCCTACTCTTTGTGGTTTTTATGTAAATTACGTGGAAAAAGCTGTAAGAAATGACATCTTCTATTTTTAATTTCTTATTAACTTCAAACAAATCATTACAGAGGAAAAAATCTATTTTCTGAACTTTGACCTCGCCCTCTTTCTCCAATTTTCATTGATTTTTTTTTAATATTGTGGGTCATTGCCACGCTTACAGGACCATATCCTTTTCATGAAATTTTCCATAACCAAATCGCAAAGTGGCTGCCCTATGTCCTCGATAGCCGAACCGACGAATTCTATCTTTGAGGTCTTGAATCGACGCTGGGCTGTTGGCGTAGACCTTATCTTTCACGTGGCCCCAATGGAAGAAGTCGCGAGGTGTTAAATCACAAGATCTCGGTGGCCAATTATGATCACCTCTGCGAGAGATAACACGGTCCGGAAACTTTTCCCGTAACAGAGCAATGGTTTCGTTGCTTGTGTGGCACGTAGCGCCGTCTTGTTGAAAGTAAACGTTGTCCAGATCAATACCATCCAACTCCAACCATAAAAAATCATTAATCATCTCTCGATAGCGCAATCCATTCACCATAACTGTTGATCCAACCTCATTTTCGAAAAAGTAAGGTCCAATGACCCCGCCGGACCATAAACCGCACCAAACAGTCACACGTTGAGGACGGAGAGGCAATAACAAGAACAATAACCCAAGAGTTATTGTTCTTGTTATTGCCTCTCCGAGCCCCAGATGCGACAATTTTGTTTGTTGACGTATTCACCGAGGTGGGCCTCATCAGTCAAGATGATTTTCGAATTTTAATAATTTCAATGCGTTGTTGAATCGCGTATCGTTCCATTTTTAGTAATGGCGTAGTTTCTACTTGTCAAATGTCAAAGAATAAAAGCTTCAAAAGTGACAGCTACCGAAATACAGGGTGATTCAAAATAACACCTCTTGTTGGAAAACACAGTAGCTAAATTTGTAAAAAAATTTTGTAGATAACCTAAACCTATAAAACCTAAACCACTATGAAATTGGTCAAACGATAAAAGGTTTTATTTCCGCATTGTCTTTTAATATACGCGTGAAAAATTGCATCCAAATCTACATATGTAAATATTCAGAGTGGGTCGATTTCATTTGGAATTACCCAATACTTTTCATATATTTAGGCAATTTTTTTGGATTTAAATATTCAGAGTGGGTCGGATTCATTTGGAATTACCCCATACTTTTCATATATTTAGGCAATTTTTTGGGATGATTTTTGAAATCACCCATTTTTCATTTTTGTGACACTAATGTTTAAATAGTATTGTTATATCCTTCTGATATTTTGCATTTTTGATTTATATATCGCCAGAAAATTTTGCATATTTTTATTGCATATTTTTGATATGCACTCAAATTATTTAAATTTGAGTGATGAAACGTCTAAAGACTAATTTTGCTTCAAATCGGATGAAAATTTAAAGATATGCAAATATCCGAGGTCTTCTAATTACCTATTGTATTTAGAAAATTTTGCCCAATTGTTTGGATAGTCTTAAATAATTTTTGAAATATGTATAAAAAATCGCAAAAATATTTTTTTGTGAATTTTTATTGCAAAATTATAACTTGTTTTGACATTTTTTATTTTTTTTTACGAGCTCTATGGTCCATTAGTGGGAGGGACTTGTTTATCTATCAAAATAAAGATAAACCTTTAAACAAATTTGGTTCAACCATATATTTTAGCATAACTGGAGAACCATTTATCGCAATTGGTTCGCGAAAGCTTTAAATAAACCTAAATTGCTACGAGCCAAAAGTGTAACACATCGAAGGAGTGACCTAAGCCCCTAAGTATGTTCGGCGGATATCCGTTTTGGGTCATTTTAAGTCGAATGAGCAATGTCCGTCCGTCTGTCGGTCTGTCTGCTGGCTGGTGCGCACGATTACTCTCGAAAGGAGCAACCTATTGACTTCAAATTTGGTATGTGGTAATATTTTCTTCTATCTCCGGCTAAGTTCGAAGATGGACCATATTGGCCCACTCCTTCTAGTACCTCCCCCACAAAGGGTTAACATTTAGTGAAATATTGATTATTTAATAACTTCTATACTACTTATTTGAATCCTCTGAAATTCTACACCTAGTATTAGTTTATTAGTTACTATTACCTCGTTAAAAATGGGCGAAGTGTCCGCGCCCCTTTTGGCACCTCCCATACATATGGACAATCTTGAACCAAAAGTTAATAGCTTATAACCTCATTACCAGTGCATACAAAGACTTGAGATTTTGTACAGTGTAATGGTTTAATAGTACCTAAAATACAGTGAACAATGTCCATTATTGACACTCTCCTTTTAGTACCTCCCACACTAATGGACCACTTTGTACCAAAAGTTACCAGCTTATAACTTTAATACCAGTGCATAGAAATACTTGAAATTTTGTACAGTGTAATGCTTTTAAAGTACCTGGAGTCCAGAGAAAAATTTGCGTTATTGGCCCGCCCCTTTTGGTACCTCTTACGCAAATGGACCTTTTTGTACAAAAACTTAACTGCTTTTAACTGTAATAATCGTACGAGTGCACACAAATACGTGAAATTTCGTACAGTGCAATGCTTTTATAGTACCTAGAGTCTAGGGAAAAGTGGCCGTAATTGGCATGCCCCTTTTGGTACCTCCCACACAAATGGACCATTTTACACCAAAAGTTAAGAGCTTATAGCTTTAATATCAGTGCATATAAATACTTGAAATTGTGTACAGTGTATTTTTTTTATAGTACCTAGAGACCAGATAAAAGTGACCGTTAGTGGGACGCCCCTTTTGGTACCTCTCACACAAATTGACCATTTTGTACCAAAAGTAAACAGCTTTTTACCTTAATACCAGTACATACTTTAGAGCTATTACATTCAATTTAAATTGATAATAATTTAAATAAACAAAAAATAAATTAATTTACAAATATTTTTTTGAGACTCATGGTGAGGGGATTCATTAGTCGGTTTACCCGACAGAACTTTCTTACTTGTTTTTTTTTTATTTTCGTAAATTAAATTACTTATATAATCAGTTTAAATTGCATTTAATAATTTTAAGGTGTGGGAGGAGCCAAAAGGAGCATGTCAACGACGCCACGTTTTCACTGAACTGTAGGTACTATAAAAGCATTACTGTGTACACAATATTAAATATACTCGTATGTATGTATGTACTAGTATTAAAGGTAAGATATTAGCTTTTGGTGCTAAATGGTCCATTTTTGTGTGGGAGTTACCAAAAGGGGCGTGCCAATAACGCCCACATTTCTCTGAATTGTAGGTACTATAAAAATGTTATACTGTACAAAATTTCAAGTATTTGTATGCATTATTATTAAAATTTTGAACTGTTAACTTTTGGTACAAAATGGTACCTTTGTGTGGGACGTAGCAAAAGGGGCATGACAATAACTTGAATTTTTAACAAGACTGTAGATACTATACAACCATTACACTGTCCAAAATTGCATGTATTTGTATGCTCTGGTATTAAAGTATAAAGTTTATAAATTCAAATTAGATTCTCTAAATTTGATTACTAATAATAACTTATTTTTGTCATTACTTAGTTAGTCGTTATTTATTTATCAAAAGTAATGCTGGTGATAATGAGATATCATTACCTGTTAATGCATGTGGTAACGACATTTACTTACAAAGATTTTGATGGGTTATATTTTTGTACTTGATTATTAAGCGATTTGTCTATGAATCGCGAGGTAGGCCAGTGGTTGTGATGCTAAACTACGAAACCATGAGGTCGCGAGTTCAATCCAAACTCCCGGCAAATGATAACTACACTCTCCCAATTATACGCTCTACCCAATGTTACACTCTTCCCAATTTTACGCTCTTCTACTTTCTCACCACATTCCACCACTGATGGCGGTGAACAAGCAATAGCAACTCGGAAATTTCCACGACCACACAAACACACACACACTCATAAAATTATTTCTTTTGTCCACGCTTACTTTTGAATAATTGTAAGCGTGGGGGTAAGTGGTTATTTTCCAGCTGTTTGTATGCTTGAGTGGAAGCACTTTCCTCCAATGACATGCACATGTAAAAATAGTTCGAAGGGAGGCCAAAGTAGCTTACCTGTCAGGTTATTTGGTAATGGGAAATTTTGCTGGGTAGTTATATGGATAGGAAAACAGGGCCTTTGTACCTAAATGCCAAAATTCAACAACCTCCACCTCAGACAGTCCTTAACCTATCTCGATTAAATTTTGTGCCATAACTACTATCCAATAGGACTAAAAATTGATTCGCTTGGCATTAAATTCCCCATATTTTAGTTATTTTTTTTAGTAATTTGTAGGTTCTGACATCAGAAATCGAGGTTAATTCTAAAATCATCATTTCACCGATTGGGCTAATGTTTATGCTCTCACCTTACAAGGAGGAGTGTACATACCATTTGCCACGGGCCAAAAGTGTAACACATCCAAGGAGTGACCTTAGGCCCTAAGTATGTTCGGCGCAAATCCGTTTTAGGGCATTTTATGTCATTTGAGCAATATCCGTCCGTCTGTCTGTAAAGGAGAAACCGATTGACTTCAAACTAGGTTTATCTATATATATATAAAAACCAGTAAGTAAAGGCTAAAGTCGGGGGGTGCCGACTATATAATACCCTACACCACTCTCGTAATATTGAATAACTCTGATATATAAATTTTGTAATTCATGTATACATTGTTTACATAAATTTACTTTTGGGACATTTTATACTTAAATAATACCCTGTACCACAGTGTGGTGTAGGGTATAAAAACGATGGGATCTAAAGAGCCAAATCGGATGAAACATATATATGGGAGCTATAGCTAAATCTTTACCGATTTTCTTCAAATTCCGCAATGTTGGTTCATGAATCAAGAAACTCTACCATTCTAAATTTCAAAACGATTGGATGTAAAATACAGCTTTTATAGGACTAAAGGGCCAAATCGGACGAAACATATATATGGGAGCTATAGCTAAATTTTAACCGATTTTCTTCAAATTCGGCAGCGTTGGTTCATGGATCAAGAAACTCTACCATTCTAAATTTCAAAATGATTGGATTTCAAATACAGCTTCTACAGGACTAAAGGGCAAAATCGGACGAAACATGTATATGGGAGCTATAGCTAAATCTTAACCGATTTTCTTCAAATTCGGTAGTGTTGATTCATGGATCAATAAACTCTACCATTCTAAATTTCAAAACGATTGGATGTAAAATACAGCTTCTATAGAACTAAAGGGCCAAATCGGACGAAACATATATATGGTAGCTATAGCTAAATCTTAACCGATTTTCTTCAAATTCGGTAGTGTTGGTTCATGGATCAAGAAACTCTACCATTCTAAATTTCAAAATGATTGGATGTAAAATACAGCTTCTTCATGACTAAAGAGCAAAATCGGACGAAACATATATATGGGAGCTATAGCTAAATCTTAACCGATTTTCTTCAAATTCGGCAATGTTGGTTCATGGATCACGAAACTCTACCATTCTAAATTTCAAAACGATTGGATGTAAAATACAGCTTTTATAGGACTAAATGGCCAAATCGGACGAAACATATATATGGGAGCTACAGATAAATCTTAACCGATTTTCTTAAAATTCGGTAGTGTTGGTTCATGGATCAAGACACTCTACCATTCTAAATTTCAAAATGATTGGATGTAAAATACAGCTTCTACAGGACTAAAGAACAAAATTGGACGAAACATATATATGGGAGCTATAGCTAAATCTTAACCGATTTTCTTCAAATTCGGCAATGTTGGTTCATGGATCAAGAAACTCTACCATTCTAAATTTCAAAACGATCGGATGTAAAATACAGCTTCTATAGGACTAAAGGGCCAAATCGGACGAAACATATATATGGGAGCTATATCTAAATCTGAACCGATTTTCTTCAAATTCGGCAATGTTGGTTCATAGATCAAGAAACTCTACCATTCTAAATTTCAAAACGATCGGATGTAAAATACAGCTTCTATAGGACTAAAGGTCCAAATCGGACGAAACATATATATGGGAGCTATATCTAAATCTAAACCGATTTTCTTCAAATTCGGCAATGTTGGTTCGTGGATCAAGAAACTCTACCATTCTAAATTTCAAAACGATTGGATGTAAAATACACCTTCTATAGGACTAAAGGGCCAAATCGGACGAAAGATATATATGGGAGCTATATCTAAATCTGAACCGATTTCAACCAAATTCAATAGCGATCTTAACAGCCGCGAAATACTCTAAACTGCAAAATTTCAGAACGATCGGAGTGAAATTGCGACCTGTAGTCGACGAACAACTTTACATGGACAGACGGACGGACGGACAGACATCGTTAAATCGACTCAGCTAGTGATTCTGAGTCGATCGGTATACTTTAAGGTGGGTCTAGCTGTGTTATTTTCAGGTGTTACAAACATCTGCCATGAAACAAACTTATAATACCCTGTACCACAGTGTGGTGTAGGGTATAATGAAATGGTGTTCGTTGGTACGCGATGGACTCGAAAACGGCTGAACAGATTTTGCTGAATTTTTGCATGAGAATATCTTTTGGTGTGTGGAAGGTTCGTAGCTTTATTCAGTTTTGATTGGACAATGGGGCGTGGCACCGCCCATGCAAATTAAAATTTAAAAGTGGAATATCTTGGGTACTATTGGTTTAAAATACTTGATATTCGATATGTGTGACCTTGGTACCAGTACACACAATGGAGCCAAAAACCGGTGTGATAGTGACACCGCCCATACAACCAAAAATTCAAATATGAAATATTTTGAATACTATTGGAGCAAAATTATCGAAATTGGGCACGTGTCATGTAGCTGAAAACTGGGGTGATAGTGACAGTGGGGGTGGCACCCTCCACACAACCTAAAATTCAAATATGAAATATTACGAGTACTATTGCAGTAAAATTTTCGAAATTTAGTATGTGTGACCTTGGTAGCAGTACGCGTCACAGGACTAAAAACGTGGAAACAGTGAAAGTGGGCGATATTTAGTAGATATTTGTGCCTTGGTAGCAGTACGCATTTTGGAGCCAAAAACAGGTGTGATTGTGACAGTAGGCGTGGTACCACCCACACTACCAGAAATTCAGAAGTGCAATATTTTGATTGCTATTGGATAAAAATTCTCGAAATTTGGTATGTGCAACCAGATCGAGTGCTGGAGCAAGAAACTGGCGTGATAGTAACAGTGGGCGTGGCACCGCCCACTATTGCAGCTAGCCTGTAGTGTCAATGGACAGAGTACTCAAAAAGAAATATAGAGAGGCGTTACACTCATCGTCTAGAAGTTTATAGTGGATGCTATTGATAGCACTCTACGGAATCTGATTAAAAAGCTGATCAGTGGAAGTATCTGTGCATACGACACGCTTGCTGAAAACGAAATAACTGGAGTCCATTATTTCTAGATTGTCGCTTGACCAAGTGGGTTTAGTATTCAAGTGACTTCAAAGTTAGCACGTGACACAACAAAATTGGGAGATATCGGATTAGAGGGCGTGAATACGGCTGCATAGAAACGCTTGCAATTTACAGTCTAATGGTTTTGTAGTAACTACAGTCCAGTGAAAAAAGGGAGTTAGTGCCATGCCCCTTTTGGTACCTCCCACACAAATTGTATCATTTTGTACGACAAGTTAACAGCTTATAACTTTAATACCAGTGCATACATTAAAGTTATTAAATGCAATTTAAATTGATAATAATTTAATTAAAACAAAAACATAAATACATTTACGAATATTTTTTGGGACTGAAGGTTGAGAAAATTCGTAAGTCGGTTTACCTACTGAAATTTTTATTATTATTGTAGGTAGGATGCGATCCATGTTGAAGGGTGTGTAATATTCGTCCTGATCCACCTTAACACAGTTTTTATTTGCTTTGATTCAAACTGATACCCCCTTCGAAATAATCCACAACACTCTGTTCATATTCTTTTTTTAAGAAATGCAAATTATTTTTTTATTTATATTTAAAATATAGGGTGCGTCAATATATTCACTGAATTAGCAGGCAATTAAATCGATAAATTCCATATTGAAATACTTAGCTACAAAAGGTAATAAGAAAATACTTAAGACTAAAGAACAATATGTTTGTCAGATTCAGAATTTCAGATCACTCTTCCAGGTATCTCAATGTTAAAGCGTTGGTTGTTGTTGTTTTTGCTGTTGTCCGTTTTGTCTTTCCGTTCAATCCGCAGGCAATCTCTCCGGTCCTCTCTATTCAAAGTTGCTTTGAGATTTCTTCCAGGATTTGTGAACGCCATGATAGGAGTTTTGTTTCTGGGCAGGAGCTCTCTTGCCGAAGGGAGCGTGGGAGTTGACTTCCAAGATGTAATCACCTTCCAAATCGGTGGCCAGATCAACGCCCATATAGACGCGTTTGCCATAACCATTGTTGTTCTTGTAGCTTTGCAGAGAGTTGGCTTCAACGGCGGGGAAGTTGCGACCGTTGCCGGGACGAACCGATTCGGCAAAGTAGCGAGTGGCACGCATGGAGGCCTCAACCACGTTCTGGGATCCGGGAACACCGACCGAAGGACCATTGGGGAAGAAATCAACATTACCGACGCGTTGCAAAGTGCCCATGCCCAAGGCTGAAGTGTGGATGGCATCAACGAATTTGGCATCGCCACGAGCAAGACCGCTCAAAGTTTCGGGATTCTTGGCATACAGCTTAGAGGGGTCCAAGGCAGTGATGCGTTCCAATTTGTTGCCAGTAATGCGTTTGTATTCTTGGCCTGCGGCGCCGGCAACATGGGCAGCGATGTTTTGACCCACAATGTTGATGATGTCATTGGGGGCATTCAACTTGGTAATCTGACGACCGATATTGGCACCGACCTCAGAGACACGCAACGTGGCAATGTGTTTCATGCTGGTCAATTTCTCACCCAGAGCAATGATCTGGAAAGGGAGAATGGAATCGGAATGATTACTCAATGTCAGTTGCATTCGATGCGGAGAGGGGCTAACTTACCACCAGATTTCCAGAGGTATGCTTGGGAGTCTCCCAATCGGCATTGGCTTCTTCGCTGGAGGCGGCTTGATTCTGGTTTTCATAGTTGAAGGAGGCGGTCTTCTGTCTTTGGACATTGTAACGTTGCATATAGGATTCGACTAGTTTGCGGTTGGCCTTTTCCACGGTTTCACTCTGGGCGGAGGGAAGACCAGTGATGAAAATGGTAATCTCCTCTGTGCCAAAGTCAGCTTGTTGATTGGCGGTTTCAGCCAAACGATCCAAAGTGGTCTCCACCTTTTGGCCATTGGCCTGGACAATGTAGACGGGCACACTGCTGGGATTGGGTGCATAGGTTTGTTTCAAGTCATTGTTGATTTGGGCTACATGATCTGGAAAAAATGCGGCAAAACAAAAAAATTAATGCGGAATACAGAATACATCGCGGCAGGATTGACTTGACTTGACTTACAAATGGTTTCCAATACTTTGGCTCCCTCATCCAATGACATATTTTCCAAACTTTTCACGGTGATATCGGCCACAGAGGGGGTCTGTTCCAGTTGATTTCTCGACAACCACTGAGAGGGTCTCAATTTACCGGACATTTGCGATTGTTGCTGATTGGGCACTGCACAAACGGCGGCCGCCAAAAGGGCCACTACACAAAGAGCTTTCAAAGGATTCATGATCGTCTTTTTCAAAGCTCTGCCTCTGTCTCAATTGCCGTAACTGAAGAAGTCGGTGAAACGTTGAACAATGATCGAAGTGATCTGTGTTTAGTTCGCTGTTCGATTATTCTTTTTATACCTTTGAAAATACCTTTGTATATACACTATTGCCTCGATCATCAAAAATCCAAGTCAACATATTTAAATGATTTGTTACAATTGCCATTTCATTTCATTGTCTAACTCAGCGCAATTTCCCTTGGCTGCAATAATCAAAAATGCCTTTACCATCAATATTAAATTACTCGTGCCGTGGATTTGCAAACAAACAAAAATATTGCAAAAAGTTCCGTCCGAGTTTCAATGCCATTTCTTTTTAGTTCCACCTGGAAGTCATTGACTTTTGTTTGAGTTTAGCTTGAATAGTTTTTCCAGCTGCACTCGGGTATTTAGATTTCATTTGATGTGATTTTGTTTGTTGGTGATAAGCTTGACCCTTGAGCTATAATGCGCTGATAGTTCAGATTCATGATTAGGAACTGTGATCATTCACGTCAAATAGTCTATAACATTGTTACAATTCCGTTTCACCGGGTGTTTTTCACTTACATTACAAAATGTTGGTGACGAATGTGAAGAGAACCTAATTGCTTGTTGTTAGTTAGTGAAAGAAAAATAGCTATTTTTTTAGGGAGATTATCAGGGGTAAGGGTATCAGCGGGAGTGGCCGGTGTTTTGGAAGAAATACTTCCTGTAGTGTGTTCTTTATTTTGTTCTTTGGCGTGGAACATCAATTCCTAAGCCTTCAAGCCACAAGCAAAGTGGCTAGCAGCGAAATGTTTTTATTAAATTTTAAAAAATTAAAAAGAAATATAAATAATTTTAGGGCCACTTTCATCCAAAGTTTATTTGTTAGAGAATTAATAGAAGTTTAAAGTATAAAAAATTCGCAAAAATCGGAGAGGATAAACTATTTAAAAAAAGACAATTCAATTGTAAAACTTAAAAATAGAACACACAAAAATGTTTATATTTTTTAATCTTTTTTTCTGAAAAGTACCGCAAAATATCAACATTTCAAAACAAAGATTTTTCAAATCGGACGATAACTTAAGAAGTTATGACCAAAAACTCTATACACAGAGTGACACCTTAACCATTTTTTAAATGTCGATAACTTCTGAACGACTTATCAGAAAAATCTCAAAAAAAATCACAAATCGTTTCTTCGGGTGTACTAAAAAATATTAAAAAAAATGGGAAAAATCAAAACAGAATTTTTTGGAAACTCTCGATTTGTCGTGGAATTCCCCATACAGTAGAAGATATAGATGTATCATCTCGAATGGCCCACGTAAAATTTAAGTAGTCTAGTTTTGTCTGACGACCAAAATATTATTACAATCATCTTTAATTGCTATTTTCATATACGAAACACCTCTTTTTTTAACAAAATTTGTTTATAATCATTGTGTTACAATATGCAACAATTTTTTTTTGTCCGAGACCTAAATATGTTTATTTTGTAGATTGAGTATACTATTTTATGAAACCAAAAACAAACATATTCTTATGGTAACGTTTTTTACATTCTTTTTTAATTACAATTTCCATGGATGGCACCTTTTTTATTTGGACCATATTTTTTTGAATGAATGTTGGATACAACGCATTAGCGTGTACGAGGTCTGTCCAATAGAAAAGGTTAATTTTGAAATTTCTCGATTAGCGTTTTTTTAACGTCTGTCTGTCTGGTTGGTGCGCACGATAACTTTCGACAGGATTGACCGACTGACTTCAAATTTGGTATGTGGCAATATATTTTTCTATCTCAAGCTAAGATCAAAGATGAACTATGTTGGTCCACTCCTTCGTCTACCTCCTCCACGAAGGGTCAACATTTTGTGAAATATTGATTTTCTCATAATTTCTACTAATCAGAGTCTTTCACAATTCCAAACATAGCATTAGTTTCTTGGTCGCTAAGTTCGATGATGAGTCATATTGGTCCACTCCTTCCGATACCTCCCACACAAAGGGTTAACTTTTAGTGAAATATTGATTCTTTAATAACATCTATACTACTTATTAGAATCTTCTGAAATTTCATACATTGTATTATTTTATTTATCGCTACCACCTCGAAAATGGGCGAAGTTGCCACGCCCCTTTTGGTACCTCCCACACAAATGGACCATTTTGCATCAAAATTGAACTGCTTATAACTTTAATACAAGTGCATAAAAATACTTGAAATTTTGTACAGTATAGTTTTTTTGTAGCGCAAATAGTCCGGTAAAAAATGGGCATTATTGTACAGCCCATTTTGGTACCTCCCACACAAATGGACCGTTTTATACCAAAAGTTAACGGCTTATAACTTTAATACCGGTGCATACAAATACCTAAAATGTTGTACAGTGTAATGCTGTTATAGTGCCTACAGTACTGTGAAAAGTGGACGTTATCACCACGCCCCTTTTTGTACCTCCCACACAAAATGACCAAATCATACCGAAATTGAATAGCTCGTAACGTTAATATACCAGTGCACATAAACGCTTATATTTCGGAACAGTGCAATGTATTTAACGAAAATACTGTTTACCGAAAAATAGGTGCATTTGTTAAACCCCATCTGGTACCTCCCGCACAAATTGACAGATTAATTAGTGTAATGTTATATATTAAATTACTCACTTAGTCGGTTTACCCGACTGAAACTTTCTTACTTGTTTTTGTATAAGTTGGCTTGTCCTTAAATGTCCTTTTTGAAAGGACTTTTTTTGATTTTTTCGAAAAAAAAGAGCCATTAAGGAGTTAAGTTCTTCCACAAAAATGATCCCCTATATAACTCTGACAATAAGAAATCTCTCAGATGTTACCTTAAAGCATTTTTTTCATTTAGTATAATAATCCCTTCCACCAAAAAATGAAAACGTTGACCTACTGTAAATGAAAACTCAGCCCAGCTGGACCATAGGTTTAGGTTTAGGTTAGGGTGGCAGCCGTATTTTTTTATACAAGCTCACATAGACCAGTTTAGGTCCCTAGTGTTACCACGTGCTGAAATGCCCCTCATCGAAACCAAACTGTTTGATATACACATTTATCGATAGTACGAATATCGGTACTGGAAAGATCTGTTAGGCTGCCTAGAAAAGCCGACCCCAGTATGTCCAGTCGTCGTTTACTCAGAGCGGGGCAGTCGCATAGCAAGTGGTCAATGCTCTCCACTTCTTCCTCATCTCCACAGATTCTGCAGAAGTCACTAGAGTCAATACCCAATCTTTTGGCGTGTTCGCCGATCAGAACTAATACTAACGTAGACAATCTTTGCCTCTCTAGTGCGAGGAGATATTTTGATCTTCTCAGGTCATACCTTGGCCAGATTTGTCTAGCTACTCTGTAGTTGCCGATTTCTGTCCATCTTTCGTTGGACTGCCTGATTGCCTCTTGCCTAAGCCAAATCTTGCACGTGGATTGTGGCGCACCAATATATGCAAATTCTTCGAGAATTTGTAATGTCGTCCCTTTCCAAGCAAGTTCATCTGCTTTGCAGTTTCCCGGGATAGCCCTATGCCCAGGCACCCATATGAGGTGTATATTAAACTGCTCAGCCATCTCGTTAAGAGATTTGCGGCAGTCGAGGGTTGTTTGTGAATTTAGGGATGTTGCCTCCGGAGAATTGATGGCAGCCTGGCTGTCCGAGTAAATTACAACGCCAGTGTTGGTTATTATGTTGCGATTTCGGCTTGATAGACACTGCAGGTATCTGGCAGTATGTGAGCTATATCCAATCTAAGCTCTGCACAGTGTACTCCGAAGCCAACCTTTTCATCAAGTTTCGAACCATCCGTGTAAAAGTGGAGATGGTTTCTATTACCTGGTATTCTCCCAACCCATTCATCTTTGGCGGGAATCATAGTAATGTAATTTCTCTCGAAGGTGTACACAGTTGGTATATAGTCCACTCGGTCGGTTACCATAGCACTAAACTTTGATATCCTCATGTGACCGTAGTTTTTGTACCTCTACATTGATAGGCAGTTTGATCTTATCGCCGCTTTGGTTGCAACTTCTCTCGCCACAATATTAATCGGCAATAGCTGGACCATAAGTTTATTCTACAAAAATAGTCTACTCAACATGCCCTTTCAGAATTATAGAGTCGCTCTTCTGCTCCAATAATTCCACAGATATCACGGCTCTAAATTTAAATTATAGTACATTTTTTGTATTATTTGTCATGTAATTTTGCTAATTAAACGTAAAGAGCTATATTTACAACGTTGGTGTCTTTGGCGACCCCCACTGAAATTTTCAGGCAAAAATTTTCGTAGAATATTTTTATCCTTAAATGTCCTTTTTGAAAGGACTTTTTTGATTTTTTCGAAAAAAGGGCCAAATTGACCCATTAGCAGGGGAGCTAGAGGGTTAAGATCTTCCCAAAAATGACAATGAGAAATCTCTCAGATATTAACATACATCATTTCTTTCATTTAGTATAATGCTCCCTTGGGCCAAAAAATGAAAACTTTGACCCACTGTAAAAAAACTGTCACTCTTGAAGTGAGTGAGCGATATGTATATGTTCCTGCCGATTTAGTATTTAAGCTCTATTGAAACTGTATTTTATGACCAATCTTTATATGGTCTTAAAATGGTTTTTGACCAAAATTTATGAAAAAATCAATTTAGGTTTTGTATAGCGACATCTATTTGATCCTTTCGATACTTGATCTTTCAAAGAACACTGCACATTTTATAGGTATCGCTTCAGACCTAGTTTATTATGATCAACATCTTCAACTCATCCTTGGAATAAGCCTTGATGAGGAGGTGGAGCTAAGTATTTTTTTAACTGAAACGAAAGCAATTATTCCAAATTATTATCGCAATGCCCCATTTCGCATTGTAAGGAAGGTATAGGGTATTATACAGTAGGCCCCGCCGACTTTCAGCCTTTTCTTATTGCACGGGGCAAAATCGCCTTTTTTGATATATTTGAATCGAAAGAAAATATATTTGGAACACAACTTTTTAAATATTATATATTTCTGAGCAAATAAATTTTATTTGAAAATCAATAAAATGTATTTGGAACGCAGATTCGTTGCTGATCATTCGCAGTGAACGGACGTGTTTATCACATAGCGGATAGTTACCAGTACCTATTACGCAATAGCAAAAATATGTACAAAGTCTGTAAGGCCTACATCGTAGTACCTATTACGGTCTAATACAGACAAAATTAAAATAAATTCTCTTGACGGGGATGCCTTCGTGTTCCGATGGAGCGCGGTTCCCCAATCGTCCGACTGTCCGTCCGTTGGTCTTGGCCAAAGCCGACCACACCAAAAATGGTGAAAATCTCCCCCAAGTACTCACAACAGGTGGTGCGGTGAGGGGAAAACTTCATGTCCGACCGTCAAAACGGAAGCACAATGAGCATCGTGTAGCGCTCAGAGTTTTGACGAAGTTGGAGGCTGTTGAGGTTTCGGCTCTTACCGAAAAACAAAAAGAGTCACTTACCTGGGCTAAAGGCGTCATAGATGCTTCTAAGGCCAATGAGTCGGCTGAAAGAGCCACAAATTCAGCTGTGTTAACGGCTAATAAAGTAAAACGAATCAGATCACCTGATGAACCCCTGCCTTCGAAAAAGGCAAGAGGCCTTAATGTCACCATCAACAGGACACTCACCAAGCCCTTCAATGAAGTGGCGAAGGAGAGTCTAGTGATGGCTGTTATAGACAGAAGTAGTGAGGATGGATCCATCCTCAAGGACAAATGGAGTCATGTACAATCAGCCATTATGGCTCATTACCTCGATGTCCGTAGAGAAATGCCGGGCAAACCACCAATCTGCAACGATGCAGGATGGCATCAGGGGAGAGTAAAGCTCTTATATTTCGGTGATGCCAGATCAGTAGACCTTTATAAGGCTGCTCTGAGTCGAGCGGGTGAGGTGTGGCCGGGTGCCCAGTTGGATGTTGTCGAAAAAAACAACATCCCTAGTCACCCTAGAGCCATCACCTGGGTTACAGAAGAGCCCTCCAACCCGGCTGACATCTTAGAAATAATAAAAGATTCCAATCCTGGTCTGCCGGCCCATAATTGGAGAATCAGCAAGGTGGGTGAGGCGGATGGTAAAAAGCGGCAGGTCAATCTTATCCTAAACGCTGAATCCACCTCCCATATACAAAGTGCGAGTGCAACCCTACAATATGGCTTCGAGACTATAGTCTTGAAGATATACAAGCAGGATATAGCTCCCACTGCAGAAGGTGAGTCGTCCACCGTGGCACTTTCTGTAAGTGCGGAGGTAGCCACGCCTATTATTTCTGGTGACTCCAACTCCAACAGAAGATCTGTAACGTCCTACTCTGAGGACGAAAGCTCTACTTCTGACACAGAGGGGCTGAGGGGAGTCTCCGGACTCTTTGACGCATCTGGCGGGGACATGCTTCTCGACGATACGGACGAAGAGTTCGATAACACCCTTGTCGGGGTGGATGTTAATCTGTCAATTACCAATGATGGTAAGAATTCTACAGATTAACCTCCATCACGCTAAAGCAGCCTCAGCGGCTCTATTGCTGCGTCTGTCCACTGGCGCAGTAGACATCGTCCTGATACAGGAGCCCTACGTAGTGGGAGGAAGGGTGTGCGGTATTAGGACACCCAACTTTAAACTGCTTGTGGCCAACTGTGAAGGCACTCCAAGAACCTGCATTTTGGCCAGGAAAGATCTAAGTATCTTTCTCCTGACTAATTTAAGTGGTAAAGACCAAACAGTTGCTAGCCTGGAGATCGGTAATCGCATATATTGGGTGGTCTCCAGCTACTTGCCTTATGAATCTGTAGTACCGACTGCTCTATTCAGGGAAGTAGTAGAAGAAGCAACGTCTGACGAGCTCGAGCTGATTATTGGCGCAGACACGAACGCTCATCATACTATCTGGGGTAGTACGGATATAAACAATAGGGGTGATTCGCTTCTTGACTTTATTCTAACTACCAATCTTAGTATTTGTAACATAGGTAATAAACCGACCTTCACAATTAAAGACAGACAAGAAGTACTCGACGTAACGTTTGCTACTGACCGGCTGTCAGACAAAATTATTGGGTGGAACGTACTGGACGACCACTCATTCTCAGATCACCATTATATTGAGTTCAAACTCGCGGAAAAAGCGCCTAAACCCGCCGTCCACAGAAATGTAAGGAAGACAAAGTGGCATCTGTATGAGAAGAATTTCAAGAAAGTCCTCAACTCTAAACTTCCGTACGAACCGAATGACAAAGCCGGTCTGGATAATCTGGTCGATCATATCACCATATCATTCAATCGATCCCTTGAAGAAGCCTGTCCAAAAACAAGGTACAAGGGTAAAACTAAACCCCAATGGTGGACTTCTGAGCTAACGGCTATGAAAAAGACCTGCAACAAGCTATTCAATAAGGCTAAATCTACTGGGGTCGCTAATGATTGGGATGCCTATAAAGAACAACTCAAGATCTATAAGAAGGAGCTTAGAAAGGCGCAAAGGCGCTCTTGGTATACCTTCTGTGGTGAAGTGGAAAAGGTCTCCGACGCCGCTAGGCTGAGGAAGATATTATCTGCTTCACCCTGTACAGTGGGATATTTACAGGATGAGGCAAATAACTGGACCAAAAACAGCGAGCAGTCGCTCAATGTACTGCTCGACACACATTTCCCGGGCAACTATGTAACAGAACCCGAGGATCAGCAGGACCAACAAGAGTGCGAGTGGACTGCGAGCGTCGCTAGCTTCTTGACTGAGAGATCCAGAATAAGCTGGGCTATTAACAGCTTTGAGCCCTTCAAGTCACCTGGACCAGATGGCATCACTCCAGCAGAAATGCAGAAAATGTTAAAGTACATTATCCCCTGGCTGGAGAAAATTTATGTAGGCTGTATCAGGCTTTCATACGTCCCTAATCGGTGGAGGGATACCAAAGTGGTATTCATACCTAAAGCGGGAAAGATATCACACACTAGGCCAAAAGACTTCAGACCAATTAGCCTATCCTCCTTCCTATTGAAAGGTCTGGAAAGACTTTTAGATCATTTCATTAGGGAAAACCTGGATACAAAACTCCTGTCGGGGAACCAACATGCCTACAATAAGGGCAAGTCTACAGAATCAGCCCTGCACGAACTTGTGAGCACTATCGAATCGTCCCTGCATTTCAAGGAATTCACCATGGTGGCATTTCTTGACATAGAAGGGGCTTTTAACAACATTCACTCAGATGCGGTAATTGCGGCACTGTCACATCTAAAAGTTAACAATAGTTTGATTAGACTAATTCAAAGTCTGCTCACCAGAAGACGCATAACAGCATGTCTAGGGTCCACAACTCTAACAAGGTATGTAAACAGAGGGACCCCGCAATGAGGAGTACTGTCTCCACTAATTTGGAACCTGGCGGTGAATGAAATCCTGCTAGATCTAGAACGTTGTGGCTGCAAGGTCGTGGCATATGCGGACGACGTGGCAATCGCAGTGAGTGGCAAATTCGTAAACGTCCTCAGAGACATCCTACAAGTGGCTCTGAACAAGTTGGTTAGATGGGCCAGAAGCAGCGGTTTGGGCGTTAACCCCAACAAGACAGAATTGGTTCTCTTTACTAGGATGAATAATGTCCCACATCTGGACCCTCCACCTCGGATAAATGGAACAGATCTAGTCTTTTCTGAAAGTGCAAAATTTTTAGGAATAATTCTAGATAGGAAAATGTTATTTAGACTTAACGTATTGGAACGTGTAAGGAAGGCCAACGTCGCCTTATATTCCTGCAAAAAGGCTGTAGGGTCGCGGTGGGGACTCCCTCCTAAAATCGTCCACTGGATATATATAGCAGTAGTTCGTCCAATACTGTTATACGGTATTGTGGTATGGTGGACGGCAACTGACAAACTAACCATTACCAACCTACTAACAAAGGTTCAGAGAACAGCCTGCCTGAGCATAAGCGGAGCCTTAAGGACTACAGCGACCGAGTCTCTACAAGCCCTACTCCATATACTGCCGATTAATATTGTGGCGAGAGAAGTTGCAACCAAAGCGGCAATAAGATTAAACTGCCTATCAATGTGGAGGTACAAGAACTATGGTCACATGAGGATATCAAAGTGTAGTGCTATGGTAACCGACCGAGTGGACTATATACCAACAGTGTACACCTTCGAGAGAAATTACATCACTATGATTCCCGCCAGAGATGAATGGGTCGGCAGAATACCAGGTAATATAAACCATCTCCACTTTTACACGGATGGTTCGAAGCTTGATGAAAAGGTTGGCTTCGGAGTACACTGTGAAGAACTTAGTCTGGATATAGCTCACAGACTACCAGATACCTGCAGTGTCTATCAAGCCGAAATAATGGCAATATGGGAAGTCGCCAAGTGGCTGAGTCGCAACATAGTAACCTACAATGGCGTTGTCATTTACTCGGACAGCCAGGCTGCCATCAATTCTCTGGAGGCAACATCCCTAAATTCACAAACAGCCCTCGACTGCCGCAGATCTCTTAACGAGATGGCTGAGCAGTTTAATATACACCTCATATGGGTGCCTGGGCATAGGGATATCCCGGGGAACTGCAAAGCCTATGAACTTGCTAGGAAAGGGACGACATTACAAATTCTCGAAGAATTTGCATATATTGGTGCGCCACTATCCACGTGCAAGCTTTGGCTTAGGCAAGAGGCAATCAGGCAGTCCAACGATAGATGGACAGAAATCGGCACCTGCAGGGTAGCTAGACAAATCTGGCCAAGGTATGACCTGAGAAGGTCAAAATATCTCCTCGCACTAGAGAGGAAACGATTGTCTACGTTAGTACAGGTTCTGACGGGACACTGCTTGATCGGCGAACACGCCAAACGATTGGGTATTGAGTCCAATGACTTCTGCCGAAGCTGTGGAGATGAGGAAGAAGTGGAGAGCATTGAGCACTTGCTTTGCGACTGTCCCGCTTTGAGTAAACGACGACTGGATATACTGGGGTCGGCCTTTTTAGGCAGCCTAACAGATCTTTCCAGTACTGATATTCGTACTATCGATAAATTTATATATCAAACAGGTTGGTTTCGATGAGGGGCATTTCAGCCCGTGGTAACACTAGGGACCTAAACTGGTCTATGTGAGCTTGTAAAAAAATACGGCTGCCACCCTAACCTAAACCTAAACCTATTTGGAACGCATATATTAATATATTACAACAAAATTTATTTGCAAACTAAATTTCTCAAATAAAATATGTGTTTAAATACAAATAAAATTATTGTTTAGGAATTTTTCCAAATATATTTTATTTAAAAAAATTTTCAAAACATTTACTGACTTTTTCGAAATTCAGTTTTAATTGTTCCTTGTTTTCGAATTAGACCTCCCAGTTATGACACCATATTAACTTCCGTTTTAAATCGATCATTTAAATTTTCTGAGTATTCCAAGCCATCATTAGTTGTCAATCCTCTAAGTAATTTATTTTAATCCAAGATTATACGATTTCAATTATTATTATTTTACGAACATTTAACATTTCTAAAAAATTAACTTTGAATTACTGAAAAATTTAACACAATTTATGTTTTTTCCGAATACTTAAATGCAAATAAATATTTGTTTCGGAAATAATAGTCCCAAATAATAACATATTGGGATGTAAACAAAGATTTGTTTAGAACGACATCTTCCCAAGTATATAATTTTTGTATATACCAAATACTATATGTTTAGAGTGTACCCTGAATATATATATGTTTCAAGCCGAATATGTTTGGGACAATATACTACAGAAGCGATTTGTTTTCAGCGTGTGGTTACAATATGGGTCATAATTTATATATTTATTCTTAGATTTCAAAAATTGGAACAAACATTTTTTTGCGATTTTATTTTTTATGTTTTTTTTCGAGCCAACAAATTTTTTTTTTTTTTTAATCTAATTTTTGCTAATAGTTTTAACGACAATTACTAAACTTCTGCTTCCACGTGGTAGTGCCATTATTAAAATTTGTAGGAATTGTAATTCTTAATTTTTCTAAATTCGTTACAGCAACATCGGACTAGTCGATCTCGAGTTATATCAAACAAAAGAGTTATATCGTGACAAATTCCTCGATATGATACTAACTTACTTCAAAACGATATATCTCGATTCCTAGACGTGACCCAGCGAAACGCCGGGACACGTTTAACTTTTTTTTGATCGATATAACTTTTTCCGGCAGTCAGAAACCCCGCCCATTTTCACTGTGACTGATAGGTTTGTTAGGATGATAGGTTTTAAAAAATGGAACAAAAAAAATGTAGCCAAAAAAAATTTTGTAGCATAGCGTTATCAAAGAATTTGCATATATTGCAAGCTAAGGCAAGAGGCAATTCAATGAAAGATGGACAGACAAATCTGGGCAAGGTACGAACTGAGAAGGGCAAAATATCTACTCGCACTACAGAGGAAAATACTGCCTACGTTAGTGTCTGTTCTGACTGAACACTGCCTGATCGGTGAACACGCCAGAAGGTTGGATATTGACTTCAATGACTTCTGCAAAAGCTGTGGAGATGACGAAGAAGTGGAGATCATTGCGTACCTGCTTTGCTGATGTCCCTCATTAGGTAGACTACGTCTGGATATACTGCTTCGGTTGTTTTGGAAGCCTGACAGATCTTTCCGGTACCGAAATTCGTACTATTGATAACTTTGTTTATAAAACTGGTTGGTTTCGATGAGGGGCATCTATGCCCGTGGTATCACTAGGGACCTACATTGCTCTATATGAGCTGGCAAAGTTGGCTGCCCTCTTACCTAATTTAAAAAAATTAAAACATATAGGGGCGGATGTACATGCCCTCAGAGCAGGGAAACTCGTTCAACAAAAGGGTAACAACTCAAAATAAAAAATTCAGTAGATGCCAAAAACAAGTCCCGTTAATATTATTGACATTTAAAAAATATGTCAAAACTTTTGAAAATATCTTAACTGTATTTTCTTGCAATAACATATTTCCGTTAATATTCACTTTTTGAAATTAATATTTACGGGAACAGTTTTTGGCCTCTAGTGAATTCTTTACATATACATATATTCAATTTTTCGACATCACAACAAGAGATCAGAAAATAAATGCCTTTGTCATCAAAACTAAAAAACAAGTGCGCCGGATTTGCAAAAAAAAAAAATGTAAAGTTCTGTTCGAAGTCATTGACTTTTTGTTTGAGTTTAGTTCGTGCAGTTTTACTAGCTGTATTGAATTTAGTTTGTTGTTGATAAGCTGGTCTCTGGCACTATTGTCATGTTCAAGATTAGAGGACTAACGATAGATAATCTGTAATATTTTTATACTCGTACCCTACACCGCACTGCGGTACAGAGTATTATAAGTTTGTTTCATGGAAGATGTTTATAACACTTAGAAATACTACAGCTAGAGCAACTTTAAAGTATACCCATCGACTCAGAATCACTAGCTGAGTTGATTTAACAATGTCTGTCCGTCTGTCCATCTTATGTTGTTCGGTGAGTAAAGGTTGCAGTTTCACTCCAATCGTGGTGAAATTTTCCATTTTTTAGGAGTCTTTCGCACCTGGAAAAAAGCCTATTGAAATTGGTTGAAATCGGTTCAGATTTAGATATATCTCTCATATAGACGTTTCGTCCGATTTGGCCCTTTAGCCCTATTGGATTTTACATCCAATTGTGTTGAAATTATACATGGTTAAGTTTCTTGATCCATGGACCAACATAGCCGAATTTGAAGGATTTAATAATGTGTTTTAAACAAAATCAAACAAACTGTACTAAGATGTGGGAAAATGAACTTATGTCTACAATAATCTACTAATGCGTAGATTGTAAGATAATTCTACCTTAACTGATACCAGTCCCGCTTATTTATTTCTGATCAATTTGTGGAAATTTGCTAGTAACAGCCATGGTAACATATAATCGAGCGACATCCATGGCAAATTTTCTTTCCTCTTTGATCAATCCGTTCGGAGAATTATTTCTTTATTTATATTTAGCCATATATTAATTTATTTATATTGTCATATATATATATAATATTTATAATGCCATAACAAAATAAATTTCGATATTTTACAATGGTTTCCAATTTATTAAATATTTCAGTTTGGTGAAATTACTAATATTGCCTCCAATAACTTACAATCATAATTTCGCTCTTCTCAGTCAATAGTTTCTGATATATTAAATTAAACTAAGCGCAATTTTGCCACACCCACTAATCCTATTCTGCCCATTTTTAGTGAAGTTATTGACATTAACTCCACTAACTTGTGTACCAAATTTCTTCTACGATCAATTCTATCAGAGATATTAAAATACTAAGTGATGCCTCGCCCTATTTTAAAACAGGGATATTAAAAAATATTATTTTTTCGTATTTTTTATCTTCGCAATTTTGTTTGGGAGGTACCAATGGGTTATTTATATACTATGGGTTCTACAAAAAGATTGCACTGTACAAAATTTCGAGTGTTTGTATGTGCAGGTATCGAAGTGGACCGTTAAAATTTTGTACCAAATGGTCCATTTGTATGGGAGGTACCACTAGGGGCGTGGTAATAACGCCCATTTTGCTCGACACTATAGGTACTGTAAGCGCATTACACTCCACAACATTTTAAGTATTTATATGGACTGGCATCAATGTTATAAGTAGTTAACTTTTTGTTTGTTCCATTTTTTGAACGCTAGAATCCTAACGAAGAAAACAATGCCTATTTGCAAAAAGTCTGTGGATAAATGTATAAATTATGACTCATATTTTAAAAATAGGGAAAATCAAAAAAATTATTTTTCATATTTTTTTCTTGGCAATTTTGTGTGTGAGGTACCGAAAGGGGCGTGTCAATACCATCCAACTCCGACCATAAAAAAAATCATTAATCATCTCTCGATAGCGCAATCCATTCACCGTAACTGTTGATCCAACCTCATTTTCGAAAAAGTAAGGTCCAATGACCCCGCCGGACCATAAACCGCACCAAACAGTCACACGTTGAGGATGGAGAGGCTTCTCAACAATAACTCTTGAGTTTTCCGAGCCCCAGATGCGACAATTTTGCTTGTTGAAGTAGCCACCGAGGTGGAAATGGGCCTCATCAGACAAGATGATTTTGTATCGTTCATATCGTTTTGTATCGTTCGATAATCGTGTATCGTTCCATTTTTATATCCTCCACCATAGGATGGGGGGTGTATTCATTTTGTCACTCCGTTTGTAACACCTCTAAATATTGATCTGAGACCCCATAAAGTATATATCGCTCACTCACTTCAAGAGTGACATACCTCAACATTTAAAATTTTTTAGGTTGCCTTAAAAAAATGCGAATTTTGCAAATGTCCATAAATTAATCTCAGCAAAATTTGATCTATAAGTAAACAATAGGCCGGGTCGATTTGTGGGGAGGCAAAAAAGTCGCCATTGCTCAGTGAAAATCGTATTCTAGGGATCAAAATAAGAAACTTTGCCATTTGGACTCGATTGGAGCACTCTAAATGGATCAAAGTGGGATTTTTTCCGGGACATCAGAATTCGTTTTAGATGTATGGTTCCTTCGGCAAAGTTTCTTATTTTGATCCCTATAATAAGATTTTCACTGAGCACTTCACTGAGTGGGGGTCGGTCATACATTTTGACTCGATTAGAGTACTCTAAATGGGTCAAAGTGGGATTTTTTCCGGGACATCAGAATTCTTTTTAGAGGTATGGTTCCTTCGGCAAAGTTTCTTATTTTGATCCCTAGAATACGATTTTCACTGAGCACTTCACTGAGTGGGGGTCGGTCATACATTTGGAGCACTCTAAATGGGTCAAAGTGGGATTTTTTCCGGGACATCAGAATTCGTTTTAGAGGTATGGTTCCTTCGGCAAAGTTTCTTATTTTGATCCCTAGAATACGATTTTCACTGAGCAATGGGAGATTTTTCAACCGACCCGCCTGATTTCATGTTACTTATTTTTTTATACGGACTTAAAGTTACACATCGTGGCAATTTTCAATTTTGAATTATGTCACCCTTGAAGTGAGTGAGCGATATATTCTTAATCGTCGTAAAATTCTATGACGATTTAGCCATGTCCGTCTGTCCGTCCGTCTGTTGTAATCACGCTACAGTCCGTAATAATATAGCTAGGTGGCTGAAATTTGCTATAGATACTTCTTATAGCTGCAGGTAAATGGGCGATATCGGTCCATATTTAGATATAGCTCCCATATATAGCATCTATATATAATTGTATCTAATATAGCATCATTTTGTGATTCCTACTGTTCTCATCTACTATAATTTTGTGTATTTCGGTGTTCACATGCTATCCATGGTGGAGGGTATATAAGATTCGGCATGGCCGAACTTAATTCTTTTACTTGTTAGTAATGGCGTAGTTTCTACTTGTCAAATGTCAAAGAATAAAAGCTTCAAAAGTGACAGCTGCCGAAATACCGGGTGATTCAAAATAACACCTCTAGTTGGAAAACCCGTTACCATTTTGTACAAAAGGTTTACATCGTATAAATTTACTACTAGTACCTACAAATACTTAAAATTTTGTACAGTATTTATTATTATCACGCCCGTTTTGGAACCTCCCACACAAACGTACCATTTTGTACAAAAAGTTAACAGCTTCTTATATCGTGAATATTAATAAATATATATGTATACTCAAAATTTTTGCACAGTGTGTAGCTTTTAAAATTCCTACCGTCCTGTAAAAATGGGAGCACACTCGTTTTTGTACCTCTCATACAAAAAGAGCCAAGACATACCAAAATTAAATAGCACATAATATTAGTACATTATTTATATTGCTCACAAAGTGAGGGTATACCTTAGTCGGTTTACCCGACAGAAATTTCTTACTTGTTTATAAAAAATTTAAGGAAAAAAATTATATCGATTCTGAGACATCGAAATTTGTATTTTTATTTCCGCGAAAAGTGACCGAAATAAATTGTTGAAGATAAAATTAATATTTTTTATGAAAAGTGCACGGAAAATCCTTTTGGAAACAATATTTTATATTTAAAATTTCTTATGCTTTGTGGCATTAAAATTAAATACAAAAAACCAGTACAGACGAAAAAAAAAATTTTCTGAGCTTTGACATCGCCCCCTGCCTCTAAATTTTATATAATTTGTTTAATATTGTGGGTCATTACTTCCATATACTAGGGCAACATTTTCTGAGAATTTGAGAAATATCTAACTTTTGACCTGTGACACTTCAGAAAGAACTACCCATATAAAGATTTTCTAAAATGTCCAATGTGGCCATAACCTAACTTTCCTTTATATTTGAGGAATACATACAAAGAAAGAAAATATTGAGTAATCCGTACTTGAATCAAGCCGTATCGGTGTCAAAAGTATGTTAAGTACGGCTTTTCTTAAACCAAGAACAAAATACTTGAATCAAGAAATTATTTTTAAGCGCTGATTTCTTAATTTTAGCACTCTTTAAGTATGATTTGGCTTGATTTTAAGCCGATATATTTCAAGTATAAAGCGATTGATTTAAGAATTTCTGGAATTGATTTGAACGGGATTCAATGAAGAATATTTTGAATGAATTAAGCCTGTCCAATACTAGATTTAAGCCTGTGCAATACTTGATTTAAGCTTGATCAATATCTGATTTAAGTCTGGTCATACTTCATTATTGTACTTTCGTTCGATTATATATACCACTTATATTCTACCATTTTTGAATTAAAAAAATAAAACGGTATGATAAAGTACAATTATTTGATCAAATCAAACATATAATGAATAGCTTCAACGAAACGAACAAGAATTATTAATCACTACTGTCATCTAAACTAAAGAAACACATCAAGTAATTTATTCACAAAGACCGCTTGTACGATAAACCAATTGGATATCATTGCGCACGAATTTTTATACATATATGTACATCTTGCCGAGTTATGCGTGTGTGTTCGATGTTGCTTCAAACAAAAGTGGTGGTTGAGAGAGACATTTTATTGTGATTTTTAATTGTGCTCCCTATCAGAGGTTATAGTAGGCTATTTCTTCCTACTTCAAGTCATATTAGGCATAACATTATTTTTTAGGAAATGTTTACTTGATTTCATGTATTATGTCGATGGCCTACAGAAGAGCAAAAAAACTGTAGAATTTTATTATTTCGCGATAATTTTTATATATGTATATTAGGGCGGGTCGATTTAAAAATCGCCCATTGCTCAGTGAAAATCGTATTCTAGGGATCAAGATAAGAAACTTTGCCGAAGGAACCATACCTCTAAAACGAATTCTGATGTCCCGGAAAAAATCCCACTTTGACCCATTTAAAATGCTCCAATCGAGTCCAAATGTATGGAACCCCCAGGGAGTTCCAGGGGGTGTGCCACTGGCATGGGTGGGTCGGGCCTCCAAAGTTAGTGGGGGTCGGTCATACATTTGGACTCGATTGGAGCACTCTAAATGGGTCAAAGTGGGATTTTTCAAAATTTGCCCCTACCCAAAAGTTCGACCCAAGTTCCGGGACATCAGAATTCGTTTTAGAGGTATGGTTCCTTCGGCAAAGTTTCTTATTTTGATCCCTAGAATACGATTTTCACTGAGCAATGGCGACTTTTTTGCCTCCCACAAATCGACCCGGCCTATTACACAGTGCGACAAAATAAACTCAAGTTGAGAAGCAAATGACGCGATACTATATATACCCTACACCACACTGTGGTACAGGGTATTATAAGTTTGTTTCACGGCAGATGTTTGTAACACCTAAAAATAACACAGCTAGACCCACCTTAAAGTATACCGACCGTCTGTCCATGTAAAGTTGTTCGTCGACTACAGGTCGCAATTTCACTCCGATCGTTCTGAAATTTTACAGTTTAGAGTATTTTACAGCTGTTAAGATCGCTATTGAATTTGGTTGAAATCGGTTCAGATTTAGATATAGCTCCCATATATATCTTTCGTCCGATTTGGCCCTTTAGTCCTATAGAAGCTGCATTTTACATCCAATCGTTTTGAAATTTAGAATGGTAGAGTTTCTTGATCCATGAACCAACATTGCCGAATTTGAAGAAAATCGGTTAAGATTTAGCTATAGCTCCCATATATATGTTTCGTCCGATTTGGCCCTTTAGTCCTATAAAAGCCGTATTTTACATCCAATCATTTTGAAATTTAGAATGGTAGAGTTTCTTGATCCATGAACCAACACTACCGAATTTGAAGAAAATCGGTTAAGATTTAGCTATAGCTCCCATATATATGTTTCGTCCGATTTGGCCCTTTAGTCCTATAAAAGCTGTATTTTACATCCAATCGTTTTGAAATTTAGAATGGTAGAGTTTCTTGATCCATGAACCAACATTGCCGAATTTGAAGAAAATCGGTTAAGATTTAACTATAGCTCCCATATATATGTTTCGTCCGATTTTGATTTTTAGATCCAATCATTTGTATACCCTACACCACACTGTGGTACAGGGTTTTATTTAAGTATAAAATGTCCTAAAAGTAAATTTATGTAAACAATTTATACATGAATTACAAAATGTATATATTAGAGTTATTCAATATAAAGAGATTGGTGTAGGGTATTATATAGTCGGCCCCGCCCGACTTTAGCCTTTCCTTACTGGTTTTCATGTAGATCTTATCGAGTACAACAAGAATATTTTTATGGAATTCCCCGGACACCCCCAAAATCCGGATTTACGGGTAAAAAACCGATTTTATTGCCTTTTTTTGGCTTGAACGACTAAACATTTTTTAGTTTCTACCCGATTTTCAATCACTAAAGTAATTTGGAAAGAAGAAACTTAGACCTTTCGAACGACATATATCTTGTTTATTTAAAACTGTAGAAATTTATGTTTATTTGTCCTACAAACACATTTTTTTAATTTTTCTTTGTAATTTTCTAGTTTAGGCGATGTTTTTACAAATTATTTTGTGAGATAACCGTATGATTAATTGATATATCTGTATGGTAAATTTTATAAGGAAAAAAATGCAACAATTCTCTTAAAAATCTGTTTGCAACTGACTGAGTTATTAAAGTTTCATTAAAACTAAATGTGTTCATAAATAGGCAAGAAAATCGGTTTTTTATCCGTAAATCCGGATTTTGGGGGTGTCCGGCAAATTTCGTGGAACAAACATTGTTGTACTCGCCAAGACCTACAAGACAAATATAATATAGCCAATTTTTTGATATAAGCCATCGATATGCTTATTACACTGTGCAACAAGAAAATATTTCCCGAGCGAGACCAATTTGACATGATAGTACACCACTAGTATATCAAAACGCCCAATGGGTTTTTCGGAGTTAGCTGGAATTTTTTGAAGTAGGGCTATTTTTAGTTAAATTTACAGACTGCTTCTATATATTTAGCGGGCACATGTCAAAACAAAACAAAAAACACCACGACATCCGAAATAACCCAAAAATGCATAAAAAGTACAGTGGAGCAACGGGCCCTGGAGCCTTGACCCTCAAAAAAGGACCTAAGGCCCACAGATATACGATATGGTACTAAAGTGCAAGGAAATTCCTCAGGATTCCAAAAAGTAAATAAAAATCCAGTGGCGTATCGTAGTGTAGTGTACTTTTGCCTGGAAATTTTACTAAAAATAGCCCAACTTCAAAGGTCAATAAAAGTAAAATTCGAGCTAACATTGCAAAACCCTTTGGGGATTTTGATATACTAATGGTGGACTATTATGTCCAATTGGTTTCGTTTGGAAAATATTTGATGATTTAAAATTTGTTGCAGTGTTATAAGCCTTTCTGCGCTTGATTTTTTTAAAGTAATCCGTTTTCTACTTGATTTAAGAAATACTTAGTACGAACGTACTTAAGATTTTAACCCCCAATTTCGCAACCTCCCGTTAGAGCTAACTCACAGTTAAACCAGTAAGGAAAGGCTAAAGTCGGGCGGTGCCGACTATATAATACCCTACACCAATCTCGTAATATTGAATAACTCTGATATATAAATTTTGCAATTCATGTATAAATTGTTTACATAAATTTACTTTTGGGACATTCTATACTTAAATAATACCCTGTACCACAGTGTGGTGTAGGGTATAAAAACGATTGGATCTAAAGAGCCAAATCGGATGAAACATATATATGGGAGCTATAGCTAAATCTTTACCGATTTTCTTCAAATTCGGCAATGTTGGTTCATGAATCAAGAAACTCTACCATTCTCAATTTCAAAACCGATTTGATGTAAAATATAGCTTCTATAGAACTGAAGGGCCAAATCGGACGAAACATATATATGGGAGCTATAGCTAAATCTTAACCGATTTTCTTTAAATTCGGTTCATGGATCAAGAAACTCTACCATTCTAAATTTCAAAATGATTGGATGTAAAATACAGCTTCTACAGGACTAAAGAGCAAAATCGGACGAAACATATATATGGGAGCAATAGCTAAATCTTAACCGATTTTCTTCAAATTCGGCAATGTTGGTTCATGGATCAAGAAACTCTACCATTCTAAATTTCAAAACGATCGGATGTAAAATACAGCTTCTATAGGACTAAAGGGCCAGACCACCTGTTAATAAATGCAATTATAATATAAAAAATTTTAGCATCAAGTCGTTATTACAAAACAAAACCATACCAAATAAAGATGTTGTCAAATATCTAGGAATCTACTTAGATAAATTTTTATACTTCAATGTTCACGTAAATACACAGTTAATGAAAGCCAGAAATGCTTTTTACAGTTACAAATCTCTTTTCTATTCAAAATATATTGATCCAAAAGTAAAAATAATTATGTATCAATCGTTAGTTCGCCCTATAATGTCATATAGTTGTTCTACATGGTTTAATATATCTCCATCCTATATGGAGAAAATGAGAAAATTTGAACGAAAGTGTTTAAGAGCATGTACCCAACTATTCAGATCGCCAAGTAGCAACTATACAAAATATGTTTCAAACAAATTGCTGTATAACTCCTCACAAATAAATAGAATCGATAATTTTATAATAAAAATTATAAGAAATCATATACTGAAATGTGTAAACTGTAGCACAAATAATCTAATTATGGCACCTTATTATGTAAACGAAGAATATATATGCAAAACCTTATCAACTGGTTATGTTCCACCTGAGGCATTCATATACCTCGACAGCAAAGGTTTTCTACAAAACCATAATGGCATTCCTATCTTCTATCATCTGTATAGAAGAGCAAACAAAAAAGCCGTTGACAGCAACTTAATTCTAAATAATGAAATTAGATTTGATACAAGTATATCATCTAGGGATGAATATGAAATGAGAGCAGTAAACTCCAAAAAATATTGGTGGATTAATTTCTAACTTTTAACCTTTAGACATTTTTTTATACTACCCAATACTAAAGATATTGTTTTTTCTTAACTTTTTTCATTATCATTCAATATAAAACAACATTTGCATATGTATTCTTACCATATTTATTTTTGAAAAGAAATTATAATTTATAAAAATTGTACTTGAGAGCTCGCCTACGTGACTATGTATAATTGAATTGTTAACATAATCTATTTGTTTATTTATAGACCTAATTATATATTATTACTAAATAAACGACTAAAAAAAAAAAAAAAAAAAAAAAAAAAAAAAAAAAAGGACTAAAGGGCCAAATCGGACGAAACATATATATGGGAGCTATAGCTAAATCTTAACCGATTTTCTTCAAATTCGGCAATGTTGGTTCATGAATCAAGAAACTCTACCGTTCTAAATTTCAAAACGATTTGATGCAAAATACAGCTTCTATAGGACTAAAGGTCCAAATCGGACGAAATATATATATGGGAGCTATATCTAAATCTGAACCGATTTCAACCAAATTCAATAGCGGTCTTAACAGCCGCGAAAGACTCTAAACTGCAAAATTTCAGAACGATCGGAGTGAAATTGCGACCTGTAGTCGACGAACAACTTTACATGTTTACATCTTTACAATCGACTCAGCTAGTGATTCTGAGTCGATCGGTATACTTTAAGGAGGGTCTAGCTGTGTTATTTTCAGGTGTTACAAACATCTGCCGTGAAACAAACTTATAATACCCTGTACTACAGTGTGGTGTAGGGTATAAAAATAAAAATTTCATACAATTTGAGAGCTATAACTGTAGGATAACCGGAGATTGTGAAATTGGCCGTAAGTATTATTTCGGCTTAAAATAAGAATTTTGTACTTGAATGGCATTTTTTTTTCTGTGTAAGAATGTCTTTAAATGTGTTTTCATTTCAAGTTGGTGCAAACAATCTGGACTATACAAAATTCTCGTTGTTCTTGTATAGTATTTCTAAAGGAAAGACAAAAAAGAGTTTCGCAATACAATCTATGTGTGTCAAGAAGTTCTCAAATTTCTATATTATGAGAAATGTTTAATAAATCAACACTTATTTTGAAAGCGGAATCAAATCGGAATCGTTTAGTATTGATTTGGCTGCAGCGAAACATTCATACATTCTATATATTAATGTATGTGTATTAATTTACAAAACTGCCAAAGTAGATGGAAAAAATTGCCAAAATTGTTTTGTAGTTTATACAAAAACCAGCGTTTAAAGCAGTATTAGCTCGGCCATAACTCCCCTGGAACTTAAAAAAATTATAAAAAAAAAATAAATTTGAACGGTTCAATCACACTGTGCGACAGCCAAATCGGCGGGGGTTATGACTACCGGGAAAAGTTATATAGGTAAAAAAAGATATACGTGTCCCGGCGTTTTGCTGAGTCACTTCCGTCGTTCTTTTCAAAGTATACGGGTATAAGGTTTTTGCACAGAATCGCGACAAAATGTTCCTTCATTACGAGTATTGTAATTGTCATATCGTAGTATTGCAAAATTTCTACATGGTTAAATAGTAAATAAATGACTATTTAGTCATTTATTTACTATTTAACCATAGAAGTTTGGCGTTAACTTTCATACTACTTAACCATGAAGTTTGGCGTTTACTTTCATAAATTTCTTTTAATTTTAAATGTGTTCAAAATTTCTTATTTTCAATATAAATTTAAATTCAAACAAAAGCTGATATACATATGTACATACTTACAAATTCCACAAAACACAGACAATTTACGAAGGAAAGAAGTGCTATATTTCAGAACTTCACTTATAATGGATTATATTAAATTGTTGTTTGTTTGTAAATGGTGGTTAAATTTTAAGGGCCGATGTTGATTTTTAATAAAACACAAATTATTTAGGAAATTATTGTCATATCTTTTTATTATGATAATTTTGGTATGGTTCAATTATGTATGGAACAAAATATCGGCCAAATGGCAGCCGCGACCTCGGCGGCACACCTCCATCCGATGGTCCAAATTTTCGATGTCGATGAGGTATAATTGAGGTTCTATGCAGGTAATATGCCGAATTATGTCATCTTTTAGCTCTTGAATTGTTGCTGGCTTATCGACGTACACCTTTTCTTTCAAATAACCCCAAAGAAAGAAGCCCAACGTTGTCAAATCACATGATCTTGGCGGCCAATTGACATCGCCACGACGTGAGATAACACTGCCATTGAATTTGTTGCGAAAAAGAGCCATTGTTTCGTTAGCTGTGTGGCAAGAGGCACCGTCCTGTTGAAACCACATATTGTCCACATCCATATCACCCAATTCGGGCCATAAAAAGTTCGTTATCATCTCACGATAGCGAACACTATACACAGTAACTGCCTGACCGGCCTCATTTCGAAGAAGTATGGCCCGATGACGTCGCCAGCCCATAAGCCGCACCAAACGAACTGGGCAAGCATGCAAAGGTGTTTTCAAATCTCCTACAGACCCGGTTAGCTGAAATTTGCGCACAATTCTCCCGATTGTGGACACATTTGGTCGATTATGCTGATCAAAAACACATCACGAAGTGCACGAAATGCATATTGATATGAACGCCCATTTTCGTAAAAGGCTTAAAAAACTTAAACGCGTTGCTCCATTGTTTATCTTTCCATGGTTCAAATTGAGTTAGTCTGAAATGGAGAAATGTCAAATGAAATGCAGAAAAAAACTTGACGTTTAGGTGTGGTTCTCATTCAACATCGGCCCTTACAATTTAACCACCCTTAGAACATGGTCGTTGCTGATCAGTCGTAGTAAACGGACGGGTTTAGCACAGAGCGTATAGTTAAAATCTATTACGCAGTACCTATTACGCAATCGCAAAAAAAATCTGTACAAAGTCTGGAAGGCCTACATCGTAGTACCTATTACGTCCTACTGTCCTTCCGTTGGTCTTGGCCAAAGCCGACCACACCAAACATGGTGAAAATTCATCCCCAGTACTCACAACAGGTGGTACAGTGAGGGGAAAACGTCATGTCCGACCTTCAAAACGGAAGCACAATGAGCACCGGATAGCGCTCAGAGTTTTGATGAAGTTGGAGGCTGTTGAGGTTTCGGCTCTTACCGAAAAACAAAAAGAGTCACTTACCTGGGCCAAAGGCGTCATAGATGCTCTAAGGCCACTCAGCCGGCTGAAAGAGCCACAAATTCAGCTGTGTTAACGGCTAATAAAGTCAAAAGAATCACCTGATGAACCCCTGCTTTCGAAAAAGGCAAGAGGCCCTAATGTCACCATCAACAGGACACTCACCAAGCCCTTCAATGAAGTGGCGAAGGAGAGTCTAGTGATGGCTGTTATAGACAGAAGTAGTGAGGATGGATCCATCCTCAAGGACAAATGGAGCCATGTGCAATCCGCCATAATGGCTCATTACCTCGATGTCCGAAGAGAAATGCCGGGCACACCACCAGTCTGCAACGATGCAGGATGGCATCAGGGGAGAGTAAAGCTCTTATATTTCGGTGATGCTAGATCAGTAGATCTGTATAAGGCTGCTCTGAGTCGAGCGGGTGAGGTGTGGCCGGGTGCCCAGTTGGATGTTGTGGAAAAAAACAACATCCCTAGTCACCTTAGAGCCATCACCAGGGTTACATAAGAGCCCTCCAACCCATCTGACATATTAGAAATAATAAAAGATGCCAATCCTGGTCTGCCCGCCCATAATTGGAGAATCAGCAAGGTGGGTGAGGCGGATGGAAAAAAGCGGCAGGTTAATTTGATCCTTAACGCGGAATCCACCTCCCATATACAACGTGCAAGTGCAACCCTACAATATTGCTTCGAGACTATAGTCTTGAAGGTATACAAGCAGGACATAGCTCCCACTGCGGAAGGTGAGTCGTCCACCGTGGTTGATACACGGTCTTCTGGAAGTGCGGAGGTACCCACTAGCATTATTTCTGGTGACTCCAACTCTAACAGAAGATCTGTAACGTCCTTCTCTGAGGACGAAACGCATCTGGCGGGGACACGCTTCTCGATGATACGGACGAAGAGTTCGATAACACCCTTGTCGGGGTGGATGTTAATCTGTCAATTACCAATGATGGTAAGAATTCTACAGATTAAACTCCATCACGCTACAGCAGTCTCAGCGGCTCTATTGCTACGCCTGTCCACAGGTGCAGTAGACATCGTCCTGATACAGGAGCCCTACGCAGTGAGAGGAAGGGTGTGAGGTATCAGGAGACCCAAGTTTAAACTGCTTGTGGCCAACTGTGAAGGCACTCCAAGAAACTGCATTTTGGCCAGGAAAGATCTAAGTATATTTCTCCTGGCTAATTTAAGTGGCAAAGACCAAACATCTGCTAGTCTGGATATCGGTACTCGCATATATTGGGTGGTCTCCAGTTACTTGCCTTATGAAGCTGTAGTACCGACTGCTCTATTCAGGGAAGTAGTAGAAGAAGCAACGTCTGACGAGGTCGAGCTGATTATTGGCGCAGACACGAACGCTAATTATACTATCTGTGGTAGTACGGATATAAACAATAGGGGTGATTCGCTTCTTAACTTTATTCTAACTACCAACCTAAGTATTTGTAACATAGGTAATAAACCGACCTTTACAATTAAAGACAGACAAGAAGTACTAGACGTAACGTTTGCTACTGACCGGTTGTCAGACAAAATTATTGGGTGGAATGTGCTGGACGACCACTCATTCTTAGATCACCTTTATATTGAGTTCAAACTCGCTGAAAAAGCGCCTGAACCTGCGGTCCACAGAATACCCGGAAATAGAAACCCTCTCCACTTCTATACGGATGGTTCGAAGCTTGATGAAAAGGTTGGCTTCGGAGTTCACTGTGAAGAACTTAATTTGGATATAGCTCACAGACTACCAGGTACCTGCAATGTCTATCAAGCCGAAATAATGGCAATATGGGAAGTCGCCAAGTGGCTGAGTCGGAACATAGTAACCAACACTGGCGTTGTCATTTACTCGCACAGCCAGGCTGCCATCAATTCTCTGGAGGCCACATCCCTAAATTCACAAATAGCCCTAGCCCGGGGAACTGCAAAGCCGATGAACTTGCTAGGAATGGGACGACTTTACAAATTCTCGAAGAATTTGCATATATTGGTGCGCCACTATCCACGTGCAAGCTTTGGATAAGGCAAGAGGAAGTCAGGCAGTCCAACGTCAGATGGACACAAATCGGCACCTGTAGTCTAGCTAGACAAATCTGGCCAAGGTATGACCTGAGAAGGTCAAAATATCTCCTCGCACTAGAGAGGAAACGATTGTCTACGTTAGTATCAGTTCTGACGGGACACTGCCTGATCGGCGAACACGCCAGAAGATTGGGTATTAACTCCAGTGACTTCTGCAGGAGCTGTGGAGATGAGGAAGAAGTGGAGAGCATTGAGCACTTGCTATGCGACTGTCTCGCTTTGAGTAAACGACGACTGGACATACTAGGGTCGGCCTTTCTAAGCAGCCTAACAGATATTCGTGCTATCGATACATTTGTATTTATATCAAACAGGTTGGTTTCGATGAAGGGCATTTTAGCCCGTGGTACCACTAGGGACCTAAACAATTTTATTTTTTTTATATGAGCTGAAGAAATAAAAATGAAAACGGCTGAAATAATGTGGCAATAAAACTATATTTTTGCTCTCATGAAAATTTGAGTTTTTTAATACATATAGCAGCATTTGGATATAAGCCATTGATACGAGTATGTAGTATATAATTTCACATTGAATCAATATGTCACTAAATTTTAACCCTTTTTGATATATACAAATTCCTTTAGGTCGCGCAAGGACAATCTTCGACATATGTGAAATTGCTCACAGCCTTCCTTAAACGAAGTGCTTAAAGTTGAAGTTGGGTTTTATAATTGATACTAATGCTGAGTAGGCATTAGAGAAAATTCCAATTCAGTTTCCTCTGCAACATTGAATTTAAACATTTTAAAAATAAGAAAAATATGCTATTATTTGATCCATGTTGGAGGAAAAGAATAAACAATTATCTTAGCGTTAAGCAGAAACTAAATCTTTTCATCCGACGGTGATGTACTTTATGTAACATCACACTCCATAATTTTCACAAAAACTATATTTTACTAAAAGTTCATAACTTTTTCAGAATATTTTCTTTTCAAATATAGCCTTATGTGAAATGCACGTGTGCCATAAAATTGCTGACAGTAGTATATAATAATCTTTAATCTGAGCTAGCATTTCCTCTCGATTCAGAGCAAAGTGATCAATGAGCCGCAGAAAATTCAAATCAATTAAAAATTAAATCCCAGATTATTTTGTACGTTCATTCAACTAAACACAAGTTTATGTCAATGACTTACAGACAAAAGTAAAAGACTCAGACCTTGAAAATGAAATGCTACTGGTGGAAGTTTACGTCATTTGCAAAAGCTTTTAGGAAAATATCCCGACTCTATTCTTAGAATTGGAGTTGAAAGCAGCCCCAAAAATAAGAAATTCTGCATAATTCGTTTAGTCAAGTTGGCTCAATTAGTAATGTATGTTCGGCGGATATCCGTTTTGGGTCATTTTAAGTCGAATGAGCAATGTCCGTCCGTCTGTCTGCTGACTGATGTACCTCTCACACAAATGGACAATTTCATAACTTTATTACCAGTGCATACAACGACTTAAAATTGTGTACATTGTGTAATAGTACCAACAATGCAGTGAAAATGGGCATTATTGGCACGCTTCCTTTGGTACCTCCCACAAAAATGGACTATTTTGTACCAAAAGTTACCAGCATATAACTTTAATAACAGTGCATACAAATACTTGAACATTTGTACAGTGTAGTGCTTTTATAGCACCTAGAGTCCAGAGAAAAATTGGCGTTATTGGCCCGCCCCTTTTGGTGCCTCCCACACAAATGGTCCTTTTTGTACAAAAAGTTAACAGCTTTTAACTTTAATACCAGTACATGCCTTAAAGTATAGATATATGCAATTTAAATTGATAATAATTTAAATACACAAAAAAATGAATTAATTTACTAATATTTTTTTAAAACTCAAGGTGAGGGGATTCATTAGTCGGTTTACCCGACTAAACTTTCTTACAAGTTTATATTTTAACATGGTTATATCTCGGTATACCGTACATAATATCTCTTTTGTGTCCGAAGCAAAGTTGTAGATATTGAATAGAATTAGATAGATGAAAATGGCATAAATACACATTTTCCTCCCATTTTTCAACTTTTTTGCTCAATAACTCGTTTACAAATCCACACATATACTGATTTTTATACCCTACACCACACTGTGGTACAGGGTATTATAAGTTTGTTTCACGGCAGATGTTTGTAACACCTGAAAATAACACAGCTAGACCCACCTTAAAGTATACCGATCGACTCAGAATCACCAGCTGAGTCGATTTAACCATGTCTGTCCGTCCGTCCGTCCGTCTGTCCATGTAAAGTTGTTCGTCGACTACAGGTCGCAATTTCACTCCGATCGTTCTGAAATTTTACAGTTTAGAGTATTTTACAGCTGTTAAGATCGCTATTGAATTTGGTTGAAATCGGTTCAGATTTAGATATAGCTCCCATATATATCTTTCGTCCGATTTGGCCCTTTAGTCCTATAGAAGCTGTATTTTACATCCAATCGTTTTGAAATTTAGAATGGTAGAGTATCTTGATCCATGAACCAACATTGCCTAATTTGAAGAAAATCGGTTGAGATTTAGCTATAGCTCCCATATATATGTTTCGTCCGATTTTGCTCTTTAGTCCTGTAGAAGCTGTATTTTACATCCAATCATTTTGAAATTTAGAATGGTAGAGTTTCTTGATCCATGAACCAACACTACCGAATTTGAAGAAAATCGGTTAAGATTTAGCTATAGCTCCCATATATATGTTTCGTCCGATTTGGCCTTTTAGTCCTATAAAAGCTGTATTTTACATCCAATCGTTTTGAAATTTAGAATGGTAGAGTTTCTTGATTCATGAATCAACATTGCCGAATTTGAAGAAAATCGGTTAAGATTTAGCTATAGCTCAAATATATATGTTTCGTCCGATTTTGCTCTTTAGTCCTGAAGAAGCTGTATTTTACATCCAATCATTTTGAAATTTAGAATGGTAGAGTTCCTTGATCCATGAACCAACATTGCCGAATTTGAAGAAAATCGGTTGAGATTTAGCTATAGCTCCCATATATATGTTTCGTCCGATTTTGCTCTTTAGTCCTGTAGAAGCTGTATTTTACATCCAATCATTTTGAAATTTAGAATGGTAGAGTTTCTTGATCCATGAACCAACACTACCGAATTTGAAGAAAATCGATTAAGATTTAGCTATGGCTCCCATATATATGTTTCGTCCGATTTGGCCCTTTAGTCCTATAGAAGCTGTATTTTACATCCGATCGTTTTGAAATTTAGAATGGTAGAGTTTCTTGATCCATGAACCAACACCACTGAAATTGAAGAAAATCGGTTAAGATTTAGCTATAGCTCCCATATATATGTTTCGTCCGATTTGGCCCTTTTAGTCCTATAAAAGCTGTATTTTACATCCAATCTTGTTGAAATTTAGAATGGTAGAGTTTCTTGATCCATGAACCAACACTACCGAATTTGAAGAAAATCGGTTAAGATTTAGCTATAGCTCCCATATATATGTTTCATCCGATTTGGCTCTTTAGATCCAATCGTTTTTATACCCTACACCACACTGTGGTACAGGGTATTATTTAAGTATAAAATGTCCCAAAAGTAAATTTATGTAAACAATTTATACATGAATTACAAAATTTATATATCAGAGTTATTCAATATTACGAGAGTGGTGTAAGGTATTATATAGTCGGCACAGCCCGACTTTAGCCTTTCCTTACTGGTTTCAAAATAGTGTTTTTCTGATTGCCTATTTTTGGGACGATATGACCACAAACGTAGCAAAAACCATCCAATTTTGGGCACTTGTTTTTCCAATTTTGAAATTTTGAATGCTTTTCTGCTTTATAAAATGTTTTTCACTCTAAATTAAAATTTAAAAATTGAACTTTTCGCCTTCGTCGGCACTTGTTGAATGACATAAATCGATCAATGAACACCTATAAATACTACGTATTTTTCAATATTTTACTGAAAGGTACTTATCGTTATTTATGACTTTGTTTACGTGTACGTTAAACACTTTTCAAAACTTTCCAAAAAATAATTAGGACTCATATATGTGGGTGGAATTTCTGTAGAAAACTCATTCATTACAGGTAGCCAACGAAAAAACACATATCAATAAAAAAAGTTCACTTTCCTTTTCTCCCTTTAATTGACTGTAAACGGAGTAGTTATCATGGATGAACAAGAAGAGCAATTCAGCGTCCACGCACATTTAAGAGCGTTTATGCACCTATGTTTCTATGTTCTGCATTTTCATTATACCATTTCCTATAGAACATCGACGAAACTCCCTACGGTATTGTAAATGAGCACTTACAAAAACAGCATAATTGGGGATTTGTGAAACAAAATTGGAATTTTTGCGATTTTTAAGGCACTTTTTTCGGTTTGGTATATGTTCCGCATTTTTTCTCCTATTCAATATCCACAACTTTGCTTCAGACACAAAAGAGATATTCCATACGGTATACCGGGATATAACCGTGTTAAAATATAGAAAAAGTGCTAAAAATCCACATTGAGCAAAAAAAATCGTATGGCCATTAAATTATTAATTGAGTCAACTTGACTAAACGAATGATGCAGAAGTTCTTATTTTCTTATACTATTAAGTCCCAAATCAATGAGCTGAAAAATGCTGTACTGTGTAATGAAAGAAGATTTTGTCGCGATTATATGTAAAAACCTTATACCCGTGCAAGATGAAAAGAACGCAAGTTTTCCTAGATACCATGTGAAGACAAAAACTTTTCACGGTTGCAACGATTTTTGTATATTTGCAAATAGTATACGTAATTCAATTTTTTATATAGTTTATGTTATGATAAAAGTAATGATTAAACAGTGGGACATATGGTAAGGATCAGTGATCGGCGGGGGTTTTGACAACCTGGAAAATTTTTATCGGCCAAAAAAAAGTTATACATATCCCGGCGTTTCGCGGGATCACGTCTAGGAATCGAGATATATCGATTTGAAATTAGTAAGTATCATATAGAGGAATTTGTCACGTTTTCTGCAAAAAAAATTAGAAAAATTAAGAATTACAATTCTACAAATTTTAATAATGGTACTTCCACGTGGAAACAGAAGTTTGATTTTTTTGAAATTTGAATTTTTTCCAAAAAAAAAACATTTTTTGTTGGCACGAAGTAAACCATAAAAATAGAAAGAAAACGCAAAAATGTCTTTCTTCTTCTCGGAAAACCCAGAGTTATTGTTGAGAAGCCTCTCCATCCTCAACGTGTGACTGTTTGGTGCGGTTTATGGTCCGGCGGGGTCATTGGACCTTACTTTTTCGAAAATGAGGTTGGATCAACAGTTACGGTGAATGGATTGCGCTATCGAGAGATGATTAATGATTTTTTTATGGTCGAGTTGGATGGTATTGATCTGGACAACGTTTCCTTTCAACAAGACGGCGCTACGTGCCACACAAGCAACGAAACCATTGCTCTGTTACGGGAAAAGTTTCCGGACCGTGTTATCTCTCAAAGAGGTGATCGACTTCTTTCTTTGGGGCCACGTGAAAGATGAGGTCTAAGGACCTCAAAGATAGAATTCTTGAGGCTATCGAGGAGGTTATGGAAAATTTCATGGAAAGGATATGGACCTGTAAGCGCGGTCGTGGTGGCCCTTTGCCTGAAGTTGTTTTTCATTATTAACGGCATACCTTCCTCTTTATTATGTAATAAACATCCGATCATTTATCTCAAAAAATGGAATTTTTCTTTGAATACCAAAATAACACGTCTTGTTGGAAAACCCTTTACAGGACTCTAGGTACTATAAAAGCAACACACTGTAAAAAATTCAGGAGATTCGTAAACCTTTGTGGGGGATGTACTCGAAGGAGCGGACCAACATGGGCCATCTTTGATCTTAACCTGACATAGAACAAAACCAGTAAGGAAAGGCAGAAAGTCGGGCGGGCCGACTATATAATACCCTACACCTCCCTAACAATGCGATAAGGTTTATTGCGATAATATTGTGGAATAATTGGTAAATGGGTAAGAACATATATATGTGGATATATCTAATTCTGAACCGATAATCGCTAAATTAAGAAATATTCGTTCCTAAATTGAGAAACATCTTTCTGGAGAATTTTGTAATGATCGGAAGTAAAGTACAACTTCTATAGCGCTTTGTAAAAAAATCAGGAGGAACATATATATGGAGCTTTCTGTCGAATTTCGTACTGATCGGATATAAAATACAGTCTCTACAGCGCTTGAATGTCAAATCGGTGCTAATATATATATGGGGGCTATATCTAAATCTGAACCGATTTTCTCCAAAGTTGGCAGTATTCCTTCGTGTAATAAGAAACCTCTTTCTGCCGAATTTCGCTGTGATCGGATATAAAATACGGTTTCTACAGCTATTGAATTTCAAATCGGGGGGCTATATCTAAATCTGAACCGATTTTCTCCGAATTTGGCAGTATTCCTTCATGTAATAAGAAACCTCTTTCTGCCGAATTTCGTACTGATTGGATATAAAATACAGTTTTTACAGCGCTTACATGTCAAATCGGGTGCAACATATATATGGGGGCTATATCTAAATCTGAACCGATTTCCCCCAAATTTTGTATTGTATCTAAGTGCATCACGAGACTACTCTCTGTTAATTTTTGTACAAATCGGTTACAAAATGTTGCTTATACAGTGCATATATGGCAAATCGGAGTTACATATATATGGGAGCTATATGTAAATCTGAACCGATTTTAACCAAATTCAATAGGGATCGTCCTTGGGCCTAAAAAAAGATATGTGCAAAGTTTCGTTGAGATCGGACCAAAATTGCGACCTGTACTTTGATTACAAGAATACATCTACAGAGAGACAGACGGACAGACAGACAGACAGACGGCCATAGCTAAATCGACTCAGAAAGTGATTACAAGGCGATCGGTATAATAAACAATGGGTCTATCTCTTCTCCTTTTGGGTGTTACAAACAAGTGCACAAAGTCATAATACCCTGTACCACAGTGTGGTGTAGGGTATAAATATTTACGCATACCAAATTTGAAGTCAATCGGTCACTCCTATCGAAAGTTATTTTGTGCACCATCCAGGCAGACAGACGGACGGACGGACATTGGTCAAATGACTTAAAATGGCCCAAAACTCTCGTAGGTCACTCCTTCGATGTGTTACACTTCTGGCCCGCAACAACTGATATATACTCTCGCTCACAATAGTGGGAGTATAAAAACATGATTTTGTCGAAATTCTCTTACATCTGCCAAAAGAGCAATAATTTCTACATTTATCTACAGATTATTCAAACCTGCATTGTATTTTTTGTGAGGTTGATAGCTTTCAAAAATTGGAACAAACATATTTTTTGCGATTTTTCTATTATATTATTATAATGACAAAAAAAAAACGTTTTTTTTAATCAAATGTTTTCTAATTAATAAATTTATTTTTCTAGGTGAAACTGATGTTTCCAACATCAAGGGTGTGAAGATAAAAAACCCAATATGGCCAGCTCATATAGTATCGGAGATATATTGGTATTCAGATATACGCTATATACGAGTATATAGCAAATATTATAACGCCGATATCTCGAAAATTAGGATACATGAATTAGTCGAGCGAAAATCGAATCTAATCAATCTAATTATTTACTTACCACCAATAAATATATCATAACAAAAATCGTATATGTGAAAAAACAATGACATGGTAAATGGGTTTCAAGAAAATCTACACATAAGACATTTCGTTTGGAGAATTTTAAATATTAATAGCTTTGTTCCTTTACCTACTACAAGTTACTAGATTTACCATTTTTACCAGTTTTATTCCAAAAAGCGTTCCTTAACTCAAAAAACTAATAAAAATAGTAAACAAATTTAAGAGAGAACTTTCAAAATGTCTTTCACTTTTACTACCTTTTTTACTAGTTTTTACTCGAAATTTTTTTCCGAGTAAAAGTAGTAGCATTCAAAATACATTGAAAGTAATATAACAGAAACTTCAAATAGAAGAAATTTGTCTGTGCTTGCTATTTTTGCCAGATTTCCGTTCCCGTAGTTTTTTAAAACATGTTTACTCAGAGAGAATTTTGAATTATTTCTCTTTTACTAGTTTTACTATAAAAAAAGTAAAGGAACAAATCTAATAAAACAAAAAAAAAAACAAGTAAGAAAGTTTCAGTCGGGTAAACCGGCTAAAGTATACCCTCACATTGTGAGTAATGTAATATGGAATATTACACGAATTAATCTGTCAAGTTGTGTGGGAGGTACCCGCAGGGGTTTAACAAATACACCTATTTTTTTTTCTAAACACTAGATTCTTGAAATACATTGCACTGTGCCGAATTATAAGCGTTTATGTGCATTGGTATATTAACGTTATGAGCTATTAAATTTTTTGTGTGGAAGGTTCAAAAAGAGGCATGGTGACAAAGCCCATTTTTTAAAGGGCTATGGGTACTTTAATAGCGTTACACTGTGCAACATTTTCTAGTATTTTCGTGCATTGGTACTCACGCTATAAGATGTTAACTGTATGTACAAAATTGTACCATTGTGTAAATTTTTCACAGGACTGTAGGCACTATAACAGCATTACACTGTACAAAATTTCAAGTATTTTTGGTGCCAAACGGTCCATTTGTGTGAGAGGTACCAAAAGTGGCGGGGGATTAACGCCAATTTTTTACTGAACTGTAGGCACTATAACAGCTTTCCTTTGCACTAAATTTCAAGTGTTTGTATGCACTTGTGTTAAAGTAATAAGCTGTTAACCTTTGGTGCAAAATTGTCAATTTGTGTGGGAGGTACCGAAAGGGGCGGTACACTTTTCCCATATTTCTTAAGGTGATAGTTACTAATAAACTAATATAGTTTTTTTTTTTTTTTTTTTGAGTATGTTCTCTAAATAATCGACCTTTTATTCTTTATTATAAGATATATCGACCTTTTATTAACGAAATAACACAAAACATGAAGCGACATACGTCTTGTTTTGCCGTTGTCTGCCGTTGTCTGAGTAAGAAAACAGACAACGGCAAAACAAGACGTATGTCGCTTCATGTTTTGTGTTATTTCGTTTTTGTACTCATATCCCTGAAGATGTTCTTCAAAGAAGAACGAAATATTGGATAGTAATAAATAAACAATAACAACACCTGACCTCGAGCTTGTCATTTAATTACTAATATAGTATTATTATATAGTGTGGAATTTCAGAAGATTCGAATAGTTGTATATAAGTTATTAGCGAATCAATATTTCACTTAATGTTAACCATTTTAACCAATCAATATGGCCCATCTTCGAACTTAGCCGGAAATAGAGAAAAATATTACCGCATAACAAATTTGAAGTCAATCCGTTGCTCCCTTCGAGAGTAATCGTGCGCATCAGACAGCAGACAGACGGATGGACGGACGGACACTGTTCAAATTACATAAAATGACCCTTAGGTGACACCTTCGATGTCTTACACTTTTGTCCCGTAGCAACTGATATATACCCTCGTCACACTAAAGTGAGGGTATAATTACACATAAGAGTTTTGATATTACAACGTTCACAGCGTGCCTCAAGTAATCGAAAGTTGGCTACATTGACGGCAAAAAAACAACTTTGAAGAAATCAAAATCTGATCTGCTTTCTTTCGCGAGCTATCGATCAAAAAAACACTACTTAATTACATTGAATTGCGGAAATTTAAAACTATAACATAATATCCCATAAATATGAACATTTGTAAAGCGTTTTATAAAGTTCGCGATATTTGCAATATTACTATATTGTGATTTTTTTTGTAATCCATAAATTCGGCTTACGCCGCCAAATTTGTGCAACAATATTATAGCGAATTTAACAATATTAATGTATTTGCATTTTATGAACTCTGAGGAATAGATTGGAACTTCCGGGGACGAATAAATTTCGAGAAAAAAAACGTTCAAGTTCAGAATAATTCTGAACAATTTTTGTGGTCAAAATTTATTCGTCGCGCTATATTTATCGTGGAAATGCTGATATCAATCTATTCCTAAGAGATCATAGAATGAGAATATATTAATCTTATTAAATTCGGTATAACATTTTTGTAAACATTTGGCGGTGTAAGTCGAAGTTATGGATTAAAAAAAAATTAGCAATATAAAACCAGTAAGGAAAGACAAAAAGTCGGGCGGGGCCGACTATATAATAATGCTAAAATTGGCATTGCGATAAGAATTTGTCAGTGTTAATACATGTAATAGGAAAAGTCTCTCTGCCGAATTTCGTACAGATCGGATGCAAAATACGGTTTCTATAGCGCCTAAAACACATAGGAGTTTATGTCGGAGCATTCCTATAGAGGGATACACATAGAAGTTTTAGGTAACTTCGGAACCGGTGAAGATAGCGCAAAATGCTTTGGTGGGTAGTCGTATGACCGCTAGGACTTTATAATTCGCCAATAAACAAATTCTAACAAGTAAAAGCGTTAAGTTCGGCCATGCCGAATCTTATAAACCCTCCACCATGGATCGCACGTGAATCTTTACGGCTACTAATAAACTCATTATACCAAATTTCAGCCCAATTCGTTGAAATTTTAGGTTTTTGTGGCGATACGAAGTCAAATCTAGAGGGACCTTTGTATGGGGGCTATATCAAAACATGGACCTATGACTACCGTTGCTCGTATGGTATGTCATGTTATTTTTGTTAAGTATTGTTTGGCATTTCATCATGGAAAGACTTAGGCCTGAACAACGTTTACGCGTGTCATTCGACAGTTACCAGTCCAAATGCTCGAACGAGTCATTGAAAATTGGACTCAACGAATGGACCATCTGAGACGTAGCCGCGGCAAACATTTGATAGACATAATCTTCAATAATTAAACGTTTTCAAACTTTTTTTGTATTTCTTTGGTTTTTTTCTGAATATAGAAACTTTCAAGAGTATTGTGTGAATATTTGAGTTGAATCGGAGAAAATCTAACGAAGATACAGCAGTCTAAGCAACTGCGCCTCATATATGACTCAGTACATCAGAAAAACTTTAAAGAGTTTTTGCCACAACCCACACGGGGCAAAATCGCATTTTTTGATATGTTTGAATCCGATTCCTGAATTCTGAGCAAATAAATTTTATTTTAAAATCAATAAAATATATTTGCAAACTAAATTACTCAAACAAAATATGTGTTTATTTAGAAAAAAATTATTGTTTATGAATTTTTACAAAACATATTTTATTTAAAAAAGCATTTCAAACTTTTGTTGTCTTTTTCGATTTTCAGTTTTAATTTTTCCCTGTTTTCAAATTGTACCTCCCAGTTATGACACCATATTCAGCATTAAATTCTGCTTTAAATCAATCATTTTAAATTTCTGAGTATTCCAAGTCATCATTAGTTGATAATCGTCCAAGTAATTAATATTGATCCAAGATTATACGATTATTATTATTTATTATTTTTACAAACATTAAAATTTTCTAAAGATTTTACTTAGAATTACTGAAAAATTTAACACAATTTAGGTATTTTCTGCATACTTAAATGCAAATAAATATTTGTTTCGGAAATAATAGTCCCAAATAAAAACATATTGGGATGTAAACAAAAATTTGTGTAGAACAACACCTGCCCAAATATATAATTTTTGTGTGTGCCAAATATTATATGTTTAAAGTATATCTTAAACATATATATGTTTCAAGCCGTATATGTTTGGGAAAATGTACTACAGAAGCGATTTTTTTCAGCGTGCATGTTTTCAAAGACGGTGCCCCTCATAACTCAAAAACGACTGAACCGATCCTTTTGAAGTTTTTAACACTATTTCTTCACTATACAATTTACGAGGTAACACTGTACTTTTTTTGAATTCATTATTCTTTTTTATTAAACAATAACTAGTTAGTCCATTTTTTCTGGAAAAAATCGCATTTTTCACTTCAAAGTGTTGCCAAAAATTTGAATTTCGAAAAAAAACTCGACAGCATTACAACCCATTAAGTGAAATATAAAGTATAAATTTTTAAATTTCAGCCAGATAAATTGAAAAATGTGTTCTCTAGATCGTCAAGAAGTGACATCGGTGGGGACCTTTATATCGGCGCTATATCAAGACATAGACCGATATGCCCCATTTTCAATAGAGATCGTCTATACTCTAAGAAAGGCATCTTTACCAATTTTCGTAAATTGTGTGTATGTTACGTAGGGACTCCAAACCGGACCGATTTTGATGCAATTTTCAGTGAATCTTCAGATAACCCTAGCGGGTGACATAGGCTATATAAATTCTTGATTCAGGGGGCGTGGCCTCGCCAATATAAGCCAACTTGCAGTTATCATTTTTTTTGTGATTCCTATTGTCCGCACCTACTGGTAGTCTGTGTGATTAGTCCAAAAATGGGCGGGATCGGAAATCTGGGTTAACGAAGTGGACCGGGTCGGCTAGTAATAACGGGCGATCCAAGTAGAGATACTTTTTACAATAGCGTTTTTTTAACAGATCACGTGTGAGTCGTGTCATGCTGTCAGGTTATTTTTGTTAAGTATTGTTTGGCATTTCATCTTGGAAAGACTTACGCCTGAACAACGTTTACAAATCGTTCAACTTTATTACGAAAATTCACGTTCTGTGAGGAATGTGATCGTGCCCTTCGCTCAACATAATCGGCCTACTGAGCGTACTATTCGCAACACCATCGCCCGACTTGAGACCCAGCATTCATTATAGGGTAATATTCGACCGAATAGACCACGTCCAGCACGCAGTGAAGAAAATGTAGCGGCCGATGCTGAGAGTGTACACGAAGACCGTGGAGAGTCGATTCGGCGCCGTTCGCAGCAACTCGGACTGACGTATGGAACGACTTGGCGCATTTTACGTCGAGATCTTAAATTTAAAGCATACAAAATACAGCTTGTGCAACATCTGAAGTCGCCCGACCTTCCCAAGCGACATCGCTTCGCTCTATGGGCTCTTGAAAAGTTCCATGAAGATCCGACGTTTTCGAGTCAAATTTTCTTCAGCGATGAGCCCCATTTCTGGCTCAATGGGTAAGTAAACAAGCAAAATTGCCGCATTTGGGACGACATCCAGAAAAAACAACGGTTTGGTGTGGTTTGTGGGCCGGTGGAATCATCGGTCCATATTTCTTCAAAAATGATGCCGGTGAGAACGTAACCGTCAATGGTGACCGTTATCGTGCCATGATAACCGACTATTTGATGCCTGAAATTGAAGCTCGTGATCTAGGCGAAATTTGGTTTCAACAAGACGGCGCCACTTCCCACACATCGCATCAATCAATGGATTTATTGAGAGAACACTTCGGTGAGCAGATAATTTCACGTTTTTGGGCCGGTCGATTGGCCACCAAGATCGTGTGATATCACACCGTTAGACTTTTTCCTGTGGGGATATGTAAAGTCTAAAGTTTATGCGGACAAACCCGCTTCGATTCAGGCCTTGGAGCAAAACATCACGCGTGTCATTCACCAGTTGCCAGTCGAAATTATCGAACGAGTCATCGAAAATTGGACTCAACGGATGGACCATCTGGGACGTAGCCGCGGCCAACATTTGATAGACATAATCTTCAAAAAACAAATGTCAAAGTATGACATTGATTTTCCTTTATAAACAATGGAAAATATTGAAATCACAAAATAAACAGAATCATTCCAATATAAAACAATTTCGATTTCTAACATTTTTAAGTAAAAATGCTCTTATATAAAACAGAAGACAACACCAGATTCAAATTTGCAGGATCAGCTCAGATTTAATAGGACTACATGACTATAGATGTTTCATATATATATGTTGGTATTTATGTGGTCCAGTATGAAAATCAACATTTAGGAGATGAAATGCTTAATGATATATGCGAACATTGGAATTTCGAATTTCACTCCATCTGAAATTATCCTCACTTTCAGATGGACTATGTTTATTGGATACGTAATCTAAAAGGCAAAATATGAAGATTTATGTGGGTGGTTCGATAGTTTTAGTGCCTAACAGACAAGGGCGGGAATACCTAATCTTATTTATAAAGTTCCAAACGTGTTTCCGCAAAAAATATTTAGGGTCTTGATCACTCATTCGAAGTGTGATGTGATACAAACGATGCTTTTGAAATTGATAGTACATATCAGTCGGACAGACTGCAGATAGATCCGTGGAGGGACTAAAGTCAAAACAACAGGACCCTTTTATACACCAAAATTGCCAAAGATATCACAATATCATATTAGAAATACGAATTTATGTAAGGAAAATTCAATTTCTTTTGCGTTTATTTTGGAACAAACGTTAGACATTGTAACATTTTGTTTACATTTTTGTGTTTGGCATTGACATTTCAACTACGAATCCAACAACAAAACTCCTTGTGCATGATTCAATTATACAAGGTTGGGTTACTAGCAGGTGCACTGAGGGAAAAAAGACGTTGCAAAATAAACACCGTTTGGTACCAATTTATAAACGTAACGTGCATTAAAAATCGCCACCGATTCGTTCATTAATTATCAACGAAATGGGGGTGATTTTTTGACCGGCGTTGCGTTATGTATTGTCGCCGTAAGGTTGCTGATTATTTGTTCGGCTTTGTGTTGTTCATTGGATTTGTTATTGTCTGTTCTTAGAAGAAGAAACCACGAGGATTTATAAAGACGTGAAAATTATGAAATGAAAATTAATGACGAAGAAATAGAATTTAATGACCTGTTTGATATGTGGATAATTCTCTGGGCTATGGAATGAGAAGGATAAGGTGATTGCAAAATCCAGTGACATCTTCCTATCGCAGAAATTTCTAGAATCAATAGAAATGGTGTCGGCCTACGAATATTTAACAACCTAAGCTTATAAAAATTTAAATTTTAAAAGTTAATAATGAGTGTGTATGTTTTTTATAGAGCACAGGAATTCAATTTTGTAGTACATAAAGGCCAATGATACGAAGGAGACTGCCACCATTAGGGTTACGAGCTGAATTCCGAGAAAAAACAATAATAATACTGTGTTGCTGCACATTCGAATGTGTTTTGTTTAGACGTGATTTGCTTAGTGATAAATATTCAAATTTACAATTATATGTTTGTTGTGTTCACGTTTTATTTACTTATAACATTAATAAATGTATTGAAACGCTAATGCTGTTTAAATAGTTTTAAATGGGGAGGGGGTGGGGGGGATTTAGAATGGGAAGTTATACCAGCGCTTGCTTTATTCGTCCTCAGCAAGTGCTTTAGTCGTCCCCCGCACGTTCTATAGATGTCCCCAACACTTGATTTAAATTATCCCCAGTTGGTATTCATTTTGCAACGAAGCGTTGTTGATTTTTGATGCTTTATTCATGCACAGCCTTGCTGGAATTCGTAACATACGGGGTTGGTTCATTATCATAAACGAATTTGCAAAGATTAAGCACGTATGTGATTTGTTTTTCGCTGGGTGTGGTTTATATATTTTTTTCATGCTGCTAGAAGTTGAAATGTCAAGTTGAAGTTTGAATTTCAAAATTTGTTTACCTTTTGTTTCTTACCAATCAAAATAGTTTCCAATTAAAATTTATTATTTATTGAAAAGGTGAAAAGCAGACTTTGTTCAAAAATGAATAAGCGAGATCTCTGGAACCTACAACGATGGAAGCTAACTGCTAGCGGTAGTTTTGCAAAAAAGTGCCGGTGTTCTTGGAACTTGCACAGTCTGGACAGAAGAAGTGATATGGAAAAGTCAAATGAATATTCATTAAGAAAGAAAGAAGAAGGAGTCCGAAAAGAGGAAACAAAATAATGGTTAAACTTTTCCGATTCTACAATACATTTAAGTATACTAATAATGTAACATTTATAAGTATAAATGGGCGAAATAAAACAAAAAACGTCGCTTTCAGTGCATAACTTATTATTTAAACAAATCTCATGTTTGATGGAGGAATGATCCAAATTTTTTATTAAACTGCTTTAGGCGTTTGGGCCCATCATACGATGCAACCGATGCTACGATCGTAGGTTTAAATTTTTCATAGGCAGGACTATGTTTAATGGATATGTAATCTAAAATGCAGAATATGAATTTATGTGGGTGGTTCGAAAGTTTTCGTGCCAACAAACAATGGCGGGAATACCTAATCTTATTTATAAAGTTCTAAAATGAGTTTCAGCAAAAATATGTATGGTCTTCATCACGCATTCGATGTGCGATGTGATATAAACGATGCTTTTAAAATTTATCGTACATATTAGCCGGATAGACAGCAGATGTATCCGTGGAGGGATCTAAAGTCAAAACTGCAGGACGGACCCTTTTATACACCAAAATTGCAAAAGTCACAATTTCATATTATAAATACTAATTTCTCTAAAAAAAAATCAATTTCGTTTATGTTTATTTTGAAACAAACGTTAGATATTTCAGCATTTTGTTTACATTTTTGATTTTGGTATTGACATTTCAACTACGAATCCAAAAACAAAACTCCTTGTGGTTGTTGTTGAATCGTTGTTGTTGTGCTAGTAACACAACCTTGTATAATTGAATCATGCTCCTTGTGGTGGTTGTTGTATTGTTGTTGTTGTGCTACCATCAAACCTTGTGAATCATGGGTTAACATTTGGAAGCCAATTTATGTATAAACTTCAAAATATATGTATATTTTTGTTGTTTATGCAGAATGAGAGTATTCATATTTTCAATTAAGACAATAGTCGCAAGATTTTTTGGTTTAAACTTATTTTCTTATTTTTCCTGGAACATATCCCAAAGCATTTATGTACATACATATATACAAAATAATTGACACGTGTCGAATATAAACATAAAAATTGCCGCCTAGATTTTTTGCTCAAATTTCTTGCGACACATTTTTAAGACACAAAAATGGAAATTAACTTTTGTCGGCCATGTAAAATTGTGTAGTAAAAAAAAACTTCCCCCAATTATTGCAATATGAAAGAAAAAGTTCTAGAATTACATTGAATATGCCGCGGAGACAGACAGACAAACAAACAACTGATTTCAAATCAAAATGCTGATTTCAGAGCAAAAAGAGAAAACGGTCAGCACCACGCGTTGCTGACTGCAGCAGCAGTTGGTCGCTGACCGATTTTTGCTATTGACACTGAAAATTGGAAATTTCTTGCCAAACAGTTTTGTTCGGAAGTTATTTATTGTTGTACTCGTGTTTGTGTTTGAATCGATTGATTAAATTGTGATTTTGATGACATTTGCATTTTCAATTCCATTTCTCCCGGTGTTGGTTAAGCCGAGACAATGCATGCATCGCTGGGTATATAATTGCCCGAGAATCGTTGAGAAATTATAGTTCACTTTTGCCTAGTGATCGAGTGGTAGTTCTGGTAATTTCTGGCTCTCCTTTGTACTCCTGAACAATGAATCCTTTGAGAACTGTTTGCCTGATGATGGGCGTTCTGGCTTTGGCCTGTGCCAACAGCAATGGTCCTCGCCCCATGAGCATGAGCTCCAATCGCAATTCCATCAAGAACAGCATGAAGCCCACCAATTGGATGCCCGTCTCCACCTTGGAATCGTTGCCTTCGTTGAAGCAGGTGAAATTGCAGCAATTGGAGAGCATGTCGGCTCTTGAGGGTGCTGATTTGATCAATCAATTGTGTAAGTATTTGCTTAACCCTTGGGATTAGGTTACAGGATTAATTTATCTTCACTTCTATAGATCACTTGGCCCAAGCCAGCCAGGCTCTGGAACCCACCTATGCCCCCAACCCTAGCGAAATTCCCGCCTTCCTCATTACCCCCGACAACCAGAAGGTTAGCTTCCAATTGAATGAATTGCCCAGCATTGTCAAGGAACAGCCCCATTTTGGCAAACAAGATGTGACCGTTTTCATTTCCGGCCTTCCCTCGAAATACGAAAGCGTCCAAAAGGCCACCCGTAAATTGGTGCAATCCTATATGCAACGTTACAATGCCAATGGTCCCAAATATGCCTTCTCTAATGCTTTCGCTAGCAGCCAAAAACATCAAAAGACTCCCTCATCCAGCGAAGAGAACTATAGCTCGTCCTCCTCCTCGTCGCAGAACTCCCAAAACCAGAAACCCTCCGGTTGCTTGATTGTCATCAACCTTGGCGATACCATCTCTGAGTTCGAGCAATATGCCACTTTGGACACCGAAGCCGTTGGTATTGAAGTTGGCAACATTTTGGTTCAACTTTTGGACAGGAACAATGCAATCCAGGACAACTTCCATTTGATTGGCTCGAATATTGGTGCCAATGTTGCTGGAGCTGCTGGTCGTCAATACACCCGTGTGACTAGCCATCAATTGCGCCGCATCACCGGTTTGGACCCCGTCAAGACCTTCGCCAAGAACCCCGAATCCTTGACCGGTTTGGCTCGTGGCGATGCCGATTTCGTTGACATCATTCACACCACTGCCAACAGTATGGGCACCTCTGCTCGTTGCGGCAATGTTGACTTCTTCCCCAATGGTCCCAATGAGGCTGTTCCCGGTACCGACAACATTATCGAATCCTCCATGCGTGCCGTCCGCTACTTTGCCGAAACCGTTGTGCCCGGCAATGAGCGCAACTTCCCCGCCGTCGGTGCCCAATCCCTGCAGCAATACAAGACCAACAATGGCTATGGCCGCCGCATTTATATGGGCATTGCTGCTCCCTTCAATGCTGAGGGCGATTACATGTTGCAGGTCAACACCAAGAGTCCTTTCGGTCGCAGCTCTCCCGCCCAAAAGCAACAGAACTATCACAACCTTCACAAGCCCTGGAAAATGTCTTCCCAAGACTACTAGGGGACTTGACTAGCGATGCTGATCCATGATACCTGATATTAAAAAAAATCTATCCATCTGACCTGGTTCATTAGTGTTATCCTTCGATTCGTATCGATTCGAAGAAATCCTCTCCTGATTTATTTTCATAGCTTTTGCGAATTTCCAGCAGCTTTGCATAGCATTAGTAAATTTTGGATAATTTTTTAAATATTTCTATATAGTTTTTCAAAAAAAAAAATATCAAAAAAAATATATATTCAAGTAAATAAAAATTGCACAATTAAAACCAAATACATAATTTAATATTTATTTGGGGAAAAAAGGGGGTTAATCAAAACAGATAAAGCACTTTATCAAATAGACACAAAATCCACGAAAAAAGCTTCAAAATATGTGAAACAACTAGAAACCGCATTAAGTACCCTCCACAGGGATCCTAAACCACAGTATTATAAAGAAAATTCAAAATTATATAAAATATTCAATGGGATCTGAACAAAAACGTGAACCATCAGAAGCATTTTTATCGGTAAATGGATTTGGGAAAAATAATTGTTTCTAATTTTGTAGAAATATTTACAAAAATCGGAGAAATTGCTAATATAAAACCCAAACTGATTTTTGATGAAATTTTCGGGAAAAAATCTATTTTGTAGACAAAATGTAATTTCAACGAAATTGTCTAGAGAAATACAATTTTAACGATTTTTCTAGAAAAATGCAATTTTAACGACATTTGTAGAAAAATGCAATTTCAACGGAATTTGTACAAACTTTAAATTTTCCAGAAAAAAAAAATTAAATAAACTATATTTCCTGGAGAAATGAAATTTTGACAGAAATTTCCAAAAAATATATTTCAACAAAATTTTGTAGAAAAATGAAATTTCAACGAAATTTCTGCAAAAAAGCAACTTAAAATTTTTTTTATTAATTGCAATTTCGACGAAATTTTCAATACAAATTCAAGTTCACCGAAATGTAGTAGAAATTCTAATTTTGTACAAATATTTACAAAAATCGGAGAAATTGGTATTATAAAACCCAAACCAACAGTTGGCGAAATTTTCGAGAAAAAAAACAATTTTTTAGAAAAATTTAATATCAACGAAATTTTCTAGAGAAATACAATTTTAACGAATTTTCTAGAAAAATACAATTTCAAGACATTTGTAGAAAAATAAAAAAAATAAATTAAATAAACTTAATTTCCAGGAGAAATGAAGTTTTCCAGAAGAAATGAAGTTTTTATAGAAATTTCTAAAAAAAAATTCAACGAAATTTTGTAGAAAAAATCAATTTCAACGAATTTTTCGCCAAAAAGCAAAAATTTTTTTTGTTAAATTCCAATTTCGGAGAAATTGGTAATATAAAACCCAAACTAATTTTTGATGAGCTTCTCGGGAATTAGTCAATTTTGTAAAAAAAAAATAATTTCAACGAAATTGCCTAGAGAAATACAATTTTAACGATTTTTCTAGAAAAATGCAATTTTAACGACATTTGTAGAAAAATGCAATTTCAACGGAATTTGTACAAACTTTAAATTTTCCAGAAAAAAATAAATTATATAAACTACATTTCCTGGAGAAATGAAATTTTGATAGAAATTTCAAAAAAATATATTTCAACAAAATTTTGTAGAAAAATTAAATATCAACGAAATTTCTGCAAAAAAGCAACTTAAAATTTTTTTTATTAATTTCAATTTCGACGAAATTTTCAATAAAAATTCAAGTTCACCGAAATGTAGTAGATATTCTAATTTTGTACACATATTTACAAAAATCGGATAAATTGGTAATATAAAACCCAAACCAACTTTTGACGAAATTTTCGAGAAAAAAACAATTTTTTAGAAAAATTTAATTTCAACGAAATTTTCTAGAGAAATACAATTTTAACGAATTTTCTAGAAAAATACAATTTCAAGACATTTGTAGAAAAATGAAAAAAATAAATTAAATAAACTTCATTTCCTGGAGAAATGAAGTTATCATAGAAATTTCTAAAAAAAAAATTCAACGAAAAAAAACAAAATTTTTTTTTGTTAAATTGCAATTTCGGCATATTTTTCAAAAAAAAATTTAATTTCATCGAAATTTTGTAGAAAATTGCAATTATAAAAATTAACAAAATTTTGACCAAAAATGCAATTTTGACAAATTTGTATACAAATTTAATTTCCAGGAAATTTTCAGGAAAAATGCCGTTTCAGCAACATTTTCTAAGGAAATGCAATTTCTTTCTTAGTTAGCTATTGCAACAAAATTTTATAGAAAAATTTAATTTTCTAGAAAAAATAAAATTTGAATGAAATTTTCTAGAAAAATATTTCCAAAATTTTGTACAAAAATAAAATTTTCAATAAATTTAATAGAAAAATTTAATTTTGAAGAAACTGTTTCATTGTATATTTGATGAAATTTTCTAGAAAAATTACAATTTTAAAAAATTTTTTTTTAAAAATGCTATTGTCAATAAATTTAATAGAAAAATGCTATTTGACGAAATTTTGTGGAAATTGCAATATTGTCAAAAATTTCAATAAAAATTAAATTTTACAGTGATTTTTGAAAAAGGTATAATTTCAACATAATCAAATTTTAATGAAATTTTCCAGAAAAAAATTTAACAACATTTTTTACAGAAATGCAATTAATTTAATTGAAAATTACATTTTGACGAAATGTTTGGGAGAAAAACATTTTTTTAGAAAAATTTAATTTCAACGAAATTTTTTTGAGAAATACAATTTTAACGATTTTGTTAGAAAGATACAATTTCAACGACATTTGTAGGAAAATGCAATTTGAAAGGAATATGTTCAAGCTTTAAATTTTCCAGAAAAAATAAATTTCAACAACATTTTCTGGAGAAATGAAATTTTTGTAAAAATTTCTAAAAAATTTTGTAGGAAAATTCAATTTCAACGAAATTTCTGCAAAAAAGCAACTTCAAAATATTTGTAGTAAATTGCAATTTTGACGAAATTTTCAATAAAAATTAAATTTTACCGAAATGTAGTAGAACATCGCAATTTCAACAAAATTTTGTAGAAACATCAAATTTTAATGACATTTTCCAGTATAAAAATTAACAACATTTTGAACAAAAATGCAATTGACAAATTTAAAAAAAAAAATAAAAATTAAATTATCTTCTACGAAATTTGTATACAAATTTAATTTCGACGAAATTTTCAAGAAAAATACCGTTTCAGCAACATTTGCCAATGAGAAATTGCATATTTCTCTATTTGTTTAACCTATAATTGATAACATTTTCTAGAAAAACACAATTTTAACAAAATTTTGTTGAAAAATTCTTTTGTCAATTTTTTTGTTGTTTAATTTTATTGTAATAAATATTATTAAATTGAATAATAATATAATTTTTTCAATGTTAAGAGATCAATTACATATTAATTTTTCTGCTTAAACTAATTAAATTAAATTATTTATATATTTATTTATTTATTTATATGAATTACAATACAAAGTAAATTTATATTCTAATTATAAGGTCCAGGGAAAGGCCGGGTTACAAAGACCATATGGCTAAATTTTTGCAGCGATAGACCAGAGCCTCTGGTGGGAATCGAACCCACGACCCCCAAACTCATAGGCGAGTACGCTACCAACTCACCTACTGGGGCGCTCATTATTAAATTATATTTTTACAATATTATTTGTATTTATGGGAAAAAAGTGACAAAAACCCTTGAACAATTTAAATTATTTTAGGTCAAGCAATAAAAAATCGATACTTAAAGTATCAGCATAAGGATTGAATGTGAGTATGGACTGAATTTCGACAACGCAATTTGAAGTTTTCTGATATTAGGGCTAGCTTTTCTTTAACCAGTTTTATGAGGCTCATTTCATGAAGAGCAGATTTTGAGAAATCTCTTGGGAGATTATAGTATATTAGTTTGAGTATTTTGTTTTGGCTGGTTTGAAGTCGTTTTAGACGACAGTCAGATGCTTCGAACCAAACAGGGGATGCGTAAAATAGTATTGCGTGAAAAATACTCTTCATGATTAGAATTTTATTAAATATACTCAATCCTGAGCGTCTGTTAATAATCGGAGACATGGCTTTAGTAGTAATGTTAATTTTGTGAATGATGTAGTTGACGTGTTCTTTGAAAATCATCTTTTTATCAAGGATCACACATAAATATGTCACTGTATCTTCCCAGGGTATATTGACATTACCAATTTTTATATTGGCCTGAGGTGTGAAACATGATTTTCTTTTCCGAGTAAAAAATATGGCTTTGGTTTTGCTGGAGTTGATCATAATTTTCCATGTCTTAAAGTAATCAATTACTAAATTTGCTGAACTTTCCAAGTTATTTATAATGTCTCTGGCTAAAATGTTTGAGCTGAGTATGGCAGTGTCTTCCGCAAAATTTGATGAGTTTGAACCCTCTAATATAGGGAAATCGTACGTAAAAATGTTGTATAGGATAGGTGAGAGACATGAACCCTGAGGGCAGCCTGCTGTTATTGAAAACTCCTGAGAAAATATATTGGCAATATGTACTCTAAATGTGTGTCCTGAAAGAAAACTTGTTATAATTTTTATGATTTTCATATCCATTTCTATAGTTAGGAGTTTATGGATATGTCCGTCATGCCAAACGGAATCAAACGCAGCCTTAACGTCAAGCAATATCATTGCTGTGGATTTTCCAATTGCTAAGTTTTCCCTCAAAAAATTTCGAATTCGAACAAGTGGCTGAATAGTGTTGTGTTCGGCGCGAAATTCAAATTGCTGAGTAGGCAGAATTTTTTTATTGTTGATATGAGCTATTATTATTTCCCAGTTTACTCATAGTATTTAGTAGGCTGATGGGACGGTAAGAATCTGGGCTTCTGAGATCCTTTCCTGGTTTCGGTATTGCTACAATTTTTGACTGCTTCCAAGCTGATGGAAAATAACTCAATTTAAGACACGAGTTAAATAATCTAGATAGAACTTCGATGCATTTGGTAGGTAGATGTTTAAAACATTGATTAGAAATACCATCTAATCCTGGAGCCTTTTTGTTTTTTAGCTGTATAATTGCCGCCTTTATTTGGTTTAAGCTAACGCTGTCATTATTGTTCGATAGTGTATGATTATTAACAACTCTAATTGAATGTTCCACCATCAGTCGATTGCTTAAGTTAGAAGTCAAATAATGATTTTGAACACATTTTTTGGCAAGAATTTCGGCCTTCTGACTTGAAGTTGAATAAATTGTACCATTTTCTTTGAAAGACGGAAGAGGCATTGTTTTCGTTTTTAATAACTTTAGAGATTTTCCAAAATGTTGGTGAAGAATCATTTATGTTTGTTAATAGGTTATTCCATTGTTGATTTCTAAAGATGAAAATTTGATTGTTGATTAAGTTATTTAATATAGACATTTGAGACTTGTGTATAGGTAATTTGTAACTAATTTAATAAAAAATGCTATTTTGAGAAATTTTGTGGAATTTGCAATATCGTCGAAACTTTCAATAAAAATTAAATTTTACTGTAATTTTTTAAAAAAAATATAATTTCAACAAAATCTAAAAAATAACAACATTTTGTACAGAAATGTAATTAATATAATAGAAAATTACATTTTGTCGAAATTTTCAGGAAAAATGCAATTTTGTAGAAAAAAGTATTTCACCGAAAGTTTCTAGAGAAATACAATTTTAACGATTTTTCTAGAAAAATGCAATTTCAACGGAGTTTACACAAACTTTAAATTTTCCAGAAAAAAAATTTCAACTACATTTCCTGGGGAAACGAAAATTTTAATAGAAATTTCTAAAAAAATATATTTCAACGAAATTTTTTAGAAAAAATCAATTTCAACTAAATTTCTGCAAAAGAGCAACTTCAAAATTTTTTATAAATTGCAATTTTGACGAAATTTTCAATAAAAAATCAATTATAAAATAAAAAAAATTGGGAACAAAAATGCAATTTTGACAAAATTTAAAAAATAAAATTGGAAAATGTAAAGTTTATGAAATTTTCTAAAAAACAAAAATTCAATGATTTTTTTACGAAATTTGTATACGAATTTATAAATGCAATTTATCTATTTGTTGTAGCTTTTGCAACAAAATTTTGTAGAAAAATTCAATTTTAACAACATTTTCTAGAAAAAATCAAATTTTCAATGAAATTTTCTAGAAAAATACAATTTTAACAAACTTTGTTTTACAAAAATGCAATTTTCAATAAATTTAATAGAAAAATTCTATTTTGAAGAAACTGAATATTTGATGAAATTTTCTAGAAAACAATGTTATAAATTTTTTTTTGAAAAATGCTATTATCTATATTTTTAATAGAAAAATGCAATTTTGACGAAATTTTTTGGAAATTGCAATGTTGTCGAAATTTTCAATAAAAATTCAATTTATTATGATATAAAAGTATAATTTCAACAAAATCAAATTTTAATGAAATTTTCCAGAAAAAAATCTAACAAAATTTTTTACTGAAATGCAATTAATTTAATAGATAATTACATTTTGACGAAATTTTCAGGAAAAATGCAATTTGGTAGAATAATGCAATATCAACGAAATTTTCTAGAGAAATAAGATTTTAACGAATTTTCTAGAAAAATGCAACTTCAACGACATTTGTAGAAAAATGCTATTACAACGGAATTTACAAAAACTTTAAATTTTCTAGAAAAAAATAATTTTCAACAACATTTCCTGGAGAAATGAAATTTCCGTAGAAATTTCTAAAAAATATATTTCAACGAAATTTTGTAGAAAAAATCAATTTCAACAAAATTTCTGTAAAAAATAAATTTAATTTTTTTTTTTGTAAATTGCAATTTCGACGAAATTTTCAATTAAAATTAAATTTCACCGAAATGTAGTAGAAAATTGCAATTTCCACAAAATTTTTATAAAAATTAACAAAATTTTGAACAAAAATGCAATTTTGACAAAATTAAAAAAAAATGTTGCTGGAGGTTTCTAGAAAAAAATGTATACAAGTACAAATTTAATAGAAAAATGTAATTTTGACGAAATTTTCAGGAAACATGCAATTTGGCTTAAAATTGAAATTTCAAAAAAACAATTTTTAGAGAAATATTATTTTAACGATTTTTTTAAAAACTGAATTTCAACGACATTTGTTGAAAAATGCTATTTCAAAAAAAAATTTAGGAGATATGAATTTTAAAGATATTTCTGGAGAGATTTTATTGAAAAATTTTATTTCAACAAAATTTTCTGAAAAAATTAAATTTTCACGGAATTTTTTAAAAAATAAATATATATCTCAACGAAATTTGTAGAAAAAAAATTAAATTTCATCAAAATTTTCTGGAGAAATACAAATTCAACTATTTTTCTAGAAATTGCATGGATTTGTAGAAAAAATAAATTTTTACAAAATTGCAATTTCACCGAATTTTTTTAAAAAGTGCAATTTTAACCAGAATATCTATTTCTATTTTTTTTTGAAGAAAAATGCATTGTCGTAAATATTTTCTAAAAAATCAATTTTAAAAAATGTTGTAGAAAAATAGAATTTCAACGAAATGTATAGAAAAATTAGTTGCATTGAACATTAATAGAACTTTCCACAAAAAAAAGAATTTCAAAAAATTGAATAGCAAAATACAATTTTGATGAAAATTTTTTAAAATATATCTCAGCGAAATTTTCTGGAGAAATGCATTCAATTTCAAGGAAATTTGTAGATAAATGCAATTATTTCGAGGAAATTTTAAATAAAAATTTAATTTCTTTGAAATTTTGTAAAAAAGAGCAATTTAAAAAAAAAATCTAGGAAGTTTATTGAAATTTTCCAAAAGAAAATGTTATTAAAATTTTGTACAAGGCAAGTATCAATAGAATAATAGAAAATGCAATTTTAACGAAATTTTCTAGAAAAACTAAGTTTTTTAAAAACTCAATGAAATTTCAAAGACATTTTTTAGAGAAATACAACTTTAAGGGTTTTTTAAGAAAACTGAATTTCAACGAAATTTGTCGAAAAATGAATTTCAACAACATTTCAAAATTGACGAATTTTTCCAGATAAAATTAATTTCGTCAAATAAATTAATACCATCTCTGAGTTCGAGCAATATGCCACTTTGGACACCGAAGCCGTTGGTATTGAAGTTGGCAACATTTTGGTTCAACTTTTGGACAGGAACAATGCAATCCAGGACAACTTCCATTTGATTGGCTCGAATATTGGTGCCAATGTTGCTGGAGCTGCTGGTCGTCAATACACCCGTGTGACTAGCCACCAATTGCGCCGCATCACTGGTTTGGACCCCGTCAAGACCTTTGCCAAGAACCCCGAATCCTTGACCGGTTTGGCTCGTGGCGATGCCGATTTCGTTGACATCATTCACACCACTGCCAACAGTATGGGCACCTCTGCTCGTTGCGGCAATGTTGACTTCTTCCCCAATGGACCCAATGAGGCTGTTCCCGGTACCGACAACATTATCGAATCCTCCATGCGTGCCGTCCGCTACTTTGCCGAAACCGTTGTGCCCGGCAATGAGCGCAACTTCCCCGCCGTCGGTGCCCAATCCCTGCAGCAATACAAGACCAACAATGGCTATGGCCGCCGCATTTATATGGGCATTGCTGCTCCCTTCAATGCTGAGGGCGATTACATGTTGCAGGTCAACACCAAGAGTCCTTTCGGTCGCAGCTCTCCCGCTCAAAAGCAACAGAACTATCACAACCTTCACAAGCCCTGGAAAATGTCTTCCCAAGACTACTAGGGGACTTGACTAGCGATGCTGATCCATGATACCTGATATTAAAAAAAATGTATCCATCTGACCTGGTTCATTAGTGTTATCCTTCGATTCGTATCGATTCGAAGAAATCCTCTCCTGATTTATTTTCATAGCTTTTGCGAATTTCCAGCAGCTTTGCATAGCATTAGTAAATTTTGGATAATTTTTTAAATATTTCTATATAGTTTTTCAAAAAAAAATATTAAAAAAAAATATATATTCAAGTAAATAAAAATTGCACAATTAAAACCAAATACATAATTTAATATTTATTTGGGGAAAAAGGGGGTTAATCAAAACAGATAAAGCACTTTATCAAATAGACACAAAATCCACGAAAAAAGCTTCAAAATATGTGAAACAACTAGAAACCGCATTAAGTACGCTCCACAGGGATCCTAAACCACAGTATTATAAAGAAAATTCAAAATTATATAAAATATTCAATGGGATCTGAACAAAAACGTGAACCATCAGAAGCATTTTTATCGGTAAATGGATTTGGGAAAAATAATTGTTTCTAATTTTGTAGAAATATTTACAAAAATCGGAGAAATTGCTAATATAAAACCCAAACTGATTTTTGATGAAATTTTCGGGAAAAAATCTATTTTGTAGACAAAATGTAATTTCAACGAAATTGTCTAGAGAAATACAATTTTAACGATTTTTCTAGAAAAATGCAATTTTAACGACATTTGTAGAAAAATGCAATTTCAACGGAATTTGTACAAACTTTAAATTTTCCAGAAAAAAAAAATTAAATAATGTTGGATTTGTAATTCTCTAGCAATGAATACATTCATGCACACACATATTTATACATATGTGTTCTATTTCCTTTTTGCCTTCACAAGAATCCTTGTGAGTAACATAAATATTCATAGTGTTAAGTCTTGTAAATAAACTCATAGCGTGCAGTCGCACATGCGCAACAGCAAAACCAACCGCATTTTCCAATAGGTTATGAGCCCAGGTAGCCAACAAGCTGCGTGAAAAGTGTCAATAGTGTTCGAGTATTTTTAAATCGTTTGTATTTTTAAAACAGTAAAAATGAATTCAATGTTCAACATTGAAAAATTGGATGAAAGTAATTACGACACATGGGCAGTGCTAATAAAAAATGTGCTGGTGTTCCAAGACTTGTGGAACGTTGTGTCAGAAGAGAATTCTGAGGAAGATGCGACAAAAGCAGCCAAGTGGAAGAGTAGAGACGACAAAGCATTGGCAACCATAATCCTTAGTGTGACAGCGATGCAGTTGCAACACATCAAGAGCTGCACAAAGGCCAAGGAAGCGTGGGACAAACTCCAAGAAGTTCATCGTCCAAAAGGTCCCGCAAGAAAGGTATCGCTCTTCAAGAAGCTGCTTGCCATGAGAATGAGCGAAGATGAGTGTATGCAGGCGTACATTTGCCGTTTCGCAGCGAATGTAGAACAACTGGCAGAAGTAGGAGTTGAACTTCAGGAGGAGTTGTTTTCTATAATGCTCCTAGCCAGTTTACCAACTTCATACGAAAATCTGGTCGTCGCATTGGAAGCCCGCGACAGTTTACCCTCTCTGTCATCGCTCAAAATTAAATTGATAGAGGAAGGAGAGCGGAGAAAATCCCAACACTACAGTAATGAGATTGGACATGCATTTGCATCTCGAAGCGGAAAATCCCTTAATTACGAAAGGCGCCCACGAACCGACCAGGCCAGCAGTTCTCAACAACAAGGCAGTAAAAAAGGGATCAGATGCTATAAATGCCGCAGAATTGGTCACTATGCATCACAGTGTAAAGTAGCAACAGTGCAGAATGAGGGAAAACCAGGCAATAAAAACTCATTGTTTTCGGCGGCCGGTAATAAGAATCTCATCAATGAAAACATCTGGTGCATAGACAGCGGCGCTTCATCTCATTTGTGCTGCAGACGCGAATTGTTTTATGAGTTGAAACAACATCGCGAGAAAGTGATTTTACCTGGCGACAACAGCATTGACGCCGAAGGAATTGGCACAATTTGTCTACGGTATAAGGACACCGAAATCACATTAGTGAATGTGTTGTTTGTTCCCGGTCTGCAGTGCAATTTCCTGTCGGTGTCAAAGGCGATTCAGCATGACCATAAAGTGATATTTAGTGGCGACGGAGCCGAGATAATAAACAAAAATGGTCATTTGGTTCTGCGAGGTCATAAAATTGCTGATCTGTTTATTTGTAAACAGAATGAGACGACATTGTTTTCTTCGAGGAAATCCGCTGAAGAGGCAATGAAATGGCATTGTCGTTATGGTCATCTCAATTTTGGCAGTTTAAGAGAATTGCAAACGAAACATCTGGTGCGTGGCATGGAATTAGAAATTCCCAACGATGTAAGCTGCACGGTATGTATGACCAGTAAATGTGTGCAGAGACCGTTTGGCGACGCAGAAAACCGAGCTAAGGAAATTGTGGAAATTTTCCATGCTGATGTTTGTGGTCCAATGAAAACATCATCAATTGGCGGATCACGATATTTGCTGACATTCATTGACGACAAATCGAGGTATGTTTTCGTCTACTTCCTTAAGCGTAAAGAAGAAGTATTCAGCAAATTTAAGGAGTTCCATGTGATGATCGAGAGGCAGACAGGCAAGAAAATGAAAATTTTGCGAAGTGACAACGGCACCGAGTTCGTCAACATAGCGTTCGATGAATACCTGCAGAAACATGGTATGGTTCGTCAGCTAACTGTCCCTTATACACCGCAGCAAAATGGTGTAGCGGAACGTTTCAATCGAACGTTAATTGAAATGGCCAGATGTATGCTCATTGGAGCGAACTTAGGCGAATATTTATGGGCAGAAGCAGTAAACACCGCAGCATACCTACGCAACAGATCTCCTACTAAAGCTCTAACTAGCAGTACGCCATTCGAAGTATTCCATGGCAGTAAACCAAGAGTTGCGCATCTAAAGGTATTTGGATCAGTAGCGGTGGCATTAAATAAACGCCAGAAAACCAAGTTCGCACCAAGGGGAGTGCAGTATATAATGGTTGGTTACGCAGACACGTCAAAAGCCTATCGCCTGTATGACAAAGAACAACGTCGACTTATTGTCAGTAGAGATGTATACTTTATCGAGAACGTTGCCGAAAATGATGCTGACATTTCAATTCAGTTGATGGTACAGCCTTCAAGTGAAGAAGAGGAAATTGATATTTCAAGTACCGAGCATCCAGTGGATAATAATGCAATTGTTGCTAATGAAGATGAAAGCGACAGCGAATACGATTCTGTGGAAGAAGAGGCCGAAGAAATTGCAACGCCGAATGAAGCACCACACACTTCAGATGCAGCCAGAGGTCGAGGTAGACCAAGAATTCTACGCACCGGAACTGCAGGTAGACCAAAAAAGATATACAATACCCTGAATATGGTTCGGAGCACAGATGTGCAGATCCCTCTAACTGTTAACGAAGCGTTGTGCAGTGAATACGCCGATGAGTGGTGGTCAGCAATGCAAACAGAATATGATGCGCTGCTTGCAAACGATACTTGGCAGATGGTTGAAAAACCGCCTAATCAGAAAGTGGTATCAAATAAATGGGTGTTTGCATTGAAAAGCGACAAGGACAACAACATCGAGCGTTTTAAGGCCAGATTGGTGGCCAAAGGATGTTCCCAGACGTATGGTGTCAACTACACCGAAACATTTTCTCCAGTAGTTCGATACGAAACTATTCGGATGATGTTTGCCATAGCGGTTGAATATGGCTTGCACCTACATCAGATGGACGTTTCATCAGCATATATAAACAGCGAATTAAACGATGACGTTTATATGACACAGCCAGAACCATTTATAGACAACCAGTTTCCGCATCGTGTACTGAAGTTGAAGAAAGCCCTCTATGGTTTGAAGCAGTCAGGCAGACAGTGGAACTTCAAACTAGATAGCATTCTGAAGAATATTGGGTTTCAACAATGCGAGAGCGAGCCATGCGTTTACACTATGCATAGAGGTAATCACATCAACATCATCGCAGTCTACGTCGATGATTTATTAATAGCATGTTCAAGTAAAAGCGATATGACAGAAATAAAATTGAGCATTGCGAAGGAAGTCAAAGTTGTGGACAAGGGAATGGCGAAGTACTTTCTAAGTATGGAAATAGAACGCCAAGGCGAATTAGGTGAAATTTCAGTAAGCCAAAAGTCCCAAATACGCAAGTTACTTGAAAATCACCGAATGGAAGATTGTCGACCGGTATCAACTCCATTAGACCCAAAGCAGCAGATCAAGTGTGAGAGCAATGAATGCAAATTGGCAGATCAAGTACACTACCAATCTCTTATCGGATCACTTATGTATATAGCAATAAACACCAGACCCGATATCCTGCATTCCGTGAGTAAACTATCGCAGAGAAACAGCAATCCTCATAGTGAGCATATGAATGCAGCGAAACGTATTCTCAAGTATCTTCATGCAACGCAAGATAAATGCCTACACTACAAGAAGACTGGTGAGCCGATCATATGTTATACAGATGCAGATTGGGGTGGAGACTCCACTGACAGAAAGTCTTACACAGGATATACGTTTATGATGGCCGGAGCTGTTATTTCTTATGAGTCGAAGAAACAGGCAACTGTTGCACTCAGTAGCACAGAAGCTGAATACATGTCAATGTCATCAGCGTGCAAAGAAGTGACATATTTGAGAAAACTTTTGAAGGATATGAAACTTCAATGTCCTGACGCTGTCATTGTAAATGCAGACAATATTAGCGCAATAAATTTGGTGAAGAATCCAGTGTATCATAGTCGAAGCAAGCATATCGATATCAAGTATCACCATATCCGAGACGTTTACCAACGAGGAGAAATCGAACTTCGCTATTGTCCAAGCACCAACAATATTGCCGATATTCTAACGAAGAATCTTTCAAAGATATCCCATAGCAAGTTTATGCAGATGATGGGAGTATACTAGAATATGTTTCTAATAGTATTAGTTTAGAATAAGTTTTACTTTTGAATTTAAATTTTTGTTTGAAAGTATTCATTGAGGAGGAGTGTTGGATTTGTAATTCTCTAGCAATGAATACATTCATGCACACACATATTTATACATATGTGTTCTATTTCCTTTTTGCCTTCACAAGAATCCTTGTGAGTAACATAAATATTCATAGTGTTAAGTCTTGTAAATAAACTCATAGCGTGCAGTCGCACATGCGCAACAGCAAAACCAACCGCATTTTCCAATAAATAAACTATATTTCCTGGAGAAATTAATTGCAATTTCGACGAAATTTTCAATACAAATTCAAGTTCACCGAAATGTAGTAGAAATTCTAATTTTGTTAAAATATTTACAAAAATCGGAGAAATTGGTATTATAAAACCCAAACCAACAGTTGGCGAAATTTTCGAGAAAAAAAACAATTTTTTAGGAAAATTTAATATCAACGAAATTTTCTAGAGAAATACAATTTTAACGAATTTTCTAGAAAAATACAATTTCAAGACATTTGTAGAAAAATAAATTAAATAAACTTAATTTCCAGGAGAAATGAAGTTTTCCAGAAGAAATGAAGTTTTTATAGAAATTTCTAAAAAAAAATTCAACGAAATTTTGTAGAAAAAATCAATTTCAACGAATTTTTCGCCAAAAAGCAAAATTTTTTTTTGTTAAATTCCAATTTCGGAGAAATTGGTAATATAAAACCCAAACTAATTTTTGATGAGCTTCTCGGGAATTAGTCAATTTTGTAAAAAAAAAATAATTTCAACGAAATTGCCTAGAGAAATACAATTTTAACGATTTTTCTAGAAAAATGCAATTTTAACGACATTTGTAGAAAAATGCAATTTCAACGGAATTTGTACAAACTTTAAATTTTCCAGAAAAAAATAAATTGTATAAACTACATTTCCTGGAGAAATGAAATTTTGATAGAAATTTCAAAAAAATATATTTCAACAAAATTTTGTAGAAAAATTAAATATCAACGAAATTTCTGCAAAAAAGCAACTTAAAATTTTTTTTATTAATTTCAATTTCGACGAAATTTTCAATAAAAATTCAAGTTCACCGAAATGTAGTAGATATTCTAATTTTGTACAAATATTTACAAAAATCGGAGAAATTGGTAATATAAAACCCAAACCAACTTTTGACGAAATTTTCGAGAAAAAAAACAATTTTTTAGAAAAATTTAATTTCAACGAAATTTTCTAGAGAAATAAAATTTTAACGAATTTTCTAGAAAAATACAATTTCAAGACATTTGTAGAAAAATAAAAAAAATAAATTAAATAAACTTCATTTCCTGGAGAAATGAAGTTATCATAGAAATTTCTAAAAAAAAAAATTCAACGAAAAAAAACAAAATTTTTTTTTGTTAAATTGCAATTTCGGCATATTTTTCAAAAAAAAATTTAATTTCATCGAAATTTTGTAGAAAATTGCAATTATAAAAATTTTTTTTAGAAAAATCTAATTTTTGATGAAATTTTCCAGCATAAAAATTAACAAAATTTTGAACAAAAATGCAATTTTGACAAATTTGTATACAAATTTAATTTCCAGGAAATTTTCAGGAAAAATGCCGTTTCAGCAACATTTTCTAAGGAAATGCAATTTGTTTCTTAGTTAGCTATTGCAACAAAATTTTATAGAAAAATTTAATTTTCTAGAAAAAATAAAATTTGAATGAAATTTTCTAGAAAAATATTTCCAAAATTTTGTACAAAAATAAAATTTTCAATAAATTTAATAGAAAAATTTAATTTTGAAGAAACTGTTTCATTGTATATTTGATGAAATTTTCTAGAAAAATTACAATTTTAAAAAATTTTTTTTTAAAAATGCTATTGTCAATAAATTTAATAGAAAAATGCTATTTGACGAAATTTTGTGGAAATTGCAATATCGTCAAAAATTTCAATAAAAATTAAATTTTACAGTGATTTTTGAAAAAGGTATAATTTCAACATAATCAAATTTTAATGAAATTTTCCAGAAAAAAATTTAACAACATTTTTTACAGAAATGCAATTAATTTAATTGAAAATTACATTTTGACGAAACTTTTTTTTAGAAAAATTTAATTTCAACGAAATTTTTTTGAGAAATACAATTTTAACGATTTTGTTAGAAAGATACAATTTCAACGACATTTGTAGGAAAATGCAATTTGAAAGGAATATGTTCAAGCTTTAAATTTTCCAGAAAAAATAAATTTCAACAACATTTTCTGGAGAAATGACATTTTTGTAAAAATTTCTAAAAAATTTTGTAGGAAAATTCAATTTCAACGAAATTTCTGCAAAAAAGCAACTTCAAAATATTTGTAGTAAATTGCAATTTTGACGAAATTTTCAATAAAAATTAAATTTTACCGAAATGTAGTAGAACATCGCAATTTCAACAAAATTTTGTAGAAACATCAAATTTTAATGACATTTTCCAGTATAAAAATTAACAACATTTTGAACAAAAATGCAATTGACAAAATTAAACAAAAAAATAAAAATTAAATTATCTTCTACGAAATTTGTATACAAATTTAATTTCGACGAAATTTTCAAGAAAAATGCCGTTTCAGCAACATTTGCCAATGAGAAATTGCATATTTCTCTATTTGTTTAACCTATAATTGATAACATTTTCTAGAAAAACACAATTTTAACAAAATTTTGTTGAAAAATTCTTTTGTCAATTTTTTTGTTGTTTAATTTTATTGTAATAAATATTATTAAATTGAATAATAATATAATTTTTTCAATGTTAAGAGATCAATTACATATTAATTTTTCTGCTTAAACTAATTAAATTAAATTATTTATATATTTATTTATTTATTTATATGAATTACAATACAAAGTAAATTTATATTCTAATTATAAGGTCCAGGGAAAGGCCGGGTTACAAAGACCATATGGCTAAATTTTTGCAGCGATAGACCAGAGCCTCTGGTGGGAATCGAACCCACGACCCCCAAACTCATAGGCGAGTACGCTACCAACTCACCTACTGGGGCGCTCATTATTAAATTATATTTTTACAATATTATTTGTATTTATGGGAAAAAAGTGACAAAAACCCTTGAACAATTTAAATTATTTTAGGTCAAGCAATAAAAAATCGATACCTTAAGTATCAGCATAAGGATTGAATGTGAGTATGGACTGAATTTCGACAACGCAATTTGAAGTTTTCTGATATTAGGGCTAGCTTTTCTTTAACCAGTTTTATGAGGCTCATTTCATGAAGAGCAGATTTTGAGAAATCTCTTGGGAGATTATAGTATATTAGTTTGAGTATTTTGTTTTGGCTGGTTTGAAGTCGTTTTAGACGACAGTCAGATGCTTCGAACCAAACAGGGGATGCGTAAAATAGTATTGCGTGAAAAATACTCTTCATGATTAGAATTTTATTAAATATACTCAATCCTGAGCGTCTGTTAATAATCGGATACATGGCTTTAGTAGTAATGTTAATTTTGTGAATGATGTAGTTGACGTGTTCTTTGAAAATCAGCTTTTTATCAAGGATCACACATAAATATGTCACTGTATCTTCCCAGGGTATATTGACATTACCAATTTTTATATTGGCCTGAGGTGTGAAACATGGTTTTCTTTTCCGAGTAAAAAATATGGCTTTGGTTTTGCTGGAGTTGATCATAATTTTCCATGTCTTAAAGTAATCAATTACTAAATTTGCTGAACTTTCCAAGTTATTTATAATGTCTCTGGCTAAAATGTTTGAGCTGAGTATGGCAGTGTCTTCCGCAAAATTTGATGAGTTTGAACCCTCTAATATAGGGAAATCGTACGTAAAAATGTTGTATAGGATAGGTGAGAGACATGAACCCTGAGGGCAGCCTGCTGTTATTGAAAACTCCTGAGAAAATATATTGGCAATATGTACTCTAAATGTGTGTCCTGAAAGAAAACTTGTTATAATTTTTATGATTTTCATATCCATTTCTATAGTTAGGAGTTTATGGATATGTCCGTCATGCCAAACGGAATCAAACGCAGCCTTAACGTCAAGCAATATCATTGCTGTGGATTTTCCAATTGCTAAGTTTTCCCTCAAAAAATTTCGAATTCGAACAAGTGGCTGAATAGTGTTGTGTTCGGCGCGAAATTCAAATTGCTGAGTAGGCAGAATTTTTTTATTGTTGATATGAGCTATTATTATTTCCCAGTTTACTCATAGTATTTAGTAGGCTGATGGGACGGTAAGAATCTGGGCTTCTGAGATCCTTTCCTGGTTTCGGTATTGCTACAATTTTTGACTGCTTCCAAGCTGATGGAAAATAACTCAATTTAAGACACGAGTTAAATAATCTAGATAGAACTTCGATGCATTTGGTAGGTAGATGTTTAAAACATTGATTAGAAATACCATCTAATCCTGGAGCCTTTTTGTTTTTTAGCTGTATAATTGCCGCCTTTATTTGGTTTAAGCTAACGCTGTCATTATTGTTCGATAGTGTATGATTATTAACAACTCTAATTGAATGTTCCACCATCAGTCGATTGCTTAAGTTAGAAGTCAAATAATGATTTTGAACACATTTTTTGGCAAGAATTTCGGCCTTCTGACTTGAAGTTGAATAAATTGTACCATTTTCTTTGAAAGACGGAAGAGGCATTGTTTTCGTTTTTAATAACTTTAGAGATTTTCCAAAATGTTGGTGAAGAATCATTTATGTTTGTTAATAGGTTATTCCATTGTTGATTTCTAAAGATGAAAATTTGATTGTTGATTAAGTTATTTAATATAGACATTTGAGACTTGTGTATAGGTAATTTGTAACTAATTTAATAAAAAATGCTATTTTGAGAAATTTTGTGGAATTTGCAATATCGTCGAAACTTTCAATAAAAATTAAATTTTACTGTAATTTTTTAAAAAAAATATAATTTCAACAAAATCTAAAAAATAACAACATTTTGTACAGAAATGTAATTAATATAATAGAAAATTACATTTTGTCGAAATTTTCAGGAAAAATGCAATTTTGTAGAAAAAAGTATTTCACCGAAAGTTTCTAGAGAAATACAATTTTAACGATTTTTCTAGAAAAATGCAATTTCAACGGAGTTTACACAAACTTTAAATTTTCCAGAAAAAAAATTTCAACTACATTTCCTGGGGAAACGAAAATTTTAATAGAAATTTCTAAAAAAATATATTTCAACGAAATTTTTTAGAAAAAATCAATTTCAACTAAATTTCTGCAAAAGAGCAACTTCAAAATTTTTTATAAATTGCAATTTTGACGAAATTTTCAATAAAAAATCAATTATAAAATAAAAAAAATTGGGAACAAAAATGCAATTTTGACAAAATTTAAAAAATAAAATTGGAAAATGTAAAGTTTATGAAATTTTCTAAAAAACAAAAATTCAATGATTTTTTTACGAAATTTGTATACGAATTTATAAATGCAATTTATCTATTTGTTGTAGCTTTTGCAACAAAATTTTGTAGAAAAATTCAATTTTAACAACATTTTCTAGAAAAAATCAAATTTTCAATGAAATTTTCTAGAAAAATACAATTTTAACAAACTTTTTTTTACAAAAATGCAATTTTCAATAAATTTAATAGAAAAATTCTATTTTGAAGAAACTGAATATTTGATGAAATTTTCTAGAAAACAATGGAGAAATGAAATTTCCGTAGAAATTTCTAAAAAATATATTTCAACGAAATTTTGTAGAAAAAATCAATTTCAACAAAATTTCTGTAAAAAATAAATTTAATTTTTTTTTTGTAAATTGCAATTTCGACGAAATTTTCAATTAAAATTAAATTTCACCGAAATGTAGTAGAAAATTGCAATTTCCACAAAATTTTTATAAAAATTAACAAAATTTTGAACAAAAATGCAATTTTGACAAAATTAAAAAAAAAAATGTTGCTGGAGGTTTCTAGAAAAAAATTTATACAAGTACAAATTTAATAGAAAAATGTAATTTTGACGAAATTTTCAGGAAACATGCAATTTGGCTTAAAATTGAAATTTCAAAAAAACAATTTTTAGAGAAATATTATTTTAACGATTTTTTTAAAAACTGAATTTCAACGACATTTGTTGAAAAATGCTATTTCAAAAAAAAAAATTTAGGAGATATGAATTTTAAAGATATTTCTGGAGAGATTTTCTTGAAAAATTTTATTTCAACAAAATTTTCTGAAAAAATTAAATTTTCACGGAATTTTTTAAAAAATAAATATATATCTCAACGAAATTTGTAGAAAAAAAATTAAATTTCATCAAAATTTTCTGGAGAAATACAAATTCAACTATTTTTCTAGAAATTGCATGGATTTGTAGAAAAAATAAATTTTTACAAAATTGCAATTTCACCGAATTTTTTTAAAAAGTGCAATTTTAACCAGAATATCTATTTCTATTTTTTTTGAAGAAAAATGCATTGTCGTAAATATTTTCTAAAAAATCAATTTTAAAAAATGTTGTAGAAAAATAGAATTTCAACGAAATGTATAGAAAAATTAGTTGCATTGAACATTAATAGAACTTTCCACAAAAAAAAAGAATTTCAAAAAATTGAATAGCAAAATACAATTTTGATGAAAATTTTTTAAAATATATCTCAGCGAAATTTTCTGGAGAAATGCATTCAATTTCAAGGAAATTTGTAGATAAATGCAATTATTTCGAGGAAATTTTAAATAAAAAATTTAATTTCTTTGAAATTTTGTAAAAAAGAGCAATTTAAAAAAAAAATCTAGGAAGTTTATTGAAATTTTCCAAAAGAAAATGTTATTAAAATTTTGTACAAGGCAAGTATCAATAGAATAATAGAAAATGCAATTTTAACGAAATTTTCTAGAAAAACTAAGTTTTTTAAAAACTCAATGAAATTTCAAAGACATTTTTTAGAGAAATACAACTTTAAGGGTTTTTTAAGAAAACTGAATTTCAACGAAATTTGTCGAAAAATGAATTTCAACAACATTTCAAAATTGACGAATTTTTCCAGATAAAATTAATTTCGTCAATATTTTCTGAAAAATGTTTATGGAATATTAAAAAAAATATATTTCAACAGAATCTTGTAGAAAAATTTCAACGAAGATTTCTTTAGAAATAGCTATATGGTTTGAATTCTTTATAACTTTTTTTATTATTAATTATGTATCGAACAACGTACAAAAATAATAGAATTGTTCCGAAAATTTGCGAAAAATGGACATCACATACAGGATTTCATTTTTCAAAGCTAATTGCGAAAAATTCCCCAATAATATACTGTATTTTTTAAAAAAAAAAAATATATAATAATCGCATAAATAAAAAAGTTATTAACCATTTAAACCATATAGCTCATTCTGGTCGTAGCGTCATATCGCCCAAGTTGGTTATCTGGAAATGTCATATCGCCCAGACGCAATGTCATAAAGCCCAAAGTTTTTTTTGGCCGAAGGTCGGGTATGTTCAATGACGGCTACGTATACCAAAGTGTCTCTGCGTGACCGTCCTTCGGCCGGGCTTAAGGATTTTCTCCTTTGGGGTTTGTCCAAAGACGGCTATGCGAACTAAAGTGCCTTTGCAAAGATACATTGATCAGCAATGTCAATGTCATATTGCCCAAAAACAAAATTTTTCTACAACAACAACTTACATTGATTTTTTTTTGGCGATATGACGCTACGCCGCATTCTGCGCCACCCTGTACATTAGAGTGGTCCAAAAGTGGTGTTTTTTTTGGGTTTTTCAGATTGGCCACCCCTTAAATTTGTGTATCCATTGCAATAACGTTGTGTAATTTCAGTTGGCTAACTTTACGGGAAGAGGGTGCTCAATCGAGTGCAGTTTTTGAATTTTTTGGAAAAATGCTTGATTTTTATTTTTGAATTATTTTATTTAACTCTCCTTGTCTGTTTGTTTTTAAGTTTGTATTGTGGTCTAATTTTCATGCATTGTTCAATCATTATACCCTCACTTTAGTGTGACGAGGGTATATATCATTTGCTACGGAAAAAAGTGTAACACATCGAAGGAGTGACCTAAGACCCCAAGTATGTTCGGCGGAAATCGGTTTTGGGTCATTTTAAGTCGAATGAGCAATGTCCGTCCGTCTGTATGTCTGTGTGTCTGTCTGTCTGCTGGCTGGTGCGCACGATAACTCTCGAAAGGAGTAACCGATTGACTTCAAACTTCGTATATGGTAATATTTTTTTCTATCTCGGGCAAACTTCGAAGATGGGTCATATTAGTCCACTCCTTCTGGTACCTCAACAACAAAGGGTTAAAATGTTGTGAAATATTGATTCTTTAATAACTGCTATTATACGTATAAGAATCTTCTGAAATTCCACACATAGTATTAGTTTGTTAGTCGCTATAAACTCGAGGAAAATGGGCGAAATTGCCACGCCCGTTTTGGTATCTCCCACACAAATGCACCATTTTGCACCAAAGTTAACAGTTTATAACATTAATATCAGTGTATACAGTTACTTGAAATTTTGTACAGTGTAATGCTTTTATAATGCCTATAGTCCAGTGAAAATGAGCGTTATCACCACGCCCCTTTTTGTACCTCCCACACAAAATGGCCAAATTATAGCACAATTTAATATCTCAACGTTAATATACCAGTCCATATAAACGGTTACAATTCGGCACAGTGCAATGTATTTAAAGTATCTACTGTTCAGCGAAATATAGGTGTATTTCTTAAACCCCTTCTGGTACCTCGCACAACAATTGACAGAATAATTTGTGTAATATTCAATATTACATTACTCACAAAGTGAGGGTATACCTTAGTCGGTTTACCCGACTTAAACTTTCTTACTTGTTTTTTACACGATTTGATTTTTCTCGCTGTTAACATAAAAGCATATTTTCAAAATTTAATACGTGCCAGACTCAGTAAATCAGATCAATAAAATGAGTTCATCAACTCGAAAGAATACAATATTTTTCTACTTGGATGTCGGGATCTTCATGTCAATAGTAAAGATTAACCAACTTCCAACTCGTCGGCAATTTCTACTTCGTTATCACCACCATTAAATGAATCAGGGAATGTGAAAGATTCTGCGCATATGCTTTGAATTAAATTCTCGTTTAGTATGACGGCGGTTCTCGTTTAGTATGAGGTGACTCTGCCAAATTATCAACGGAAGCCACATTAGAAGCATATGTATCGCAAAGAACGCTGAAAACGCTCTCAGTTTTAGAAATCATGGACTCTTTCTGGCAAATTACTTTCTGCGGCTTGGCATGACAATGTCGATTACCTTCAATGCAAAAGTTGCATAAACAATTTGTTAACGACATTGTGGAGAGGGGGAAAACTTTTTGAAGATTACAATACGATACTCAATAGCAATGAGCAGGAAAAACAATTTTTACTTCATGTCGTTGAACAGAACAGAAAGATCATTTCTACTGAAACTTTCAAAACGATGTTAATAAACTTAGCTTTAAGTTGAAAAAAAAATTAATTAATATTATTTTTAAGTATTTCTTTATTTATATTATTTTGTGTGTGTTTTAATACTATATCTGAATTAAAAAAATATTTTTGAAACATTGTTTATATTTTTTACTTAATATGCTGACTAGTTCTTTCTCAGGATTTTTTCATAGAATACAAATCTTTTAAAGTCGATGAGCACTCCCTTGTAGATAAGATAAGTTGCTGAATTTCTGAAGACATAATAGGAATGGTAGGTGTAACAAAACTAGGGGGCGGCGTAATTTCTACTTGGAAGTTTATTTTTTTCTATGTAAGCATGGACCACCCTACTATACATTCAATTTCAAGGGAATTTGTCGACGGCTCTATGAAATAAACCCCAATAAAATAAATACCAATGAAATAAGTCCCAATGAAATAATTCCCAAAAAAAAATCAAATAACTCCTAAAACAATTGTTATTCTTATATAACATTACAAATCTAATTGAATGGATCGTGGAAATGGCGAATTAAGTTCTTGTAATATATAAAATACAATTTTGTATGATATCCATTTGTATGCTGAAGGAAATGCTGTAATGCGCCCGAGGAAAAAAATCATTTGAAAATCGTTCACACGAATTTATATGAAGTATATATCTGCTACAATGCGCCTCAGACAAAAAATTTTATTTGGAAATCGCGAGCGCGATGTCATTGAAATGGTTAAAGCATACTATACATATAATTATCTCAAATAAAGTCTTGTAGGCAAAAACAATATTAGGAAATTGTACAAGACGATGTTGGATACGATCTAAAGCGCCGCAGACAAAAAAATTGAAAATTAAAATTTTACAAGACGATGTTGGATATGATCTAAAGCGCCGCAGGCAAAAACATTTTTTGCCTGCGGTAATTTACAGCAAATGTATCCTCCATACAAAGTAACATTTTCAAATCAATATTTCCTGCGTCTCGTTACACCATTTCCAATAGCATACAATGATTAAGTCCTGCGCGATTCTCATTTGCAATTGTATGGTGTTAACATAAGTATTAACAAAAAATCAGTTGTGACAAAATTTTCCAGAATATAAAATTTTAACATTTTTTTAGAAATTTTCAAGTTAATAGAAACTATTTTTTTGTTGAAAAAATCCAATTTTGTAGAAAAATGCAATTTCAACAAAATATGTAATTTTATTGTTTTTTTCTAGAGATTTTCTTGTAAAATTTCATTTCAACAAAATTTTCTAAACAAAAAATGTTTCAACGAAGTTTTTTAGAAAAATTCAATTTCAACGAAATTTTCAAAAAAATTCAATTTCATGGAAATATGTTAAAAAATACACCGTCCACCAATTTTTCAATAAAAATTCAATTTCAACGAAATTTTGTTTAAAGTGTAATTTCAAAAAATTTAAAAAAAAATTAAATTTTTATGAAATTGTAAACGTCTCCTCTCTTCAACCTAACCTATGAAATTTTACAGAGAAAACTGTTAAATGTCTTTCAGTTACATTTTGTCTATTGCAATATTTTGTAATTGGTTCTATCACATGTTTGCAATAAACAGAATATAACTGAAACATATCGCTCATTTAGCAAAAGAATTTGATTTAAATGATTTATACAAAAATAACTATTTGGCAGAATGGGATGACATAACTTCTGTAGTGCGCCAAATATTGTTGACTTCCTCAGAGATTAGCCCAATGATGGATCAGCTTGTAGATATTGAAATATAGGACAATTTATGTAGTATAAGCACTGTACTTAATAAAATATTTATTGGGAATAGAAACCAAGGAAACATTTTGTAAAACTTGAATAATAGAAAAATAAAAATTTTCATTCTGGTGTCAAACGTTGAAAATCGAAGTTGTGTTTTTCTTAAAGCTTATAAAGCAGCGGTGGGATAACAAAAATATCTACTTCAAGTTCATTCCGCGAATATCGACTCTGAATTTGTGCCAAGAGAATATAGAACACGTGGTGCGTTAACAAGAATGCAGAATTTAAATAGAGGAATGCAAGCTATCAATAATGTCCCAACTTCCAATATTGTTGCGAATTCTGGATGTGGTGGAGATGGACATGTCACAGGAGATGAAATATCTGCTCGAATGCAAAGCTTCGTAAAGTCGTTATCGGAATGACAGCAAACTGGGAATATGAATTTTAGAGTGGATTGCATTCCAGAATTTGAGCCTGGATTAATCAATTTGCCAGCATCATTATGGTTGCAGAAAATTGAACAAATTGGTGAATTACATGGTTGGGACGATCGATATAAAATTTTTGCTATGCAAAATAGATTAAAGTTATGTGTCAACATGGCAGCAATGGAAAATTTTATTGACACAGTCATTTCCGGACCATCAAGACTATGCAGAAGACCTTAAACGATTCGTGAACCGCATTAAAAATCCGTCAGAATCTATGGCAACATATTATTTTGAAAAGAAACTGCTGGCCGACGCCTGCAAAATTACAGGCGCTGATGTCGTGTCCTGTATCATTGATGGACTCCCTAATGGAAGTGTACAAATAGGCGCAAGAGCTGGCCGCTTCCTAACCCCAGAAGATTTGTTTGGTCATTACTTATCAACATTTCCAGATACAATTGATCCATACCCGAAGAACAGAAAAATAGATGGACGAACAATTATGGTTGCAAATGATATGGATGATCGCATGAAGGACGTCGTTTGTTTCAATTGCAAAAAAAGAGGACATTATGTAAATAAATGTAAAGATCCTCAGAAGAAATGCAACAACTGTAGGCAATGGGGACATCTAACCCGAGATTGTTTGAAGAAAAAGGGTAAGTCATCAATATTATCGGTTAAAAGTAAAGCCGGATCAACGATCATCGATCGGACGTCCATTCATAAATCATCCGGACGTCATCATGGTAGTCAGAGATAATGTTGTTCGTCTGATGACAAAGGAGAAGGACATGTATCCCGGATATGATTGTACTGATAGGGAAAAGATATCTAATATTTCTGGATAATTAAAACAAGCTCGAGGTCTCAAAGAGAAACGAAATATTGAACAAAAATAAATTAACAACAACACATGACCTCGAGCTTGTTTTAATTATCCAGAAATATTAAATTTCATAAAGGTCGATTATTAATAATTACTAAAGGAAAAGATATCACTATATGTTAATGGGACCGTCACGGTTCCGCGTAGGCATGCAAGATTCATCGATGTTGTAACTGAACAATCCCCCCATTCATGTTTTTATATTGAGGAATTGTTCGTTAATAGACCAAATGAAGAATACTGTATAATGAGGTGCGTTCTTGGAGAGAAGGGTTTTGTTCTCTTAAGTAATGTATCAGAGAGAGATATAACTTTTGTTGATGGTATTCTTATTGGTAGGGTATACGCTTGCAGAATAGAAGAGGCATGTAATTATTCAAACTATGCTATTGATTTACATGCATTAAAGGAATTTAGTGAGACTGAGGTAGTCACTCAGGCTGGTGATTTGGATAGAACATACATTGATCGTTTAGTGACACTTTTGAACAAATATAGATGTTGTTTCGCTGAAGATATGTCAGAACTAGGAGCCATAAAGGACGCAAGAACGAAGATAGTGTTGAAAGACGAGGTACCAGTTTCATATAAACCTTATCGAATGTCGTGGTCTGAGAGAGAAATTGTTCGAGAAATGGTAGATGAGTTAAAGAAAGCCGACCTTATTCAAGATTCATCATCTTTGTATTCCAGCCCTATTCTTTTGGTTAAAAAGAAGGAAGGGGGGTACAGAATGTGCATAGATTTCAGAGCTCTGAATCGGAAAACTGTGAAAGAAGTGTTTCCAATGCCGAGAATGGATGATGAACTTGATAGATTAAAAGGTGGAAGATACTTCACTAGTCTAGATTGTGCAAGTGGATATTACCAAATCTTGATGGACGAAGACTCCTCTCAGAAGACTGCTTTTATTACACCAGATGGTCATTACCGATTTTTAAGAATGCCATTTGGTGTAGTAAATGCTCCTGCAGTTTTTCAAAGAACTATGAATAAAATTCTTGGAAATTTATGGTTTTCTACGGCTATGGTTTACATGGACGATATACTGGCTCCCTCAGACACTATTGAGAATGGCATTAATAATCTGGAAATAGTCTTAGAAAGATTAAAGGAAAATGGTGTCACACTCAAGTTATGCAAGTGTTTCTTTTTGCAAGAGTCAATACGTTATTTAGGTTATGAGATAAATTCGGAGGGTGTGAAACCTGGAAAGGAAAAAATTGAGGCTGAGAATTTCCAATTCCTGGAAATGTTCATGAGGTTCGGCAATTCTTGGGGCTTACGGGATATTTTAGGAAATTTATTAGACAATATTCTTTAATTGCAAGACCTATTCAAAGTTTGATCAAGAAGGATGTTAAATTTATTTGGGGAGAGGATCAACATAATGCATTTAATGAATTAAAGCAACGTCTGTCGACTCGTCCAATATTGGTTCTTTATGGTAAGTGGGGAGTGGGTGCAGTTTTACTTCAGAGAAAGGTGGATTATACATTGAAACCCTATTTTAGTCATTCGACGACGAAAGAGGAACAGCGTTATCACTCTTATGAATTGGAAGTGTTGGCTGTTGTTTTTGCATTAAGGCGTTTTAGGGTATATTTACTTGGAATTGAGTTCACTGTGATATCAGACTGTGCTGCTTTGAGAACAGCATTTTCGAAGAGATATCTAGTTCCACGAATTGGTAGATGGTGGTTGACTATACAAGAGTATAATTTTTCAATAGAATATCGTCCAGGAACTCGCATCGCACATGTAGATGCGTTGAGTAGAAATCCTATAGGAATATCGAAGGAAAATGCCGTTGGTATATTCCAAGTTGATGTCTCAGAAATGGATTGGGTATTGGCAATGCAACTTAATGATGATAGATGTAGATACCTAATTGAAACTCTTGGACGTTCACCTCAGGATAAGGAGGATAATACACGAAGAGTATGCACTGAGGAAAGGAAGGCTGTATAGGAAGATGGCAGATGGTTTTAGGTGGGTCGTTCCGAAAAGTTCGCGAAGAGAAATAGTTTTTAATCACCATGATAAGAGTGGGCACTTTTCGACTGATAAAACAATATCGTCCATACGGGAAAAATATTGGTTTCCAGACATGAGGCGATAGGTAAATCGATATGTTTCAGCTGCCTTCCCTGCTCCTATAATAAAGCGCCTTCGGGTAGACAAATTGGGAAATTGCATCCGATTCCGAAGTCAGATATTCCATTTGAAACGATACATATTGATCACATCGGTCCATTTACTAGGAGTAGTCGCAAGAACATGTACTTGATCGTTTTGGTAGATGGGTTTTCGAAATATGTGCCGACAACCAAGGTGGAACACATATTGAGATTTTTAGAAGACTTTGTTAAGATTTTTGGGGTACCAAAGAGATTAGTTTGCGATAGAGCAAGTTCTTTTACTTGCCACAGATTTATGCTATTCGCTCACGAGTATGGGATAAAGGTTATACATAACGCTACTGCAACTCCACGGGCTAATGGTCAGGCGGAAAGGTATAACAGAACTATATTGTCAGCTCTATATTCATCCGCTGTTGATGAGACTAAATGGGATGAATGTATCAGTGATATTCAGTGGGGTCTTAATTCTACTGTAAATAAGTCAACAGGGAAAATACCTAATGAACTTCTATTCGGATTTTTACCACACTGAAAAAAAAAATAGTAATAAAACTAATGATGACACATTCTTATATTAAGAATGCTACCTCGGCATCAATTCAATGACAATTTTCATTAAAATAATGAAAATTTACACGTTTTTTACGAAATTTTCCTTAATATAAAGTTTTTTGAATTTGAATTAATGTCTATCTAATCATTAGTTTTGTGTACGCGCTTCTTTAAATGTACGCATTTAAATTAAAGAAAAAAATCATTATTTTTGTGACAATCCGCATTATTTTAAGTAATATTTCAATACTTTTAAGGATTTTCTACATTAACACTACGACGTAGACATGTCATAGTTTTAATGCCGAATCGGACTTAATTAACAGTATGAGATATTTGAGTAATAAATTTAAGGCTATGTTCCCCTTAAAGGAAAGGCTGTCTTGGTAATAAATTTTATGACTATTGTCATTATTTTTAAGAATACATACGAGAGAATTATACAATCTCTCCCTCCCTCTCTCGCTCGGAGAATCAGTTTTGTTTGGTAATGTGTGAATCAATAATTGTTATGGAATGCTAGAAGAGAAAATAGAAAACAGTTCTGTTGTTCGTTTTCTTTTAAATCGTCAGTTATTTACAAGCGATGGAAGGAAACGGTTGTCTGTTTTCGGGACGCGAGTTGTGAAAAAATTTGATTGCTGTGAATATGTAAGTATATGTGCATACATACGTGCATATTGCACCGAAAATAATTTTAATATGGGCTGTTAACAGTTATTTTTGCTAAAGCATAGCAACAACAACAAATGAAACCGTCGTGTACATGTGTGTATGCATGTGGTTATGCCGTCGGCGTCACCATCGATCTCTGTGATAAGGGAGTGCGTGTTTCATAGTTATTTTTCCTGTCTGTTATTTATGGCGATGTACATGCGTTTTTGAAGGAGATCTTGTTTGTAAGTCCTGTGAAGAGATTTGTGCCAAATGGATGACAAAAATGTGAGTAATAGATTTTGTAATACTGAAAGAGACAATGGGAAACTGTTTAGGTACGTGACAAATAATATTTTTATCCTGAAATAAACATCTTATTGGCAATTACAAAATTAACAAAACACATTTTAATTGAAAGTATTTATTTATTAAAAATACCAGCGCATAATGCAGAAATGTAAAATTATTTGTGGCAATATAGAAATTTATTATTAATAATATGTTATACATATAACTATCTTTTTTAATTTTTTTAGTAAAACAATTTTAGAATGGGTCTTTTGTGAGAAGAGTTGCAAATTTTACAAAATATTTCAACGTAAGTATTATATATGAACGGTTGAAATATTTCTCTTAGTTTTCAGCGTTTTCCAATTGTGATATGATAAAATTTATTTGCATTTTTTTTGTTTATAGATAATTTTATTTGATTTATTTTCAGAAAAAATTTAATTATTTTAATTTTAGATCACGCAATATTTGAAGATAAATGTGATGGATATATGAAAATGCAGTGCTGAATGCCATTTATAACTTGCATACACCTACATGGGAATGTTTGAATTGAAAGGAAATTGATTTGGAAACAATATTTGTAAGTATTATGTATTTCTGAACAAATATATTTTATTTGAAAATCAAGAAATTTAATTTGGCACGCATATATTAATGTATTAGAACAAAATATATTTGCGAACTGACGTTCACATATAAAATACGTGTTTTCACACAAACAAAGTTATTGTTAAAAAGTTTTCCAAATATAATTTATTTAAAAAGATTTTTTCCTTTTTTAAATTTTAGTTTAAATTTTTCCCTGATTTCGTGTTCATAATTGCTTCATAAGTACTTCATAATTAAACCTGCTGTTAGATTAGGCCCATTTGGTCCAATTTTTGTATATATATATGTATGTATGTATATATATTGCCTTATAATTTTGTCCAAGGTTTTTAGTTTTACTAAAATCAAAATAATAAGCGTTTTTGCTCAAAAATAATTGTAAATAAGCTGCTTTCTTTTCACGAAGTATTGAATAAAAATAAATATAAAATATTGTCTTCCACATTCATTTTATATGAAAAATGTATGTTGACCAAATGGACTCTTAATCTAGGATTCGTACAGATTTGCTAATCTAACACCAGGGTTAAGAATGTCATAAGCAGCATTAGCTTTAGTTTTACAGAAGTAATTTTTAATAAGTTTTTGTAGTTTTGTTTGCTAACAAAACTTAAGATTTTAAAATCTAAGTCACGATTGATTTTTTTGAGAAAATTATTTTTGATAACTCAGTTTATATGAAAAATTTCACTTTCGCCACTTTCAAAACAATCAGTTTCTATTATGAATAATATCTTACATAAATATTTTTTTTAACTTTTAGTACAGCAAATTTTGTATGGATCTATTATGAGAATTTGTGTCGTAGAAGAGTGACTAAATATTTCAGTGTAAGTAAGTATATTCCAAAGATTTTAATATATCTCTTATCTTTCAACATTTTGTGACAGTTATATGATAAAATTTATTTTAATACTTTATCGTATATAAATCATCCTGTTTGATTTCTATTCAAATTATTTTTATTTTAGTTCGCGCAATTGAACTTTATTTGGATATATGAAAAATGCAGTGGGGAATTAAAAATTTACAAATTGCAGGAAATGAGTGAGCATCCAAACTATATGATAAATAATATAATATTTGTTTTATATAATTTCTATTTAAATTCCAGCCAAATTCTAGGTTAAAAATCATTAAGGTCGGTTCCGATAAAAATTGTTCATGGACAACAAATAGAGAAACGAATCCCGCTATAGAATCGATACATAACAATATAATATTCGAATAAAAGTCAAACTTCATGGTGTGTTGGCCGATTTGTCTTTATACAATTACATACTGTTTTAAATTATAAAATGTTCAAGGTTATCCGTAATATGTATTATATTTTTTTTGTATTTTCCAATATAGAATATAACAAATAAAATATTTATTTAGAAAGATAAAGTGTTGTGTTATTGAATTTTCTATGAATAGTAAATGATTTCAAAGAAAATGATTCATTTAAAAGAGTAACATTATAATCAATATACATAATGTAACGAATTTTCCATACATATTTAAAAAAACTGTATTTAAATTCATGTATGCCTTAAATTAATTACCAGTATATTCTTATATCAAGGACAAACATTTTAAATTTTATTACGATAAAGTTTTAAATTATATGACATTTTACTAAAAATAAGCACGCGCCATACTTAAATTTACGCAAAAATGTGCTTATTTTAAGACCAAACTTAATTAGTTTTATTACCCAAAATTCTTAATTCTATGAAATGCATCCTCAAAACAAATACTATTCACGTCTTTAAATTAACTATGAAACCTTCTTATTTTTATAGCGGTTGTCTTTGGCTCGAAATCATTGCCGAAATCTTAAACTTTACGAAAAATTCATTGATTTTCAGTACGCTTTTTTTTAGTGCAAGAGGTAGGAACGATTCATATCTTAGTAACGAAGTTGCTGAGAATGTGGCCAGGGACATTTCGGTCAGTCGAGAACAGGCTAAGTCTTCCATAGGCAAAATGCAGACTTATCAGAAACGAAAATTTGATCAAAGAAGGAAAGAAGGTTGTATTTATAAGAAAGGTCAATTGGTTTTAATTAGAAAAATTAAGTTAGTTGATGGAAGTCGGAAACTACTCCCTAAGTATAATGGACCATATCAACTTGTCAAATATTTGGGAAATGATAGATACGTTATAAGAGATATGCCAGGATCCGTTAGATCTCAGAGACCTTATGAAGGGATTACATCGTCAGACAAATTGTTTACTTTGTTTATGATATACTTATTAATGATTTAATTGCAGATACAGCACGAGGTCGTGAGTAAAGTAGCGTGGCCGAGTTATAAACACTGTACTTAATAAAATATTTATTGGGAATAGAAACCAAGGAAACATTTTGTAAAACTTTAATAATAGAAAAATAAAAATTTTCATTCTGGTGTCAAACGTTGAAAATCGAAGTTGTGTTTTTCTTAAAGCTTATAGTAGTACGACCAAATCCAAAAAAAATATTTAGTTTTAAAGTTATTTTTCCAAATGATCGACATGGTTTCAAGCAAAAATCAGGTATGACTGAATTTATTGAAAAATTCATTTTTCTAAAAATTTTATTAAAATTGGATTTTTTCTAAAAAATGTTGTCAAATTTCATTTTTCTATATTAAAAATTAAATTTTTGTACAAAATTTTGTTAAACATGTTTTGTGAAACTGAATACCAAAATCAATTAACAAATAAATATAATTTTTGTAAAATATTGCTAAAATGTTATTTTGGAAGACACGGGTCTTTTTTTATCACGATATGGTTATATTTTTTCGTGTTGCACTATGATATCGACATAAATATGCACTTATCTGTAAGTTAATTTAAGTCGAGAATTTCAAAGTATGCCTCAACACTACATTTATACCCTCACTTTAGTGATACGAGGGTATAAAACATTTTCTACGGACCGAAAGTGTAACACATCGAAGGAGTGACCAAAGACCCTAAGTATGTTCTTCGGATATTCGTTTATGGTCATTTTAAGACGAATGCGTCCGTGCGTCTGTCTGCCTGCTGGCTAGTGCGCACGATAACTCTCGAAAGGAGTAACCGATTGACTTCAAATTTGGGATGTGATAATATTTTCTTCTATCTCCGGCTAAGTTCGAAGATGGGCAATATTGGTCAACTCGTTCTAGTACCTCCCCCACAAAGGGTTAACATTTTGTGAAATATTGATTATTTAATAACTTCTATACTACTTATTCGAATCTTCTGAAAAATGGGCGTTATCACCACTACCCTTTTTGTACCTCCCACACAAAATGGCCAAATCATACCAAAATTGAATAGCTCATAACGTTAATATACCAGTGCACATAAACGCTTATAACTTAGCACAGTGCAATGTATTTAAAGTATCTACTGTTCAGCGAAAAATACGTGTAATTGTTAAACCCCTTCTTGTATCTCCCACAACAATTTACGAAATAATTCATGTAATATTCCTTATTACATTACTCACAAAATGAGGGTATACCTTAGTCGGTTTATCGGACTGAAACTTTCTTACATGTTTATTAAAGTAACGGTGATTTGATTTAGAAATTTAGTAACCCAGCAAAAACTCTCATTACCAGGTAACCTGGCGGGTAAGTCTAATTCAAAGGAAATAACGACTTACCACTTAGCCACATTTCAGATTATTTTTACATGCACACAGAATACAGTTTGGTTGCCTCAACCGAATTATTTGCCAACCGAATTTTGGTAGTTCTGTCTACTATCATGCGATTCCATCAGTACAACCAATATTTTGGTTGTGGTATACTTCTGCTTCCATGTTGACAACAATCGTATTTGGTTGCGCCAACTACGAAAATGGTGGCTTAAATTATCTGTTGTAGTTGCCACAACCAAATGTTTTAAAATATTGGTTGTTCTGACAATTTGTCAGTCATTACTACCGACAATTTATTAAAAACAGTATTCATTAATTTTTATTTTATTTATTGAACAAAAAACAAAACAATTCATAACAAAATTAAAAATCCCATGTTACAAATTCATCACTATTATGAGATGTGGAAATATTTGACACACATTTGAGTACACGAAAAAAAACACAAAATTTTTATGCAAGTATCGCTTAACCCTGTGCTTTCAATTTCATGAATGTTGCTTTTATTTTTTATTTATGTAAAACATTTTGCACAAAATATTCTGCATTCCACACATTATTATCCGCACGAGATTATTTTTGATTACCTATACCGTTCTTGGGATAACCAATAAACGATTATTTATTAATATTTTTTCTGTTGTAGTAACCAATTATTCGTTGCAATAATAATCGTTGGTCTATTGATACAATTTCTGTTGTCAAGAATAAAACATTGGTTGCCACAACCAAAAATCGATCATATGGTACTATAATGAAAATTTAAAATCGGTTACCACAACTAACAGAGTCTCAATGAAAAAAACAATCTTAATTCGATTGATACAACCATCGATTTAGTTGCAAACATTTTCATTTGATCGTATCCATGTTATTATTGTTGTTTCAACTAATTATTTATAAATACAACCGACAGACGGTGCAGGCAATATACATTTTGTTGCTAGTACTATTTTTTTATTGTTACAATCGAATTCCAACCAATTATTTTCCTGGGTGTGGGCATGATATAAGAGGAAAGTACTTCCATGCAAGCATACAAAGTGTTAACAAATAACTACTTATATCCACGCTTACAAATATCCAACATATTAGTAGTTATTATTGTAATTATACCCTCACTTTAGTGTGACGAGGGTATATATCATTTGCTACGAAAAAAAGTGTAACACATCGAAGGAGTGATCTAAGACCCTAAGTATGTTCGGCGGATATTCGTTTTGGGTCATTTTAAGACGAATGAGCAATGTCCGTCCGTCTGTCTGTCTATCTGTCTGTCTGTGTGTCTGCTGGCTGGTGCGCACGATTACTCTCGAAAGGAGTAACCGATTGACTTCAAATTTGGTACGTGGAAATATTTTTTTCTATCTCCGGCTAAGTTCGAAGATGGGCCATATTGGTCCACTCCTTCTAGTACCTCCCCCACAAAGTGTTGAAATGTTGTGAAATATTGAATCTTTAATAACTGCTATACTACTTATTCGAATCTTCTGAAATTCCACACATAGCATTAGTTTATTAGTCGCTATCAACTCGAGAAAAATGGGCCATGTTGCTACGCCCCTTTTGGTACCTTCCACACAAATGAACCATTTTGCACCAAAAGTTAACAGCTTATAACATTAATACCAGTGCATAAAAATACTTGAAATTTTGTACAGTGTAATGCTTTCATAGTGCCTACAGTCCAGTGAAAAATGGGTGTCATATTCACGCCCCTTTTGGTACCTCTTACACAAAGGTACCATTTTGCACCAAAAGATAACAGCTTATAACATTAATACCAGTGTATAAAAATACTTGAAATTTTTTACAGTGTAATGTCTTTTGCACTGTGAAAAATGGACGCTATTTCCACGCCCCTTTTTGTACCTCCCACACAAAGGTACCATTTTGCACAAAAAGTTAAGAGCTCACAGCATGAGTACCAATGCCCAAAAATGCAACAACATTTTGCACAGTGTAACGCTTTTGAAGTCCCTATAGCCCTGTAAAAAATGGCTATTATCACCACGCCCCTTTTTGTACCACCCACACAAATTGGCCAAATCATACCAAAATTTAATATTTCATAACGTTAATATACCAGTGCAAAAAACGTTTATAATTCGGCGCAGTGTAATGTATTTAAAGAATCTACTATTCAGTGAAAAATAGGTGTATTTGATAAAAACATTTTGGTACCTCCCATACAAATTGACAGAATAATTCGTTTAATATTCCATATTACATTACTCACAAAGTGAGGGTATACCTTAGTCGGTTTACCCGACTGAAACTTTCTTACTTGTTTTAATAAGGGGTTGCATAACACCTTACCAATAATGATGTTCATAAGCGTATATATATCATATATAATTAAATATGCCGAGATATATTTGTATACCCACCACCATAGGTTGGGTGTATATTCATTATGTCACCTCGTATACAGTGGGGAGCAAATGTTATAAAATTGTCAGCACTTATTATTTACTTTCTTAAGGACAAAACACCGTAAAGTAAATTTTGTAAAATTAATCACAACAAATACAAAGAACTGGGCTCGAGGCAGCAGTAAAGAAAAAAACAGCTTTGTCTTACAAAAAAATTTAGAAGCGGTTGGAATACTGTAAGACCCGCGTAAATAAAAGGATTGGTGGCTGGAAAAGTGTTATATGCCCAGTTTAAACAAAAATTGACAGTTTCCAATCCGAAGGGAATTAATATTACTGACGCCGGCCTTATGAAATTATTAAAAAACCCTCAAGTCAAGCAAACCGTTAAGCATGGAGGAAGAAGCTTATGATATGAGGATGCTTTACGTGGTGGCGCACTTGGCCGCTGGTAAACATTAAGAGCATCATGTTGGCATCATATTTTGAAATCAAATTTACCGGATTTTGAAGAGGTGAGTCATTACCCTGAGGAGGATGTTGTGTTTCAGCAAGACGTGTATCCCAGCACACTTCCAAAATAGTGAAAAATGGTTGTGGTAACATAAATTTCAACTTCCAGAATGGCCAGCACAAAGTTTCGACCTAATTCCAATTGAAAATTTGTCGGCTGTGGTCAAAATGCGGTTGAGGTTATGTCAACGAGCTGTGTAGCCGGGTGTAGCATTAATGGAGTGATATTACAAATGAAATAAGCCAAAACCTAGTGGAAAGTATGCCCAAACGAGTGCAAAGCGTAATGAAAAACAAAGGACGATGAACTAAATGCTAAAACATCTGATTTTAAATGTAATAAAAATTAAGTGCAAAACTGAGTGCATACAGAATTTCATCTATTCACTAGAATAAGTGTATAGCTTTTTTAAACAATAGTTTTTGTTTAGCAATTAATAAAGTATATTTGTTGCAAATTTTGCGACGTTTGGACTAAAGAAACTGTTTTCACAAAATAAAAATTGAAAAAGTTGCATACATGCACTCGGTTATGCTCCCCACTGTACATATGTATTATTAATCGTCGTAAAATTCTAAGACGATTTAGCCCTGTCCGTCTGTTGTAATCAAAAAATATATCTCGTCATATATAATTATAAATATACATATATCTTCGCCGTCGTGGCAAAAGTAGCTATATTTTTTCTAATTTTTCAGGAGAGCAAATAAACTGTTTAATTTTATTATTTCGTGATAATTTTAATATGATATGAATTAAGAATTCGAACGTGTATAATATGTATATACAAAAATCCACTGCTTGACGGAATTTTGTACAAAATTTCCATAGCTTGAAGCGACAAATTCCAATGCAATTGCATTTCACTAATAAGTATTTCCCATTTCGTTTTTTTACGCCATTTCAATTGTTGAATTTCGAGCTGCAAAATAAATTTGTGTGTTTACAAATGCAATTGTCCGTCCTTCTTCTAAGATTTAATGAAAATTAAATAAAACCCGAAACATTTTTATTTTTAGATATACATATGAGTATTTTTTTTATTTGGATATTTATTCTCAAATATTCAATTGATGTTTTTAAAAATAAGAAATATGGATGGCTCTCAATTGTGAAGGAAAATACAGGATCGTACATACATTCATAAATAAAACAAATAAGATAAAAACAATTTTGAAAATGTGTGGAAATGGGAAAGAAATGCGCATAACTTAAACTAACGAGAAGAGACATTAACATTAAAAATCTTATAAATAAAATTACTTAATTGTAATAAAAAAAAAAAACAAAATTAAGAAAAAATCATAAAAATCAAATCAATAAAATTAAAGTAAATTAAATATGCTCTAATCACATGACAAAAAGAAGAAAAAGCTAAAAAGCTTAAAAGACAATTGCTTCAATAAAATAATTGTTTTAAATAAATCGATGAAATCGAGGCAAAACAAGAACATTCAAGAATACAACGAAAAGGATCAATAGTATGAATTCAGTCTGGTTTGTAAGTTTGTGTGTGTGTGTATTTTTTCATTAGATTAAATTCATTTTTGTTGTTTTTTTTCAATAGAAGAAATTGTTTCCTAGACGATTGTATGTTGTTTTACAACATAAATTTCCTCTCAATTCTTCGAAAAAAAAAGAAACAATTCTCCATAGACGATAGATGGAAACTACAGCGACACATAGGAAGTGAGGCAGAGATGGGGAGAGAGAGTGATGATGGGAGACATCGGAGGGAGCCGGAAGTTAGTGTTCCAAGGACCAACACTGGATTTGATGTTTCTTTTATGTGTGGCTGTTTTCCTGTGTGTGTTGCTCCCACTACTGCTTTCGCTGCTCCGGATGTTTGCGATGATGCTGCTGCTGGTGGTGGTGGTGATACTCCTCTACTCTACTCGCCGGCTCTTATTCATTGCATCCCAAGCCGGCTGCCCAATTGCACATACCACCCACTGGATCATAACTGAGACCCTTGGGGCAGGTGTACTCCCAGCCGACTACGCCGCCAGTTTCGAATTTGGCACAGGATATGAACTTGCGACACGACAGTGGATGCGGGAAGTTGCCCTGATCCAGACATTCAATTAAGCCCCCACCGTGCAAAATCACTTTGAGCTGCAAATAAATACCAACAACAAGAAAGCAGAAAAAAATAAATGAATAAAAGGGTTGTAGTAAATGAAATGTGCTCTGCTGCAAAATATTATGAATAAAATATACAAATTTTATGTAAATTTAATTAAGGGAATTTAAATTGGCAATCTACATACGAGTACGAGTATAGCCTGCAGTTAATCAATGATGATTGCACGGTAAAATGTGTGCAGGTGCTTGCTACACTCATTTCACGGATTAAAGGTGGAGAAGTTTGTACACACACCTGCCCATAATAATAGATACACCTAATCGATTAGTATTAAAGCGATAACCTATTTTGAACAACTCTTTTGAAAAGGAATGCAATAATTTTGCACCTTAACATTCCATTGCGAGGGGGTGCTGTGCTATTATTGGGTTTTCCAATAGGGATGATATGATTTTGTAGTGACGTTTCGGCCATTTGTAATATGTCATGATCTGTCATTTGTTTACGATTTCGTCATGGAGAGATATACGCAAGAACAACGTTTACAAATTATTCAGTTTTATTATCAAAATAATCGTTCTCCAATTGCAACTTTTCGTGCGCTAAGTCCATTTTTAAATAAAAAACCAGTAAGGAAAGGCTAAAGTCGGGCGGGGCCGACTATATAATACCCTACACCACTCTCGTAATATTGAATAACTCTGATATATAAATTTTGTAATTCATGTATAAATTGTTTACATAAATTTACTTTTGGGACATTTTATACTTAAATAATACCCTCCCAGCAAAATCTTGGAAAGTACCTGTCATTATTCCCTGCATTACCAAATAATGACATCTCAATATTCGCTGAATTACTTTCGGCTTATTAATAATGACTTACCAATAATAACAGAAATAAGTGATTTTTTTATCAAAATAATTTTTGGCAATTTTGGCTATATGTGGGTTATTGTAGAAGATTTATTTATTTTCAACAAATTTTCCAAAATACGTGCAAATTGAATGAAAATACCAAAAATATTTACGTATACCGTATGATGTTAGACCGTTGAAGAATTTTTCTCATGGTGGTTTGGGTTCAGAAATTCGAAATATGCGCGACAATATGCCCAAAATTACTTTCAATGGTCATATGTACCATATCTACTACGTATTTTGTAACTTATTGGTAATGCATTATTCAAGTACTTAAAATCGTGAAAACATAAGCACATATTTATGTGGTATGCCTATGCTACAAATAAGTACTTATTATGTTACTTTATTGTATGCTTTTGGGAAGTACTTCCCTCCAATGACATCCCCATGTTAAAATAATGAGAAAAGTGGCTAAATAATAAGTACTTACCATTATCGAACTTTGCTTACTCGTCGGATTATTTGGTAATGAGAAATTTTGCTGGGCTGTACCACAGTGTGGTGTAGGGTATAAAAACGATTGGATCTAAAGAGCCAACTCGGATGAAACATATATATGGGAGCTATAGCTAAATCTTTACCGATTTTCTTCAAATTCGGCAATGTTGGTTCATGGATCAAGAAACTCTACCATTCTAAATTTCAAATCGATTGGATGTAAAATATAGCTTCTATAGAAATAAAGGGCCAAATCGGACGAAACATATATATGGGAGCTATAGCTAAATCTTAACCTATTTTCTTCAAATTCGGCAATTTTGGTTCATGGATCAAGAAGCTCTACCATTCTAAATTTCAAAACGATTGGATGTAAAATACAGCTTCTATAGGACTAAAGGGCCAAATCGGACGAAACATATATATGGGAGCTATAGCTAAATCTTAACCGATTTTCTTTAAATTCGGCAATGTTGGTTCATGGATCAAGAAACTCTACCATTCTAAATTTCAAAACGATTGGATGTAAATTACAGCTTCTATAGGACTAAAGGGCCAAATCGGACGAAAGATATATATGGGAGCTATATCTAAATCTGAACCGATTTCAACCAAATTCAATAGCGATCTTAACAGCTGCGAAATACCCTAAACTGCAAAATTTCAGAACGATCGGAGTGAAATTGGGACCTGTAGTCGACGAACAACTTTACATGGACAGACGGACGGACGGACGGACGGGCGGACAGACATGGTTAAATAGACTCAGCTAGTGATGCTGAGTCGATCGGTATACTTTAAGGTGGGTCTAGCTGTGTTATTTTCAGGTGTTACAAACATCTGCCGTGAAACAAACTTATAATACCCTGTACCACAGTGTGGTGTAGGGTATAAAAAAACACTTTCCAATCGACCTACGACCTTTTAGAGCTATCTTTTTGCCATTGACCGATTCCCAATCCGACGTACCGTTAAGGAGCTAGAGCAAAAATAAACTTTCCGTTCACATTTGAAAATGATGCTAAGTCCATTTTTTTTTAAATCAAAAAAAACCGCTTTCCAGTCGACCTATGACCTTGACACCCATGAGAAATATTTTAGCTCTCGTTAAGAGCTCTCTTTTTTCCATTGACCGATTGTGGCTACGTGTCACACAGCAAATGAAACAATTGAATTGTTGCGAGAAAAGTTTGGAGATTCGATTACTTCAAGAAATTGTTATATTGAATGGCCTCCAAGAAGTTGTGATTTAACACGTTTCGGCCATTTGTAATATGTCATGATCTGTCATTTGTTTTTCATTGTATTCAGTAGTGTTTACGAGTTCATCATGGATATATATACACAAGAACAACGTTTACAAATTATTCAGTTTTATTATAAAACCAGTAATGAAAGGCAGAAAGTCGGGCGGGGCCGACTAAATAATACCCTACACCTCCCTAACAATGCGATAAGGGTGATTGCGATAATAATTTGGAATAATTAGTAAATGGGTAAGAACATATATATGTGGATATACCTAATTCTGAACCGATAATCGCTAAATTAATCAATATTCGTTCCTAAATTGAGAAACATCTTTCTGGAGACTTTTGTAATGATCGGAAGTAAAGTACAACTTCTATAGCGCTTTGTAACCAAATCAATAGGAACATATATATGGAGGTTATATATAAATCTGAATCGATTTTCCCTGAATACTCATTCATGTAAAATAGAAACCTCTTTCTGTCGAATTTCGTACTGATCGGATATAAAATACAGTCTCTACAACGCTTAGATGTCAAATCGGGTGTAACATATATATGGGGCTATATCAAAATCTGAACCGATTTTCTCCGAATTTGGCAGTATTCCTTCATATAATAAGAAACCTCTTTCTGCCGAATTTCGCTGTGATCGGATATAAAATACAGTTTCTACAGCGCTTGAATTTCAAATAGGGGGTAACATATATATGGGAGTTATATCTAAATCTGAACCGATTTTCTCCAAATTTGGCAGTATTCCTTCGACTAATAAGAAACCTCTTTCTGCCGAATTTTGAACTGATCGGATATAAAATACAATTTCTACAGCGCTTACAGGTCTAATCGGGGGTAACATATATATGGGGGCTATATCCAAATCCGAACCGATTTTCTCCGAATTTAGCAGTATTCTTTCATGTAATAAGAAACCTCTTTCTGCCGAATTTCGCACTGATCGGATATAAAATACAGTTTTTACAGCGCTTACAGGTCTAATCGGGGGTAACATATATATGGGGGCTATATCCAAATCCGAACCGATTTTCTCCGAATTTAGCAGTATTGTTTCATGTAATAAGAAACCTCTCTTTGCCGAATTTCGAACTGATCGGATATAAAATAACATTTTTACAGCGCTAACATGTCAAATCGGGGGTAACGTATATATGGGGGCTATATCTAAATCTGAACCGATTTCTTCCAAATTTAACAGTGTTCATTCATATAATAACAAACCTCTTTCTGCCGAATTTCATACTGATCTGATATAAAATAAAGTTTTTACAGCGCTTAGATGTCAAATCGGGGCTAACATATATATGGGGGCTATATCTAAATCTGAACCGATTTTAACCAAATTCAGTAGGGATCGTCCTTGGGCCAAAAAAAGATATCTGTAAAGTTTCATCGAGATCGGACCATAATTGCGACCTGTACTTTGATTACAAGAATACATGCACAGACAGACGGACAGAAAGACAGACGGACATAGCTAAATCAACTCAGAATGTGATTCTAAGTCGATCGGTATAATAAACGATGGGTCTATTTCTTCTCCTTTTGGGTGTTACAAACAAATGCACAAAGTTATAATACCCTGTACCACAGTGTGGTGTAGGGTATAATAATCGTTCTCCAATTGCAACATTTCGTGCGCTAAGTCCATTTTTAAATCAAAAAAAAAACTCTTTCCAATCGACGTACGACCTTGACATCCATGAGCAATTTTTTGCTCTCGTTAAGAGCTATCTTTTCTCCTCCTATCTTCTGGCCTCCAAGAAGTTGTGATTTAACACCATTAGACTATTTCTTGTGGGGTTATTTGAAGTCATTGGTCTTTCGAAATAAACCAGACTCTCTTCAAGCTATACAAGTCAATATTGAGTGTGCCACTCATGACATACGACTTGATTTAGTGGAAAAAGTGCTCGAAAATTGGGTTCATCGAATTCGTTCCTGCAGAAGAAGTCGTGGAGGCCATTTGAATGACGTTTTATTTAGAACTTAATTGTATCGATTGTTCTCCACATTAAATAAAAAAACTTTTGAATTTCCTTAACAATAAGTGTGTTGTTTTTCAAAGAAATCATATCACTCTTATTGGAAAACCCTGTATATGTTACACCCCATTTGACATGTAAGCGCTGTAGAAACCGTGTTTTATATCCGATCAGTACGAAATTCGGCAGAGAGAATTTTCTTATTACATTACATTACACTACCAAATTCTGGGAAAATCCTTTCAGACTTAGATATAGCCCCCAAAATACATGTGTGACATGTAAGCGCTGTACACGCAAAGAAATAATCCGTTTATGCGAAACGAAATATTAGACAACTACAATTCTCGTTTACAACGACTGAAATTTCTTTTGGTCAGAATATGTTTCTGTCACAACAAACGAAATTTCAGTTCCGGCAAACGAGAATTGTAGTTGTCTAATATTTCGTTTCGGAGAAACGAATTTTTTCTTTGCGTGTAGAAACCGTATTTTACACCCGATCTGTACGAAATTCGGCAGAATGAATTTTCTTATTACGTGAATGAACACTACCAAATTCGGGGAAATCCGTCCGGATTTAGCCCCCATATATATGTTTCACACGATTTGACATGTAAGCTAATGTATCCGATTAGTACGAAATTCAACAGAGGGAGTATTCTTATTACGTGTATGAACACTGCCAAATTCTTATTACAATTCCCATTTTCACATTGTAAGGGAGGTGTAGGGGAGGTGTATTATATAGTCGGCCCCGCCCGACTTTTTGTCATTCCTTACTGGTTTCTGTATAGAATAAATTGTATATAGAATTTCTAAGTTTTAAAAGAAGCACAATTTATTGTTATACCCTCCACCATAGGAGGGGGGCGAGGGTTTATTTATACCCGGAATTCTTCACACGAACAACGGCAGCAAGAGGTCCTTGTTTTGATATAGCCCCCCCATACAAAGGTCCCCCTAGATTTGACTTCGTAACGCCACAAAAACCTGAAATTTCAAGGAATTGGGCTGAAATTTGGTATAATTAGTTTTTTTTTGTACCCGAAACCATTCACATGCAGTGTTGCCAGAAATCACGATTTATCGTCATTTTGACGATTTGGCGATTTTTGTCCCGAAATGACGATTTTTTATGATATGGTAAAAACAAGGAAAAACTTAAAAATTCTTCATATATTATAGATTTTTTTAATTCCTTCGGGATATAATTTAAAATAAAAATTAGAAATGTTAGACAAATTTTCACATATTATGGACGATCATTGAAACAAATAAAGTCGGTGGTACATTCAATCGCATCCTATGACATAACAGGAAAAGTCTCTGGAACTGGGTTATGTTGCAGAATCGGTAGAGGTAATTGCAGTACACATTTTTAAGTATGTGCTATGTCAAAAGTTGGACTTCCAATGAATGATTTCAGTTAAAATAAATCGTTTCAAATTATCTGTTTCGCCCAATTGATAGAAAGTTGGTTTTTTTTCTGGTCACAAAGTCAAATCGAATGGTCCATGTATCTACGGTGGACCGTGTTGGTGTGAATGGTTTTATGCTGTCCATGGCTTCTATGAAGTAAATAAATAAAATCGATTGGGATCCTTCTATTAGAAGAATATCTAAATATGGACAATTTTTAATCCAAAGTATCTAATATGTACAAAATATGTTCAAGAATATGAGATCGGTTCACAAAATTTGATTAAGTTCCGCAAAATTAGTTGAGAGAACCTATGAATACATATCTGCCCCTGAAACATGATCTTCGCCTGATAAAAAAACGCAAAACTGTATGTAACTGGTAAACTTTTGTGCTGACGATTTTTTGACGATTTCGAAAATTAATTTTGGACGATTTGTGTGCCCCTATTTTGACGATTTAAGGTCAAATTTGTCTGGCAACACTGTTCACATGCCGTCCATAGTGGAGGGTTTATAAGATTCGGCATGGCAGAACTTATTACGTCTGTACTTGTTTTTTATTTGGGCAGATGGAGTCGATTTTGGGCAGATTCTGGGAAAATTGTGGGCCGAAAAAAATTTTTCCAGTGGCAACACTGCACATAAGCAAGAAAGAATGAGAAAAACAAACACCGACAATCTGCTTTCTCACTTCAACACATGTCTACATTCTCTATCTCTCTGCAGTCGCTCTGACATTTTGTGGCGTCGTTTTAGCAATGACTTTGAGCTATTTTCGCATTGCACCGCTTCAGCATGTGGTCTGCCGTCAGCCTAAACAATATGAAATAGTGGTTGTTGCTGAAGGTTATATGAAAATATTGCATTCAGAACGCTAACGGGATGAACATTAGTAAAACAAAATTCGTGCGAATGTAACGTCCGAAACCCTGGGTTTGCCCACACATAATTATTTTTGGAGAGAGATTATCAATGGTAAGGGGAAAAGTGGGGGTGTTGGATGTTTTGGAAGAAATATTTCCCGAAGTGCCTCCTGTATTTCGTTCTTTAACAAGGAACGTCGTAATTGTGCCAGAATTTATTAACCCCTTGTAACCCCGATGTATATAGGTTTAGGTTGGGATGGCAGCCGTTTTTTTTCAGCGCCCATAGACCTGTTTAGGTATCTAGTGTTACCACGGCCTGAAATGCCCCTTATCGAAACCAACCTGTTTGATATACACATATATTGATAGTACAAATATGGGAACCGGAAGGATCCAGTTTGTCCAGTCGTCGTTTACCCAAAGCGGGACTGTCGCATAGCAAGTGTTCAATGCTCTCCACTCCTTCATCATCTCCACCGCTTCTGCAGAAGTCATTGGAGTCAATACCCAATCTTCTGGCGTGTTCGCCGATCAGGCAGTACCCCGTCAGAACGGATACTACTGTAGGCAATCTTTTCGTCTCTAGTGCGAGGAGACATTTTGACCTTCTCAGGTCATATCTTGGCCAGATTTGTCTAGCTACCCTACAGGTGCCCATTTCTGTCCATCTTTCGTTAGATTGCTTGATTGCCAAAGCCTAAGTCAAAGCTTGCAGTGGATAGTTGCGCACCAATAAATGCAAATTCTTCGAGAATTTGTAATGTCGTCCCTTTGCTAGCAAGTTTATCAGCTTTGCAGTTCCCCGGGATATCCATTTGCTCAGGTATGATAACATATATGTTAAAATGCTCACCCATCTCGTTAAGAGATCTTCGGCAGTCGAGGGCTGTTTGTGAATGTAGGTATGTGGCCTCTAGAGGATTGATGGCAGCACCTGATTGTCCGATTAAATGACAAGGCCAATGTTGGTCACTACGTTGCGACTCAGCCACTTGGCGACTTTCCTTATTGCCATTATTTCGACTTGATAGACACTGCAGGTATCTGGTAGTCTGTGTGATATACCCTGAGTTCTTTGTAGTGTACTCCGAAGCCAAACTCTTCATCGAGCTTCGAACCATACGTATAGAAGTGGAGATGGTTTCTATTAGTTGGTATTCTGCCAACGCATTCGTCTGTGACTGGTATCATACACACATAATACAGTTTGGTTGCCTCAACCGAATTATTTGCCAACCGAATTTTGTAGTTCTGTCTACTATCATGCGATTCCATCAGGACAACCAATATTTTGGTTGTGGTATACTTCTGTTTCCATGTTGACAACAATCATATTTGGTTGCGTCAACTACGAAAATGGTGGCTTAAATTATCTGTAGTAGTTGCCACAACCAACTGTTTTAAAAAATTGGTTGTTCTGACAATTTGTCAGTCATATACTACCGACAATTAATTAAAAACAGTTTTCATTAACATTTTTTAATTTACTGAACAAAAAACAAAACAATTCATAACAAAATTAAAAATCCCATATTACAAATTCATCACTATTCATCACTATTCATCACTACATATATGAGATTTGGAAATATTTGACAAACATTTTAGTACACGAAAAAAACACAAAACTGTCATGAAAGTATCGCTTAACCCTGTGCTTTCAATTTCATGATTGTTGCTTTTTTTTATGTGAAACATTTTGCACAACATATTCTGCATTCCTCACATTATTATCCACACGAGATTATTTTTGATTATCTATACCGTTCTTGAACAAAATGTTGAAGATTTATTTATGTCGAGTAATTTTTTTTTGTTTGTCATGTATCGGCAAAAGAACAGCAACCAATCTTTCGGTTGTATTTCCCAAAATACATTTAATTATTCTAAATTCGGGAAATGATTGGGATAACCAATAAACGATTATTTATTAATATTTTTTCTGTTGTAGTAACCAATTATTCGTTGCGATAATAATCTTTGGTGTATTGATACAATTTCTGTTGTCAAGAATAAAACATTGGTTGTCACAACTAAAAATCGATCATATGGTACTATAATGAAAATTTAAAATTGGTTACCACAACTAACCGAGTGTCAATGAAAAAAACAATCTTAATTCGATTGATACAACCATCGATTTAGTTGCAAGCATTTTCATTTTATCGTATCCATGTTATTTTTGTTGTTTCAACTAATTATTTATAAATACAACCGACAGACGGTGCAGGCAATATACTTTTTGTTGCTAGTACTATTTTTTTATTGTAACAATCGAATTCCAACCAATTATTTTCCTGGGTGTAGTGATGTAGTTACACTCGAAGATGTACACCATTGGTATATGTATAGTCCATTCGGTCGGTGACCATAGCACTACACTTTGATATCCTCATGTGACCGAAGTTCTTATACCTCCACATTGATGTGCAACTTAAGCATAATGCCGCTCTTGTTGCCACTTCTATCGCCATAATATTAATGCAGTATATGGAGTAGGTCTTGCAGAGACTCAGTCGCTTCTCAGTTCTCTGAACCTTTGATATAGTAATTTTTTTACTGCTTTATAACAGTTTCTTATCTAGAATTATTATATTATTATTATATTCCTAGAATTTTTGCACTTTCAGAAAAGACTAGATCTGTTCCATTTATCCTGAGGAAGAGGGTCTACATGTGGGACCGTATTCATCCTAGAGACCGTATTCATCCCTGTCTTGTTTTGGCTAACGCCCAAACCGCTGCTTCTGGCCCATCTAGCCAACTTGTTCAGAGCCACCTGTAGGATGTCTCTGAGGACGTTTTCGAATTTGCCACTCACTGCGATTGCCACGTCGCACAGTGGCGCCATTTGAGTTTTTCGTTGCAAAAATCATATCTTTTGAACCGAATAAGATAATTGAACAGTTTAAACAGCATATGATAGATAACTGTTCAGCCTATGAAATGAGCGTTTGGAAAGGGTGCTACGCTTTGTAGGGGCCTACTTATGGGTTATCAAAGTTAAAATTTGTAGAAAAATAAATTTTATGGTAACTAAAAAAATTATTTTTACATTTTTAGATTGTTTTATTTTTTTCTTTGGGGTTTTATGTTTTAAATTATTACCCAACAAATTAAAAACAATTACTTTTTTTTTAAATTTTTTTTTTCAATTTTCACAATTCGTAGGAGAAGGTATATCTAAAAGACTAATCATTTCTAAACTATAATTATTTTCTAACTCTATTCGTGACTTCACATGCCGCACGGAAGAAATAAGTGGATCGGAAGATGCTGCCAACATGTTGAAGAGGTCCTCATTTTGCCTTACCCTTGATGCTTTGAACGTGTTCTGCAATCTATATTTTTTATAAAATTTGTTAAGAGACTCCTGTGCTTCTTCAGAAAGCTCTCCAATTGGCAAAGACTGGTACTCAATTATATCTTTGCCATGCGCCAATATTTTATGGACGGTCGGGGTCAACTTCTTCTGTGGATACATTTCTGCTAAAAGAGATGCAGTTTTCGATGCATATTCTCCATATTTTGTAGAATTGACATTTTATTTGCAGTTTAACACATTCAAGATCGTTCCCAATCTTTTCACAATTTGATTGTCAATTCCAGTGATTCTAGTTACTGCCTCATCATTTTCAAAAAATCTCCTAGAAGTGTTTCCATCTTTGAGTTACCGTATCCGTGCTTGGGACAGTCTACTTTTAGTCCAACTTGTTTAAAAAAAAGCATCCTGTATTTGCTTCTTTCTGATCTTTTCCTTATCCTTTATTGATGTATTTTCATCGAAGTTTTCCTTCTCTTGTGGTAGGGTATTCGCCAGTTTTAGCAAGAACTCCATACACCTTATCCTTGCGTGCAATGGTGACATTCCATATTCGTAATTCTCCTCGTTTGTAGAATCGTTTAAATTACCAAAGTTCTTCTGAATCTTTTTGCAAATCGGGCATGACAATGTTGAGGTTGTTCCTCGAAGCATCTCCCTAAGGTATGTTTTGTTGATAATTGTTGCGTCCATTTTATCACGTAATTTTGTTTTTCCAAGAATTGTTAGTTCTTTCCACGAATTCAGACAAAAAAGGGTTTTCATGTTGGAAATGATGGCATCCCATGCTGTCCGTACAGCTAATTTTCCCAATAATTATATCATGAGTGCCAGTTACAGAAGTTTACGCGAGTTGTTTTTATTGTTTTACAAAATGAATACACAGTTGGTCTGGCCTGACCCATGTGTTACGAATGTGACTATAGAAACATGTGTATGACGAAGGGTTAATGATTAGATTTTTGCCAATCAAGAACCATGTCTTTTTTACCTTTTTCACCTCTAGAAGCCAAAGGGGCGCCTAGAGGCAAATAAAACCTTTGGGATTATGTAAAGGAATAATCAAAGAACATATTTTGAAAATATGACAAATATAGAAAAATATAGATTTTTTTTATTTTCCGTCAAAGTTGAAAAATAGTGAAAAAACGGATAGTTTTTAAATAGTGTTTTACCAGGAGAAACACAAAGCAAACAGTTAATTTTTTTTATCATTATACATTTAATAAATACATCAATAAATACAAACAAAAAATAAGGCGATTCGTTACCTATTTTTCGTGATATTACACCTGAAATCGCAACAAATTGACTAAAAATTGTGTGTTTTTTTGAAAACCGAAAGTCGGTCAACTTTGAACGGTTATATCTTCTAAACTAAAAATGTGATATTATTAAGAGTAGCATATTTGAAATCGTTGAAAAGTTTCCTATAACATGGGTTTATTCAAAACTTCGTCGGCGCACATGCAAATTTTGATTTTTGCAACCTCGTTTGCTCTACGGGCGCCACTGTGCGTCGTCCGCATATGCCACGACCTTGCAGCCACAACGTTCCTGATCAAGCAGCATTTCATTCACCGCTAGGTTCCAAATTAGTGGAGACAGTACTCCTCTTTGTGGGGTCCCACTGTTTACAAACATTGTTAGAGTTGCGGACCCAAGACTTTCTATTATGTATCTTCTGTTGAGCAGGCTTTGAATAAGTCTAATCAAGCTAGAGTTCACCTTTAGATGTAACAGCATCGCAATTACTGTATCTGAATGAATGTTGTTAAAAACCCCTTCCATGTCAAAAAATGTCACAATATTGAATGCCTTGAAATGTGGGGACGATTCGATAGTGCTCACAAGTTAGTGCAGGGAGATTCTATAGACTTTCCCTTATTGTAAGCATGTTGGTTCCCCGGCAAGAGTTTAGTATCCAGGTTTTCCCAAATGATAGAATACATACAAAAGCAAAGAACTGAACATTTTATTTTGTAAATTCAGATCGTGTTTCAAATTTGATGTTTCCAATAAAAATTCCAGGTATGTATGTATGTATACATAATACTGAACCGTAATTTTTTATTCTTTAAAAAATTATGTGAAAATTATTTCTTGACTTGGGTTATTATGACAAAATTTTCACAGGGGCCTAGTCCCTGCGATTTTTGTTCAATTATCCTTTAGAGTTTTCTAAAAATTTTATTACATTGAAATGATTTATGAAGTACGAGTTTGGGGTAATGAAATGGGCAACAAGTTCTGCACTAAAATTATGTTGTTGCATAACTAATTTTAATAGTTGCATCAAAGAAATAACATTGTTGCACACACGAATTCGTTGAAGCAACGAACTTGCTGTAAACAACTGATAAAAGGCATTCCATGATTGGGTAATATGGCATCAAAAAGCGATATTACGACTCCCCAAAATCCTTACCTGTTGATCCTTATGATTCCCCACCACTCGCGAATCGTCATCGTCATAATAATCGTAATCCACATTGGGACGATATGTACGTCCCGGTTCTTGCGATGACTTTGTCACACTCTTCGACTCGAAACTGTTGGGTCGATTAAAGGGTTCCTGATACTTGTGAGGCCTACGGTTACTGCCAACTCGTTGCGTATCCAATGTGGAAGTGGGCGTTGCCTTTGGTGGCTTTTGCTTGACAATTAATTTACCTGTCGAGGAGAGGGCGAAAGCAAATCAAATAAATACAAATGAAAACTGATTAAACTTCCGTTCGATAATTGTTTTAAATTGTATGTATGTCTGGCTTACGTTTTCTTAACGCTGGACGTTCTGTTGTTGTTGTTGTTGTCGTCGTCGTGGTTGTTGACTTTGTTGCCGCCCTCACAGCATTGGGTCCGCTGCCTGAGTTACCCACAGAGCCATCCATACGTCTGGTTATGACATCCTCCAAATTATAATTTGTCTGTTGTTGGTAACTGGATTTCTGTTGTTGCTGTTGTTGATGGTGCAAAAATCGTGATGTTGGATCTCTGGACGTCGTGGTCTGTACAGGTTTTTGGACACTATTCAGCAAACGGGGGGACACCAGCAATGCTCTACTATCGTCCTCCTCATCTTCATCATCGATGTGTAGTCGGCCATTAATTTGATTGAAAAGACTCGTGTGAATACTCGACTTGGCCACTTGATCGGTGTCCTCATCGTTGTCTAAATTCTCAAAATAGGGCGTTGTTGGTGGTGCATCCGTGGTCGCAGTCACACCGGCACTACCACCGACCCCACTTCGTATGGTGGTCTTTATTCTCGACGGGAGCAGAGTTCTGCCCGTGAACGGGGGCAAAGTGGTGGTCAAACTGAAACGTCTCTTGAATAAAGGATTTTGTGTACGAGGTGGATCAGTTCCTGCAACAGAAACAAATGGAGTGAGTACAGGGCATACAACATGTGTTAGAAATGTGAGTTTTCGTTATGAATAGAAACAATTGAATAAACCACGTCGTACTTATAGAATTTATTCAACATTAAGACAGACAATAAAAAAAACAAGAGTCATAAAACAAATGTAAATGTCAGAAGCACATAAGAGGACGTTTGTATTCATACATTCCAATCTGTCGGTAGGTGAAATGCAAAGTGACATAACTAACAAGTAAGAAAATGTCCATCGAGGAAACCGACTTAAGTATATAAGTACTCTGTTATGTAGAGGAAAATATTACGGGTTTTGATACTCGTGTGGTATATATATATATATATATATACATATATAGAAAAAATCGTTAAAAATCGTCAGAGGAAAATATTACGGGTTTTGATACTTGTGTGGTATATATATATATACATATATAGAAAAAATCGTCATCGTTGCATTTTTTATAGAAAATTTCAACTGTATTTTGTTCTATAGAAAATATCGAAATAAAATTTTGATACAAACAATTTTTGAATTAACGTTTATATAGAAAATATCGAAATTTTTATGAAAACTTGAAATATAGTTTTTCATCGAAAATTTCGTTAAAATGAAAAAAAAGTTAAATAACATTCTGGAAAATGTGCAGCGTTTTCTTTTCCTTTTCTCGAAAACTGCAAATTTCCAACACATTTTGGAATTTTAAAAAAATTTGAATTAAATAAAATTCGAGGGGCTACATTATCCCGACTTAAAAGGCTCAAATATTTTCCAGTACTTCCCGTTGACAAGGCAACATTTTTTCCAGAAACGAAATTGACATTAATTTTTATAGAAAATTTTGTCGAAATATAGTTCTGATATACAATTTTGCCAGAGCCTCTGGTGGGAATCGAACCCACGACCCCCAAACTCATAGGCGAGCTCGATACCAACTCACCTACTGCGGCGCTCTTGTCCAAATTTTATTTTTTGTCGGAATTTTTTTTTTATAGAAAATCTCATAGAAGTTTATTTTTTATACTTATTGTCATAAAAATGTTGTACAAATATAATTTTTATAGACAATTTTGTCGAATTATTATTTTATAGAAAATATCATCCGAGTGTAATTTTAAAATTGCATTTTTTTATTGGCTAACCATGCATTTTTATGGGCATTTTTAATAGAAATGTTCCTAAAAATTTAAATTTAATAGAAAATCTCGAAATATTTTTTTATTGAAAATTTCAGTGAAATTAAATTTTTATCGAACATTTCAGTGAAATTTTATTTTTATCGAACATTTCAGTGAAATTTTATTTTTATCGAACATTTCAGTGAAATTTAATTTTTATCGAACATTTTATAGAAATTTATTTTGATAGACAATTTCGTAGAAATTTATTTTGATAGAAAATTTCATTTCAGAAAAATTTGTATTCATCCAAAATAAATTTTTATAGAAAATTTCGTCGAAATTAATTCGTATAAAATTTGTTGTCAAAATTAAGTTCTATACAAATTTTTGTCGAAATTGAGTTTTTACGGAAAATTTCATAGACATTTTATTATAATAGAAAAATTTCGTTTTTTTATTCAGATTTTTATTCAGAATTTGGATTTGCAATGTATTTTTATGGGAATTTTAAAATAGACATATTCCACAAACTTTGATTTTAATAGAAATTTATTGAAAATTTTATATATTTAAATAAATTTTCTTTAATTCATATATATAATAAATATGAATTAAAGAAAATTTCGTAAAATAAAATACATAAAATTTCATCGAAATTTAATTTTTATAGAAAATTTTTTCGAAATATAATTTTTATGTTAGATATACATAATTCACTTTAGCAATGAACACTCTACACATACAAATTTAATATTAACAAGTAGGCTGTTTATTTTTCCTACACAGCAATCAATACAATGTATGTATTTTAGATTTTAATTTCATTTTCGTTTTTGAGTCTGTAAATAAAATTCATTGACTTCTGTCACAAATATCGGAAAACACATTTTTGTTTTTACAAGAGGTTATGGACCCAGGCAAGCTATAAGCTGGGAATTAATTGGAAAATCTTTGTTCGCGTTTTAAATTAGTGTTGTTAGTATTAATAGAAACAAAGAATGAATTCCATGTTCAACATAGATAAATTGGACGAGTCCAATTACGGCACATGGGCTGTGCAAATGAAGAATGTGCTGATTTTCCAGGATATGTGGACTGTTGTGACAAAGGAAAGAGAGTCAACTGATGATGAAGCCAGATGGAAGGTCAAGGAAGAAAAGGCCCTAGCAACCATGATCTTAAGTGTATCGGCAATGCAGTTGCAACACATAAAAAGTTGTACATCGGCCAAACTGGCATGGGATAAGTTGAAGGAAGTTCATCGTCCCAAGGGTCCTGCTCGCAAGGTATCTTTATTCAAAATGCTCCTGGCAATGCGAATGGATGAGACTGAGAGTATGCAGACATACATATGTCAGTTTAGTGCGCACGTGGAGCAGCTGGCAGAAATAGGGATAGAACTCCATGAAGAGTTGTTCGTAATTATGCTTCTAGCCAGTCTACCCAGTTGTTATGAAAATCTGGTCGTCGCTCTGGAGGCACGTGACAGTCTTCCTTCATTATCTTCGCTGAAGATAAAGTTGCTGGAAGAAAGCGAGAGAAGAAATGGTCAACAGAATGGAAACCACAATGAACATGCTTTTGCATCCCGTAAAGGCAATCCTAGGAAGCAATGGAGACCACGGAATGAACCAAATGAACAAAACAGTGGATCTCAACAGCAAAATCAAGATCAGAAGAAAGGAATTAAGTGCTTTAAATGCAAGAAAATAGGTCATTACGCTTCACAATGCAAGACAGCAACGTTGCAGAAAAATAACCAAGGTAATAAAGGCTCATTATTTTCGGCAGCGGGCGGTCACAAGTTTCTAAACGAAAGTAGCTGGTGCCTAGACAGCGGTGCATCGTCCCACATGTGCTGCAATCAAGATTTATTTAAAGAATTCAAGCAATATCAAGAGAAAATAATTTTGCCCGGTGAGAATAGCATACAGGCCGAGGGTATCGGTACAATTTCTCTAAAATTCAAGGATATTGAGATAACACTAGTCAACGTATTGTTTGTGCCTGGCCTTCAATGCAATTTTTTGTCAGTTTCAAAAGCAATTGAGCATCACCATACAGTACTCTTCAGCCAAGACGGAGCCAAAATATGTAACAAGGACGGTGAGTTAGTTTTACAAGCCCAGAAACGAGGAGATTTGTTTATATGTAGACAAAGTAATGCAACACTATCTTCATCGAGAAAATCTGCTGAAGAAGCAATGAAGTGGCACTGTCGCTATGGACACCTCAATTTTGGAAGCCTTAAAGAGTTGAAGACAAAACAACTTGTACTTGGAATGGAAGTCGAAGTTCCAGATGACATGAAGTGCACGGTTTGTATGACCAGAAAGTGCGTTCAAAGGCCATTTGGAGATGCTGAAAGTGTACGTTTTTATATAACGGCACCGAGTTCGTCAACAAAGCATTCGATTCGTATCTGCAGAAGCATGGGATAATTCGTCAACTTACCGTACCCTATACACCACAGCAGAACGGTGTAGCAGAACGCTTCAATCGAACGTTGGTCGAAATGGCAAGATGCATGTTGAACGGAGCAAAATTGGATGAAAGTCTATGGGCAGAAGCTGTTTATACAGCAGCATACTTACGAAATAGGTCACCTACGAAGGCATTAAACAGCAGTACACCGTTTGAAGAGTTTCATGGCATCAAACCAAAAGTATCACATTTGAAAGTGTTTGGATCAAAAGCCGTTGCGTTGAATAAACGTAAGAAGACCAAGTTCGCTCCCCGAGGAAAGGAATATGTAATGGTTGGATACTCAGACACTTCAAAGGCATATCGCTTGTTTGATAAGGAAAAACGTCAACTCATCGTGAGTAGAGATGTGTATTTCATCGAGGAAATAGCTGAAACGGATAAAGGCAATAACTGTAATGGCAATATCGCTATTCCTTTGATGATGGATTCCACACATAATGAGCAAGAATTGGATATTTCAAGACAAGAATCGACTGCAAGTGACAATGAAATTACAGTTCGTGAAGACCAAGAAAATCCGAGTGAAAGTGACTACGATTCTTTTAGTGAAGATGGCGAAGAAACTGCAAACCCCGATGAAACCCCACAAAATCCAGTAGTATCAGCTAGAGGTCGAGGAAGACCACGAATCATACGGACAGGAATACCAGGAAGACCGAAGAAAGTCTATAACACCTTGAATATGGTATGTTCAAATGAAATTCAGATTCCAGAGACTGTTGATGAGGCGTTAAAGAGTAAATACGCAGGTGAGTGGTGGTCTGCAATGCAAGCCGAATATTCTTCATTATTAGCAAACAATACATGGGAATTTGTCGAAAAACCGCCGAATCAGAAAGTTGTGGCAAATAAATGGGTATTCACATTAAAAAAGGAAAAAGATAATAAGATCGAACGTTTCAAGGCCAGACTGGTAGCAAAGGGTTGTTCCCAGAAATACGGAGTCAACTACACGGAAACATTTTCTCCAGTGGTTAGGAGTGAAACAATACGAACGATATTTGCCATAGCCGTGGAATACGGGCTATACCTTCATCAAATGGACGTGTCCTCCGCGTATGTAAATAGCGATTTGAGTGACGAAGTGTATATGAAGCAGCCGGAGAAATTTATCAATAGAGAATTCCCGAATCATGTGCTTAAGTTAAAGAAAGCTCTATACGGCTTAATGCAGTCTGGAAGAGAATGGAATTTCAAGTTGGACAGTATTCTAAAAGGCATTGGATTTGAGCAATGTGCAAGTGAGCCTTGTGTTTATAACAGGTGGCGCAAAAGTAACCTTTCGATGTTATGTTAGACGCGATTGGCGGTCAGCAGCTAACAGCTGATGCACCGTCTGGACTTTGTACGGAAACATCTTCAAATCTTGTACCAAAATTCGCTGTAGAGACCGTCGACTGATACCCATTTGCGTGGCACGTCGTCTGGTCGATGTCGACGGCGCTTCCATGACATCCTCGGCTACAGCAGCAATATTCTCTGCAGAACGGCTACTCCGGGGTCTGCCACGACTGGCAGCATCTCGTGTTGTGCCAGTCTCTTCGAGGCGAGCGGCTAAACGCCGCAGTGTTTCACCAGTAGGCGTTGGACGGCCAGGAAATCTGTGCCAAAGTCCCCGACCGATTATTGGTCAAATAAATAGTCAGCAATATTCCGCGTTCTGGAGCAGGGTAGCGTAACATTGTTTATTAACGTGTATTTCGCATGTGTTTACTACACAAATGTCAAAACAGAACTGACATTAGGGGCCAATCGCAAAATTTATAGCATTTTCTGATAGGAGGATTACTTTTGCGCCACCTTGTACGATGTACAGGGGTAGCAGGATTAACATCATTGCAGTATACGTGGATGACCTGTTAATTGCAACCTCGTCTAAGGCTGACATGCAGAAAATCAAAGATGGCATTGCAAAACAAGTCAAAGTAGTCGACAAGGGAGAAGCTAAATACTTCCTTAGTCTCGAAATCGAGCGTCAAGGTGAATTGGGTGAAATAGCAATAAACCAAATATCCCAAATTCGTAATCTATTGAAAAATCACTGCATGGAAGGTTGTCGACTGGTGTCAACGCCACTAGATCCAAAGTATCAGGTGAAGTGTGAGAACAATGAATGTAAATTAGCGGATCAAGCTCAGTACCAGTCATTGATAGGATCGCTTATGTACATCGCAATAAACACGCGTCCTGATATACTGCATTCGGTGAGTAAGTTATCACAACGAAATAATAATCCTCACAGTGAGCATATGAATGCAGCGAAGCGAGTTCTCAAGTACCTTCATGCAACACAAGACAAGAGTATACACTACAGGAAGACTGGAGAACCAATAAGTTGTTTCGCAGATGCAGATTGGGGAGGAGACGCCAGTGATCGGAAATCGTATACAGGATACGCATTTATAATGGCAGGTGCAGTAGTTTCATATGAGTCCAAGAAACAAACAACAGTTGCTCTCAGCAGCACGGAAGCTGAATATATGGCTATGTCATCAGCCTGCAAGGAGGCAACGTATTTAAAAAAGCTCTTTAATGATATGAAGCTTCAGTGTCCAGATGCAATAACCATAAATGCAGACAATATGAGCGCAATGAATTTAGTCAAAAACCCAGTGTACCACAGCAGGAGCAAACATATTGACATAAAATATCACCACATTCGTGATGTTTATCAACGAGGAGAAATCGATCTCAATCATTGCGCAAGTACAAATAATATTGCTGACATATTAACCAAAAATCTTTCCAAGATATCCCACAGCAAATGTATGCAGATGTTGGGAGTATATTAGATTAAGTAATTTATGAACTAATGATTTTAATTTTGAATGAATTTAATTTTCCTGTTATATGTAGAAATGTTCATTGAGGGGTAGTGTTAGATATACATAATTCACTTTAGCAATGAACACTCTACACATACAAATTTAATATTAACAAGTAGGCTGTTTATTTTTCCTACACAGCAATCAATACAATGTATGTATTTTAGATTTTAATTTCATTTTCGTTTTTGAGTCTGTAAATAAAATTCATTGACTTCTGTCACAAATATCAGAAAACACATTTTTGTTTTTACAAGATTTTATAATAAATTTTGTCGAAATTTTATTGTTATAAATAATTTTGTCTGTTTTTTTTATAGAAAATTTCATAGAAATATATATGTGTATAGGAATTTAAGTCATAGAAATGTATTTGTTATAGGAAATTTTATACAAAATTTTATAATTTTTATAGAAAATGTCGTTGAAATTTATAATGTTATAGAAAGTTTCACGAAATATAATTTTTATAGAAAATTTAGTTTTTATAGAATAAATTTATATAATTTTTTGTTTTTTTTTTTTAGAAAAATTTTTCAAAATTTTATTTTTATAGAAATTTTAGCCTGACTTTTTAATCGAAAATTTCATAGACTTTTTTATAGGAATTTAAGTCATATTAATTTATTTTTTATAGAAAATTTTATACAAATACAAGTTTTACAGAAAATGTCATCGAAATTTGGTTTTCATAGAAAATATCGTGGAATTTTAAATAAAAATTTGGTTAACCTTTCATCTTTATGGGAATTTTTAATCGAAATGTTCCTCAAATTTTAATAGAAAATGTCGAAATTTTCTTAGATATACATAATTTACTTTAGCAATCACACTATACGAGTACAAATACAAAATTGATATTAGTTTATTTTTTGTATTTTATTATTTATTTTTTAACAAATTTTAGTTTTCACCAGATATTTTATTTTTATTGTTAACTTCATTAATGTTTAATTTTTGTCCAAAATTTCGTCGATATTTATTTTTTATAAAAAATCTCGTCGGAATATTATTTTTATACAAAATTTTGTTTTTATGGAAAATGTCGAATTTTTATTTTAATAGAAAATTTTGTCTCAATTTATATTTTTTTATAATTTCATAGAAATTTAAGTCATAAAAAATTTTTGACATTAAGAATTATGCTAACCATTATTTTTTTGGGAAATTTTTAATAGAAATTTTCCTCAAAATTGAATTTTAATCAAAATGTCGAATATTTATTTTTATTTAAAATTTTATTGAAATAAAATTTGTATCCAAACTTTTGTCGAAATTTGTTAATATAAAGAATATTTCATAGAAATTAAATTGATAACATTTTATCAAAATTTAATTTTTATAGAAAATTTCGTCGAAATTGTTAAATTTTTCTAGAAACAATCGTCAACATTACATCTTTTATGAAAATGAAGTCGACAATGCATTTTGACGTACTTTGTTCTAAAGAAAATGTCGAAACATTATAGAAAATTTTTTTGAAATAACGTTTTTATCGAATCGAAAATATCAAATTTTCATGAAAACCTGAAAAATTCGTCGATATAGCTTTTTATCGAAAATTTGTTTTTTGTTGAAAATTTCATCAAAATAGCTTTTTTTGGAAAATTTCTTCGACATTGATTTTTTATTAAAAAATTTGCTACTTTGGATTGTTATGGGAATTTTTAATAGAAATTTTTCTCAAAATTTTATTTTAATAGAAATGAAGAAATTTTTTTTTATAGTTTAATTTAATTTGTATCCAAAATTTCCGCGAAATTTTTTTATAGACAAAATCATAAAATCATCGAAAATTTGTTTTTTGTTGAAAATTTCATCAAAATAGCTTTTTTTGGAAAATTTCTTCGACATTGATTTTTTATTAAAAAATTTGCTACTTTGGATTGTTATGGGAATTTTTAATAGAACTTTTTCTCAAAATTTTATTTTAATAGAAATGAAGAAATTTTTTTTATAGTTTAATTTAATTTGTATCCAAAATTTCCGGGAAATTTTTTTATAGACAAAATCATAAAATTTCATCGAAATTTAATTTTCATAGGAAATTTTGTCGGTATATAGTTTTTTAAAACAATTTTGCTGGAATTTCATTTTTATGAACAATATCGTCGAAATATTATTTTATATAGGAAAAAAAAACAAAAAATATAGTTTTTTATAGAAAATTTCATCGAAATATATACATATATAGTTAATATAGGTATTTAATTTTAAATGACAATTTCGTCAAAAGTTTATTTTTTTTTATAGAAAAATCGAAAAAATAGATTTTATAGAAAATTTTGTCGAAATGTAGTTTTTATAAACAATTTTGCCGGAATTTAAATTTTATAGACAATTTCATAGAATTTAGTCATCAAATATTTTATACAAATATAATTTTTATAGACAATTTTGTCGAAATATAATTTTATAGAAAATTTCGCCGGAATGTAATTTTAAAATTGCACTTTTTTGGAAAATTTATTTTTTATAGAAAACCTCGAAATTTTACTTTTATTGAAAATTTCATTCAAATTTAGTCGATTTTTATCGAACAATTCATAGAAATTTATTTTGATAGGAAATCTTTCTCGAAATGTAGTTTTTATAAACAATTTTGGCGGAATTTAACTTTTATAGAAAATGTATTTTTATATAGAAATTTTGTCATAAATTATTTTATAGAAATATAATTTTTATAGACAATTTTGTCGAAATATGTAATCTTACAGAAAATTTCGTCGGAATGTTATTTTAAAATTGCATTTGTTTTGTTTGGAAAATTTTCATTAAGAATTTAATTTCAATAGAAAATCTCAAAAATTTAATTTTTATTGAAAATTTAATTGAAATTAAATTTGTATCGAACATTTCAAGATACTTATTTTGATACAAATTTTTTCTCCAAATGTAGTTTTTATAAAAAATTTTGGCGGAATTTACCTTTTACAGAAAATTTTATAGAAATTTATTTTTTATAGGAATTTAGTCATGATATTTTATAGAAATATAATTTTTATAGACAATTTTGTCAAAATATAATTTAATAGAAAATTTCGTCGCAATGTAATTTTAAAATTACATTTGTTTTTTTGGAAAATTTTTATTATGAATTTAATTTTACTTGAAGATCTCGAAATTTTACTTTTATTGAAAATTTCATTGAAATTTAATTTTTATCGAACATTTCAAGTAATTTATTTTGATAGAAATCTTCATAGAAGAAATTTTTCCATATTATTATATTTTATAAAAATTAAATTTTTATAGATACTTTATTTTAAATTAATTTTTATACAAATTTTTTTCGAAATTGAGTTTTTAGAAAAATTTCGTCGAAATTGAGTTTTTAGAAAAATTTCGTCGAAATTTTATTTTTATAGAAAATTTTGTCTGAATTTTTTTTTATACAACATTAAAATTGATTTTTGTACGTATTTTAGTCGTATGTTTTATAGAATATTTTATACAAAAAAAAATTCTTATAAAATTTTATAGAAAATATCGTCGAAATATATTTTTTATAAAAAATGTTGTCGAAATTTTATTTTATAGAAAATATTTTTTTATAGAAAATTAAAGAAATTACTAAATTTTCTATGGAAATGTAAATTTGGTGAATTTTTCTATAGAAATGTAATTTCGACAATGATATAGAAATGAAATTTCGACGAAATTCTTTATAGAAATGAAATTGCGACAAAATTTTCTATAGAAATGAAATTGCGACAAAATTTTCTATAGAAATGAAATTTCGACGAAATTTTCTATAGAAATGAAATTTGGACGAAATTTTCTATAGAAATGAAATTTCGACGAAATTGTCTATAGAAATGAAATGTCGACGAAATTGTCTATAGAAATGAAATGTCGACGAAATTTTCGATAGAAATGAAATTTCGACGAAATTTTCAATAGAAATGAAATTTCAACGAAATTTTCAATAGAAATGAAATTTCGTCGAAATTTTAGATACAAATGAAATTCGACGAAATTTTCGATAGAAATGAAATTTCGACGAAATTTTCTATAGAAATGAAATTTCGGCAAAATTTTCGATATAAATGAAATTTCGACGAAATTGTCTATAGAAATGAATTTACGACGAAATTTTCTATAGAAATGAAATTACGACGAAATTTTCTATAGAAATGAAATTACGACGAAATTTTCTATAGAAATAAAATGTCGACGAAATTTTCTATAGCAATAAAATGTCGACGAAATTTTCTATAGCAATAAAATTTCGACGAAATTTTCTATAGCAATGAAATTTCGACGTGCAAGTATCCCAAAACACGATGAGTTCTTCTCATCTATATAAGTAGTATTCTAAATTATTCTAACCGATGGCCATCCAGTTCATCAATATAAAATTTAAATGGAGGAGGTAATAATTATGTTTTTTGAAAAAAAAAATAAAAGAATGTTATTTTGGAATTTTTTGTTAATGCTCTTTGCTTTTCAACCGACATCATATTGGTATTTTCAATTGCTTTGTTGGATGTCATCAAAGATGCACGACCATTTTCAGATGATTATTTTAATTGCTTTTCACTTTGGCATTTAAAGTTTGTTGCCGAAGTTGATGATGATGAGGATGATGGTGCTATTTGTTGCTGGCTACACTCCTTACATGGTAACGGTAATGGTAATGTTATTTATGTATGGTATGTTGTCATTGCCGCCAACAGCTTGGAACTCCATACACCCCACCAATGTAACTAATGTGTTGGTACCATCCAACATTGGCCATGTAAAACGTAATTGCTTGCAATGCTTTCGTTATGGCAGATAACTTTATTTCTTCTTTTTCATTATTGGACAATTAAGATGAACAATTGTATTCAATTGTTTTATTTTAAGTGTTTTCTAAATGTACGAACATTTTTTTATTTGAGCAAACTATTGTGGATTTTAGGATTCAATGCTAAAGAGTTAAACATGAGCAAAATTCGTTCTAGAATCGGAAACAGTTTCGCAAAAAAAACTGTTTTTTTTTAATTTTTAAAATTTCTAACGGCATAGAAATTTCTATCCATACAAGCACCTAGGGACGATCTGTAAACTTTAAAGAAAAACAGTAAGGCAAGACAGAAAGTTGGGCGCCGACTATATAATACACCCTACACCTCCCTAACAATGCGATGGGGCAATGCAATAATAATTTGGAATAATTTATTTCGTTTCAGTTAACAAAGTACTTGACGATGTTGATCATAATAAAGTACAGTACGAGCTCGATTTGCGCAACTACCGATTATCGCAACACCCCGATTAAGGCAACCGGCAATTTTTTTACATTAGAGTCTTTATAAGTGCAACTATTTTTCAAAAAGAGTCTCGGTAAGTGCAACTTTATTTAATGATAGACAACGACTTATTCTAGTTTCCTACTTTTCATGTATACCAGTGTGTATGTTTATTTGTGTGTAGATATCTGGAATTTTTCGTTAAATATTTGGGTTGTTTAGGTCTGCTTTCTTCGATTTAAGCTGAAACATTGCCCAGTCGAGTGTACACATCGCTTTAAAAATGGGAATTGTAAGACAGATTTGTAAACTGACAAGAAAACCAAAAACTGAAATACTGAGCAAATCAACAAATCTACCATATGTAGAATTAAAAAGAAGGTAGACAGAAGCTAATTCATCCCAGGAATAGAGTCTGGCCCTGGAAAACGAGTAACTCTAAAGATTACTGAAATTCAAAAAATGACAAAAAAAATCTTTGTTAAAATTGAGAGCGTAATGTGCCAATGACCGAAGAACTTTTAAAAGCAAAGGCGATTTTTTTCACAACATAATTAAAGAAAAAAATGGAAATTTCGATGCTAGTCTTGGATGGTTCAAAAAATGTCACAGAATTCGCAGATTAAAGGGTTTTGGGAAAAACTATCATATAATCCAGGGAGTGTAGATCTCTTTTGCCATATATTGATAGGCAAAACGAGAGAACTTGAGTTGACTACCGATCAACTATACAATTGTGATGACTCTGGTTTAGTTTTTCGCCTGTTACCAAAAAAAACTTGTAAAGCTAAGTATACACGATTGCCACATCGGACAATCAGCAAATTATCTCGCAATGACTTTTCTGCCAAAGTAGCAAAACAAAAATTGTATGTTCACACGGTTGTGAATTCACAGGGTTGTACTTAGCTTAAGTTTGAAAGCAAAATCTGCTCCTGGACGTAAAATATCTAAGGTGCGAATCACATTTTTAGCATTTTAACGATGTTTGTTACGGGGTTTGTACTTTACTTGATTAAAGTTGCCAAGGTAAAATTATAATCTCATTTTATTCAGGCTTCAGATTTTCTTCAATCCAAAAATCTTCCCAAAAGAGCACTGATTTTTATTAACAATGATTCATGCCACCCAAATAATAACGTGCCTGACGCCCAATTGCTCTGCAATTCTTCAACCTCTGGGTCAAAATGGCATCAAATTAAACAAGTGTTATTACAAGAAAACCTTTTAACGAATTTAATAGGAATAGGAGGTCCGGATTTAGAACAAACCAGTAACAAACCACCATTGTTTGCAACAAATGTACGGAGAATCATTATTACTCCGAACAATTGCAGGTTCAAGAGTATAAGGGACATATATTTATATATCACATGGACCGTTATACTCCATTTTTACAAGAGACGATTTAGTGCAATATGAGGTACAAAAGCGTACATTTCCGCATGATGGGTTAAAAAATGTGTTCCCTAGAACACCAAGAAGTCTGATCGGACGACCGATGTACCCTATTTTTACAAGGGACTATTATGTCCAATATAAAGTTAAATTTCAGCCATATAAATTGCAAAATCTCTTCTCTAGAGCGTAAAGAAGTGACATCGGTGGGGACCTTTATATGGGGGATATACCAGAACATGGACCGATGTATCCCATTTTAACTAGGGACGATTAGGTCCCTAGAGTGTCAATAAGTGACAACGGTGGGGAAATTTATATGGGGGCTATACTAAAACTTGTACCGATGTACCCTATTTTTAATATGTGCAATTAAGACCAATATAAATCAAAAATTATTGAATTTAAGCCAGATTAATTGAAAAATGAGTTCTCTAGAGCATCAAGAAGTGACATCGGTGGGGACCTTTATATGGGGGCTATATGAAACGTGGACCGATATGCCCCATTTTCAATAGGGCTCGTCCCTAGTCTAAGAAATGCGTCTCTACTAATTTTCGTAAAGATCGCTTCATATTTGCGACCTGCACATTGATCACAAGCATTTAAGGAAAGACAGACAGACAGACTTGGCTAAATCGACTCAGAAAGTGATTCTATACCGATCGGTATAATAAACTGTGGCTGTACCTCTTTGTTTCTAGGCTTTACAAACAAATGTACAAAGTCATAATAACCTGCACCACAGTGTTGTGTCGGGTATAAAAATAAAAAATGTAACTTCGTAAGGCATCCGCGTTCTTTTCAAACGCACGGGACAAGATATCCGATACTGCTATAAAGAAATGTTGGAATGTTGTTATGTCCAGGCACTGCAATTCCACATATTGGCAATTTATTTAATGACATTTGTCCTGATGTAAGCTATACCCCAGATGAAATCAGCAAATGGATTAACGAAAATATTGAAGGCTTTGATGAAGAACCAGAAGTTATTGATGTGTCAGACGATAAAAGTAATGGCGACGTTGAAAACATAGAGACGCCAAAAATTAATATGGACGATGTTATCAAATCTCTGGTTATTAGCATTGAATGGGCATGTACGAGTATGAATGATATTCCCTCGGAAAAAATTGCGGGTATCAGGAAGTAAAGGAGACAGCAGTAAACATGAAAATGAAGGCTTGCAATTTGCAAACGAAAATGTCGTCATTCTTCCAGAAGGAGTAGTGTTTTAAAATTCTGTAGAAAACGGAACAGTAATATCTTTTCATAAACAACAAATTTCTTTAAAATATATTCCTCTACGCTATTATTTATATTTCGAGAAAGAAAAATATAAATTTTTCATTTTGTAGTCTTGTTTGAATTCCTTTTTTTTATTGTTATGTGAAATATATAATTTTATGTTCAAAATAAATATTAATTGAAATGTATGACTAATTTTATTTACGAAATATTTGAGGCTTGGTAAGTGCAACTATCTCGATTAACGCAACAGGACCGATTTCCTATCGCTCGTACTGTATTTATATGTTTCGCCGAGTTAGATATAGCTCCCATATATATGTTTCATGCGATTTGTCACTTTAGCCCTACAGAAGCTGTATTTTGCATCCTATTGTTTAATATAATTTAGCATGGTAGGTATTCTTGATCCATGGACCATTGCCGAATTTGAAGAAAATCGGTTCAGATTTAGATATTTATAGCTCCCATATATATGTTTCATCTGATTTTGCTAATTTGTGTAAAAAAATTTTAATTGTAGTATACATTGGATATTTCATTGATAACCAATTTTACTAGAGTGGTGTAGTGTATCATATAGTCGGCACACCCGACTTTAGCCATTTCTTACTTTTTTTGTAATTGGACAACTTTTTGCAAGACTGATCAAAATATTGCCACCTTCTGGCTGCCAACAAGGTGCCATATTCCATATCACATTACTCACAAAGTGAGAGTATGTACACATTTTGATATAGTTCACATATCGATACCTCCATTCTAAAACATGCTAAGTCGACTTTACATAATTTTAGGGAGATTAAATTTTTAATTTTTAAATATTCCAAATTATATTCATTCAAAATTTGGTGTTTATCCGTCGACCCACTCAAAAGTTATTCAAAAAACAGTACAGGTCATTCGATTTCCATTACAAAGGAATTCCGCACAAATTTTAAAAACTTATCAAACTCTGATACAATTTCGGCATAATTTGATATAAAAATTTAGATTCGACGATATTTTTGAAAAAAATATATTTTCGACGAAATTTTCAAGATAATTGAAACATTAACTAAATTTTCAATAAAATGCAAATTTTAAGAAGTTTTCGAGAAAAATAGAAATTTAACAAAATCTTCAAAAATTACAATTTCGGCATAATTTGATAGCAGAAAGTACTTTCGAGGATATTTTCCAGGAAAATTTAAGTTCGACGATATTTTTTCTAAAAATGCGATTTTGACGAAATTTTCTAATAAAATTGCAATCTTGGAAATATTTTAACCCAATTTTATGAAATTTTCGAGAAAAATTTAAGTTCTACGAAAATTGAAATTTTTACATTTTCTTAAGATATGCAAATTTGAAATATTAAATTTCAACAACATTTTTTGCTAAAACAAAATTTTTTAGAAATTTAAATTTGGACGAAATCGAGGAGATTGTAAGAAAATGCAACTTCGACGAAATATTCAAGAAAAATAAATTTTTAACATATTTTTTTAGAATAATTTTGAGAATTGACTAGAAAAATGTAATATCGAAAATTTTTTAGATAAATGCAAATTTGTCAAAACTTTCTAGAAGAATTCAATTTCGACATTTTCTGGAAAAATAAAATAATGAAGAAATTTTATAGAAAAATTATATATCGATGAAATTTTCTAGAAAAATAAAAATTCGATGAAATGAAATTTCGACAAAATTTTCTATAAAAATACAAAATCGATGATATCGAGGAGATATTGTAAAAAAACCCAATTTCGAAAAAATATTTAAGAAAAATACTATTTCCAAAAAAAAACAATTTTAACAACATTTTGTGGTAAAAATTAATTACGACGAAATTTCCAAAATATAATTTCGCCATAATTTAATAGCAAAATATATTTTGGACAATATTTTTTCGCAAAATTCGATTTTTACCAATTTTTCTAACAGAATGGTAACCTCGGAAATAATTTATGTGTAGAAAAACGAAATGTCGACTTTTAACAAAATTTTAATATTAAAATCTAAATTTTATTTCGACATTTTCTAAAAAATTAAAATTTTTTTTAGAAAAATTTAATTTTCTTTAAAATGTAAATACAAAAATTTTATAAAAAAAAAATTTAATTTTGAAAATTTTTGAAAATGTTCTCTACAAATGTACATTCGATATTTTTTTAAGAAATTTTCTAAAAAAAATTAAATTTCGACAAAATTTTTTACAAAAATTAAATTTTGCAAAATTTTCTAGATAAAAGAAAATTCGACAAAATTTTAAATATGAATGAAATATGTATTAACGAAATGTTCAACAAAAATGCAAATTTGATTTGATCTTCTGGAAAATTACAAAATCGACAAAATTTTCTAAAAAATACATTTAGACGTCATTTTCTAGAAAAATGTCTCTCGACGAATTCTTCAAAATAATTGAAATATCAACGAAAATAAAAATTCAAATTTGATATAAATTCGACAACATTTTCTAAAAATATAAGTCCGGCATAATGTAATAGCAAAATGTACTTTGGATGATATTTTCTAGAAAAAAAAAATTTCGACAAATTAAAAAAAAATTGAAATTTTCTAAAAAAATAGTTTCGACGAAATAATAGCAATTTCGAAAAAAAATTTCTATAAAAATTCTATATTAGGAAAATTGTTAAGAAGAATGCAAATTTAAGAACATTTTGTAGAAATTTTCAGAAAAATACAATTTTTAAATTAAATTTTGACAAAATTGTCTAGAAAACGAAATTTTATAAAAATTTTATAAAAAATCAAAATTCCCTACCTTTTAATAACCTCCTCCATTAATTTTGTCACTCCGTTTGTAACACCTATAAATATTGATCTGATACCCCATAAGGTATATATGTATATTCTTAATCGTGGTAAAATTCTAAGACGATTTAGCCATGTCCGTCAGTCTGTTGTAATCACGCTACAGTCCGTTAAATAGAGCTATTTTGATCAAATTGGTAGAAATATATTTGCTGTTCTTTTGCAAATGGTTATTTTCAATAAAAATTCAAATTTGATATAAATTCGACAACATTTTCTAAAAATATAAGTCAAACATAATGTAATAGCAACATGTATTTTAGATGATATTTTCTAGAAAAAAAAACTATTTCGACAAATTAAAAAATATATTTTTGAAATTTTCTAAAAAAATAGTTTTGACGAAATTTTTTATAATATAGCAATTTCGAAAAATTTTTTTTCTATATTAGGAAAATTGTTTAGAAGGATGCAAATTTGAGAAAATTTTGTAGAAATTTTCAAGAAAAAAACCAATTTTAAAATATTTATTTAGAAAATTTTAATTTTGGACTATATTTTCTAGAAAAAAGTAATTTAATTAGATTTAAATTTGACGAAATTTTCTAGAAAAATTAAATTTAAACAAATTTTATAGCAAAATTTAATTTAGACGAAATTTTTCTATAAAAATACAAATCCAAAGTAAACTGTCAAGAAATGGAAATTGATCAAATTTGCTAGAAATACCTCTTATATTTGTAGGTTGTTTGGAAATGCAAATGGGTTATATCGTTCAATGTTTTGATATAGCTTCCCTATAGAGGTCGCTCCAAAATATGGTTTTTGAACCATAGATAGCACATTTTTAAAGCAATTAAGCAGAAACATTGCAATTTGTATTCTATTTTGACAAGAAATTCATCACAGGACAAATTTTACAAATCGGTTTATATTTTGTTATAGTCACCCTATAGAGGTCGCTCCAAAGCAGAAACTTTGCAGTTTGTATTCTATTTTGACAAGAAATTCATCACATCACAAATTTTACAAATCGGTTCATATTTTGTTATAATAGTCACCCTATAGAGGTCGCTCCAAAATATACGTATTTAAGCCATAAATACCACATTTTCTTAGCATTTAAATTGAATCTTTGCAGTTTGTATTTAATTAAGACAAGAATCCATAGCAATAAAATGTGTTTAAATCAGTTCATATTTTGTTATAGTCCACCAATAGATGTCGCTCTCAAAAATGATTATTTAAGCCATAAACACCGCATTTTCTAAGAAATTTGGCTGAAACTTTGCGGTTTGTATTCTATTTTGGCAAGAATTTGTCGCCATAAAATTTATACAAATAAGTTTGTTGTAGTCCCCGTGTAGATGTAGCTCTCAAAAAAGCTAATTCAAGCCACAAACACCACATTTTTAGGAGAATTTTGGCTAAAGAATTTGCGGCCTAAAAAATACAGCGTTCGTTTTTTAAAAATTTGCTTAAACAAAAAGGATCGCTTCATGATTTACTCCATATCCAAAGATTTTCCCAGTAATAAAATTGAATGCAATCCATGGTGTAGGATATATAAGATTCGGCATGGCCGAACTTAACCCTTTTCCGTGTTACACATATCGTAGTTTAGAATGGAGGTATCGATATAGAGGTCGCTCATACATTTTTTGTTATATCAATTTGCCTAACGTTTTGAAACATTCGTTTTACTTTTAAAATAATATGCTACAAAAAAAACATATCGCTTCATTTCCACTACAAAGGTTTTTCCGGTTATAGAATTGAATTAGCTATTTATGTTGACTAAACTTGACAACATGCAACATTTTTTCTGTTTTTCTTTTTTTTTACTTTTAAGGCTCATTCAAGAAATATCTAAATAAATATGCGGAAGTTGTCAAGCTTCAGTAAGATTATGTCTAAACTGTGAACAAATTACTTGCCATGGTCTATCGGTAATAAACCACTTTAAGCGAGAAAACATTTTTTTGAAAACGATGAATATTAAATTGTGCAGAATTCTATGACGTTATGACTCACCCACTCTCCCAATCTGCAAACAAAAAAAAAACAATGATTCAGACTTACTATGTCTAAAGGAAAACAAAAACCCGACCTACCACTATACAAACATTTCTATGTATTGTTTACCTATAAATACGTATACGTATGTATGCCTGTATATATAGGCGTTTCCATAGAAAACATAACGATTTTGTGATTCAATTTGAATTTGGAATATTTCCTGTAAAACCAGTTGCTGTCTTTAGTTTTTGCAATATGGCAATTTTCATTTAATACAATATGACAATCGTGTAAAGATTTAAACCAAGTGTAACTGTAACTGGAGCTAATCGTGACCATGAGTTCATTCGTATTAGATTAAATCCAATACACCCGACAAAACGCTGAAGGACATTTAAAAGTGGGTCATTAAACCTATATGACATCATCAGTGGAAACGAACAAAACTCTCATATCAAAACTAAATAAAAACCACATTTGTTAATAACTAAATGTAATAATAAAGAAAGAAAAATCTTTCATAACCAATACGTTTTAATGGAAAACCCGCGATTACTTTGTTTTGACTCTCAAAACGCATTGATACGAACTACAGATCTCCCCTCAACTGTCGGTATCAATAAAAATTGTGCCAAACATATTTATTACTCTACTTAAATGGTGACTGTTTGAATGTGTGGTTGGTTGTGTGCACTATGATACGGCGTAATATCTGCAAAACCATTCAACATTTTGGAATGTGGTTTTGCATCTACGAGAAACACGTCCGTCCGACCAAAGCGCGATAACCACACCAACAACAACAGTAGTTGAACATTCAACCAACGAGATTTGGCCCATAACAAACACACAAACCAAGCAACCAACACCCAAGCTCCTTTGCATCATTGACGACTGACTACGAGTACTAGCCGCCGCTGCTAAGCTATGTAAAAACCTATGCATAAATTAATAAATGAAAAATGTCAACATCGTATAAAAAATAATATTATCTATCATGAAAATAAACAAACAAAAATAAACCGATGTAAACATGCGGTCTCGTAAACTTGTTTACCCTATAATTAAACCACAAACCGCGTAGCTCTGCACTTTTTAAGTATTGAAATGTTTAGAAACATTCCAATGTGTTGCCAGGGATTAGCAACATTCTTAATTTTAAAAGCAGTAAGGAAAGGCTAAAGTCGGGCGGTGCCGGCTATATGATACCCTACACCTCTTTAGTGAGATTGGATAACAATGATATATCCAATGTATACTTCAACTAAAATTTGTTTACACAATTTACATTTGGTACGCCTCAGCCTTTGTAGTCCAATCGGACGAAAAACATATATGGGGGATATAGCTAAATCTGAACCGATATTCTTCAAATTTGGCAATGTTATTGTTGTCTTCAATAATGTTAAATTTCAAAACGATTGGATGGAAACTACAGCTTCTAATGGTCCAAATCGAACGAAACATATATATGTGAGCTATCTGAACCTATCTGAAATCTATCTGAACCGATTTTCTTCAAATGGAGCAATGTTGATCCATAGATAAATAAACTCCACCATGCTAAATTTCAAAATATTGTTCAATAACTAAAATAAAAATTAATGAAAACTGTTTTTAATTAAATGCCGGTAGTATATGACTCACAAATTGTCAGAACAACCAATTTTCTGTCTACTATCATGCGATTCCATCAGGACAACCAATATTTTGGTTGTGGTATACCTTTGCTTCCATGTTGACAACAATCATATTTGGTTGCGCCAACTACGAAAATGGTGGCTTAAATTATCTGTTGTAGTTGTCACAACAAACTGTTTTAAAAATTTGTCAGTCATATACTACCGACATTTAATTAAAAACAGTTTTCATAAATTTTTATTTTATTTATTGAACAAAAACAAAGCAATTCATAACAAAATTAAAAATCCCATATTACAAATTCTTCACTATTATGAGATGTGGAAATATTTGACAAACATTTTAGTACACGAAAAAAAAACACAAAACTTTTATGCAAATATCGCTTAACCCTGTGATTCAATTCCATGATTGTTGCTTTTATTTTTATACCCTACACCACACTGTGGTACAGGGTATTATAACTTTGTGCATTTGTTTGTAACACCCAAAAGGAGAAGAAATAGGCCCATCGTTTATTATACCGATCGACTTAGAATCACTTTCTGAGTTGATTTAGCTATGTCCGTCTGTCTGTCTGTCCGTCTGTGCATGTATTCTTGTAATCAAAGTACAGGTCGCAATTATGGTCCGATCTAGACGAAACTTTACACATATCTTTTTTTTTGGCCCAAGGACGATCTCTATTAAATTTGGTTAAAATCGGTTCAGATTTAGATATAGCCCCCATATATATGTTAGCCCCGATTTGACATGTAAGCGCTGTAAAAACTTTATTTTATGTCCGATCAGTATGAAATTCGGCAGAAAGACGTTTTTTCTTATATGGATGAACACTGTTAAATTTGGAAGAAATCGGTTCAGATTTAGATATATCCCCCATATATATGTTACCTCCGATTTGACATGTAAGCGCTGTAAAAACTGTATTTTATATCCGATCAGTGCGAAATTCGGCAGAAAGAGGTTTCTTATTACATGAAGGAATACTGCCAAATTCGGAGAAAATCGGTTCGGATTTAGATATAGCCCCCATATATATGTTACCCCCGATTTCACATGTAAGCGCTGTAAAAAGTGTATTTTATATCCGATCAGTATGAAATTCGTCAGAAAGAGGTTTCCTATTATACGAATGAACACTTTTAAATTTGGAAGAAATCTGTTCAGATTAAGATATAGCCCCCATATATACGTTACCCCCGATTTGACATGTGAGCGCTGTAAAATGTTATTTTATATCCCGTCAATGCGAAAGTCGGCAAAAACAGGTTTCTTTCTACATGAAGGAATACTGCCAAATTCGGAAAAAATTGGTTTAGATTTAGATATAACACCCATATATATGTTACCCCCGATTTGACCTGTAAGCGCTGTAAAAACTGTATTTTATATCCGATCAGTGCGAAATTCGGCAGAAAGAGGTTTCTTATTACATGAAGGAATACTGCCAAATTCGGAGGTTTTTTACATGAATAAGTATTCAGGGAAGATCGGTTCAGATTTATATTAAAGCTCCATATATATGTTTTGTATCAAACCGCTATAGAAGTTGTATTTTACTTCCGATCATTAAAATTTTCCAGAAAGATGTTTCTCAATTTAGGAACGAATTGTATTAATTTAGCGATTATCGTTTCAGAATTAGATAATATGTTTCTACCCATTTACCAAGTATTCCAAATTATTATGGCAATGACCCTCATCACATTGTTAGGGAGGTGTAGGGTATTATATAGTCGGCCCCGCCCGACTTTCTGCCTTTCCTTACTGGTTTATTTATGTAAAACAGTTTGCACACATATTCTGCATTCCACACATTATTATCCACACGAGATTATTTTTGATTACCTATACCGTTCTTGAACAAAATGTTGAAGATTTATTTATATCGAGTAATTTTTTTTATGTCATGTAGCAGCAAAAGAACAGCAACCAATCTTTCGGTTATATTTCCCAAAAAAAAACTTTAATAATTCTAAATTTGGGAAATGATTGGGATAACCAATAAACGATTATTTATTAATATTTTTTCTGTTGTAGTAAACAATTATTCGTTGCAATAATAATATTTGGTCTATTGATACAATTTCTGTTGTCAAGAATAAAACATTGGTTGTCACAACCAAAAATCGATCATATGGTACTATAATGAAAATTTTAAATTGGTTACCACAACTAACCGAGTGTCAATAAAAAATACAATCTTTATTCAATTGATACAACCATCGATTTAGTTGCAAGCATTTTCATTTGATCGTATCCTTGTTATTATTGTTGCTTCAACCATTTATTTATAAATACAACCGACAAACGGTGTAGGCAATATACTTTTTGTTGCTAGTAATATTTTTTTATTGTTACAATCGAATTCCAACCAATTATTTTCCTGGGTGTACCAAAATTCGGTTGGCAAATAATTAAGTTGAGGCAACCAAACTGTATTCTGTGCGAAGTATTTCACTATTATATAACAAAAAATATTTTTTTTGGTGTAGGGTATGTTCAGCAAATTTATAGAAAAAATTAAGGCCAATATTTTTTTTTGAACATATTAACCCTCTAGCTCCCCCCCAATTACTGTAATTTGTGGCCCTATTTTAACAAATCGTAAAAAACATCCCTTAAAATGGGGAGGGCGGGGATGTAATGTTCTACAAAAATGTTGGCATTAAAATTTTACTATTTGTGTCAGAACACACCAAAGCCCAAAACTTAACGCAAAAACCAAAAAAATTGTCAAATTCCAATCAAAAACATCGTTATTGTTTCGACCACTAGATAGTATGACTAACATTGCTGCACGAACAGTAATTTGACATTTTTTGTGTTTGTTTTAAGTTTTGAGCTTTGGTGTGTTCTGACACATATAGTGAAAACTTATGGCCAACATTTTTAAACTTCTGTTTCCACATGAAAGCTATTTTTTCAGCATTTCTAGCCCTCACAATTGCCTTTAATTTGAATGGTTTTCCGGCTTTATCGAGTTTATACTTCAACAAGTAAGAAAGTTTCAGTCGGGTAAACCGACTAAGGTATACCCTCACTTTGTGAGTAATGTAATATTGAATATTACACAAATTATTCTGTCAATTTTTCTGGGACGTACCAGAAGGGGTTTAAGGAATACACCTATATTTCGCTGAACAGTAGATACTTTAAATACATTGCACTGTGCCGAATTGTAACCGTTTATATGGACTGGTATATTAACGTTGAGATATTAAATTGTGGTATAATTTGGCCATTTTGTGTGGGAGGTACAAAAAGGGGCGTGGTGATAGCGCTTATTTTTCACTGGACTATAGGCATTATAAAATCATTACACTGTACAAAATTTCAAGTAATTGTATAAACTGATATTAATGTTATAAACTGTTATCTTTTGGTGCAAAATGATGCATTTGTGTGGGAGGTACCAAAAAGGGTGCGGCAATAACGCCCATTTTTCACTGGACTGTAGGTACTATAAAAACATTACATTGTACAAAATTTCACGTATTTCTAAACACTGGTATTATTGTTATAAGCTTTTAACTTTTAGTGCATAATGGTGCATTTGTGTGGGAGGTACCAAAAGGGCGTGGCAATTTCGCCCATTTTCCTCGAGTTGATAGCGACTAACAAGCTATTACTATGTGTGGAATTTCAGAAGATTCGAATACGTATAATAGCAGTTATTAAAGAATTAACATTTCACAACATTTTAACCCTTTGTGGGGGAGGTACCAGAAGGAGTGGACCAATATGGCCCATCTTCGAACTTAGCCGGAGATAGAAAAAAATATTACCACATACGAAATTTGAAGTCAATCGCTTACTCCTTTCGAGAGTTATCGTGCGCACCAGCCAGCAGACAGACAGACAGACAGACAGACAGACGGACGGACATTGCTCATTCGACTTAAAATGACCCAAAACGGATTTCCGCCGAACATACTTGGGGTCTTAGGTCACTCCTTCGATGTGTTACACTTTTTTCCGTAGCAAATGATATATACCCTCGTCACACTAAAGTGAGGGTATAAAAATAATGGTCCATATAATAAAGGTAGCTTCTCTACTTTACCACAAACATTTTTTATAGTTTCATATAATAGTATGCCTCAATTTATACTAATAAAGTTTTTAGGTCTCGGACACAAAAAAAATGGTTGCATAGTGTTAATAAAAGGCGTGTCCGGGTTCAATTTTTTTCTTTAAATTTTTTTTTTGTTTTTCTTCAAACGTACTAAATTTTTTAAACCCTATTTTCCATAACTACATTTTAATATTTTATATTTTTAGTAAAATATAAATATTTATATCACTAGCACAAAACAACATATTTGGAGGTGAAAAAAATCACTAACTGCTTCCTTGGGAGTACTTCAAATGTTATTCCTTAGGAATAACTTCCTTATTTTTTTTGCTGGAATAGTGTTACAAACCGAATATTTCAAAATTTCTTTAAACACTTGCATAATTTGACTTTCCAAAAAACACGTCTACTATATGTATAGGTAAAAAATGTTGCTTAAAACATGTTTCTCAACAACTTACCTGAACCATCGGCATTTGTAGGCGACGGCGTTGTTGTGCTTAAACGACGAGTTGGATATTTCCTCCTAAACGTTGCCGAAGAGGGGGGAATTTTCGTCTGTTGTTTACCAGCAGCGATATCATTACCCGACGCCGAGGTGGCAGAGGTTGCAGATGGCGCCAAGCCCAGATCATTTTCGTTTCTCTGTTGTTTCTTCGATTTGTTGCCGGCTTTGGCAAATGTTGCCAGAGTTGTTGAGGCTGCTGCCGCTGCTGGAGAAGTTGTTGTGGTGAAGTAAGTGTACCCGGCTGGCCGTTGGGTGCGTAAGCGGGTAAATTTAGAGGTCGTTGTAAAATCAACATCTCCAGCAAACGACGAGGAAGATGAGCTTGTCGTAGCTGATGATTGTTGCTGCAGCGTAGTCGCTGTATTGGGGTTGGTAGAGCTTTCAGCGGCGGCGGCAGCTGCTGCTTCGGTTGTTGTCAATGATGAAGCGGGCACTGGTGTTGGTGTTGTTGTCGTTGTTGTGGTGATTAAGCGTCGGCGCACACTCAATACGGGCCTTCGCGTTACAATCAAACCATTTTTGTTCACAGTCGCTGGATTGCGCAGCTATAGTTCAGTTCATTTCGAGTTCAGTTGGCGGCGATTTTGAAAATTTCGTTTTCGGGTTTTGGAGAGGAAACATCATAACAAAAAATTGGAGGGAAAAAGAGCAGAAAAATAAAAAACATATTATTGATTTGTTTCCTTTCGAAATTTAAGCGGAATTTCGGTTACGATTTCGGTTTAGTTGTAAATCGGGGATTTAGTTTAGGAGTGGGAATTTCAAAGTTTCTGCATGTGTGTGTGTGAGAGAGTACTTATGTGTGTGCGTGTGTGTGTGTGCAATGTGCAGTATGCACAGGTGTCTGGAAGTTGAAGGCAAGTTTTTGAAAAAAATCGAAAGTATTTCGAGGAAGGAAGAAGTGCTGCTACTTGAAATTGCTGCCGCATGAAAGTGTACGGTGTGAAAAACGGTGAGAGGGGGACAGAGGGGCTTTGTGTCTCTCTAAGTTGCTTGCTGCTACACAATACACATAAATACTGCAAAAAAAGTTTTCAAAAGTGCTAATTGTTAGTGTTAGTTATATTTTTTGTTGTTTATTTATATTATTTGTTAGTTTTATTATTTCTAAATGGAAAAACTAAATTAAGCCAATAAAAAAGTGTTAAAAATCACAATAACAAATTAATAAATGGTTTACATATTTATTTTAAAGTTAAGCAATCATTTAAGCGAATAATAAATAAAAACGAATAAATCAAAGTGTAATTGAAGTCAAGATTTTTGTATCTATAAATATTCAATAAAAAGTTTATAAATTTTGGTGTTTTTGCAGTTTTATTCGGATGATATAATATGATGCGGTAAAAGTGCTATTGTTTTTCGAAGTTTTTTTTTATTTATGATTGAGTCTTATAACTATTGTCGTTGTCTTAAAAAGGATTGTTGTTATGTGGCTCAAGTTTTGTTGTGTTGGTTGTGCTAGATGACATGTTAATATGTAATTTCAAAAAAATTAAAAAAAAGGGAAAAAATTCTGTCTGTTTCCGAAAAAAAAAAATATTTTGTTTTCCTAAAATCTGATTACAAAAATATACTTATTTGAAGACAGACGGCTGAACTCCAAATGTGTTCGTCATAAAATTATACTATAATACACAATGGGTCTGTTTCGTCTACTTTTTAGGTATTATTAACAAATACACAAGCTCTAAAGCCTATACTACAGTGCGGTGTAGAGTGGAACAAAGTTATATTGAAGAAAAAATAAGAAACAGGATTTTTTTAAATTAAGTTACTTCTAAAAGGAGGGTAATAATTTCTTCGTTTTTCTATGGATTTTCTTTAAATTTTATCCGAATATAAAATAAAAACAATTAAGAAATTCAGTTCAATTTGGGTCTTAAATCACTCCTTCGATGTGTCACACTTTGGCTCGTAGCCAAAGCCTCCTCTGTAAGGTGAGAAGATAAAAATGTGTCTGTCTCGTTACCCAAAGCCCTCTCTCTAAGATGAGGGGATAAAAATGACCCTGCCTCGTCTACTTTTTAGGTATTATGTGTGAAGAAGAGAACAAAGCGTTATAGTGGAGAATAATTAACAAACAGGAATTTTTGACGGGGAGCAAATTTCTTTAAAATAGATAAAACAATTTAGAATTTATAAATTTTATATTTTTGTAATAAAATAAAACCCCCAAAAATTGTCGTTTTTGTTCTCTTTCAAAAGACATAAACTTTGTAAAAATCGGTTTAGCCAAGCAAATTCGAAAACCTAAAAATATTTATTTTTCCAAATTTTAAAAATTTTAAATCCCCACAAAATTTTTGATTTTTTTTTTTCAAAAAATAAATAGCTAATAGCTAGTTTTTATTTTAACAGTTTGCTACTTTTTAGGCAAAAAAGTAGCAAACCATTCCGAATCTTATACGCCCTCCACCATAGATCTTACAAATAAATCCATTATACCAAATTTCAGTCCAATTCGTTGAAATTAGAGGTTTTTGTAGTGTTACGAAGTCAAATCTAGAGTGAACTTTATCACCATATATATGGGTGGGCCATTTAAAATTTTAAATTCGAATCGGTTATAAAAGGTACTGATAATGTTTTCAAATTTCTGCTATTAATGGAAAGGTTGAACTTTTTCATTTAATATTGGAACACAATATTCATATGACTACTACACGCAAAGAAAAAATTCGTTTCTGCGAAACGAAATATTAGACAACTACAATTCTCGTTTACGACAACTGAAATTTCGTTTGTTGTGACAGAAACTTGTTCTGACCAAAAGAAATTTCAGTTGTCGTAAACGAGAATTGTAGTTGTCTAATATTTCGTTTCGCAGAAACGAATTTTTTCTTTGCGTGTACAACTGGCTCGGCAGTACCGATCAACGATCAACCAAATTTTTCAGTACATTTTCGATTGTTTCGGACGAATCTCTTCAATGGAAACTTCGATTTCATGTTTCAACGCTTCAATTGTCTCTGGATGCTTTGCGTAACATTTAAACCTAATGGCTCCCCACAGAAAATAATCCAAAGGACTCAAATCACTATTCAAAGTAATCAATAGTTAAAATTTTTAAATTTTAAATTGTACACCCTTTATATATACCAAATATCTAGTACAATCAATGTAGAGAGTAGCGTGATTACAACAGACGGACGGACGGACATTGCTAAATCGTCTTAGAATTTTACGACGATGAAGAATATATAGGGTTTTCCAATAAGAGTGATATGATTTCTTTGAAATAAAAACACGCTTATTGTTAAGGAAATTCAAAAGTTTTTTTATTTAATGTGATGTACAATCGATACAATTAAGTTATAAACAAAACTTCATTCATATGGCCTCCACGACGAATTTGAGGAACCCAAATATTCGAGTACTTTTTCCGCTAAATCAAGTCGTATGTCATGAATGGCAGGTGCAATATTGACTTGTAGAGCTTGAAGAGAGTATGGTTTATTTCGAAAGACCAATGACTTCAAATAAGCCCACAAGAAATAGTCTAGTGGTGTTAAATTACAATTTCTTGGAGGCCATTCAATATCACAATTTCTTGAAATAATCGAATCCTCAAACTTTTCTCGCAACAATTCAATTGTTTAATTTCCTGTGTGGCATGTAGCCAAAGTCGGTCAATGGCAAAAAGATAGTTCTAAACGAGAGCTAAAATATTGCTCGTGGGTGTCAAGGTCGTAGGTCGACCGGAAAGTGATTTTTTTTGGATTTAAAAAAAAATGGACTTAGCGCACGAAAAGTTGCAATTGGAGAACGATTATTTTGATAATAAAACTGAATAAATTGTAAACGTTGTTCTCTCCGTTATGATCTTTTAATACTACTGAATACAATGAAAAACAAATGACAGATCATGATATATTAAAAATGGCCGAAACGTCACTTCAAAATCATATCATCCCTATTGTAAAATCCGTTATATTCAGCTATGGACAGATCAATGTTTATTTCTAATATGGTCTCAGATCATTATTTACAGGAGTAATAAACGGAGTGACAAATTTATAATTTGTAATTTCATTTCTCATTTTAAATTTCCGAGCATTCCAAATCATCGTGTGTTAAAAATCCTTAAAATAACTTTTTTTTATCCAAGATTAAACGATTTTAATTATAAAGTATTTTTACAACATAAAAATCCGAATATGTTTGGGACAATATACTACAGAAGCTACTTATGTCAGCGTGTACGATCTCAAAAGTCTTGCTCTGCCTAAGAGTCGATCTATATACATATATCAGAGATCATTCTCTGTACTGGAGTCTAGCACTTCTGGAGTCTGCACTACGCGGGGCAAAATCGCCTTTTCTGATATGTTTTAATCGGAACACGAATTTTTAAATTTTATATATTTTTGAGCAAATAGATTTTATTTGAAGAAAATCAATAAAACTTATATGGAACACATATATTAATATATTACAACAAAATATATTTGCAAACTAATATTCTCAATTAAAATATGTTTTTATTCACAAATAAAATTATTCCTTAACAAATTTCTCCAAATAAATTTTGTTTAAAAAGCAGATTTTTCGAATATCGTTTTTAATTTGTCATTGATTCCCACCCTAAGAAAAAAATCGCTTCTGTAGTATATTTTCTGGAAACATATTATATTTGAGAAAAATTACTTTTTCCTATAGGTAGGAAATCAAATTAAGTAGCCGATTTAAATATTTCCCCGTTTTTAAAGATAATTTGCACCAAAACTCCGAAAAAAATAACATTGATAAGAGAGATATTCAAACTTTTTTTCCGGTATGTAAATATAAAATATTTACACCAAAGTATATTTTATTTCAATTTTGATCCCAAACATATTTTGTTTCCTGTTTTTTCTCCGTGCAGTTATACCTTACAATTTAAAATTACATTACATTAAAATACAATAACTTTTGTTTTAAAGCACTGACTTTTTAATTTCTATTTATTCCAAATCGTCATTTGTTGTCAACCCATCAAGCAGTGTATCATTATCCAAGATAATACCATTTAAATTATAAAGGAATTTTACGAACATTATTACACGGGTAAAATCGCCTTTTCTGATATGTTTGAATCGAAAGAAAATATATTTGGAACACAAATTTTTAAATATTATATATTTCTGAGCAAATAAATTTTATTTGAAAATCAATAAAATATATTTGGAACTCGTATATTAATATGTTACAACATATAATATTTGCAAACTAAATTTCTCAAATAAAATATGTGTTTGGAAACAAATAAAATTATTGTTTAGGAATTTCTCCAAATATATTTTATTTAAAAAATATTTTCGAAAGTTTTGTTGAATTTTTCGAATTTAGGTTTAGCATTCAACCTCCCAGTTATGATACGAAATGCAGCATTAACTTCTGTTTCAAATTAATAATTTAAAATTTCTGAGTATTCCAAGCCATCATTAGTTTTCAATCCTCCAAGTAATAGATTTCGATCCAAGATTATACGATTTCAATTATTATTATTTATTATTCTTACGACATGAAAAATTTCTAAAAAATTTACTTTGAATTACTGAAAAATTTAACTCAACTTATTTTCTGAATACTTAAATGCAACCAAGTATTTGTTTCGGAAAAAATAGTCCAAAATAAACACATATTGGGATGTGGACAAAGATTTATTTAGAACAACATCCTCCCAAATATATAATTTTTGTGTGTATCAAAAATTTTATGTTTGGAGTGTACCCTAAACATATATATGTTTCAAGCCGAATATGTTTGGGACAATATACTACAGATTTTTTTCAGCGTGTATGAAAATATTATTATTATGAACAAATTTATGAAAAAATTAACTTCGACTTACTGAAAAAGAGAAAACTCGTCATAAAATTGAGGTGTTGATATTTTTTCTGAACACTTAAATGTTGCTTAAATGCAACTAAATATTTGATTCGTAAATAATAATTCCAAATAGGAAGTATTAGGACGGAAGCAAAGATTTGTTTAGAACAACATCTTCCCCAATTATATACTATTTGTGTGTGCCAAATATAATATATTTCGAGTGTACCCTAAACATTTGTATACAGAAGAGATTTGTTTCAGAGTGTAGGGACGACCTGTCAGGCCTTCTTCTATACTTAGCTCGAATTTTAATATCTCCATCCATTTTCAAGACGACTTCGTCTATACTTAAATTGACATCTGTGGTCTTCCCCTATACCAGAGCCATCCGCCAAAGTCTTGCTCTATACTAAAATATACTTAGTAGGGACATAAATAATACACTCATTTTATGATATAACATTAAAAGTAATGAATCCGTTTGGATAAAATTTTTTGTATATATTTATTGACATATATTCTATACAAAAATCAAGCACTCATTCGAAATATCCGCCTTCGGCCCTCAAACATAGCCGCACGCACATCGTCGCTTTAGGAAAGTGGCCACAGCATGAATCAAAGCAGTGTTAAGAGAATCGATGTTGGGGTATCTTTTGTGGCAGACCTTGTCCTCTAAAACTGTCCACAATTTGTAATCCAGTGGGTTTAAATTGGGGCTGCCAGAGGGCAATTCATCAGAAGAAATGAATGCTGATAAATTGTTTTAAAGCCATGTCTGGGTAATTTTAGCCTTATGTGCTAGCGCAGAATCGTACTGGAATGCCCATTCTTGGTTTTGCAATAGGGAATGGTTAAATGGTTTCTCAACAGCTTCCTTGAAGCCTTGTTCATGGAAATGCAAGTCAGTGACCCTAACGTAAGATACAACCCATCAAACCTTGATTGACGCTTTATGATTAGCCTTTTCGACCCGGGGAATCACTTGAGATGCTTCCTTAAACCACATTGCATACACCATTTCATTTCGTTTGTTAAATTTTTATTGCAGGGTAAAATTTGTTTCATCTGATAACAAGATTTTTTTGTGTAAGTGATCAGCGTGCTTCACCAAAAGACGTTTTAATTTTTCTTTCCAATTGACATAAAGCAGAAGTCAACAAATGTCCATTGCGGCTTTTGAAAGCCCCAAGTCTCAAGTCGTTTTGATAACTCATGCAATTTTGCGTAATATTCATCTCACGGGCCACGATTTTCTGTTTTCGGAGCGCAATTCGCAGAATTCTTGATTTGATGACCTGCGGCGTTCGAGCAGTATGAGGGTGTCCCGACCGCTGGCGTTCTTTGACATCTCCAGTCACCTCAAACAGGTGTATGCACCTGTCGATGAACATGAGACTAATCCCAAGCGGGCAGAGCGTTTTGAAAATGTTGGTTTTTTCATTCCATATTTAAAAAGCGCTATAACAGTGATACGGTTTTCATTTTCTGACCACTCCATAGTGAAAACTGAAGCAATTTTGAATTCCCGTTACAAACTAATGCTACAGGGTTTAGATTAGGTTTAGGTAAACCAGGTGGTAAGGGTAGGGTATGTTCAATTCCAGTACTGTAATGGGTATGTTAAATTTTGTAACAGCATTAATGTTCTACTAAGTACTTCTGAGGTCTTGCTCTATACTGAAGTCTTGTCCTATACTAGAGTCGACCTCTGAGGTCTTGCTCTATACTAAAGTCGAACTATAAGGTCTTCCTCTACACGCTGAAAAAAAATCGCCTCTGTAGTATATTGTCCCAAACATATTCTGCTTGAAACATATATATTTTTAGGGTGCACTCCAAATATATAATATTTGACACATACAAATATTATATGTTTGGGAGGAAACAAAACTATGTTTTCATCCTAATATTTTTTATTTGGATATGTTATTTTCCAAACAAAGATCTATTTGCGTGAATATATATATTCTTTAATTGTTTTAAGTTTTCAGCAATTGAAAGGTAATTTTTAGAAATTTTTAATAGTAAAATTTTAATAGTAATAGTAAAATTTCTTTACAATTGAAAATAATGACTTGGAATAGTTAGAAAATAAAAATAAGTGGTTTCAAATAGAAGTTAATGCTAAGTATGCTATTTTTAATAGGAATGTATAATTCGAAAACACTGAAAAAATTAAAACTAAAATTCGAAAAATCCAGCAAAGTTTTGAAAACCTTTTTTTTAATAAAATATATTTGAAAATATTCATAAACAATAATTTTTTTGTATTTAAAGACATATTTCATTTGAGAAAATTAGTTCGCAAATATATTTTATTCTAATATATTAACATATGGGTTCTGAATACATTTTATTGATTTTCAAATAAAATTTATTTGCTCGAAAATATATAATATTTAAAAATTTGTGTTCCAAGTATATTTTCTTTCGATTCAAACATATCAAAAAAGGCGATTTTGCCCCGTGTATACTAGACAGGATATCTGAGGTCTTGCTCAGAATAAGAGTCTATCTCTGGTGCCTTCCTCTACATTAGAGTCAACCACTGAGATCTTCTTGCATGCTAGAGTCAAGCGCCAATGCATTCCTCTTATCCAGGGTCTATCTTTGAGAATTTTCCTTCACTTTTTCAAAAAAAGTGCTGGGCAATTTTTTTTTCGCATAAAATGTTAAGAATCTTTGTTCAGCATATTCTTAGCTACATTATTGCAAAATATAGGTAAGCGGTATCATCATGTCTGAATCAGTTGTTGGAAAAAAGCTGATGACACCTTTTTCGAGGGGCCCGCTGATTTTCAGAAACTTTGGAGGCCTATAAAAAAAATTGGTCACCAATTTCGCCAAACCGAGTATAGAGTTATACTACCCTTTGGTAGTAGAATCGAACCTTTACTATCAAGTCCGTGTACTTTTTCACTGTTGCACAGTGTAATAGGAATTCAAAATTTGTTGTTCCAGATGCCTTTTATTTCAATTCAAACATATTAAAAATTGCGATCCAATACAGAGGTCTTCCTCTGTATTGGAGTCGACCTCTGAGGACTTCTTCTTGATCGAATTTTGAGATATCCACTTATTCCTAGGACGACCTGTAGAGTCTTCCGCTATACTAAAGTATATACCATATACTACTGTGTACATCTGATTTCTTCTTTAATAGAGTCAACATCTGAGGGTTTTAAGTCACTCATTCAATGTGTGTAATTACAAGGATTCGGATAAGTAGTATAGAAGTTATTTGAGAATCAATATTTCACTAAATGTCAAACCCTATGTGAGGGAGATACTAGAAGGATTGGACCGATATGGCGCATCTACGAATATATTTTGAAGTCAAATTTGAAGTCAATCCGTTTGTCCTTTCCAGAGTTATCGTACGCTCAAGCCGGACAGACAGACTGACGGACGGACATTGCCCAAATAGCTTAAAATATTCTAAAACGTATTTCCGCCATGTTACACTTTTCATAAATACCCTTTTCCACTAAAGTAAGGGTATGGCTAGAATTGGTCTGTTAGCGGGATCCAAATTTGAGCTTAGCACAATTTCGAAAATACCAATGAAATTGATATTATAACTCTTTTAATATGCTGCAGTTTTGTTAAGGTTTAATGCGAATTTCATGAATTTTTTGTAATTTCAATGAAAGCTTAAAAGCAATTTTAACTTAAAAAATGTTTTCAATTAATTTTTGTTATTTTTCTTTCTTTTTTTGCTTATTTTAAAATTGAGAATAATTACTTCGTCTGAGTAGGTAGTATCCACACTGGGAAAGCAATTTTAGAGCATCTGTAAAACTAAAGACAATAATGTGTCTGAAAATTGCATAGCCCTCAACGATTTCAAACATATTTTGAATTTATATACAAAGTTAATTACTTAATCTGAGTTAAACATGAATGCATTCATTTATGTCATTAACATAAATATTAAGAAATAATGGCATAAATTAAATAAGGTTTCCACGCAGTGCTCAATCTCTGGCCATATTTGTAGATGCCCTCACTTTATTCATTTATGTTTTTTTTTTCATAACAAACTTCAATTAGTTTTACTTTTATTGCCAAAGTATTAAAATAAGTAAACAAAAAAACAAACACCTCATTATTCATTAATTACTCCGCATATTCATCCTTCATCATCTGAGTGACGGAGTGGGTACATTCGTTCGTTCCACTTTGCGCTCTGTGTTCATGTCGAACTTCATCATGTTTGTGTCTTAAGTCTTTTGTTTTTAGGTTTCATTTTATTTCCATTGTCTTAAGCACTACTTTATGTGTTTAGATTTTATTTTTCTGCTTATTTGTCTTAACAAAACCCACATTTAATATTTTTTGCTTCTGACAATTAATGATTATGGCAAAGGATGAATTATGATAATGCAAAAATGTGGAATAATTTTTGTAAAAATTGGCAAATGTTAACTCAAAGAATTTTTTTTTTAAATATTAAAATAACACTCCTTAGTTTTTTGGTTTGAAAAAACGGTTATCTTAATTAATTATGTAGAAAAATAAAATTTGAGCAATAGTGCAATTTAAATGGAGTCACTTCACTGCAAATAAAGTTAAATTTTCTTGTTGGGCTCGGTTTAAATGAGTCATACCTACTCTTATTCACAAATTAAATATTCAATAATATTATTTTGTTGTTGTTGTTCAATTAACATATTGCCACTTGTTTTGCCTTTGGAACAGATCAATTAAAAACCATTCTTCAGCTCCAATTATTTCCCCATTCTTGCCCTTGAAATGATATCGATTTAATAGCGATTTTATAGACTATCAAATCACAAGACAACATCCAACAAGTATTGAAAATGTCACTTGCATCAGTTATTCATAGAAAACCTGATCTAAGCGACTCACTGCAAAACAAAATCATTCTAAATCACTTAACAATTAGCGCAATTTGCTACAAAAATAAAAAAACACTTACTTAATCCGTAAATAGTTTATGCAGCCATCAATTATTTACGTTTTAACATTTAAATTGCTAATGAATGTAAACCTCAGCATCGAACTGCCCCATTGCTTACACTAGCATTATTTCCAGCCGCCGTGTAACATTAATTAAAGATTTATTTAATTGAAATTTTATGTTAAAGAATTGACATTGAAACTACGGCATTCCTAAACAACGCAGAAATTCATTACATACCATTGTTAGATCGAGCAGACAGAGAGGCCGACAGACAGACTTTTTTTCTAAACTTGACATAAATATAAATTATCTTTTGTGCAAAACAAAAAACAAGCAGAAAATATCATAACAATAGAAAATTTATAAAGAAACGCTTTGACTGCCAAAGCAGTTGTTGAATGAATATAATTTATTAACGCCATCTCGCCACCGTTCAATTATGTTGCAAACTTTTGAAATAAATAAATAAAAAATATTTATTTGCAAATCATGTTTGTTTTCGTTTGCCAACATTGTCTGAGTCTCAATTTGAGCTTTAAGAGACTATTTTTAATTTATTTCTCTAGAAACTTAACAGAAACTAATGTTGTTGTTTTTTTATGGTTTTATAAAGCAATAATTGCTTTGAAAAAATTGTAAATAAATAAAGCAACAATTTGAACATTTAGCAAGTCTATAAATTATGACTCAATGTCTAACAATGAAGGAAATCAAATGTCTCATATGAAATGAATGGAATGGAAAGGAAAAACAAAAGACTTAAGGCACAAACCCGATGTGCATATGAACACAAAACGAGAAAATGAACGCTTGAGTAGAACAACTGAAGCGGCTGATCATTAAGTAATAAGTAATGTACTTATTGAGGGTGATTTTCTTACACAGGAAAAAAAATTTACTAAATTTAAAGATAGTGGCAATGATTTCGAGCCAATGACAAATAATCTTTGAAGTAAGAACACTCCACTTAATATTAAGACAATTTAATAAAAAATCAAGCCGAGTTTCTTAACATTATTTTCATTTTGTCTTTAACATTTTTTTCAGTGTTGGAATACGCTGAGCCCCATGAAAATGTAAACAAAATTGAAAGGTACTCGCAAAGAAGGGGAGTTTTTTTCAATACGATTAATATTCAGTACATCAGAAAAAAATATAACTGAAGAGTAAGAAAATTTCGTCCTATAAACCGACTACAGTATAACCTTACTTAATAAGAAAAGTAATATGAAATGTGGAAAAGTTGTCGGAGACCACTTCTTCTTAAGGAATAGTTGTCAGAGGCCACCTTAGCCTAAGGGAAAGTTGTCAGAGACCACCTTTTCCCAAGGAAAAGTTGTCAGAAACCATGGTTTAAGGAAAAGTAGTCAGAGTCAACCTTTTCATAAGGAAAAGTTGTCAGCGGCCACTTTTCCTTAAGGAAAAGTTGTCAGAGACCTCTTTTGCTTAAGGAAATGTTGTCAGAGACCACTTTTGCTTAAGGAAAAGTTGTCAGAGACCACTTTTGCTTAAGGAAAATTTGTCAGAGACCACATTTCCTTAAGGAAAAGTTGTCAGATACCACTTTTGCTTAAGGAAAAGTTGTCAGAGACCACTTTTGCTTAAGGAAAAGTTGTCAGAGACCACTTTTGCTTAAGGAAAAGTTGTCAGAGACCACTTTTGCTTAAGGAAAAGTTGTCAGAGACCACTTTTGCTTAAGGAAAAGTTGTCAGACACCACTTTTGCTTTAGGAAAAGTTGTCAGACACCACTTTTGCTTTAGGAAAAGTTGTCAGAGTCCACTTTTGCTTAAGGAAAAGTTGTCAGAGACCAATTTTGCTTAAGGAAAGGTTGTCAGAAACCATGTTTTAAGGAAAAGTTGTCAGAGTCAACCTTTTCTTAAGGAAAAGTTGTCAGAGACCACTTTTGCTTAAGGAAAAGTTGTCAGAGGCCACTTTTGCTTTAGGAAATATTGTCAGAGACCACTTTTGCTTAAGGAAAAGTTGTCAGAGACCACTTTTCTTAAGGAAAAGTTGTCAGAGACCACTTTTCTTAAGGAAAAGTTGTCAGAAACCGCTTTTTCTTAAGGAAAAGTTGTCAGAGACCGCTTTTTCTTAAGGAAAAGTTGTCAGAGACCGCTTTTTCTTAAGGAAAAGTTGTCAGAGACCGCTTTTTCTTAAGGAAAAGTTGTCAGAGACCGCTTTTTCTTAAGGAAAAGTTGTCAGAGACCGCTTTTTCTTAAGGCAAAGTTGTCAGAGACCGCTTTTTCTTAAGGAAAAGTTGTCAGAGACCGCTTTTTCTTAAGGAAAAGTTGTCAGAGACCGCTTTTTCTTAAGGAAAAGTTGTCAGAGACCGCTTTTTCTTAAGGAAAAGTTGTCAGAGACCGCTTTTTCTTAAGGAAAAGTTGTCAGAGACCGCTTTTTCTTAAGGAAAAGTTGTCAGAGACCGCTTTTTCTTAAGGAAAAGTTGTCAGAGACCGCTTTTTCTTAAGGAAAAGTTGTCAGAGACCGCTTTTTCTTAAGGAAAAGTTGTCAGAGACCGCTTTTTCTTAAGGAAAAGTTGTCAGAGACCGCTTTTTCTTAAGGAAAAGTTGTCAGAGACCGCTTTTTCTTAAGGAAAATTTGTCAGAGACCTCTTTTTCTTAAGGAAAAGTTGTCAGAGACCGCTTTTTCTTAAGGAAAAGTTGTTAGAGACCGCTTTTTCTTAAGGAAAAGTTGTCAGAGACTGCTTTTTCTTAAGGAAAAGTTGTTAGAGTCCGCTTTTTCTTAAGGAAAAGTTGTCAGAGACTGCTTTTTCTTAAGGAAAAGTAGTCAGAGACCGCTTTTTCTTAAGGAAAAGTTGTCAGAGACTGCTTTTTCTTAAGGAAAAGTTGTTAGAGTCCGCTTTTTCTTAAGGAAAAGTTGTCAGAGACTGCTTTTTCTTAAGGAAAAGTAGTCAGAGACCGCTTTTTCTTAAGGAAAAGTAGTCAGAGACCGCTTTTTCTTAAGGAAAAGTTGTCAGAGACCCTTTTTCTTAAGGAAAAGTTGTCAGAGACCGCTTTTTCTTAAGGAAAAGTTGTCAGAGACCGCTTTTTCTTAAGGAAAAGTTGTCAGAGACCACTTTTGCTTAAGGAAAAGTTGTCAGAGGCCACTTTTACTTTAGGAAATATTGTCAGAGACCACTTTTGCTTTAGGAAATATTGTCAGAGACCACTTTTGCTTAAGGAAAAGTTGTCAGAGACCACTTGTTCTTAAGGAAAAGTTGTCAGAGACCACTTGTTCTTAAGGAAAAGTTGTCAGAGACGACTTTTCTTACGGAAAACTTGTCACAGACTATTTATTCTTAAGGAAAAGTTGTCAGAGACCAGGTTTTCTTAAGGAAAAGTTGTCAGAGACCGCTTTTTCTTAAGGAAAAGTTGTCAGAGACCGCTTTTTCTTGAGGAAAAGTTGTCAGAGACCGCTTTTTCTTAAGGAAAAGTTGTCAGAGACCGCTTTTTCTTAAGGAAAAGTTGTCAGAGACCGCTTTTTCTTAAGGAAAAGTTGTCAGAGACCGCTTTTTCTTAAGGAAAAGTTGTCATAGACCGCTTTTTCTTAAGGAAAAGTTGTCAGAGACCGCTTTTTCTTAAGGAAAAGTTGTCAGAGACCGCTTTTTCTTAAGTCTTCTCATATATACGTTAACGATTTACTCGTTCGATTTTTTTACTTGTTTTCTCTGTCCTTACAATAATTGCTCATTAGAAAGTGGAAAGTAGTTGCATTAATTGTACATTAAAATTATACAACTTTTGTTGACATTTCAAGAGAAACACTTAAGCTGGTGTACACGTTTTAAAATTCACTACAGCTATTGTTTACTAATTTGTTATTCTTGATTATTTCCAATTCTAGAAGATAAAACAAAGGAATACTTCAACAACTGCATGTTAGTAATTACTCTAAGCCTAGGCCATGGTAATGCTACATTATTCACCTTTAGCTAAAAGAAATATCTGGTTTTACTAAGTCGTATTAGATTTTTTTTCCACAGCTGCCTTAGCTGTCTGTCATTTCAAAATGGCAAATGTGAAATGGAAGCATCTTCGTTTGCATGTTCTTCTTTGAAAAAAAAAATTAAAAAAAGTTTAATAATATTTACATGTTTACATATTTGCTTAGTTACAAGCGTGATCTCATAAGAATAACTTTTAAATGTCATCTACGAGTATTTGATGTTTTTAATGTTAAGACCAAATTGCTTAAAAAATGTATGTAATTTAAGAGAATTTCTGTAACTGCAACACATTGAACTTGTTATCGAAAGCGAAAATAACGAAGCGAAAATCCTCGGAGGCTGCAAAGCCGCCGCTTAGCCATTGAGTCTTATTAACCCAAACCTGTCTGCAGTTTTAGTTCAAGACAAACAAAAACAAACAAATAAATATTAAACTGAAAATATAAAGAGTTCACAAATCCAAAGCCATCGGTTTGCTTTGGTTTTTGTTTCGAATAGATCTGTGGCTTTTTGTTTAAATTTGAATTGGGATTTTTCGGTTTTCCAACGAAAAACAATTTCCATTGATTTGAGCTTTTATGGCACCACAAATACACAGAGAGGCAGTCATGTTGTTGACATTGATTTTTTGTGTGATTTTTTTCGCGAGCAATGCTAAATGCAATTTTTGTTCACTTTTGTTGGGTATTGATGTGGTAGGAGACTTGATTCGATGTTTGCTTCGTCTTTTTTATTTTTTGTTGATGAATTTGTAGAGTTGCGTAATTTCTCATATCTTGTTTAGTAAACAACAATTTCAAATGCGAAAAATCATAATAACAGCGAAATTGAAAAATAAACTGTGTGTCGTGTTTCATACCCGGTTTTGCGGATGTTTGCAATTTTTCTTTCGCTCCCTGCATTTCTTTAGTTAAGAAATTAAAAGTAAATAAAAAATGAAACTGACCACCATCGCCGGGTATCATATAACCACAAGTTTGTTTTGACATCGACGTTTGGATGTCTATATTACTTGGGCTTAATTCAATTTTAATTTGGGGAAATAATCTTTGTTGGATGATCTCATTTGGGAGTGTAACCACGGACGCCTCGTTTTTTGTGGGTTTTTTTTAAATTCAAGGGGCTTGTCTCTTGTTTGCCATACTTTATATGCAATTGAAGGAAGTTTACGCATGCGCCGCGTCATCGTCGTCGTAATCATTAATGAATACATTCGTAAGCAGTGAAAAGAGCAAACATATATTTCGGCTGACAATTGCACTGTGGGGGTTTATAACCTGATTTAGTGCCTATGAGTTGATGGCTTTAAATTTATTGCTGGCTTTAGCAAAAATTAATTGGCTAAGGCTAAAAACTTGCTTAAATTCATGAGGAAATTTTGTCGCAAAGGATATACATATATAACTAAAGAAAACTTTAGTTTTTAAGTCACAATCGTTTTTTGCTGCTATTGCTTTTGCATTTTGTAGGAAGTGAAGAGATTTTTTTTGTCCACTGGTGATATGGTAATCTACATACTCGCATGTGATCTTTGTAACGGGATTATTGATTTCCTGTTTAGAGAAATCGTGTATTTTGTATCTCTGCAAAGATCTAACAAAGCGGAAGCGACGAATGACACAAGTACGACTCTCACTGTAGTAAATGAAATGTCATGTTTGTGTCTTTAAGTCTTTTGTTTTTTTTCCTCTTCACCCTTTTAAAAGTTTATATTGAATATATTCAGTGGGTTTACCTTAAATCGCCACCAATGATCAATAGATACTAATTGACGAGTTCATTTGTGAAAATTACACGAAACTGAGGGTGGTATAATAATTTAGGGAAATTCGAAAATGTTAATTCTTTATAAAACAATATAATTGATGAAATGAAACTTTTCTTAAGCCAGATACCAACTTTTCCTATCGAAAAATTGCCAGAGACAAACTTTTACTAAGGAAAACTTGCCAGAGGCCACCTTTTTCCGAACAAAAACTTGTCAGAGTCTTCGATTTCCTAAAACTTGACTGACTCAAATTTCCTAACGAAAAACGAAAAAGGTTGTCAGAGAGCACCTTTCCCTAACGAAACGTTGTCAGAGACCACCTTTTTCTGAGGAAAGGTTGTTAGAGACCACCTTTTTCTAAGAAAAGGTTGTCAGACACCATCTTTCCCTAAGGAAAGGATGCTAGAGAGCATCTTTTCCCAAAGAAAATTTTTCAGAGCTCACCTTTTCCGAAATAAAGGTTGTCGGAGACCACATTTTCCTAAGGAAAGTTCGTCAGAGACCACCATTTCCTAAGGAAATGTTGTCAGATACCACCTTTTCCCAAAAAAGGTTGTCAGAGACCACATTTTTCAATGGAAAACTTGTCAGATACCAACTTTTATTATCGAAAACCTGCCAGAGGCCTCCCTATCCTAAGAAAAACTTTTTGGATACAACCTTTTCCTGAGGAAAACTTTTCAGATACCACATTTATCAAAGGAAAACTTGTCAGAGGACACCTTTTCCTAAAGAAATGTTGTCAGGCACCCCCTTTTCCTAAAGAAATTTCGTCAGAGACCATCTTTTCCTAAGGAAACGTTGTCAGAGACCACCTTTTTCTAAGGAAAGGTTGTCAGAGACCACCTTTCCCTAAGGAAAGGTTGTTAGAGAGCATCTTTTCCCAAAGAAAATGTTTCAGAGCTCACCTTTTCCTAAATAAAGGTTGTCGGAGACCACATTTTCCTAGGGAAAGTTCGTCAGAGACAACCATTTCATAAGGAAAAGTTGTCAGAGAGCGATTTTTTATTTGTCAGAGATCACTTTTTCTTAAAGAAAAGTTGTCAGAGACCGATTTTTCTTAATGAAAATTTGTCAGAGACCGCTTTTTCTTAAGGAAAAGTAGTCAGAGACCGCTTTTTCTTAAGGAAAAGTAGTCAGAGACCGCTTTTTCTTAATGAAAAGTTGTCAGAGCTCGCTTTTTCTTAAGGAAAATTTGTCAGAGATCGCTTTTTCTTAAGGAAAATTTGTCAGAGACCGTTTTTTCTTAAGGAACAGTTGTCAGCGATCGCTTTTTCTGAAGGAAATGTTGTCAGAGGCCACCTTTTCCTAAGGAAAAGTTGTCAGAGAGCGATTTTTTATTTGTCAGAGATCACTTTTTCTTAAAGAAAAGTTGTCAGAGACCGCTTTTTCTTAAGGAAAAGTTGTCAGAGATCACTTTTTCTTAATGAAAAGTTGTCAGAGACCGCTTTTTCTTAAGGAAAAGTTGTCAGATATCGCTTTTTCTTAAGGAAAAGTTGTCAGAGACCACCTTTTCCTAAGGAAAAGTTGTCAGAGAGCACCTATTCCACCTATTCCTAAGGAAATAAGGAAAGGTTGTTAGAGACCACATTTTCTTAAGGAAATGTTGTTACGACATTTTGTTCAGGAAAAGCTATCAGAGACCTCTTTTTCCCAAAGAAAAGTTGTCAGAGGCCATATTTTCTAAGAAATCACATTGTCAGAGACAGCCCTTTTTGAGGTGAAGTTGTCAGAGACCCTATTTTCTTAAGGAAAGTGTTCAGAGGCCCTATTTTCCTTAAAAAACTTGTCACAGGTCCAATTTTTCTAAGGAAAAACTGGTGGAGTCCACTTTTCCCCAATGAGACCTCCCTTTTCTATGGAATGGTTGTCCGAGACAACTGTTTTCCTAAGGAATGGTTTCGGAGACCACCTATTCCTAAGGAAAAGTGGTCAGAGACCACCTTTTTCTAAGGAAAGGTTGTCAAAGACCATCCTTTCCTAAAGAAAGGTTGTCCGTGAAAGAAAGATTCTAAGGAATGATTTTCAAAGACACATTTTCTTAAGAAAAAGTTATCAGAGACCTTTTTCCCAAAGAAAAGTTTTCTGAGGCTATATTTTCTAAGAAATTTGGCAGAAATCTCATTGTCAGTGACTACCTTTTTTGAGGTACAGTTGTCAGAGACGCCATTTTCCTAAGAAAAATTTTCAGAGACCCTATTTTTCTTAAAAAATTGTCACAGGTCAAATTTCGTCAGAGACCTCCTGCTTCTAAGGAAAGGTTGCCAGAGACCACCTTTCTGTATGGAGACCACCTTTTCCTAAGGAATGATTGTCAGAGACCACCTACATATTTCTAAGGAAAGGTTGTCAGAGACCACATTTCCTAAGGAAAAGTTATCAGAAACCCCTTTTCCCAAAGAAAAGTTGTCAGAGACCCTAATTTCTAAGAAATTTAGCAGAAATCACATTATCAGTGACTATCTTTTTTGAGTTACAGTTGTCAGAGAGCCTATTTTCCTAAGAAAGATTTTCATAGGCCCTATTTTCCTTAGAAAACTTGTCACAGATCCAATTTTCCTAAAGAAAAATTGTCAGAGACCTTATTTTCCTAAGGAAAACTTGGCAGAAACCAAATTTTTCGAAAAAAAGGTCAAGTTTGACAGAGACCACATTTTCTTAGATTAGTAGTAGATAGACATGATTAAATGTACATAATCAGAAACAAGAAATATTTTTGGTCGAGTAAACCGACTAATTTACAGTCGTGAGAAATATAATATGGAATTTGGTACTTTGGAGTAGAATAAGATGGCAGAACGGCGGGAACATTTCGCAGTCTATAATACATAACATTAAGACATTTAGACAATTGCTGCAGAAGTTTGGGGATATTATATAAATTTGCTGTTTTTGGAGGATACAAGATTGGACATTGCAATATAACGATTTTTTTCTGTACTGGTATTAACCTTATTAGATATTCAATATTGGTACTATATATATGGTTTTGTGAATTTTCATGCGAACCAGTCAGACAGACGGATTGCATACGTAAAGTCTTAGATCAACCTTTCGATGTGTTACACTGAAAACATTTTATATCATATATCCATAGATTTTTTGGATATGTATTATTTTCTTTATTGCATATCATACAATTCTAAACCGAACGTTCTTTTTTCTCTTTTAATATTTATATTTTTTTATATAAAAATATTGTAAAAAGACGTATTTGGCCTTCATAAATTATTGGATTTATCGGTTATATTAAAAACGGTATTAGAAGTAGTTTGAGTCAACTAATGTACCAGTCTTTCAATGTCTGCAGAATAAAAATCGGACAAATAATTCTTTAGCTATGCCTAAATCAGTGCAAACACATTGTTCTAAAATAGCTAAATCGACTAAAAAATCTGGGATATATAACGCATATATAAACGTGTATTTTATTATTTTCGAATTTTTCGTTTTTATATTTTGTTGCATAGTGTAATTATTGGTTGACGATACTATCTTAATACGAATATATTCCATTTGTTGTACTATATAGTCTACATAGTATTGAAGTATATGTATGCATTTCACTGACTTCTCATAATAATAATAACAGAGAAAACATTGATCTGGTGAGGTTTTTTGCAAAACATGCAACAACCAAACGAAGTATATGTAACTGATTTTAGCAAAAAAGCGAACAACTTTGAAAGTTACCGGGAATCTCAAACAAGCCTTGTGATAATCATAACGTGCCATAATTACAGGTAATAGAAATGTAATTGTTTTTTATTTTAAAATGAAAAAACAAAAAAACGATAATTGAGCATTTGTAGCCATCAAATTATCATTAAGTTCAATTGTTGCACTTAAGGTCAACAAGTTGTTGTTTTAATCAACCAAACATTGGTAGTGGTTTTCATTAGATTTAATTATAATAAAATTCACTTAAGCAATAACTTTAAATTGTAGTTTTCTCTAAAACGTTTGTGTCTGTCTCTGGAAGGAAGACTTTCATTAAACAATTGAAATTAATGTAAAATCATCACTTGAAAATGCTGATTACGTGTTTGATGAAATTTCAAAAACAATGTTTACTTTGCACTTTCAATTAAAGATACTCGTAAATAAGCAAAAATTGCTTTTGGCAATTCATGTCGTATTTGCAAGTGTCTAAAGAAAATTATGTTGAACATGTGCGTTTTATGAAGTATCGACTTCTTTGTGAAATGGTTGGTTACTTTATTGAAATTTAATGATACTTCAATAATGATGAGTGCGCAAGTACTATACTAGTTATACTCTCGAGTCAAAAAGTCAGGAAAAACATTTTATTGGAACGTAATCGTACATATATAAAAATTAAATTTCATTGAACTAAAATTTCAAAAACTATAATACTAATAACATCGTTAGATTTGAGGATGAATTTTATTAAGAAGAAATTTCCCCTCGATCAAACTCACGTAAACCCAATATGAAATTTGGTAATTTGTCTGGAAGCCAGAACGGTACACAAATTTTGCTCCTTCTTTGTCTATTTATAGTCATTGCAAAAGTTGTCTGAAATACAGAATATGAAAACACTCAGATGATTGCTACAGAAATTATGGGGAAATTGGCAATATCTCATTTTGAATGGGAGATATCAGTAGGGGCTTAACAAATGTTAGTATTTTGTTCTGAGAAGTGGCTTTGCATTGTAAATAATTGTACGGGTTTGTTGTACTAGTATTAAAGTTCTGACCTATTTAATTCTGGCATAATTTGGCCCTTTGTATGGGAGGTAACTAAAATAATGCCTATTTTTCGTTGGACTGTATAATTTCCTGAAACTTTCTATATACATATAAAAAATGTTTAAAAAATTTTCTCAAAATAAAAAATAAATTTTCTTAAAATAACAAATTTCTAATTAACTTTCAACTATTTTTCCATAAATTAAATTTTATAAAGAAGTTATTTTTAAATAAAAAATTTTCTATAAATAAAAAATTCTTAAGAAATTTTCTATAAATAAAAAATTGCTAAGAAATTTTGGATAAATAAAAATTGCTAAGAAATTTTCAATAAATAAAAATTTTCTAAGAAATTTCCGATAAATAAAAAATTGCTAAGAAATTTTCGATAAATAAAAAATTGCTAAAAAATGTTCGATAAATCAAAAATTGCTAAGAAATTTTCGCTAAATAAAAAATTACTAAGCAATTTTCTATAAATACAAAAAATCCTAAGAAAATGTCTATAAATAAAAAATATCCAAGAAATTTTCTATAAATAAAAAATTTCTAAGAAATTTCCTATAAATAAAAAAATTGTAAAAAATTTTCAATAAATAAGAAATTGTTTTATAAATAAAAAAAAATTCTAAGAAATTTTCTATAACTAAAAAATTTCTAAGAAATTGTTTTATAAATAAAAATTTCTAAGATATTTTCTATAAATAAAAAAAATTCTAAGATATTTTCTATAAATAACATTTTTTTAAGAAATTTTCTATAAATAAAAAATTGTTAACGAATTTACTATATATAAAAAAATGTTTAAGAAATTTTCTATTAATAAAAAATTTCTAAGAAACTGCCTATAAATAAGAAATTTTCGATAAATAAGAAATTTCTAAGAAATTTTTGTTAAATAAGATATTTCTAAGAAATTTTCGATAGATAAAAAATTTTCGATAAAAAAAAAATTGCTAAGAAATTTTCGATAAATAGAAAATTACTAAGTAATTTTCTAAAAATAAAAAAATACTAAGAACATTTCTATAAATAACAAATTTCCAAGAAATTTTCTATAAATAACAAATTTCCAAGAAATTTTCTATAAATAAAAAATTTCTAAGAAATTTTCTATAAATAAAAAACTTGTAAAAAATGTTCTATAAATAAAAAATTCTAAGAAATTGTTTTACAAATAAAAATTTTCTATAAATAAAAAATTTCTAAGAAATTTTCTACAAATAAAAAACTTGTAAAAAATGTTCTATAAATAAAAAAAATTTCTAAGAAATTTTCTATAAATAAAAAATTTCTAAGAAATTTTCTATTTATTTATAAAAAATTTCTAAGAAATTTTCTATAAATAAAAAAAATAAGAAATTTTCTGTAAATAAAAAATTTCTAAAGAATTTTCGATAAATAAGAAATTTCTAAGAAATTTTCTAGAAAGAAATTTTTTATAAATTAATAATTACTAAAAAATTCTTATAATTAAAAAAATGTTAAGAAATTTTCTATAAATAAAAAATTGCTAAGAAACTTTCGACAAATAGAAAATAGCTAAAAAAATTTCTATAAATAAAAAATTGCTAAGAAATTTGCTATAAATAACAAATTGCTAAGAAATTTTCTATAAATAAAAAATTGCTAAGAAATTTTCGATAAATAAAAAATTGTTAAGAAATTTTCGATAAATAAAAAATTGCTAAGAAATTTTTGATAAATAAAAAATTGCTAAGTAATTTTCGATAAATAACAAATTGCTAAGAAATTTTCTATAAATAAAAAATTGCTAAAGAATTTTCGATAAATAAGAAATTTCTATGAAATTTTCGATAAATAAAAAATTTCTAAGAAATTTTCTATAAATAAAAAATTGCTAAGAAACTTTCGATAAATAAAAAATTGCTAAGAAATTTTTGATACATAAAAAATTGCTAAGAAATTTTTGATAAATAGAAAATTGCTAAGAAATTTTCTATAAATAAAAAATTGCCAGAAATTTTCTATAAATAAAAAATTTCAAGAAATTTTCGATAAATAAAAAATTGCTAATAAAATTTCAATAAATAAAAAATTGCTAAGAAAATTTCGATAAATAAAAAATATCTACGAAATTTTCAATAAATAAGAAATTTCTAAAAAATTTTCGATAAATAAGAAATTTCTTAGAAATTTTCGATAAATAGGAAATTTCTTAGAAATTTTCGATGATTAAGAAATTTCTAAGAAATTTTCTATACATACAAAAATTTCTAAGCAATTTTCTATAAATAAAAAAAATTTCTAAGAAATTTTCTATAAATAAAAAAATTTTGAAGAAATTTTCTACAAAAAAAAAATTTTTAAGAAATTTTCTGCAAATAAAAAAATTTCTAAGAAATTTTCTATAAATACAAAATTTCTAAGAAATTTTCAGTCAATACACAAGAAATTTCTATGAATAAAAAAATTTCTAACAAATTTTCTATAAATACAAAATTTCTAAGGAATTTTCAATGAATAAAAATAATACAAAATAATTTTATAACAAATTTTAAAAATTAGACCGTTCTAAGATATTTCAAATCAATGTTCCCTATAAATATAAAATGTTCTAAAAATAAAAACATTCTAACAAGAAAATTAAATTTAAAATTTCTAAGAAATAAAAATTAGTAAAAAATTTCAGCCGGGTAAACCGATTAAGGTAAACCCTCTCTTTCTGAGAAAAGTAAATATGCACAGCTAATATTATGAGCTGTTTAATTATGGTATGTCTTCGGAGTTATCACTGTGGTGATAACTCCCATTTTTAACAGGACTGTAAGAATTTTAAAATCTATACACTGTGCAAAAATGTTGAGATTTATATGCATTCACGATATAAGCTGTTAACTTTTTGTACAAAATGGTCCACATTCTAAAATAGAATTCGTTAGTTCTTGAGAGATATTGTGCAAATCTACCAACCGGACAGACGGACGGACGATCACTGCTTAAATGACTTCAACTAACGGATTTCCGCCAAACATATTTTGGGTCTTAAATCACTCCTTCGATGTATTATAAATTTGGCCCATACCAAATGATATACAGCCTCATACAAGCCTCAAAAAGTTAATCGATATTTTTGTTGAGTTCGGAACTCCGAAATATTCCTATCCCTTGGATAAATTAAATTGACTGCTGCATAGTGCAGTTTTACGAAGTGTTAGGAACTTCAGTTAGGAATTCAGTTTTTACTAGAAAATAGTTTGCCATTTCTAAGAAGTCCAGCTGGCACAACGTCAAGATGTTAAGATAAGATGTTTATTTTCAAACAAAACATGACATAAATGTCATGCAGACGTGCTCCAACAATGCTCAAATCTTGTGTCGTAAGTCTTTTGTTTTTTATTGATAGTTGCATTCTTCTTAACTAGACTATAAGTGGGATTTTAAGATCTTATAGACATGAGTTTAAGTAAGAAACGTTTTGTTGTGGTTATAACAACTTGGCTTGCAAGTACTTGATTCAAGTATGTAGTTTGTTTTACTTAAGTATTTCCAACAAACGTGGAGATGACATACAGTTTCTGTGAATTTCAGCGTAACATGACTAGTTCTTTATTCTATGGCTATTAATCAAGTTGGTTGGTTTGTGTCTTAAGTCTTTTGATTTTGCATGATGTTATACTGGTATATTTGCATGGATGACCACATTCCATAATAATGAATTATACAGTACATTCTAAATAATTTTCGGGACGTACGAACTATGGAATGGTTATTTGTACCGAACTGAAAATGTAGAACAGCATAATTGAGCAGAAAATTCAGTTGAGCGATTTTTTTTGTCATAAAACCGGATGGATTACAACAACATGAATTAGTCCCACATGATTATTGTATGTATTACGATCGACATTTTTCAAAAATTCTATAGTTTTTTAAAGAAATGTATGAAAGAGAAATTCGATTATTTTTTTAAAAAAAAATTATCTACTACGACTCTATGAATTTTTGTCGGAAATCCATTTTAGGGCATCATGTGTCATTTGAGTAATCTCCCTCCGTGTGCATGTCTGGCAGATGCGCATTAGAACTCCCGAAAGGAGTAATGGACTGACTTCAAATTTGGAGATGTGATTTTTTTTCTTAGAAGTTATTAGAGAATTAATGTTTTTAATTAACTTTAACCCTTTGTGGCCGGAGGCACTAAAAGGAGTGGCACAATATGACCGATCTTCTAGCATAGTCTAAGATAGAAAAATGTAGTGCTACATACCAAATTGTAAGTCAATCGGCAACTCCTTTCTTGAGATATCGTAAGCACCAGTCAGACAGACAGACGGACATTGCTCATTGTGTTACACATTTGGTCCGTATCAAATGATAGATAAGTATACCCTCCTCCACTAAAGCGAGGATATAATAACAATCATTGTTCCTACGTACATGGCCATGGCCATGACTTTCAAAATTACGTTTATGGAAAAGGTAATGCTTAACTTCACCATTACTACCGACATCTCCCCCCTCGTCAACGAACCCATCATTCAGCGCTTCCTTTCGAATGAATTGATGGATAATGAATGAGCAATGGGTGAAAGTATGTTTCTGGGCATGTGCTTTATTTTGGGCACTTTTAGGCAATATTACCAAAATATTTGTTGGAGGTTAACCACAATACCAACAGTTCATGTAAGAGTTGTTAACGTTGCAAAAAAAACTAGTTTTTTTCAGGTTTTGCTGAAAGGCTCTGAACATAATACTACATATTTTCAAAACCATCTCACGTATAAAACAAAGCAACAAAATGATGACAATCTGTGGTTTTTGAACGTTCGTTTTTTTTTTTATTTTTTCTTCATCAGAATTTGATGGTTGAAAATTGTCACATCACACCGCCGAAACACGTCCATTTGCGTCTCTTCAACGTTTAGCCGTCAAAACAATTGCACTTCAAAGGCACTATTTTGTGGGCTCTTGAATTATGGTGTTTTAATGTGTTTGTTGTTTTTTCTTAAACGTTTTCCTATCACTTTTATGCGATCATCATTGTCGCTCACAAAGCCATTGTGGTGGTGTGTCCTCATGACGTTGGTCTGATCCATTTATTATGTATGAAATAATTGTGGTGCAAAGACGGTGTCATGAATTTAAATTACAAAACTTAATTGCTGTGAAGACCTTTCAAAAAAAAAAAAAAAAATAGAAAATAACACCAAACAACACTTCGCTTAGTTACTCACTACAAAGAAACAAAAAAAAACGAGCGTCTTTGTTTTAATTTAACCATTGGTGACGGCTACAGCGTAAGTGAAGAGTGATGTGATTTGAAGTTGCAGCTGGAGACGGAGCTGGTGCTGGAGTTGTTGACTTCTTGCGGTTTAATGAACTTTACATTAACTTGTTACCGCCGCCGTCCCATTGAGGCTAGACAAACAACGATACAAAACGTTTTGAGTTTACAGCTCTAGTTACCAGGGTTGAGAGGGATTGACTTCCGATTACACCAGTAATTATGGCTTGACGATCAATCTGGCCAATCTAATTTGCCACACAAGTTGAGTGGCCGGCCCTGTGAAGGCTGCAGAGAAAGATAATAATAAAAGAGCAGGTTGTTTGTTTTGAAGAACTGGTCCCACAAATAAAAGAAAAAACAATGAAGTAGAGGAAAGTTAAAAGAGAAAGAAATAGTATTGACCTTGTCTATGAAGGGAAATATTTTGTCTAACGAATTCAGCTATTAATAAATTTAAGGACTAAGACCCAAGAAAAGTTTATTATATACGGGTATACAATTTGAAGTTAATGGATTACGGACTGTCTCTGAATTCGTATTGGTGGTACTAATGAAAAATTACATACAGTCATGTAAATTAAAATATGCCATTTACAAAAATATTCTAAAAACTAAAAAAGGTCAACATTTTTTTAATTATCCTACCAGTATTATTTTTGCCTAAAAAGTTGTTAATTTGTAAAATAAGATGTAGATATAATTAATTTTTTGGACATTGTTTTTCCTGTTAATTTTATGGGGCTTTGAACGTTTAAAAAATTGAAAAAGTACATTTTTGGGGTTTACGAACATTTAATTGCTCTTGAACGGTTAATAATATGTGTTTTGGCCTCCTTTATTATCCCCTCACCTTAGAGAGGAGGGTATATATCATTTGCTACGAGCCAAAAGTGTAACACATCGAAGGTGTGACATAAGACCCTATGTATGTTCGGCGGAAATCCGTTTTGGGTAATTTTAAGTCATTTGAACAATGTCCGTCCGTCTGTCTGCTGGCCGGTGCGCACGATAACTCTCGAAAGGAGTAACCGATTGACTTCAAATTTGGTATGTGGTAATACTTTTTTCTATCTCCGACTAAGTTCAAAGATGGACCTTATTGGTCCACCACTTTAAGACTTCCTCCACAAAGGGTTAACTTTTAGTGAAATATTGATTCTTTAATACCTTCTATACTACTTAATCGAATCTTCTGAAATTTCACACATAGTATTAGTTTGCTAGTCGCTAACACGTTAAGAAAAATGGGCGAAGTGGCCACTCCCTTTTGGTACCTACCACACGAATGGACCATGTTGCACCAAAAGTTAACTGCTTATTGCCTTAATATCAGTTCATTCAAATACTTAAAATTTTGTACAGTGTAATGCTTTTATAGTACCTAGAGTCCAGAGAAAAGTGGGCGTTATTGGAACGCCCCTTTTGGTACCTCCCACACAAATGGACCATTTTACACCAAAGGTTAACAGCTTATAACTTTAATACCTATGCATATAAATACATGAAATTGTGTACAGTCTAATGCTTTTAAAGTACCTAGAGTCCAGAGAAAAGCGACCGTTATTTGTACCTCCCAAACAAATAGACAATTTTTTACCAAAAGTAAACCGTTTTTAACTTTAATACCAGTACACACTTTAAAGTTTTTAATTGTTTTAATAAAATTTTTATTAATAAATTAATAAAATTAATAAATTTACGAATATTTTTTTTGGGACTCAAGGTGGGGGGATTCATAAGTTGGTTTACCCGACTGAACTTTCTTACTTGTTTTACTAATACAATCCAGAAAAATATTTTTGTCAACATTTGTATTTTTGGACCTTTCTGTGGATATGCCCATATATGAATTTTTAAATCCGCCGAATGTCATTTTACACGCAGTATTTTGCAGAAACAAGAAAAATTTACAAAATTGCCACACCTGACTCTTTTCAAGTCCGCAAGTTTTACAAATATTGAGTCCCCCCAAAAATCCAATTACTGTTTCGGATTATGAGATTCTGGTGCATATTTTGTGTAAATTTGAAAAATTGAAGGGGAGCAATTTTTTTTAAGTACTGTTTTGGATTGTGAGTTTTTGCTGCATATTTTGTGTAAATGTGAAAAAATCGAAGGGGAAGCAAATTTTTTTAAAATTTAAATTTCTAAAAAAAATTTAAAAAAATGATAAATTTAAAAAATCCATAAAAAATGGTAAGTTAAATTCTCTGTGAAACGACTTAAAATTTGTAAAAATCAGTTCAGCCGTTCAAGAGCAATTACACGGGGCGAAATCGCCTTTTTTGATATGTTTGAATCGAAAGAAAATATATTTGGAACACAAATTTTTACATATTATATATTTCTGAGCAAATAAATTTTAATTGAAAATCAATAAAATATATTTGGAACTCGTATATTAATATGTTACAACATATAATATTTGCAAACTAAATTTCTCAAATAAAACATGTATTTCAATACAAATAAAATGATTGTTTAGGAATTTCTCCAAATATATTTATTTAAAAAAATTTTTCGAAATTTTTCTTGAATTTTTTGAATTTCAGTTTTAGTTTTTTTTGGTTTGAACCCCCCATTTATGATACAAAATGCAACATTAACTTATGTTTTAATTCAATCATTTAAAATTTCTTAGTATTCCAAGCCATCATTAGTTGTCAATCCTCCAAGTATGTATATATTTCGATCCAAGATTATATGATTTCAATTATTTATATATTTACGACGAGAAAATTTTTTAAAAATTAATATTGAATTACTGAAAAATTTAACACAATTTATTCGGTATTTTCCGAATACTTAAATGCAAATGAATATTTGTTTCGGATAAAATAGTCCAAAATAAACATATAGTAGGATGTAAACTCAGATTTGTTTAGAACAACATCTTCCCAAATATATAATTTTTGTGTGTACCAAATATTATATGTTTAGAGTGTACTCTAAAGATATATATGTTTCAAGCAGAATGTGTTTGGGACAATATACTACAGAAGCGATTTTTTTTCAGCGTGTACAAGTTTCGTAAAATCAAAAAATGATTTTTTCTCAATTTTTTAAAATTTCAAATTCCCATAAAATTTTGGAAATAAATATTTTTTTTAAAAAATAAATGATATTGATATCTTATTTGAACGTTTAGCAACTTTTTAGGCAAAAAATTACAATAATACAAAAGATAAAAACTAAAGACTTAAGACACAAACTTGCTATTTCCTAAATCAACCAAATATTTCATTATGTATGAATGTATTTTGGCTTATAACTAGAAGTAATAATGTTTTGGTTTCTATACCATATAACATACTGCTGTATAAAATATTATGCATGTCTTTATGCATTACGCAGTACAGCAGTTTTCAATTCATTGATTTGGGACTTAATTCTGAGAATTGGACGTGAAAGTAGCCCCAAAAATAAGAACTTCTGCATAATTCGTTTAGTCAAGTTGGCTCAATTAATAATTTAATGGCCATACGATTTTTTTCTCAAGGTGGATTTTTTGCACTTTTTCCAAATATTTTTCTTGGTATACCGTACGGAATATCCTACCCGAAAAAGTGCATCCAGTGCCTTAAAAATTGCAAAATGTTCTGTTCTTTTTTATACATATACGTATGACGTATATGTATTTTTCAACATTTTACTGACAAATATTTAATGACTTTGTGGGCATTTTTGCGATTTTTAAGGATGAACTTTTTCGGGTAGGTTTGTTCCGCATTTTTTCCTATTCAATATCTACAACTTTGCTTGAAATATCTCCAAATATATTTTAATTAAAACTATTTTCTAAACTGCTGAATTTCGAACTTTAGTTTTAATATTTTTCTTGTTTTCCAATTATGCATTCCAGTTAAAAATGGCATACATAGCATTAAATTCTGTTTGAAAGCATTTATTTTTTATTCCCAACTATCCCAGTTGTCAATCCTGTTATAAAAGATTTCAATTATAAAGAAATATTACAAACATTAAAAATTTTCTAAAAAATAACTACCAACGGTTGAAAACATAAAAAATAATAACTTATATAGTATCGACATATTTTTATGCAAATAAATCTTTGTTTGGAATATAATGTATCCAAATAAAAATATTAGGATGTAACATAGTTATGTTTAGAACAACATCCTCCCAAAAATATATAACTTGTGTGTATCAAATATTATATATTTGGAGTGTACCCTGAAAATATATATGCTTCAAGCAGAATATGTTTGGGACAATAAACTACAGAAGCGATTTTTTGCACAACAAATATTATATAATTTGGTTGGATGTTGTTCTAAACAAATCTTTGTTTCTATTTCGAATTTTTTTATTTGGGAATAATATTTCCGAAAGAACAATTTATTTGCATTTAAGTATTCAGAAAACATATCGATACCTTAATTGTTTAAGATTTTTAAGCTATTTAAAGTTAATTGATTTAGACATTTTTGAAGTTTGTAAAAATATAATAAATTGCTTAAATGATTGACAACAAATTATGACTTGGAATATTTAGAAATTAAAAAGAAGTGCTTTAAAACATAAGTTAATGCTGCTTATGCCATTTTTAAGGTATAGTTCGAAACCCAGGTAAAATTAAATCTAAATGTTGAAAAATTAAATCTGAATTTCAGCAAAGTTTTGAAAATCGTTTTTAAATAACATATATTTGGAGAAATTCCTAAACAATAATTTTAGTTGTATTTAAACACATATTTTATTTGAGAAAATTAGTTCGGAAACATATATTGTTCTAATATAGTAAAATATGCGCTCCAAATAAATTTTAATGATTTTCAAATAAAAAATGTATTTTTTCAGAAATATATATAATATTCAAAAATTTCTGTTCCAAATATATTATTTTTCAATTCAAACATATCAAAAATCGGGGAAAAACGCCCTTGTATATTTCATCATTTTCTTAAAGCTTGTCTTTCGCATTAAGCCCTATTAAAGTAGGTTTCTTAAGTCTTTTGTTCTATTTTACACATTTCATAACACATTTATTAGAGAAAATTAGTTCGGAAATATATCTTGTTGTAATATATTAAAATATGCGCTCTAAATAAATTTTATTGATATTAAATAAAATGTATTTGTCCAGAAATATATAATATTCAAAAATTTCTGCTCCAAATATATATATTTTTTAATTCAAACAAATTAAAAATGGCGATTTTTCCCTTGTAGATGTCATCATCTTCTTAAAGCTTTTCTTTCGCAGTAAAACCTATTAAAGTTTCTTAAGGTTTTCTTAAGTCTTTTGTTCTATTGCAAATTTTATAAGCCTTAGTAATAATATAAAATGTATTTGTTTGTTTAATTACAGCTACTTATACATATTTGTGGGCAATAATATATCTACCAATATGATTTGATGTCAATGTGGTGCAATTATTAACAAGGCTATTAAATGGTTTGTTTCTTAAGTCTTTTGAAAATCACATTTAAGAGTAAAAAGTAAATAACAACTTTGTATCCGCACAAATCGATTGAATTCTAATCAATCGTGTGAATTTACTCAATCAGTAAGAAAGTTGTGGTATGCGACTTTTTTCCCCCAACAACTTAATGAATTTTTAAAAAATGCGTTAAAAAAATCACATTTATTACATTGGAAATACTTATGCAACTCACAGCCCCATCTGTCGGGCTGGATGTCTGCCTGTCTGTCGATCTATAACCATTTTTGAAATTTTTGAAAGAAGAAAAATTCCATCATAAAACGCTAAACATGTTTGGCTTTTTTCACTTACGCTTTTATATTGATCTTTGTAAGCCTACTACGTACGTATGTACCTCTGTGTGTTTTGATTACGTTAAATAGGTTATTGGTAACAACAACAACAACAGTTGTTAGCTTTCAGCTGGCCACAAAAAGCGACAATGATGATCATCAGCAGTATGCCAAGGGGGCTCATCTTCAATAAAACGTTTATGGCCAAAAAAAAGACAAGCCATCGAATCGAGTCACTAAGCAATTGTGTGTAACGAATTGGAAAAAATGCTAGGAAACAACCTGTTTTGCGTTTTTGGGCTTTTTGGTTTTACAGAGAAAAAAACCACATACAATGATTCAAGGCAATAAACCAAGTTGGTCACCATATCGCAAGAGGGGGAAATTAAATACAAAAATCTTAAGTTGTCTGGCTTTGCCCAAATATGTACAAGTTTCTCTGCGACGATGTCGATAATGAAGATTATGTTGTTGATTATCAATATTACATAATGCCATAAAAGCACAAAGAGGCAGTCATCATTTTTGTTTGCTTGCCTTTTCTTCTTAGGGGATTTTTAAAAGCCATATTAAATTTAGTCAGTAAAAAAACAAGGTAGAGAAACCCTCGACATGAGCATCCCAAAAATTTAAGATTTTGTAATACGAAAAATATTTCTATATGTCTGTCCGTCCGTCCGTCTGCCTGTCTGTTGCATGACGAGATATTGGCGCGCTTAAAGATTTCATTCACTCTTTAACCAATGACTGGAGGTTGGTGGCCAGTCAATTCCCGTGAAGAGTTCGCTCAGACCAGCAGCTTCATTCACTCATTGTAGTGCCTTTTTGATAGCGTATAGCTTTTATTGTCATTATGATGCAATGTATGTGAATTAATGACCAACACTGCAGAGGCAGACTTTGTTTCACCATCACAATCACCATCACCACTCCATCTCTATTTCCATCAACAGCGACGCTGCCATTCTGGCATTCATCTGCTTTGGAACCATCAAACGTTGGCGCATCATTCCAATCATTCAACCATCATCCATTCATCGCTTCAGTATCATTCGCGACTTTCCTCTAGTGAACATGGAAAATTGTTGCACATACTAGTACTCTGTTAACGTTCGTCTACAATTTGAAAATTGTTTTCTGGCAATTTCAATTGCAATTTCGCGTTTCGTTTTTATTTTTCCTTCTTTTGAATTCAGTGGAAATTTAAAATGTTTCTTAAGTTTGCGGATCAGTGGTTTCTTTTGCAAGGCTTTGGCCGCCTCACGTGTGGAACTAAATTTAAAAATTGTTATATGCATATTATGGCAGATAATCTCATTGGAGGAAATTTGAAATAAGTGTATCGACTGTGAGAAGATAACTTCGTAGTCTAAAGAAGGACTAAAGAAGCCTGAAAATTGATAACGGGCAAATTGTATAAAGGATCTGTCTCTACTTACATTGGCTTAAAATCTACTTATCATGGTGAGGTATTTTCAGCAGATTGGCATTTGGACTGGACGGACACATGGAAACATGGATTTAAAGGCATTCAAATATAGATGCCGGCATAATACATTCAATTGTCAGCAGTTTAAAATAAATCCAATCTACTGGAACCAAGGATAAAGAAATGAACAACAACTCGTGTACTGTGAAAAGAAAACTCGAAAATAATTTGCCAAACCAAATGAGCCTTTAAAGTGATACGAGCAGATTTGAAGCTGTATAAACGCCCCTCTAATGTATTCCGATTGTGGCTTAAATCGGAAATTTACGCTTGGAATCGAGTTGCAAAATTTGTTTCTTTGGATCCAAATATATTTCTAATGTAACGAACTAGTTCGAAGGGGGAAATTAAGGCAATCTGTGTTTAAAGAGAATTTTCAAAAGGTATCAAATATAAATTATGGACAATTTTACGAATAAGAAATTGGGATTCAATCCGCCGTCGGAACTCAGAACAGAGCTAAAAGTGGATTTCCTTCAAAGGACGATGTAAATGGATATCAAAATACTCAAATCAAATACATTGACTGAATAAAATCCTATAATTTTAAAGATTTGGCGCTGAATATGGACCAGTCCCAGCACCCAAAATAAATAAATATTGTACTTAAATGCAAACAATTTGACTATAACACAGTGGAACACACAACAAATAAAGAAAAGGGTAATAAAAAGAATAAACGTGTATCGGCGTTTTGAAAGTTTACATATCACTCACTCACTTCAAGAGTGACATAACTCAAAATTGAAAATTGCCAAGATGTGTAACTTTAAGTCAGTATAAAAAGATAAGTAACATTAAAATGTTTAAATACGCTTGAATAATCCGAAATATGGTTGTTTACTTAAAGACCAAATTTCGCTGAGATTAATTTATGGACATTTGCAAAAGTTCGGATTTTTGTAAGGCAACCTCAAAAATTTAGAATTTTGAGTTATGTCACTCTTGAAGTAAGTGAGCGATACGGAGGTAATTTTAGAGTGGTGTCAATATTTCCTCCTTTTTCACATTCTTATGATGAATCGGCTTAGAAATCCTTGTGATCCTTTTATTTTATGCATATGATATGTTCAGCAATGTTATTTAAAACACTACGAGGAACATTTTTGTGGAACATGTTAACCCACATACGGTAATTTTTGGATATTTTTTTAATAAATTGAAAATACCACCCCAAAAAATGGGGTGGGCGGGGATGAAATGTTTTTACAAAAATGTTGGCCATAAAATTTTACTGTATGTGTCAGACCAGTCCAAAGACCAAAGCTGAACACAAACACCAAAAACAGTAAAATTCCAGCAAAAATTCTATTTGGCGTGTTCGAGACACTAGGTTGAATGAATTACATTACTTATACGACATAATGTTCGAAGCAAGAACAAAGAGGAGTTGACTTATATATGTTTGTTTTTTGGTGTTCGTGTAACATTTAGGGCTTTGTTCTGACACATATAGTAAAATTGTATGGCCAACATTTTTGTAGAACATTTCATCCCCGCCCTGTCCATTTTTGGGGATGCTTTTTTACGATTTATTAAAATAGATCCAAAAATGAACGATAAATGGAGGAGTTAAAGGGTTAAAATGTTTCACAAAAATGTTCCTCGTACTGTTTAAGTAATATTGCTGAACATATCCTGCAATAAGGATCACAAGGTTTCCTATGCTTATTCATCATAGGAATGTGGAAAAGGGGGAAATGTTGACACCCCTCTAAAATGACATTCAAAACGTTGCTACATGTACATTCTTTTTTTATACCCTTTATCTTAATCCATTGTCAGAACGTTGTCGAAACAGTTTAATATTGTTCTACAGAGTAATGATGAAATTGTCTTAAAAAATTGTTTTTAAATCAATTTTCTCCACCACATAACGGTAATTTTTGGATCTATATTAATAAATCGCAAAAACTCTCCTAAAAATGGGGAAGGCGGGAAGCAAGAATAAAAATGTTGGCCATAAAATTTTACTGTATGTGTCAGAACAAACTAAAGACCAAAGCTTAACACAAACACCAAAAAACAGTCAAATTCCAGCAAAAACCCTCTTTGGCCTGTCCGAGACACGAGGTTGAATGAATTACTTATAAGACATAGTGTTCGAAGCAAGAACAAAGAGGAGTTTAACCTAAATTTGATTGTTTTTTTGGCGTTTTTTGTATGGCCAACATTTTTGTGGAACATGCCATCCCCGGTCTGCCCATTTTTAGGGATTTTTTTACGATTTATTGAAATATATCCAAAAATGACTGTTATATGGGTTTTAAGTAATATTGCTGCACATATCCTGCAAAAAGGAGCGCGATTATAAGGATCACAAGGTTTTTTCTGCCGATTCATCATAAGAATGTGGAAAAGGGGGAAATGTTGACACCCCTCGAGAATGACATTCAAAATCTCGATACATGTATATTCTTTTTTTGCCTCCTCTAACAGAATCCGTAGTCAGAACCTTGTTATTTTCGAAACAGTTTCATTTTGTTCCATAGAGTAATAATGAAATTGTCTTAATTTTTAAAATTAATTTAATATTTCTAACCTATGTTGTTTAATATAAATTTCCTATTCAAGATGTTTTGGGAGAAAATACAATTAATAAAAGTCATATCGGAAGATAAACTTCAAATCCAAATGGAGTTGATGACTTTCTTAATTCAATAAACCTGGTAAAGTTTGTTTCTTAAGTCTTTCGTACTATTGAAAATTTCGTATACAAAAGTTATAAAAAAATATTATTTGTTTATTTCATTGCAGATATACATATTTGTGGGAAGTAACAAACATGTCTCGCGATTCAACATGATTTCAATGCGGTGAAATTATAAACAAGACAATAACAAGGTTTGTGTCCTAAGCTTTTGCTATGAAAATTACATTCAATACAAATATAAGTAAAATAAATGAATCAATCAGTAAGAAAGTAAGAAGTATGTGACTTTTTGCCCAACAACTTAAGTCCTAATTTTCAAAGTTAGTACATTTTATATTAAAAACTAAGACAATTTCTTTATTATTGGCTAAATTGTCTTAATTTTGAATTGAAAATTATTAATAAAGATATTGGGCAAAAAATCGAATACTACAGGGTTTTCCAATAAGAGTGATATGGTTTCTTTAAAAAAACACACTTATTGTTAAGGAAATTCAAAAGTTTTTTATTTAATGTGAAGAACAATCGATACAATTAAGTTCTAAATAAAATGTAATTCAAATGGCCTCCACGACTTCTTCTGCAGGAACGAATTCGATGAACCCAATTTTCGAGCACTTTTTCCACTAAATCAAGTCGTATGTCATGAATGGCACGTTCAATATTGACATGTAAAGCTTGAAGAGAGTCTGGTTTATTTCGAAAGACCAAAGACTTCAAACAACCCCACAAGAAATAGTCCAATAGTGTTAAATCACAACTTCTTGGAGGCCATTCAATATCACAATTTCTTGAAATAATCGAATCTCCAAACTTTTCTTGCAAGAATTCAATTGTTTCATTTGCTGTGTGGCATGTAGCCACAATCGGTCAATGGCAAAAAGATAGCTCTTAACGAGAGCTAAAATATTGCTCATGGGTGTCAAGGTCGTAGGCCGACTGAAAAGTGTTTTTTTGGATTTAAAAAAAATGGACATTTTCAAATGTGAACGGAAAGTTTATGTTTGCTCTAGCTCCTTAACGGTACGTCGGATCGGGAATCGGTCAATGGCAAAAAGATAGCTCTTAACGAGAGCTAAATATTGCTCATGGCTGCTCATAGGTCGACTGGAAAGTGTTTTTTGGATTAAAAAATGGACTTAGCGCACGAAAAGTTGCAATTGGAGAACGATTATTTTGATAATAAAACTGAATAATTTGTAAACGTTGTTCTTGCGTATATCTCTCCATGATGAAATTGTAAACACTACTGAATACAATGAAAAACAAATGACAGATCATGACATATTACAAATGGCCGAAACGTCACTTCAAAATCATATCATCCCTATTGGAAAACCCGTTATAACAAATATAAGTAAAATTAATTAAAAGAAAGTAAGAAGTATGTGACTTTATGCCCAACAACTAAAGTCCTAATGTTCAAACGTTTAGTCAAGTTGGCACAATTAATAATTTAATGACCATACGATTTTTTTGCTCAAGGTGGATTTTTAGCAAATGTTTCTACATTTTTTGCTCGGTATACCGTACGGAATATCTCTTTTGTGTCTGAAGCAAAGTTGTAGATATTGAATAGTAGAAAAAAATCCACTTGAGCAAAAAAAAAATCGTATGGCCATTAAATTATTAATTGAGCCAACTTGACTAAACGAATGATGCAGAAGTTCTAATTTTTGGAGCTACTTTCACGTCCAATTCTCAGAATTGAGTCCCAAATCAAAGAGCTGGAAAATGCTGTACTGTGTAATTTAATCAATAATAAAGAAATTATCCTAATTTTTAATATGAAATGTGCCAATTTTAAAAATTGTGAATTGAAGTTGTTTGGTACCAAATCGCATACTCCTACTTTCTTATAGATTGAGTTAATTATTTTATTGAATATTATTTTCTAAACAAAAGACAACGCACAAACCGTTTTTGTAATCTTGTCAATAACATAGTGCAACATTTTCGAAAAAGTGATCGAAAGTTGACTCCGTGTTGACTTCAGTTTCTGAAAATGCTTATCGAAAGTAACCAAATGCCATTTGGGTTTTTCTGGTTTAGCTTAAATTCGGATTTTATTGTATAGTGAAAATTTTGCCTGAAAAATTTAATTTTTTCCAACGGCTATATCTATTTATCCGATGGAAATTTTCTGGTACGGCCCTCAGCATAATTATAGGTATAGACTAGTGCAAAAAATATGCAAAACAAACTGGTTTGAAAAAACAACATCTGGTGCTTCAAAATTGCAAAATTTTTAATTTCTCGCGACACTTCTGCACATAGTCTATCATAACACTGAAACGAGTTGCCCGATTTAGTTGAAATAAATTTAGGAAAATTTTGACTTGTATTATTTTTTAGCAAGTTGTTAAACTGACCAATAGTTTCAGAGCTATCTCCCCCAAATAACTGTAGTTTTTAACTCTATTTTAACAAATCGTAAAAGCAACCCATCAAATGGGGAGAGCACTGTGTAATTAAATCGTATTTATTTGGATTCGAAGTTACATAGATCTTCGATATCACTCTATAATTTGAGTTTGTTACCTCTAACATTCAGTCTATAATGAGAATCTCTCTGGTGACCTGATAAGAACAATAGTAAATGTATATTAACCATAAAGGGTGAGTGTTATTAAATTGATTTTACAAATATATTTTGATGGAATGGCGAATTTGTTTTAATTGTATAGATCAAAGCCCAGAAAGATACTCGTATCATAGATTGCGGAAATTAAGGCGTGTTTTTTAGAGATAATCGATCAGACAGACGGACAAGTAGATAAAGAGATAGCAGTCTCGGATTTTAATGCATCTAAAGAGATTTCGGAGTAATATTTTCGTACATCAACACTTTGTACAAACCAACCTTTTGGGGCAAAGGTAAAAAGTTAAAAGTGGAAAATAAAAAAAAATCAAACCAAAGAAAAGCTGTTTATTATTTGTCTCCATTCTTTAAATGGCCGGAAGGACGAACATTGGATATGTAGATTTCAAGATTCCATTTTATAGACATTCAAAGAGAGTCGGACAGCAGAACAACCAAACCAAGTTATTTTGGAATAAACGAGAAGAAATTAACAATGGAATTGAGGATGGCAAAAAAAGGATTATCAAAAGAATCGCAGAAGTTATCATATTTCCATATATCGTTATCTCCATTCCGAAACATGCTAAGTCGAAACATGCAGTTCTTCAGGAGAGATGATCAAAGTTTTATGAAAATCTTAAAGTTGTATGGAATTCCTTCATAAATCAAGTCGAGTGACCTGTACTCTGAATAACTTTTGATTGGGTTGACGGATAAACACCACATTGTGACTAAATGTATTTTGGAGTATATAGAGTTTAAAACTGCAATGTCCTTTAAAACCTGCCGAGTCGATATACTTTGGATTGAATGTATATAACAGTCAATGATATCATAATTGGGAGAAGATCTAGATACTCGTATATATAGACAATCTAGATAACAACAATATTAAATTGATGATTTACATTGCCTTACACAAAAATTGCTCTGCGGTAGCAAGGAATATTATATTACAATATCGTTTTATAAAAACTGCAATATATAGAAATTCTAAATGTCCTTGAGGTGGACAATATTATAATTTCAGAATTCCGTATAATCACAGACAAGTTTAATAATTTTTAAAATTCCCCAATTGTGATATGGATCAAAGTCAAAGGAGCTCTTGAAGACTTGAGTAAAAAAGACCGTGAAAAATAAAACCTGAGGCATTCAGAAATTGAAAAAATCCGAGATACCAGATGACGGATACTACAATATTAGTATCCGAGATACCAGATGAAAAAATTCGAGATACCAGATGACGGATACTACAATATATTTATTATTAATTATTTATTTATATGAAGTACAATACAAAGTAAATTTATATTCTAATTTTTCGGTCCAGGAAAGCCGGCTTACAAAGACCATGTGGCTAGATTTTGCAGCGACAGACCAGATCCGCTGGTGGGAATCGAACCCACGACCCCCAAACTCATAGGCGAGCACTACTACAATATATTTAAGTCCAAGTTTAACGTTTAAGATTACTCTGTGATTATTGTCATATTTTAGTTAAAAATTTAAGTTTATTCTGTGATTATTGTGATTTTTTAGCTAAATGTTTTTTTTTAATAAATCGCCCTTGAAATCTTGTTCAAATTTAGGTAAATTTAAGCTGGACTACACATTTTAGGATCACAATTATAAATATTAAAAACTATTATGGTTTTGGTTTTTTACTGTTGAAATCTTGTTCAAATTTAGGTAAATTTAAGCTTGGACTACACATTTTAGGATCACAATTATAAATATTAAAAACTATTATGGTTTTGGTTTTTTACTGCAGTTTTATTTTTTCGGTAAGCGAATAATACCCAAAGGATGGGTAAAAGGGGGGTAGTAACGCCCATTCTTCACTGGAATGTAGGTTATAAAACCTGGAACAGTCGAGGGAAGTGGAAGTACGGCGCCATGCGTTTGACTTGAAATGGTTCTTACTTGAAAGTATAGAGTTTTCAAATAGGGACATAACAATTTCGTGTTTTCATGTCAACGTACCCTCACCCATTTTTAATGATCTTTCAGTCTCAAAACGTTAGTCAAAGTCAACATTTTCATCATGGTAAAGTTCACTTACGTGCAACGTTTGGAAATAATTAAAAATTAAATTCTCAGTCGGTGGTCGCAACTTTAGGAGCGGTTACCCCAATTTTCGGCAGTAATAATCGTCCTACCCGGCAGGCTATGCGTGCTATAGTGGATAAATTTGAACCCATATTTTCACTTTTGGATGTTCCGGAGCCACAGAGATGCCGTACAAGCGACGAAAATATCGCAGCCGTAAGTGTATTCGGTCCAAATCAGCCAAATTAGTCCAATCCACGTCGTTCTCAGAAACTGGCCATCTTTCAAACCACACTGTGGCGGTTTTTGCGAAAAGATCTTGGCCTTCATCCTTATAAGATGAAACTGACTGAATAACTAAAACCACTTGATCATTTGAAACGGCGAAACTTCTCCGATTGGGCTCTGGCAAAGTAAATGTTATGTCCTTAATGGAAAACCCGGTATTTCCTATGTATAAATTTGAAATAACTTTCATATAAATAGAACTAAAAACAAGTGGACTGCATGCCAAAAATAAGGCTACTGCATCCCAGAAGCTTCTTAACCAATAGCGCACGGTGGGAGGAATTCCAAAAAAAAGGGAAAATAATTTTTCCGTTTCTTAACCAGACAACCGATTGCGACCAAACTTGGCATGTTTGTAGAAGAGGTTTTAGAGAAGTTAATTTTTGAGTTTGAGCTCCCTGTGGAATACGGGGCGGAGCTGCAGGGCCTCAAAGTTGTCAACCTCGGGTTAACAAAATGTTTAAGCGCGAGTAACTTTCGTCCGAGTAACTTTAGTCCGATTTTTGAGTGTATTCTAGTAATTGAAGTTTTTTGCACCTAACAGTTATCTTGTATAGTTACCGAGATATCTGCGTTTGAAAATTGAATTTTTAATTTTCTCCCCGACCCTGTGCTAGTATTTTGTAGATATCAAAGCACAACATGTACCAATTTTATCCGCTTAAACCCGTCTAGATTGGTCCTTTATAAAGAAAAAAATGTTTCGATATACCCAATAGGACAAAAGTTATGGCCACTTGAAGTTACATTAAAAAAAAGACGATTTTTTGTAATTTTTTTACGAAAAAAGTATAAGTCGTATTTTCGAGTTTTAAAAGAAAATAGTTAAAAAACTATCATATTAAAGGAAACTTTCTAGAGAATGATCTCAAAGAAAGAAAGGGTAAAAATATTCACGGGTATTATTACCAAGCTTCTCCAAATTAACACAATTTTTTACACAAATCTCAAAAGTAAACCACATTTTCTCCAATCGCAAAGCTAAAACATTAAAACTTTTGGCATATCTATATGTGGTAAGGTGTTGTACGTTGAACTGCAAAAGGAATCTGAAACCCGGCTTTTAGTATAGTAGATATAGGTGAAAATCCAACAAATTCCATTTTTGGGGATTTTCAAAATTATTTTGGGAATTGTGGGATTGATTTGTGATATCAAAGACAAATTGCAAAATATTTCATTGAAATATGTTCATTTTTAAAAATTTTTATGTCGTTTTTACATTTCTGTCTGCATTTGAAAAGCCTTTTTCCTGACCCTGTCCTAGCATTTGCTTAATATCAGTGCAGAATATAAACCGATTTCTCTCACATCAACTTCGCTAAATTAGCAACAAAGTTTGCTATATAATGTAAGAAATTTCAGTCAAATGTGCCCACTTATACAAAAGTTATGGCCATATCAATTTATATTTTTAAAATATAGGCAATATTTGTATTTTAATGTGGAAAGGTTTATGAAGTATTTGGGAGATACAGAGGAATTTTTAAAAAGAATGTGTAACATATGTATTTGTATTCATATTTTTGAGAAAAGAATGAGTCAAAAATTTTTATTAATAGTGTTGCCACACTTCTCCAAATTACAAAAATTTTAAAATTTTTTACAAAAATTTAAAAAAATGGCTAAATTTTTGACTATTGCAACGCTTGGATATACAGGGTTTTTCAACAGGGACGCTACAAAAGTAGACCGACAGGGACAGCAAACGACGCCATATTTTTTGCCGCTCTTTTGACATTTCTCTTCAGTAAGGTTTGCCATTTCATGATGGAAAGATATACGAGCCAACAACGAGTCGAAATTATTAAAATTTACTACCGAAATTCGGAGTCAGTGCTCTCAACGTTAAGAGCGCGAAAAATCGAAAAATCATCTTCAGCGATGAGGCTCATTTCTGGCTGAATTGCTTCGTCAATAAAAAATATGCGTTATTGGTCAGACAGCAATCCACACGTACTCCATGAGCCATCATTGCATCCCGAAAAAAATACGGTTTGGTGCGGTTTATAGGCCGGTGGCGTCATTGGGCCGTACTTCTTCCGTGATGATCAAGACAGGCACGTTACTGTGAATGGCAATCGCTACCGTTCAATGATAACCGAATATTTTTGGCTCCAATTGGATGATATGGACTTGGAGGACATGTGGTTCCAACAGGACGGCGCCACAAGCCACACAGCGAATGCCACCAGGCTTGCCAGTTTTTTTAGTGCCGAATCCCCAAATTTTTATTTTTTATCCCCTAAATCCCCAAAAAAAGATTTCTCATCCCCAAAAAAATCCCCAGAAAATATTTTAGATTATTTGAATGATGTATTTTACAATTCCATGTACTTTGTACTAAAATTCATTTTGTTTGTACAAAATGTACGTTGTCAAATTATAAATATCAAATATATCTGATTCAAAATCTTTCATCTAATCTACATCATCTAATTTTTTGTACACGTTTTTGGTATTAAAAGTTTGATCATTTCTGCAAATGGACTAAATAATTGATAACACACTGAATTTTTTTAAAGTACATCAAAGGGTAATACCAGCGATTCCAGCTCTTTAAAATCGAGTTGGATCAGCAGAATCCTGTTACTAATAAACTTTACTCCAAAATTAGCTTAATTTGTTCGTAATGTCGTCTCGGAAGAATTTTATAAACCGCATTTGGCTTCAATTAAGATTTATAAATATCTATAGAAATACGTATTCGCAATTACTACTAAATCGTACTTTAATACACTGCGAGTCAAGCTACTTTTTGTAAGAACTTTCAAAACACAATTTTTACGGACGCATTTTCTAAAAAAAAAATTTAACAGAAAATACAAATTTTAACATACATAGATACCTGTAATTATAAAAAATTGAAATCCCCGCCAAATCCCCGGATCCCCAAACCAAATAATATATCCCCAATAGCGAAGAAAAATCCCCAAATTGGGGATAAATCCCCTAAACTGGCAGCGCTGAATGCCACAATCAATTTATTGGAAACCAAGTTTGGAGAACATCGATTGGCCGCCTCGGTCGTGCGATTTGACGCCGTTAGACTATTTTCTGTGGGGCTACGTCAAGTATATGGTCTATGCCAACAAGCCAGCGACGATTGATGAACTTCGTACGAATATCGAACGTGAAATTGCAGCAGTATCGGCCGATTTATGCTTGAAAACCGTCGAAAATTGGGTTCAGCGTGTGGACTTCTGCAAGCGTGCCCGTGGTGGCAATGCAAAAGAAATCGAGTTCCATACATAATGGCATCGAGAGTACTTTCACAGGAATAAAGAATTTCATTGATATCCAAAACCGTTTTTGTTTTATTTAAAAAAACTTTTGTAGCGCTCTTATTGACGGACCCGATAAAAGCTTTACCATTTTTATATGTAGTAATGTGTAATACGATAAACAGCAAAAGGAATTTTGAGCCCGGCTTTTAATATAACAGATTTTGGGGAAACCCCAAAAAAATTCCCTTTTTGGGGTATTTTCAAATTTATTTTCGGAATTGTGGGATTTATGTTTACAAATATAATAAAATTATATTTAGCCTCTATTTCTGGTGTCAAGACGTACAAATTAGAAAAAAAAATAATTTAGATCTATTATTTTTTAAAGATTTTATGGAATTATAAAATTTCCTTTGAAAAAATTGTTGTTTGTTTTTCCTGATCCTTTCATACGAACCGGAATATGTATATTATGGCCGCTTATAAATCGATTCCTTTTTCATTATATTTTCTGAATAAACAACAATATTTGCTATTTGATTGCAAAATATTGCAATTTTATATACGCGCTGAGTTATGTCCATTTGAAGTATGTGTATCTTCAAATAGATAGGTTAATTACAGAATTTGATACGCTAGAAAGCTTTTATGTTGTACCAAAGACAATTGAGAGCAGGAACATCTTAAACCATTTGCCCAAGCTTTTCACAAGATGACAACAAGTCTTAGAAAGTTGTCTATACTTCCAACTGTCTTTGATGAATACCAAAGACAACTGAAGGTGTTCATCACAAAATAGCAGAAAACATAAATAAAAAGTGCTTTTGCGATTACCATCTACGGAAAGCTTCCTTGTGATTTTGACAGTCAGCTCTGATCAGGTGTCTGTGTCGATACCTTCAATTGTCTTTGATAAATACTCCATATTTTCGTATACCATCTAAGGAGAGCTTTGTTGTTATCTTGGACAACAATCCGTAATAAGTTGTCTATACTTTAAATTGTTCTTCGTTGTGATAATATATTATTTAAAATGTATATAAATGAGATACATTAAAATATGATGTAAAATTTTAAATGAAATAAAATGTGTACGTTTTCATATGAATTCCAATAAAACATCTCTGTTCTGATTGAGTGGTTAATGTTTTATGAAATGTCTTAATGTTGAGTGAAAAACAAATAATTAATTTAAATATAGAAACAGTTTTTTTTTTGAAATACATACCATTTTAAGAGAATAGCAATAAAGGTTGATCTAAACAGTTTTCAAAAGCTAGAAAAAGAAGTAAATATAACAAGTGCAGGAGAGGAATACAACAACAATAGAATCTATGTACACAGTTGCACACAAAAGTATGATACAAATTTCGAACACGACAAAGAATTGGTTAAAAAACACAACGGGTTACTTCAACAACAACAAGAAAATATTTGTTTGTATATGTACGTAAAAGAGCAGATTAAAAAATGTTTGTGTATATATGTGTGTGTGTGTGTGTGGTAATAATTTAAAAAAAATAATAATAAAGAAAAAAGGTGTGTTTTTGATTTTTGTTTTAAAATTTATATTACAAAATTCATTTAAGAATTGTTTATTAATAAAAATAATAAAATAAATGTGTATAAATTATTTATATAAAAAAAATCATTTACAAACTAAGAAAAGAGAAAATAAAGTGTGTTTTCTTAAGGGGGCGTTTTTGTTAAAAATAAACAAAGTTATAGACAAAGAAAAATAAAATATATTAGAAAAAAACAGTTATTATTTATAAATGTAACACAAATTTTGTTGAAGAGTTTTCGGATTAAAAAATAAAATAAATATATAGATTAAATAAAATTGTTTGTTTTTTTTTTACAGCTGTAATAGAATTTACACAAAAAGATTTCTTTCACTTAAGAGGTCTTACTGAAAAAAATTGTTTTTTTCTAATTTAATTTGTGGAAAACATTAACAACAATTTTGTTTTTGTTTATGGCAGTACACGATCACGTTCTACTAAATTAGGATTTGTTTCTACTTTGCTTAAATAAATCCCTTTTTTCGTTTTTTTCTCCTTTTGATTTTGAATCGTTTCGTTTTTGTATTTCTTGGAAATGAAAAAAGCTCTGTTAGATTTAATTTTTCGGCATAAAAATTACGCAAAAGCATTTCTAACACACAAAAAAAGCAAACGCAGCCAATTATTTTGTTTTGGTTAACCAAAAAAGGATAGATAGAAAATTTTAAGGACAGACAGAAAGATAGAGAGAAATATTTACATAATTTTGAATTGAAATTTTGTTTTAAATAAGAAATTCTAATAAAATTAAAATTGTTTGTTGCTGTTTACACGTAAGACTAGAAACAATTATTTTGTTTAGGGACAGTAAATATGCATATATTAAATAAGACAAGGAAACTGAAAAGCTTGTGATGATTTTTATAAAAGTAAAAACTTTGAAGCCTTTTTTAAAACTTTTGTTTTTCAATAACAATTTTTCAAAAAAATTGAAGATTTATCTATCTATTTGAATAATTTCGAAGCTTTTAAGTTTTCTTGTTTTATTATTACGTTTAAATTTAGCCAAGCTTTTAAGCTTTCTCTACTTTTTAGCGATTGCATTTATAACACGTAAACTTAACTATTTGAAAAAACGAATAATAATAATAAAAACAAATTTTTCGTTTCTTGATTTACAGAGCTTTTTTGTGTGTTTTCTATAGCCTAAACCCTAATTATATATATGTATATATATATTATAACATTCTCTTTTTGTTTAACTTCTCTCAACTTGTTGTCTCGAACGCTGACGCTGACGCCGCCGTCGCCGTTGTGCTTGCTTTTTGTAAAAGCTCTTCCGGCATATCTTGAACCGCATGTACTTCACTACTGTAGGTAATAATAGTATTCGGATGCCCTGTGCTACTCATGGTTCTACCAACACTGGAGCCTTGATCTATGGTAAAAAGCTCTGCTTGTGGTCTTAATTCGGCTTTTGCTAAAGGATTTAAAGCTCTGCCTTGTCTGTGTTGTTGCATTATTGCATTCAGATGGAAAGGAGCTTTTACTACATTGGCCACGGGGCTAGAAAAAGCTCCCTCTGTATCTAGATCTTCATTTTGTGTAGGTGTGTAATGTGTTTCGATCTCTTCACGGGGAGGACTGTAATAGAAGGGAGGTTTGCCGACTACGGTATCCTTAACGGAATCCATTTCATTTGGCAATTGTTCAACTTGACTTTGAGAATTGAGGGTTTGTGTCTGGGGTAATTGGGTTTGTGCTACACCTTCAGGTTTAGCACTTCTCTTGGTCACAGCATCCCAGTGTGCTTGTTCTGGCACAGTGCCGGTACCTAGCAAATCATAATATAGAGGAGGTATAGAGTAACGTATAAATTTAGATGGTTCACTATGGGCCGTGGTCGCTTCTTCATGGGCTCGACCCTCACGTTGGTTGCTATAATAATAGATGGGGGTCTCAGGTTGCTTTTCTACCTTCTGATCATCTTGAGTTAACGATTGAGCTCTTACTATGGCCACCGATTTACCCGAAAAAGCTCCATCGGAATCCTCAAGATCGGAAGAAGGTGCTGATGCTGTACGCTCGGCCGATGTCTCGTATTGGCTATAATAGAAGGGAGGCAATGCTTTGGTGGCCGATTCGGCTATTGTACTCTTGGCCGTGATAATTTCCGGATATATATGAGATTGTTCGGTTTGGTTTTCTAGGCCAAGGTCGCCATTACGATAGGTAAAAATGGCATTACGTATAGGATCTGAGGTTGTGGTCTTGGCTGATAAAATTTCCGGAGCCACGAGATTCTGTTTCTGTTCTATTTTACGTGTTTGGCCGAGAATAACAGCATCCAATAAAGCTATCGACGACAAACGATCAGTAGCAGGGCCACTGGTGTCTATATATTTGGCCAAGCGTTCGGTTTGGCTTTCAATGAAATATGGCGCGAATGGGGGATTGGTTATAAGGGGACGCGGTGTAGTTGTAGTGGTTGTGGTCGTGGTTGTTGTGGTCGTGGTAGTGCTGGGTTCCGTAGAAGTGCTTGAGATTTCGGGTATTTCAGTTTGTTGTTGTTGTTGTGATTCTTGTTCATCTTTTGTTACCTTACTCAATATAACTTTGTCTAAATTGGCTATGGATATAACAAGGGGTGAGGATTCATTGGATTCGGGACGTAATAGGGGTACTATAGGTCTTACGTATGATGGGAACAAAACACCGGGTACCGGTGTAGCCTTTGTAGTGCTAGTGGAGTCTGCAGCGGACTCATTTACAATATCTGCACTTCCCTCAGCGGCTGTGTTTTGTTCAGTTGAGATTTGTGGCTGAGATTGTTGTTTCACTTCCGTTGCCACAACTGTCCTCTCTATAGCTGCGGGAGATTTGACCGAAATTATCTCTGACAGTGGTTCAGATGACTTATTTTCATTTTCATTTGTTACTGCTATTGTTGGTTCTGGCACAGGTTTGTTTTGTTCCTCTAAGAACGAGCTAAAGGTCTTGTAGCCTTCTGTCGAAGAGGCATATTGTGGTTTCGCGGTTGTGGTGGTTGTTGTGGTTGTGCTGCTGGGAGCCGAACTTTGGGTTGAGCTTTCCGTTGGTATTTCGGTTACAACTTCCTGTAGCGGTTGCTGGGTACTCTCGTCAACGCCATCTATCACTTTGCCCTTGCGACCAACTGCATCGAATAGTCCCTCCAAAGGTATGGTCGAGGTTTCCACTTCTCTCAGTACTTCGGGCACAGCCGATTTGCCATAACGATCGCTGTCGATCGAGGGAATATCTTCGGGTAGCGAATTGCGTACTGGAATCAGGACCTTACGGCTGGTCAGCTCAACGGGGGTGTAATCGGTTACGGAACTGCGTCCATCGATCTTTATATCTCCACCCCGCACCAAGTGAATATATTTCACCACACTGACTTCACCGAGTTTTTCAACCTTCGGCAAAGATTCCACGCGATAAACGGATGATCCCTGAATGGGTACTAATTCATGGGTAATGGGATCTCTATAGCCCTTTTCTTCCTTGGAGTGTATCTCCACAACACGATTAAGCTCGGCTAGTTTACGTTCGGGTATTACCAATTGTTGCACAATTTCAGGTTCTGATCGCGGAGCTATTTCGGTCACAGGACTCAGGGTTGCATTTTCGTCATCCGACAGGGTAAAGATGTGCAAGAGAGTGGTGCTCGGTGGCTGGGTAGTGGTAACTGTTGGCGCTGAGACTTCGGTATCCTGTGAAGAAATGGCATTAACATTTAGACTTGGGTTACTTGAGGATGGCATTTGATTTGCATCTGTATTGTAAGTGGTGCCAATTAGAAGGGTGTCGTCCACTGGAGTGGCGGGTGTAGTGGTGGCAAAACCATTTAGTAGTGGTACGGGTGTTGTTGTTGTTGTGATTACGGTTTCAGTATCGGTTTGTGTGTTTTCGGTTTCGTGGTGTTGTTGTGGAACAACGTCTTCCGGAACAGGAGCATTAGCTGGTGTTGTTGTGGTTACTAAACCTACTTCAGGTTCGGGTTGTGTATTTTCGGGTAGTTGTGTCTCTTGTTGTATAGGATTTGGTGTGGATGTAAAATCATCCAGAGTAATGTCTGGCTGTTCTGTGTGGACAGGAATAACACCGAAAGGTATTTGGTCTGGCTCAAGTGATGTGGGTGTTGTTGTCAAGTAATCCTCATCCAGTTCGGATTGTGGATCTGTAGCCATAGGTAAAGTGGTAGTGTTTTCGGTTTCAATTTCCGATTGAATGTCTCCCGACTGAGTGTCGGTGTCTGTTTCTCCCGATTGAGTTTCTGTCAATGGGGTTTGTTCTTGTTCCGCGACCAGTACCTTTTGGTGCTCCTGTTCCCCATCCTGCTGTTCGTTTGGTTCTTGTCCTTCTGTGTTATCTGTGGGTGGACTGTAGTATGGTATTAGGATCTTGGGTTTAGTTGTTGTGTGTTTCTTGCTGTTAATATCGAATATCTTTTTATTGCGAGCATTCAGTGCCTCAATATCAAGATCTTCAATGAGTGAAGTGTCTAGGTCGGTGAGTGGACCCTCTGTTGTGGAAGGTCCCGTGTATTTGCGCTCATAGGCCGGTGTGTTATTGGGTATGAATGGCGCTGGTTTAGTAGGTATTAGTGGAGTGGTTACTTCAAAGTTGGTAGCCACTGGTTTAATGGTTAGACTTGGTGGCACTACACCCGGTGGACGGTTGACGACGCGCGGTTTATTCGTAGCCCTGGCAACACCAAAACGATTGGCAGCTGGAGTTGTTTGCTGTTTGTTGCCTCCTGGTCCGCCAGCTGCCGGACGATTGGGGATATTCACTACACGCGATGGGTTATTCGGTTTATTACCACCGGCAGGAATGGCAGGACGGGAGCCGGGTAGCGCACGATTATCTTTAGGTTTAAATGTGGTCTTTGTTGCGCCTGCCCTACCGGGAATATTCACTACCTTTGTGGGGGGTGTGCTAACCTTATTGGCCGCATCTCCTTCTTCACCTTCCGGTTCTTCCTCATCTTCCGGTTCTTCCTCGTCGTCATCCTCCTCTTCTTCGTCTTCTTCTTCATCTTCTTCCTCCTCCTCTTCGTCCTCTTCTTCATTGCCATTGTCGTGTGTCAACTTCGGTCTATTCAATAGATTAGGTCTATTAAACAATGGAGGTCTGGCGGCTACCGGTCTTGGAGCTGTCGTAGGTCTTTGAGGTACTGTGAATTTAGGTTTTAAGGGCCTGACTTCTTGTTCTTCCTCTTCATCCTCATATTCATCATAATCATTATCTCCTCCTGCGCCGTTTTGTACCTTGAAACGATCTGTTCCTGGAAGAATATTACCTCTGGGATCTTTGCGTACAAATCCTTCACCGGTATTAATATTGCTACGATTGAAGGGATGGAATCGGCCAAACTTACGTCGGACATATTTCTTTTTACCCTTTGCTCCCGGTAGACTAACAGCAGTGGTCTTCAAACGAGTCAATGGTGGTTTGGTGGGTGTATACGGTCTCTTGACAATTAACTTGCGACGGAAGGTGGGTCTACCCGCAGGTGCCGGAGTTGTGGTCGTCGTTGGCGTCTCTGCTTCAGTGGGTACAGCTTCTGTATTATCGGTGGGTATCAGTTTTGTGCGTGGCACAAAAGTTTTACGTGTGGTAATGCCTGAATCTTCCTCTACCGGTTTGCGGGTAGTACTGGTGGTTGCACTGCTGACTGCATCATCAGCAGGTCTTTGAGAGCCATTGAGTTCATCATCTCCCGAACTTTCTTCATGATTGTCTGAGGATTTATCATCTTCCAAACTATTCGTTTCCGTATTCGAGGTCTTTTGAGCTAATAGCTTTTTGAGTCTGGTATTTACCACACCCTCCTCCTGCTCTCCCTTCGCCAATTGTTCCTTAACCTTGTTGCGTATCTTTTGTAATTCATTGACATCGCCTGAACCGTCAACGTCATCGTTATTTGTTTTATGTTCGAGTAGCTTCTTGAGCTTATCATTGACTACACCATCATCTTGACTTCCTTTGGCCAATTCCTTGTGAACCTTATTGCGCAATTTCAACAAAGGATTATCGGTTTGGGCAATATCTTCCTCGTGATGATGCTTCAAGCGATCACTCAAAACGCCCTCCTCCTGTTGGCCCTTGGCCAACTCTTCTTTGACCTTGTGGCGCAATTTCAACAAAGGATCATCTTTTTCATTCTGATTTTCTGTACCATTATTACCTGTTAAGAGTTTTTTACTGAGAACACCCTCCCTTTCTTCACGTTCTGCGGCTTTAGCCAATTCTTCCTGTATGCGATTGCGTAGTCTCAACAGGGCATCTTCCTTTTCGGCCGCAGAGAGATTATCATTCTTACCCGATTTAATTAATTTATCACTGAGAACACCCTCTTTACCATCATCCTTAGCTAATTCGGAGTGTACTTTGTTGCGTAGTTTTTGAAGATCTAATGTTTTCTTGGCTTCGATAGATTCCTTAGTTTCCGTTACCTGTTCCTCACCGATTGGACTTGCACTTGTGCTAGTTTCCAGATCTAACGGTAGGATCGTTGTCACTGCCGATTCCTCTTCAGTGGGACTTTCGGTGGTGTTTACCTCCGGAGTAGCGGTAGTGGTTATTGTCGTCGATGAGGGGGTAGTGGTTGGTGGTGAAATTGTGGTAGAGCTTGTGGTTGTTGTCGGTGCTTCAGTGGTGGTGGTGGTGGTGGCGGTGGTGACGCTTAACGGAGCTTCAGTTGTGATAGTGGTTGAGGTAGCTTCAGTTGTTGTTGTTGTAGTAGTAGTAGAAGTCTGTGCTGTGGTCGTTTCAACCTCAGCTGGGGTGGTTTCTCCCTCTCCTTCTTCTTCCTCTGATTCTTCATCCTCCTCACTTTCGTCACTCTCTCCATCCTCTTGACTAACATTTGGATTTTCTGTCGTGGTCGTTGTGGTTGTAGTCGTTGTTGTTGTTATTGGCGTCCTAGCTGATAGTTTAGGCGTGACCAAAGCTTTGCTTCCATATTTGTTGCGATAGGTCGAACCGAAGGGAGCCGGTTTGGGTTTGGCCTTAGTGGGAGCCACTGTTGTGGTTCTATATGCCGGTAAACCAAATTTGCCTCTTGCTCTGGCCGTAGTGGCTACCACCACCGGTTGAACTTCTTGAGAATCTTCATTCTCTTCCTCTAGACTATCCTCATCTTCGTCTTCCTCCTCGTCGCCTTCATCCTCATCTTCTTGGACACTATTACCTTTTAAAGCATTATCGGAGAATTTGGTACTACGATTAAAACCAATGCGTGTGGCATTTACTCTTCGTATCAGTAAAGGCGTGGTACTTGTGGGAACTATTACCTTTTGAGTGGAAGTGGGTAGTGTAGTCCTTTCCGTCGACCTGATTGCTATTACCTTTTCCGTTGTGGTGGAAGTTGAGCTTGCAATGTCCTCATTTGCTGTGGTTGTCTCTTCCACGGTACGATTTAGGGGTCGTACCAGTTTGCGCACAACTTTACGGAATCGTTTTGTGGGCAAGGCCGTAGACGAGGGCGTGGGCGTCGCGATTGTGGTCTCGGGTGTTACGGTTTGTGTTTCGGTTAGTGTAAGAGCTTCAATTGTGTGTTCAACTATTTCACTAACACTACTGAGACTATCTAAGGCTTCGGCCGATACAGTGTTGGTAGAATTAGTAGCACTACTTAGGCTAATGACTGTTTGTTTACTATTATTAGAATTTGAATTTAGTGGTCGTTTAAATTTCAAGACTTTAATACGTCTCGCATGTGAAGGTCTAGTAGAACTTTCAGTTGTTGTTGTTGTGGTGGTAGTTGGTGCTAAAGTTTCTGAAATGTTTGTGCTGGTGGTTGCCCTCTTCTCATTTACCTGAGAGTTTGCTTTAGCGACATCATCTTCATCATCTTCAAGATCGTCATCATCATCATCATCGGCATCAGTATCCTTGACTTCTTCACTTTCCAAGTGAGGAATCACCGGCTTGGCGGTTGTAGGTTTTGCGGTGGTTGTAGTAGTACTGGTTGTGGTTGTTGATGTTGTTGTTGTAGTTCTAGCTGGGAACTGATATTTCTGAAAACGTCGTTTAGAATCATCATCATTATCATTATCATTAGCTCCCTTATTCTTAAACTCTGACTTATTACTAAATTCATGTTCATTTTCAAGATTTTCTTCACTTGCTTCCTTTTGATCATCATCATCAGTATTATTATTACTATCATGATCATCATGATCTTTGTTATATTTTTCAACTTCAACTTTAGGTTTTTCGTTTTCTTGACTAGATACGTTTGATTCAAGTGCTGAGTTAGTAAATTGTTTTGGAACACCATCCAAATAATTGGCTACGGTGCTACTACTAGGATTAGAATTAATAGAGTCATTTATAGGACTACTAGTACTACTACTACTACTAAGACTACTACTTCTACTACTACTATTTTGTACAGTTTCAAGGTTAGTAGCAGTGTGAGTGTTGGCAACTACTTCCTCAGTAGTGGCCTCTGCTTCTGGAGCCCGTAAGCTTCCAGAGGTTTCTGAGTTAGTGTTGGTGTTTATAGTGTTCGTGTTGCTGTTGGCGGTTGGTGTGGTCGTTAATAAGGTCTTAAGTCTATTATTCACTAGCCCTGTGGGTTGTGAGCTAGAATTTTCCTGAGTGGATTGTTGCAATCGTTGACGTTTGCGTAAATTTAACAAAGCAGAACTTGGTTCTGATTTCGAGGCAAGGTTTTGTGGGGCAAGTTTTGATTTGTTATTGTCATGATTTTGATCGTCCGTCGTCCTCAGTGATAGGTCGTCGTCGTCCTCTTCCAGGCTTTCCTCTTCATCGGATTCCTCTTCTTCGCTTTCTTCACCCTCATCTTGGTCTTTGTCATTTTGGTTTGCTTGCGTTCGTAGTCCAAAAGGTTTTGGTCTGTTAAATTGTGGTCTATTATTATTTAACGGTTTGAGAGTGGCTCTTGTCACGGCTTGGAGTTGAGTAGGTTTGGAATTTACTTTTTGTTGTCTTTGGGCGAACGAACCGAAGGATTTGCGGGTTGTGGTCTCTGCGTCCTGGACTTCTTGATCGTTGTTGCTATCAGTAACTATATTACGGCTGAAACTGGCCCTATTTCCCGTTTGGAATGTACGTGGACGTTGAGTAGGCGAGTTAAATGAGCGACGGGTGGAGGATTCTGCTTTGGCGGCTGGAGCTTTCGTTGTGGTTCTAATCAATGGGCGATTAGCTCCGACAAATGGTCGTCTTCCGATTAAGGAACTCCTGCTGGATGATTCCTCTTCAACTTCTTCTTCGTTAGTTGAAGGAGTTTCTGCAGTTGTTGTTGTCGATGCTCGGAAACCTTTGCCAAATGAACGGCGTGTGGATGAATACTCAAGAGAAGCTTCTGTTGCTGTTGGCACTAGTTTCAAGCGTGTTATACCACTTGTGGGGGTAATGGTGGTGGTCTTAATATCCTCAGTAACATCCTTTTCATCCGCTGTCGTAGCAGACTCTGTAGTAGTTGTGCTTGATGTAGACGATTGTGTCTCGGTAGTTGTTTCCATGAATTCTTCCTCATCCAAGGGCATTATAGTGGTTTCATTCACCGCTTCTGTATTTTCACTCTTAGACTCAGTTTCGTCCATTACAGTGGTATTTTCTACGAAACTGTTTTCCGTCGTGGGTTCTTCCATAGGTTCTTCTATAGTCGTCAATGTATTTTCGGTGGTCATCTCTACAATAGGTTCCACAGTAGTAGTGCTCGTACCAGATTTATCAACCTCAACAATTTCTGTTGCAGTTGCAATGGAAGAATCTTCTATGGAAGCTTCGGTGGTGGTAGCTCGCACCAAACCTAAATATGGTTTTCGTGTTGAAATCGATGAAGCAGTAATCTCTTCATCTTCGGAAATAACGGTAGAAGTTGACGAGACTTCGGTTGAAGCTTCCGAAGTTGTTGGCCGATTGAACCCACCATACGGTCTCCTCGTAGGCAATGCGCGTTTTGTAGTGGTCTCTTCTTCAGTATTATCCTCTGTTACTTCAGGTTTTTCAGTGGTTCTGAAGCTAAGCGACTTTCCCACCGGACGTTTGGGTACAGCTGATGAAGTTTTAAATTCCTGAGGTTTCAATCCTCCCAAAGGTCTTCTGGTGGGCAATGAACGTCTGGTGGTCGTTTCCGGTTCATCATCCTCATTAGCTGCTTCTGTCGTAGTAGTTCCTTTGAAGCGATTCAAACCGCCTAAGGGTCGTCTGTTTAAAAGAGTACTCTGCGGATTTGGACGTATTGAAACAATTGGTTTTGGAGTGGTAGAAGGTTTAAAATTGTCCTCTTCCTCATCCGACTCATCGTCTTCTTCCTCATCCTCATCGTCATCATCATCATCATCATCTTCATCACTTTCGTCCTCTTCTTCTCCTTCGTATTCATCATTTTGGGAGAATTTTTCCGTGTTTGATTTGAAAAGATCATTGTAGATTGGACGAGCATGCGCATTGACTAACAGACGCCTGGCTCGTTTAGCAGGGTATAGACTATTTCTTGGAGCTTCTTCCTCCTCTTTCACCTTTTTTATTCTTTGCGAAGTATATGAGCGTTTGGTTGTTGGCTTTTCAGACTTGTCAATATCACCATCTGGCACGGGAATATCTGGATTTTCGGTAGTGACTTGAGGACGTTTAAACGAACCCTTTGAACGATTTCCCTTAGTCAACGATTTACGTGTTGGTTTAGTCGATGAAGTTTCTGTAGAAATCTCTAAAGGAGCTCCCGTAGTAGACTTATTTTGATTGAGTTTTCCAAAACGTTGAGCTTTGCGTGCTGGCTGTTGTGATGCTGTAGATGACGTTGTGGCTTCGGTGAATTCTTCAGTTGGACCCGAGGTTGTACTGGTTAGTAAGCGTTTTTTAACCACTACACGTTTTCTAGTAGGTTTCACACTTGAAGTTTCAATGGTTGCAGCGGTTGTAGATTCGTTATCAGCGATTTCCGGCATAAGAGAAGATAGGTCCAGTGTTGGCATTTCTGTTATGATCTCAGATGTGTTCTCGATGCCTACAGGAACCGTTGTTGTTTCTTCGTTTGTCGATGTTAAAGGAACTTCAATATTTGTGTTAGATGTTGCCTCAGATAGTATCTCTTGATCTTTTTCATTAGGAGATGATGTGTCAGCCGATGACATTTCTGTTATGGTCTCTACATTTGTAGGAATCTCCGTAGTTGACAACCCTGTCGTCTTCGCCAGTTCCTCGGTTGTTGACGTTAAGTGAACTTTTGGGTTTGCTGTTTCAACTTCTTCTAGTTCATTTTCAATAGGAGCAGTTGTGTTACTTACTCGAAGACGTTTCTTCACAACAACTCTAGGTTTACGTTTCTTGCTAATAGTCTCTGTGGTGGTGGTTGTGGTGGTAGAATAGCTTTCTGTGGTTGTCGAGGAAGTTTCGTCTATCGTTGGACTCTCTGTTGTTTTGTATCGACGTCTGCTATGTATATTTGAAGATTCCGCTGTGACGAGATCTTCCGTTATTGGGGACAAGTTTGTGGTTTTCGATGATTTTTCTATTTTCTTCGCTGGTTTTACGGCCGTTGTTGCCAATATCGGTTTTCCGGTACGTTGTGCAGAATTAAATCCTATACGCGTAGGACTTTGAGTCGTGGAAGTCACAGTGGTATATTCTTCTTCTTGAGGCGCAGAAGTTGTCGTGGTAGATCCTGATATTCCGTTACGTTTTGCTAATTTAAATCCTTTACGCGTAGGACTTTGGGTCGTGGAAGTCTCAGTGGTCGATTCTTCTTCCTGGGGTGCAGAAGTTGTAGTTGTAGATTGTGATTTTTCGGTACGTTTTGCGAAATTAAATCCTTTTCGCGTTGGACTCTGAGTAGTACTTGTCGTGGGAGCCACAGTGCTAGATTCTTCTTCTTGAGGTGTAGAAGTTGTCGTGATAGATTCTGATTTTCCGGTACGTTTTTCTAATTTAAATCCTTTACGCGTAGGACTTTGGGTCGTGGAAGTCTCAGTGGTCGATTCTTCTTCCTGGGGTGCAGAAGTTGTCGTTGTAGATTGTGATTTTTCGGTACGTTTTGCGAAATTAAATCCTTTTCTCGTTGGACTCTGTGTCGTACTTGTCGTGGTAGATGTTTCTATTTCTTCTGCGTCAGAAGTTGTCGTAGTAGATTCTTCTTCTGCTATGTTTTCTTGGGGCGCAGAAGTTGTCGTGGTAGGCACTTCAGCTTCGTTTTCTTGCGATACAAAAGATATCGTGGTATATTCTTCTGCGTCTATTTCTTGTGGCGCAGAAGTTGTCGTGGAATATTCTTCTGCATTTATTGCTTGTGGTGCAGAAGATATCGTGGTCGATTCTTTCGCATCTTTTTCCTGGGGTGCAGTTGTTGTCATTGAAGATTCGTCAGCTTCTTTTTCTTGGGGTACAGCAGTTGTCGTGGTAGGCACTTCAACTTCTTTTTCTTGGGGTGCAGAAGTTGTTGTGGTAGATTTTTCTGTTTCTATTTCTTGTGGCGCAGAAGTTGTCGTTGTATATTCTCCTGCTGCAGAAGTTGTTGTGGTAGATTCTTCAGCTTCTTTCACCTGCGGTGCGGAAGTTGTCGTTACAATTACGGATGCGGATGCACTATCCTGCACTGTGATTTTCAATACAGGACTATCCTCTTTGTCCGTTGTCAAATCGAGAGCTGGCAATGATTTACCTATTCGACGACCATCTTTATCCAGTCCATTATTATCAAGAAGTTTCTGAATTTTATCTTTTCCATTTAATTTGACCGTCTCCTGAACATCACTTTCATCCATAACCTCTTCATGCGATGACATATAGATTTGTTCTCCGAGCTTCTTCTTCGCCTCATCATCCCCCAGGTGACCTAAATTGACCCGGGGGTTTTCAATAAAAAATTACCCAATCCTTCGTTAATTTCTTTGGCTTGTTCTGCACCAAATGATGAGTCAGAATCGTCACTATTTTCAAAACCCATCAGGTGATCATTGCTTATATTGAAGACATCATGAATTTGTTTGGCTACATCCACCGCGATTGGGTTTGTTTCGGCCGACCCTTCGGCAGCACCGATGGGACTCACGTAAGTTATGGGAGAATCTTTATAGTATTGATAGTATTTTCGCCTGTGATAAATGGGTAGCGAGAGATCTTCGCCAGTGGATGGAGGAGTTTCGGGCAACTCCTCTGGGGATTGAGGTTCAGCTTCCGCAGTTAATTTATTAACAGCTACGGCCAATTTGTTTTTGAGATCTTTCAAGGGATTTCCCTCAATTAGGGGATCCTCAGATTCTGTCTGGGCTATAGCTTCAATTTTAGTTGAGGGCTGCTCGGTTGTGGTGGCGATGGTCACAGGTTCTTCGGTTGTGGTTGTTATTGTTAACGGTTTTTCGGTTGCTGTGGTGGTTGGTTCCTCCGATTTTGTGGGTTTTGTTGGTTTCTTGAATTTAAAATTATTCACTACTTTGCTCTTTTCAACAGTCGTTTCATTTTCTACCACTGTTTGGGTGGAAACCGAATCCTTGGTTGGTTTTAGCGTGGTTGTTGCTGCTGGTTTCTTGCTTCCTCCTGCCGGTTTCTTGAAGGCGAAATTACGCCTGGTCGTAGATTCTTCCTCTGGACTGGACGTGGTTGACGTCACGGGAGCAGATGTTGTAGTGGCTTTGCTACCTAAAGGGCGTTTCAAGGCAAAGTTGCGTCGCGTAGTTGTTTCAATCTCCTCTTGAATTTCTTCTTCAATCGCTGCTTCATCGTTGTGATCGGCCGCTGTTGTTGTACTGGTGGTTCTGGTTAGCTTTGTAGGCTGTACCTTGCCATTCAGCGTTGTTGTTACGCTATCCTCAACAGTTGTGGTTGTTTTGGGAGGTCTGGTGGGCAATTCAGTTTCAAATTCCTCTACTTCTTCGGTTTCGGTGATGATATCGGGACGACGTATTACCTTCCTGCGTGGCTTTGGAGCTCTCTTCTCTCCGTCTGAACCGCGTTGCGATTTATAGGAATAATCTAAGGCTAACAGTGAAGACAAATCATCAGGTTTGAAACGAGCTGATCCTCGACTGTGAACATTAGGTCTTCTGGTCGTTGGACTGAGTTCACCACTCTCATCGTAGTCTTCGATAATGGGCTCTTGTTTTTTGATGATCTTAGTTTTGATTCGCTTAATAGTTTTCAGTGTCGTGGGACTGGAGGGTACAGTTTCTACTGTTGTAATCTTAATACGTTTCGAACCATCTTCCAAAACGTCAACTTCTTCGGTCTTGCCGGTATCTAGGAGACTAGTGCGTGATATGTTGCCTCTGCCTCTGTTTGCTGCAGTTGTAGATTTTCCTGTGTTGAACTTCCTTTGAGAGCTTTGAGTTGTGCGTGACTGAGATTTCGATCTACTTCCTGTGGAACTGCTGCGCGTTGTGGAGACATTGATGTCATTTGTAACTTCTTCGTCTTCAGTTTCGTCGGCGTTTTCTGTTTGTTTGTTGGTAGGTTGGTTGGCTCCAAATCGCCCTCTGTTAGTTGAGGCAAATTTACGATTTTGAGCGGCAACAACATTTGTTTTGACCTTTACAGTGGTTGGTTCGCTTGTGGTTGTCAACTTTTGAGTTCTTCGGTTATTAAAGAATCGACGATCTTCATTTTTCTTCCTCTCTGTTTTGGAGACATCCGGCTTTGCAGAGGACTTATCCTGTGTCTGAGTTTCATCTGTTTTCTCAATTTCGCTGTCTTGTTTACTGGAGTCCTTAGCTTCTCCGTCATCATTCTGAGCTTCGCTATTATCTGTTTCCTCAGTCTTCTTTTCGGTAGTTGCATTCTTTCCATTTACAAATTTGGAAGTCGTGGTGGTGGTGGTATAGACGGTCGTCTTTGTTGTTATTGTTTTTGTGCCTCCATCAATCGTTTCGGTTTCTGTGTGGGTTGAGGTTGACACATCGGTATTACCAGCTGAATCACGTTCAGGTTTTTCGGAGCTGTTTTCCTCACTTTGGACTTCCTTTTCAGATAGAGTCGAGTCTTCGGGGCCTTCGTTTGCACCTAATTTGGTGTCGGTTGAAGTGACAACCACATCATTTTCTTTTCCCGAGACAGCAGAGTCATCTGTACTTTCGCTTGCTTTAGCTTCAGTTACAGACTTTCCTTGAGTTGCCTTTTGATCCGTATTAGTTTGCGTTTTTTGAATTCTCTTACGGACGACAATAGTCTTCCTGCGGCCATTGACAGTTTCGCCCCGAGTTCCACTGGCAGATATATTATTCACTTCATTATCGGTTTTGTTGGCGGTAGTTTTGCCCTGACCTTCTTGAGCCTCTGTGTCTTCTACGACGGCAGTTTTAACCACTGGTCTTCGACCTGTGCCATTACCAAATTTATTGGGCGCTTGCGCACCATGTTTCTTAGCCACATCCAAAGCCAACAATGAGGACAAATCTCCCTTTTCAACGGGACGATATGATCCTCTGTTCACCTCGGTGTGATCGCTACTCTCTTCGTTGGTCTCACTGAGTTTTGAAGTTTCACCTTTGAGTTTCAAAGCCTTAGCATCTTCCGTTTCTTCGGAGGTCACAGTTGTCATTACACGCTTTCTGGTTACGATTGTCCTACGGCGGCCATTAACAGTTTCTGTATGTGTCGATATGGTTTCACTTTCCCTACCTTTGTTTACTGCGTCGGGTCTTTCCACAGGTCTACGACTTTTGCCATTACCGAATTGTTGTGGTTGTTTATTGGCTTGCTTTTTGGCCAAGTCCAAAGCCAACAAAGAGGAGAGATCTCCTTTGTCGGTGGGACGATAGGTACCGCGAGAAACGGTTTTTTGGTTTGATCCCTCCAAGTCTTCAATTGAGAGAGTTTCGTGTTTGACTTCAGTTTGGTTTTCTTCCTCGTTTGTGTTATCAATTTTAGTTCTAGATTTGAAAGTGGTGGTTTTGCGATTGAAAGCTATCTTCGTAGTTTCGGTAGTGGGAGATTCTGTAGTTGTTGTGCTTGTGGTTGTGGCAGGGACAGGTGTGGTTGTAACTCTAGTTTTGAATAAAATTCGTCGAGTTGTTTCAACAGTCAAAGGTTCAGCTGTGGTACTGTGGACCTCAGGGGTTGTTGTAGCCTCAGTTGTCGCTGTTGTAGGTTCTTCGGTAGTGGTGGTTGTCGTGGTAGTGGTTGGTTCTTCGGTTGTAGTGGTTGGTTCTGCGGTTGTAGTGGTCGGTTCTTCCGTGGTGGTGGTTGTCGACGTAGTGGTTGGTTCTTCTGTAGTGCTAGTCTTTGGCTCTTCGGTAGTGGTAGTCGTAGTCGTTGGTTCTTCGGTGGTGGTTGTAGTCCTGGGTTTTCTGGTTGTTGTTGTCGGCTCTGCTGGTTTCTCCGTTGTTGAGGTTGATCTCGAAGTTTCCGCTTCTTCGGCATCTTCTTCTACACTTTGTTCAGTTGTCTTCTTTTCTTGCTTACGGAATGACTGAGTTTCTGTGTATCCTTTCTCATAAATCTGTCCACCTCTTGAGATCACACGATATGGCTTCTCGGTTGTCTCTGAGTCTACCACAGTGGTGGTTGTAGTGGTTTTTCTATTCGCCGGATTCTTAACAAATCCAGATAATTCCTCCTCGGCCAAGTGAACACCGCTACTACTGCGTACAATAGCCTTATAGGGAATGTTTTCGGTACTCGAGGAGAATCTGGTTCTTGTGATAGTAGGCGAATTGGAATCATTTTCTTCCTTTTCCGATTCATTTGAGTTCTTAGCGGATCCTCGATTGCGAGTTATGGTGGTATACGTTTTCTTCTCATGGGCTACTAATGAAGAGTCATCATCATTACCGTTCGCTTCATAATGTAGATTACCTCGATCGATGTTTGCCTTCGAAGGCGAATCCTGATCATTTTCATATTCTTCAATGGTGGTTGTAGTAGTGTGTACACGATTCACCGTAGTGTAAGACTTATTTTTAGGTGTGGCCTCGTTCTCGCTTTCTTCTTTAGATTTATTTTCGGTGCTGGCTTGCCCACGTCTAATGGTAGTATAGGATTTGATAGCTTTACCAGCATTTTCCCTAGCATTTTCTGAGGTTAACTCAGTATCTTCTGGAGTTGTGGCGGTATTGATACCGTCGTCCTGTTGGGAATTGTTGGGCTTTTCTTTTTCATTTGCTTCGCCCTCCTTATCTGCTACCAATGTTGCGGATTTATTACTGTCAGTTTCTTCACTCTTTCCACGACTTAGAGTTACATATTTCTTTTGATATGCCAAAGCTCCTTGATTATCTTCGACGGCATTCGATTGTCCTCGACTTACAGACGAGTTTTGAATTTCTTCTCCTTCTTTCGGGAGAACTTCTTCCGCCTTCTTTTCCTCATTTACCTCTTCAACTCCTTGTGACTTGTTAGTTTTCTCAACTTCCGAGACCTGACTCTTTTCTTGGTTAGTTTCTTCACTTTCCAAGCTTTTACCTGTGGAAGTACTTAAGGTACTTCCATCATCTTTACTACTATGACGTTGCTCCTTTTCATTTTCAACAACTTGATTTACTATTGTAATGGGATCTGAGGAGATTTTGTCATTGTCATTGGGTTCGGTACCCGTAACAGTTTTAGGGAAATCTTCCAGGACTTCTGGGATAGGTGTGGTGGGGGAATCTTCTGGGACTTCGGGGATAGGTGTGGTGGGGGTATTTAATTGGGATTGTGTATTGGTGGTATTTTCATGCCTTAAATCTAGATTACCCTCTAAACCAAGTACTACTTGTCCTTGACCTACGTGATCAACGTGTGAGTCATTAAAACTAGGGTGCTTAGTGCTTAATTGGTTCACGACTTCGCTCTCTTGTTCATGCTCTCGTTGAGAGGAAGTTGAATCCGTTTCCGTAGTTTGAGATTGCGATTCAATTTGAGACTGAGATTCAGTTTCTGAGAGTATTGTGTGAGAACTCACCTTTTTGATTGGGGTATTGACGGCAGCTTTTAGTTTAGTCGATTTTCCTACATTTGATTCTACAGCCGTAGCTTCTGTAGTTGTAGTAGAGGTGGTGGTCGAAGTTGAACCTGTGGGTCTAGTACGTTTTTTGGGGAAACCAAATGGTCTTGGACTAGATACAGTACCCAGGAATTCGCTATTTACAGTGGTTTCTGTGGTGGGTGTTATTTCGGTAGTTGGACTTGTTGTTGTTGATTTAGTCTGTGAAGAACGATTTAGTAAAATCTGTTGTCTGGTTCTGACACCGCTAGTGGTAGATTTTTTCGAACTAGAACTTTCAACTTCTGTGTCGGGTGATGTTGTTGTTGTGGTGGTTCTTGATCTTGTCTGTGGTTTTTGAGTGGTTGTTATTATTGGGGCTGTTGTTGTGACAGTTGTGGCTGTTCTTGTACGTGTGGTATACAAAGTCGTTTGGCGTTCCTTAATAACTACATTTACCTCATTGTCATCGCCATCGTCGTTTGAATTGGCAGTGGTCTTTTCTGTTGTAGCTTCCGGTGTCGCGATGGTAGTCGTTGTCGCTTCTGTTGTTGTCGATGTCAAGCTGTCGGACTCCTGTTTGTTTGTATCTAGACCAGACTCCGTTATGGGATTAAGGGAAGAATCACTCATAAGGGAATTGATTTTGAGGGATAGGTTGAGGGTTTCTGCGTCAATGTCTGGGATATCATTGGGATGAGGAGTGGAGGTAGTAGGCAAGTCCGAAGTCGCTGTCGTCGTAGTTGTCGTGGTCAGGGGCGTACTTGTGGTCGTTGTGGATTGTGGGGGGTTAGTAGTGGTGGTATGGGTAATGGGAGTGACTGTGGATGTTACAATAGTTTCGGGTGTAGTGGTTTCTAAAATAGGTGATGTACTGGTAGTTATTGGAGTCTCTGTAGATGTTGTGCTTGGTGATGGTGTTGTTGTTATCAAAACCGCTGGTGTTGTTGCTGTTGTAGTTGTTTCTGTTGACTCTGTATCTGGTGAGGCTGTGGTTGTAGTTCTACGACCTATTGTCGAATAGGTCTTCTGTGTATTGCTTGTGGTTGTGGTGGTAAATTCTAGTGTGTCACGTGTGCTGGCCTTATTATCAGCCTTTACATGTACCGTATTTTCATGATCCTGCGCATCCTCATCATCTTCGTTCTCTTCATCATCTCGAGAAGCTTCTGTCGTCGTCTTTGAGGGCCTTGAACGTTCCAGGTATTTGTACCTAAACCCAAAGTAAATAACATATACAATTTAGAAAGCGTTTCCTAGCCATCAACTCCCAAGCTTACCTTGTGGATCCGGCTGTAACTTCAACAATTTCAGGTTCTGCAGTCGTTGGGGTGGCAACTCTAGAGCGATTTCGGTTTACAGTACTATATTGTTTCTTTTCCGCAACCTCTTGCTCGTCTTCGGCGTCTTCCTCAGCATTAGTGGAAGCCTCAGTCGTAGGTCTGGTGCGACGTATACTGGCATAGGTGGGTGTAGTGCCTGTCACCGGTCTTCTTGAGGTTTTAACATTTGTCACTTCATCTTCCTCAGTCTTCTCCAACTCATCCACTATCTCGTCCTCCTCTTCCTCGCCTTCTTCGGCCCTCGATGCTTTTTGGCTACCACGATTGCGATTAATTGTAGTATATTGTTTCTTTTCCTTTAGGAATCCATCGAATTCAGACAATTTGTCAATGCCTTCATTTTGTGGACCTTGACGGCTATTGGCTCCCCTTACCACCGACGAATATTTATTGTAACCCGATGTTGAGGCTCCCGAGTTTCTAGCATCCGTTTGCTCGGAGATCAATTCCTCATCACTCTCAATGTTAGTTTCGGTTTTAGTTTGTGCAGTTGTACGGAAACTATTACTATTACGAATGGAATTTAGGGCATTGGGTTTGCTCAAGACTTTTTCAACAAGGGATTTGCTAATACTGGACGGTGTTGTGGGTACCAGGGAACTACTAAAACTACTCGAGCCGCTGCTGCTACTCTTAAGCGCTATGGTGCCGTCGTCTTTATGTGCCAAATGTTTTTCCAATTCTTCAATGCCGCCTACCTTGCGTATCAACTCGATGAGTTCCTTGATCACCTTGGGATCTTCTTCGGATTCTTTATCGAGACGATGTTTGTTCGACGTTGAATGATGATTGTCTTCTTCTTCATCCTCCTCATATTCATTATATTCGGGAGCTTCTGTGGTCGTGGTGGTAGTGGTTGTGGTAGTTGTGGGTGTTGTTCTGAAAAGGGCATTTCTGGTAGTAGCAGCTGCGATACGGCTGGGGCGAGATGTCGTAGTTGTGGTGGTTGTCCTGGGCGCTGCTGTGGTTACCGGAGCGGTTGTAGTTGACCTAAAGAAAAAATAATTTAATTAAATTAGATAGTTTTGGCAAATTTCAATTGATCCCTCGACTTACTTCTTAGTTTTGCATGGCACATTACGAGCAAAATCGCATGAATCGGCTGCAGGATTGAAATACAGTCCAGAGGGACAAGTAAACTGATGAGCCACAATACCCAATCCTGAGGGACCGCTGTCCAAACACCAATAGTATTTCTTGCAATCTCGGGGATGTTGGAAGAAACCTTCTTCTTCACATTTGAAATCTGCAAAAGGTCGAGTGAGAGAGACAGAAAGGAATTAGCTTAAAATGTATTAAACGATTTTATATTTAGAAAGTCCTACCAGTTCCTGGATCTGGGGTGGTGGGTGGTGGTGGAGTTGTGGTCCTTCCGCCTATATACAGTGACGAGCCTTCGGCCTCTGTAAGTCTAACGTCCTTGGGTGCAGCAGTTGTCGTTGTCGTCGTTGTTTGTGTCACGCGGCTACGGGAACCTTGGCTTTCAGTACGTTTTCCAGCTCCTTTACGTTCGGCATAGGTGAGTTTATGTTCGGTTGCTTCGATCTTGTTGCGAGATGAAGCAGAGTTTTCACGACTTCTAGCTCGGGATGGCTTTTGTGGTGCAGACGGCTTGGAAACTTCATTAATGCCAAGACTGCAAAAAGAAAGGAAAGTTGAAATTAAAGAAATGAAGTTATTTAACTCAATTATCTGCAGAAGAACAAATTGAGATAAGATATACCGAGGTGATTTTTTTAAGAACTAGCAAGACATAGGAATATTGGATAATCGGAAACTGATAACGGATGTCGGATGTCGGAATAAGAGGAATAGAGAGGAGTTTTAACCGAATTTTTGTCCCTCCAACTGATTTAACCAAAATGTTCCAACTAAGAACGCAGCGTATCACCAGTTCTTTGAGAATGAAAGCTCACGAACTAATCTAGGAGATATTCTGCAGAAGGTCTGCAAACTTATTGAGTTGCTATGTATGTGGAGTAGTATAAATAGTTTACACGGTTTTGTGAGAAAATGAAAAGGTATAACGATAGTAAAGTATTAACGATAAAGTATTAAATCCGATTTAACAAAAGGTACACGGAACCAACCTCCATTTTGCTTATCCCAACCAACCAATCCTAATCATCGCTATGCATTGTAGGATAAACAGTTGAATTGGTAGCTATTGGTTTTTGAGAGAACAACGACAAAGAGACCGTCTATTAGGACAGGAAGTTAAAAGCAGAGGATTACAGAACACTAAAACTGGCAACGAATGCAGGAATATGACAAAGATATACCCATCTGAGATCAACAGTGTCAGATTCTGAACCAAGAACCAGCAGAAGATCAGTAAATTAAAATGTTCGATTCTGAACAAATGAATTTCTCAGGATCGCTCTCTACTTTGATATCAAGGATGACAAGGAGTGTCAACTCATGAGAAGATGAGACGGAAGTCAAAGTGGTCGTTTCCGAACCAAAACTAGTAGAAGGTATGCAGAAGATCTGCGAATTCAAATATTGAAACCGATTCATCAGATGTACACGAACCTCAACTAATTCTTGCTGTGCAGATTTGTACAAAAACTCTGAGATCAGCAAGGGAAGAACCTGAACTAAGATGTGGATAGCCAACTAAGAAAGCATCAGGGGAACTTCTGAAGACTTGGGCATTTTCAACAGCAGATCTGTGAATTAAAATGTTCGACTCCGTCCAATTGACTTAATGAGAACCGCATTCTAGTTTCGTATAAAAGACGAACTAGAATGTCAACGAATGAGTAGATGAGAAGGAAATTTATACTGGAAGTTCCCGAACCAAAACTTGGAGTAGGTCTGTTGAAGATCTGTGAATTGAAATATTGAACCCGATTCATCTGTTATCATCGGCGAGAGATCCTGAATCAAGACTCGGATGTTATCAGCAGGAGATCGGGGATTTAGTGTATTTGATTCCGTCTAGCAGAACCGTACTTGAGATCCTATAGACTTCAGCATTTTAGGCAGGAAATCACTGTAACGGAAGTTTCGATTCTATCCAGCATAATTAATCAGAACCACTTTCTATTTTGATATCAATATAGGGAATATAAGAAATGTTAGTACATAAAGTGATCGTCTGCAGAGGATTGCAAAGTGACGAATCAGGATCAATATTACCTGATTCGTCAGATGTACACGGGCCTGACATTTCTTTCGCTATGTGGAGTTGTACGCAGACTCTGAGATCATCGGGGAAGAACCTGAACTAAGCCATATATATCCAAATAAGAGATGAAGTGCCGGAGATGCTAGATGAGCATTGTAAGCAGTAGTTCACTGTAACGGAAGGTTCGATTCTGTCTTGCAGAATTATTCAGAACCGATTTATATTTTGATATCAAAGAATATAAGAAATCTCATTACATGAAGAGATCGTCTGCAGATGATCTGCGAATTCTTATATTGAACGCGTATATGGAACCGATTTAATCAGATGTATACGGATCTGACCTTCCTTTCGGTATGAGGAGTTGTACAAAAGCTCTGAGATCTTCAAGTGAAGAACCTGAACTAAAACATATATACGAGTATCCAACTAAGACTCTGAGATGATGTGCGGGAGATCTTGTAGACTATGCGAGATCTGTAAAGTAAAATATTGAATCCGATTCGTCAGATGTACACGGGCCTTACCTTCCTTTCGCTATGTGGAGTTGTACAAAGACTCGTGGGATCATCAGGGAAGAACCAAACGAAGACTCTGAGATGATGAATGGATGATCCTACAGACTTGAGCATTTTAAGCAAGAGATCACTGAAGCAAAAGGATCGATTCTGTTCAGCAGAATTACTCAGAACAGCCTTCTATTTTGATATCAAGGAATAGACGAAATGTCAATGCATGAGGAGATCGTCTGCAGAAGATTTGCGAATTCAAATAGTGAACCAAAGTTTTCAGATGTCTATTTCAATCTGAAGAAAACTCTAAGATCTTCGAGGGATGAACCTGAATCAAAACTTGGACGTTTTCAGCAGTAGATAAATAAATTATTATTATCGATTCCACCCAACTGAAGTACTCATTTGAGATTGAGAAGGCAGTACGTTCCAGATCCAAAACTAACAGATACATTTCAAATGTATTACTCGGAAGTTGAGTTTTCTTTCGCAACAATTTAAGAAACTCCAAACGGCAATAAATAAATGACTAATTTTGAAAGTTTCAAGCTAAATTCATCAGGCGCAGGTGTTCAGTCGATGTTGAAGCGTTTTAAAATGACGGAGACTAAGATATCCCCAACCAACACTCGGAGATCATCTGCAGGAGATACACAAATTTGGAAGGTTTAATCCAAACTAAAGAAATTATTCCGAACAGTTTTAAAGAGAAAGAGTGTATGGACTACAAAATTTAAAGTATTTAATCCATCCATCTCCAAGCATTCAACCCAGTTTCGGAACATGACAAATTATGAAGAGATGAAAAGTAGATTAAGGTTCTTTTGGAAAGAGATGGCTTGGAGCTTCCTAACTAAAACTAGAATATATTCTGCAGAAGATCTGTAAATTAATGCGTTGAGTCCCATTCATCGAAATCATTCGACTCAACGGATTATGAAGGATAGGAACAGAGATTTTCAAAACGATTCGGCCAGGAACGATGATGACAAATGGTTATACGAAATATGACGAGTTAGAAACGAAGTTTTAGATATCATGAGATCTGCAAATTATAATAGTACATTCCAGCCAACCACAATGTGCTCGGAATCAGCGTATTTTTCTCTAACAACGAATGACGACGTGTAGAGAGCGGGAGCGTTAACCGGAGCCGCATGATACTCCGATACTAGGAGAGAAATATGATAAAATTCTAGATCGCGTGCCATACGAGTCGCAGACATACTAAGAAAAAAAACAAAACAACGACTTAATTTGACCATCGTTAGTCTTGGTTTAGGAATGGTTAAGACTAGAAGATCACCCATCTCATGGTTACCAGGGATCCCAACGAACTAAGCCGTAAGATTAATCTGATTAGTGCGATTTTCGGGATCATCTTCATCAGGAGCTTAGAAAATCCATCCACAAAAAGAGGTAATCAATTGAGGGGAATACAAACTCTGACCCTAAAGACTGAATTTTAACTTTATTGCTATTGAACTCTGATGATGATAGAGTGGTGTATATGGAAACTGCAGTCTGTTCTACCAAGCAATTGAATTTCGCTACCACTTTTTGTATTTGTTTCTATTACATTTTTGCAAATGACAGAATGTAACTGACACATATGGTCTCAAACCAAAATAAATTCTGACTGAAGAACAAAACAAAAGACCAGCAATAAACGACAACTACAAATATTTAGAAGATATGAAGAGAAGATCTGAGTATTTAACCTAGAATGGAGATGCTTTTTGAAGTATCATCATCAGAAGTAATCAGAATTCTAAGGTTGTTATGGAATCTGCCAATCCTCGGCAAAGCTTTCTTAAAATTGTTGAGAAGAGATGGATAGAATGTTGAAAGGGAACGTGGGGCCGTCAAATGAAATTCTTCACTGCGATATCATTATTTAAAATATCGTCAACACAACAACTATGAACTCTAGGCATATTGCTGACATTTTTTATAAAATCATTAAACTCAGCATTGCTGAATCTTTACATTAGTCGTAAACAATGCGGTAAGTCTAAGGTTGAAAATGTTTTAGAGTCTTAATTCTGCAAGAACTGACTGCAGATTGGAGAACGCGGCGGATTAAATGCATGATTATCTTTAGGAATGATTTGCATATGTATCACAGCAGCGATATTTGACTTAAATATTGAACCTGTCGAAATGAGAGTAGAGATTTTTCTCAACATCGCCCCAAGATAAACATAAGAAATTAGTAAATTACCGACTATTTCCGTCTATACTACTATAATAAATTGCCAATTGCCCCTTTACTTTCCCGCAATTGCTTTACTTACCCCAAAGCATCTAACATTGCATCCTTGGCTGCCTCAATCAAGGGATATGGTTTACCCGTACAGGTGCCACGGAAATCGTCGTTATCTATGGCCCAGAACATAATACCGCCCAAACCGTTGTCGACCACATATTGAGCCTTCTTGCGGACAATAGCTTCGTCATCATAGCCGACCCATTGATTGCGACGATAAGCATAAGGACCCATAGCATTGGGATTGGGTTGCACCACAGTCCATTCGGGATCATCTTTAATGTTCTGGCAAATTTCATAGTATGCCAAGTAGCCTTTCTCGCGAGTGGCATCACCCTGTTCACCGGGACCCTCGGAGGGAGCACCGATCTCAGTACTCTCCTCGTTGATCAAAGTATAAGAACGGCCATAGGTGGGGATACCCAAGACAAGCTTATCACGATCAGCACCAGCATTCAAATAGAATTTTACCGAATAGTCCTGTGGAGTAAAGAAAAGAGATGAATTACAAAACATTCTTAAATGCCGTCTTATTTAATACTCACAATATTCAATTCAGCATCATAATTATATTCCGAATCTTCTTCCAATGAATACAATGGGGCATGATGATTAGCCGAAGGCTCTGTCGAGGCATGGAAATCATAGGTCAGCATATTGAACCAATCCAAATACTTGTTCAACTTTGGAATATCATAGCCCTTTTCGATGTACTCAATGCCCGCCGGTACAGCCATAGTCACCAGCAGACGCGGACGTCCGGTCTTCTCAGCTTCACGTTCGAATTCCGCTCTCAATTCCTGCACGAATTGTGCATAGTTTTCTCTATCCTGGGGACGACCGCCAGCACGGTGGGCCGGATATTCCCAATCCAAATCGATACCGTCGAAATGATTTTGTCTCAAAAACTTTAGAATATTCTTAATGAACTTTTGTCTGCGTTCCGAACTTGCAACCAAAGGCGAGAAACGTGTCGATGCCTCATTCCAACCACCAATAGCAATCATCGTTTTCAATTGCTTATTGTATGTTTTTAGGCCAGTGAATTTGGCATAGCCTCCTGGAATTTTTGCAAATCATGACAACGGAGAGGCGGACAGGCAGACAGACACATAGACATCAGGCAACAAGCAGTTGGCAGGGCACATGAATGCGTTGAATGTCGAGTGGGTGAGTTGCAGGAAAAGTCAATGGAGATGTTTGTAAAATAAATGAGAGAAAAAAATCGTAAAAAAGGATTAAACTCTTGAAAGCAAATATACAGAGGCATTTTCAATATTGCCTTTGGCACAGTGGGGCGCTTAAAGAACAAAACAACAACTGAATGATGAAAACATAACAATTTTAATAATATTTTTGTCATCAAAGGGCAGTTTTTTTTGCGAAATGCTTTGATAAAATGTTTTAGGATTTATAAATAGAAATACAATGAAGTAAGTCAATGAATATGTTCGTAAATTAAAAGAGATAAAAAAGGATTAAACTCTTGAAAGCAAATATACAGAGGCATTTTAAATATTGCATTTGGCACAGTGGGGCGCTTAAAGAACAAAGAACAACTGAATGATGAAAACAGGACATTTTTAACAATATCTTTGATAACATTTGTTGTAGGATTTATTAATAGAAAACTATGAAGTTTCCTAGGAAGTAATTTTTCATTTTGTTTCTCTCAAAAGAATTCATAGAAAAAATAACAGTAAGGAAGGACTGAACATGGACGGGTGTGACGGTATATGTAGGGACATTATCAAACCGTCATTATTATGAGTTGTTGCTGGTTAGACAAACCACATTTTTAAATCCCAGCCACATCGGTTAAAAATCGTACACTGCACAGTGTGAGGGTTTAAAACAAGTAAGAAAGTTTCAGTCGGGTAAACCGACTAAGGTATACCCTCACTTTGTGAGTAATGTAATATTGAATAATACTCGAATTATTCTGTCAATTTGTGTGGGAGGTACCAGAAGGGGTTTATCAAATACACTTTTTTTTTGCTGAACATTAGATACTTTAAATTCATTGCACTGTGCCGACTTATAAGCATTTATGTGCACTGGTATAAGCGTTATGAGACATTAAATTGTGGTATGATTTGGGCATTTTGTGTGGGAGGTACAAAGAGGGCGTGGCAATAACGCCAATTTTTCACAGGGCTATAGACACTATAAAAACATTACACTGTACAAAATTTCAAGTATTTTTATACACTGGTTTTTAGTGTTATAAGCTGTTAACTTTTGGTGCAAAAAGGTACCTTTGTGTGGGAGGTACCAAAAGGGGCGTGACAACAACACCCATTTTTCCCTGGACTGTAGGCAATATAAAAGCATAATACTGTACAAAATTTCAAGTATTTTTATACACTGTTATTAATGTTATAAGCTGTTAACTTTTGGTGCAAAATGGTGCATTTGTGTATGAGGTACCAAAAGGGACGTGGCGACTTTGCCCATTTTTCTCGAGTTGATAACGACTAATAAGCTAATACTAATATTGTGTGTGGAATTTCAAAAGATTCGATTAAGTAGTATAGCAGTTATTAAAGAATCAATATTTCACAACATTTTAACCCTTTGTGGGGGAGGTACTAGAAGGAGTGGACCAATATGGCCCATCTTCGAACTTAGCCGGAGATAGAAAATAATATTACCACATACCAAATTTGAGGTCAATCGGTTACTCCTTTCGAGAGTTATCGTGCGCACCAGCCAGCAGACAGACAGACAGACGGACGGACATTGCTCATTCGACTTAAAATGACCCAAAACGGATTTCCTCCGAACATACATGGGGTCTTAGGTCACTCCTTCGACGTGTTACACTTTTTTCCGTAGCAAATGATATATACCCTCGTCACACTAAAGTGAGGGTATAAAAAGGGGAAACAATTCCACCGTTTCTTAACCATACAACCGATTGCGACAAAACTTAGTATGTTTGTAAAAGAGGTATTAGAGAAGCTAGGTTTTGAATTTGGGCCCCTTGTGGTATACAGTGGCTGAGCTACAGACCTCAAAGTTGGCCACCTCGGGTGAACAAAATGTTTTAGCGCGTGTTACTTTCATCTTTTTCTTCCGATTCATAAAATGTTTTTTTTGTGCATTCTAATCAAGGTCTACCAAAGAATGTTTACAGTACAGCATTTTTCAGCTCATTGATTTGGGACTCAATTCTGCGAATTGGACGTGAAAGTAGCCCCGAAAATAAGAACTTCTGCATTATTCGTTTAGTCAAGTTGGCTCAATTAATAATTTCATGGCCATACGATTTTTTTCTCTTTTGTGTCTGAAAAGTTTGTTTTCTATCTAGAAAGGATATTGAGAAATAAATCGGTATGTGCACGAATCTAATATATACCGCGGGAAAGGATCGAAGAAAAATTAATTAAAAAAAATATTTTTTTTTTCAAACGCAGACGGAAACTTTATAAATCCATAAAATATTTAAAAATTAATATATTTCAATATAATTTTTTTCTTGACACCAGAAATCGGCGCTAATTCTAATGTTAATATATCTGTAAGGAAGAATCCTACAATTTCCAAAACAAAGTCGAAATTTTTAAGTTTTTCCCCAAAATCTATTATGTATACTAAAAGCCGGGCTCAAAATTTCTTTTGCAGTTTAACTCGTAAACGTTAATACATATAAAAATTATCATGGTTTTTATATTCTAGCTTTATGATTATCGAAAACGTGGCCAAGATTTCAAATTTGCTACTAGCCAAAAGTTTAACACATCGAAGGAGTGACCTAAGACCACAAGTATGTTTGGTAAAAATTCGATTTTGGGTCATTTTAAGTCATTTGAGAAATGTTCGTCCGTTTGTCCGTCTATCTGGTGGGTGCTGAGCACGATAACTTTCGAAAGGAGCAAACGATTGACTTAATATATGTATACGGCTCAAATATGGGCCCTATTGGTCCACTCCTTCTAGTACCTTCTACACAAAGAGTTAACATTACTAAGCAACAAAATTTTTTTCGAAGGGTTACACATAACATTTTCTGATGTAATATGGGGTCCTAAACACGAAAAAATGATTTAAAAAAATTTCATGGTACCTATTTTTGTAAAAAATTTTCTTTAAATTCCAAATTTCTTGAAAGGTGCTTTTAATATTTGGACTATATTTTTGAAGTATATGATCGATAATGCCGGTGTAAGTGTAACACATCGATGGAGTGACCTAAGAGACCCCAAGAATACTTAGCGGAAATCTTGATGGAGGTTAATCTGTAGAATTCTTACCATCATTGGTAATCGACAGATTAACATCCACCCCGACAAGGGTGTTATCGAACTCTTCGGCCGTATCATCGGGAAGCATGTCCCCGCCAGATGTGTCAAAGATACCGGAGACTGCCAGCAGCTCCTCCTCAGTGCCCGAAGTATAGCTTTCGCCCTCAGAGTAGGATGCTACACGCCCAGAAATAATGGGCGTGGTTACCTCCGCAGTTCCAGAAAGCCGTGTATCAATCACGGTAGACGACCCACCTTCCGCAGTGGAAGCTATATCCTGCTTGTATACCTTCAAGACTATATTCTCGAAACCATATTGCAGGGTTGCACTTGCACGCTGTAAATGGTTTTCCAACAAGAGGTGTTATTTTGGTATTCAAAGAATAAATGATCGGATGTTTATTTCATATTAAAGGGGAAGGTATACCGTTAATAATGAAGAACAACATCATCCAAATGGCCACCACGACCACGCTTACAGAACCATATCCTTTTCATGAAATTTTCCACAACCAAATCGCAAAGTGGCTGCCCTATGTCCCCGAAAGCCTCACGAATTCTATCTTTGAGGTCTTGAATCGATGCTGGGCTGTTGGCGTAGACCTCATCTTTCACGTGGCCCCAAAGGTAGAAGTCGCAAGGTGTTAAATCACAAGATCTCGGTGGCCAATTGTGATCACCTCTTCAAGAGATAACACGGTCCGGAAACTTTTCCCGTAACAGAGCAATGGTTTCGGTGCTTGTGTGGAACGTAGCGCCGTCTTGTTGAAAGTAAACGTAGTCCAGATCAATACCATCCAACTCCGACCATAACAAATCATTAATCATCTCTCGATAGCGCAATCCATTCACCGTAACTGTTGATTCAACCTCATTTTCGAAAAAGTAAGGTCCAATGACCCCACCGGACCATAAACCGCACCAAACAGTCACACGTTGAGGATGGTGAGGCTTCTCATCAATATCTCTTGGGTTTTTCGAGCTCAATTTTTTCAGATGCTCAATTTTGCTTGTTGCCGTAGCCACCGAGATGGAAATGAGCCTCATTAGCCAAGATGATTTTCGATTTTTCGAATTTTAATAATTTCAAAGCGTTGTTGAATCGTGTATCGTTCCATTTTTAGTAATGGCGTAGTTTCTACTTGTCAAATGTCAAAAAATAAAAGCTTCAAAAGTGACAGCTACCGAAATACCGGGTTATTCAAAATAACACCTCTTGTTCGAAAGCCCTTTATATGGGAGGTGGATTCAGCGTTAAGGATCAAATTGACCTGCCGCTTTTTACCATTCGCCTCACCCATTATTCTCCAATGCTTATTCTCCAATTATCGGATTGGAGGGCTCTTCTGTTACCCAAGTGATGGCTCTAGGGTGACTAGGGATGTTGTTTTTTCGACAACATCCAACTGGACGCCCGGGCACACCTCACCCGCTCGACTCAGAGCAGCTTTATACAAATCACCAATATATAAGAAATATAAGAGCTTTACTCTCCCCTGATGCCATTCCTGATGCATCGTTGCAGATTGGTGGTTTGCCCGACATTTCTCTACGGACATCGAGGTAATGAGCTATAATGGCTGATTGCTCCTTGCTCCATTTGTCCTTGAGGATGGATTCATCCTCACAACATCTATATACAGCCATCATTCGACTCTCCTTCGCCACTTCATTGAAGGGCTAGGTGAATGTCCTCTTGATGATGACATTAGGGCCTCTTGCCTTTTTCGAAGGCAGGGGTTCATCAGGTGATCTGATTCTTTTGACTTTATTAGCCGTTAACACAGCAGAATTTGTGCCGACTCATTGGCTTTAGCAGCATCTTTGACGCCTTTAGCCCAGGTAAGTGACTCCTTTTGTTTTTCGGTAAGAGCCGAAAGAGCATCAGCCTCTAACTTCGTCAAAACTCTGAGCGCTATCTGGTGCTCATTGTGCTTCCGTTTCGACGGTCTGACATGACGTTTTCCCCTCACTGTTGTGAGAACTGGGGGGAAATTTTCTCCATTTTTGGTGTAGTCGGCTTTGGCCACGAGCAACGGACGTACAGTCGGACGATTGGTGAACCTCGCTCCATCGTAACATGAAGGCATCCCCGTCAAGAGAATTTATTTATTTCTTTGTCTGTTTACTACGATGTAAGCCTTCCAGACTTGGTCCAGATTTTTGTTTGCGGTTGCGTAATAGGTACTGCGTAATATGTTTTAGCTATCCGCTCTGTGATAAACACGTCCGTTCACTACGACTGATCAGCAAGGAGATTTAACTGATCAGATAATCGTCCGATTTAACCCCGCTGGACTATTTTTGTGGGGTTATGTGAAGTCGCTTGCCTTGGAAGAGAATATTCGGCGCGTTATTGCTGACATACAGCCCCAAACGCTCCTATAGCAAATTTTGTTGCTATTAGAATAGTTAACGTGAAAAAATCGGTTCATAGTCTGCTCTGATATTCACAAAACACTAGGACACAGGGTTGGGAAGAAAATTAAAAATAAATTTTTCAATTGCAGATATCACCCCTGTATACCCTAGGGATTCCACATTAAATATACGATACCTCTTCTACAAACATGGCATGTTTTGTCGCAATCGGTTGTCTGGTTAAGAAACGGAAAAACTATTTCCCTTTTTTAATTCCTCCCACTGTGCGTTCTGGTTTCCGTACAAAGTACCACATTCCATATTAAATTACTCACAAATGAGTCTATTTATCCCCTCACCTTAGAGAGGAGTCTATTTATCCCCTCGCCTTAGAGAGGAGTGTATATATATCATTTGCTACGAATCAAAAGTGTAACACATCGAAGGAATGACCTAAGACCCTAAGTATGTTCGGCGGATATCCGTTTTGGGTCATTTTAAGTCGAATGAGCAATGTCCGTCCGTCTGTCTGCTGGCTGGTATGTGGTAATATTTTCTTCTATCTCCGGCTATGTTCGAAGATGTGCCATATTGGTCCACTCCTTCTAGTACCTCCCCCACAAAGGGTTAACATTTAGTGAACTATTGATTATTTAAAAACTTCTATACTACTTATTTGAATCCTCTGAAAATCTACACATAATATTAGTTTATTAGTCACTTTTACCTCGAGAAAAATGGGCGAAGTTGCCACGCCCCTTTTGGTACCTCCCACACAAATGGGCAATTTTGAACCAAAAGTTAATAGCTTATAACTTTATTGCCAGTGCATACAAATAGTTGACATTTTGTACAGTGTAATGTTTTTATAGTACCTAGAGTCCAGACAAAAATGGGCGTTATTGGCCCGTCCCTTTTGGTACCTCCCACACAAATGTACCTTTTTGTACCAAAACTTTATACCAGCGCATACAAGTATTTGACATTTTGTACAGTGTAATGCTTTTATAGTACCTAGAGTCCAGAGAAAAGTGACTGTTATTGGGACGCCTTTTTGGTTCCTCACACACAAACGGACCATTTTGTACCAAAAGTTAAAAGCTTTTAACTTTAATACCAGTACATACTTTAAAGTTATTAAATGTAATTTAAATTGTTAATAATTTAATTAAAACAAAAAAATAAATAAATTTACTAATATTTTTTTGGGACTCAAGGTGAGGGGATTCATATGTCGGTTTACCCGACTGAACTTTCTTACTTGGTTTATTTGTTATTGTAGCTACTCTTTGGTTACTCTGGGACAAACCGTTTATGATGACTTTGTCGATGTTGCGTGAATCCTGACTATTCGGAAGATAGTTATCACTTCAGTTGCCAGGGTCCTGCTTTACACAAAAAAAAAAGGAACAAGCTACTCGGTTCTTTTTCTTTCCAGACATTAACGGAAATTCGAGGCTACGAACCAGCAAAAATATTGGCATTCATTAGGGCTTCAAAATGCCGCCCATGACATTAGAAGATATCCGAGGCTTCCATGAGTATAAATGGCATCCCACGAAAATAACCCAAATAAAAAAGAAAATCGGAAGAGAAGAAACGAAAACAACATGAGGAATAACAATGGAACAAACGTGGCCCAGTTTTAGACTTTAGACAAGCTCTAGTGTCATCCTCTTATAACCTAACCTAACCTACTCTTTGGATCATATTTCTATCCCTATTTTATATCCTTGCTTAGAAAATTTCTAATTCTATTTCCTCCCACTGTGTCTTATTCACACAGAGAAATCTGTTTGCTTAAAGGCATAAATCATGTTGGCTTTTCGGGTTTGGCATGTTGTACTACTCGTGTTTTGTTTAACTTTCTGTTCTCCTCAGTATTCGATATTCTGTTCGCAGTATATAAGTATTACTTTTACCTTCCCTACCCTGCTCCGCAGTATGCCACACACATCCGGCTATCCGTTTGAGGATAGGAATCGTACCGTTCATTCAAAGGACTTTTCGTTCATGCAATTTTTATTGCCTACACATACACTACATACGTACTCCTCGTACTGGTGCGTTTGTTCGTTCTTACGTACCTTGTTCGATATCCTGATATTTATCAAATGGTTTCATTTGATTGTCTTTCGTAAATCCTCCAAATGCGTAAATCAAATGCGTACACAAGTATGGATTAATATTTTGTGGATTATATTTCGCTGTGCCAGGACGATAGACACTCCAGTTGGTGTAGTAGCAGACAACTCTTCCATCGGATTGGACCCCTGTGCGAATGAAATGAATGTGGATGGGCATTAGTCGGTATGCAAATATGTATATTATTGTATTTCACATCAGGAGTATTATCACAGGATAATAAATACAACACACACACACACTCAATTTGTGTTTGTGTGTGTGTTGTAATGCCTGAAGAGCTTTCGTGGCTTACCATTTATATAGAGTATCGCACATAGTAGGAAGAGGAGTGGCAATACCGCTCCTCGAGGAAACTGCAATGAGACAAAAAGAAAGGAGTACATATTAATCGATGTCAGATTTATGGAGAAAAAAGGTTTTACAAAATCTTCCAAAATAAATAAATAAAAAAAATGTGTTACGCACATCCTTGGAATGATGTTCCTAACTGTGCATTTATTTATTTTATATTATTGGAAACCATTTGAGGATATTATTTTCTCATAAATTGGTGTCATTTCAGGATATCTTTCTTTTTTTTATGCAACATAAAAAAAGTCTGGTAGATAATCATATATTTTTAGCATGTATCACAAGGTTCTATGTTACTCAAAGGAACTACAGGAAGCAATATATGTCATGACCAAACGAATATGAATTTGTTTTATACATATAGATAGAAAAAAATCAGCTGGAAATTAATCGAGGGAGCTTAATCCGGCAATAAGGTGCGTGCTAAAGCAGTTCGAACTTTAATTCATTCATTTTGGCCATCGCAATAGTGGATGTGTGAACTGGTGTATTGTCTTGATTGAGCAAACGCGGCACCCATCTTGCTTTCTCATCATTACATTTTCGTCAATATGAGATGAATAGCACTTTTTGAAATGTCTAGCTCACGAACCTTCACCCGCCGATTATCAAAAACCATTTTGTGGATTTTTTAACCATTTCTAGCGGGGACACCTCAATTTGTCGACCACTACGGTGTTCGTCTTGGCAGCTCGTAAGGCCCCAATTAAACTCCGTCACCCAATATTTTAGAAATGTAAATGCAGGAGCAGACTTCCCCAAAGAAGAATTAAGGTTGGTTTTAATATTGGTTGGACTGAGACATTTCAAATGAAAGTATTGTATTGCATATAGGTTCCATGCTTAAAAATTCACTGAGATCGTTTACTTTGAGTGCTCAAAAAAAACTAAACAACGTTGCGACTTGAAACTTAAAACATATGTTTTAAAAGGCTGCCACCTTTTACGAATTTATAATTAAAAAAAATTGTAATTAAAACAAACAAGAAAATTGAGTCGGGTAAAACGACTTACGAAATAAAAAAAAAAATATTCGTAAATGTATTAATTTTTTTATATTAAATTTTTATCAATTTAAATTGGATTTAATAACTTTAAAGCATGCTCTGGTATTAAAGTTATAAACTGTTAACATGTGCTGCAAAATAGTCCATTTGTGCAGGAGGTACCAAAATTGGCCTGCCAATAACTCCCACTTTTCACTGGTCTCTAGATACTACAAAATCATTACACTGTACAGAAATTCAAGCATACCCAGCAAAAAAAGAGCATCCAAAGAAGCAATAAAAATCCCCAACTTATGATCCGGAAGTTGTTCTAATTTGGATTTTCACCAATGAATTTAACAAGGGGTTGTCGCGCCGGGGAAGTACTTCTTTGTCACCACTTTTGGGCAACTCCTTTTAAAGCACTGTAAGATTTGCTTTTTTGGTGTTGTATTTATTTGATGAATGTATGTCGTTCTTATTAACATCTTTGGGTCCAAAGATCTCATAATTTAAAAGGAATACATATGTTGACATAGGAATAATATACTATTGGCCAAAGAGATAAACGATCATATGTATATATGTAAGTAAGTTTAGGACATTTGAAGATGTTTGTAATCTGTATGATGTAGCTGGCTCTTGAAAAGTGTGACCGAATGACCCCATAGTGTAACTTCTAGTAACATTTTCGCAAATGATCAACATTCTCACCAATAAAAAAGTATTTTTATTTTACACTGTAATACATAGCACATTCGTGCGGCGCTATGTATTTTCCGTAGCCCCGGTTCAGAGAGTAGTAAAGTACCACAGTGTGGTACAGAAAGTATGGTAGGGTATATTTAATTACCATAATTTCTTTTAAAATTATTTAATTATAACCTACATCACACTGTGGTACAATTTATTATAATTTTATGCATTTTTTTCTAACACCCAAAATGAGAAGAGATATAGAACCATCGTTTATTATACCGATCGACTTAGAATCACTTTCTGAACCGATTTAGCTATGTCAGTCTGGGCATGCATTCTTGTAATCAATGTGCTGGTCACAAATATAGTCGGATCTCAAAGAAATTTTGCACATATCTTTATTTTGAGACAAGACAATTCGTATAAAAATTGAAAGACAATCCGTATTTAGATATAGGGCCTGTTTCTGTAACTTATTTTCTTTCGTCTACGGCGAACGATCAAAAATCTCTCAACTATTTGAATATCAGTTTAGAACCAGATATCTTAACATATATGAATGTTCCTTCGATTTAGCTTATTCCCTCTATACAAGATATAATTTCCTTTCGATATACATGAAATTTGGTAAAGAGTCGCCCCTGTTCTGTATTCCGAGAGCGGATTGAATCCGAATTTCTAATTCATAAAATTGTCCATAATTTCTGTTTGAAGACTTTTGAAGATTCTCCGTAAACGCAGGTTGTCTTTATTTTCCCATTCAAACATATTTGATTCATTGGAAACATATTTGGGTCCGAAGAAAGAAATTTAGAAACTCGATTCCGGGCGGATTATTCCGATTCCAGCCACATTCGAAATGCAGAACAGGGGGAGTATCTTATTTTAACAGTTAATATCTGTGTGAACAATATCGGTTCAAATTTACATATAGCCCCACATAGTCGCATGAATGTGTTCCTTCCGATTTGGCATCTAAGCTAAATAGAAGTCATATTTTAGTCAAATGTACTATAGTTTGCACAAAGAATGTTTTAATCCGAGAATCCACTAGCAAGGTTGGAAGAATGTGTTTTCATGTTTTTTCAGGTGAAGATAATGTTTCAGAGAAAGATATGTATTTATAGGTTATCTCAAAGTACATATTTTGCGAATCCTCAAATTGAGCTTAAACAAATTTTGTGAGCCGAAATCATATTCTTGAACATATTTTATACATATTAATTTCTCTGGATTAAAATTGGTCCATATCTAGATATAAAGGGTGGTTAAATTTGAGGGCCGATGTTGATTTTGAATAGAACACAAATTATTTAGGAAATTATTGTCATTTCTTTTTATTATGATAATTTTGATATGGTTGAATTATGTATGAAACAAAATATCGGCCAAATGGGCGCCGCAACCTCGGCGGCGTACTTCCACCCGATGGTCCAAATTTTCGATGACGCTGAGGCATAATTGAGGTTCTATGCCGTTAATGTGCCGAATTATCTCATCCTTTAGCTCTTGAAATGTTGCTGGCTTATCGACGTACACCTTTTCTTTCAAATAACCCCAAAGAAAAAAGTCCAACGGTTTCAAATCACATGATCTTTGAATTTGTTGCGCAAAAGAGTCATTGTTTCGTTAGCTGTGTGGCAAGTGGCACCGTCGTGTCCTGTTGGAACCACATATTGTCCACATCCATATCTTCCAATTCGGGTCATAAAAAGTTCGTTATCATCTCACGATAGCGAACACCATTCACAGTAACTGCCTGACCGGCCTCATTTCGGAGTAGTATGGCCCGATGATGTCGCCAGCCCATAAGCCGCACCAAACGAACTGGGCGAGCATGCACAGGTGTTTTCACATTTCCTACAGACCCGGTTTGCTGAAATTTGCGCACAATACTCCCGATTGTGGACACATTTGGTCGATTATGCTGATTAAAAAAACATCACGGAGTGCACGATATGCATTTTGATTTGAACGCCCATTTTCGTAAAAGGCTTAAAAAACTTTAACGCGTTGCTCGATTGTGTAAATTTCCATGGTTCAAATTGAGTTAGTCTGAAATTGAGAAATATCAAATGAAATGCAGAAAAAAACTTGACGTTTAGGTGTGGTTCACATTCAACATCGGCCCTTACAATTTAACCACCCTTTACTTTTCATGGTAGGGTCCCAATTAGAGTGATCAAAACCGGTTTAAAATAAACCGGCCCACCGGTTTTTTGCTTCCACCGTCCCCGGGTTTTCTCAAAATCATGAATTTCGAACAACCGGTGCAACCGGTTTTTTTCGTTCGTTTCCACCGGTTTTCCGGTTTTTTTATTATCACTAATATATTAAAAATTATATATACTATACTTTATATACAAAATATCAAAAATTAAGATAATAATATGAAACATCTCCTTATATGGCCTAAAAAGACTCGGCAACTAGAATCCGAAGCCATTCACTAATTTCTATACAAATTACAAAAATTTAAAGAAAATAAATTATTCATACGCACAGAAGTTATGTGAAAAGTAAACGCATTCCCCACTTCCAAACCGAAACAAAAACAAGTAAGAAAATTTCAATTGGGTAAACCGACTAGTGTATGCTCTTATATATTTATATACTCGTATATACCCACCTGCACTAAAGTGTGTATATAAAATATATATGTATAAAGATTAAGTACCTCTATTAAATATTCTATTTAATACCCCGAAATATTAATATTTTCTTGACTGAACTACATAAGGGGAATTGCATGTCAAGTGAGTTAATTTTTAAAAGGGATGTCGTCTGTCGGTATGAAAATTGCCCTATCAGATAGTAGTTATGAGACACACTTCCAACGAGATCGGTTAAGGACTTTCCGAGTTGGAGGGTGTCAAATATTGACATTTTTGTCAAACGGTCGTTTTTCCCATCTGAAATGCTAAAATGTTTGGTTGAACGTTAATTTTTTTTTCAGAGGTTTATATTTATTTTGATAGATCAACAGGTCCCATCCCATTAATAGGTCACAAAGCTTTTAAAGGAAATTATCTAAGCTTTCTTTTGAGCAAAAAAATCAAAAATTAAAACATAGGTTTTTACCAAAATTTCAAAAAAGTTTAATTTTGCAAAAAAGTAATGAAAATATATTTGCTAATTTTTTTAAAAGGTTGAAGAAAAGACTATCGATAACACTTTTGGAATATGTTTCTAAATACAATAGCTAATTAGTTATAAGTATGAGATAAAATGACCGTTTGACTCAAATGACAATATTCATCACAATCCAACTCATAACTACTATCCAACAGGACTAAATTTGGTGTAAGATTCCTGATCAGAAGACATCGCTTTTAAAAATTTAATATTAAAAAATCGCCTTTTTTGTTATTAAAAAGGAAAATGTTTTTCAAACGGCAATTTTCATACTGTTTTGTTAGCAGAAAAAAACCGGTTCTACCGGTTTCCCCGGTTTTCTTCGAAGAAAAAAACCGTCCACCGGTTTTTTTATAACTTAAATAAACCATCCACCGGTTTTTTATTTTTTCAAAAAAACCGGTTTTTTGATCACTCTAGTCCCAATCGATTTTATTTGTTTACTTCACAGAAGCCATGAACAGCATAGAACCATTCACACTAGCTTTGATCCATGGTTTTATGTTGCCCCATACAAAGGTTACACTAGATTCGACTTCTTGACGCATTACGAGTAGAAACCTCAAGTGTCAACCGATTAGGCTGAATTTTGACAATATGTATTTTATTGTACCTAGAGCAATTCACAGTATTAATGGCTAACATTATTTGCCTTAAAATTAACCCAACATAATTCATACGAGTATTGACCTCATTGGCCCACATTTTGGTCAGTCCCACCCGATTTGACTTTCTAGTGCCTTACAAATACAAATATCAGTCGATTGGGCTAAAATTCAGCAATTTGTACTTTATTTCAGCCATGACCAAGTGGCCGATTTGACTTTTTGGCCTCAAAGAAAAAAACAAATTCCTAATTTATCTAATTATACCCTACACCACACTGTGGTACAGGGTATTATAAGTTTGTTTCATGGCAGATGTTTGTAACACCGCTAGACCCACACAGCTAGACCCACCTTAAAGTATACCGATCGACTCAGAATCACTAGCTGAGTCCGTCCGTCCGTCCGTCTGTCCATGTAAAGTTGTTCGTCGACTACAGGTCACAATTTCACTCCGATCGTTCTGAAATTTTGCAGTTTAGAGTATTTCGCAGCTGTTAAAATTGCTATTGAATTTGGTTGAAATCGGTTAAGATTTAGCTATAGCTCCCATATATATGTTTCGTCCGATTTGGCCCTTTAGTCCTATAGAAGCTGTATTTTACATCCAATCATTATACCCTACACCACATTGTGGTAAGTTTGTTTCACGGCAGATGTTTGTAACACCTGAAAATAACACAGCTAGACCCACCTTAAAGTATACCGATCGACTCAGAATCACTAGCTGAGTCGATTTAACGATGTCCGTCCGTCCGTCCGTCCGTCTGTCCATGTAAAGTTGTTCGTCGACTACAGGTCGCAATTTCACTCCGATCGTTCTGAAATTTTGCAGTTTAGAGTATTTTGCGGCTGTTAAGATCGGTATTGAATTTGGTTGAAATCGGTTCAGATTTAGATATAGCTCCCATATATATGTTTCGTCCGATTTGGCCCTTTAGTCCTATAGAAGCTGTATTTTACATCAAATCATTTTGAAATGTAGAATGGTAGAGTTTCTTGATCCATGAACCAACACTACCGAATTTGAAGAAAATCGGTTAAGATTTAGCTATAGCTCCCATATATATGTTTCGTCCGATTTGGCCCTTTAGTCCTATAAAAGCTGTATTTTACATCCAATCGTTTTGAAATTTAGAATGGTAGAGTTTCTTGATCCATGAACCAACATTGCCGAATTTGAAGAAAATCGGTTAAGATTTAGCTATAGCTCCCATATATATGTTTCGTCCGATTTGGCCCTTTAGTTCTATAGAAGCTGTATTTTACATCCAATCGTTTTGAAATTTAGAATGGTAGAGTTTCTTGATCCATGAACCAACATTGCCGAATTTTAAGAAAATCGGTTAAGATTTAACTGTAGCTCCCATATATATGTTTCGCCCGATTTTGCTCTTTAGTCCTGTAGAAGCTGTATTTTACATCCAATCATTTTGAAATTTAGAATGGTAGAGTTTCTTGATCCATGAACCAACACTACCGAATTTGAAGAAAATCGGTTAAGATTTAGCTATAGCTCCCATATATATGTTTCGTCCGATTTTGCTCTTTAGTCCTGAAGAAGCTGTATTTTACATCCAATCGTTTTGAAATTTAGAATGGCAGTGTTTCTTGATCCATGAACCAACATTGCCGAATTTGAAGAAAATCGGTTAAGATTTAACTATAGCTCCCATATATATGTTTCGTCCGATTTTGCTCTTTAGTCCTGTAGAAGCTGTATTTTACATCCAATCATTTTGAAATTTAGAATGGTAGAGTTTCTTGATCCATGAACCAACACTACCGAATTTGAAGAAAATCGGTTAAGATTTAGCTATAGCTCCCATATATATGTTTCGTCCGATTTGGCCCTTTAGTCCTATAAAAGCTGTATTTTACATCCAATCGTTTTGAAATTTAGAATGGTAGAGTTTCTTGATCCATGAACCAACATTGCCGAATTTGAAGAAAATCGGTTAAGATTTAACTGTAGCTCCCATATATATGTTTCGCCCGATTGTGCTCTTTAGTCCTATAAAAGCTGTATTTTACATCCAATCGTTTTGAAATTTAGAATGGTAGAGTTTCTTGATCCTTGAACCAACATTGCCGAATTTTAAGAAAATCGGTTAAGATTTAACTGTAGCTCCCATATATATGTTTCGCCCGATTGTGCTCTTTAGTCCTATAAAAGCTGTATTTTACATCCAATCGTTTTGAAATTTAGAATGGTAGAGTTTCTTGATCCATGAACCAACATTGCCGCATTTGAAGAACATCGGTTAAGATTTAACCATAGCTCCCATATATATGTTTCGTCCGATTTGGCCCTTTAGTTCTATAGAAGCTGTATTTTACATCCAATCATTTTGAAATTTAGAATGGTAGAGTTTCTTGATCCATGAACCAACATTGCCGAATTTGAAGAAAATCGGTTAAGATTTAGCTATAGCTCCCATATATATGTTTCGTCCGATTTGGCCCTTTAGTTCTATAGAAGCTATATTTTACATCCAATCGTTTTGAAATTTAGAATGGTAGAGTTTCTTGATCCATGAACCAACATTGCCGAATTTGGTAAAGATTTAGCTATAGCTCACATATATATGTTTCATCCGATTTGGCTCTTTAGATCCAATCGTTTTTATACCCTACACCACACTGTGGTACAGGGTATTATTTAAGTATAAAATGTCCTAAAAGTAAATTTATGTAAACAATTTATACATGAATTACAAAAGTTATATATAAGAGTTATTCAATATTACGAGAGTGGTGTAGGGTATTATATAGTCGGCCCCGCCCGACTTTAGCCTTTCCTTACTGGTTTTTATTTAAAAAGAACAAAAAAATCTTTAATTAAAGAATTTTTTTACGTCTTCTTTGGTTTTTCCATACCATAAAAATCGTAATTTCGGGGCAAAAATCATCAGTTCGCCATGTCCTATTTTGTTGGCTCTAAAATCGTCAAAATGACGATAAATTATCATTTCCGGCAACACTGTTGCCAACGTTTTGCTAGAACATTTCATCTCCGCTCTCCCGAGTTATGATAAATTATGTGCAGAAATGTCTCAACAAACTGACGTTTTCTCAAAGATGTTGTGATTATGAAGCACTAGATGCTGACGTTTCAAACCAGTTTGTTTTACATATTTTTCCCCCTACTCTATAACTACAATTGTGCTGAGGACAGTAAAACAAAATTCCAATCGGTTAACTAAATATAGCCATTGGAAAAATTAAATTTTCTCTGAATATACTGCTCGTTCGTGTGAAATGTTCTTTCTCGTTGAAAAAATATTCTCAATAAATATATTTCTCGGTTTCTTACAAAAGTTCTTTAGTCAGTAAGTTAACAATAGTAATCAAAGTTTTCCCACTGCTTAAGAATGTAGGTCGGACTCTTGCTAATCTTTAGCCTAAAGATGAACTCCCCCTCAAAATAAAGCCTGGTTTGTTTGTCTGCAATGTCTTGTATTTGATAATGTATATTTTTGTTGTTTTTTTTCCCATTTATGGTGTCCCTGCTTTCAGCACTTAAATTCAGCATTGAGCTTCCAATGAACCATTAGTCAAATCTCATAGAATTTGTTTTTTTTTTAAATATTTCGGAAAAATAAACCACAAAAATTATGTATTTTTTCAGATAATTATTGCGAGATTTCTCCATTGTAGCATTTTTTTGTTTTAATTTGACCACAACAATTCGTAATTCGGCCTCCCACATAACAAAGCCAAGTCAAACGAAATGTCTCTGCAATTATCCAAACAATTTTTGAAAAATTAAAGATAATTGAAATTGTATGCAAAAACATTTATAGCTTGTTAATGGCAATTAATTACGAACTGCAAAAAATATTATAAAAAACCGAACAACTTAATATGAGAATAATTTTATGTTCTTAACATAAAACTGTATATACTTATATTCATGATGTAAAGGTGGCAGTAGCCATTCTTTCAATGGCCTTTAAATGATGAGGTACTGGAGTTGAGGGTTGAGGTTTGTGTTGGTGGGTAGACGTCGTCGTCGATGTTGTGTGGTTGTTCTGGTCGTTTCACTATTTATGGTAATTATTACGCGTTTATTGTGAGAGCTGCTGCTGCCATCGGTGGCTAGAGTTCTTATCCATGTGATAGATGAATGAATGGTCAGATGGACGGACAGACAATGCGAGGCTGGAAATTATGGCAAATTCCTCAGTGACTATCGCAACTACTGCTAGAGTTGTTCTTGTGATGGCGTCGACGGCACCGGTGGTTCGTTTTTATGGAATTTCAGAAATGCGGTTTTATTGTTAAATCGTGTTCAAAATACCACCGGCTATACTCGTGCCACATACTTCACGTACATTTATGTGAGCAGGGCTGGTCAATTGTATACTGAGGGCCTTGATATTCGTCATAGCAACAAATTGATCCCATAACTCCCAAACAAATATTGGTGGGAATAAGCACATATTTCAAGTAATCAAAATATTCCGAAAATGAAAAATTTACTTCAATTGTTTCTGGAAATTTTTAGTTATCGGGGAACTTAGAGAGGTTTCATCTGACTGGTGTTGAAAGGTTTTCCGCAAGTCTGTTCGAATTTGGATCGGATATACTTTGCAGCGCTTGTAGAGGGGGTATCATCTGACTGGTGTTGAAAGCAGAGATACCGGAAATATTTTTTGCCAGAAGAGAATGGATCGAAAGGTTTTCCGTAAGTCTGTGCGAATTTGGATCGGATATACTTTGCAGGGCTTCTGAAGAAAAGAGGGTAACACTAATTTACAAAAATGTTTTCGAAACATAATACTTTATGGTATAATTTGGTGTTTTAAACACGAAAAAAATATTTTAAAACCAGTAAGGAAAGGCTAAAGTCGGGCGGTGCCGACTATATAATACCATACACCACTCTCGTAATATTGAATAACTCTGATATATAAATTTTGTAATTCATGTATAAATTGTTTACATAAATTTACTTTTGGGACATTTTATACTTAAATAATACCCTGTACCACAGTGTGGTGTAGGGTATAAAAACGATTGGATCTAAAGAGCCAAATCGGATGAAACATATATATGGGAGCTATAGCTAAATCTTAACCGATTTTCTTCAAATTCGGTAGTGTTGGTTCATGGATCAAGAAACTCTACCATTCTAAATTTCAATACGATTGGATGTAAAATACAGCTTTTATAGGACTAAAGGGCCAAATCGGACGAAACATATATATGGGAGCTATAGCTAAATCTTAACCGATTTTCTTCAAATTCGGCAATGTTGGTTCATGGATCAAGAAACTCTACCATTCTAAATTTCAAAACGATCGGATGTAAAATACAGCTTCTATAGGACTAAAGGACCAAATCGGACAAAAGATATATATGGGAGCTATATCTAAATCTTCACCGCTTTTCTTCAAATTCGGCAATGTTGGTTCATGGATCAAGAAACTCTACCATTCTAAATTTCAAAACGATCGGATGTAAAATACAGCTTCTATAGGTCTAAAGGACCAAATCGGACGAAAGATATATATGGGAGCTATATCTAAATCTGAACCGATTTTCTTCAAATTCGGCAATGTTGGTTCATGGATCAAGAAACTCTACCATTCTAAATTTCAAAACGATCGGATGTAAAATACAGATTCTATAGGACTAAAGGGCCAAATCGGACGAAACATATATATGGGAGCTATAGCTAAATCTTAACCGATATTCTTCAAATTCGGTAGTGTTGGTTCATGGATCAAGAAACTCTACCATTCTAAATTTCAAAACGATCGGATGTAAAATACAGCTTCTATAGGACTAAAGGACCAAATCGGACGAAAGATATATATGGGAGCTATATCTAAATCTGAACCGATTTTATTCAAATTCGGCAATGTTGGTTCATGGATCAAGAAACTCTACCTATCTAAATTTCAAAACGATCGGATGTAAAATACAGCTTCTATAGGACTAAAGGGCCAAATCGGACGAAACATATATATGGGAGCTATAGCTAAATCTTAACCGATTTTCTTCAAATTCAGCAATGTTGGTTCATGGATCAAGAAACTCTACCATTCTAAATTTCAAAACGATCGGATGTAAAATACAGCTTATATAGGACTAAAGGGCCAAATCGGACGAAAGATATATATGGGAGCTATATCTAAATCTGAACCGATTTCAACCAAATTCAATAGCGATCTTAATAGCCGCGAAATACTCTAAACTGCAAAATTTCAGAACGATCGGAGTGAAATTGCGGCCTGTAGTCGACGAACAACTTTACATGGACAGACGGACGGACGGACAGACATCGTTAAATCGACTCAGCTAGTGATTCTGAGTCGATCGGTATACTTTAAGGTGGGTCTAGCTGTGTTATTTTAAGGTGTTACAAACATCTGCCGTGAAACAAACTTATAATACCCTGTACCACAGTGTGGTGTAGGGTATAAAAAAGATACATTCTTCTTGAAAGAAATAGAAAAATTTCATAAATACCAAATATTTCACAGATTTGAACTAAGATTGGATTTTTACACCCTCCACCATAGGGCGGGGGTATATTCATTTTATCACTCCGCTTGTAACACCCCTAAATAGTGATCTGAGAGCCCATAAAGTATATATATTATTAATCGCCATAAATTCGAAGACGATTTAGACAGGCCGTCCGTCTGTTCTAATCACGCTACAATCTATAATAATTTAGCTAGGTGGCTGAAATTTGGTACATATACTTCTTATGTCTGCAGGTATGTTGGGATTGAAAAAGAGCAATATCGGTCCATTTTTGCATATAGCCCCCATATATAGCATCTCCCCATTTGACTTCTTAACGTCATAGAGACAACAAATCGTCGGCTTAATGCTATTTTGGTCCATACGCCATTTTTGCGTTTTTGGAGTTAGGAGTTGATTTTATGGGTTTCAAGCATGCTCTTTCAGAACCTGCAATATTTTTTTTCCTATCTCGTCTAGTTTTCGAGATATTGGTAGGGTTAATCGATTTAACTCTGATTTAAGGGAAATAATTTTTATATTTTTTTTCTATATCCCCATTTTTCTATCGCCTTATATTTTTTACTCACTATTTTACGTTCTTTCGATCACAATATGTAAATTACTCTCCTTTCATACCGACCTTCTTTCTGGTCCATGTAATACAAATACGAAAAAATATTAAAATAAAAGTGGATATGGACCAAAATGCCATGTACAAAATTTGTTATAACTTGCTTATTTTTGAAGATAATCACATAGAAATGCATGGGAATAATACAAATACTGTTGGGAACCCTATGGAATAAAAAGTGTGTAACTCTTCAGTCCCGTTTTTACTCAAACAATAAATTGCGTTTTTCTCCGATCATACAAAATGGCGTATGGAACAAAATAGCATTAAGCCGACGAAATGTCAACTGATCGGGCTCAAAATCGGTAACTGGGGTTTATTTATACCCGGAATCCTTCACACGAACAACGGTAGTCATATGTCCAGGTTTTGATATAGCCCCCACACAAAGGTCCCTCTAGATTTGACTTCGTAACGCCACAAAAACCTCAAATTTCAACGAATTGGGCTGAAATTTGGTTTAATGAGTTTATTAGTATCCGTAACCATTCGTATGCGATCCACGGTAGAGGGTATATATGTAAGATTCGGCATGGTCGAACTTAATCTTAATAAATATGGTACAAAGGACCCAAAAGGGTACCCTATAATCGTATGGCCATTAAATTATTAATTGACCCAACTTGACTAAACGAATGATGCAGAAGTTCCTATATTTTGGTTACTTTGGATTTTCGAAACTATTTCAAAGGGAACGATAATAAATAATATGAGATGATATAATACTACATTTTCTAAATTTATACATGTAAAAGCGTTAAGTTCGGCCATGCCGAAGCTTATATACTCTCCACCATGGATTGCTTGCATTCAATTTTATTGCTGGAAAAATCTTTGGATATGGAGCAAATCATGCAACGATCCTTTTTGTTTAGGTAAATTATTAAAAAAGTGAACGCTAACATTTTTAGCCAAATTTTAGGCCGCAAACACACTTCACATGAAAAATGTGGTATTTATGGCTTAAAATTGGATTTTTGAGAGCTAAATCTTCACGGAGACTACAACAACAATTGATTTTTATACATATTATTGAGATAAATTCTTGCCAAAATAAAATACAAACTGCAAAGATTCAGCTAAATTTCTTGGAAAATGCCGTGTGTATGGCTTTTGGGAGCGACATCTATAGGTGAACTATAACAAAATATGAACTGATTTAAAAAATGTTTACTGCGATGAATTCTTGCCTTAATTAACTACAAATTGCAAAGATTCAGTTAAAATGCTTAGCTAATATGGTATATATGGCTTAAATACGTATATTTTGGAGGTGACTATAACAAAATATGAACCGATTTGTAAAATTTTTGCTGTGATGAATTCGTGTCAAAATACAATACAAACTGCAAAGCTTCTGCTAAATTTCTTTAAAAATGTGGTATCTATGGCTCAAAACCCGTACTTTGGAGCGACCTTTTTAGGGGAGCTATATCAAAACATTGACCGATATGGCCCATTTGCAATCCCAAACAACCTGCAACTACGAGTATAAGAAATATTTATACCAAATTCGATCAACCTAGCTCTATTATTACGGACTGTAGCGTGATTACAACAGACGGACGGACGTGGTTAAATCGTCTTAGAATTTTACGACGATTAAGAATATATCTACTTTATGGGGTCTCAGATCAATATTTAGAGGTGTTACAAACGGAGTGACAAAATGAATATACCCCCCATCCTATGGTGGAGGGTATACATAAAAAACTGTCTCTAAACAATTTCGCTGAAACTTTGCAGTTTTTATTATAGTACTTCAAACTTCTTCCCACTTTTTATGCAAGAAGTTCTAAAATAAGAAGAACCACTATTATTTCAAGTCTGGGAGAGGTTATAGTTAGCTTAAGGCCTTTTCAGTTTCGCCCGCCCCTGTGTATAGCCTCCATTCATGAATGCATATACATACATACCTATATACATATACATATGTATGTGTCTGTGGTAGTGTTCTATGGTCTCGTATATTTTTAACATTTGTGGCAATAATTTAGTTATACACGCATGTGTATGTATTTGTATTTGAATACCCACATACTTTTACACGTATTTGCAATGGAATAAGAGCTACCGAGTGCATTCATTCGTGTGTCCGAGAGCGAATTTACACAGATAACCCGAGGTTTTAAAGTCCGCACAGTGACAAACCATCAGATTAAATGCCAGAGGAAGAATATAAATCGGCTAGAGTTGAATTCCCTATAGATGCATTCCATTTGAATGCATTTTTAATCATTAATTGTTCATAAATTCGCTGATTTGGGGAGTTATTGTTTTAAATTCATCACGAGTGGATTTTTGGCATTAAAGTTGTTTAAATTCTGATTTTGGACTGCGAGAAACGCAAAAAAAACTGCAGTCATGTAAACCGAATGATGTATGTGTGTGTGCCGTGGCATTGGAACCACATGTCAGCAATATTAATGTCATTTCATCATTACTCTATACCGTTCACAGTAACATGCCACACATCGCCGTTTTTGAAGACTTATGGACCAATGACTCCACCGGCCCATAAAGCGCACCATAGAGTTATTTTCGGTGGACCTAATACTGGACAAAAGCTTTTGGACTATCTTCACTCCAAATGCGATTATTTTACATATTAACACATCCATTCTAGCATAAATGATAAATCGCTGAAGTTTGAAATGCGACGAACAGAACTTTTATTTTGAAAGAAAAATTTCAACAATTTGCAAACGTTGCTCTCGTTGTCAGTTCTTCAGAGGAGCCGCAGAGCCAACACAACTGATAAGTCCTGCAGTAAAACTGTCAATTTCCACCGATCAGCTGAAACTTAAATTTTGCCTACATCTGTTTCTACGAAAAATCGTCATCATCCACATTTTGATATAGGCCCCATACAAAATACCTACTCGACTTGACCAACTTACCAACCGGGAAGCCACAGTTCCTCAGGGACCGTATCCATCTTCAAAGGGAGCCGTGATAAAATATTTAAAAACATTTTACTAATTTTTTTGGCGTTATAAAGGGTCCGCTATCTAACGTTTTTTTTTCAAGTAGTGCTTATTTCGTGAATGGTAACACTTAGCTCATGTCTGATTTGACAGATAATTAGTTTTATCCTTCCGCTGAACGAATATGTGTATACTTGTGTCCGGTTCTATTTTTAATTTTTATTAAAATTAAATTAAATTTTAAGGTATAGTTTCAATAAAAAATTCAGCAAAATTACATTTTTACGCAGAAATTCCAACAACAGTTCTTAGATAATCTCATCGAAATTAAATTTTCCGTACAAATTCGATGAAAATTTAATTTTTCTAGAAAATTTCGTCGATCTTGGATATTTTTTTAATTTCAACTAAATTTAATTTTTTGATAATTTCGTTGAAAATGGATTTTCATTGAAAATTTTAATTAAGCATTTTTAAGAAAATTTTTTACGCATTTGATTTTTCTTACAAATTTCGATGAAAATTGATTTTTTCTATAAAACTTCGTCGATATTGCATTACTTTCTACAAAATATTTTTTTATTAAAAATTTCGTTTTTTCTAGAATACTTCGTCTATATTGCATTTTTTTCTAGCATATATTTTTTTTTTAAATTTCGCTTCTTCTAGAAAGTTATGTCAAAATTTTAAAAAAATCTAATTTTACACAAAATAAAATATTGGAGAAAAATGCAATATCGACGAAATTTTGTAGAAAAAAATCAGTTTTGGCGGAGTTTTATATAAAAAATAAATAAAATTGATTTAAAAATTTTTTAAATACAAATTTAATTTCAAAGAAATTTTGTAGAAAAATATAATTTTTGACAAAATTAGAAATTTATAGAAAAATACAATACAGTAAAATTTTGTAGAAAAATTAAATTTCAAGAAAGTTTTGTAGAAAAATTCACATCTAAAGCATTTTTTATATGCAATTTCAAACTGTTTGTAGACAAATTATATTTCAACATAATTTTCTAGAAAAGTGCGATTTCGACGAAACATTTTGAAAAAAAACAAGTTTAGCGAAATTTTGTAAAAAAAAATAATTTCACTGAAATTTTTCTGTCGAAAATTCATTTTTCCAACCTGAAATTTTCTAAAAAAACGGAGATTCCTGGTATTTTATAGAAAAATATTTTCTACAGAATTATGATAAAATTCCAACCTGAAATTTTCTAAAAAAAAAACGGAGATTCCTCGTATTTTATAGAAAAATACAATATCGATGAAATTTTCTAGAAAAATATAATAAATATAATATAAAAAATTCCAACCTGAAATTTTCTAAAAAAAACAGAGATACCTCGTATTTTGAAGGAAAATACACTATCGATGAAATTTTCTAGAAAAATGTAGACTCGAAGAAATTTTTTAGAAAAATTCAAATTTTTTAAAAAATAAATTTCCACATTTTGTAAAAAAATGTTAACTTAAAGGGGTTTTTTAAACATGCAATTTCAAAGAAATTTTTCAGAAAAATTTAATTTTGACAAAATTCGAAATTTGTAGAAAAATAAAATATCGGTGAAAATAGAAAAATACAATTTCCACGAAATGATTAAGAAAAATTAACTTTCGACGAAATTGAGTAGAAAAAATAAATTTCAACTAAATTTAGTAGACAAATTTAATTTTCAACAAAATTTGACATTTTATTAACTTTTTAGATAATTTCATCGAAATTTAATTTGATTTTCCGTAAAAATTCGATAAAAATTGAATTTTTCTTGAAAAATTCGTCGATTATTTTTAATTTTAACAAAATTTAATTTTTTGATAAAACGGATTTTCATTGCAAATTTCTAAAAAATTTTTAAAAAATTTCGTCAAAATTTGTTCTAGTTAACTTCGTCGATATTGCATTTTTTTAGAAAATAAATTTTTTTTAAATATCGTTTTTTCTAGAAAATTTTGTCAACATTTTCTAAAAATATTTCAAATACAATATCGATGAAATTTTTAGAAAAATTTAGATTTGACAAAATTGTATATACAATTTTTTTAAAAAATTGCAAATTAAAAATATTTTTTAAAAGAAAATTGTAATTTCAAAGATATTTTGCAAAAAAATTTAATTTTGACAAAATTTGAAATTTATAGAAAAATACAATACAGTGAAATTATGTTGGAAAATTAAATTTCAACAAAATTTTGTAGAAAAATTCAATTCTAGAGCAATTTCAAATTGTTTTTAGAAACATTTAATTTCAACATAATTTTCGAGAAAAGTTCGATGCCAGCGAAACATTTTTAACGAAATTTTCTAAAAAAATTAATTTCAATGACATTTTTTAGAAAAACGTAATTATGATTACATTTTTCTTAGATTTTTTTTGAAAATTTTTTCGAAAATAAGAATAAAATAATAAATAAATTGAAAATTTCTAGAAAATATGTTAAAAATACCAACCAGAAGTTTTCTAAAAAACTTCGACATTCCTCGTATTTTATAACAAAATACATTATCGATACAATAGATACAAATCCAGAAAAGTGCAAATTCGACGAAATTTTTGAAAAAAATATCAAATTTGATGAAATTTTGTATAAAAAATAAATTTCTACAAAATTTTGTTGGAGAATGCAAATTTAAAGGAGTTTTTTGTTAACACGTAATTTCAAAAAATTTTTCAGAAAAATTAAAAAAATTAGAAATTAGCATTTTATAGACAAATAAAATATCGGCGAAAATAGAAAAATACAATTTCGATGACATGACAAAGAAAAATTAGGTTTTGTCGAAATTGAGTAGAAAAAATATATTTCAACTAACTTTAGTAGGAAAAATTAAATGTCAACAAAATTTGAAATTTTATTAACTTTTTAGATAATCTCATTGAACTGTAATTTAATTTTCCGTAAAAATTCGATAAAAAATGAAAATTTCGTTGATATTGGATTTTTTTAATTTCAACAAAATTTAATTTTTTGATAATTTCGTCGAGAATGGATTTTCATAAAAATTTCCCCTAAGGATTTTTAAAAAAATCGTCAAAATTTAATTTTTCTTAAAAAATTCTATGATTTTTTTTTCTAGAAAACTTCGTCGATATTGCTTTTTTTCTAGCAAATAATTTATGAAATTTTATATAAAAATTATATTCAACAAAATTTTGTAAAAAAAAGCAAATTTAAAAGAATTTTTTTTAAAAAAATTAATTTAAAAGATTTTTTTTTAAAAAAAATTAATTTCAAAGAAATTTATATATAAAATTTTAATTTTCTAGAAAAAATAATTTTGACGAAATTTATGTAGAAAATGCAATTTCAACAATTTTTTTTAGAAAAATGAAATTTCAACTAAATTTCCTAAAAAAAATATTTAAAAAATAATTTGTATAGAAAATTATGACAGTATGACAACAGACAACGACGAAGGGAATACATACTCATTTTCTACGGATAATTTTAAAGTTTTCGTAGTTATATTTTCTCATCCTGATGATGTCTTTCAAAGAAAGACGAAATATTGAATGAAAATAATAAAAAAAACACATAAAAAACCAACATAGACCTCGAGCTCATTTTTGGATATATCAAACGAAATTTTTTTACAATAATACAATCTCAACGAAATTTTACTTTATTAATCTTATTAATAAAAATACATATTTTTTTTAAATTCAACAAAATTTAATTTTTTGATAATTTCGTCGAAAATGGATTTTCATTGAAAATTTTAATTAAGCATTTTTTAAAAATTTCGTCAAAAATTTAATTTTTCTTACAAAATTCTATGAAAACATTTTTTAGAAAAATTCAGATTTGATAAATTTGTACATAAAAAAAATTTCTGCAAAAATTTTGTAATAGAATGCAAATTTAAAGGATTTTTTTAAAAAAACATGAAATTACATAATTGTAGAAATGTTTTAGAAAAAAGAAATTTTACAAAATTAGAAATTTATAGAAAAATAAAATATCGGTGAAAATAGAAAAATACAATTTTGACGAAATGATTAAGAAAAATTAAGTTTTGACGAAATTGAGTAGGAAAAATTAATTTCAAAAAAATTTGGTAGAAAATTGAAATTTCAGAATTTGAAACAGAATTTTGTAGAAAAAATGCAAATATTACGCAGTTAAAAAAAACAATTTCAATTTAAACATAATTTTCTAGAAAAGTGCGGTTTCGCGAAACTTTTTGGAAAAATTCAATTTTAACATAATTTTCTAGAAAAATGCAATTTCAACGAAATTTTCTTGAAAATTTTAATTATGACGACATTTTCTATAAAATATTAATTTTTATGTTGTTTGCTTGCTTTAATTTGGTCTGCAAATCTTTGTGAATCAAATTGGCAGCACACATACTGGATCATGATTTCTGAGCCGTGACACTCGTTATCAACAGTTCTGCTGCAATTGTATGGGAGATACGGAGCTCTATATGGTTGACTTCAACACGCAAGCGAATGAGAAATCTTTGTGAAACCACACTTCTCCAAAATCTTCCAAAAACAATTGTTAACCAAAGTTAATACAAAAACCAGCCATGTCCAATGAGAAGCAAATTTTTGCTCCATCTGTTGACAACGAGTGTCACGGCTCAGAAATCATGATCCAGTATGTGTGCTGCCAATTTTTAATACATATTTATACACCGCCATGTATAAAATACTTGTTTCTATAATAATATAGAAACAAAATGGTCTTGAAGCCGGGAGAATATCCTAGTTAGAATCACAAAGATTTGCAGACCAAATAAAAGCAAGCAAACAACATAACAAATGCATGGCTCGGCAAAACAAGGTGAGTCTTCTGACTCACCACAAACTACACTTAGTGCAGTCAAAACCATAAAGTCTTTTCTGCATAGTGTGGTAATTTTCCATTAGATGGAGCAAAAATTTGCTTCTCATTGGACATGGCTAGTGTTTTGTATTAACTTTGGTTTCTTTTGTTAACAATTGTTTTTGGAAGATTTTGGAGAAGTGTGGTTTCACAAAGATTTTTCATTCGCTTGCGTGTTGAAGTCAACCATATAGAGCTCCGTATCTCCCATGCAATTGCAGCAGAACTGTTGATAACGAGTGTCACGGCTCAGAAATCATGATCCAGTATGTGTCCTGCCAATTTTTAATACATATTTATACACCGCCATGTATAGAATACTTGTTTCTATAATAATACAGAAACAAAATGGTCTTGAAGCCGGGAGAATATCCTAGTTAGAATCAAATATTAATTTTCATAAAATTTTCTAAAAAATATTAATTTCGACGAAATTTCGTAGAAAATGCAATTCTAAGGTAATTTTAAAGGAAAGGGAAATTTCAACAAAAATTTCCAAAAAAAATTAAAATTTCAAAAAAAAAAATTAGAAAGATTTAATTTCAAAGAAATTTTCTAACAAAATGCAATCTCAACGAAATTTAACTTTATTAATCTTATTAATAAAAGTAAATTGTTTGTGGGAAGGGACATTTAGACTTTGTACATAGTTTAGGGGAGCCGTATGGTTGAAAGGGCCTTGATGAGCCGTGGTGGTCGCTACATATATAAGATGTAATGCAAATTTTATTCTAATAATTGCATTTCAAGATTAAAATAAAGAAAAAGAAGAAGCTGATCCAATATTCAAAGATAATATATACTTATTAAATATTTACTTCGACAAATATTAAAGAAATTTTCTTAATTTTTAAACTGATATATATTTATATTAAAGATTAGTAGGTCTATATCTCAAATCATAAAGGAGGACAGTATTTTCCCTCTGTGTATGTAAATATTATTAAACTTTTCTTTGAACTTCCTTAAATTCTCTATAGGAATTAGTTGGTATTGAATAAATAAATCTAAAATTTACATTTACGACCAATTCCACAATCTCCGGTTATCCTACAGTTAAAGCTGTCAAATTGTATGAAATTTTATTTTTTAACTGTGAGTTAGCTCTAACCGGAGCTTGTGAAATTGGGGGCTAGAATATTCTCCAAATTAAATTTTTTTTAAATTTTCGATTAAGTCCCATTTCATACACACTAAAGTCACTCGACCGAAAAATCAAATCAAATTAAACGAAAGATATTCACAATTTAATTTGTACAATAGAATCTAAAATACGAGTAATAGTCTAAATTTTCATAATCATGCCTATTTATAGTCTTATTTAATAAAAATGAAAAACCATTTTATCAGAAGCAGCAAAAAATAACATTTATTTATTTAAATCTAATTTGCTAATTTTGCCACAAAACTGGCCAATTTGGTTAATTTGGCAAGTAGAACAAATTAAATTTGCGCTTAGCCAAACCCACAAAAACACATACGCACTGTTTTGCTGGCCTGGCCCCTCCGCACGGCTTATTGGCTAACTCAATGGATGAATGCTGCTAAAACGAGCATAAGAGTGTGAGTAAGAGCCAAAATGCCAAATAGCCAAATTAGCCGTAAAGGCTATTAAAAATGCAAATAAAACGGAAACACAGACAAAACGTTCAGACCAATTACCCAATTCTCCATAAAGTTTAGTATTATGTTTTCCTATGGCTTTTTTTCTCCTACTTTGGGCGCTCCACAAAACTTTTATGGTCATATGGGTAACATGACGTTGGTGCTAAAAAATCGGGTTGAGTACTCATATCGAATGGTAAATGTTGAAAACACCACCAATAGTTAAATATCAAATATAAAAAAATAAAAGTGGCAAATAAAATTGAAGTATGCAGAAAGTTCATCATAAAGTTACAGTTACCATCTATCTTATCATGACTCTATGAGTTATAGTAACAAAAAAAAAACAAAAGCAAATTATGATTTTTATGAATTTTTAAGCACATAATAAATGTTTCTTTGTTTGTTTACGTTTCTTATGAAAACAAATTATTTAATAAATACTTTTATGAGCAAAAATATTGCTAGGAAAAAAGTTACAAAAATTAAAAAAAAACAACCTTAAAATATTTTGCTTAAAACTTAAGGTGTTGTGCACAACAACAAGAATTACAAGAGAAAAAAACAAACAAGGGTATTTGGGTTACCAACCAAATAATAACAATTTAAAGTTTATTGGCAAAAAAAACTTTTGCTGTTGTTTGGTCATTGCGTATCGCATGCGCAATAAAACGACCGGTTTTTCCTATTACTTTATGTGAGCCTTCAACTCACAGTGGTTCGAGAGGAGAAAACCAATTGAAAACCAAAAAAGTATCCTCCATACTATTTTGGATTTTGCTCCAAAGACGTCAAATCATTAAAACAAATACATTTTTCATACCTAATGTTAACAAAAATTATCTTATTCTAAGTATGAATTAAGCGTATTTTAGAAAATTGGAGAAACATCTTTACTTTGGAGCAAAATCTTTAAACTTTAAAGAATTTAAGTAAACAAAGTATTTAATTTAAAGACATTATAATCTTTAAAACAAGGACACTTCATATTTAATGGTAAGACATTTTCTTAAATACTAACCAACTGCACACCCACACGGTCGATACATGATTCGTCACCTGCGACGACGTTATACACTGCATTTGAGCTACTGCGATTGTATCTTTTCAACATTTCTTTGCTCCACTCGACACGAGCCATTTTTGGGCGATTGTCAAATTGTGCGGGATCCAACGAGAACAAATCTTTTTTACGGCCAGGTGTTCATGCAACATCGAATGTATGCTGGTGGAAGAAATTCTCAAGGATGCCTCTATCTCACGGTATGTCACATGACGATCTTGCATTAACAGTTCACGCACGGCATCAATGTTCTCTGGCACAACGGCCGTTTTTGGACGACCTTCACGACCTTCGTCTCTGAGCGAGCGTCGGCCACGATTGAATTCATTAAACCATTTTTTCACAGTGTTGCAGGATGGTGCTTCATCGCCATACAATGATTTAAGTTCATCGATGCACTCTTGTCGTGATAATCCACGTCGAAAGTTGTGAAAAATGATCACACGAATATGTTCACGAGTTAATTCAATTTTTTTGCCAAATTGATTTTTTCAAGTCACTGTAAACAACACAAATGATGGTCGTACGTCAAAACGTTCTGAGTACGTTTATGCTAAAATATATCAAACTTTCCAATGGAAATGTCAGATGGCGCCAGGCAATAGTTAGTATTGCCTATGCCAGAAATATATATAGCAACCGCATAACATATTGCCACAGATACTATATTTTTGTCAAATTGGAAAACAAAGCGGACTATTAATAGTATTCCAAATCCAAGCGATGAAAAACAGTTCTCTAATGAATAGGCATTAGCATTATTTTTGGATTTGTAGTTAACAAAACACCAATATACACAGCTCAGGTTGCGTGCGATTAAAAAAGGCTCAAATCTGTATCAAATATTTTGTTTGCAACTTCAGATTCCCTCATCTCCAGTATTCGAAATCAATGGAAAGTAGAACATCGCGACTTAGATGACGATGCAAGAGGGCTGCTAGAGGACAGAAATAATACGGAACAAAATATGGAATATTTGCAGGCAATTTTTCAACCGAACGAATAAAAATTATAATTTACTGTTTTTGTTACATATACTATAAGTAAAAAATAAATGCTTTCCCTTAATGTTGTTCAAATGCAAAATATAAATAAAGTTTGCTATGCAAGGTGTTTTTATAAATATCGAGAAATTTTTTTTTAGTTATACAAAATTTATTATTAGAATGGTTTATTTATCCACGTATGACATTAATTTAATAAATAAAGAAGATGAAAACAAAACAAAACCCCACATTTCCATGCTAAATATTAAAAAAAATCAAAAGTTCTACTTTGACCTTGAATTCCTCAATAATTGCTGACCCGATTTTATTAAAATAAAAAATGGCGAAAAGCTTAAGGAGTTACCTGTCGAACAAAAAAATTACTAAAATATCTCTATCGGTTCCAAAGTTACAGAGTTTTGGCCAATAAAAAACAATTGTGAACCACTTTGCGTCGTTTGAAGGGAGAACATAACAGGCCATAAATGAAAATCGAAGCTTGCTACTCCTTTTTTAAAATAAAGTTTAAAAAAAGTCTCTAAAAAAATTTTATAAGTTTACATTTAAAAAATGTAAACTTTTAAATATCGCTTCAGACGTTTAAGAGCTATTACAAAATTTCGTAAAATCAAAAAATTAATTTTTAATTTTTTTTCAAATTTAAATCCCTATATAATTTTGTACAAAAAAAATCAAAAAATAAATTATAGCGATATCTTATTTTACCATTTAGCAACTTGTTATAACCTTTTTAGTCAAAAATAAATGTCATAGGTAAATATGTACTTTAGGGCGGGTCGATTTAAAAATCGCCCATTGCTCAGTGAAAATCGTATTCTAGGGATCAAAATAAGAAACTTTGCCGAAGGAACCATACCTCTAAAACGAATTCTGATGTCCCGGAAAAAAACCCACTTTGACGGTCGGTCATACATTTGGACTCGATTGGAGCACTCTAAATGGGTCAAAGTGGGATTTTTCAAAATTTGCCCCTACCCAAAAGTTCGATCCAAATTCCGGGACATCAGAATTCGTTTTAGAGGTATAGTTCCTTGGGCAAAGTTTCTTATTTTGATCCCTAGAATACGATTTTCACTGAGCAATGGCGACTTTATTTGCCTCCCCACAAATCGACCCGGCCTAATGTACTTATAATATTGCTTTTTTAAACGACTAGAGTCTATTAGAAAAAGTGCCCAAATTTGCCCACATTGTATGACAAAACATGTAAAATTCTCGAGAAGATTTCAACGATATCGCAAATACATATATACACATTAGATTACCTTTACATCCATTTTAAAAAAGTTTGTGAATTTTTAACTTACCTAAAAAGAAAAAAAGAAGAATCATAATTAATAAATATGTACATTTAAAAAATAACTAAAAGTAAATTTTATTGGATTTGTTAAATAAAATTATTAAATGTTGATGATTTGAATTGGGATATTCTTCTATATAATGAGACAATAACGCAATACAGCATTTTTCAGCTCAAGTTATTATTTTGGCATTTTTCAGCCAAAAATAACAACTTCTGCATCATTCGTTAAGTGAAGATGGCTCAATTAATAATTTAATGGCCATACGAAACTTTTTTGTTCAAATTGGATTTTTTGCACTTTTTCTATATTTTTTTCTTGGTATACCGTAAGGAATATCTCTATTGTGTCTGAGGCAAAGTTGTAGTTGTATTGAATAGAAGAAAAAAAAAAATGCGGAACAAACCTTCACGAACAAAGTGCATCCAGTGCTTGAAAAATTGCAAAAATGCCCACAAAGTCGGTAATATATTGAAAAATACGTATACATAATACGTATACGTATAAAACATATTAAAACAGAATATTATAAAACAGAATAGAACAGAACATTTTTGCGATTTTTAGGCACTAGATTCACTTTTTGCGGGAAGGTTTGTTCCGCATATGTTTTCTTTCCTCTTTCATGCAACAACTGATAAATTATTAGGGTATTGATTCCGAAATTAATAAGGTTACTGCGACAAAAATTTCCAAACATCTCTGGCATTTAAAAACCCGAAACTGTGGTTCTATCCTTATTTGATGACAAAGTTCCAACAGTGGTTAAGGGACGTATGGCTCAAATTATGCTGAAAGCAGATAAAAGCGAAGAAGAGGAGGATGATAAAAATCAACTTAAGAGGTACATTCTGCACCAAAGGGATCTTTCTTCCTTTACAAACATTGAGTTCTCGTTGTTTGTAACTCCTAGTTCGAACAATTTATTCACGAGATTTTCTCTCAGCACCGATTTCCTCGACAAAGATCCTTAATATATATAATGTTTTCATTTATAGAAATTATTGTTGTAAATAAAAATGCGTTACTCTTATAAAGTACGAGTAATATACGTTATTAAAAAAAACATTTTTTTTTAGTTTTTCAAGTTATATCTGGAATTTTTTAAATTATTTTTTTTTTTGGGAAATTTGATTCAGAATGTTTTAAATAATTGCTGGGATAACCTGGAAGTGTCCACATAAATTGTTCTAAAAAAATGAAATCGGGCGATATAGTGAAGATTATAACGTATTTTGATAGGAATTAATCATAGTGTAACTACAGGGTTTTCCAATAAGAGTGATATGATTTCTTTGAAAAAAAAGCACACTTATTGTTAAGGAAATTCAAAAGGTTTTTATGTAATGTGAAGTACAATCGATACAATTAAATTCTAAATAAAACGTCAATCAAATGGCCTCCACGACTTCTTCTGCAGGAACGAATTCAATGAACCCAATTTTCGAGCACTTTTTCCACTAAATCAAGTCGTATGTCATGAATGGCACGTTCAATATTGATTTGTAAAGCTTGAAGAGAGTCTGGTTTATTTCGAAAGACCAATGACTTCAAATAACCCCACAAGAAATAGTCTAATAGTGTTAAATCACAACTTCTTGGAGGCCATTCAATATCACAATTTCTTGAATTAATCGAATCTCCAAACTTTTCTCGCAACAATTCAACTGTTTCTTTTGCTGTGTGGCACGCAGCCACAATTGGTCAATGGCAAAAAGATAGCTCTTAACTAGGGCTAAAATATTGCTAATGGGTGTCAAGGTCGTAGGTCGACTGGAAAGTGTTTTTTTTTTGGATTTTTAAAAAAATGGACTTAGCATCATTTTCAAATGTGAACGGAAAGTTTATTTTTGCTAAAGCTCCTTAACGGTATGTCGGAACGGGAATCGGTCCATGGCAAAAAGATAGCTCTTAACGAGAGCTAAAATATTGGTGTCAAGTGTTAATGGGTGTCAAGGTCGTAGGTCTACTGGAAAGTGTTTTTTTTTTTTGGATTCAAAAAATGGATTTAGCATCATTTTCAAATGTCAACGGAAAGTTAATTTTGCTCTAGCTCCTTAACGGTACGTCGGATCGGACATCGGCCAATGACAAAAAGTTAGCTCTTAACTAGAGCGTCAAGGTCATAAGTCGACTGGAAAGTGTTTTTTTTATTTAATTGGAGAACGATTATTTTGATAATAATACTGAATAATTTGTAAACGTTGTTCTTGCGTATATATCTCCATGATGAAATTGTAAACACTACTGAATACAAGAAAAAGAAATGACAGATCATGACATATTACAAATGACCGAAACGTTACTTCAAAATATGTAATATCATCCCTTTTTTATTCTACCTATAAGCCACTTGAAAGTCGGCTTAAAGGTAACCGATTAAGCTGAACATTTGTTCAGTCCGTTTTTCTGTTTTTTGAAACAGGATCAAATGTTGGGAGCAGCAAAAATCGAACATTCGAAAATTTGCTTATAGTTAAGGGCTACCCTAATATGCATCTGCCGTTTCTGTACCAGTTAACCGATGAAACTGTTCAGACTTAATGAAGAGGAATTTGCAAAAACTATGCTTAGGTTTGTTCTGCAAAACTGCTTGCATTTTCATACCCAATTTACACCCTTCAAACCACGGTGCCACTACGATGTTCAGTTCTCACCAAGTGTAATTTCTTCAATGACTTTTTTATGGCATAACGCAGAAAATGTGTTGTTTCTTTTGTTTTTTTTTTTTGATTGTGTCTGCGAAGTGTAATAGACAGACGGCATTCGTGAGTGAGTCAATTGGTTGTGAGTATTAATCAATGTATGCTATAACTTGATTATGGTCTTTCCCGCCGCCCTGCGCCCTCGCACTCCCCATATTTACACATTTACACATTGTAAGTAGTTCGAGTAAAATACCTCTGCTGTGTGATTATTGCGCGCAGTGCGTTATGCGCATGCGCCACGGTTTACAGGCGACCAAATCAAACACAACAAAGCAACGAAAGAAAAAAAAACGGCTCAACGCCAACTAAATATTTGTGGAGTGGCGTAATATGCCGTGGTTCGCACTCGTGGTCGTGCCCCTCGTTATAGTGTTGTCGTCGTCACAGTAGTAGCCGTAGCCGTCGCCGTTGCCGTCATAGAGCGGCGGCGTTTTTCTTATTTATTTACCACAAATCACTGGCATAACTTAAGTTCAGTGGCAGCAAAACCCACAAAAGACCGACTCAAGACACAAAACACAAGTCGTCGTCGTAAAAATAAATATAAATAAATACCAGAAAAATGCGTTTACGTGTACAGTTTGAAGTAGAAAAAACAACAACAATAATAATAATAACAATAAATACCTTTGGCTAGTACTTGTTTTGACCAACAATTCCAGCCGACCACCAACCAGCAGTTAGTAATCATTTAATAAGTATGTTAAACAATTTACTTGTGATGTAATTTTTGCTTTGGTTTGTTTTTGTTGTGTTTTTTTCTCGTGTGCCTTTGAGTAGTTAATAATTGTTAATTGGAAATTGGTCAATGGCCAACGAAATTACAGGGCTGTGTTTTATTTGTGACCAATTTTTCATTTGTTTTTTTTCATTAAGATAATATCTAAGCTTTGGAGCGATTGCTTCCTCAATGTAATTATTGCCTAAAGATTGTCAAATGCATCGTTAAATTTCAATTAAGTTTTGTAAAACATTTATGGGATATTTTGATGATATAACTACAGACAATTTTATTATATTTCCTAGATATTTGTAAATACTTTTTAATTACTTACGGAAATAAAATGAAATTATTATGAAATCGCATAGATCTTTTAGAAATCTTAGATACTTTGTAGGAACTTGCTGTTAAAACTCTCAACCTACAGATGAGTATATTTCATTAGCAATCGAAGAATCGTGTATCACCTCTGCATCGTTAGTTTGTAACGGGAATTCAAAATTGCTTCAGTTTTCACCATGGAGTGGTCAGCTAATGAGAACCGTATCGCTGTTATAGCGCCTTTTATACATGAAATGACAAAACAATATTTTCAAAACGCTATGCCCCCTTGGGATTAGCCCCATGTTCATCTACCGATGCATAAAACTGTTTGAGAAGACTGGAGATGTCAAAGACCGCCACCGGTCGGGATGCCCTCGTACTATTTGAACGCCGCAGGTCATCAAATCAAGAATTCTGCGAATTCCGATCCAAAAACAGAAAGTCATGAGATGAATATTACGCAAAAGTCCCTAAGTCAAATTATCAAAAAATACTTGAGACTTGGGGCTTTCAATTACAGTTGTGTAGTTCGTGAACGAACTAGTTCAATTAAACGGGTCACTATACTGAACGGAACGAACTATTTCATACAACTCGTTAATTTCAGCTCAGTAGTTCACTATGTTTTTTTTCTTCAACCATATCATTTCGCTCTCTCTTCTCTATTGTTATGTGTTGTTTCGATGTTTATGTCATCATCAATGTATGATTCTACCTACACGGGGGAAAATCATCATTTTTGATATGTTTGATTTGAAAGCAAATATACTTGGAAACGGTTTTTTTAAATATTATATATTTGTTAACAAATAAATTGTATTCGAAAATCAAGAAATTTTGTTTGGAACGCTTATATTAATATATTAGAACATAATTTATTTGCAAACAGACTTTCACAAATAAAATATGTGTTTACACACAAACAAAGTTATTGTTTAAGAAGTTTTCCAAATATATTTTAGTTAAAAAAGATTTTTAAAACTTTGCTGACTTATTCGAATTTTAGTTAGTTTTCCTAGTTTTCGTGTTAAACTTTATAACTAAAAATGTCTTTTAATTTATAAATATTCCAATTCATCACTTTTTGTCAATCCATCAATGCTATTTATATTTACGAAAGATTATACGATTTAAGTTTCAATTAAGTTTTACAAAAATATAAAATTTATAAAAAAATTGCTCTTTGAAAATCTGAAAAACAGAAAACTTGTCTTTATGTATATTAAGGCATTGATACATTGCCAAAATATTTAAAGACAAATTAATCTTTGTTTCAGAAAAACTAGTTCCAAATAAAAAAATATTAGAATGTGAACATATTTTGGTTTAAAACAATATCCTCCCAAACATATAATATTTGTGGGTGTCAAATATTATATATTTGGAGCGTACCCTAAACATATGTATACTTCAAGCCGAATATGTTTGGGACAATATACTATAGAAGCGATTTTTTTTTCAGCGTGTATACAAACGCCTTTGTATTAGTTTTTCCAACTCTTCCATTCATATTCCAATCAGATTCCTTTAATAGTGGCTTATTTGATCTACTGAACGAAATGAACTGTTTAAGTAAAGTGAGCTGGTGAGCTGATGTGCTAAAGTGAGCTGTTGAACTAAATGAACGAACTAGTTCACTCAATTGAACTGAACTAAAAAGAGCGATCTCTTAAAAGAACTATAGTGCCCAACTCTACTTTCAATGGCCTCAATGATCATTTGTTGACTTCAGCTCAGTTCAGTCGGGTAAACCGACTTATAAATCCCATCACCTTGAGTCAAAAAAAAAAATATTTGTAAATAAATTTATTTTTTGTTTTAATTAAATTATTTTCAATTTAAATTGCAATTAATAGCTTTAAAGTATGTACTGGTATTAAAGATAAAAGCTATTTACTTTTGGTATAAAATGGTCCATTTGAGTGGGAGGTATCAAAAGGGGGTGCCAATAACGTCACTTTTTCTCTGGACTCTAGATACTATAAAAGCATTTTACTGTACAAAATTTCAAGTATTTGTTTGAACTGATATTAAAGCCAAAAGCAGTTAACTTTTGGTGTAAAATGGTCCATTTGTGTGGGAGGTACCAAAAAGGGTGGGGCCACTACGCTCATTTTTCTTGACGTGTTAGCGAATAACAAACTAATAATATCTGTGAAATTTCAGAAGATTAGAGTAAGTAGATAGAAGGTATTAAAGAATCAATATTGCACTAAAAGTTAACTCTTTGTGGGGGAGGTACTAGAAAGAGTGGACCAATATGGCCCATCTTCGAACTTAGCTGGAGATAGAGCAAAATATTAAGGCATACCAAATTTGAAGCCAATCGGTTACTCCTTTCGAGAGTTATTGTGCGCACCAGCCAGCAGACAGACGGACGGACATTGCTCAAATGACTTGAAATGATCCAAAACGGATTTCCACCGAACATACTTAGGGCATTAGTCACTCCTTCGATGTGTTACACTTTTGGCACGTAGCAAATGATATATACCCTCCTCTCTACGGCGAGGGGATAAAAATTCTAACGACTTGTTGTGAAACACGCAGATAAATTTCACAACAAAATCTTGTTCACAGATGAAACAAATTTTACCCTGCAAGAAAACTTTAACCAACGAAATGATATGGTGTATGCACGGTCGTTTAAGGAAGCATCTCAAGTGATTCCACGGGTCGCAAAGGTCCATCATACAGCTTCAATCATGGTTTGATGGGGTGTCGCTTACGATGGGGTCACTGACTTGCATTTCTTTGAACAAGGGGTCAAAACATTGGCCAAAAATTATCAAGAAACCGTTATGGAAGCTGTTGTGAAGCCACTTAACCATTCCCTCCAAAACCACGCATGGACTTTCCAGTTAGCCTTGATTTAAACCCACCGGATTAAAAATTGTGGACAGTTTTCGAGGACAAGGTCTCCCACAACAGATACACCAACATCGATTCTCTTAAGATTGCATTGATTCGTGCTGTGGCCACTTTCTCAACGAGACGAGGTGCGTGCGGCTATTGATGATTGGTCAGTGCGACTGAAGGAATATGTGAAGGCCAATAGCAGACATTTCAAATGAGTGCTGGCTTTTTGACACAATATATATCAAGAAATATATACGGGTTTTCCAATAAGAGTTATATGCATTCTTTGAAAAACAAACACACTTACTGTTAAGGACATTCAAAATTTTTTTATTTAATGTGAAGTACAATCGATACAATTAACTTCTAAATAAAACGTCATTCAAATGGCCTCCACGACTTCTTCTGCAGGAACGAATTCGATGAACCCAATTTTCGAGCACTTTTTCCACTAAATCAAGTCGTATGTCATGAGTGGCACATTCAATATTGACTTGTAAAGCTTGAAGAGAGTCTGGTTTATTTCGAAAGACCAATGACTTCAAATAAGCCCACAAGAAATAGTCTAATGGTGTTAAATCACAACTTGTGGAGGCCATTCAATATCACAATTTCTTGAAATAATCGAATCTTCAAACATTTCTCGCAACAATTTAATTGTTTCATTTGCTGTGTGGCACGTAGCCACAATCGGTCAATGGCAAAAAGATAGCTCTTAACGAGAGCTCAAATGTTGCTCATGGGTGTCTATGTCGTGGGTCGACTGAAAAGTGTTTTTTTTGGATTTTAAAAAAAAGGACTTAGCATCATTTTCAAATGTGAACGGAAAGTTTATTTTTACTCCAGCTCTTTAACGGTATCGGGAATCGGTCAATGGCAAAAATATAGCTCTTAATGAGGGATAAAATGTTGGTCATGGGTGTCAAGGTCGTAGGTCGACTTGAAAGTGTCTTTTTGGATTTTTAAAAAAGTGGACTTAGCGCACGAAAAGTTACAATTGGAGAACGATTATTTCGATAATAAAACTGAATAATTTTTAAACGTTGTTCTTGCGTATATCTCTCCATGAAGAAATTGTAAACACTACTGAATACAATGAAAACAAATGACAGATCATGACATATTAAAAATGGTCGAAATGTCACTTCAAAATCATATCAACCCTATTGGAAAACCCGTTATTTGCTTCACCGTTTTTATAAAAAAAAGATTTGCATTCAACATTATAGATATCACCAAAGAAAGAAGTCGAACGGCGTCAAATCACTAATCGTGGCGGCCAATTAACATCGCCACGACGTGAGATAACACGAACACCATTCACGGTAACAGCTTGGCCGACCTCATTTTCGAAGAACTGTGGCCCGATGACACTGCCAGCCCATAAACCGCACCAAAAGAACTGGACACTTTGATTACAACGATACATGTACAGACGGACGGACATGGTTTAATCGACTCAGGAAGTGATTCTAAGTGGGTCGGTATAATAAACGAGGGGCTATCTCTTCTCCTTTTGGGTGTTACAAACAAATGCACAAACTCATAATACCCTCGACCACAGTGTGGTGTAGGGTATAAACACGAAATGCATTTTGATTTGAAGACAAATTTTGGTAAAAGGCTTCAGCAATCTTAACGTGCTGCTCAATTTTGGACATCTCCATGTAATATTTAACAAATATTTAGTTTTAACTTATGCTTCTTTTAATTTCAGGTATGTTTACAAAATATATTGGATTTGCATAAAAAAAAAACAGGTATGTTTCAGAATACCCCCATTCATTTGAGGCAAAACTTGTAAATTTTTATTTCCAAATACTTTGGTTTCTTTTCTAATCCGCCATTTTTTGTGCCCCCAAAAATATGTCGCCACCAAAGTACTAAAAATTCGAATTCCACCATAACAACTCTAGAAATTTCAATTGCCTAAGAATCGAATTTGTCAACAATGTTGGCATATTATGGCAGTTTATTTCTTAATCATTTGTGCAGTGCCTACCCTTACCAAAAAGACGACATAAAATTGCAATTTAAAACTTTTGCAACCCAACTTGAAATGTGCAATAGCAATAGCAATAACAATAACACCATAAAATACCATAAAAATCACAAAACACAACGTGTTGCAGTTACAATTGCAATTGCAACGCCAGTTGGGAATGGGCAATACAAGTTTTCTCTATTCATACATAGATCTACTCCATAGGTCCCCACTGTGTTGCGGCAGCAACAACTGCTGTTGCAGTACATGTCGTTACAGCAGTTGTTGTTGTAGTCGTCGTTGCTATTGCTATTGTAAAACGCATGTTTGGATTGCAATCAATTCAAGCACACCATAATTTATTGGCATTTAAACTTTGTCAATTCTGATGTAAATCGCCTGCAACTAACTATGACTACTACTACTACGACAACAACTACTGTTCCTCCATAGGAGGCACGCATGAACATTGGGGTGGCTTGGAAAATAATCTGAAACATATATTCTAATTATGGTGTCATCTAGATGATATGGGATTATAAAAAGTAATAAAGCTTTAATCGAATTGTCCGACTGAGGTATGGAGGGTTTTCATGTCAAGTGAGAGATTTTTTTAAAACCGATGTCTTCTGATCGGTATGAAACTTGCACGAAGTTTAGTTCTATTGAATAGTAGTTATGACACAACATTTCAACGAGATCAGTTAAGGACTGTTCGAGTTGGAGGTTGTTGAATTTTGACATTTTGGTTAAACGGTCCCTTTTTCCCATCCATATAACAAATTACAAGCCAGCGGAATTTTTTGCAATCTCTATTTGTCGTCGGAACAATTTCATATTTTAGAATTGGTATATTTTTGGATTCTAATTCAATTCAATCTGCATATTCCATATATGCATTTTATATGTAAAAAGTATGCACAACATATGTATACAAAATATAATTTGCATATGTTGAATGAAAAATGCATTTGCAAATAAAATATCACATATGCAACTAAAAAGTTGCTTATGCAAAAAATATGCTTCGGCAAATTGGTGAAAACTAACTCATTTGTAAAATATAATTTTATATAACTAATCTCGAATCAAATATCAAGATTAAAACTTCAGTCGGATGTATGTTAAAGCCTTTTGTCATATTAAAATTAAAAAAATTTTGTTATTAGATACTCAAGCTCAAGGTCATAGGTTTTTTTTGTTGATCTTTATTTATTTATCTTTTCAACAACTCAATATTTCGTTCTTAATTTAAGAACATCATCAGGAGATAAAAAAGGTCGATTGACAAAAATAGAAGTAAAAATAAATGCCTAAAACCTTTTTTTTTTGGAAAAATAACGAATTTGCAGTTAATTTTAAATATAAATATGTTTGCATATTTTTTTGCATATGTACGATTTATGCAGATATACAGTTTGCATATGCACGATTTATGCAAATATGCAGTTTGCAAAATATGAAAAACTAATTAGGTGTATATTTAATTATTTTTTGAAGAAAAACATTTGTGTGTTATCGGTTTTGCGGTACGACCATCCAATAAAAATATGCTATTGCTTATAGTACTCCGCTGTCTACTAATTACTAGACAGCGGAAATATATGCAATATTTATCATCCGAACAAGTTCATGTTTTAGTATTAGGTGTATTTTTCGATGCAACCTGCACATTCCATATATGCATTTTATATGCAAATATTATGCAAGGGAATATGCACAACATATCCAAAATATAAAGTGCATATATTGAATAAAAAATGCATATGCAAATAAAAAATCGCATATGCAGTAAAAAATTGCATATGCAAAAAATATGCATCGCCAAATTGGAGAAACTTAAATAAGTTTTGAAACATAATTTTATATAACTACCCTCAAACCAATTTTCAAGGCTAAAGCTTCAGTCGGTTGTCTGTTAAAGCCTTTCAGAATTAAGGTAACGATGTCTAGATATTAGGCGACGCACATTGCCATATTAAAATTAAAAAATGCCTATAATTTTTTTTTTTAGAAAAATATCGAATTTGCAGAGAATTTAAAATATACATATGTTTGCATATTTTTTGCATATGCTCGATTTATGCAGATATGCAGTTAGCAAAATATGCAAAACAAATCAGGTGTATATTTAATTATTTGTTGAAGAAAAACATTTGTGTGTTATCGGTTTTGCGGTACGACCATCCAATAAAAATATGCTATTGCATATATTCCGCTGTCTACTTATTACTAGACAGCGGAAATATATGCTATCTTTATTTGTCATCCGAACAAGTTCATATTTTAGTATTAGGTGTAGTTTTCGATTCTAAATTCGATGCAATCTGCATATTCCATATATGCATTTTATATGCAAATATTATGCAAGGGAATATGCACAACATATGCAAAATATAAAGTGCACATATAGTGAAAGAAAAATGCATATGCAAATAAACAATAGCATATGTAATAAAAAAAAATTGCATATGCAAAAAATATGCATCGTCAAATTGGAGAAAATTAACTCATTTTTTAAAGGTTCAGTCGTTTGTCTGTTAAAGCCTTTTAGAATTAAGGTAACGATTTCTAGATTTTAAGAGACGCACACTGACATATTAAAATTAAAAAATGTCTAATATCTTTTTATTAGAAAAATATCGAATTTGCAGTAAATTTTAAATATAAATATGTTTGCATATTTTTTGCATATGCACGATTTATGTAAATATGCAGTTTGCAAAATATGCAAAACAAGTAAGGTGTATATTTAACTAATTTTTGAACTACATTTGTGTGTTATCGGTTTTGATGTACAACCATTCAATAAAAATATGCTATTGCATATATTCCGCTGTCTACTAATTACTAGACAGCGGAAATATATGCAATCTTTATTTGTCTTCCGAACAAGTTCATATTTTAGTATTAGGTGTATTTTTCGATTCTATATTCGATGCAATCTGCATATTCCATATATGCATTTTATATGCAAAAATTATGCATGGGAATATGCACAAAATATGCAAAATATAAAGTGCATATATTGAATAAAAAATCGCATATGCAATAAAAAATGCCTAACATCTTTTTTATAGAAAAATATCGAATTTGCAGTGAATTTTAAATATAAATAGGTTTTTTTTTGCATATGCACGATTTATGCAGATATGCAGTTTGCATATGCACGATTTATTGAAATATGCAAAACATATTAGGTGTATATTAAATTATTTTTTGACGAATGTTATCGGTTTTGCGGTACGACCATCCAATAAAAATATGCTATTACATATATTCCGCTGTCTACTAATTACCTATTGTATTTAGAAAATGTTGCTGTGTGCTTTCGATTGCTTTTTATACCCTCACCTTAGTGATACGAGGGTATATATCATTAGCTACGGTCCAAAAGTGTAACACAACGAAGGAATAACCTAAGACCCTAAGTATTTTCGGTGGATATCCGTTTAGGGTCATTTTAAGTCGAATGAGCAACGCCCGTCTGTCTGCTGCATGGTGCGCATGATAACTCTCGATGGGAGTAACCGATTGAATATTAATATTTTTTTCTATCTCCGGTTAAGTTCGAAGATGGGCCATATTGGTCCACTCCTTCTTGTACCTCCCCCACAGAGGGTTAAAATTTAATTAAATTATGATTCTCTAATAAATTCTATCCTACTTATTCGAATCCTCTAAAATTCCACACATATTATTAGTTTATTAGTCGCTACCACCATGAGAAAATATTTGGGAACTTACAACGCGCCTTTTGGTACCTCCCACACAAATGGATTATTTTGCCCCAAAAGTTACGATCTTTTAACTGTAATACCAGCGAATAAAAATACTGGAATTTTTGTACAGTGTAATGTTTTTATAGTGCCTACAGTCCAGTGAAAAATGGGGTTATTGACACGGCCCTTTTTGTACCTCTCACACAAGTGGACTATTTTGCACCAAAAGTTAACAGCTTATAACTTGTGTAAAAGTGCGTACAAAAACTAAAAATTTTGAACAGTGTGATGCATTTATAATACCTATTGTCCAGTGAAAAATGCGGTTTATTGACACGGCCCATTTTGTACCACCCACACAAATTGACTATTTTGCACCAAAAGTTAACTTCTTATAATTATAATACCAGTGAATTAATTACTTGAAATGTTGTACAGTGTAATGGTTTTATAGTGCCTATTATCCAGTGAAAATTTGGGTTATTGACACGGCCCTTTTTGTACCTCTCACACAAGTTTTGCCTCAAAAGTTAACAGCTTATAACTTTTATAAAAGTGCGTACAAAAACTTAAAATTTTTTACAGTGTGGTGTTTTTACATTACCTATTGTTCAGTGAAAAATGCGGTTTATTGGCACGTCCCTTTTGGTACCTCCCACATAAATGGATCATTTTGTACGAAAAGTTAAGAGCTTACAATTTGTATACTAGTGCATACAATACAGTCCTACAGTCTGCCGAAAAACGGGCGATATTATCACGCCCCTTTTGGTACCTCCCACACAAACGTACCATTTTGTACAACAAGTTAACATCTTATATCGTGAATACCAAAATTATTCCACAATGTAAAGTTTTTTATATTCCTACGGTCCTGTTAAAAATGGGTGTTATCACCGCACCCGTTTTAGTACCTCCCACACAAAAAGAGCCGAGACATACCAAAATTAAATAGCTCATAATATTAGTACATATACCAGTGCATATTAAGGTAAACCTTAGTCGGTTTACCCGACAGAAATTTCTTACTTGTAACCTATTGTATTTTGAAAATATTGCTGAGTTTTCGATAGGTTTTTCATAAAACTTTTTGAGACAGTTTTGTTAGAACCATTTATCCTAATTTGTCCAGGAAAGCTTTAAAGAACCCCAAATTAATAGCCTTCATCTTCTTAAAAAGACTACAACGGAAATCCGATTTAGGACATTCTATGTAATTTGAGCAATGTGTGTCAGTCCGTTTGTCTCGCTGGTGTCCAGAATAACTTTCGAAAAGAATGACCAAGTGACCTAAAATATGTATGTGATAATATAAAAATGGATTTTTAACTACACCCTAATAACACATTAGTCACTTGTACAATATTTTTATAGGAGTGGAAACCTCGTCAATTGGCTTTGGAGGGGAGGATGTAGGCTTTTTGGTTTTCGATTTGAATGTGGCGGTGACGATGTCAATACCTGGCTACATGTCTGTCTGTCCGCCAGTCAATCCGTCTGTCGGTTTCGTATTGAAATTTATGAATGTTTGTGGCATGTCACAAAAGAAATGGAAATGGAAGGTAGTAAGTGCAACAAAGCAACAGTCAACAATTTCAAATGATTTTTTTTTTGTGATGTTGTTGAACAACATTAAAATACATACGACTGCCAGCCTTTTGATGCAGCCGTCGTCTGCAACGCAGCAACAGAAGTTGCACTAAACATGCCACACTTACAGCATACATTACAACTCCAATAGAAGCAGCAACAGTCAGAGCACAAGCTGCAGCTTTTCCACTGCTCTTCAGTTGAGTGATTTTTTTTGGCTTTAATGCGACACATTGAACGTCAACGAATTTGTATTGCAACTATAGATGGAAGGAAGGGCGAAGAAACTGCGCCGAAAGAGAAACAGATGTCGCATACCCACCAAAGTACCCTGTCCTAACAAAAAAAAATTGCAATAATATTAGCAACATCAGCAATAGCAGTAGCAGCAACAGCAACTTCAGCGACATTTTTCCTAACACCATTTCCAATAGATGTGATGTGTAGCAAACAAACAATATGTGGCATAATGTACATTTGTACCACCGCTTAAACATGTGTGAGTGAGTGTACGAGTATATATTGGAATGCATAATATGGCCATGTGTTGTAGTACACACTGTACTTTGTGTACCACCGCATGTAGCTACTTAAATACACCCGAGAAAAAATAGCTGTTGTTAGTTGGATTAAAAGAATTTCAATGATAAATCCTGATTAACTTATTTTAGTCGTGTAAACTGATTAATCTGTCATCCACTTTGTGAGAAGTCTATTTTACAATTTCGTGGCAGAAGCCAGAACGATTGACAAATTATGCCATTCTGATTCAGATTCTAGTTATCGGAAAAAAAATTGACAAATATGACCCTTTTAGCTGAACAGTTTGATTGTAATGGTGTTAAAGTTAGGATCTATTTAATTGGGATACGTTTTGGTTCCCTTGTCGGGGAATTCCGCCCATTTTTATAGCTATGAAGAAATTTCTGCTATAAATGAAATTACGTAAGATTAGGTTAAGTAGTGTAGAGGTTATTAAGGATTTACTTTTTCGGTAATTGTTAACCCTTTGTGGAAGAGGAACCAGAATGAGAGACGAACATGGTTCATCTCCAATTTAATCGGAGAAAGGACGGATATTCCTCAAATGACTTCAAATGTAACGAAACGGAAATTTCCGCAACATACCTACGAGGAATTTTCAAAAGAAAATGTAAATTTTGAAATTTCTCGGGCTGAGTTCATTCGATTAGCTTTTTTTAATGTTGGCACACTTGTCTCGAACATATGTTCTTAGCTGAGTTTGATTGTATTTAGTTTGGTTGTAACAGACATAACAGTTAGACGTGTTTAGCTTGTTCGGCGATTCGGTTTTTATATTCTCAATCGTCGCAAAACGCCGTCCTTTCATAGGTCTCTTCAATTTTGGTGAATCCGGTTTCTCTATTGGTGTTTGATGTGATGGATCTTTCAGGACGAGCGTCGTCGTTCTCCACCTTCTTTGAAAAGCTTGTACCACCTGTAAACATTTTTCTGACTCAGATCACAATCACCATATGCCACTCTCAATATTTCAAGGGCTTTTGAGCACTTGATTCCGTTTTTAACACAAAATTTGATGCAAATGATTTGAACTATATTTTTTCTACATCAGCAAATCGCCGAAAAAGCCAAACACGTCTAACTGTTATGTCGCTCACAAACCTATCTCAACTAAGAATATATGTTCGAGACAAGTGTGCCAATATAAAAAAACGCTAATCGAATGCACATAGCCCGAGAAATTTCAAAATTCACCTTTTCTATTGAACAAACCTCGTATATACTGTTCAGCGCAAAATATGCGTATTCGTCAAGCCATTTCTGGTGCTACTACACAAGTGTACAATTATATTTGAACACAACATTCCGACAACTTCTACAGCAGCAATCATCTAAATGATTTCACATTTTGTATCTTAGACGAAATGTTGTCAAAGTTCTGGCATTTCTTATCCGAAGAATCGTGTTACCTTACTCACAGAGTGAGGGTATGCCTAAGTCGGTTTGTCCGAGTGAAATTTTCATACTTGTTTCGTATAAAATGATATTTTTCTTAAGGTATAACTCACCTAGATCTACCTAGATCTAAATATTCCATATTCAGCAAAGACGTTTAAAGGTCGAATAAATTCTAGAAGGAGTGGACTAATATGTCCCATCTTCGAAATTACCCTGAGATGGAGGAAAATATTACCGCATACCAAATTTCTGGTCAATCGTTTACTCCTTTCGAGAGTTATCTTGTGCTCCAGCCAGGCAGACGGATGGACCCACAGACGGACAGACATTACTCAAATAAGTTAAAACGACCCAAACCGAATTGCCTTCAACCAGACGTACATGGATTTTAAGCTATGTACACGAGGTTGTCACATTTTACTATATTGTCAGGAAAATGGCGAACAATTCAACCCCTTGAACTTACAATTCTTGTCCTGCAACGTTGACAGGAAAGTCATCTTCAATAAATTGTAAGACATTTTAAGATTTGCGAAGTTTGTGCATCTGACAATGGCGCGAGTGACAGAGAAACATTTTATTGGCAACACTATGTATAAAATATTTGTATTGGCAATCCTGCATATAACTATTTACAAAATATATTGTAAATATATGAAATTGTATAGGTTTCTTGCAATCCTCTGAACTGTCAATTCATCTTCGCCTAACAATTTGTCATAGTCCGTACATTGACAGCACTTTAACAGGGTTGCTAACGTTGTTCGATCTGAAAATAGTGTGCACATAGCTTTAGGTCACTTCTTCGATGTGCTACACTGGTGGCGAATAATATAATAATATCGAATAGTATAAAAACCGACCTCACCTCGAGCCCAAAAAAGTATTCCTCAATTTTTTTTATTTTTTTTTTAATTAAATTTTTAATAAAATAAATTAGCTTTTAATAACTTTAATGTATGGTTTTAAAGTTAAAAGCTGTTAGCTTTTTGTACAAAATGGTCCATTTGTGTGGGAGGTACAAAAAGGGGCCTACCAATAACGCCCAATTTTCTGTGGACTCTAGGTACAAAATTTCAAGTATTTATATGCACTGGTATTAATGTTATTAGCTATTAACTTTTGGTGTAAAATGGTCCATTTGTGTGGGAGGTACCATAAGGGGCGTGCCAATAATGACCATTTTTCTCTGAACTCTAAGTACTATAAAAGCACTACACTGTACAAAATGTCAAGTATTTGTATGCACTGGTATTAAAGTTATAAGCTGGTAACTTTTTGGTACAAAATGTACCATTTGTGTGGGAGGTACTTAGAGGTGCGTGCCAATAACGGCCACTTTTCTCTAGACTCTAGGTACTATAAAACATTAAACTGTACATTATTTCAAGTATTTGTATGAATTGATATTTAAGCCATAAGCAGTTTACTTTTGCTGCAAAATGGTCCATTTGTGTGGGAGGTACCAAAAAGGGAGTTGCCACTGCCCATTTTTCTTGACATGTTAGAGACTAACAAACTAATACTATGTGTAGAATTTCAGAGGATTCAAATAAGTAGTATAGAAGTTATTAATTAATCAATATTTCACTAAAAGTTAACCCTTTGTGGGTTAACTTTTAGAGAAAGGAGTTGACCAATATGGCCCATCTTCGAACTAAGCCGGAGATAGAGAAAAATATTACCGCATACCAAATTTTAAGTCAATCGGTTACTCCTTTCGAAAGTTTCGTGCACACCAGCCAGCAGACAGACGGACGGACGGACGGACATTTCTCATATGATTTAAAATGACCCAAAACGGATTTCCGCCGTACATACTTAGGGTCTTAGGTAACTCCTTCGATGTTTTGTATTTATGGATCGTAGCAAATGATATATACCCTCCTCTCTAAGGTGAAGGGATAATTAGGTAGCCAAAAGTTATTCTCAAGCAGCAATTATCGTTACCCAATTTGGCGGAAATCGGTTCACATTTAGAAATAGCCCCCTACACGGGGAAACATTTTCATTTTCGATGACGATTTTGGAACCAAAATTTTAAAATATTTTTTATATGTGAAAAAATACATTGAGATATATAGCTTAGAACGCATGTATCAATATAATATATAACACAAAGTTATTGTTTAAGAAGTTTGTTTGTAATCCAGTTATTGAGCAAAAAAGGTGAAAAATAAGGAAAAATTTTCATTTTTGCGATTTTTAAGGCAATGGATGTACTTTTTTTGTGTAGGTTTGTTCCCCATTTTTTCTACTATTCCATATCTACAACTTTGCTTCAGACACATAATTCAGAGATATTACGTACGGTATGCCGACATATAATAGAAAAAGTGCTAAAAATCCAACTTGAGCAAAAAAAATCGTATGGCCATTAAATTATTAATAGAGCCATCATGATTAAACGAATTATGCAGAAATTCTTATTTTTGGGACAACAATCACGTCCAATTCTCAGAATTGAGTCCCAAATTCATGTATTGTACTCTGCTATTATGCAAATCTGCTGTAATTCCACATATAGTACTTGTTTATCTGTCGCTATCACCTTGAGGAAATGGGTGAAGTGGCCCCGCCCCTTTTGGTGCTTACCTTACAAAGGAACCGTTTTTTGCCAAAGGTTAACAGCTTATAACTTAAATACCAGTACATAGAAATATTAGAATTTGTGAGCAGCGAAATGATTTTACTTTGAATGTGAAAAGTGGGCCTTATTGTATATTACGAGTATAAAATAATTATACTATCTATCGGCATTAAATGTAGTATAACATTTACCGACTCTGTTGGTGTCGATCTCAGCGCCCCATTTGTTTAGTTGTTTTAATTTTCATTAAAACGAATGGTCAATTTATTTACTTACGATATTTTATCTGTTTGACTTACCTAAAAAGAAAAAGAAATAAAAAAATAAAATGTTAATATTTTGGTTAAAATAATTCAAAAATAACAAAATAAATTTTGTAGAATAAAATGTGAAAAATTTATTCTAGTATAAAAGCAGCTGCAGAGAGATAATTTTTGAAACATAGTCATGCCTATAATATTTTTTTCTGATTATAAACATTTTGCATTAATAGAAATAAATGCCGTAGTTTTTTTCTCGAGTTATTCGCGTACATTTGCAAAAGTTTTCATCATGCATGTAATAATTCACCATCGTCATCATATGGATTCGTTGGAGTTTTACACACACCAAAATACTATGGGCAAAATGCACGTACAGCTCTACTAGACTGCATCGCCATCGGTACCCGTGATTTAGTACACGGGCAAAAAAATTTCAAAAATATAATATCTTTAAGAATTTCATTTGAAATAGAATTTAATTTAACGAGTGATTTTTTAAGAGCTTTAGGGTTTGATTTAAAAAAAAAAAACACACATACAATTTAGAGAAATAAATTTATGAAATCTTTATTTGAGTCAATAGCACGGTCTATATAATTTAATGTTTAAAGATGATTTCAAGTAAATGTTGACCGCGGCTGTGCCTCAAATGGTTCATACACTGGGTCCAATTTTGGCATACTCTCTCCATCAAATCGCCCGGTATCTCACGAATAAATTCATCAATATTGGCTTCCAGTGTGTCAACTGTTGCGGGTTAGTCCCTATAGACATGAAACTTAAAATAGCCCCAAACAAAAGTAATCCAAAGGCAGTAAATCGCACGATCTATGTGGCCAATTGACCGGCTTCAAACGTAAAAAAACCGGTTCACCATTTACATTAACGTTCCTCTCTTCGTAATCTTTGAAAAAAACGGCCCATGATCCCATAACCCACACCAAACAGGGCATTTTCCGGGCACAATGAAGTGCACGATGTACTTTCTTAATCGAACAAGAATTTTGATAATAAAATTCAATAATTTGCAAGCGTTTTTCAATAATCTGTATGTCGATTTATGGTGAAATTACACAGTACAGCATTTTTCAGATCATTGATTTGGGACTCAATTATGAGAATTGGACGTCAAAGTAGTCCTAAAAATAAAAACTTCTGCATCATTCGTTCAGTCAAGTTGGCTCAATTAATAATTTAATGGCAATTTTTTCGTTCAAGGTGGATTTTTAGCACTTTTCCAATATTTTACCGCGTATCTTACACATTTTTTTCTCCTATTCAATATCTACAACTTTGCTTAACCGTGTTAAAATATAGAAAAAGTGCTAAAAAATCCGCCATGAGCAAACAAATCGTATGGCCATTAAATTATTAATTGAGCCAACATGACTAAACGAATATTGCAGAAGTTCTTATTTTTGGGGCTACTTTCACGTGCTAAAAATCCACCTTGAACAAAAAATGGGTATGGCCATTAAATTATTAATTGAGCCAACTTGACTAAACGAATGATGCAGAAGTTCTTATTTTTGGGGCTAATTCACGTCCAATTCTCCGAATTGAGTCCCCAAATGTGTTCTGTACTGTGTTATAGACCAAACGGAACATTATAGACAGAAATATGTTACCAAAGGCAATTCAGTAAATAGACACCCCAAAGGCCTTTTCAGAAGTACATTCGCCCCTGCAAACTCTAGATGGCTACCTAAAAATCTTCTCACTCGCATATAAACGTACTATATATTGAATTTTCCCCCATCTTGTTGGGAAAAGTTGCAAATACACTGGGGTGTCTATAACCTAAATTATCTTTAATGTTACACGAACACAGCTGAGCTGCCATGATAGGGCTGATTCCTGCGGAAGACAACAATAAGTCATGCCATTCTGCCAAATAGTTCTTGTTGTATAGATCATTTAAATCACACTTAACTTTAAAGTCATAACTCGAAATGGAACGTTATTTTAAATGAGCGATATGTACACAAATACAATTTATTTACAACCAAACACATTATGTATTTGCGGTTTAGTCGCGAATGTTATAATGTAAATAAAATGTCTTTGCATCTCTCAAAAATATGTTACTTCCCCAGAATTTCTCTGTGTAGTATTCGTACCTTCCAGCAATGATTTTGGTGGACCCAAAGTTCGCGTTGTGCAAACAAACAAAGAAACAAGCCGACACAACACGGAACCACATGGAACCACACACCGCACACCCTCCAACACACAACACAGTCGTGCAAATAAATTTTGCAGAATAACTCCGGCGACAACAATCAACGCCACATTTGCTGCTACTCTATCCAATATCTAAACCCTATTCATATGAGGAGACGACAACAACGGCGACGATATTTGTTGCTCTGTGCGTGTATGTGTTTTTTGAGTAAAAATGTTGACAACAAAACTTTTGTAAAAGATTTTAGTTTTTTTTTTTAGCTTCGCGAAATTCGAGCATTCGCGCGTGTGTGTGTTGTGAACATGTGTCAGAGATTTCGTCCAACTCCATTTGGTAAAGTGAAAAGTTTTTTTTTTCTTTTTTAATTTTTCGCGATTTTGTTGTTGATTTGGTTGCAGTTTTATGGATGTTTTCTATCAGTTTTTGGATGTGGAAGTTTGTCTCATCCATAAATGTGTTTTGTTGTTCAGCTGCAAATGATGGTTCTTGGTACCACGAAGAAGGAAGGACGACAGAGAGAACGAGGAGTTTTGAAATAATAATACTCGTAAACTACAGTGATTTTAGTAGAATATCAAAACAAATAAAAAAACAAGAAATGCAATAAAAATTTCATACGAAATGTAAAAGAATATCATTGAAAGAACTATAACTTTTTTTTTTGAAGAGAGTATTCTGGGGATCATACACAGGAGAAATTCTTGAGTATTGATATGTTTTATTCATATCGTCATCGGTAATGCAAAAGGGCCAAGAAATACAGAAATACAAAAAATATTGATATTGCTTCAAAATACATATAGATACATATTGAGTAATTTTAGGTGTCCTACTGCAAAAAAGCCAAATTATTAGCGGAATTGTATTAAAGTTATAAGCTTTAAATATTTGATGCAAAATGGTACATTTGTGTGGATGGTACCAAAAGGGGCGTAGAACTTCGCCCATTTTTCACAAGCTGATAGCGACTAATAAAATAATACCATGTGTGGAATTTCAGAAGGTTCGAATAAGTAGTATATAAGTAATTAAAGAATCAATTTTTCACTAAATGTTAACCCTTGGTGGGGGAAGTACTAGAAGAAGTGGACCTAAATGGCCCATCTTCGAACTTAGCCTAAGATGGAGAAAAATATTACCACATACCAAATTTGAAGTCAATCGGTTAATACTTTCGAGAGTTATCGTGCGCACCAGCCACCAGACAGACAGACGGACCGACGAACATTGATCGGACATTGACCAAATGAAATAAAGAGGTCTCTTGGAGAATTATTTATTTAAAAACAGACGACTCAGCTTATCACCCCTAAAAACCGAAAAATTTTAATCGAAACATGTCATTGTCAAGATTCATATAAATCATCAACTTTTTTAGTTGTTGCTTTATACAAAAAATTCCATTTTTTATTTATTATCTTAGGATTTGTATGATTTTTTCGATTGACTGTTTTGAAAGATATCATTCTCCAATTATCCTCTTTATTTAATTCTTTTTACTAAAGCATTATTCCGAAGCCTTCCGATTAAAATTCTTACCCAAGATAACACAGTGCGACAAAATAAACTTAAGTTGAGAAGCAAATGACGCTATACTATTTTTCCTGTAGGTCTTGTCGAGTAACACACGAATCTTTTTTTGGAATTCCCCGGACACCCCCAAAATCCGGATTTACCGATTTTCTTGCCTTTTTTCACTTGAACGCCTATAACTTTGTTAATTATTAACCCATTTTCAATCTCTACAATAATTTGGAAATAAGAGAATTAGACCTTTCGAACGATGTATACTTTGTTTATTTGAAGCTGTAGGAATATAGGTTTATTTGTCCTACAAACGCATTTTTTCATTTTTGTCCGTAATTTTCTAGTTTAGACAATGTTTTTAACAATTATATTGTGAGATAAACATACGATTAATTAATTTACATATATAGTATATTTTATCAGGAAAAAAATGCAACCAGTCTCTTAAAAATCCGTTTGCAATTGACGGAGTTATTAAAGTTTAATTAAAACGAAATCGGTATATAAACACTAGTTTTGGCCATTCAAATTCAATAAAAGAAAATCAATAATTATTGATTTGAATGGCCAAAACTAGTGTTTATATGCCGATTTAGTTTTAATGAAACTTTAATAACTTCGTCAATTGCAAACGGATTTTTAAGAGGCTGGTTCCATTTTTTCCTTATAAATTTTACTATATATGTAAATTAATAAATCGTGCGGTTATCTCACACTATAATCAGTAAAAACATTGCCTAAACGGAAAACGACCTACAAAAATGAAAAAAATGTGTTTGTAGGAAAAAAACTTATATTCCTTCAAATAATCAAAAATATACATCGTTCGAAATGTCTAATTCTCTTCTTTCCAAATTCCTTTAGAGATTGAAAATCGGTTAATAATTAACAAAGTGTTGGGCGTTCAAGTGCAAAAACGCAAGAAAATCGTTTTTTTACCCGTAAATCCGGATTTTGGGGGTGTCTGGCAAATTTCTTAGAACAAACGTTGTTCTACTCGCCGAGACCAACAAGAAAAATAGTATCGCGGTTTTTGGTTTTTGGACTGTCGCACTGGGTAATCAACCGTTCTAATTTTGTCGCAATCTTGGTGCCCGAATAACTCGAAAATTTACATTTTACCGATACTATCAATAATGAATAAACAACTATCGATATTGACGAAAAAATAAAACTATCGATAGTTTGACAGCTCTAGTTGATAACCCAACTTGTCGACTAATAAGAAATAAAGGGTGGTGGGCCGATGTTGACTGTGAACCACACCTAAGTTTTTTTCTGCATTTCATTTGACATTTCTCAATTACAGACTAACTCAATTTGAACCATGGAAAGATACACAATCGAGCAACGCGTTAAACGTTTTTAAGTCTTTTAAGAAAATGGGCGTCAAATAAAAATGCATTTCGTGCACTTCGTGATGTTTTTTTGATCAGCATAATCGACCAAATGTGTCCACAATCGGGAGAATTGTGCGCAAATTTCAGCAAACCGGGTCTGTAGGAGATGTGAAAACTCGCCCAGTTCGTTTGGTGCGGCTTATGGGCTGGCGACATCATCGGGCCGTACTTCTTCGAAAGAGGCCGATCAGGCAGTTACTGTGAATGGTGTTCGCTATCGTGAGATGATAACGAACTTTTTATGGCTCGAATTGGAAGATATGGATGTGGACAATATGTGGTTTCAACAGGACGGTGCCGCTTGCCGCTTGCCACACAGATAACGAAACAATGGCTCTTTTGTGCAACAAATTCAATGGCCGTGTTATCTCACGTCGTGGTGATGTCAATTGGCCGCCAAGATCATGTGATTTGACACCGTTGGACTTCTTTCTTTGGGGTTATTTGAAAGAAAAGGTGTACGTCGATAATCCAGCAACAATTCAAGAGCTAAAGAATGAGATAATTCGGCACATTAACGGCATAGAACCTCAATTATGCCTCAGCGTCATCGAAAATTTGGACCTTTGGATGGAGGTGTGCCGCCGAAGTCGCTGCGGCCATTTGGCAGATATTTTTTTCCATACATAATTGAACCATACCAATATAATCATAATAAGAAGAAATGACAATAATTTTCTAAATAATTTGTGTTTTATTAAAAATCAACATCGGCCCTTAAAATTTAATAACCCAACTTGTCGACTTCTATGGAATGGATAAACCAAATTGTCGACTACCTAGGAGTAGATAAATCAACTGGCCGCCTAATAAGGATATATGACCCAACTTGTCGACTACTAAGGAGAAGATAACCCAAATGTCCACCTACAAAGGAGTAGATAACCCAACCAGACGTCTAGTGAGCAGTAGATAAACCACCTATTGTTTTATTAAGTATGAGATTGGCCAACCGGTCCTCTGCTAAGCAGTGGATAACCTAACTGACCGCTTACTGCAGGGTAGATAACCCAACTACCCTGCTAAGTTGGGTTTTATACTAAGAAGTATAAAACTCAATTGACCGCCTACTAAGGAGTAGATAACCCAACTGGTCGTCAACTAAGGAGTAGATAACCAAACTGGTGCTTCGCTATGTAGTAGATAACTCAAATTGTCGACTACTAAGGAGTAGATAAGCCAACTGGGCACCTCTTAAAGATAAGATAACCCGACTCGTCGTCTACTAAAATCTAAATAGCTTAACGGGCCATCTACTAAAGAGAAGATAAACCAACTGGTTGTCTACTAAGATGTAGATAAACCAACATACTGAGGAGTAGATATTCTACCGGTCGTATACATGGAAGTATAAAACTCAACTACACTAGCAAGTCGATAACTGGAGTGATTCATTTAACTGGTCGACTACTATGGAGTAAACAACCAAATGGTAATCTTCTAAGAAATATACTTATACAACGCAACTGGTCGTCTAGTAGGGATTATATACATCAACTGATCATCTACTAAGGAATAGATAACCCAACACATACAAAAGTTGTAGTTATTCAGTTACTCGAAAATTATAATTCGCACTAGCTAGACCGAGGGGCCACGATGTTTATATTTTTTGAGCACTCAAAAGTAAACGATATCAGTGAATTTATAAGCATATACAAAAATTGGTCACCGATATGTTGTACAATACTTTCATTTGAATGGTCTCGGTCCAACCAATATTAAAACTAGATTCTACTTTAGGGTAGTGAGTCTGCTCCTTCGTTTAAAACTATAAAATATTGGATGGCAGAGTTTAAGGGTGGGCCACCGGAGTTGTCGACCAATTGAGGTGTTCACGCCAAGAACGGTTAAAAAATCCACAAAATGGTATTGGATGACCTTCGGTTAAAGGTTCGTGAGCTAGCTGAAGTCATAGGCATTTGAAAAAGAGCTATATATAGCACATTGACGGAAAATTTGATGATGAGAAAGCTGTGCGCAAGATGGGTGCCGCGTTTGCTCACAATCAAGACAATGCAGCAGTTCACACATCCACTATTCCGATGGTGAAAACAAAAGTTCCAAAATCAATAAATTAAAATTCCTTATTGGCCAGATTTAGCTCCCTCGGATTATTTTTTCTTTCGAAACTTGAAAAGAAAACGGCTCCGCGGAAAAAGTTTTCCCAGCAATGAAGAGGTGGAGGTTGTTGTTGGTGGCTATTTTCAGGATCTAGACTGTTCGTCACACCACTTCTTCACATGTTAACTGAACATTCCCATAACTTCTGCAGCAATCATTTTCATAATACATTGCTCACACAATTAGCCTATACCTTAGTACCATTTACCGACTGGATTCTTCTTACTTGTTATACCCTCCACCATGGGATGGGGGTATATTCATTTTGTCACTCCGTTTGTAACACCTCTAAATATTCATCTGAGACCCCATAAAGTAGATATATGTATTCTTAATCGTCGTAAAATTCTAAGACGATTTAGCCATGTCCGTCCGTCCGTCTGTTGTAATCACTCTACATTCCGTAATAATAGAGCTAGGTTGATCAAATTTGGTAGAAATATTTCTTATAGTTGCAGGTTATTTGGGATTGCAAATGGGCCATATATGTCAATGTTTTGATATAGCTCCCCTATAGAGGTCGCTCCAAAATACGGTTTTTGAGCCATAGATACCACATTTTTAAAGCAATTTAGCAGAAACATTGCAGTTTGTATTCTGTTTTGACAAAATTCATCACAGGAAAAATTTTACAAATCGGTTCATATTTTATTATAGTCACCCTATAGAGGTCGCTCCAAAATATATGTATTTAAACCATAAACACCATATTTTCTAAGCTTTTGAATCTTTGCAGTTTGTATTTAATTAACACAAGAATTCATCGCAGTAAAACTTTTTTAAATCAGTTCATATTTTGTTATAGTCCACTTATAGATGTCGCTCCCAAAAAAAAGCTTATTTAAGCCATAAACACCACATTTTCTAAGAAATTAAGCTGAAACTTTACAGTTTGTATTCTATGTTGGCAAGAATTCATCTCAATAAAATTTATACAAATAAAATGTTATTTTATTGTTGTTCCTGTGTAGATGTAGCTTTCAAAAAAGTTATTTTAAGCCAAAAACACCACATTTTTCAGGTGAAGAGCTTGGCTATAGAATTGCAGCGTTCGTTTTTTTTTTAATAATTTACTTTAACAATAAGGATCGTTTCATGATTTGCTCCATATTCAAAGATTTGTCCAGTAATAAAATTGAATGCAATCCATGGTGGAGGGTATATAAGATTCGGCTTGGCCGAACATAACGCTTTTGATTGTTTTATGTAAATTTTTTCCATCAATTGTCTGTCGGCATCTAGTTTCAAATGTATTCTGAATGATAACGTATTTTGCTTTTCCCAAACATTTTATTTTTTTTTAGATGTTCGGTTATTCCCGAAAATCACAGGAATACCCTAATCACCTTAAAACAAGGTTATAGAATACTCCTTCGTTTGGGCAATTTATGCTTTTACTTTTATTTTCTTGCAGGTACGAATTTTAATAAACAAAATTGGTGATTTTCTTCTATTCACACCACTGTGCCCTCACACACAAAGATGTCTCCACATTAGTCTTGGCTTATCTGGTAAAATAGTATCCATCTAATGTTGGTTAGATTGTCGGTTGCTGGATGGATGGACGTTTGCTCGGATAGCGATGTTTTGGTGGCTTCACAATTTTTACTTGGTTTACCACAAACTGCATTTTATTTACTTTAGCTTTTTTTGTTGATCGTTTTTCTTAGCCAACAAGTGCAGCAACTAATTGCCATAAACAAGAATGTGTTGCCATTTTGTGCAAAATATATATTTTGCTATTTTGGTAAACAACCGCAATAACAACTTTTGTAAATAAAAACATAATTAGTGCAAATTAGATTTCTTTGTACATACGAGTACATACTTAACTTTGCTATAGTTGACTAACATAAAGTTGACTAAATTGGCAGACGATTAGCCAAGGATGGCCAGAGAAAAGTAGTCTAGATATATGTACATATATCTGCAGTTGACCGATTTTAAAGACTATGGCAGTTTAATATTGTTAGATATTTTCAAATTAACGACGCCTTGGGTAATTTGTGGCAAATGCAATTTTATGAATTGGTCAATATATTGCAAATATTTATACATTAAAATCTAAATTACATTCCTCCGCTTCACATCTCCCTCTCACACTTTTATAATTGCATTCTTAATGTTTATGGTAGGTATGTATAGAAAATATTCAGCTTTTGCACAAAACAATTTATTGCTTTGGGGCGAATTCAAACTGCGCGAAATCGTAAGTCTGCAAAATAATCGAATAACCTCAATTCTCGACGGTGTCATATACGAGAGTCTGCGGTCAAATCGATAACGCGCAATAAATTAAGTTTTTTTTTAACAATGCGTGTAAATAAAAAACAACAACAAAGACAACATTGTTGCTCGATTTTACGCATTTTTATTAACAAGAAAATATGTACTCGTATGTTGGTTGTCCACATGCATATCTGCCATACTCGTATTGTACAATCTTAAATATTTATGTTGGATGTCCAAGTGGTCGAAATTAATTGGTCACCACCGAAGTTTCGCAAGAATACAACTTCTCACAGTGCAATTTTCAAATCGAAATTGATTTGTACAGATGGTTGAATATTGTCTCTTTTGATAATTGATATTAAAACCAGTGAATATTCAGTGATCAAATGAAATTCAGCGATTATGCTTGGCAACTAATTTTCGCCATCACTCCAATCCGGATTGCAATTAATCTTAGTAAAAACTTAATAAAACTAGTTAAATTTCAGTCAAGTAAAACTAAGGTACTTTGTGTGGCAGCCAGAAAAGTGGAAACATTTTACTCCGTCTATAATCATAACAAAAGTTGGCTAAAATACAGAAAATGAAAATATTTAGATGATTGATGTAGAAGTTATGGCAATGGTGTTTTACAATCAGTCTAAATAATAACGCTATGCAACAAATGAACACTTTTTGAAAAATACATGGACTTTACAGTATAGGTTCGATTCCACTACCAAAGGGTAGTAAAGTATGGTTAAATTTTAAGGGCCGATGTTGATTTTGAGTAAAACACAAATTATTTAGGAAATTATTGTCATTTCTTTTTATTATGATAATATTGGTATGGTTCAATTATGTATGGAACAAAATATCGACCAAATGACCGCAGAGACCTCGGCGGCACACCTCCATCCGATGGTCCAAATTTTCGATGACGTTGAGGCATAATTGAGGTTCTATGGCGTTACTGTGCCGAATTATCTCATCCTTTAGCTTTTGAATTGTTGCTGGCTTATCGACGTACACCTTTCCTCTCAAATAACTCTAAAGAAAGAAGTCGAACGGTGTCAAATCACATGATCTTGGCGGCCAATTGACATCGCCACGACGTGAGATAACACGGCCATTGAATTTGTTAAAAAAAGTTCGAATTGGAAGATGTGGATGTGGCCAATATTATCTCACGATTACGAACACCATTCACAGTAACTGCCTGACCGGTCTCATTTCGAAGAAGTATGGCTCGATGACGTCGCCAGCCCATAAGCCGCACCAAACGAACTGGGCGAGCATGCACAGGTGTTTTCACATCTCCTACAGACCCGGTTTGCTGAAATTTGCACAATTCGCCCCATTGTGTACACATTTGGTCGATTATGCTGATCAAAAAGACATCACGAAGTGCACGAAATGCATTTTGATTTGAACGCCCATTTTCGTAAAAGGCTTAAAATACTTTAACGCGTTGCTCGATTGTGTATCTTTCCACGAATGAGTTAGTGCGAAATTGAGAAATGGAAAATGAATTGCAGAAAAAAACTTGACGTTTAGGCGTGGTTCACATTCAACATCGGCCCTTACAATTTAACCACCCTTTATAACCCTATACTCGATCTGGCGAAATTGGTGACCAATTTTTTTTTTGAGCCTCAAAAATTTCTGAAAATCAGTGGGCCCCTCGAAAAGGTGTCATCAGCTTTTGTCCAACAACGTATTCTGGCTTGGTGATACCGCTTAACAGTATTTGACCATAATGTAGCTTAGAATATGCTGAATAAAGTTTCTTAACATTTTATGCGAAAAAATGGTTTCCCGTACTTTTTTTTGAAAAAGTGAATGATTTTCTTTTATTCACTTTTTTCAGCATAATTTTCAGGGACTCGTAATTTTTCAGTAACAATGTTTGCAGCCAAGGTAAATCTGAACCACTCTTGTGAACATAACAATACAAGCTGAACCGGTCTAGGCACCTTAATAGCTCAAAAATACCACATTGTACCTCAAAAATGTTAGTATTTCATTATTATGTAACAAAAATATTTTTTTGTTGTGTGGTATGTTCAGCAACTTTATAGAAAATATTAAGGTCAATATTATTGTGGAACATATTAATTCTCTAGCCCCCCACATAACTAAAATTTTTGGCACTATTTTAACAAATCGCAAAAAAACATCCCTTAATATGGGGAGAGCGAGGATCAGGGATGGTCCGTCGTAAACTGTGACGTATATGACATACATTTGAGACGTATTCGACATACGTATATAACGTCGTAAACCTAATGTCGGAAACTTGACTTTGTCACTAACAGTAAATAATTAGCAAATCAATAGAAAAGAAAAAATATTTATTTTAAACTTTCAACTTTATATATTGGTTCAAATAAATTATTATTTGTTTATAAATTAGGTATATTCTTCACTCGAATCTCGAATCTCTTCAATGCTCAAAGTTGTCTTTTTTCGCGTATTTTAAGTGAAAAGTAAACTTCCATCAACTTTTTAGATCGTTCCGATTCTAATAGATTTCGAAAATCAGCATGCACATGAGACCGAATGGAGAAAATGCCTTCTAATTATGCAGTTGACGCTGGGATCATCAGTAATATAAGAGCAAATGATGCCAATGCGTTATGTCGACATTTTGCCATATTCCAGAATAAGTCAGGCCTTCTATTTTTTTGAAGCAAGCACAGGAATGGGTGGGGTGTCAAAGTTTGTTGGAGAGCGGCAGACAAACTACAAACTTTGATATATGCTTTGAAAAAATTGTCTCGTGTGAATCAGCACTTATATAATATTTTGCAAAAAAAACTGAAACTGAACGATTTACGGCCGTTTTCAGGTAGCTCCGTTAAATGTTAACTGGTACATTACGGACCCGTTAAGAAAAAATGATTTCCATGAAGCTCCGTTAAAATTTAACTGACAGTTTTAACTGAAAATAAGTCGTTAAATTTACATGGTATATTTTCACCAGTTAAGTGCTTTAACCGGAGAAAAATATGAATTGTCAAAAAAAAAAAAATATTTAAAAAAGCCAGTAAGGTCAATAGGCATAGCAAAGATTCATAAAATAGGGAATATAAAAATGTTTAGATGATTCATGGGGCAATTGTTTTGGAATTAATCTGTCAATTTGTGGGGGTACCAGAAGGGGATCGACAAATTCGATTATTTTGCACTGAACAATGGGTTCTTGTAAGACAATGAACGTTCTTGTAAGACAATGCAAGCGTTTGTGTGCACTAATATTAATGTTTCGAGCTACTAAATGTTGGTCTAATTTGGCCGCATATTGCGGAAGGTACCAAAAGGGAGTGGAGTCACTAGGATAGGCTATGGGCCCTATCAAAATGTACACTGCATACAATATCAAGTATTTGAATGTAATGGTCACTTTTTGTGGGAAGTACCAAAAGTTACACAAGATTCGGGTAAAGAGTACTAGCTGAGCCTGGTCTACTTCGTTGCCGCTGATTTCCGATCCCACCCTAGATACATATACACAAAATTCCAGCACTCTCGTTAACAAATTGTGCGAGATATCTCAATTTCAAAATTCAGCTTATATTGGCGGTGCCACGCCCATTGGTCCGATTCCGCCAATTTTTGGACCAATCACATAAACTACCGCTAAATGCAGCCATTTAGCCGCCTATACGGAACAGACAAGAAAAATGCACATCCTCTTTTAAACATTTACACATTGAGGAGGGGTAAAGTCTGGAAGGAGTGGGACAATTCGGCACGTCTTTAATCCACCTATCACATGAAGTCAATCGGTTACCCCTTTCGAGAGTTAAAGTGCGCATCATGCAGACAGGCAGTCGGAAGAAGGGCAACGCTGAAGTAATTAAAATGTCCTCAAAAGTTTTCTTTCAATACGTATATCATTCATCATTCATTCAGACGAAATACGTGCATATGTATGTATGTATATCCTCCTCCACTAAAAATGGTCTCCAGTCCCTTCTGCTACCTTCCTCGCAAAGCAGCCAAATCATACTTCAACAAAATAACTCATATGTACGAGTATATTCAATGAAATAACACTTTTTTAATATTTGATAAACACATTGTGCCCGATTTTCAGAAATTAAAAAATATATAAATATGTCAAAATATTTTAGGAGTCATTCACAATAGTAATAAACTTAAAGTTATCTAACGGAACCTTCCTGAAAACGAATTTTTTAACGGGCGTTTAAATTGTTCGTTAGGCTAACCGACTGTTAGCTAACTTTTCCAATAAAAATAACTAACGGAGCTACCTGAAAACGGCCGTTATTGTTCGTCAAGAATATAAATTAAATGGTCTACAAAAGATGTGAAGAAAAGTGAATTTTATGATCTGAAAAGATGTGCCTGCCATTGTTGAAAAACTAGATTTATCGCCGAAAGTAGTTGATTTTCCGATTTGAATTTAAATAATGTTCGGGTTGTACACTATATCATACCATTGCGTAAATATTGGTATTCGATGAAAAACATATATTTTCTCAAAAAAAAATATATAAAGTTGTATCTCGTATTTCGATTAGTTTTTATGTGGTGTCTACCAAATTTTTACGTGAAGGGATGAAGTCTGCAGCGTCCTTATAATTGATATAACAGTTTACGACTTTTCATACAGTTCAGACGGGTTTATGACGTATGTGACGTTTACACCTTTCTGACAGTCGTAAACCTACAAAATCATGTCGTGGACCATCCCTGGCGAGGATGAAATGTTCTACAAACATGTTGACCATAAACTTTTAGTATACGTGTCAGAACACACAAAAGCCCAAAACTTTACACAAAAACAAAAAAACGGTCAAATTCCAGTCAAAAACGCTCTTTATAGCAGTGTTCAGAAAAAAACAGTACGTGGTAGGAACGGTTCCTTCAGAGAACACTAACGTTATTTATTTTTTTAGTGTTACTGTTCGCGAACGGAACCACTATGATAACGTACCGTTCTTAGAACACGACGAACGGTACACTACGATTACGTACGGTTCATAGAACAGTATCACTACGTCGTAGTGATACTGCTCTTTTGAACAGAACACAAACAGTATCACTACGTTTAGCGTTCCGTTCTTTTTTATATTCGACACCACAGGTCGCAAATATGAAGCAATCTTAATGAAAATTGGTACAGAGTTATTTCTTAACCCAGGGACCCTCTGGGTCCTATTAATCCTATTTAAAATGGGGCATATCGGTCCATTCTTTGATATAGCCCCCATACGAAGGTCCCTTTCGATAAGACATATTTACGCACTAGAGAGCGCATTTTTTAACCGACCAAGCTGAAATTTAAATATTTGTACCGTGTATTACATTCAATCGTGCCTAGTGAAAGTTAGGCATATCGGTCCATAATTTAATATAGCCCCCATACGAAGGTCCCTTTCGATAAGACATATTCACGCTCTAGAGAGCGCATTTTTTAACCGATCATGCTGAAGTTTATATATTTTTACTTTGTATTGCATTGTGATCACGCTTGAATGTAATAGAAAGTACAAATATTTAAATTTCAGCATGATCGGTTAAAAAATGCGCTCTCTAGAGCGTAAATATGACCCTCGTAGGGGGATATATCAAAGTATGTATGTATGTATAATACGGCCAGGATCGCATTTATAGAGTTTTATAAGAAAACGTGAAAGTAATCTGCAAAACATGATTCTGTACCAATCTAACTACTATATCCAATCATTTCAAAATCGGATATATGTTATTGAAATGAGACAGGATCGGAATGTGCTCATGAATGCACATTTTTGGGAAATTTACCATATATTCGATTTTTGCCAAATATTTCTTTGACGTGATTTATTTAAATTTTTTTAGCCAAAATATAGTTTACATTTTACATTTTATTTTAATTTTAAATTTATTTGACAATTTACTTGATCGCTTTCAGCTATCATTTGTTCGTAAAAGCCTTGTGAATATTTCGGCTTTATGTATAAAACTTCTGTTAAATTCTCCCGTTTCTTAGCTCTGCAAATATTCACACGTTTTTATTCTGTCATAATTTATTAAAATCACTTTTTAAACACAACACAACTCAACACAAAAAGCCTGCGATAATTCCTCTGTACTTCATTGCGTATGATTAACATGAATTACATTCGTCAACTGTTAAACAATAAAGCCCCCTTTGCTCTCGCACCCTGAGGTACGTACTACATATTTACAGCGAGATCTCTTCAACTCGTTTTTGTGGAATCTGCAGACAAACCTCACCTATTCCTAAGTCTGGCAAAGCAGTTGGTGGTAACAAGACTTTTATTATAATTCAAACAAAAGCAGTCAAACAAACAATTTATGTTTAGAAAGGCGTTGTCTCTTTATTTTTGGTTTTTGCTGTTGTTGTTGTAGGTTGTGGTTCCACTCAAAGTCGAGACAATGGTCCGTGGAATACGACATGGTACAACACGACGACAAACACACGAATTTGACATTTAAAATTAACCAAAAAAGGTTTAGAGGAAGCAAGAACAAGGAACCACAACCACCCACCACCCACCGCTGTCCCACCCACACACACCAGAACAAAATTTGACCAAACCTAAAGCATAATTGTGAAACAATCAAAATCTCCTACATTCACATCCTCAAAGTTCACAAGAGTTCGCCTTTGAAAATCTGGAAACGCAAATGGAACCAAACCGAAATGAAATCGACTGCCTTCGTTGTTTTGTTATAACTAACGTACTACTCTTCGTATGTGTGTATGACAGTTTGTTGTTTTTTTTTGGGTTAACAACAAAAGTCAAGAGCTTCTCTTCTCCTTTCTCTTCTCCCACTCCCACCGAACCACTAAATATGTAAAAGGGTCTATACAACCAAAAGAGTTGACTCTTCTCTCGCCTCTTTTTAGGAGAGAAAAAAAGCAAACAAAAGAAAACAGAAGGTATCACACACACACCAGATGTCTGGAGCTGCGGCTGCTGTTTGGGAAAAATATGTGTTAGATCAAGAAATGGATTTAGATTTGCCATAAAACGAGATTATCATGCAGACCGGAAAGGTGATGATGCGGTGAGCGTGGGCGGGGGCGAGTGCAGTGCAGCAAACACAATAGAATTGAAAACAATTGAAATGTTTTCAAACAAACTCGTAATTCGAACATATACTACTTGGTGTATCCTTAATAGGAATGTTCTTGAAGAGAGACCGAAGTTTGAACTGAAGTTGTACTACATGTGAAAGCTTTGGTGGATATTAGGTCCTATCGAAATTTTGCCATCACTTACTTTCTTACAAAAAAGTGAGAAAATGTCAGTCGAGTAAAGTGATTAAGGTATATATAGGCTCACTTTGTTCGTAATGTAATATGGAATTTAGTATAGCGTGATCCATTTCGAGGTTCCCTACTTTATTAAAGAACAAAAAAACACAGAAAATTCAAATTGAATGGGGAATGTTTATTATCATTTGAAAGAACATTATGTCTATCAAATGTTGTCCGCGGCTACGTCTCAGATGGTCCATCCGTTGAGTCCAATTTTCGATGACTCGTTCGAGCATTTCGACTGGTAACTGGCAAATGACACGCGTGATGTTTTGCTCCAAGGCCTTAATCGAAGCAGGTTTGTCCGCATAAACTTTAGACTTTACATATTCCCACAGGAAAAAGTCTAACGTTGTGATATCACACGATCTTGGTGCCCAATCGACCGGCCCAAAACGTGAAATTACCTGCTCACCGAAGTGTTCTCTCAATGAATCCATTGATTGATGCGATGTGTGGGAAGTGGCGCCGTCTTGTTGAAACCAAATGTCGCCGAGATCACGAGCTTCAATTTCAGGCATCAAATAGTCGGTTATCATGGCACGATAACGGTCGCCATTGACGGTTACCTTCTCACCGGCATTATTTTTGAAGAAATATTGACCGATGATTCCAGTACGTCGGATCAGGAATCGGTCAATGGCAAAAACATAACGAGAGCTAAAATATTGCTCATGGGTGTCAAGGTCGTGAGTCGACTGGAAAGTGTTTTTTTTTTGGATTTGAAAAAAATGGACTTAGCGCAATTGGCGGACGATTATTTTGATAATAAAACTGAATAATTTGTAAACTTTGTTCAGGCGTAAGTCTTTCCATGATGAAATGCCAAACAATACTCAACAAAAATAACATTACAGCATGACACGACTCGCTTGTGATCTGTCAAAAAAAGGCTATTGAAAAAAGTATATCTACTTAGATCCCTGGTAATAATGTTATAAGCAGATACATTTTGGTACCAAATGGTCCCCTTGTGTGGGAGGTGCCAAAAGGGGAGCGACCACTTCGCCCATTTTTCTAAAGGTGATAGCGAGAGATAAACTATTGCCATGTGTGGAATTACGAATGATTCGGATATGTAGTTTAGAACTTATTAAAGAATAAATATTTCAGTAAATTTTACCCTTTGTGGGGGAGGTACTATTAGAAGTGGATCAATATGGCCCATCTTCGAACTTAGACTTAGATAGAAAAAAATATTATCACACACCCAATTTGAAGTCAATCCGTTACTCCTTTTGAGAGTTATCGTGCGCTACAACAAGGCATACAAAAATACAGGCGGACGGTCTTTGCTCAAAAGACTTAAAACATCCAACGTACTTAGGGTCCTAGTTTACTCCCTGGTTGTGTTACGCTTTTGGCTAGTAGCAAATATGTACCCTTCTACATTAAATTGGGGGTATAATAATCCAATGTGGTTAAATCTCACTATCTTGGGGCCACACACAATGGTACCATTACGTGAAATTATTCGTTCTTCAACAGTTTTTTTGAGTAAAATAATTATAGCGAGAGCTGAATGGTATGTGGCTCTGTCATTTTGGAACCACATACACTAGTTTAAATTTTTTTTTGTCGAAATGCCGTATATATCATTTTCGTGTGTGTTAAAAAAATGGTAGGGTAATTTTTTTAAATATTTTTTTTTTAAATACCCATTTTTCTTGGAAGTAGCTTTTAGTATTTGGATCATATTTTTTAATAACACAGTGCGACAAAGTAAATTCAAGTTGAAAAGTTTTGAATTTCTCCTGACACCCCCAAAATCCGGATTTATGGATAAACCAGTAAGGAAAGGCAGAAAGTCGGGCGGGGCCGACTATATAATACCCTACACCTCCCTAACAATGCGATAAGGGTCATTGCCATAATAATTTGGAATAATTGGTAAATGGGTAGAAACATATTATCTAATTCTGAAACGATAATCGCTAAATTAAGCAATATTCGTTCCTAAATTGAGAAACATCTTTCTGGAAAATTTTAATGATCGGAAGTAAAATACAACTTCAATAGCGGTTTGATACCAAATCAGGAGGAGCTTTAATATAAATCTGAACCGATCTTCCCTGAATACTCATTCATGTAAAAAGACCTCCTTCGTCGAATTTCGTACTGATCGGATATAAACAGTCTCTACAGCGCTTACATGTCAAATCGGGGGTAACATATATATGGGTGTTATATCTAAATCTGAACCGATTTCTTCAAAATTTAAAAGTGTTCATTCATATAATAGGGAATCTCTTTCTGACGAATTTCATACTGATCGGATATAAAATACAGTTTTTACAGCGCTTACATGTGAAATCGGGGGTAACATATATATGGGGCCTATATCTAAATCCGAACCAATTTTCTTCGAATTTGGCAGTATTCCTTCATGTAATAAGAAACCTCTTTCTGCCAAATTTTGCACTGATCGGATATAAAATACAGTTTTTACAGCGCTTACATGTCAAATCGGGGGTAACATATATATGGGATCTATATCTAAATCTGAACCGATTTCTTCCAAATTTAACAGTGTTCATTCATATAATAGGAAACCTCTTTCTGCCGAATTTCATACTGATCGGATATAAAATAACATTTTTACAGCGCTTACACGTCAAATCGGGGGTAACGTATATATGGGGGCTATATCTAAATCTGAACCGATTTCTTCCAAATTTAACAGTGTTCATTCATATAATAAGAGACCTCTTTCTGCCGAATTTTATACTGATCGGATATAAAATACAGTTTTTACAGCGCTTACATGTGAAATCGAGGGTAACATATATATGGGGGCTATATCTAAATCTGATACGATTTTAACCAAATTCAATAGGGATCGTCCTTGGGCCAAAAAAAAAAGATATGTGTAAAGTTTCGTCGAGATCGGACCATCATTGCGACCTGTACTTTGATTACAAGAATACATGCACAGACAGACAGACGGACAGACGGACAGACAGACGGACAGACAGACAGACGGACATAGCTAAATCAACTCAGAAAGTGATTCTAAGTCGATCGGTATAATAAACGATAGGTCTATTTCTTCTGCTTTTGGGTGTTACAAACAAATGCACAAAGTTATAATACCCTGTACCACAGTGTGGTGTAGGGTATAAAAAAGGATATTCTTGCCTTTTTGCACTTTAACGCCTATAACATTGTTAATTATTCACCTATTTTCAATCTTTAGACGAATTTGGAAATAAAAGACTTAGACCTTTCGATCGATATATATGCCGTTTATTTAAAGATTTGAGAATATATGTTTATTTGTCCTACAAACACCTTTTTTATTTTTTCGACATTTTCTAGTTTAGTCAATGTTTTTACCAATTATTTAAAGAGATAACCGCACGATAAATTGATATACAGTGATATGATTTCTTTGAAAAAAAACACACTTATTGTTAAGGAAATTCAAAAGTTTTTTATTTAATGTGAAGTATAATCGATACAATTAAGTTCTAAATAAAACATCATTCAAATGGCCTCCACGACTTCTTCTGCAGGAACGAATTCGATGCACCCAATTTTCGAGCACTTTTTCCACTAAATCAAGTCGTATGTCATAATATTTACATGTAAAGCTTGAAGAGAGTCTGGTTTATTTCGAAAAACCAATGACTTCAAATAACCCCACAAGAAATAGTCTAATGGTGTTAAATCACAACTTTTGGAGGCCATTCAATATCACAATTTCTTAAAATAATCGAATCTCCAAACTTTTCTTGCAACAATTTAATTGTTTCACTTGCTGTGTGGTACGTAGCCACAATCGGTCAATGGAAAAAATATAGCTTTTAACGAGAGCTTAAATATTGCTCATGGGTGTCAAGGTCGTAAGTCGACTGGAAAGTGTTTTTTTTTTTATTAAAAAAAAAATTGGACTTAGCATCATTTTCAAATGTGAAAGGATACTTAATTTTTGCTCTAGCTCCTTAACGTTACGTCGCATCAGGAATCGGTCAATGGCAAAAAGATAGCTCTTAACGAGGGCTAAAATATTGGTCAAGGTCGTAGGTCGACTGGAATGTGTTTTTTTATGCATTTAAAAAATGGACTTGGTGCACGAAACGTTGCAATTGAAGAGCGATTATTTTGATAATAAAACTGAATAATTTGTAAACGTTGTTCTTGCGTATATCTCTTCATGATGAAATTGTAAACACTACTGCATACAATCGAAAAACAAATGACAGATCATGACATATTACAAATGGCCGAAACGTCACTTCCAAATCATATCATCCCTATTGGAAAATCCGTTATATTTTATAAGGAAAAATATGCAACCAGTCTCTTAAAAATCCGTAGGCAATTGACTAAGTTACTCGTACTAAAGTTTCATTAAATCTAAATATGTACATAAATAGTAGTTTACCCTTCAAGTCCTTTCTCAACGTTTTTATGAGAATTCAATAGCATTCGAGTTATTAAATATTTTGTATATTTTTCTACTCATAGCAGAAAATATTTATTGATATTAGTTTTTGGCTTACATTTTTGTAAATTATTTTTCGGTTAAAAGGTTGAAATATATTTTTCTTAAAGACACCAACAAAAAATGTCGTCGATTTGTACGACGTTTGACTATCATATGTCAGATTTGATTGCATTTTTCAGAGGTAAGGGGGCGAAAAGCGTGGTTGACTATTTTGGGAGAAATAATTCCCGGAGGGCTCCCTTTATTTCGTTCTTTGGAATGAAGCCTGTATTCCGAAGTCTTCAACTTCAAAATCACCTCCGAAATAACTAACCTCTATGATTTTCTTGCTAACTTTGTGGTCGAATATCGCGAAAACAAGAGCTAGACAGCAGCAATGTCGAAATAGGTATATCCATAGGTCTCCTTTTTGTTTCACTTTTAGAGTGTCCATTTTGAGCAGTGTAATTAACAAAGTTATAGGCGGAAAATCGGATTTTTACCCGTAAATCTGGATTTTGGGGTCGTCCGGCAAATTTCAAAGAACAAATGATGTATTTCTCGCCAAGACCATACGAAATTTTACTGCTTCGAAAAATCGAAATAAAATTGTGCTCTGATGTTATACAGCCTATTGTCTATAGGATGTAGAATTTAACATCTACAAAAGGATAAGTGTAACATTTCCCTACTGTAAAAGGATACCGTCGATCGAAAGTGAATGAATGCAGGTGCCTTTTGAAATACTTCAAATACTGCAATTGAAATCGATAACGATGGCAAATGTTTGTATAGAGTCATCTCTGTTTTTTGGAGTTGGAAAATCCCTAACAAGACTGAAACACTTGGGTGTTGAAAAACGATTTTCACCAGATTTCATGCCATTTAGTCCGATAGGGAACACACCATTTTGAAAAAAAACATGCTTTGGGAGGAGTTGAATATCATTTACAAACTTGATTGATAATTTCTAGTCTGGGTTTCATTTCACTTTAGTTTCCAAGAAGTTTCCACAAATTGTTTCTCACACTTAAGTTTGTTGTTTCAACAAATGTTTTTTTTTCTTCTTCTAATTACTTAAATAAGGCAAACCATTTATTTAAATAGACTGTTGTCTGCCGCCAATGGTACGTTCAGTACGTTCCTTTGCTAGTAGTTTATTATCTGGCTACAAAGCATATCGAAAAGCCAAACCCATTTCTTAAATGTCAAAAACAAACCATGAAAGATATGATAGTTACAGTTCAACGTAAAGCCAATCGAAAACGAGATTGTTACAAATACTATCGTTTTTATTTCAGGTAATGGGAAGCTTTCACAAGGCAATATGAATAACTCATATTTTTTCAATTAAATTTATACCAGAAGTAACAAAAAGCCACAATATACATAAATAGAGATTTTTGCACTATGTTCCTCCACACCTTAAAAGTTCATCTAAAATGAGACACAAAACTGAGTACCTTAAAATATTGATTAAATTAATATTTGAAATTCTATGGATACCGGATAGTACCGGTCGGTGTTTTTTTTTCGTATGATTCCTTAGTGTTGACGGCATGAGCAATGGGAATCGACCGTTTCTGATTTCCGTTGTGTAAAAGTACTGCTTTCAAACTTTCATTACTGCTGTCAACAAGTAACCGCCATTCCTTTGAATTGTATATTTGATTAAGTTCCTCGAACAATCCTTGCAAAAGCATCTGTTATCCACAATTGTATAAAATTATTTCTAAGGTATCTCACGGACTCTATAATATGATATGTTAACATGTGGGGCCAAAATATTATAATGTTTCATCCCAGATGCAAGTAGTTCTGCCTTATCTTTGGTCAGTTCCAGATCTCTCACTAGATCAATGAGTTGAAACTGAGTTAAAAGCGATGACTTCTGACTCAAACTTGAATCGCTCAGAGTTGAGTACTCAGTTGAACTTGATGATGTTTCCGTTATTAGGCTGTTAGCTATACTTGGACACTTCCTACTCCAATCTATTAACATAGACAAAAATAGCAGTCCGTATCGTGAATGAATGGTTGTCTCCAAATCATTGGCATTCCAAATTGCACGTGAAATCTAAAATTAAAATGTTTTATTCCACAAAACATTGTAATACATTAATTGTAAAGTACTTGCCGCATGCTTCCACTACTCCATCGAGTAAGATTTACATGGCACGAATTACACAAAATACTAGGTGTCCACGGTTCGTTCATATTTTTAACTTGTATACCAAAATATTGCACATATATTTTTTTCTATTATTTTACTAAACGCACGTCGATTTTTTTGAATTACATAATGTAGCAGAAATTGTCGGGATCATTTATACATTGAAAAGTTCTATGCCTTTTACTCATACTTCGAAATATAACTTTGTAATATTTTTCAACAAATCGACTTATCTCTTTAAGGCGCTGAATTACACTAATTTATTAATAAGTAATTTCATTCATAAATTCCGGATTTAAGGTACATAAGTTGCAGTACCTGTAGCTGACATAAAGAAAGAAGATTTTTTTGAATTTGCTGGCTTTTTAAAACTGTGATAAAATAATTTTTTCGATTTTTTCTCTATTTTTTATACCCTCACTTTAGTGTGACGAGGGTATATATCATTTGCTACGGAAAAATGTGTAACACGTCGAAGGAGTGACCTAAGACCCCATGTATGTTCGGAGGAAATCCGTTTTGGGTCATTTTAAGTCGAATGAGCAATGTCCGTCAGTCTGTCTGTCTGTCTGTCTGCTGGCTGGTGCGCACGATAACTCTCGAAAGGTGTAACCGATTGACCTCAAATTTGGTATGTGGTAATATTTTTTTCTATCTCCGGCTAAGTTCGAAGATGGGCCATATTGGTCCACTCCTTCTAGTACCTCCCCCACAAAGGGTTAAAATGTTGTGAAATATTGATTCTTTAATAACTGCTATACTACTTATTCGAATCTTTTGAAATTCCACACATAGTATTAGCTTATTAGTCGCTATCAACTCGAGAAAAACGGGCGAAGTCGCCACGTCCCTTTTGGTACCTCCCACACAAATGCACCGTTTTGCACCAAAAGTTAACAGCTTATAACATTAATAACAGTGTATAAAAAAACTTGAAATTTTGTACAGTATTATGCTTTTATATTGCCTACAGTCAAGGGAAAAATTGGCGTTGTTGCTACGCCCTTTTTGGTACCTCCCTCACAAAGGTACCTTTTTTCACCAAAAGTTAACAGCTTATAACATTTAAACCAGTGTATAAAAATACTTGAAATTTTGTACAGTGTAATGTTTTTATAGTGTCTATAGCCCTGTGAAAAATGGGCGTTATTGCCACGCCCCTCTTTGTACCTCCCACACAAAATGCCCAAATCATACCACAATTTAATGTCTCATAACGTTTATACCAGTGCACATAAATGCTTATAAGTCGGCACAGTGCAATGAATTTAACGAATCTAATGTTCAGCAAAAAAAAGGTGTATTTGATAAACCCCTTCTGGTACCTCCCACACAAATTGACAGAATAATTCGAGTAATATTCAATATTACATTACTCACAAAGTGAGGGTATACCTTAGTCGGTTTACCCGACTGAAACATTCTTACTTGTTATGTTTTTTTTTTTTGAACCAGGAAAAAGTGTTTTTTTAAAAAAAAATCATTTTTTTTCTCATATTTTTGACGGCTGTTACTAAACCAAAGATTCTACGTGAAAGCAATATGTGCAGCATATGTAGCCCTCCCTTTAATTTGAGGCATAACACGGCTCAATCAGGCTTATACTTATAATTATTGTCCAAATACAGAAGGAATTTTGCATGAAAGCTGGAATTAAAAAAAAAATTTACCATACATTTTTTTTATTATATTTTTTTGGTGTTTTTGTGACACCTAGATGCACCAGATACTGTTATCCACTTCACTTGGACAAAAATTTTGTTGCATAGTGTTATTAAAAAGAAACTTCGATTTATTTTATAATGTTTTTATAATATTTTTTAATTTTTTTTCAATCTAGAGATTATTTTCCAAAAAAGACAGTTATTTTTTAAAATATTAACGCCCGATATATCAATAACTAAAAAATCCACAATTGAGTTATTTATAGGTAATTGCTCATTGCTTCAATCTGCACACCCTGGCAAATTGTCAGCGCCCTAAAATCAAAAAAAAACTCTTTCCAGTCGACCGACGACCTTGACAATATTTTAGCTCTTGTTTAGAGCTATCTTTTTGCCATTGACCGATACCCGATCCGACGTACCGTTAAGGAGCTAGACCAAACATAAAATTTCCGTTCACATTTGAAAATTATGCTAAGTCAATTTTTTTTAAATCCAAAAAAGCACCTTCCAACCGACGTACGACCTTGACACCCGTGAGCAATATTTTAGCTCTCGTTAAGAGCTATATTTTTGCCATTGGCCGATTGTGGCTACGTGAAACAATGGAATTGTTGCCAGAAATGTTTGGTGATTCGATTATTTCAAGAAATTGTGATATTGAATGGCCTCCAAGAAGTTGTGATTAAACAAAATTAGACTATTTCTTGTGGGGTTATTTGAAGTCATTGGTCTTTCGAAATAAACCATACTCTCTTCAAGCTTTACAAGTCAATATTGAATGTGCCATTCATGACATACGACTTGATTTAGTGGAAAAAGTGCTCGAAAATTGGGTTCATCGAATTCGTTCCTGCAGAAGAAGTCGTGGAGGCCATTTGAATGACGTTTTATTTAGAACTTAATTGTATCGATTGTACTTCACATTAAATAAAAAAACTTTTGAATTTCCTTAACAATAAGTGTGTTTTTTTTCAAAGAAATCATATCACTGTTATGGGGGGCTACATCTAAGTCTGAACCGATTTTCCTCAAATTTGGCAGTGTTTATTTGTGTAATAAGAAACCTCTATCTGCCGAATTTCGTACCGATCGGATATAAAATACAGTTTCTACAGCGCTTACATGTGAAATCGGGGGTAAGATATATATTTCTGAATTGGTTTTCCTCAAATCTAGTATTGTCTCTAAGTGTATCACGAGACTTCTCTCTGTAAATTTATTTAAAGATCTGTTAAAAAATATTGCTTATACAGTGCATACGAGTATATGCCAAATCGGAGGTACATACATATAGGGGCTATATGTAAATCTAAACCGATTTTAATCAGTTTCAATAGGGATCGTCCTTGGGCCAACAAATAAGATATGTGCCAAGTTTCGTTGAGATCGGACCATAATTGCGACTTGTACTTTGTTTACAAGAATACATGCAGAGATGGGCGGACGGACAGACGGACATAGCTAAATCAACTCAGAAAGTGATTCTAAGTCGATCGATATAATAAACTATGAGTCTATTTCTTCTCCTTTTGTGTGTTACAAACAAATGCAAAAAAATTATAATAATACCCTGTACCACAGTCTAGTGTGGGGTACAAATATGGCAATGGTAGACATTATTCGGAAGCATCTCGGATATAAATAGAATTGCTGTGTCCATCATAACTCGGCGATGTATCATCTGAAATCAATAAACCAAAATTTTGTTAGATAACACTGTGCAACAGTGAAAAAAATACACGGATCTGACGGTATAGGTTCGATTCTACTGCCAAATGGTAGTATAACCCTATACTCAGTTTGGCGAGATCGGTGACCAATTTCTTTTTATGGGCCTCGAAAGATTCGGAATATCAGTGGACCCCTTGAAAAAAGGTTTCATCGGTTTTTGAGCAACAGCTACTTCAGACTTGGTGATAGCGCTTAACTATATTTGGCAATAATGTAGCTAAGAACACGTTGAACAAAGTCTGTTAACATTTCATGCCAAAAAATTTTTGTTTTCCTGCACTTTTTTTCGAAAAACATGGGATTAAATTTATTTTTTTTCACTTTTTTTGGCATAACTTTAAGGGATCGCTGATTTTTTACTAACAATATTTGGCAATATTGTAGCCACGGTAAATCTGAACAACTTTTATGAACATATTAATACAATCTGAACGTGTCTAGGCACCTTAAATAGCTCAAAAATCCACATTGTACCCCAAAAATTTAAGTATTTCACTGTTATGTAACAAAAATATATTTTTCTGGTATGGGGTATGTTCAGCAATTTTATAGAAAATATTAAGGCCAATATTTTTGTGGAAAATTTTAACCTCACATAACTGTAATTTTTGGCCCCATTTTAACAATTCGTAAAAAACACCCCTTAAAAGGGGGAGGGCGGGTATGAAATGTTCTACAAAAATGTTCGCCATAAAATTTTACTATATGTGTCAGAACACACCAGAGCTCAAAACATAACACAAACACCAAAAAAGGTCAAATTACTGATCGTGCATCAATGTTAGTCGTACGATCTAGTGGTTGAAGCAATGAAGATACCAGTAAAGAACGTTGTTGACTGGAATTTGACCGTTTTTTGGGTTTTTATGTTAAGATTTGGGTTTTGGTGTGTTCTGACACATATAGTAAAATTTTATGGCGAACATTTTTGTAGAACATTTCATCCCCGCCCTCTCCCTTTTAAGGGGTGTTTTTTACGATTTGTTAAAATGGGGCCAAAAATTACAGTTATGTGGGGGAGCTAGAGGGTTAAAATTTTCAACAAAAATATTGGCCTTAATATTTTCTATAAAATTGCTGAACATACCCCATACCAGAAAAATATATTTTTGTTACATAACAGTGAAATACTTACATTTTTGGGGTACAATGTGGATTTTTGAGCTATTTAAGGTGCCTAGACACGTTCAGATTGTATTGATTTGTTCATAAAAGTTGTTCAGATTTACCGTGGCTACAATATTGCCAAATATTGTTAGTAAAAAATCAGCGATCCCTTAAAGTTATGCCAAAAAAAGTGAAAAAAATAAATTTAATCCCATGTTTTTCGAAAAAAAGTGCAGGAAAACAAAAATTTTTTGGCATGAAATGTTAACAGACTTTGTTCAACGTGTTCTTAGCTACATTATTGCCAAATATAGTTAAGCGCTATCACCAAGTCTGAAGTAGCTGTTGCTCAAAAACCGATGACACCTTTTTTCAAGGGGTCCACTGATATTCCGAATCTTTCGAGGCCCATAAAAAAAAATTGGTCACCAATCTCGCGAAACTAAGTATAGGGTTATACTACCATTTGGTAGTAGAATCGAAGCTATACAGTCAGGTTCGTGTATTTTTCAAAAAGTGTTCATTTGTTGCATAGTGTAATCGTTGCACCCAGGTAACGCTGGGGGGTTTTTTGAAATTTCTATTTTTCAATTTTTAGGAACACTTTGAAACGCGATTTTTGCAAAAAAAAAACATTGTATTGTAAAATAAAAAATTTACAAATTTGAACAAAGCTCTCCAGCGTTACCTCGTAACATATGTAAAGAAACAGTGTTAAAAGTTTCAAAACGACCGGTGCAGTAGTTTTGACAATATGATGGACACCGACTTTTAAAACGTAGGTTGTGGGAAAATCGCTTTAAAGTGTGTCTGATGCACAGAGTCACGTATGAGGCGCGATTGCTTAGGCTGCTGTATCTTCGTTGATTTTGCTCCGATTCATCTCAAAATTTCACACAATATTCTTAAAAGTTCGACCCCGTACCCCGCATAATCGAATGGCATTAACAGTTTTTTCCTGTGACATCGCGTTTTCGAAATATATATAGCCACAAAGATTGCTGGGTAAACAAAGAGGTTAGTAAATTCAATCATAGTTTTAGTATAGAAGGCTTCGAAATTGACGTTCCATGCCAAAGAACAAAATAAAGGAGCCACTTCAAGAAGTATTTCTTTCAAAACTCCTGATTACCCCTCTATATATCAAAAGTCATAGAAATCGATGGATTTTTTGGGTAATGTATTCGACAAAAATATTCCTTGTATACAATACACTTTAATGGCAACCAAGTTGTTTTTCTAAATATATCGTATTTATCCACAAAGTTTGCTGGGTAAGGGAAGGGTTAGTAAATTAGGAGCAATTTTAGTGTAGAACGCTTGGTAATAGAAGTTCCATGTCAAAGAGCGAAAGAAAGAGGACACTTCAAGAAGTATTTCTCCCAAAACACCCGACAACCCTTTTCACCTCCTTACCCCTAAAAATCCCCCTCCAAAAATAATGACTTATCAAAAGTCTTTGAAATCGATGGATTTTTGTGGTGGATGGATTTTTGTATTTGAAAAAAATATTCCTTGTAAAAAATCACAATAGGTCCCCGTAAAACACATTTTTGTGGCAATCAACACTGAAAAAAAAATTGTCATAAAATTAAAGTAATGCTCCAAAGACGTCATTAGTTTTTAAAATAACTACATTTTGTACTTAAAATATAAATAATTTCAATAATATTAAGTAATTTACTTAATTTTAAGTAAATTTTCTTAGTATTAAGTTCAAAATGTACTTATTTTGAAGACTAAGGACGTTTTTGGAGCATTTTTTTAATTTTATGACAAATTTTTTTTCAGTGCAACATGGGACATTTGAGATGTTACGCTCTTTGACTAAATGAGCGATATCATATCTTGGCCCGTTTATTAACGGAATTTACTTTAAATCAATTTACATTATTCATTAAGTTAACATATCGAAAAAGTCACATGTTTCCAAATTTTCTTCCACGATAATCCGCATCACTGTCAGATCTCTTTAAAATGTTATTTTATCGGACATACATACATTGAATCAAAACACATACTCGTATTAAAGCTGCATGTCTTTGAATATCCGTCCGTTAGCCTTAATGCCCGGTTCTCCTCCCATACATACTCGTATGTTTCTAATGATGATGCCTCGCAGCTGTGTGCACGAATATATGCCTTTAATGACAATTTTGCATGCCACAAATCACATCTCCTCTCAACATTGTATAAATTCAATATTTGGCCACACAAACTCTTCGATGATGACAACTCAAATGAAATCGGCGAAAGTTTTCGACTTCAAATCTGACATACTGCAAATCGTAACACATCATTCACTTCATACGATTGAGTGAGTGAGTGAATAGAGTTACACGTAAATGCCATGTGTAGATCTTAAACGGATGTCGTCTCTTCCAAATGGATATGGATTCACAAAAAACAAAAACTACAAATGAATGAAAAGAAAAGTGAGCCACAAAATACGGGGAGTAAAAAAAAACTGAAAACTAAAACCCACATTTGTGTCCAATTACAGGTCAATGGTTTTTTCTGCACTTGAAAAAAAAAACACAACAACAGATGCTGGCCATGGCGAATATGATGATGAAGATGATGGAGATGCTGGTGGTGGTGATGGTATTGGCCGCCAGTCTCCAAAACCAATAAGCGCATGTGAAAGAAAGCCATAAGGCCGCTTTTAGATGAAATGGAGAGTTGTTTTTGTGTGCAGACCGGATGGACGGACTTTTCCTACTTTGCTTGAAGAAAACAAAAAACCAGTCATCCATTTCTCTATAATTTATGGTGAATGCTTTTATTTTATTTTTTACGTGCAATAAGTGCAAATCAGTTTTTTAAATTTGATGCCATTTCGTGAGGGAGATTAGCGGCACAAATCGGCGATTTTCTAAAACATTTCACACCGTTACAAACTGTAAAACCGGCCATTGAAATGCATTACATTATGTCAACATTTTTGGTGCGGTAAATTATGGGGATGTTTATGGCAATTAATCTCTCTGAAGTCAATGTCAATTTTTTCGTCAAACAAAAAATCGCTGGAGCAATTTTGTGAGTCCACGTTGAAGTATTAGTCGAATTAATCAATTTCCGTCCGCATAGCATTTTATTTATTCCGTTGTATTTTTTTTAATATCATTATCGGCTTAAAATGTTGTTGAATACATTTTAAAAAAAAATGTTTGATGTTTATTGTCTAATCATCATTTATGCATATATTAGTTATTAACAACGGATAGTCGGCTTATTTTGTTGAGATATTTGAATTGTTAATACGGATGTGACATGAAAAAAATTTCATTCGATGAAGGTCATTTATGAAGAGCTATATTAAAATTCAATCATTCATGAAGGATTATGTTTAAGGTAAGAGTTTGATGGGTATTTTATAGTGCATTAGCTCTGAGGCCTAATTGGGAGGATAGGAATACAAGTAAAATGGGTGGAATCCTTTTAAAATTAGATCACACAGTATAACACGTGTTTTTGGGACTCAATTCTGATAATTGGCCGTGAAAGTAGCTCCAAAAATAAGATCTTCTGCATCATTCGTTTAGTCAAGTTTGCTCAATTAATAACACTATTAGAGTGATCAAAACCGGTTTAAAATAAACCGGCCCACCGGTTTTTTGCTTCCACCGTCCCCGGTTTTTCTCAAAATCATGAATTTCGAACAACCGGTGCAACCGGTTTTTTTCGTTTGTTTCCACCGGTTTTCCGGTTTTTTTATTATCACTAAAATATTAAAAATTATTTACAACTTTACATACAAAATATCACAAATTGAGATAATAATATGAAAGATCTCCTTATATGGCCTAAAAAGACTCGGCAACTTTGCTAGAATCCGAAGCCATTCACCAATTTCTATACAAATTACAAAAATTTAAAGAAAATAAATGATTCATACGCGCAGAAGTTATGTGAAAAGTAAACGCATTCTCCCACTTCCAAACCGAAAGAAAAACAAGTAAGAAAATTTCATTTGGGTAAACCGACTAGTGAATACTCTTATATATTTATACATTTATGTATACTCGTATATACCTACCTGCACTAAAGTGTGTATATAAAATATAAATGTTTAAAGATTTAATACCTCTATTAAATATTCTATTTAATATTCCGAAATATTAATATTTTCTTGACTGAACTACATAAGGGGAATTTCATATCAAGTGAGTTAATTTTTAAAAGGGATGTCTTCTGTCGGGATGAAAATTGCACCAAGTAGCCCTATCAGATATTAGTTATGAGACACAATTCCAACGAAATCGGTTAAGGACTTTCCGAGTTGGAGGGTGTCAAATATTGACATTTTTGTCAAACGGTTGTTTTTCCTGATCTGAAATGCTAAAATGCTAAAATTGGTTGAACGTTAATTTTTTTTCAGAGGTTTATATTTATATTGATAGATCAACAGGTCCCATCCCATTAATAGGTCACAAAGCTTTTAAAGGAAATTATCTAAGCTTTCTTTTGAGCAAAAAAATCAAAAATTAAAACATAGGTTTTTACCAAAAATTTCAAAAAAGTTTAATTTTGCAAAAAAGTAATGAAAATATATTTGCTAATTTTTTTAAAAGGTTGAAGAAAAGACTATCGATAACATTTTTGGAAAATGTTTCTAGATACAATAGCTAATTAGTTATAAGTATGAGATAAAAGGACCGTTTGACTCAAATGACAATATTCATCACAATATTAAAAATCGCCTTAATATTAAAAAATCGCATTTTTTGTTATTAAAAAGGAAAATGTTTTTCAAACGGCAATTTTCATACTGTTTTGTTATGCAGAAAAAAGCCGGTTCTACCGGTTTTCTTCGAAGAAAAAAACCGTCCACCGGTTTTTTTATAACTTAAATAAACCATCCACCGGTTTTTTATTTTTTCAAAAAAAAAACGGGTTTTTTTATCACTCTAAACACTATGCAACAAAATTTTTGTCCAAGGGATGTGGATAACAGTTTCTGGTGCAATTAGGTGTCACAAACACGAAAAAATATTAAAAACAATAAAACAAAAACAAGAACAATTTTTTATGGTAATTCTTTTTTTTTAATTTTTTTTTTTAATTCCAGCTTTCATGGAAAGTACATTCTGTATTTGGACCATAATTCAAGTATAAGCCTGATTGAGCCGTGTTATGCCTCAAATTAAAGGGAATTAGGAGGGCTACATATGCTGCAAATATTGCTTTCACGTAGAATCTTTGGTTTAGTAACAGTCGTCAAAAATATGAAAAAAAATGATTTTTTTTTAAAAAAACACTTTTTCCTGGTACGAAAAAGAACCATAAAAAATAGAGAAAAAAATCGAAAAAATATTTTATCACAGTTTTAAAAAGCCAGCATCCTAACGAAGAAAACACTGTCTATTTGAAAAAAAAAATGCTATGGATAGATGTAAAAGTTATGAGCCATTTTGTAAATGTTAGGGAAATTCAAAAAAAAAAAATCTTCTTTCATTATGTCAGCAGCAGGTACTGCAACTTATGTACCTTAAATCCGGAATTTATGAATGAAATTACTTATTAAAAAATTAGTGTAATTCAGCGCCTTAAAGAGATAAGTCGATTTTCTGAAAAATATTATAAAGTTATATTTCGAAGTAAGAGTAAAAGGCAAAGAACTTTTCAATGTGTTAATGATCCCGACAATTTCTGCTACATCTGCGGAAACTATGTAATTAAAAAAAATCGACGTGAGTTTAGTAAAATAATAGAAGAAATATATGTGCAATATTTGGAAATATAAAGGGTCCGCAATGTAACGTTTTTGTTTTACTTGTGCTTATTTCGTGAATGGTAACACTTAGCTCATTTCTGATTTGACAAATAATTAGTTTTATCCTTCCGCTGAACGAATATGTGTATATTGCGAATATTGCGACATTACTTTGAAAATCTTGGTAATGTTGCAGAATGTGTGCGAAAATTGAGTACGGATTTTGCAAGAAGAGAAGCACCGTCAGCTCCATATGTTCGTTATCTTGTGAAAAAGTGAAAGAAACTGGCATCCTCATCGATAAACCAAAGCGTGAAAAGCCAAAAACAGTGCGATCACCCGAGAATATTGCTGCTGTGGCAGAAAGTGTGCGTGAAGCGCCATCAACATCAATTCAGCGTCGTTCTCAACAATTGAACATTTCGGAGACATCATTGAGACGAATTTTGCATAGAGACCTTAGTATGACGCCATACAAAGTCCAATTGGTTCAGAAGTTGAAGCCAACTGACCATCCAACGCGTTTTCAGCAGTTTTTTTTATAGCATTTTCAAAAAAAAATTTATTTGGCGAACCTTTTATGTGCAAGATTTCCAACTGACCAAAAATAAGGCAGAACTACTTGCATCTCGGATGAAACAGTACAATATTTTGGCCCCAGATGTTAACATATCATATTATAGAGTCCGTGAGATACCTTACAAACAATTTTATACAACTGTGGATAACATATACTTTTGCAAGGACATTCCCGGATTGTACGAGGAACTTAATCAAACATAAAATTCAAAAGAATGGCGTTTATTTGTTGACAGCCGTAAAGAAAGTTTGAAAGCAGTACTTTTGCACAACGGAAATCAGAAACCGTCGATTCCCATTGCTCATGCTGTCAACACTAAGGAATCATACGAAACAATGGCTAAAGTGATAAAATTCATAAAATATGAACAACATGACTGGAAAATTTGCTGCGATTTAAAAGTAGTTGGGATGTTATGTGGAATGCAAGGCGGATATACAAAATATTGCTATTTTTTATGCCTCTGGGATAGCTGAGCTCGCGAAGATCATTACAGAAGATAGAAATGGCCAACAAGAAAAGACATTACATTGGGTGAAAACAACATAAAATACACACCTCTCGTCCAAAAAGAAAACATTATTTTGCCACTACTGCATATTAAGCTGGGGCTCCTTAAAAATTTTAAAAAAGCCTTAAGGAAAGATGGCAATTCACTCTCACATTTAAAAAGTTTATTTAAAAGTCTTTCTTTTCAAAATATCGAAGAAGGAGTTTTTGATGGGCCTAAAATAAGGAAACTGATGAAAGATGCAAATTTCGAATCATATTTGACGTCGGATGAAATTGCAGCATGGAGTCGGTTAAGCTTGTGGTTTCAAATTTCTTTGGATCCAATAAAAGCCCGCAATATGAAACAATGATTGATGATTTGTTAAAAAATTATGAAAAAATTGGTAAGAAATATATTTATCTATATTTATGTATATAACACATATGTATGTATTCTTCTAACTTATTTTTCGCTTTATGTATTCCAACAGGTGTAAATATGTCCCTAAAAATTCATTTCTTGCATTCTCATTTAAACTTTTTCCCCGAGAATCTTGGCGACGTAAGCGACGACCATGGGGAAAGGTTTCACCAAGAAATGAAGTCCATCGAGCGGCGTTACCAAGGGCACTGGGATGAAAGAATGATGGGAGATTATATTTGGTTCCTGATTAGAGAAACCGATTCCGAAATATACAAACGTCAACAAAGAACTCACAATTACTTCTAATAAAACTTGTACATGTAAATAAACTCAAATGCACATAATATAAATAAAAGTAACAAATAAAATCGCTATTTAAACAGAAATTTAAAAAAAAAGATTTTTTGAAATTCTCTTACCTCTACCAAAAAGGCAATAATTTCTTTATCCATAGATTTTTTTCAAATAGGCATTACTTTCTTCGCTAGGATGCAAACTTTTAAAAAATAAAATAAATTTTTTTTTGTTTTTTTTTCTATTTTAGGTTTTTTGAAAAAAATCTACTTTTTCCAATTTGTTTAATGACTGTTACTAAACCACTGTTTCTAAGTGAAAGAGATATTTCCGACATTGGTAGCCCACATTAATAGCTTTAATTTAACGTATAAGTTGACCTGATCGGGCATATACTCCAAAAATTATAGTGCAAATACTTAGGGTACCTTCGGCGATAATAGTATTTTTAATAAAAAAATTAAAAAAAAAATCGTCCATACAAAAATTTTTGGTTTTGATTTTATATAACAGTATATTATATGCCACAATCTATACAAAAAAATAATTTTTAGGTCGGGGATACAAAAAAAATGTTTTTGTTGCATAGTGTTATCGAAGGGATGAAATATATTATTAATCTGTTAAAAGCGGAAATTGTTTTTTTAATTTTCATAGTTGTTTGGTATTTTAAAACCAATGTCTTGCTGACACCAAAATTCAAAATTTAAATGGCTCTGACTACCTCCTCATAAGCAATGATGTTTATTTTTGATAGCAATCGAATTTTCTTTGAATTTTGTATGTAATTGAAGACATAATATTAATAAAAGTAACAAATAAAATCGCTATTTAAACAGAAATTAAAAAAAAAAGATTTTTTGAAATTCTCTTACTTCTACCAAATAGGCTATAATTTCTTTATCCATAGATTTTTTTCAAATAGGCATTATTTTCTTCGCTAGGATGCAAACTTTAAAAAAATGGAACAAAATATTTTTTTCCATTTTTATACCCTCACTTTAGTGTGACGAGGGTATATATCATTTGCTACGAAAAAAAGTGTAACACATCGAAGGAGTGATCTAAGACCCTAAGTATGTTCGGGGGATATTCGTTTTGGGTCATTTTAAGACGAATGAGCAATGTCCGTCCGTCTGTCTGTCTGTCTGTCTATCTGTCTGTCTGTCTGTCTGTGTGTCTGCTGGCTGGTGCGCACGATAACTCTCGAAAGGAGTAACCGATTGACTTCAAATTTGGTACGTGGTAATATTTTTTTCTATCTCCGGCTAAGTTCGAAGATGGGCCATATTGGTCCACTCCTTCTAGTACATCCCCCACAAAGTGTTAAAATGTTGTAAAATATTGAATCTTTAATAACTGCTATACTACTTATTCGAATCTTCTGAAATTCCACACATAGCATTAGTTTATTAGTCGCTATCAACTCGAGAAAAATGGGCCAAGTTGCTACGCCCCTTTTGGTACCTCCCACACAAATGCACCATTTTGCAGCAAAAGTTATCAGCTTATAACATTAATACCAGTGTATAAAAATACTTGAAATTTTGTACAGTGTAATGCTTTTATAGTGCCTACAGTCCAGTGAAAAATGGGTGTTATATTCACGCCCCTTTTGGTAGCTTCCACACAAAGGTAACATTTTGCACCAAAAGTTAACAGCTTATAACATTAATACCTGTGTATAAAAATACTTGAAATTTTCTACAGTGTAATGCTTTTATAGTGTCTATAGCCCTGTGAAAAATGGACGCTATTGCCACGCCCCTTTTTGTACCTCCCACACAAAGGTACAATTTTGCACAAAAAGTTAAGAGCTCACAACATGAGTACCAATGCACGTAAATGCCACAACATTTTGCACAGTGTAACGCTTTTGAAGTGTCTATAGCCCTGTAAAAAATGGCCGTTATCACCACGCCCCTTTTTGTACCTCCCAAACAAAATGTCCAAATCATACCAAAATTTAATATCTCATAACGTTAATAAACCAGTGCAAACAAACACTTATAATTCGGCGCAGTGCAATGTATTTAAAGTATCTACTATTCAGCGAAAAATAGATGTATTTGTTAAACCCGTTCTGGTACCTACCATACAATCTAACAGAATAATTCGTGGAATATTCAATATTACATTACTCACAAAGTGAGGGTATACCTTAGTCGGTTTACCCGACTGAAACTTTCTTACTTGTTTTACGATTTTTTTCTATTTTTTATGTTTTTTTTTCGTCCCAGGATTTTTTTTTTTTTTAAATCTACTTTTTCCAATTTAATGGCTGTTACTAAACCGCTGTTTTTAAGTGAAAGAGATATCTCCAACATTGGTAGCCCACATTAATAGCTTAAATTTAACGCATAAGTCGACCTGATCGGGCATATACTACAAAAAGTATATACTAAGGGTATCTTCGACGATATTAGTATTTTTAATAAAAAAATTTTTAATAAAAAACTTTTTAAAAAAAATCTATCCATAAAAAATTTTTGGTTTTGATTTTATATAACAGTATGCCACACTATATTCAAAAAAATAATTTTTAGGTCTAGGGCACAAACAATTTTTTTTTTGTTGCGTAGTGAATTTAACGGCCATACGATTTTTTTTGCACAAGGTGGATTTTTTTGCACTTTTTCTATATTTGTTTACTCGGTATAACGTACGGAATATCACATTTGTGTCTGAAGCAAAGTTGTAGATATTGAATAGGAGAAACGCGGAAATGCGGAACAAACCTACCCGAAAAAAGTAGATCCAGTGCCTTAAAAATCGCAAAATCTATTACAAAAGTACCATCTATAGAAACGATGTTTATCGATGAGGATGCCAGTTTTCTGGACCGTTGGAAAAATTAAATTTTCTCAGAAAAAAAGGTTCAAAATCAAGTTTCAGCGATAATATAGCGTGATTCATTTCGAGGTTCCCTACTTTTTTAATTAAAAAAACACAGAAAATTCAAATTGAATGTGGAATATTTATTATCATTTGAAAGAACATTCATTGGCATTTATTTTTTGAAGATTATGTCTATCAAATGTTGGCCGCGGCTACGTCTCAGATGGACCATCCATTGAGTCCAATTTTCGATGACTCGCTCGAGCATTTCGACAGAGGCCTGAATCGAAGTGGGTTTGTCCGCATAAACTTTAGACTTTACATATCCCCACAGGAAAAAGTCTAACGCTGTGATATCAAACGATTTAGTGGCCAATCGACCGGCCCAAAACGTGAAAGTATCTGCTCACCGAAGTGTTCTCTCAATAAATCCATTGATTGATGCGATGTGTGGGAAGTGGTGCCGTCTTGTTGAAACCAAATGTTATCATGGCACGCTAACGGTCGTCATTGACGGTTACCTTCTCACCGGCATAATTTTTGAAGAAATATGGACCGATGATTCCACCGGCCCACAAACCACACCAAACCGTTGTTTTTTTCTGGATGAAGTGGCAGCTCTTGAATCTCTTCACGTTGCTCTTCGTCCCAAATGCGGCAATTTTGCTTGTTTACATACCCATTGAGCCAGAAATGGGCCTCATCGCTGAACAAAATTTGGCTCGAAAACGTCGGATCTTCTTAGAAATTTTCAAGAGCCCATAGAGGGAAGCAATGTCACTTGGGAAGATCGGGCGGCTTCAGTTCTTACACAAGCTGTATTTTGTATGCTTTCAATTTAAGATCTCGACTTAAAATGCGCCAAGTCGTTCCATACGTCAGTCCGAGTTGCTGCGAACGGCGCCGAATCGACTCTCCACGGTCTTCGTGTACACTCTCAGCTACGGCCGCTACATTTTCTTCACTGCGTGCTGGACGTGAGTCTGCTGGGTCTCAAGATGGGTGATGGTGTTGTGAATAGTACGCTCAGTAGGCCGATTATGTTGACCATAATTTGAGCGTAGTGCATGTAACACAGAACGTGAATTTTCGTAATAAAGTTGAACGATTTGTAAACGTTGTTCAGACGTAAGTCTTTCCATGATGAAATGCCAAACAATACTTAACAAAAATAACATGACAGCATGACACGACTCACACGTGATCTGTCAAAAAAAGACTGTTGAAAAAAATATCTCTACTTGGATCACCCGTTATTTACGATGCGATAAAAACCGAATGGATGCTACATCAGAAAAATCCAAATGGGATAAACACTTTGAAAAACTGAAGTCAAAACGGAGTCAATGTTGTACTCTGTTACAATGCACGGACAAGAATCTTCTTCGAATTCTACAGCGATAAAGAATATATAAGTACATATATGCATTATATGATCTCAGATCAGTATTTCAATATGTCGCAAATTAATTGCCATTCACCTCTCTTGATTGATCCCTTCACCTCTTGGCAGTTCCCTAAGACAATTGCGAAAAAAACTGCCAAGCCAATTAATCACCTTTATTGGCGTCCCCCTCTCTCTCTCTCATAAATTAGTCACTTTAATTTCCAACATTTTTTCGTTTTTCCACAGAAATCGCGTCACAAAGGTTCAGTACCACCGGTTGTCTGAATCACTATTTGATTGGTTGGTTAACTGGCCGAGTGCCACAATAATTTTGCATATTCCCACCATCAAAAAATATGTACGTTTGTTGTTTTTTCCCCCTTTTTGCCTAAGTTCGGTTGTTACTTTTAAAGATTTCTGGCAATTTTCCACCATTTGTTTTTCTTTTTTTTTTTTGCAAAGAAAAACCAAACATTTTTGAGTCTGTGCCACTTCAATATGAAGTATGTGAGAATTTGTTGTATTTATTTGATGGCAGAGCAGCGGTGGCAGAATGTTGCATAATGTGGTCTTTTTCTTATTGTTTGTGGTTGTGTCGGTTTTGATGGTTTTGCCGGTTTTTTATCCTCCCGATTGTTGGTTGTCATGTTTTTAATGAGATACTAACGAAATTGCAAGTAATAAGAATTAAGTTTGAAAACGTTTTTTTCTGTTTTTCTTTGTTGTTGTTGTTCTGGTTAACAAAGTGTTGCCATTGTCACGTTTATAATTGTTGCAGTAGAATGCATTTTAATTAATGCCAAGTGCTGGAAATAAAATGTGAAATGTTGTCTCTGACAGAGTGCATAACAAGAGGTAAAATGCTTAAGAAAAACTTAATATATTACGTTTAATTGTCTGGTCCTGAAATGGACAGGAAATAACGACAAAGTAGCAAAAATTTTGATAAAAAAAGTTTAATATTCATGGTATACTTTGTATATCTCTTACCCACAATAGAATGGGGGTATACTAACTTTTGCAATTCACTTGCAACACCTTCAAATATTTATCTTTCAGATAAATATACATAGGGGGGATTTCATTTCATTTCATTTGACATTTCTCAATTTCAGGCTAACTCAATTTGAACCATGGAAAGATACACAATCGAGCAACGCGTTAACCGTTTTTAAGCCTTTTACGAAAATGGGCGTTCAATCAAAATACATTTCGTGCACTTCGTGATGTTTTTTTGATCAGCATAATCGACCAAATGTGTCCACAATCGGGAGAATTGTGCGCAGATTTCAACAAACCGGATCTGTAGGAGATGTGAAATCACCTGTTCATGCTCGCCCAGTTCGTTTAGTGCGGCCAGGCAGTTACTGTGAATGGTATTCGCTATCGTGAGATGATAACGAATTTTTTATGGCCCGAATTGGAAGATATGGATGTGAACAATATGTGGTTTCAACAGGACGGTGCCACTTGCCACACAGCTAACGAATCAATGGCTCTTTTGCGCAACAAATTCAATGGCCGTGTTATCTCACGTCGTGGCGATGTCAATTGGTCGCCAAGATCATGTGATTTGACACCGTTGGAGGGTCTATCTTTGGGGTTATTTGATAGAAAAGCTGTACGTCGATAAGCCAGCAACAATTCAAGGATGAGATAATTCGGCACATTAACGGCATAGAACCTAAATTATGCATCAGCGTCATCAAAAATGTGGACCATCGGATGTAGGTGTGCCGCCGAGGTCGCGGAGGCCATTTGGCTGATATTTTGTTCCATACATAATTGAACCATACCAATATTATCATAATAAAACCAGTAAGGAAAGGCAGAAAGTCGGGCGGGGTCGACTATATAATACCCTACACCTGCCTAACAATGCGATAAGGGTAGACACATATTATCTAATTCTGATCGGACATAAAATAAAATGTTTACAGCGGTTACACGTCAAATCGGGGGTAACTTATATATGGGGGCTATATCTAAATCTGAACCGATTTTCTCCGAATTTGTCAGTATTCCTTCATGTAATAAGAAACCTCTTTCTGCCGAATTTCATACTGATCGGTTATAAAATAAAGTTTTTACAGCACTTACATGTCAAATCGGGGCTAACATATATATGGGGGCTATATCTAAATCTGAACCGATTCTAATCAAATTCAATAGAGATCGTCCTTGGGCCAAACAAAAGACATGTGTAAAGTTTCGTCGAGATCGGACTATAATTGCGACCTGTGCTTTGATTACAAGAATACATGGACAGACGGACAGACAGACAGACGGACATGGCTAAATCGTCTCAAAAATTGATTCTATGACGATCGGTATAATAAACTATGGTTCTATTTCTTCTCTTTTTGGGCATTACAAACAAATGCACAAAGTCATAATACCCTGTACCACAGTGTGGTGTAGGGTATAAAGAAATGACAATAATTTCCTAAAAAATTTCAGTTGTATTCAAAAATTTAACCACCCTTTATATCAGATAAAGATGGTACCAAAAGGTACCTCCCCATTTTTTTGAGGTGTTAGCGACTAACAAGCTAATACTATGAGGACCATTTTGCACCAAAATTAACAGCTTATAACTTTCACATAGCAATAATCGCACCTCGGTAGAACCTCATTTGTTACGATATCGCCTCTGCGCAAAGCTGTTTTTTGTGGCCCTTGGTAGCTCAATGGTTAGTGCATTAGACTTGGACCCCGCCGTACCGCTCGAAGCTACGAAGATATAGCAGCCGTAAGTGTATCCGTTGAAAATGAGGCAAACCAGTCGATTCCACCACGTTCTTTGGAATTGGGCATACATACAAAATACAGCTTGTGCAAGAACTGAAGCCGCCCGACCTTCCCAAGCGACATCGTTTCGCTCTATGGGCTCTTGAAAATTTCTAAGAAGATCCGACGTTTTCGAGCCAAATTTTGTTCAGCGATGTGGCCCATTTCTGGCTCAATGGGTATGTAAACAAGCAAAATTGCCGCATTTGGGACGAAGAGCAACCTGAAGAGATTCAAGAGCTGCCACTTCATCCAGAAAAAACAACGGTTTGGTGTGGTTTGCAGGCCGGTGGAATCATCGGTCCATATTTCTTCAAAAATGATGCCGGTGAGAACTTAACCGTCAATGGCGACCGTTATCGTGCCATAATAACCGACTATTTGATGCCTGATCGATTGACCACCAAGATATCACACCTTTTTCCTGTGGGGATATGTGAAGTCTAAAGTTTATGCCGTCAAATCCGCTTCGATTCAGGCCTTGTAGCAAAACATCACGCGTGTCATTCGCCGGTTACCAGTCAAAATGCTCGAACGAGTCATCGAAAATTGGAGTCAACGAATAGACCATCTGAGACGTAGCCGCGGCCAAAATTTGATAGACATAATCTTCAAAAAATAAATGCCAAAGAATGTTCTTTCAAATGATAATAAACATTCCCCATTCAATTTGAATTTTTTGTGTTTTTTTCTTAAAAAAAGTAGGGAACCTCGAAATGGATCACGCTAAGATCATTTTTTTTTAAATCCAAAAAACACTTTCCAGTCGACCTACGACCTTGACACCCATGAGCAATATTTTAGCTCTCGTTAAGAGCTATCTTTTTGCCAGCGACCGATTGTGGCTACGTGACACACAGCAAATGAAACAATGGAATTGTTGCGAGAAAAGTTTAGAGATTCGATTATTTCTGGAAATTGTGATCTTGAATGGCCCCCAAGAAGTTGTGATTTAACACCATTAGACTATTTCTTGTGGGGTTATTTGAAGTCATTGGTCTTTCGAAATAAACCAGACTCTCTTCAAGCTATACAAGTCAATATTGAACGTGCCATTCATGACATACGACTTGATTAAATGGGCAAAGTGCTCGAAAATTGGGTTCATCGAATTCGTTCCTGCTGAAGAAGTCGTGGAGGCAGTGTTGCCAGACGAATTTGACCGAAAATCGTCAAAATAGGGGCACAAAAATCGTCGAAATAAGTTTTCGAAATCGTCAAAAAATCGTCAACACAAAAATATACAGATTACATACAACTTTTGTGTATAAATACACTCAAATGATTATGCGGATCCTCAAAGTTACCTTAAACAAATTTGTGATTCGATCTCATATTCATGAACTACAATAAAAATCAATTTATAATTCGATATATTCCCATAGAAATATCCCAGTCGATTTTATTTACGTCATATGTAGAAGCGACAGACTTCATCCGATTGGGACGAAATTTGACAAAATGAATAGAACGATTCACATCAAAAAGGGTCCGGCGTAGATCCATGGTTTTATGTAGACCCAAACATTTTGTTATAGCAGCCACCCGATTTTATTTTTCAGCGCCGTAGAAACAACAAATACCTCTCGATTGAGTTTAACCAGGACCTTTTTATGGAGTAAGTGACCTAATTTGCCCATATTTTGACTAAGTCCCATACAGAGGTCCCATTCAACTCGACTTTTAGGATCCAAAATAAAAAAGTTCAATTTGCGTTGAAAGATTTATATTATGCGATTTATTTGAACTGAAACTATTCCTTGGAATAAATACCTCCTAAGTCCAAGTTTTGGTATAGCCTTTACTTAAAATGTTCACTGCAATTTCCTCAGCCGATTTTGCAACTTAATAAAATTCTTTTCCTGTTTTTTAAGTTTTCCTTATTTTTGTTATCACAAAAAATCTTAATTTCGGGGCAAAAATCCTCAAATCGTCATGTCCTATTTTTAGGCTCTAAAAATCGTCTAAATGACGATAAATCGTCATTTCTGGCAACACTGCGTGGAGGCCATTTGAATGAAGTTTTATTTAGAACTTAATTGTATCGATTGTACTTCACATTAAATAAAAAACTTTTGAGTTTCCTTAACAATAAGTGTTGTTTTTTTCAAAGAAATCATATCACTCTTATTGACAATAAATAATGTTGCTCTAAGAAATCGCCTGATGTCGGTTGAAGCTCTTTGTGCCTAGGAGTAAAGGCAACATTTTTCATAATTTAATAAAAGATTCCTTATAATTTTTTTTTATTTTTAATGAAACTCTGAGCAAGTGTAACTAATATATCGTCGACATACTAAAAAATACAAAAAATAAATTAATCAAGTCCAATTTCCATAAGTTTTGTTATTGAAATTTAAAGTCACAATTTATACCTCAAATCGGATTTACAGATCTTTCTTCATATATTTATGGAGGTGAAGATCTTTTATAAAACAATAAAAAATAATATTTAACAAATTTGAAGTTTTACAGATCTTTCTTCATATATTTATGGAGGTGAAGATCTTTTATAAAACAATAAAAAATAATATTTAACAAATTTGAAGTTTGATAATAAATATTTATTTTATTGTACTCTATGTAACTTGGTGTAATTATGGTGTATACCCTCCATACGAGTATATAAAATAAAATATATTGAATGTTTCTTAAATTTTATGAACTTAATTGGTTTAGCATAGAATGAAATGGAAAATAAATTAGAGTACAATCAATATTATTGTTTTTCTCATTAATTAGTTCAGTTTTCGTTCAATTTTATACAATCATATTACTACTAGTCAGATTTTTCTAATTTGAAAACGTAACGAAATAGGAGAAATGTTTATCTACCAGAATTTTTTAATTTTTTTAATCAGTGGAATAATTTTTGCAAGGCTTTGTAATAAAGTTTTACCACACAACAAATATTATGTTTTATTTCAATTTAACCAAACACTTATACATATTTAATTTTACATTACCAAATGCCGGCAGCCTCGTTTTGCCTTTCGAAATAAGAATCGAAGTTCAAATCTCATTTTAACATGAGTTGGCAAACAAGAAACAAACTCCATTCGAAATTCAATTATAACTTAATTTCATCATATAATCCTCTCTATACTCTGTATACTCACTAGTACACTGTTTGTGGAAAACTTACCTAAAAAGAGAGAGAGAAAAAACACAGAAAATGAAATAAAGTTTAATTAGATTTTGCCAAGTATTAAATAAAGTACAAAAATGTTAAGTGTTAATTTTTAACAAAATTCATCACTATTTCAATGTTTGTTAATTTTTTATAGGGGGAGAGGAGAGAAATAGAAGAGCATAATGGCAGAGAAAATATTTCAACAAGCAACATAATTATGCTTAAGTTGTTATTAATGTAAAGGGTCTAGGCAGGCGGCTCACATCCCCAACTCAACATCCAAAAACAAGGAAAATATCCTACTTAAAATTGCCATGGAGTTTGAAGCGACTAAATGCATGAAGAGCTCTTCTCCTTCGAACTCGTCGTCGTTCACAACTTCGTTCGCGATGGCGTCAGCAAATAATATAACTTAACATCAGCGCCTGTGACGACGGAGTGTCAATAAGGATAATGCTTAGTGATGATGATGACGATGACGATGATGATAATTATCATCATCATCGTTGTCATGAGTATCATCACAAGAGTATCCTTTTTTGCCTCACATCATCATTGTAATTCTGATAATTACTACAACACCCATTACTGCAAAGAAAAAAAAGACTACAAGTACTTATGTATGCTGGAGCTAATGTCGAGCATGATGATGAGGACAACGCAGAGGAGGACTACAAAAATACAATATTCTTTTCCTTAGCAGAATTTATGTAAAAAAAAACTAGTAATAGACTTCACTAATAGTACGTACAAAACTGATGTGACAATTATGGGCTCTACACATTTCACTAAAAAAAACTCTATAGTAAATAAGTAAATATATAAGTCTACTTAATTTTAAAGTTTTGGCGCCTCATCTTTCATATAATGACATTTCGTACCTAAAAGTGACAAAATGAATAGCCACGCCCGTCCATCTGTTGTAATCAGGCTACAATCTACTTATACAATAATTGAGATAGATGACTGAAAATAGATTATGCTGAAATCGACCAGACTATAGTTCTATATTTTCCATAAGATGAATATATATACATCTTATGGAAATTGTATATCCATCTTTTTTAATCCAAAAGAGCACTTTCTAGTCGACCTACGACCTTGACACCCATAAGCAATATTTTAGCCCTCGTTAAGAGCTATCTTTTTCCCATTGACCGATTCCCGATCCGACGTACCGTGAAGAAGCTAGAGCGAAAACAAACTTTCCGTTCACATTTGAAAATGATGCCAAGTCCATTTTTTTTTAAATCCAAAAAAACACTTTCCAGTCGACCTACGACCTTGATACCCATGAGCAATATTTTTGCTCTCGTTAAGAGCTATCTTTTTGCCATTGACCAATTGTGGCTACGTGCCACACAGCAAATGAAACAAATGCGAGAAAAGTTTGGAGATTCGATTATTTTAAGAAATTGTCATATTGAATGGCCTCCAAGAAGTTGTGATTTAACACCATTAGACTATTTCTTGTGGGGCTATTTGAAGTCATTGGTCTTTCGAAATAAACCAGACTCTCTTCAAGCTTTACAAGTCAATATTGAACGTGCCCTACATGACATACGATTTGAAAGTGCTCGAATTCATTCCTGCAGGAGAAGTCGTGGAGGCCATTTGAATGACGCTTTATTTAGAACCTAATTGTATCGATTGTACTTCACATTAAATAAACAACTTTTGAATTTCCTTAACAATAAGTGTGATTTTTATCAAAGAAATCATATCACTCTTATTGCAAAACCCAGTATATAGTAAAGTTTCTAAATGTTTATACCCTACACCACACTGTGGTACAGGGTATTATAACTTTGTGTATTTGTTTGTAACACCCAAAATGAGAAGATATAGACCCATCGTTTATTATACCGATCGACTTAGAATCACTTTCTGAGTTGACTTAGCAATGTCCGTCTGTCTGTCTGTCCGTCTGTGCATGTATTCTTGTAATCAAAGTACAGGTCGCAATTATGGTCCGATCTCGACGAAACTTTACACATATCTTTTTTTTGGCCCAATGACGATCCCTATTGAATTTGGTTAAAATCGGTTCAGATTTAGATATAGCCCCCATATATATGTTAGCCCCGATTTGACATGTAAGCGCTTTAAAAACTTTATTTTATATCCGATCAGTATGAAATTGGGCAGAAAGAGGTTTCTTATTATATGGATGAACACTGCTAAATTGGGAGAAAATCGGTTCAGATTCAGATATAGCCCCCATATATATGTTACCACCGATTTGACATGTAAGCGCTGTAAAAATTTTATTTTATATCCGATCAGTGCGAAATTCGGCAGAAAGAGGTTTCTTATTACATGAAGGAATACTGCCAATTTCGGAGAAAACCGGTTCGGATTTAGATATAGCCCCCATATATATGTTACCCCCGATTTCACATGTCAGCGCTGTAAAAACTGTATTTTATATCCGATCAGTGCGAAATTCGGTAGAAAGAGGTTTCTTATTACATGAAGGAATACTGCCAAATTCGGAGAAAATCGGTTCAGATTTAGATATAGCTCCCATATATATGTTAACCCCGATTTGACATGTAAGCGCTTAGAGAATGTATTTTATATCCGATCAGTACGAAATTCGACAGAAGGAGGTCTTTTTACATGAATAAGTATTCAGGGAAGATCGGTTCAGATTTATATTAAAGCTCCATATATATGTTCCTCCTGATTTGGTATCAAACCGCTATAGAAGTTGTCTTTTACTTCCGATCATTAACATTTTTTAGAAAGATGTTTCTCAATTTAGGAACGAATATTCCTTAATTTAGCGATTATCGTTTCCGAATTAGATAATATGTTTCTACCCATTTACAAATTATTGAAAATTATTATGCCAATGACCCTTATCGCATTGTTAGGGAGGTGTAGGGTATTATATAGTCGGCCCGACTTTCTGTCTTTCCTTACTGGTTTCAGTCTACGTTTGCTGTCTTTCGAATGTAGTAACGAACTTACTTTAAATTTGGTATGTGATAATATTTTTTCTATCTCAGGCTAAGTTCGAAGGTGGGAAATATTTGTCCACTGCTTCTAGTACCTCCCTCACAATGGGTTCACATTTAGTGAAATATTTACTCTCTAATAACATATGTATATACTGTCTATACAAATCCTCTGTAATTCCACATATAGTGGAATGGGAGAAGTGGCCCCGCCACTTTTCGTACCTCAACCACACGTCGGAAATATTTTGTACGAAAAGCTATCTGCATATAACTTTAATAACAGTGCATATAAATATTTGAAATTTTGTGCAGTATATTGCATTTGTTTCAGGTACCCCCGCACAAATTTACCGACTCATTCGAATACAACATTCCCATAACTTCTCCATCAAATTCAAGATCTAACTTTTTTATGATTTTTAAGGCACTGGATGCACTTTTTCGGTTAGGTTTGTTCCGCATTTTTTTTCTCCCATTCAATATCTACAACTTTGCTTCAGACACAAAAGAGATATTCCGTACGGTATACCGAGATATAACCGTGTTAAAATATAGAAAAAGTGCTAAAAATCCACATTGAGAAAAAAAAATCGTATGGCCATTAAAATATTAATTGAGCCAACTTGACTAAACGAATGATGCAGAAGTTATTATTTTTGGGGCTACTTTCACATGCAATTCTCAGAATTGTGTCCCAAATATGGAGATTCTTGTGATCGATGCAAAGGAATCTTATGGCGATTTCGTTTCTACAAAAAAGTGCAACATTTTCATTGGCCTTTTCCTGAAAACTGGACTTTTACGAGTATACCATATTTTGGAGTTTTGAAATAGGAGCTAAGATTAATTCGAGGGACTACATCAGTTCCACCTAAAAAGGGCAAATATTTTTCATAATTTCAGAATCGAAATCAGCATTATATTCATTAAATACACGTTATTTCAATTTAAATATGTAGTCTAAAGTACTGCATGTAGAGCATCCAGACAACTCCAAAATAGAATTGGAACAAATGCTAGTTGAACTTTGTTTCTGTTGAGCCTTCGAAATACCCCCCCCCCCCAAAAAAAAATTCCACAAAATTCGCTACTTTATTTTACACATGAATGAGTCAGTTTCGAGTTTACACTCCCACTTCGGATACAGTATTACAATCATTCTCCTTTCATCTATCCTCCCCATTACTCAAAGGAATAACCACAAACCATATAACCACTGAACTCACCGCCTCTCTCACTCTACTCAACGTTCGTCGTTGCTATGATTATAACAGGAATATGGTTATTATATCATGTATCTCTGGGAAGACTGCCTGAGCACTTTTGTGTGCGAGTGTAAATATATCCGCTTATGTGGACGTATGGATGGCTGAAAGCTCAGAGCTATGCTAGTTATTTCGTTGAATGTGAGTGAGTCTGTGCTCCTTTCTGTGGTATCAGCGAAATTTTATAACAATTATTATTGTTTTAATACGGATTTTCTACGTTATTATTTGTTGCCGTTGCTGGTGATTTTTTTTTGTAGTCGCTTTTTACGGTGAATTGCTTCAATTTTGATAATAATTGAAGTGGTTTTTATATTTTTCAATCTCATAAATTGGAAACAAATACAAGAGGCATGTGCAGGCAGATGCGAACATTGGTTTTTGGTTTGACAAAAGGGGGTAAGGGGTGGAAAATATTGACCATATATTTGTTTTTTATACCCTCACTTTAGTGTGACGAGGGTATATATCATTTGCTACGGAAAAAAGTGTAACACATCGAAGGAGTGATCTAAGACCCTAAGTATGTTCGGAGGAAATCCGTTTTGGGTCATTTTAAGTCGAATGAGCAATGTCCGTCCGTCTGTCTGTCTGTCTGTCTGTCTGTCTGTCTGTCTGTCTGCCTGTCTGTCTGTCTGTGTGTCTGCTGGCTGGTGCGCACGATAACTCTCGAAAGGAGTAACCGATTGACTTCAAATTTGGTATGTGGTAATATTTTGATCTATCTCCGGATGAGTTCGAAGATGGGCCATATTGGTCTACTCCTTCTGGTACCTCCCACACAAAGGGTTAAAATTTAGTGAAATATTGATTCTTTAATAACTTCTATACTACTTATTCGAATCTTTTGAAATTCTGCACATAATATTAGTATATTAGTCGCTATTAACTCGAGAAAAATGGGTGAAGTTGGCATGCCCGTTTTGGTACCTCCCACACAAATGGACCATTTTGCATCAAAATTTAACTGCTTATAACTTTAATACAAGTGCATAAAAATGCTTGAAATTTTCTACAGTATAATGTTTTTGTAGCGCCTATAGTCCGGTAAAAAATGGGCATTATTGTACAGCCCCTTTTGGTACCTCCCACACAAATGGACCGTTTCGTACCAAAAGTAAACGGCTTGTAACTTTAATACCAGTGCATACAAATACTTGAAATTTTGTACAGTGTAATGCTGTTATAGTGCCTATAGACCTGTAAAAAGTGGGCGTTATCACCCCGCCCCTTTTTGTACCTCCCACACAAAATGACCAAATCATACCAAAATTACATAGCTCGTAACTTTAATATACCAGTGCACATAAACGCTTATAGTTCAGCACAATGCAATGTATTTAAGAATGTACTGTTTACCGAAAAATATGTGTATTTGGAAAACCCCTTCTGGTACCTCCCACACAAATTGACAGATTTATTGGTGTAATGTTATATATTACATTACTCACAAAGTGAGGGTATACCTTAGTCGGTTTACCCGACTGAAACTTTCTTACTTGTTTTTTTATACCCAACACCGCAACGTTGTGCCGGGTGTTATAAGTTTGTTTTGTGGCAAATTGTTGTAACAACTAATAACACTAAATCCAGACCGGAATCTGTTGGTTGTAGTTTTCAAAGATGTTTTGTTATTACAAAAAAAAAATATTCATTAATATTATTACAGTTGGATCGATTTCAGTATCAAATTCAAGTATTCTAACAGAATCACTAGATAATTCTATTTACCAGTTTGAGTCTATTCATTTGTTCACAAATAACAAGTCACGATTTCACTCCGATCTGGGTGACATTTTGCACAAAGCAGAATATTCACGATATTAAGAAATTCTACCCATATATACTTTTTGAACAAAGAAGAGATGAATGTGATTTTCAATAAATCGGTTCAGATTTGGCATATACATAAGAACCTACATCATAGAAGCTACATTTTAATTCCGATAATTCTCAGAATTTTATAGACAAAAGATTATTGAAACAAATTCGTATGTTGTCTGTTGATTACACTGTGCAACAAATGAACACTTTTTGAAAAATACACGGACATGACAGTATAGGTTCGATGACAGTATATAATCGGTTTGGCGAAATTGGTGACCAATTTTTTTTATGGGTCTCCAAAGTTTCTGAAAATTAGTAGGACTCTTGAAAAAGGTATCATCAGTTTTTATCCAACAACTAACTTAACTATGTTTGGCAATAATGTAGGTAAGAAAGAACATCTTACGCCAAAAAAAAATTTTCTACACTTTTTTTGAAAAGGTGAAGGATTTTTTTGCCATTGACCGATTCCCGATCAAACGTACCGTTAAGAAGCTAGAGCAAAGATAAACTTTCTGTTCACTTTTGAAAATAAAACAAGTAAGAAAGTTTCAGTCGGGTAAACCGACTAAGGTATACCCTCACTTTGTGAGTAATGTAATATTGAATATTACACAAATTATTCTGTCAATTTTTGTGGGAGGTACCAGAAGGGGTTTAAGAAATACACCTATATTTCGCTGAACAGTAGATACTTTAAATACATTGCACTGTGCCGAATTGTAACCGTTAATATGGACTGGTATATTAACGTTGAGATATTAAATTGTCGTATAATTTGGCCATTTTGTGTGGGAGGTACAAAAAGGGGCGTGGTGATAACGCTCATTTTTCACTGGACTATAGGCATTATAAAAGCATTACACTGTACAACATTTCAAGTAATTGTATATTAATGTTATAAACTGTTAACTTTTGTTGCAAAATGGTACATTTGTGGGAGAGGTACCAAAATGGACGTGACAATAACGCCCATTTTTCAATGGACTCTAGGCACTATAAAAACATTACGCTGTACAAAATTTCAAGTATTTTTATACACTGGTATTAAAGTTATAAGCTGTTAACTTTTGGTGCAAAATGGTGCATTTGTGTGGGAGGTACCAAAAGGGGCGCGGCAATAACGCCCATTTTTCACTGAACTGTAGGCACTATAAAAGCATTACACTGTACAAAATTTCAAGTATTTCAAAACACTGGTATTAATGTCATAAGCTTTTAACATTTAGTGCAAAATGGTGCATTTGTGTGGGAGGTACCAAAAGGGGCGTGGCAATTTCGCCCATTTTCCTCGAGTTGATAGCGACTAATAAACTAATACTATGTGTGGAATTTCAGAAGATTCGAATACGTATAATAGCAGTTATTAAAGAATCAATATTTCACAACATTATAACCCTTTGTGGGGTAGGTACCAGAAGGAGTGGACCAATATGGCCCATCTTCGAACTTAGACGGAGATAGAAAAAAATATTACCACATACGAAATTTTAAGTCAATCGGTTACTCCTTTCGAGAGTTATCGTGCGCACCAGCCAGCAGACAGACAGACAGACGGACGGACATTGCTAATTCGACTTAAAATGACCCAAAACGGATTTCCGCCGAACATACTTGGGGTCTTAGGTCACTCCTTCGATGTGTTACACTTTTTTCCGTAGCAAATGATATATACCCTCGTCACACTAAATTGAGGGTATAAAAAAACACTTTCCAGTCGACCTACGACCTCGACTCCCATGAGCAATATTTTAGCTCTCGTTAAGAGCTATCTTTTTGCCACGTGCCACACAGCAAACGAAACAATTTAATTGTTGCGAGAAAGGTTTGGTGATTCGATTATTTCATGAAATTGTGATAATGAATGGCCTCCAAGAAGTTGTGATTTAACACCATTAGACTATTTCTTGTGGGCTTATTTGAAGTCATTGGTCTTTCGAAATAAACCAGACTTTCTTCAAGCTTTACAAGTCAATATTGAACATGCCATTCATGACATACGACTTAATTTAGTGGAAAAAGTGTTCGAAAATTTGGTTCATCGAATTCGTTACTGCAGAAGAAGTCGTGGAGGCCATTTGAATGACGTTTTATTTATAACTTAATTGTATCGATTGTACTTCACATTAAATAAAAAACTTTTGAAGATCCTTAACAATAAGTGTGTTTTGTTTTCAAAGAAATCATATCACTCTTATTGGAAAACCCTATATTAGTATTAACTGATATTAAAGCTAAAATCAGTTAACTTTTGGTGCAAAATGGTCCATTTGTGTGGGAGGTACCAAAAGGGGCGCGGTAACTTCGCCCATTTTTCTCTAGGTGATAGCGACTAATAAACTAATACTATGTGTGGAATTTCAGAAGACTCGAGTAGATAGTATAGAAATTGTTAAAGAATCAATATTTCACTAAGTGTTAACCCTTTGTGGGGGAGGTACTAGAAGGGGTGGACCAATATGGCCCATCTTCGAACTTAGCCGGAGATATATAAAATTATTATCGCATACCAAATTTTAAGCCAATCGGTTAACCCTTTCGAGAGTTATCGTGCACACCAGCCAGCAGACAGACATAGGGACGGACGGACATTTCTGAAATGACTCAAAATGACCCAAATCTAATTTTCGAAAAACATACTTTGGGTCTTAGATGTGTTACACTTTTGGCTCTTAGCAAATGATATATACCCTCCTCTCTAAGGTGTGGATGCACTTTTTCGGGTAGGTTTGTTCCACATTTTTTTCTCCTATTCAATATCTACAACTTCTGCTTAAAATTTAGTGAAATATTGATTCTCCAATAACTTCTGTACTACCTATCTGAATCATGCGTAATTCTACACATAGTAATTTTTTACTTGTTGCTATCACCTTGAAGGAAATGGGCGAAGTGGCCTATGGTGCTATGTCTTCAAAGTGTCTAAAGTTATGCGTAAAATAGGCTTATTGCATTGAGTCACTTCTGGTACTCCCCAAATAAATTGACAGGTTAATTCGAAAAAATGTTGTCATATTTTGTATTTTAGACAACATTTTTTTAAAGTTCTGATATCTCCCACCGGAAGTACCATATTATATTACTCAAAAAGTAAAACTTAGTCGGTTTACACGAACCTGAACTATACATCTAAGAAAGAGATACATGAGCCCGTTCCATTTCAGACACATAATCATCTTATGAAATACCAAGATTGAGTATTATAAACATGAACTGTTGACTTTATGTTATACACTTTATTGAACAATAGGTTTCAATTAATTCATTTTAAACAATTTGGAGCGGAAATAATCGATTACTATTTTAATTCCATTTTTGCAATAGAACAAATACATACACATATATTTGTTTTGTTATTTAAAAATTACTCATCCAATATAAAACGGTGTTATTTGCAAATCGATAGTCAATGATATAATTTCATGGCCATTCGTATGACCAAAGCTCTGAATTCAAACTTGAAAATTCAAAAATGGCAATACAAATCTTTTGTTTGATTGAATAACTTAAACCGGAAAAATACAAATTAAAGATATATTCATACATACCCGTATATAGTGATAAAAACGTTTGTTAAAAGTCAAATGTCTTTGACCGGCATCGCTCATTATGATTGAACTTTATCGTGTTTAGTAATGATTGAAGTGATACTGATAATGCAATTTGTGAAACTTGTTCAATCAAAAGCGTTTGAGTATATCTCAATTATGAATTAGTAACGGTTTTTTTTTCTAAGCGCATCTCTATTCGAGTTTTCACAGACTAACGAAGCAAAACTGCATTTGGTTATGACTATGAGTTTCATCTCTTAAAAAATATATATATATTAATTTCTAATTAATGGCGAATAAAGTCGTTTTACAAGACTGGATTTGGAGTCTGAGTTGAAATTGTACAAGAAATTTAAATCGCAAGCATTTCTTAAAAGATATTGTTATGTTAAAAAAATCTGAACCTTTTTCATCTCCTCACCTCACCAGGGAGGAGGGTATATATCATTTGCTACGAGCCAAAAGTGTAACACATCAAAGGAGTGACCTAAGACCCTAAGAATGTTAGGCGGAAATCAGTTTTAGGACATTTTGAGTCATTTGGGCAATGTCCGTCTGTCTGTATGCCTGTCCGTCCGGCTGAAGCGCACGATAACTCTAGAAAGGACTAATGGATTGACTTAAAATTTGGTACGTGATAATATTTTTTCTATCTCAGGATAACTTCGCAAATGGGCCATATTGGTCCACTCCTTCTAGTACCTCCCTCACAAAGGGTAAACATTTAGTGAAATATTGATTCTCTAATAACTTCTATACTAGTTATCCGAATTATCTGCAATTCCTCACATAGTAATAGTTTATCTGTTGCTATCACCTTGAGAAAAATGGGCGACGTTTCGGCACCTCTTTTGGTACCTCCCACACAAAGTGACCATTTTTGTACAAAAATATAAATGCTTATATATTTAATACCATTGCATATAAAGACTTGTAATTTTGCGCCGTGTAGTGATTTTATAGTCCCTCGACTCCAGTTAAAAGCGGCCGTTAATGGCACGCCCCTTTTGGTACCTCCCACACAAATGGACCATTATGCCCCAAATGTTAACTGCCTATAACATTAATACCACTGAATATAAATACTAGCAATTTTATTCAGTGTAATGCTGTTATAGTACCTAGAGTCTAATGAAAAGTGGGGTTATTGCCACACCCCTTTTGGTACCTCCCACAAAAATGGACTAGTTTGCCCCAAAAGTTAACTGCTTATAACGTTGATACCAGTGCTCACAAATACTTTGAATTTTGTTCAGTGTAATGATTTTATAGGACATACAGTCCAGTGAATAATAGGCGTCATTGTCACGCACCTTTTGATACCTCCCGCACAAATGGACTATTTTGCTCCAAAATTATTATGTTTAAATTGTAACGAATGAGTGATATTAATTGAAATTGTTACGTATACGATAAAACTTAAATTTATATAGGCGATCATGTGATCTGCTCCAGGTTTGACTCCAAATAATTCATCTGTCTATGGGCGTCATCTCTAAAATGTTTAATGCAGCATTCTTAAATCGGCTTATCCGAGATAACTTTCTTGCTTGTTATTATGTTAAAATTTTTAACGAATGAGTGATATTAATTGATATAGTTACTTATACGATATATCTTAAATTTATATTGGCAGATCCTGTGATCAGCTCCAGGTTTGACTGCAATTCAATGAATTTAGTATTAAATGGAAGTACTTTCAATCCGAAAGCTGACCAAATAAGCTGAATAAAATAAAAAATACATAATTTATGGTTAATTCAGCAGATTTTTTTCTTTTGGTTTGTAATTTTGTGGTTTCAAGACACGACTGGAAATATTATTTCCCCAATGAAATAAAAATGACTCATACAATCTATATTATTTTAATAATTCATCTGCTTATGGGCGTCATCTCTAAAATGTTTAATGCAGCCTTGCAAGCTGCACAAATCACAATACATACATATTTCTTAACAATTCAACACTAAATCAACCACTTCTCTCAATTACCTAATCAGAATTTGTGTGGTTAGACTACGACTTTAATTAACTTCAAACAATACCAATCATTTTTGGATAGAGGAATAAAATCGTAATTATAGCTATATTATTGGAGGTTTAATTATTTTTCCGTATGAGTAGGAGGATTATAATATTTTAAAACCACACTCCAGTGAACCTCCTCAATAGTGCTACAGGAGTACCAATGAAAGCTAATAATAATAGCGCAAACATCGCTGTCAGGAACATTCACCAAATATATATTGTTTTTTTAATTGACCAGAAGGTGTTTTTTTGTTATTAGCCAAACAGACAATTTCTGCTAAAAACTTTGTAAATAAAAAACTTTATCAAAATATCCTTACACACAGAATACAGTTTGGTTGCCTCAACCGAATTTTGGTAGTTCTGTCTACTATCATGCGATTCCATCAGGACAACCAATATTTTGGTTGTGGTATACTTCTGCTTCCTTGTTGGCAACAATCATATTTGGTTGCGCCAACTACGAAAATGGTGGCTTAAATTATCTGTTGTAGTTGTCACAACCAACTGTTTTAAAAAATTGGTTGTTTTGACAATTTGTCAGTCATTACTGCCGACAATTAATTAAAAACAGTTTTCATTAATTTTTATTTTATTTGTTGAACAAAAAACAAGACAATTCACAGCAAAATTAAAAATCCCATATTACAAATTCATCACTATTACGAGAGGTGGAAATATTTGACACACTTTTTAGTACACGAAACACACAACTTTTATGCAAATATCGTTTAACCCTGTGCTTTCAATTTCATGATTGTTGCTTTTATTTTTTATTTATGTAAAACATTTTGTACAACATATCCTGCATTCCACACGAGATTATTTTTGATTACCTATACCGTTCTTGAACAAACTGTTGAAGATTTTTATGTCGAGTAATTATATTTTTTTTTTTCATTTATCAGCAAAAAAACAGCAACCAATCTTTCGGTTATATTTCCCAAAATACATTTGGGAATGATTGGGATAACCAATAAACGATTATTTATTAATATTTTTTCTATTGTAGTAACCAATTATTCGTTGCAATAATAATCTTTGGTCTATTGATACAATTTCTGTTGTCAAGAAAAAAACATTGGTTGTCACAACCAAAAATCGATCATATGGTACTATAATGAACATTTAAAATTGTCAATGAAAAAAACAATCTTAATTCGATTGATACAACCATCGATTTAGTTGCAAGCATTTTCATTTGATCGTATCCATGTTATTATTGTTGTTTCAACTAATTATTTATAAATACAACCGACAGACGGTGTAGGCAATATACTTTTTGTTGCTAGTACTATTTTTTATTGTTACAATCGAATTCCAACCAATTATTTTCCTGGGTGTAGTTATTTTTGTGTTACTAATGATTTACGTATTAGGAAAATATTGGAAAGATATTTTAATACAATCACCTTTTTGTTTGGTTGTAGTTGTTTTTGCAGTCAATAACGAAAATGGCATACACAGAACACAATTTTTCAGCTCATTGATTTAAGTTGAGTCTTAAGAAAGAATCTGAGAATTGGACGGGAAAGTAGTCCCAAAAATATGAAATTTCTGCATCATTCGTTTAATAAAGATAGCTCAATTAATAATATAATAGCCATACGATTTTTTTCTCAAGGAGGATTTTTAGCACTTTTTCTATATTTTTTTCTCGGTATACCGTACGGAATATCTCGTTTGCGTCTGAAGCAAAGTTGTAGATATTGAATGGGAGAAAAAATGCAGCACAGACCTACTCCAAAAAAGTGCATCCATCCAGAGCCTTAAAAAATTTATAATGTTCTGTTTTGGTGTTCTGTTTTATGCGTATAGTTATTACGTATACGTACTTTTCAGTATTTTACTGACATTTTACTGACAGGAATTTTTGCGATTTTTAAGGCACTACATGCTATTTTTTCGGGTAGGTATTTAATATATATTAAATATATTTTAGATATACTCTGATTTTAATATTATTTGTTATTGAAATATCGCACAATAAAAAAATATTTTCCCCAAGGAGTGTAAAAATGATGGAAAAATCTTTTATTTATCTTTTAATTGTAATGACAAACCTTCTGGGACATTCAACTTAAAAAAAATGCAAAAAATCTTAGGGATGGCTCTTATCATTGCCAAGACATTTGTCATTTGACATTTTTCCGCTACCTTACTTTTTTTAGATTTTTTTAATTAGCAAATATACAACAAATAAGTTTTTTCTGTTATAGGTTTTTAAAATAATATTTTGCCTAAAATATGCCCTATTTTTCAGTGTTTTCTGTAAATGTAGGAAATAGTGCTTGTGGAACAGCAGACACGTTACAGTATGCAGCAAAATTTTTTTTGTGTCCTAATAACTAATGAAACCAAAACAAAATTTTTTTATGGTAAAGTTTTATTTTTTTTTTAAATTCCAATTTTTACGGATTTTACCTGTACCATATTTGGACCATATTTTTTGAAATATAAGCTCGATAAAGCCGGGATAGTATTCATTTTAAAGGAAATTTTGAGGGTTAATGCAGAACGCTGAAAACAAGGCTATCATGTAGAAACGGAATTTTAGTAACTGTCGATAAAACAATTAGAGAAAAATTGGTTTTTTACAATAAACAATTTTCTCTTACACGAAAAAACCGTAAAAAAATAGAAAAAATCGCAAAAAAAATGATTAATCAATTTTTTGGAAAGGTAGCATCCTAACGAAGAAAACAATGTCTATTTGCAAAAAGTCTATGGATAAATGTATAAATTATGACTCATATTGAAAAAATAGGGAAATTAAAAAAATAAGTTTTTCATATTTTTTATTTTGGCAATTTTGTTTGGAAGGTACCATAAGGGGCGTGTAAATATCGCCCATTTTTTAGTATAATGTGGGTACTATAAAAAGATTATACTTTACACAATTTCAAGTATTTGTAGGCGCAAAAATCGAAAAAAATGTGCAAAATGGTCCATTTGTATTGGAGTTACCAAAAGGGGCGTGGTAATATCGTATATTTTACACGGGACTATAGGTACTGTACAGGCATTGCACTCCCCAAAATTTTACATTTTTTGTATGGCTGGAATCAAAGTTATAAGCCGTAAACTTTTTGTGCAAAATGGTCCATCTGTTTGAGGGGGGTACCAAAAGGGACGTGGAAAAATCGTAAATTTTCCTCAAGATGATAGCTATAATAATATAATAGCTCAAGATGATAAAAGAATTACACTGTAAAAAATTTCAAGTATTTCTATGGACTGGAATGAAAGTTATAAGCCAGCATTTCTAGCCCCCATAATTTCTGTTAATGTGCCAAATGGACAATTTGTATGGGAGATAACAAAAGGGGCGTGGCAACATCGCCCATTTTTCTCAAGATAATAGCTACCAAGACACTAATACAATGTGTGGAATTGTGAAAGACTCTGATAAGTAGTATAGAAGTTATTAAATAATCAATGACCCTTTGTGGGTGAGGTACTCGAAGGAGTGGACCAACATGGTCCATCTTTAAACTCAGCCTGAGATAGAACAAATATCAACACATACCAGATTTTAAGACAATCGGTTACTCCTACTGAAAGTTATTGTGCGCACCAGCCAGATAGACAGACGGACGGACAGACGAATATTTCCCAAATGACTTACAGTGCCCCAAAACGGATTTCCGCCACATATTCTCGATGTCTTACACTGTTGGATCCGTACCAAATGGTATATACCCTCGTTCACAATAGTAGAAGAAATAAGAAATTATTTTGCTGAAATTCTCTTCTACCAAAAGGTTTATACTTTCTACATTCATCTATGTATAGATGCTGTAAAATGGTATACAATATTTTTTGCGCAATTTTTTTCTATTTTTTATGGGCTTCTTCGTACCATCAAAAAACTTTTTTTTTGAAAATTATCAAAAGTTTGTCTATTTTTTAACGATTTTTACTAAACCACTTTTTCTATGTGAGTGATATATTTCCAACAGCCCTCATAATTGGCCTGAATTTAACGCATATCTCCTCTATCACGGATAATCAGTATTATACATCACACATTTTTAGGGCTTGGACACAATTTTTTTCATGTTGTATAGTATTATCCACCAGTCGATATATGACAACCCTACGTATGTCAAAATTTTAATTAAAATAACCAAACGGTATTAATTAATTAAATTTTAGAAACATTATTATTTTTTAATTTCTGACACTTTTACGAAAATTTCCTAATTTTTACATTTATCTGTAGGTTTTCTTCAAATAGGTGTTATCTTTTCTGGGAAAAGTTGAATTGTCTATAAAAACACGTAAGAAAGTTCAGTCGGATAAACCGACTTAAGAATCCCCTCACCTTCAGTCCCAAAAAATATTCGTAAATTTTGTTATTTTTTTGTTTTAATTAAATACATTTAATAACTTTTAAGTATGTACTGTAGGCCGGGTCGATTTGTGGGGAGGCAAAAAAAGTCGCCATTGCTCAGTGAAAATCGTATTCTAGGGATCAAAATAAGAAACTTTGCCGAAGGAACCATACCTCTAAAACGAATTCTGATGTCCCGGAATTTGGGTCGAACTTTTGGGTAGGGGCAAATTTTGAAAAAACCCACTTTGACCCATTTAGAGTGCTCCAATCGAGTCCAAATGTACGACCGACCCTCACTAACTTTGGAGGCCCGACCCACCCATGCCAGTGGCACACCCCCTGGAACCCCCTGGGGGTTCCATACATTTGGACTCGATTGGAGCACTCTAAATGGGTCAAAGTGGGATTTTTTCCGGGACATCAGAATTCGTTTTAGAGGTATGGTTCCTTCGGCAAAGTTTCTTATTTTGATCCCTAGAATACGATTTTCACTGAGCAATGGGCGATTTTTAAATCGACCCGCCCTAATGTACTGGTATTAAAGTTATCAGCTTCTGACTTTTGGTGCAAAACAGTCAATTTGTGTGGGGGGTACCAAAAGGGGCATGTCAATTCCGCCCATTTTTCAATGGACTATAGGTACTATAAAAGTACCTAAATGTTTAGGAATCTTAAAAAAATTAAACACGTATATTAAATTTTGATGGAATTCAAAATATTAAATTTTGATGGAATTCTGTTAAAACAATTTAATGTAGACTGAAATTTTAGCTAAATTAAATTTCGACTAAATATTCCAGAAAAATTAAACTTCGAAGAAATTTTCTAGAAAAAAATAATTTTTCTGAAAACATTTATATTTTAAAAATGGATTTTTCTAAAAAATTAAGTTGTTGGTGAATTAAATTTTGTAGAAAACCATAAATTCGATGAAATTTGCTAAAAAAAATTGGTCCAAACTGTATGTGAAAAATAATTTCAAAGAAATTTTCTGAAAACATTTATATTATAACATAGATTTGTCCAAATAAATTTTTTGGTAAATTATAAAAAATTAAATTTTCCAAAATGAATTTAATTTGGAAACCCTCACTTTAGTGTGACGATGGTATATATCATTTGCTACGAAAAAAAGTGTAACACATCGAAGGAGTGATCTAAGACCCTAAGTATGTTCGGCGGATATTCGTTTTGGGTCATTTTAAGACGAATGAGCAATGTCCATCCGTCTGTCTGTCTGTCTATCTGTCTGTCTGTCTGTCTGTCTGCTGGCTGGTGCTCACGATAACTATCGAAAGGAGTAACCGATTGACTTCAAATTTGGTACGTGGTAATATTTTTTTCTATCTCCGGCTAAGTTCGAAGATGGGCCATATTGGTCCACTCCTTCTAGTACCTCCCCCTCAAAGTGTTAAAATGTTGTGAAATATTGAATCTTTAATAACTGCTATACTACTTATTCGAATCTTCTGAAATTCCACACATAGCATTAGTTTATTAGTCGCTATCAACTCGAGAAAAATGGGCCATGTTGCTACGCCCCTTTTGGTACCTCCCACACAAATGCACCATTTTGCACTAAATGTTAAAAGCTTATGACATTAATACCAGTGTTTTGAAATACTTGAAATTTTGTACAGTGTAATGCTTTTATAGTGTATTTTGCACTGTGAAAAATTGACGCTATTTCCACGCCCCTTTTTGTACCTCCCACACAAAGGTACCATTTTGCACAAAAAGTTAAGAGCTCACAGCATGAGTACCAATGCACGAAAATGCAACAACATTTTGCACCGTGTAACGCTTTTGAAGTCCCTATAGCCCTGTAAAAAATGGCCGTTATCACCACGCCCCTTTTTGTACCTCCCACACAAAATGGCCAAATCATACCAAAATTTAATATTTCATTACGTTAATATACCAGTGCAAAAAACGTTTATAATTCGGCGCAGTGTAATGTATTTAAAGAATCTACTATTCAGCGAAAAATAGGTGTATTTGTTAAAAACATTCTGGTACCTCCCATACAAATTGACAGAATAATTCGTTTAATATTCCATATTACATTACTCATAAAGTGAGGGTATACCTTAGTCGGTTTACCCGACTGAAACTTTCTTACTTGTTAAATTTTATTTTGAAATTTTCCGAAACAAACTTAAAAAAAAATTTTGTGCAAAAATTAGTCGATCTAACAAGAAACAGTTTTTTCATTTCACTTGATATTGTTCGGCTTGAGGTCCTTTTTAATTAAGGTCGTTATTAATTAGATTCTTTTCTTTTCCGATATTTCGAATGACATCGTTAGTCTTCTTCAGGGAACTACAAAAACACAATTTATTGGAAAAAAAACGTATCATCTGAACAGGTTAGCTATAACCAAGAATAATACTTTTTTTATTGTTACCCAATGTTCAATAAACGACACAGTAAACGACAAAAATATTATTTACCTACAATTTCATGTATTATGTGAGCAGGGTGGGCGCCTTCTTCCGAAATTATAGTCAAAATTAGTCTGATTACAATTTTTGTTTAAAAAAAATCATAAAAAGTTTTCTTTATAGGTACTACAAATTTGTTTGCTGTTTTTAATGAAAATTCGTTTGTTGGTGGAACGAACAAAACCATTTTGCTTTTTCGAAACATTTTCTTTCAGTGTATTAACAATGTTTTAATATTCATAGATTTTTGCTGGGATAAAAATAGCCTTTAATTTGTCACATCTATTTAGCATAAACTCAAATAGTTTAGTAGAATATTCCCGTCCTAGTTTGTTATGTGTCGCACGTTTTTCCCAGCATTATCTCCGGGGGGTGAAGTATGCACTTGAAGCTTGACATAGAATGCAAGAAAAATAACAAGTTTTATTGTTTAAAATCAGTACTGAATTTCAATTGATTTACTCATTCTTCTCGTATGAAACAATAATTGAAACATTTGCAAAAAGTAAAAACATTAACTAGAACAAAAAAATTAAAAAAAAAAAACAATATTTGTTTTCATAAAAACAAAAAAAAACTACTCTAAATTCAATTCAAGGCTAAATATTTATCTAGATTTCGCTCGTCGTATTCTGAGCCTTACTATTGATCTGTTTTAGATTTATGGTCTCAAGTCATGTCTGAATGTCTTTGAATTTCAATGGAGAAACTGAAAAAGTTTTTTGTTGTCATTTCGCTTTACAAAGACATCAATGGGGGGCGTTATTTATTGCATCGACATTTATTTTCTTGGATTGTTGTTTTTTTTTGTCTCTTTGCACTTTTTGCCATTGTCGTGATGTTTATCTAAACTGGCATCAAATGCATTTTAAGTTTACCAAAGGAGAACTCCGGGTTTTATTTTTCAAATAAAGCGTCTTGCGTAAAGAGATCAAAAAGGGGGGGGGGGGGGGGAAGGCAAGTTTTGGTTTATGTGATATTATACATAAACGAAATTTCAAACTTTCCCTTCGAGATCACTATGCAACAACAATTTTGTCGAAGGGCTGTACATAACAATATCTGGTAGAGTGAGCTAAACACGCAAAAAATATTAAAATTTTTTTAGGGTAATTTTTTTGAAGTTTCTTTAAAATTCCAATTTTCTTGGAAGGATAAAATTTAAATTCAACGATATTATGAGGACTAGAAATATTAGACGTGACACTTTCACTTGAAAACAGAAGTTAAGTAACTGGTTAAAACAATTAGAAAAAATTTGATTTTTTCGAAAAAAAATAGTTTTCTGTTGGCAAAATATAAAAAATTCGCCAAAAGTTTATTTGTTCGTTTCATCCTAACGGAGAAAACAATGCCTTTTTTGATATGCTTGAACCGAAGGTAAATATATTTGGAATACAAATATTTAAATATTATGTATTTATGAGCAAATAATTTTTTTTGAAAATCAGTAAAATATATTTTGAACGCATAATGTTATATATTACAAAAAAATAGATTTGTAAACAAAATTTCTCAAATGAAATATGTGTTTAAGTACAAATAGAATTATTCTTTATAAATTTCTCCAAATATATTTTATTTAAAAAAGATTTTGTCATTTTTTGCTGAATATTTTTTTCTTTGTTTTAATTTTTCCTTTTTTCTTCAAATTCCTTTTCTTCAAATTCGGTAGTGTTGGTTCATGGATCAAGAAACTCTACCATTCTAAATTTCAAAATGATTGGATGTAAAATACAGCTTCTACAGGACTAAAGAGCAAAATCGGACGAAACATATATATGGGAGCTATAGCTAAATCTTAACCGATTTTCTTCAACTTCGGTAGTGTTGGTTCATGGATCAAGAAACTCTACCATTCTAAATTTCAAAATGATTGGATGTAAAATACAGCTTCTACAGGACTAAAGAGCAAAATCGGACGAAACATATATATGGGAGCTATAGCTAAATCTTAACCGATTTTCTTCAAATTCGGTAGTGTTGGTTCATGGATCAAGAAACTCTACCATTCTAAATTTCAAAACGATTGGATGTAAAATACAGCTTCTATAGGACTAAAGGGCCAAATCGGACGAAAGATATATATGGGAGCTATATCTAAATCTGAACCGATTTCAACCAAATTCAATAGCGATCTTAACAGCTGCGAAATACTCTAAACTGCAAAATTTCAGAACGATCGGAGTGAAATTGCGACCTGTAGTCGACGAACAACTTTACATGGACAGACGGACGGACAGACATGGTTAAATCGACTCAGCTAGTGATTCTGAGTCGATCGGTATACTTTAAGGATGGTCTAGCTGTGTTATTTTCAGGTGTTACAAACATCTGCCGTGAAACAAACTTATAATACCCTGTACCACAGTGTGGTGTAGGGTAATAAAATGGAACGATACACGATCATCGAACGAAACAAAACGATCACAATACGATCGAATAAAAAAACGATACAAAATCATCTTGACTGATGAGGCCCATTATGGTCCGGGTCATTGGACCTTACATTTTCGAAAATGAGGATGGAACAACAGTTACGGTGAATGGATTGCGCTATTGAGAGATGATTAATGATTTTTTATGGTCGTAGTTGGATGTTATTGATCTGGACAACGTTTACTTTCAACAAGACGGCGCTACGTGCCACACAAGCAACGAAACCATTGCGAAACCGGACCGTGTTATCTCTCGAAATGGTGATCTCAATTGGCCACCGAGATCTTGTGATTTAATACCTTGCGACTTCTTCCTTTGGGGCCACGTGAAAGATAAGGTCTACGCCAACAGCTCAGCGTCGATTCAAGACCTCAAAGATAGAATTCGTGAGGCTATCGAGGACATAGGGCAGCAACTTTACGATTTGGTTATGGAAAATTTCATGAACAGGATATGGCCATGTAAGCGTGGTCGTGGTGGCCATTTGGCTGATGTTGTTTTTCATTATTAACGGCATACCTTCCTCTTTATTATGAAATAAACATCCGATCATTTATCTCAAAAAATGGAATTTTTCTTTGAATACCAAAATAGCACCTCTTGTTGAAAAACCCATATTAATAAGTTTTAATGGTTTTCAAATAAAATTTATTTATTCAGAAATTTAGTTTATTTTTGGCTAAATTGTTTATAAGCAGTTACAAATAGGTAAAATAAGATCACGCTATCATTTTATAAAAAAAATTTTTTTTTTCAAAAAATTTTTTGGGCATTTTATTTTTTTTTTTTTGAAAAAATTTAAAAAATGAGTTTTTGTGTTTTACGAAATTTATAATTGCTCTCGATCGGCTGAACCGATTTTTGCAAAGTTTACATTGTTTTAAAGAGGACACAATGCGCCATTTTGTAAAAAAAAAATTTCTTGGAAAATTTTTTAAAATTTTTTAACGAAGAAACCTATAAAAAATTGAATTGCCTATCCAGACATATTGATACGGATGAAATCTGTGCATATTGGGCGCCGATATTTACAAAATACCAGCATACGGTAAGGGAAAATATGCAAAATTCAATTTTCAATTGCAGATATCTCGGTAACTATACGAGATAATTCTGAGGTGTAAACAGTTTATTTGTAGGACCCAGTTAGTAGAACACACACAACAATTTTATAAATCGGAAGTGAAACACGAGATACACGCACATGGACATTTTCTTCATCCGATGTGGCCAACTTTGAGGCCCTCTAGCTCCGCCGTTGTCTGACATAGGGGGCCCAAATATGAAACCTAACTTCTCTAACACCTCTTCATCTACCATGCCAAGTATGGTCGCAATCGGTTGTTTGGTTAAGAAACGGTCGAATTATTTCCCCTTGTTGAATTCGTACCACTGTGCAGTGTTTTGCAAAAACAATCGAAAATTGTCAGACTCAGAGTCTCACTTTTCTTTTTACTGCTCTGGATTTGTGAGAGTGCGACGAATATGCTGTGAAAATTTGAAGAAAATCGAGGAGGGAACAATTTTTTGTACAGTTTTTTACAAAAAAACTTTCGTAAAAAATTTAAAAAAAAAATTGCAAGAAATTTGCAAGAAATTGCGCATTTGTCCTCTTTAAAACAAAGTAAACTTATGATAGAGATCTTTTTTTACCTATTTGTAACTGTTTATAAACATTTTAGCCAAAAATTACATACACAGGTCGATATTAAATATTCTGTCCCAAATATATAAAGGGTCCGCTTTCTAACGTTTTTTTTTCAACTAGTGCTTATTTCGTGACTGGTAACACTTAGCTCATGTCTGATTTGACAGATAATTAGTTTTATCCTTCCGCTGGACGAATATGGTTGTGTATACGCTTGAACAACGCTGGGAGCGATCGACTTACAGAAGATGCCGATTTTGCCAAAAAAAAATAATCTTTCGCATTTTAATCTTGGCGGGTATGTAAAAACGCAAAATTGTCGCATTTGGGGCACAGAAAACCTGCACGCATACATTGAAAAGCCGATACACCCAAATCGAGTCACTGTTTGGTGCGGATTTTGGTCCAGAGGCATAATTGGGCCATTGGGCCATTTTTCTTCAAAAATGAGCAAGGAGTGGCCGTTACAGTCAATGGCGATCGTTATCGGGCCATGCTGAACGAATTTTTGTTCACAAAAATTGAAGAGGAGGATATTGCCAACATTTGGTTTCAACAGGACGGCGCTACGTGCCACACAGCCGAAGCTACAGTCGATGTTTTGCGCGATGTTTTCAAAAAAAAAAGTTATTTGGCGGACCCTATATAAGATATTTCTATTCAAAAATATTAAAAAAGGCGGTGTTGCCCCGTGCTATTATTATACATAACCTTCATACAATCTGTCGTTGTGAATTTAAGAAAGTCGGGATATTGAGATTTTTAGGAGTAGTTTTCGAAAACTTTAAAAAAATATTTTGCAAAATTTTCATAGTTTTGTTTTTGACAGTGTATTATTTAAGTATAAAATGTCCCAAAAGTAAATTTATGTCAACAATTTATACATGAATTACAAAATTTATATATCAGAGTTATTCAATATTACGAGAGTGGTGTAGGGTATTATATAGTCGGCCCCGCCCGACTTTAGCCTTTCCTTACTGGTTTTAATTATCTTTAACACAACTGTAAACATTTTAGTTTTAACAAAAAAACAATTAATTTAAATAAACTTGAAAAGCTGCATTTTGTCTGCGATCTTTTCAGATTTTCTTGCTAAACCCAAGGATGCTAGATATCTCCTCCCTCCATATTAAAGCTAACTATGCAGTACTTACTATAACTTTAGTCAAAGAGGGCGCATGTTGTTGTGAACTTACCTGGAAAGAGAAAAAATATAAAATAAGATATTAACAAAATTATAATGGTTAATAATTTGTTTAAATATATATTGAATTAGTAAATTCCAACATACTTTGTTAATATAAATGGAATAATTTTCCGCGGAATAAGAATTTTGATATTGTTTTCAGATTTGATAACAAAAAACGGTTTTTCTTTTTTTACATACAACAGTTTCTTTATGGTAAAGTTTAAAAAAAAATCTTTAAAATTCCTATTTTCATTGAAGATTCCTTTAGTATTTGGACCATATTTTTTATACCCTACACCACACTGTGGTACAGGGTATTATAAGTATGTTTCACGGCAGATGTTTGTAACACTTGAAAATAACACAGCTAGACCCACCTTAAGGTATATCGATCGACTCAGAATCACTAGCTGAGTCGATTTAACGATGTCTGTCCGTCCGTCCGTCTGTCCCTGTAAAGTTGTTCGTCGATTACAGGTCGCAATTTCACTCCGATCGTTCTGAAATTTTGCATTTTAGAGTATTGCGCAGCTGTTAAGATCGCTATTGAATTTGGTTGAAATCGGTTCAGATTTAGATATAGCTCCCATATATATGTTTCGTCCGATTTGGCCTTTTAGTCCTATAGAAGCTGTATTTTACAACCGATCGTTTTAAAATTTAGAATGGTAGAGTTTCTTGATCCATGAACCAACATTGCCGAATTTGAAGAATATCGGTTAAGATTTAGCTATAGCTCCCATATATATGTTTCGTCCGATTTTGCTCTTTAGTCCTGTAGAAGCTGTATTTTACATCCAATCATTTTGAAAGTTAGAATAATAGAGTTTCTTGATCCATGAACCAACACTACCGAATTTGAAGAAAATCGGTTAAGATTTAGCTATAGCTCCCATATATATGTTTCGTGCGATTTGGCCATTTAGTCCTAAAAAAGCTGTATTTTACATCCAATCGTTTTGAAATTTAGAATGGTAGAGTTTCTTGATCCATGAACCAACATTGCCGAATTTGAAGAAAATCGGTTCAGATTTAGATATAGCTCCCATATATATGTTTCGTCCGATTTGGCCCTTTAGTCCTATAGAAGCTGTATTTTACATCCAATCGTTTTGAAATTTAGAATGGTAGAGTTTCTTGATCCATGAACCAACATTGCCGAATTTGAAGAAAATCGGTTAAGATTTAGCTATAGCTCCCATATATATGTTTCGTCCGATTTGGCCCTTTAGTCCTATAGAAGCTGTATTTTACAACCGATCGTTTTAAAATTTAGAATGGTAGAGTTTCTTGATCCATGAACCAACATTGCCGAATTTGAAGAATATCGGTTAAGATTTAGCTATAGCTCCCATATATATGTTTCGTCTGATTTTGCCCTTTAGTCCTATAGAAGCTGTATTTTACAACAGATCGTTTTGAAATTTAGAATGGTAGAGTTTCTTGATCCATAAACCAACATTGCCGAATTTGAAGAAAATCGGTTAAGATTTAGCTATTGCTCCCATATATATGTTTCGTCCGATTTGGCTGTATTTTACATCCAATCGTTTTGAAATTTAGAGTGGTAGAGTTTCTTGATCCATGAACCAACACTACCGAATTTGAAGAAAATCGGTTAAGATTTAGCTATAGCTCCCATATATATGTTTCATCCGATTTGGCTCTTTAGATCCAATCGTTTTTATACCCTACACCACACTGTGGTACAGGGTATTATTTAAGTACTAGCGGACCCGGCGAACCTCGCCTCGCCCCAATTTAACGCCTTCAGATAAACTCCAGAGTGATAATAAAACACAGATAGTTAAAATTTTAATGCGATTTGTTTAAAAGGAATCGAAATCAGTAGAGATAAATCGAATCAGATGATAAACAACAAACAACGAAGACAGAAGACAGGCAACGTACAGATGACCGTGCGAAAAACAGGGAAATTCGAGATTAATTCCACAGACTTCCTACGATTGGTTTTGAGATTTATTGATTGTCATCGCAAAAGCCAATCGTACAGGGAACTGAATCCGCTTGTATTGGAATGAAAGATCAGTTGGAATAATCGGAATTCGTGGGATAAGGACTTCCTCTCCTTTGAATTTTCCCTTGATGATCGTCGCCTGAATCACATTGTCCATCAGTTTCATAATGGACAACCGCGAACTATGCACAATTTCGGATGATTCAGATTCCGCAACATGATTATGATCGATTCCACCTTCAGCTGTAAATTATGCGGCGGAGCTCCTGGCACATCAAGCGAGTTCGATTTTACTTTGAATAATAAAATTCATGCTATCGACGTCCTTATTCTTCGCTGCTAATATTGCCCATTCACTAATCTAATAGAGATTTGGAAACACTTTGGTGATGAGTTCCTCGTTCGACGATGTGAACTCGCAATGTTCGTGGTCAATTTCAACTTCTTGACATGCAGCCACAAAGACCACTATTTCAGGCATGCATTAATTTCATCGGCAGTAGAATTCGGGATGACGGGAAGCGTTTGACGAAAATCTCCGGAGAGCAATATCAGACTCACCAAATTGTCTCAAATCACGTCGTAAATCCTTCATCGTTCGGTCAATTGCCTCCAGAGCTCGTTTATGCGCCATCGTGCATTCATCCGAAATTATGATTTTGCAATGCCCGCAATCCAATAAGATAACCTTACCTCTTATACTCAAACTTATTATCTGAAAAAATGTTCGAATTGATAAATATCGTGAATTTTAATTGATCGTAATGCTTGTACCGTTTGCCGATGTGATACGCGAAATCAGTGTAACAATACGCAAAACTCGAATGAATTGCACCAAGATAAATAGCACATACTCGTACATATGTTTAATAGAAAACTTTTTTGTTTAATAGAAAATTAATAAAAAAAATTTGGATTGAAAAAGAGAGCAGTAGATAGGAACAGTAGGAATCTCGCAAGAAATAGCAGTAGATAGGAACAGTAGGAATCTCGCAAGAAATAGCAATTTTCGATTTTCCCAATTTTCCGACTTTTCCGGAGGGTTTTCCCAAAATTTTCTTTCGTAACAACCTTCTCCAGGCAAATACGAACAACTGAAAAAAAAATTGAGCCAAATCGCTCCAGCCGTTCTGACGTGATGCCATTACACAGATGGACCGTTTCATTTTTATATATATAGATAAAATGTCCCAAAAGTAAATTTATGTAAACTATTTATACATGAATTACAAAATTTATATATCAGAGTTATTCAATATTACGAGAGTGGTGTAGGGTATTATATAGTCGGCACCGCCCGACTTTAGCCTTTCCTTACTGGTTTAAGTATAAGCCTTAATTAAAGAAAATTATGAGGAATTAAAGAAAATTATGAAGACAACAAATGTTGGGAATATCACTTTCATAATAACGGTCGTTAATATCCCATCGTAAGGAGGATAGGGCCTCAACAAAGTCTCTCCAGCGTGATCTGTCCATCGTGATATTTTATATCGCGACCTAAAAGTGTAAAGGCGCTAAGTCCAATATTTAAAATTTTACAGGAGAGGCAAAATAGTTACCGCACATTTATGTTTTTACAACTGATATATGGACTTAGCGCTTTTACGATTTAGATATTAAAGATGACAGAGCATGATTTTTAGACTTTTTATTTCCAAATCGATGTATATTCAACTCATCTTGCATTTCCCTTCAAAAAATACATTTAGCCAAAAAGTGGACTTGCGCCTTTTCTCTCTTAGGTCGCGATATTTCATTGCAGATCCTTTGCATTATCTCCATTTCGTTCTTGGTTTGCTTTTTTCATATATACGCTGGTCGACCTCTTCTGCGACTGCCCTGAGGATTCCATTGGATGGTAGTTCTGGCAATATCGTGATGTGGTTTTCGAAGGGTGTGGCCTAGCCAAGTCCATTTGCGCCTACGAATTGGAACAGCTATAGGGGGTTGCTGTGTCTCATTCTACAAATTGTTGTTTGATATAGATTGTGGCCAGAATATTCGGAGTATTTTTCGAAGACATTTGTCTCTAAAGGTTTGGAGAGCCTATATAACACGCGTGGATGCATTCCACGTTTCGCATCCATATAAACGTGTTGAGCGCACATTTGAATTCAAAAGTTTTATTTTAACTCTCCGTTAGAGAGTTGTATATTTCCATGTCTTGCTTAGTTGGACATAGGATTGTGTGGCTGTCGTTAATGCAATTAGAAAACAAATTAAAAAATATAAAAAAGTCGCAAAAAAGATTATTGCAGCTTTTGAAAGCTTGTATATAGCGAAGATAACAGTGCCTATTTCAAAAATATAATTTTTCATATTTTTACTCTGGTAATTGCAAAAACATTAAAATACTCTTACATATTATATGTACACGGGGAAAATCGCCATTTTTGATATGTTTGAATTGAAAAAAAAATATATTTGAAAACGAATTTTTTAAATATTATGTATTTGTTAACAAATAATCATTATTTGATAATCAAGAAATTTTGTTTCGAAATCATATCATATAGTATTAGAATATAATATATGTATATGCAAACTGACTCTCACAAATAAAATATGTGTTTACACACAAACAGAGTTATTGTTTAAGAAGTTTTCCAAATAGAATATTTTATTTAAAACGTATTTTTAAATTTTTTTCGACTTTTTCGGAATTTAGTAAATGTTTACTAGTTTTCGTGTTAATCTTTATAGTTAAAAATGTCTTTAGCAGCATTAGCTTTTGTTTTACATCAATTCATCACTTTGGAATTTATAGTTACGAAAGATTATACGATTTATGTTTAAATTTAATTTTACAAACATATACAATTTATAAACAAATTGCGCTTTGAACTTCTGTAAAACAGAAAACTTGTCTTTCAATTAAGGCATTGCCAAAATACTTAAATACAAATTAATCTTTGTTTCGGAAATATTAGTTCCAAATAAGAAAATACTAGAATGGGAATATATTTGTGTTTAGCACAATATTCTTCCAAACATATAATATTTATGTGTATCAAATACTTTATATTTGGAGTGTACCCTAAACATATGTATATTTCAAGCAGAGTATGTGTGGGACAATATACTACAGAAGCGATTTTTTTAAACATGTTCATATAAATATACTGAAAAAATGGCAATAATTTTCGAGCGAAACACTAGTAGCTTTTAAAAACAGTATTTCTGGTACTTAAACCTAAAACAATTGATTTAAAGTAAGGAAAATGTACCTAATATTCAATAAATTGTCTTTACTTAAATTATTGCCATTATTTCTCCCTGCGTACGTGTATGTTAAGTTATTTTCCACCTCAACGTTGTATCCTTCATTGTGAACGTGCCGCAAGTATTTAATTACTTTGATTATATTTCCAAATCTCAGTCCATAAATTTCCTACACCAAAATACTTAGCCTAAGCGATCTACAATCATGTCCATTCATTTCAATAGTTTATATTGAAAAACGTAAATTTTAATAAATTAGTAGCAGAGTTTTTTTATCTTTAAACTATCATTAAATATCGCTAAACTAAAAAAGCAGCAGTGTTTAATTTGTGTGAAGTGTATTTTTTTCGCATTTTTCACTGATGTTCATTTTGTTTGTGCAACACGAACAAGAAATGCAACTAAATAAAAAATCTTGAAAACAAAAAATCCACATTAGAGTAGAGTGGAGCGGAGCGTTGCCATAACATCTGTTTATGTGAAAAGTAGCCTCAAAAACGAAATGAAAGCCCGTCTTGTCTGTCTGTCTGTACAAGTACATATAAAAAAGGTGAATTTTAGTTTTTTGTTTTCAGTTGTATTATAAATAAATATTTGTTGTTGCAGTTGTTATTAAAGTTGCTAGTTCTGTTTTGGTCGGCTTTGTTTTTAGTTTTACTTTTTTATATAATTTTTTTTTTTTTTGGTTTGTACATTTATTTATTAACCAAATACAAGAAAGTCAGTTAGTACGTTACTGTGCGAAACGAATGGCAAATAAAACAAAATCCTGTCTGTGCCAACACATATAGATAGAGATGGACGTGGTCATTGAGGTGGTGGCGATGGCTATGAGGATGGCGTCGGCGGTAGTTGGAGCATGGCTCAAGTGTTGCCCGGCATGATGTGGTGCAACACTTGAAAAGTACGCGAAGTCTGTTAGCCTTTAAAACAGAAGCAACACAAAACAACTAGACGGCAACAGCAGACTGAATAAAAAACATATAATAAAAGAAATTGAAAAAAATCACTTAAAACATAAGTTGTGCTGCTAATAAAGAGGACATAAAAAGGAACAAAATTGGAGGAGTCAGTGGGAAAATTGAACAATTTAACCATTTTATTCGTTTAATCATTTAGTCATTTAAGTTGAGCTGGGCTTTGTCGTGGATTATGTTAAACCTTAGTCTTCACATTTTTAACCATTTCTGGTTATGTTTCAGATTTTAAATGTCCACCTCCACTTGGCACTTATTTTATAAGTATATATCTAACAGTATCATTGTAAAATAACCGTAAATATCGTTGCGCATTAACACTAACTATTCTTCTATGAGGGTGTAAGCAGACTGACCCTTGTCACAAAATGTATATCGCGACCTAAGAGTGTAAAGGCGCTAAGTCCAATATTTAAATACTTACTGTATATGAATGTTTTTATAAAGGGTATATGGACTTAGCGCTTTTACGATTCAGATTTTGAAGAAGACAAAGCATGATTTTTTGGCTTTTTGTTTTCAAATCGATGTATATCCAACTTATCTCACGTTTCGCTTCAAAAAATACATTTGGCCAAAAAGTGGACTTAGCGCCTTTTTACTCTTAGGTCGCGATATATATCAGTATGTCATAATGGCATTATCCCCTCACCTTAGAGAGGAGGGTATATATCATTTGCTACGAGCCAAAAGTGTAACACATTGAAGGAGTGACCTAAGACCCTTAGTATGTTCGGCGGATATCCGTTTTGGGTCATTTTAAGTCGAATGAGCAATGTCTGTTCGTCTGTCTGTCTGTCTGCTGGCTGGTGCGAACGATAACTCTTGATATTTTTCTCTATCTCCGGCTAAGTTCGAAGATGGGCCATATTGGTTCACTCCTTCTAGTACCTCTCCCACAAAGGGTTAACTTTTAGTGAAATATTGATTCTTTAATACCTTCTATACTGCTTACTCGAATCTTCTGAAATTTCACACATAGTATTAGTTTGTTAGCCGCTAATACGTTAAGAAAAATGGGCGAAGTGGCCACTCCCTTTTTGGTACCTCTCACACAAATGGACCATTTTGCACCAAAAGTTAACTGCTTATGGCTTCAATATCAGTTCATACAAATATTTGAAATTATGCACAGTGTAATGCTTTTATAGTACCTAGAGTCCAGAGAAAAGTGGGCATTATTGGCACGCTCCTTTTGGTACCTCCCACACAAATGGACCATTTTATACTAAAATTGTGGTATGATTTGGGCATTTTGTGTGGGAGGTACAAAAAGGGCCGTGGCGATAACGTCCATTTCACAGGGCTATAGACACTATAAAAACATTACACTGTACAAATTTCAAGTATTTTTATACACTGGTTTTAATGCTATAAGCTGTTAACTTTTGGTGCAAAAAGGTAACTTTGTGTGGGAGGTACCAAAAGGGGCGTGAAAACAACGTCAATTTTTCCCTGGACTGTAGGCAATATAAAAGCATAATACTGTACAAAATTTCAAGTATTTTTATACACTGTTATTAATGTTATAAGCTGTTAACTTTTTGGTGCAAAACGGTACATTTGTGTTGGAGGTACCAAGAGGGACGTGGTAACTTCGCCATTTTTCTCGAGTTGATAGCGACTAATAAGCTAATACTATGTGTGGAATTTCAGAAGATTGGAATAAGTAGTATAGCAGTTATTAAAGCATCAATATTTCACAAAATTTTAACCCTTTGTGTGGGAGGTACTAGAAGGAGTGGAAAAAAATATTACCGCATATCAAATTTGAAGTCTATCGGTTACTCCTTTCGAGAGTTATCGTGCGCACCAGCCAGCAGACAGACAGACAGACGGATGGACATTGCTCATTCGACTTAAAATGACCCAAAACGGATTTCCGCCGAACATACTTGGGGTCTTAGGTCACTCCTTCGATTTGTTACACTTTTTTCCGTAACAAATGATATATACCCTCGTCACACTAAAGTGAGGGTATAATTAACAGATTTACCTTTAACGCCAGTGAATATAAATACTTGAAATGTTGTACTGTGTAATGCTTTTAAGGTATCTAGAACTCAGAGAAAAGTGACCGTTAATGGCACGCCCCTTTTGGTGCCTCCCACGCAAATGGACCATTTTGTACCAAATGTAAACAGCTTTTAACTTCAATACAAGTACATACTTAAAAGTTATTAAATGCAATATAAATTGATAATAATTTACTTATATAAATTGATAATAATTTAATTAAAACACAAAAAATAAATTAACGAATATTTTTGTGGACTTAGGTGAGGGGATTCATAAGTCGTTATATATCGTTATATCATTATATCGTTATATCATTATATCATTATATCATTATATCATTATATCATTATATCATTATATCATTATATCATTATATCATTATATCATTATATCATTATATCATTATATCATTATATCATTATATCATTATATCATTATATCATTATATCATTATATCATTATATCATTATATCATTATATCATTATATCATTATATCATTATATCATTATATCATTATATCATTATATCATTATATCATTATATCATTATATCATTATATCATTATATCATTATATCATTATATCATTATATCATTATATCATTATATCATTATATCATTATATCATTATATCATTATATCATTATATCATTATATCATTATATCATTATATCATTATATCATTATATCATTATATCATTATATCATTATATCATTATATCATTATATCATTATATCATTATATCATTATATCATTATATCATTATATCATTATATCATTATATCATTATATCATTATATCATTATATCATTATATCATTATATCATTATATCATTATATCATTATATCATTATATCATTATATCATTATATCATTATATCATTATATCATTATATGATTATATCATTATATCATTATCATATCTACCTTTTTTCTAGGGTTCTTTTTTTATCCCCAACCGGAATTGATAATAAGAAAAATTACTCTTAAGTAATCATCATTTAGGTATTCTTAAGAGTTACTCACAAACCTGTTCGAATGAATTCAAAGTGAACCTCAGAAATTCCAAACAGCAGATTTTACCATGACAATATCGAATAAACCAACATAGCAAAGAAAATAAAACTAAGATAATAAATTATCAAAGATATGAACATGTATAAGAATATTGTTTCTTTTTTGTTTAACTTCATCACGAATAATTGTCAGTTGCTGTTGGTTTGTTGCTGGTCTTGAACTGTCCGTGCCAAAGAATGTGACTTGATTTTCAAATAAAAATGTAAGTATTGAAATGCAAAAAAAAAAACACTATATAATGTTTATTAAAATGCCATAATGAGTCATCTGAGCAAGAAAGAAAAGAAAAAGAACAAAACAAATACTGCGTCGCGAACAAAGGAAAGAATGTCGTGTGTCATTTTTTGTTCTTCAAATTATAATAAAAATCATTTCAAAGAATTGAATTCCTATGGCAAGCAAAATTTCAGTATTACCTCAGACCAACACGAGATGTTAATTAATTAATGGTCTTGCAAATGTGGGTAGTTTGGTGGTCATTTTAAGTATTTCCAATAAACAACATTAAAATATCATAAAATAAAAGAGTTAACTTTTTGAAATTGCTGATGAGATTTGCTCCTCATTCAAACCTTTCAAATAAAATGAGTTGCTTTAAATGTATTTTTTTATTAAAGTTGAATGATCCAAATGTGGGTCTTCTGTGGGCACATGTGTATAATCCATTTCCGTAATTGAACCTTAACAAAGGGTTTGGAATATCTTTGTCTTTCATTTTTACATTTTAATTTCAACAATTTTTTTGTAGTATTAATAACCATATATGACCCACGGCTCGGTTTAATATTGAATAAATAAATAAAAAACTACAATGGCGGTATTTGATACATCCAGCGTCATACGAGTAATGTCCATGGATGTTATGACATGCCGCCATTACAATTTGACTGCTGTTGCGAGTTTCTATTAATAATTAAAATTCCTTACTAAATGTTGAAATACTCTGGAACCAAATCGCCCAGTTTCATCAAATGACCAATTACTTTACTGGCAGAAATCCTTCACTTACAGCCTTTTGCTGGCCATAAAACAATATCGATCATCAATTAAAAAATGTACAAAAAATTAGCCTTTTCCAAAAGTTTACTATATCGCCTACCTAACTAACCATAAGTCCTCTCAGGTTATTTACTTTTCTGATCCAAAGATTATTCTCAATTTCTGCTGATTCCTGTTGCTACTGACTCAGAATCACCACTTTAGTTATATATGGACATCTACCTACTGGTTACTCTAGTGACCCTAAGAAAACCTGTCACAGGTTCAATAGAAATGATAATGTTTCTTAGTAGGGCAGACCGAAACATTTTAGAGCTTGCAGAACAACACCAATCGAAGGGTCAAGGAAACAAAAAGGAGCCATTTATAATTTGTATATACGAGTAAATTTATTTTGTAATTTGTTACTTATAAATTTCAACTTTAATCACCCACATTATCTGCCTCTGTTTACAATGTTGAACCATAGTCACGTACAAAATGTTTCTACCAAAAATTCTCCTATGGAATAGCTTATTGGCGAAACTTCCCAAAGGTTGTTTAATTTGCTAAAACTAATTTTCCATGTTCTTTACTGACCCAAAGTCTCACCGTGAATCATCCGAGCTGGTTACTTATTCGTCTACCAACTGGTTACTTTAATGACACTAGCTTGTTTGGAACGCATATATTAATATATTAGAACATAATTTATTTGCAAACTGAATTTCACAAATAAAATATGTGTTTACACACAAACAAAGTTACTGTTTAAGAAGATTTCCAAATATGTTTTATTTAAAAAGATTTTTAAAACATTGACTTATTCGAATTTTAGTTAGCTTTTCCTAGTTTTCGTGTTACACTTTATAGCTAAAAATGTCCTTATTTATAAATATTCCTATTCATCACTTTTTGTCAATCCATCAATGTCGTTTATATTTACGAAAGATTAATCGATTTAAGTTTTGATTAAATTTTACAAACATATAAAATTTATAAAAAAATTGCTCTTTGAAAATCTGAAAAACAGAAAACTTGTCTTTAAGTTAAGACATTTAATACATTGCCAAAATAAATAATTACAAATGAATCCTTGTTTCGGAAATACTAGTTCCAAATAAAAAATATTTTAATGGGAGCATATTTTTGTTTAGAACAATATCCACACAAACATATAATATTTGTGTGTGTAAAATATTATATATTTGGAGTGTACCCTAAACATATGTTTATTTCAAGCCGAATATGTTTGGGACAATATACTACAGAAGCGATTTTTTTTCAGCGTGTGTTATAAATATTCTTTTAGTTAAATTTTCGTCAGTTACCATTATTGGTGCGAAAAATTTTATTAACATTTTGAAATAATAATATACTTATGTTCACTGCAAAAATATGGTCCTACTTTTAAAGATTTGTTGCCAAAGACCTCCTAGTATTTTAATATAATTGGATTTATTAAATATTAAAGAAACTGTCTTAATTTCAAGCACGAAATTCTATTATTTTAAAGTCTTGAATGTCTTTGGTGTCATATCTTATAAAATAGAATACTTTTTTTTCTGTGCAGTAATTTATAAATATTATTTTGCTCTTTCAAAAACATCTACAAATTTAAATTTTCCATAATGAAAATTGTCACTCATACACATATGTATGTATGTATGTACATCCATACGTAGATTTTAGTTATTAAATATGACAGTTCAATAATTTTCCCAAAATATCTCTAAATTTATTAGCTTTAAATGCAATTAAAATCTTTTGACAGCGTTTTCCACAAAAGCCGAACACAATCACGCACGGCTGCTTTCAACAGTTCATGTGATAAGCCAATTAAATTGGAAAAAAAACTCCGTCCAACCCTTCATCCATCCGCAACGCCCCAACCAAACAATTGCAAATGAGACAAAAATCTACGGCGAACGACTGGTCCGGGGAAAATGAACCATGAATAATTAATATGAAAATAGCAGTTATTCAATTATTCAGTCAGTCAGTCCTACCATTCATTAGTCGCCATAATATTTATTTTGTTCCAAAGAGTCCTCTTCACATGTACGAGTATATGAAAAGATTGTTATTGAATTTTTTTGCTGCTGCTGCTACTGCAGCAAATAACTCGCAAATAATTAAACCTCATTTGGCGGGTGGCGGCGGTAGTGTTGAGAGATAGTGGGGGGCGGGGACGTATGTGTTCCGGTCAATGACAAACATTGTAATTCGAATAATTTCATATATTCGAAATATTACATACTCTATACGAGAGGCTGAAGGATGATGCCAATAACAACTTTCCTTCCACGGTCTCAACGAATGAAGAGTAAAGTTGAATGGCATGGCAAATACGGCAACACCATCATCATCAGGAGCCGTATCTCGGAGGATGAAGTAGTATTTTTTGGTCATCAGTAACATCTGCATCTATTTGTCTGTATCTGCATCTTCGACATCATCATCACTCTTTGCAACAGCCGTTCCATTTGCATCGATTTTTAACATATGACTGGGACAAAAATCAATGTTCGATACAGTCATGTATATTTTGCGTTTTTTCCATGCCTTTATACTATTCGTTTACGTTATTCAGGAAATTGACATCTATTGTTTGGTCTTGAAGAAAATCCCAAACACATTGAAGAAAATGGAGTAACGGACCTCTGATAAACTGGTCCAGATACATACGCTTTTTATTCGATTTATTGAGCTCTGACATTGTATCGTTTTAACATGCAAACATACTTTATGGTTTTCCTTAAGAAAAGCTAACAGGCAAATGAGCTTAACAAGCAGAGTTTGCTTTAAATATTTTTGGATGGTTGTGTAGCAAAAGCTTTAATATCAAGATCGTTTTTTTTTCGAATAAATAGTATAGAAGTTTTTAGAGAATCAATGTATCACTATATGTTAACCCTTTGTAAGGGAGCTACTTGAAGGGGAGGACCAATATGGCCCATCTCCGAACTTAGCCTGAGATAAAAAAAAAACAAGTAAGAAAGTTTCATTTGCATCGATTTTTAACATATGAATGGGACAAAAATCAATGTTCGATACAGTCATGTATATTTTGCGTTTTTTCCATGCCTTTATACTTTTCGTTTACATTATTCAGGAAATTGACATCTATTGTTTGGTCTTGAAGAAAATCCCAAACACATTGAAGAAAATGGAGCAACGGACCTCTGATAAACTGGTCCAGATACATACGCTTTTTATTCGATTTATTGAGCTCTGACATTGTATCGTTTTAACATGCAAACATACTTTATGGTTGTCCTTAAGAAAAGCTAACAGGCAAATGAGCTTAACAAGCAGAGTTTGCTTTAAATATTTTTGGATGGTTGTGTAGCAAAAGCTTTAATATCAAGATCGTTTTTTTTCGAATAAATAGTATAGAAGTTTTTAGAGAATCAATGTATCACTATATGTTAACCCTTTGTAAGGGAGCTACTTGAAGGGGAGGACCAATATGGCCCATCTCCGAACTTAGCCTGAGATAAAAAAAAACAAGTAAGAAAGTTTCAGTCGGGTAAACCGACTAAGGTATACCCTCACTTTGTGAGTAATGTAATATTGAATATTACTCGAATTATTCTGTCAATTTGTGTGGGAGGTACCAGAAGGGGTTTATCAAATACACCTTTTTTTTACTGAACATTAGAACTTTAAATTCATTGCACTGTGCCGACTTATAAGCATTTATGTGCACTGGTATAAACGTTATGAGACTTTAAATTGTGGAATGATTTGGGCATTTTGTGTGGGAGGTACAAAGAGGGGCGTGGCAATAACGCCCATTTTTCACAGGGCTATAGACACTATAAAAACATTACACTGTACAAAATTCCAAGTATTTTTATACACTGGTTTTAATGTTATAAGCTGTTAACTTTTGGTGCAAAAAGGTACCTTTGTGTGGGAGGTACCAAAAGAGGCGTGACAACAACACCCATGTTTCCCTGGACTGTAGGCAATATAAAAGCATAATACTGTACAAAATTTCAAGTATTTTTATACACTGTTATTAATGTTATAAGCTGTTAACTTTTGGTGCAAAATGGTGCATTTGTGTGGGAGGTACCAAAAGGGACGTGGCGACTTCGCCTATTTTTCTCGAGTTGATAACGACTAATAAGCTAATACTATGTGTGGAATTTCAAAAGATTCGAATAAGTAGTATAGCAGATATTAAAGAATCAATATTTCACAACATTTTAACCCTTTGTGGGGGAGGTACTAGAAGGAGTGGACCAATATGGCCCATCTTCGAACTTAGCCGGAGATAGAAAAAAATATTACCACATACCAAATTTGAGGTCAATCGGTTACTCCTTTCGAGAGTTATCGTGCGCACCAGCCAGCAGACAGACAGACAGACGGACGGACACTGCTCATTCGACTTAAAATGATCCAAAACAGATTTCCTCCTAACATACTTGGGGTCTTAGGTTACTCCTTCGACGTGTTACACTTTTTTCCGTAGCAAATGATATATACCCTCGTCACACTAAAGTGAGGGTATAATTACATACTAAAGTTGATGTCCATCCGTCTCTCCATTCGTGAGTTATTATGAGCTCCAGCCAGACAAACGGACGGACATTGTTCAATTGACTTAAAATGTCCTAAAGGGGATTTCCGCCGAGAACATACTTAGGGTATTAGGTCACTCCAACGATGTGTTACACTTTTCGCCCGTACCAAATGGTATATACCATATAAATAAACTTTTTGTGCAAAGTGGTCCATTTGTGTGGGAGGTACCAAAAAAGGCGTAGCAATAACGCCCATTTTTTACGGAACTGTATGTACTCCAAAATGATTACACTTCACAAAATGTCAAGTGTTTATATGGACTGGAATTAAAGTTATAAGCGCTTAACTTTTTGCGCAAAATCGTCCATTTGTATGGGAGCTGCCAAAAGAGGCGTGGCAACTTCAGCCATTTTTCTCAAGATGATAGCGACTTAGAAATTAGTACTATCTGTGGAATTGTGACAGATTCTGGGTAGTACAGTGTTTTCCAACAAGAGGTGTTATTTTGAATCACCCGGTATTTCGGAAGCTGTCACTTTTGAAGCTTTTTTTCTTTGACAAGTAGAAACTACGCCATTACTAAAAATGGAACGATACACAATTCAACAAAGCATTGAAATTATTAAAATTCACTACAAAAATGGTGAAAATATTGCAGTCACAGTTCGCAAAACTAAAGCATTTTTGGGTCGCCGTGAAGCACCTTGTCGGACCGCAATACAGAAATTGGTGGAAAAATTCGAGCTGTTGGGACAAGTTAGTGATGTGAAGAATAAAACACGTGCACGTCGCTCAAAAACACCTGAGAATATTGCTGCTGTAGCCCAAAGTGTTGAAGAAATTCCAGGTTTGTCCATTCCTCGACTTTCTTTGGAATTGGGCATTCCACAAATTACACCGTATCTTGCATAAAGACTTGGGTCTTAAGGCTTATAAAGTTCAGTTAACACAAGAACTCAAGCCGGCCGATCATCAACAACGTCGTGTCTTTGCTGATTGGGTCCTTGAAATGCATGAAAATGATCCGGAATTCCATCGAAAAATCATCTTGACTGATGAGGCCCATTTCCACCTCGGTGGCTACGTCAACAAGCAAAATTGTCGCATCTGGGGCTCGGAAAACCCAAGAGTTATTGTTGAGAAGCCTCTCCATCCTCAACGTGTGACTGTTTGGTGCGGTTTATGGTCCGGCGGGGTCATTGGACCTTACTTTTTCGAAAATGAGTTTGGATCAACAGTTACGGTGAATGGATTGCGCTATCGAGAGATGATTAATGATTTGTTATGGTCGCAGTTGGATGGTATTCAACTGGACAACGTTTACTTTCAAGAAGACGGCGCTACGTGCCACACAAGCAACGAAACCATTGCTCTGTTACGCGAAAAGAGAGATGATTAATGATTTTTTATGGTCGGAGTTGGATGGTATTCAACTGGACAACGTTTACTTTCAAGAAGACGGCGCTACGTGCCACACAAGCAACGAAACCATTGCTCTGTTACGGAAAAAGTTTCCGGACCGTGTTATCTCTCGAAGAGGTGATCACAATTGGCCACCGAGATCTTGTGATTTAACACCTTGCGACTTCTTCCTTTGGAGCCATGTGAAAGATAAGGTCTACGCCAAGAGCCCAGCGTCAAATCAAGACCTCAAATATAGAATTCGTGAGGCTATCGAGGACATAGGGCAGCCACTTTGCGAATTGGTTATGGAAAATTTCATGAACAGGATATGGTCCTGTAAGCGTGGTCGTGGTGGCCATTTGGCTGATGTTGTTTTTCATTATTAACCGCATACCTTCCTCTTTATTATGAAATAAACATCCGATCATTTATCTCAAAAATGGAATTTTTCTTTGATTACCAAAATAACACCTCTTGTTGGAAAACCCTTTAGTATAGAAGTCTCAATATTTCACTGAATTTTGAACCTTCGTGGGGGAAGTACTCGAAGGAGTGGACCAACGTAGTCCACCTTTGATCTTAGCCTGAGATTGAAAAAAATATTAACACATACCAAATATGGAGGCAATCGGTTAATCCTATTGCAAGTTATCGTGCAAACCAGCCAGACAGACAGACGGACATTGCTCAAATGACTTAAAATGGCCAAAACGGATTTCCACCAAATACAGGGTTTTCCAATAAGAGTGATATGATTTCTTTGAAAAAAACTCTCTTATTGTTAAGGAAATTCAAAAGTTTTTTATTTAATGTGAAGTACAATCGATACAATTTAGTTCTACATAAAACGTCATTCAAATGGCCTCCACGACTTCTTCTTCAAGAACGAATTCGATGAACCCAATTTTCGAGCACTTTTTCCACTAAATCAAGTCGTATGTCATGAATGGCACGTTCAATATTGACTTGTAAAGCTTGAAGAGAGTCTGGTTTATTTCGAAAGACCAATGACTTCAAATAACCCCACAAGAAATAGTCTAATTGTGTTAAATCACAACATCTTGGAGGCCCTTCAATATCACAATTTCTGGAAATAATCGAATCTCCAAACTTTTCTCGCAACAATTCAATTGTTTCATTTGCTGTGTGACACGTAGCCGCAAGCGGTCAATGGCAAAAAGATAGCTCTTAACGAGAGATAAAATATTGGTAATGGGTGTCTAAGTCGTAGGTCGACTGGAAAGTATTTTTTATTTGATTTAAAAAAAATGGGCTTAGCATCATTATCAAATGTGAACGGAAAGTTATTATAACGAGAGCTAAAATATTGCTCATGGGTGTCAAGGTCGTAGGTCGAATGGAAAGTATTTTTTTGGATTAAAAAAAATGGACTTAGCGCACAAAAAGTCGCAATTGCAGAACGATTATTTTAATAATAAAACTGAATAATTTGTAAACGTTGTTCTTGCGTATATCTATCTCTCCATGATGAAATTGTAAACACTACTTAATACAAAGAAAAATAAATGACAGGTCATGACATATTACAAATGGCCGAAACGTCACTTCAAAATCGTAACATTCCTATTGGAAAACCCGTTATTTTTGGGGTCTCTTAGGTCACGCCTTCGATGTGTTACACTTTTGGCCCGCAGCAACTGATATGTACCTTCGTTCATAATAGTGGGGATATAAACACCAGATTATGTTGAAATACTTATTTCTCGAAGAGTGTTGTAATTTCTACATTTGTCCATAGTTCATGTTCAAATTGCCATTATTTTCTTCTTTAAGATACTAACTATCAAAAATAGGAACAAACAATTTGTTTGCGATTTTTTTTCTATTTTTTATGTTTTCTTTTCTTGCCAACATAAAATGATTTTTTTAAAAAAACATGTTTTGTTTTTAATTGTTTTAACGACAGTTACTAATTTCACAATTTTTCATAAGAAACGTACTTATTTTTAAGCCGGTCCTTTCGCTTATTTTATCTTTAAAAATATTCTTTATGTATTTCAAATCATTGGATACCTAGAATTTTTCACTTTGGCAAATCTAATCATCTAAAATTTCCTAAAAACTAAAAAAAATAATACTTAACACAATCACATCATTTAAATGGTATTTCAATAAATTTGATGGCATCAACATCACCTACTTTTATGAATTCCGATTTGTGTCACTTACATTTGTTTGCTTTTCCGCACCCAACATTCGAATGCGAAGCAGAAATGTTTCGTTATATTTGACTTGGTCATGAAAGAAGACACATTAACATTGAATGGAATTCTAGACAATATTCTATGGATACATATTCGACTACATACATAAGTACGTATCGTTTTAGAATGAAACGTGCCTTTCTGGGGCATCCTTTGGCATGGACATTCAATACTTTATCTCTCTTTGTTTCTGCTCCCCGCACCCTTTCCCACAAAAACTCAACAGACAATAGAAGGACCTTAGCAAGGATGTGCTGCCAAAGAAAAATTTAATTTATGAGGCGTAATAAAACGAACTTTTCGAATTTTCGTTACTAAATGACAGGCCATAATATTACGATAATTATATTAATCTATCCCACAAATGTCTTTAGAATTATTACACTTGCATCATTGAATGGGGGAAATGGTAATTGAAGGAATAGAGATAGTCAAGGGGTGACTTTTGTGTGGGGTATTGTATAACTCTGAATCTTCAATAAATCAAGTCTGATAGTAGTTTAGTGATTGTGGTAATGTAGTGCTAATTTCTAAAACGGCTGAAAATTAAATCTAATAAGGGGCCAAGAATAGTGGAATTGGAATGATATGAATGTTTGCAAATAGACGAGGCATTTCATAATATTGTATTATGAAGAAAATTAGTCACTTACCAATCAAGTCGATGGATAAATAAACCAAGTAAACATTTTCAGTTTATGTAATTCTATGTCAGGCTAATGCGGAGTTTTTCTATAATCGCAAACTGTACCAACAAATAGGATTTATAGCAATTAAAAAAATAGGCAAGGGACAAAATTACAGCAAAAGACTCATATTTTGTTATTGAAGTTACAGTCAATGAGAATTATACTTCAAACACATATCTAACACATCAAAACGTATGAAAACAAGTAGGAAAATTGCAGTCGGGTAAACTCGGAAAAATCTCAAAAAATTCCACAGAGCGTTTCTTCAGGTGTACTAAAAAATATAAAAAATGGGAAAAATCAAAACCGAAATTTTTTTGAAACCGTTGATTTGTCAGGGAATTCCGCATATAATACTTCTTTTTAGAATGATATATTTAAAATATTTTAATTGGTAATTTTTATCGGAAATTTTGACTTTTGAAAATGTCTAAAAATGACTTGAGGTCTTACGAAAATGTAATGAATTAATTAATCGATTCTAATGGAATTTGCCAATTTTTAGACAACATAAGGTGTTATTTGAAGCCGTAATTTTTAAACATTTTTTAAAATATTCTCCAATCTTTTTTAAGTTATATTTTTATTTCAAAATAAAAATGTTGCAGAATAGCTTTAGCTTTTTACTGTACAATGGATTTACCCTTCAGAAATGTTATTCTCGTATAATTTGATTACATTGTCTCACATTTTTCTGATTTTATTGAAATATCAATTTTATGGAAAATTCCATAGAAATTTAAATTTTATAGAAAATTTCATTGATTGCATTTGTATAGAAAACTTCAGCAAAATTTAATTTTTGTAAAAAAATTAATGGAAATCAATTTTTTACTGAAGATTGTGTCAAAATTAGCTATTATAAGAAATTTCGTCATTTAAAAAGAAAAATTTGAAATAGAAGATTTCTATACAATTTCTTCAAAATTGCATTTTTTATAAAATTTAACTTTTTTGAAAATTTTATAATAATAAATAATTTATAGAAAATTTTGTCAAAACCAGTATTTTCAAATTAATTTGTCAAAATTGAATTTTTGAAAAAATATAGAAAGTTGCATTTTTCGATAAAATTTCTTCAAAATTACACTTATTTGAAAATGTTATCAGAAATAGATTTTTGTTTTTTCTTTGAAATTATGTTTTTTTTTAAATTATGTCAAAACTGAATTTTTCTAAATTCAGTCATTCAAAGAAATCGATTTTTCTAACTTTTCAAAAAAAAATTTAAAGAAATCTATTTTTTATAGGAAACTATGTCAAAATTAGAACTTTTAAATAATTTTATGATTGAATTTTGCTAGAAAATTTTGTAAAAAAATTAATGTAAATAAATTTTTTCTGAAGATTGTGTCAAAATAAGTATTTCTAAGAAATTTCGTCATTTTTCTAGAAAAAGAAAAATTGGAAATACAAATTTTTTATAAAATTTCTTCAAAATTGCACTTTTTTTAAAGTTCTTTGAAAGAAAAAGATTTTTCTAATTTTTCAAAAAAAAAATTAAAGAAATCTATTTTTCATTGGAAATTATGTCAAATTAAAACTTTTAAAAAATTTTATGATTGAATTTTGCTAGTAAATTTTGTAAAAAATTTAAATTTTTATAAAAAAATTATTGGAGTCAATTTTTTATTGAAGACTGTGTCAAAATTAGTATTTCTAAGAAATTTCTTCATTTTTCTAAAAAAAAGAAAAATTGGAAATATAAATTTTCTATACAATTTCTTCAAAATTGCATTTTTTTAATAAAATTTATTCTAAATTGCACTTTTTTGAAAATTTTGTTAAAAATACATCTTTAATGAAAATTTCGTTTTTTTTTCTAAAAAATTATTCCAAAATTAAATTTTTCTAAAAAAAATCCTAAAATAAATTGATTGTTTAAAAATTGTGTCAATAGTTCTATATGCAGTATAGAAAATTTCAGCAAAATTAAATTTTTATAATTTTAAAAAAAATTTCGTCAAAATTAAATTTAAAAAAAAAATAGAAAGTAGCATTTTTCTATAAAATTTCTTCCAAATTGCACTTATCTGAAAATGTTATCAGAAGTAGATTTTTATTGGAAAAATAGTATTTTCTAAAAAAATTTCAAAATTGAATTTTTCTAAACAAATTCTAAAAAGAAATCAATTTTTCTAAAAAAAAAATTTAAAGAAATCTATTTTTATAGAAAATTTGATCAAAATTAGAACTTTTGAAAAATTTTAAGATTGCATTTTTCTAGAAAATTTTGTAAAAATACATTTTTATTGAAAATTTAGTTTTTTTTTCTAGAAAATTGTGTGTCTTCGAAATCAAATTTTTCTAGAAAATTTAATCTTTAATAAAGTCAAGGACCTTTAATCCGGACAGTGGGCACTAATCAGAGGTCATCGTTCTTTAAACGTCTCATCGTTCAGGTCGATGATCAGATCAATGGTCAATGATCGTATTAAAGTTCGAAAGGCCGATGGCAGGATTAATGGTCAGTGATTAGATTAAAGGCCAATGACCGGATCAAAAGTGGATGACTACGAATAAAAGGCCAATGACGAGATAAAAGGGCGCAAACTGGAAATTTTCTAAAATAATGAAATTGTCCAGAAAAATCCCATTTGATGCAATTTTATAGAAAAATTTAATTAGTCCAAAATTTTCAATAAAAATAAAATTCCAAAAAAAATTTTGGAAAAATAAAGAATTTATGGAAACTTTGTAGAGAAATAAATGTAATGTTGAGAACAATTTTTAGAGAAATGCAATTTCAACAAAATATTTCAGAAAAGCGCAATTTCGGCAAAATGTTCAAGAAAAATTCAATTTCAAGGACATTTTGTAGAAAAATTAGATTTCAACAACATTTGGTAGAAAAAAAATTGAAGGAATTTTATAGATACATAGTTGCAAATTTAAAGGAATTTTATAGAAAATTACAAATTTAAAGGAATTTTTGAAAATTTAGCTTCATCCTAGAAAATTGCGTCAAAATGCAATTTTGTACAAAATTGCATCGACAGGATTAATGGTCAGTGATTAGATTAAAGGCCAATGACCGGATTAAAATTGGATGACTACAAATAAAAGGCCACTGACGAGATAAAAGGGCGTTAACGAGAAATTTTGTAAAATAATGAAATTTCGTCGAAGTTTTCTAGAAAAATCTATTTGATGGAATTTTATAGAAAAATTTAATTAGTCCAAAATTTTCAATAAAAATAAAATTCCAAAAAAAAATCTAGAAAATAGTGAATTTATAGAAATTTTGTAGAGAAATGCAATGTTATCAACAATTTTTAGAGAAATGCAATTTCAAGAAAAATTTTCAGAAAAGAGCAATTTTGACGAAATTTTCAAGAAAAATGCAGTTTCAACTAAATTTTGTAGAAAAATGCAATTTCAACGAAATTCTGTAGAAAAATTTGATTTCAACAATTTTTTCTTAGAAAAATACTAATTTCAAGGATTTTTCTAGAAAATTGCAAATTTAAAAGAATTAAAAAAAAAAAACACTTTTACAAATTTCTGTAAAAAAATTTAATTTTCATTAAATATTCTAATGAATTTCAATGAAATTTTGTAGAAAAATGTAATTTTTTAGAGAAATGCAATTTTTTAGAGAAATGCAATTTAAACAAAACTGAAACTTCAACAAAATTTTTTAAGAAAAATACAATTTCGAGAAAGAATAAGAAAGAAATAATAAGAAGAAAGAAAGAATAATATTTAAATGAAATTTCATTTTACTAGTCATATTAGACAAAAAACATAATTTACGATAATTTGTCTCTTGCCCAACCGTCTTCTTCGTCTATCATCGAGTGGGCAATTCACGATTGCCATGTTGCAAAAAATTCGTAGACTTACACATGGTTTTGGAGAGGAAGGCCTGGGAAGTCCCGCTCTAGAGAACACATTTTTAAATTGATCTGGCTGAATTTGAAGAATTTATGCTTTATATTGCACTTAATCATTCTCTATTTAAAATAAGGTACATTGGTCCATCGTTTGGTTTAACCCACGTATATAGGCCCTCTCTGATCCCCCACTTCTTGACGCTCTATAAAATGTATTTTTCAATTGATCTAGTTAAAATGTATGCATTTATACTTTATATTGCATTAAATCGTCCCTAGTGAAAGCGGAGAAATTCGGTCCACACTTTGATATAACCCCCATATTAAGTTCACAGATCAATTTCATTTCTTGACGGCGTAGATCCTCCTTTTTTAACCGACGTCCTGGAATTTAGGAAATTGATCATCCGACATATTCGTTCTAATTAGATATGTTACTGAGTACATAAAAAGATGCATTGATCTGCCAAATTGTTAGAAAAATCAATTTTAGAAACTTTCCTGATATAATTAAATAGTTTCATCGATTCGCTTTTAGCTAAAATTTTAGTCTCTGCACTAATTCGTTATATTAAATTATATAATAAATTGTTTCTTCCACTAGCCCACTGATAAAAAAAATAGCGTTATAAGCGCAGGTAATTCTCGTCATACGAAATTACAACATTTGAGAAATATATAAATTACATCAGCTATTCGAAATTTTCACCTCAATCGCATTTGATCGCGTTTTGCATTAGAAATTTACTATTGCCTCATGTTATTGCCTAAAAACACATTTTTTTACGACAAGTGCTTTCATTAGCACTGCTGTGTGTGGCATATTCAATTAACACTTTCGTGAACAATTTTCCCATCTCCCGAAAAACGATCCACAAAAAAAGAAACTCACACCCGATTTATGTCATAATATCCAATATAAAGTTGTCAACAGCCATCACTTTGGAATTCTTCTCAGTTTTGAAAAAAATATATATGTATCATTGTCACATACATACCTTATGCACAAAAGAAGACAAAAGACGAGAATGAAGACTCCCACAAAACGAAATGAAATCAAAATGTTTTTTATCTGATTAATATGCAGAACAGATCCCCAGAAAAAATACCTGTAGACATCACGACTTAAATGGTGGTTGCATAACATTTTAACAACGGTTTATGGAGTTTGTCTCTTTAGAGATTCTGCTACGTTCGCTGGAGCAGCTCTTCGATCCCCCGTCCATGGCAAAGGCAGTGTGATAATGATGGGAATGAAGAAGTTCTTGGAGGTAGGTGATGATTTCTGGTAGCCACTATGTCTCTCATTAAGAAGTTACTGCTCAGAAAATATGTGTATTATGATTAAATAAAACTTCTTTAAATGAAGTAAATTGGCAATTATCTGAGTATTTAAATAAAGTACATTTCGTACCCAAATGTAAATAAATATGTTTAAGGAAGTGTACTGAAGTAAACTATTCACATTGTGGTCATTACTCATCATTATTTAATGATTAGTTTGCCATTATTTTTAAAAGAATCCTTCTTCAATTTGGATTCATAATACTTCTAGCATAATGAAGCAGTTATTTCAAATTGAAATGCAGTAACCTTTTCAATCAGGGCTTCCCAACCCTTTCAACCATACCGCTCCCCACAACAAAGTAAAAAATCCCACAAAATAATTATTATAAATTATATTTACTTGTATTTTCTAATCTGACTAATAAAATAAATTGTCTTTTTTTATTTAAAAGTTTTATCGACCTTATTACATAATTTTTACGTATTTCTAGAATACTTCTAGGAGGACTTTCAAATTCATTCTTGTTATGCAAATAAAAGACTTTATTTCATATTTAACATCCTACGTTTCGTTGGGATTTTCCAACTTCTTCAGGGAAGAATTTTTATTGAAATATTTTATTTTTCGTAAAATTTTTTAATTATTTAAAAAAATAGTATTTAACGACACTGGAGAAGCACAACATTAAACATAAAATTAATAAATAATTGCAAAAAAAATTACTAAAATATTAAAATATGACAGAGAAATTCCTTATAGCTACGATCACAGTTAAAATTGAACTCGTTTATGAAATTGTCGTCTATTTTCTTATATATTATATTTCTTGTTGAAAATAAAAATTTTTTCTAGAATAATTTTTTTTTTGAAATTTTATTTTTGTTGAAAATTTTTGTACACATTAAATTTTTCTATAATATTGAAATTGGATTTTTCTAGAAAATTTCGACGACATCGCATTATTTTAGAAAATTTCCGATTTACACCATTTTCTCCCGTCAGTGGCCCTTTACCGTAGTCATCCTCCTTCAATCGGGGCATCGGCCTTTAATCTAATCAGTCTCCATTAATAGAAATTGTTCTGAATAGAAAATTTGTATTCTTAAAAATTTCGTCTAAATTTAAATTTTCTCAAATATTTAACTGAAAATTTAATTTTCCTGCCATCGACCATTAATATGATCAGTGACATTCGATCTGGCCATCGGTCATCGACCTGAACGGATTAAAGGTCGAGGAGTCGTTTAAAGGACTATGATCCCTGAATAGTGCCCACTGTCTGGCTAAAAGGTTATTGACTTTTTAAAGCCCTCTGAAAGATATTTCCTAGGAAAATGCAATTTCGAAAAAATTTTAAAGAATAATGAAATTTTACAGAAATATGAAATTTTAAGGATTTTTTTTAGAAAAATTTAATTCTGGCATAATTTTCTAGAAAAAACGACATATTCAATAAAAATGCATTTTTGACAAAATTTTCACATAAATAAAATATTGACGAAATTTTCTAGAAAAATGAAATTTTCAACAATATCTTTTTAGAAAATTACAACTTTCAATAATTTCTTTTAGAAAAAATCAATTTTGACGAAATTAAAATTAAATTCGAAAGGAAGAGTTGATCGAAAAAGCTGAACAATTCGAATGTGAAAACATTCAATAAATCTAATAGAAATTAAAAAAAAATATTTTTCAATAAAAAAATAGTTTTAACAAAATTGTCAATAAAAATATATTTTTAGCAAAATTTTCAATAAAAATATATTTCTAACAACATTTTCAACTAAAAAATTATTTTTAACAAAATTCTCAATAAAAATTTATTTTTATTTTCAATAAAAATTTTCGATTTAAATATATAAAAAATAAAAAAGTGCAATTTCCCAAATGTTCTAGAAAAGTGCAATTTTAAAATTTTGAAATTTTCTAGAAATATCGAATTTTGAAGAAATTTTATAGAAAACTGCAATTATCAACAAGTTTCTTTAAGAAATTACAACTTTCAACCAGGGATGCATTCGCATATGCGAACGCGAATTATTCGCATCATTGTAACATTCGCTTTCGCATTCGGAAAATTCATCTTTTGATTATTCGTTTCGCAAAATATATTTCAGTATTCGCTTCCACTTGTTAAAAGTGTTAAATCTCCTTATTCCCTTCACACAATTTGAAGATATTAATTACAATGAAAACCTCTACCACTTCTCTTCAAAACAGTTGAAGAAATATGTTTTTCCCCGTGAAAACAGGAGGTAAAACTGCGGAAAACATTCTTAATACTTGAATATCCTGGAAAAGTATCAATTCAGTTCCTTAAATTTGTTGGTACCTAAGGGTCAAACTATTATTCGCATTCGCTTTCGCAAAAATGCATATTTCACTATTCGCATTCGCAAGAAATATATTTCAATATTCGCTTTCGCGAATATATATTTCGCCACTTTCGTTACATCCCTACTTTCAACAAATTTTTTTAGAAAAAATCAAATTTGACGATATTTTTAAAAGAACTAATTTTGCCAAAATCTTCTATAAAAAATCTGTTTCTTTTAAGGACAATTTTTTAAACATTTTTTCATAATTTTCAAGAAACAAATAATTATCAATAAAAATTTATTTTTAACATAATTTTCAATAAAAATTAATTTTAACAAAATTTTCAATAAAAGTATATTTTTAGCAAAATTTTTAATAAAAATATATTTGTAGCAAAATTTTTAAAAAAAATTTAGAAAAACTCAATTTTCAGTTAAATTTTTGAGAAAAATACAATTTAGACGTAAGAATACAACTTTTGACAAAAAATTCTGTTAAAAACGATTTCTATTAATTTTTTATAACAATAAAATTTAGCTGAAATTTTCTATGCAATGCAATTTATTTTTATAGAAAACTGAAATTTTTAAACGTTCTAATTTTCCAACATCTATAAAAAATCGATTTCTTTTAGGGAATTTTTTAGAAAAATTTAATTTTGACATAATTTTCTAGAAAACAATAATTTTCAAAAAAAAATTATTTTAACAAAATTTTCAATAAAAATATATTTTTAGCAAAATTTTCAATAAAATTTTTTAAAAGTTCTTTAAAAGAAATATATTTCAATATTCGCCTTCGCTAAAGTCACTTTCGTTACATCCCTACTTTCAACAAATTTTTTTAGAAAAAATCAATTTTGACTATATTTTTAAAAGTACTAATTTTGCCAAAATCTTCTAAAAAAATATGTTTCTTTTAAGGACAATTTTTTTCATAATTTTCTAGAAACAAATAATTTTCAATAAAAATTAATTTTAACAAAATTTTTAATAAAATTTTTTTTTAGCAAAATTTTCAATAAAAATATATTTTTATCAAAATTTTCGATTAAAAAATATATAAGAAATAAAAAAAAGACAATTTTCAAAAATTTTCTAGAAAAGGGCAATTTTAAAATTTCGAAATTTTCTAGAAAAGTGCAATTTAAAAATTTCGAAATTTTGTAGAAAAATCTCATAAAAAACTGAAATTTTCAACAAATTTCTTTAGGAAATTACAACTTTCAACAATTTTGTTTAGAAAAAATCAAGTTTGATGAAATTTTTAACAAATTTTTGAGAAAAATACAATTTAGACGTAAGAATACAACTTTTGCCAAAATCTTCTATAAAAATCGATTTCTTTTAAGGGAATTTTTTAGAAAAATTAAATTTTGACATAATTTTCTAAAAAAAAAAATAATATTCAATAAAAATAAATTTTAACAAAACTTTCAATAAAAATATATTTTTTTCAAAATTTTTAATAAAAATATATTTTTAATAAAGTTTTCAATAAAAATATATTTTTAAAAAAATTAGCAATAAAAATATATTTTTAAAAAAATTAGCAATAAAAATATATTTTTAACAAAATTTCAAAAATAGTGAAATTTTCAAAAAATTTCTAGAAAAATGTAATTTTGAAAAACAATTATAGAAAAAATCAATTTTCAGTTAAATTTTTGAGAAAAATACAATTTAGACGAATTTTTTAAGAATACAAAATTTGACAAAATTTTGTATTAAAAAACGATTTCTATTAATTTTTTATCAAAATAAAATTTTGCTGAAATGCAATTTATACTAAATTTGTAATTTGATGAAATTTGCAAGAAAATATTATTTAGGAAATATTTTATAGAAAAATACAATTTCGTGAATTTTTCAATAAAAGTGTGAATCGATGCAATTTTCAGTGACATTTTCAATAAGCAGGACTTACCCCAGCAAAATCTAGCATCTAAATAGCATATCTGGAGGGCAAACCAAATGCTTTGCCAAAAAAAAGATGTTAAAGCTACTGTGCAATATTTTTCTTTTTGTTGTTGTGGTCCATATTAAACTCACGATGTTAATTGTAAATAAAACAAAAAGTTTTCAGAGAATTATCTTAATGTTTTTTATTATGATGGAAGGATTTATGAGAATAATGTGTGAAACAAAATATCGGCCAAATGTGTGATTCACAATTAATATCGTGCATTATGGTGTGATCACACTTTATGTTGGTGTATAGCGGTATTAAATAAGAAGATTAAGTACACGAGTAAAATACAAAGAACTTTATTCAAAGAAGTTAACTATAGGAGTGAGTACAAAGAATAGAGACAGTAGTAATGAGAACTGTCAAAAGAGGATAAATAGCGTTTGGATTGGATAATACAGAGAGGCTAGTGTTACCAGATCCTTACATACCCTGCTGCAATCCAAATACTATTTGATACACATAATTATTTCATAATTTCTCAAACAACATTTTACAAAAATATTCATATTTTGCTTTGGATAAGCATTTCGTAAACAAATCAGCTACATTTTCTGCGGTAGCGACATACTGAATCGCAATCTCTTTGGAGTCAAATTTCTCTCTTATATAGTGGTAGCGAATATCGATGTGTTTACTTCTTTTGTGTGCCACTGGATTTTGAACGAGGAATTGTGCACTTTGGTTGTCACACATTAGAGCTGTTGGTTCCTGCACATAATCAACCAAGCCTATTTCTCTCAACAAGTTTCGCTGGTACACCACCTCTTTCGTCCCTTGACACATAGCGATATACTCGGCTTCCATCGAACTAAGAGATACTATATTTTGTTTCTTGGATTCCCAAGCTATGGGACCACGGGACATAAGTAGTACAAATCCACTATAAGACTTCCTATCGTTCACATCTGAACCCCAGTCGGCATCTGAGTAAGAAACTAAAACATTATTATTTGGACTGTAAGTCAACATACCCTTTGGTTTGCATTTGAGGTATCTCAGCAAGTGTTTTGCTGCCGTAAAGTGTTCCTTTTCTGGGTGACTGTTGAACTGGGCTAGCTTCGAAACAGCATGGCTAATGTCGGGGCGGGAATACACAGACAGATAGTTGAGAGCACCGATTAATGACTGATATTTTTGAACATCGTAGCCGCTGCAATTCTCCTTCGAACATTTTTCTAGTACCAATCCACTCGGTAGGGGTATGGTCGCAGGTTTACAATCAGTCATTTGCCACTTCTCTAATAAGTCCCTTACGTATTTCTCTTGATGGATAGTCATTTTACCTCGCAGCCCTTCTCTCTCGATTTCTATCCCCAAGTAGTATTTAGCTGGTCCTTTATCAACTGCGTCAACATACTTGTTCAGGTCTTGTACAATGCCTTGCATAATATTTTCTGAAGAGCAGCAAAGCAAAATATCGTCGACGTACACAGCCAGCAAAACTAGACCATTTTCAACCTTCTTCATATACAAACAATTGTCGGATTTGCAGCGCTCGAATCCAATTTCTATCAGGATTTCGTTCAATTTGCGGTTCCAGTCTCTACCGGCTTGTTTCAGCCCATAAATTGACTTTTTCAATTTACACACATGATCTGGATAGCTTTTATCAATATACATCGCTGGTTGTCGCATGAAGACATCTTCCTCCAACTCACCATTTAAATACGCCGACACGATATCAATATGATTTAATAAATATTGCTTTTCGGCAGCTACAGCAAACAGCATACGAATAACAGACACTCTTATCACTGGGGAGAATGTTTCATTATAATCCACCTGGGGTTGTTGGGAGAAACCTTGAGCTACTAATCTAGCCTTGTATTTTTCTATTTCGCCATTAGGTTTTCTCTTTTTAACAAACACCCACTTACACCCCACAATATTTTTGTCACTTGGCTTCTCAACGAGTTCCCATGTATTTTTCTTCCGCAGGTTTTCAAATTCCGCTTCCATTGCATCTTTCCACATTTTGGCATCTTTGCTTTTTATCGCATCAGCTACTGATTTGGGGTCTTCTTCCACATATAAACTATTCAGCAACGCATTTGGAACTGGCTCCACAACACGAAGTTTTCGCGGACGACCTTTTCTACCGGTTCGTAATAATTTTGGTCTCCCCATTTTTCTTTTTAATCCAGACACAACTTCTTCCGATTCCTCAGCCTCTTCTATTGATGTATCGTCAATTGACTCGTTATCGCTTTGATTTTCTATTACACTTTCGTTCTTTTCTTTATCAACAATAACATCAATGTTGAACCAATTGTCATTTTCGCCCTCGTCTTCCTCATCACTTCTTTCTTTCTTTAAACCAGAGAAACTATCTTCAAAGAATGTGACGTCACGGGCAATTGTTATTGTTTTTAATTTCTTATTATACAAACGGTACCCCTTTGTTTGATGACAATAACCGACAAACGTAAGTCGCTCACCTTTGGGTAGTAATTTTGATTTTCCTGGCCGTTTATCCAATGTTACCACGTCACAACCAAATATACGTAGGTGGGCTACAGAAGGTTTTCGTCCAAACCAACATTCGTAAGGCGTCTTCTTTCCTAATACCTTCGTTGGACAACGATTTCGGAGATAGGTTGAAGTGTTCAAAGCCTCTGACCATAGCGACTGCGGCAATCCGGACTCCAACAACAAACACCTTGTCATCTCCACCAGCGTCCTATTCGCCCTTTCGGCGATACCATTTTGCTGTGGAGTGTAACAGACCGTTCTTTGGTGGGTTATGCCTTCCGCTGCAAAAAATCTTTGAAATTCATTACTAAGATACTCTGTGCCATTATCACTGCGTAATGTTTTCAAAATACAGCCCGTCTGTTTTTCAGCATTCAATTTGAAATTTTTAAATACATTGAGTGCTTCACTCTTCTTTTTCAAAAAATATACGGTTGTAAACCTTGAAAAATCATCAATAAAGGTTATAAAATAACGGGATCCACCATCGCTACATACCCTCATAGGTCCACAGATATCAGTGTGGACTATCTCCAAAGGTTTTTTAGAAAAACAGCTACCATAGCTAGCGAAAGGTTGCACTGTAATCTTACACATTGAACATGTAACGCATGAAAAACATTCTGGTTCTTTTGAATCCACGGACATACCACGTACCATTTCTCGATTTGACAGCTTTAACATATCTCGTATGTTTAGGTGGCCATACCTTTTATGCCAGAGAACACTATCATTGTTGTGCTTTAACAACATCAAGTTTTCACTTTTATTGAAATCCGCAATAAATATTCCAGCATGTGCTGCAGCCTCGAAAATTACTTCACCTCCCTTCGCCCTTGCAGTTACCATCTCTTTTGAAAAATGTACTCGGTTCCCATGCTCAATAATTTTAAATACCGATCAAAAATTGGCACTCAACTTCGGTACAAAGAGAACATTAGATAGTATGATGTCGGCAAAATCCGATTTAATATTTACATCACCTATCCCCTCTGCATAGACGCAGTCACCAGATGCAAGAGTAACTTTTTGCTTATGCTCATGTAATGAAGAGAATAACATCTTATTCCCACTCATGTGAGATGATGCTCCACTGTCGATGATCCATTTTTTCTCGCTGGAGACAAGATATTGCTCATTAGCACACATCACCACCACATTGCTGTTGTTGTTGTTTTTGGGGAATTTGCATTGGGCTTTTATATGCCCGCGTTTACCGCATGCATAACATCTGATATTCTTTTTTCGATTTTTATCACTGTCTTTGTCGTTCAGTCTTCTATTCCTCATGTTTGCTTTGTGCTTGGAGTTTGCGGCGAAAACATGTTCTTCGCTCACATACTGCTTCTCTCCGCGTCTTTGACATTCTTCCAATATTTTGACCTTCAGATTATCAATCGGTGGCAATACATCTCTGCTTTCCATTGCAATAATAAAACTTTCGTAATCTTCGGGCAGACTGCACAACAACACTATACTGATGAAATCTTCTGGAATAGTGATATCAATTTCCTTCAATGAATCGACCAGATGACTGAACTCGTTGATTTGTTGCGAAAATGATGCTCCTTCCTGGATTTTAAACCGCACTAGACGTTTGAACAATGTCACCTTGCGGGCTGGATTTTTTGTCACATATATACTTTTTAGAGTGCACCAAGCACTTCTTGCTGTCTTACACTTTTTAATATGAATCAGCTCCGACGGTTTTATGCTGAGCGTAATAGTGGCTAACGCCTTCATGTCTATCACGTTCCATGACTCCTTCTCCTCTTTAGTGGCGTTTGTAGGACAAACAGTATCTACCACTGACCAGTAATCCATCGTGATAAGGAGACTTCTCATATGGATGACCCAACTTGAATAGTTGTCCCCATTCAATTTTTCTATTTGAAGTGAACCGGACATATTTACGTTCTTTTAGACAAATTCAAAAACGACTTTAAACAAATACAAATTCTCGACCGACTTATACTTTCTTATTTAATTTAGGCACGCTGGGCCCATAACCTATGTTGGTGTATAGCGGTATTAAATAAGAAGATTAAGTACACGAGTAAAATACAAAGAACTTTATTCAAAGAAGTTAACTATAGGAGTGAGTACAAAGAATAGAGACAGTAGTAATGAGAACTGTCAAAAGAGGATAAATAGCGTTTGGATTGGATAATACAGAGAGGCTAGTGTTACCAGATCCTTACACTTTATAACTTAAAAAAGGTTGATAAATATTTTAAAAAATATTTAATATTTAATAACTACTCGTATGAGCGCCCCAGAAGGTGAGTTATTAGCGTGCTCGCCTATTAGTTTGGGGGGTTCGATTCCCACCGGAGATTCCAAGACTTTCCCCAAAGTAGTCCTAGTTTTTACAATAAGGTAATTAATACTTACGGAGCAAATTGTTTTTCACTGTATGAAGTTAAAACAAATCGCACATTCATTTAAGGATTAGATCGTCTTTATTTTTAAATATTAGCGTGGAATTATACTACTTTCGTACAGTGGGATATTTGGGTCAATTTATTTATTTTAATTTAATGTAAAATATGAAACAAAACAATATTATACGGGTTCTAGGAATAACATGTGTTTGACATTAGCTACTTAGAATAATAGGTAATCCTCAACTTTTTTTTGTTTATTTTCAAAACATTACCATGACAGTTTGTCATTTCTTAATTGTCTTAATTGTTTATCAAAACTCAAAATCACTTTAAAAAGTAGCATTAAAACTTCCGCTTATTGACACACACGATAATGGCCAAACAAAAATTAGATAATATTTAAAAATTGTTCACACCTTCAGAAGATCTGATATCACATCACGGTGATTCATTCCTTCATGCATATCACGTTGATGCAGAAATTTTAAATGCTATTCATTTTCGCATTTTCAGTGAAGTGTGAACGATGTTAAACTCCATTGTTAGTCTAACAATACCAAAACTCATGGAGATTAACAATAGCAAAAAAATGTATATATATGCAAATTTCTTATACATATTATGGTTAGACTGTCGGTGATGCTACTCACGCGTCGAATTTATACACAAAAGAAAACATACACGTCTTCTTTGAAGGAAATATAAAATTCCACATTCATGTGTAGTTTAATATAAGGCGGCGTCATCTTCTTCGTCGTCGTAGTCGTTAGCACCACAATCATGAACATCATCACCGTCTCGACAAAAAAAACTTTCAAAATATGCGCTGAAATGGAAAGTGTTTCTGCTACTCTACACTCTTTCTCACAAATACACCAAAAAACACAGTGGGCTAGTTTTACCAAAATTTACGTAGCGCACAGAAAATATGTTTCATTGTTATTCTAAACTAAGAACATTTCCTCGAAATTGTATTTTTTGCAAAAATTCGTTTAAATTGCATTTTTGTTGGAAAATGTCGTTGAAATTGCATTTCTATAAAAAAACTACATTGTAATTGCATTTCTCTACAAAATATCACCGAAATTTACATTGAAAAATTGTGTTTTCCTACAAAAATTCGTAAAATTACCCTTCTTTTGAATGATCCTTCAAATTTTCATTTTGCTAGAGAATTCATTCAAATTTGTATTTTTCTAAAAATATTGTTGACATCTAATTTTTCTATAAAATTTCGCGGAAATTGCATTATTCTTGAAAATATCGTCGACAACAAAAATTATCGTAAATTACATTTCTTTCCAATGTGACTAATAAAATGAAATTTTGTTTAAATTGCATTTCTTTTTAAACATTTGTCGAATTTTCGTTCAAAACTAAACTTTTGTAAGAAACTTTCGTTGAAATTTGCATTTCTCTAAAAGATACATTGAAATTGCATTTCTCAAAAAATTTCGTTAAAATTAAATTTTTCTAAAAAAATCTTTAAATTGCATTTTATAAATTCCTAAAATATTAACATTTTTCTAAAAAATTCCTTCATTTTTTTAAGTTTGTTAAAATCGATTTTGCTACAAAATTTCGTTGAAATTGCATTTTGTTTGTTGAAATTTAATTTTTTCTACTAATATCGTTCATCTCCCTAAAAATTAATTTCTCTACAAAATTTCTTGAAATTAATTTTTTCTAGAAAATTTGAAATTACAATTCTCTAAAAGATGCATTGAAATTAGATTCTCTAAAAAAAATTCGTTAAAATTACATTTTCTACAAAAATTCTTGAAATAGCATATTTTTTAGAAAATTTCTTTAAATTTGCATTTTTCTCAAAAATTCCTTCAAATTTTTATTTGCCTAAAAAACGTGGTTGAAATTACAGTTTTGTACAAAATGTTTTTAAATTTGTAATTTTTTGAAAATTTAGTCAAGATTGTATTTTTTTGCAAAATTTTGTTGAAATTAAATTTTCTAGAAAAATCGTTGAATAGCATAGCCCTTACATGTTTGTTAAAATTCCATATCTCTACAAAATTTCTAGAAATTAAATATTTTTTTTGAAAATTTAATTTTTCTTTAAAATTTTGTACAAATTAAATGTTTCTATAATATTGCATCGGTATTGGATTTTTCTACAAAAGTTTGATGAAATTGCATTATTTTAGAAAATTTCCTGTCAACACCCTTTTATCCCGTCAGCGGCCCTTTCTTTACTGTAGTCATCCACCTTTAATCCATTAATCTGGCCATCGGTCATCAACCTGAATGAGTTGTTTAAAGTACGCGATTGCCCCGTCGTCGTAAAGTGACTTCGAAAAATTCAATTTCGAAGAAATTTTTAAGATACACTAACTTTTCTAGAACAATTAAATTTCGAGAAATGTGCAATTTTGAGGAAAATGTTGTAGAGAAATTTAATTTTGGCATAATTTTCTAGAAAGAACGAAATTTTAAATAAAAAGTTATTTTTAACAATTTTTTTTTCAAGAAAAGTGAATGATTGGTTGATTTTTTTAGAAGTACTAATTTTGACAACATTTTTGTATGAAAAATAGATTTCTTTTAAAATAGAATTTTGTCATAATTTAAATTAAAAAATCTACATCTTTTAAAGAATATTTTTACAAACATTGAATTTTGATACAATTTTTTAGGAAAACCCAAATAAATCAATATTTTTTTTTTAAAACAAAACAAATTAATTTTGAAAAAAGTGCATATTTGTAGAAATTTTTTAGAAAACCGCAACATTCAACAAAAAATCGACTTTTGTTATTTTTTTTTAATAAAAATTAAATTTGGCTGTATTTTCTATACAAATGCAATTACCACCACTGACAAACATTTTCTATAAAATATTGATTTCTCTAAAGGAAATTTATAGAAAAATTTAATTTTGACAAAATTTTCTAGAAAGAAACTAAATTTTCATTAAACTTTTATTTTTAACAAAATAAAAAAAATGGAATTTTGACCAAATTTTCTAAAAAAAAAAATATAGAAAAAATTAATTTTCAACCATTTTTTAGATTTTTATAAATTTTTTTATAAAACTCAAATTTTGTTGAGATTTTCTATACAAATGCAATTCCCACTAAATGTACAATAGGTACTCTGAAAAAAATGTTAAAGACAGCGGCAATGATTTCGAGTCAATGACAAATAGGCTTTAACCTTAGAATACTTCCTACATAAATTAAATATCATTTAACTGCTCTTAATTTAATTTTTGTAAAAATATTAATTTCTCTTAAAGATTTTTTTAATTTGAATTTTGTCATAATTTTCTTTAAAAAATCGATCGATTTTAAAGAATATTTTTATAAAAATTAAATTTTGACATAATTTTGTAGAAAAAAACGAAATTGTCAATAAAAAATTATTTTTACAGACAAAAATAATGTTGAAAAAGTGAAATATTGAAAAAATTCTATAGAAAACGAAACTTTTAACAAAATTTTGAAAAAATGCTATCTTAACAAAATTGTTTGTAACAAATCGATTTTTGTTAATTTTCTTTATAAAAATTAAATTTCGCTGAAAGTTTCTATACAAATGCAATTTCCACCGTTGACAAACATTTTCTTGTAAAAATTTAATCAAAATTGAAAATCTTAAGGAAATTTTTAGAAAAATTTAATTTTGACATAATTTTCTAGAGGGAAACTACATTTTCATTAAAAATGTATTTTTAAACAAAATTTTAAAAAAGTGGAAAAATTTATAGAAAAATTTAATTTTTAACCAAAAAATTTTTTTAGAAAAATTTCGAAATTTTTTGAAGGTACAAATTTTGCCAAAATCTTCTAACTGCTTTCTATTATTTTTTTTTATAAAACTCAAATTTTGCCGAGATTTTCTATACAAATGAAATTCCCAAAAAATTTACAATAAATACACTGAACAAAATTTTAAAGGCAGCGGCAATGCCGATGGCAAATAGGCATTAAAGTTATTACACTTCCTACTTAAATTAAATACAATATACTTAATATTAAGAAACTCGGCATAATTTTTATTAATTTGTCTTAATTTTAAGTGTGGAATGTTCTTACTTTAAAGATTATTTTACATGGGCTCGAAATCATTGCCACTATTAAATTTAGTAAACATTTTTTTGTGTATGCAGTTTTATTAAATTTGAAAGAAACAAACATTATAAAACCAATGCAATTTTCTATAAAATTTCAATGTCTATGAACTTTTCAATAAAATTTCAATTTCTATGAAATTTTCAATAATTTCTATAAAATAATATTTCATCGAAATTTACTGAGTAGGACTTAACCCAGCAAAATGTGAGACAAATTAATCATTCCATTGAAAAAAATTAGTTATAGCTATTTTAAATTTAAAAAAAAAACTTAAAATAGATTGAATAATATTTTAAAAAATGTTTAAAAAGTATATCTAAAAATAATCCCTTATGTTGTCTAAAAATTCCATTAGGCTCAATTAATGCATTACTTTTCGTAAGACCTCAAGTCAATTCTAGACATTTTCAAAAGTTAAATTTACGATACAAATTACAAAAATAAAACATTCACAAAAAGTAGTAATATATTTATTAAATATACTCAAGGCTCTTCTGGAAGGTCGCTACGACCATTTGAGATGCCGTGGCTCCCCTGTTTGGAAGGCCTGCCTTATATATTTTAATGATTTAAAGATTGTCCGCGAAATCTTATTTTTATTTTAATATAAAAAATCTAAAAAACATTTAATCGTTTTAACGCTTTTAATATTTATTGTATATCATGCATATTCAACTATCCACGTAATTGAAAAGAACAAATCTACAAAACGATCTTAACCGGTTATTACTTGACGCTTAAACCGAAAACCGGTGCTCAAAGAAAATATTTTCGGAAAAGAAGCGAACTTAAAAACAAGTAAAAACGCTAAGTTCGGCCATGCCGAATCTTATATACCCTCCACCATGGATAGCATGTGACCTCACAAAATAACTCAAACCTAAAGAAAATAACACCGAAAACACAAGTGAGAACAGTAGGAATCACAACAAGTTAGATGCTATATATGGGGGCTATATCAAAACATTGACCGATATGGCCCATTTGCAATCCCAAACAACCTGCAACTATAAGAAGTATTTGTACCAAATTTGATCAACCTAGCTCTATTATTGCGGACTGTAGCGTGATTACCACAGACGGACGGACGTACGGACGGACAGACGGACATGGCTAAATCGTCTTAGAATTTTACAACGATTAAGAATATATATACTTTATGGGGTCTCAGATCAATATTTAGATGTGTTACAAACGGAGTGACAAAATGAATATACCCCCCATCCTATGGTGGAGGGTATAATAACACATGTGTTTAACAAATAACCAATTAGTGCCGCCTTTGTGGTAAAATAGCCGGTTTTCTCTCAACCATTTTAGTAGAACCTGAACCACTCACTTTCAGGAATTTATTTGAAATGAGTTTAGTCATTTCTTTTAATTTTTCCAAATTTTTCCCTAATACACCAATTTTTCTTTAATAGCAATTTTTTATTTTTATTGTATAGATCTAAAATACTTACGATCTTGAATGTATTTATATGTTTGTACATTTATGATAACTTACCTAAAAAGAAAGAAAAAAACAAATTATTGTTATTATATTTTGAATCAACAAATTCTATTCTTAATAGCAAACCTAATTAAAATGTAAAACATTTTAATTTAAAAGTAATAGTCGAAAAATAATCAATACCTTACATTAATTTAAACCTAAAGTATTTTTCATTATAATATATTTTCATTAAATCAAGAATTCGCTGCCCGTACATACACACATATAAATAGCCCCATTTAAGACCACCCAAAAGCAAATCAAACACTGATGATATCTAACCCCAGAGACCATAATTGCAGCACATCCGTTTTCCCACAATGTCTGCGGGAAATGTTTGCCACTTTTCACTTGGTTGGCTGGCTCACAACAACAACAACAAAACAAGATCCTTAGAAAATTGTTTGCCATTGTCAAAAAAATTATTTTCATTTTTCATTGAATTACTTCCCCCATTTTATGTTCATTCGCTTAATCCTCTGCATCTTCGATATAATGATAAAGTATTTCCCATTTCCGATAACAAATACATGATTCATAGCTCGGAGGCGAGGAACAACAACAGCAACAACTACAACAATGTTAAACCAATTAACGGCAAATCATTTAACCTCATAAATTTTAATACCGTCTTTAAGGAAAAGTCAAGGCAGTGGAAGCAACAGCCAGAAAACCCGGCTATACTGATGTCATGTTGAAGAGAAAAACGTGATTAGGAAAAATCATTATGCCAAGCCAACAAACATAACAACAACAGAAAATTACTTGTGATGGCCATGCTCCTCCATTGGAGTCTCATCATCAAACGCTTCCAGTCTGGTCGACGTCGTCGACAGCGGTGGCGTTGTAGTTGTCGTCTTCTTCATAGTCGTAGTCTTGGATTTAGCTGCACGACCGTCCGCCCCACCAACAAGTCAACAAAAGCCAGGAAAAACACTGGAAAATCTTCAACTTGAACTTGAAGAAGCACTTTACGTTATGTGAACATGAATAGAAGTCATTGTGCACAGTGGTGTTGAACCAACATTGAAGTGGTAAACAAAGTTTTAAATAAAAAATTTGAAAACAGTGTCACCACACTAAAGAAAACAAATAGGTTAGGGAGAAGACGTTTAAACGTCTCATGTCCCTGGACATATACTTAAGCCAATGGTTTGGCCTGATGAACGCTCCTCATTTATGTTTAAAACAAGTAAGAAAGTTCAGTCGGGAAACACCTTAGAGAGGTGGGTATATATCATTTGCTACGAACCAAAAGTGTAACACATCGAAGGAGTTACCTAAGACCCTATGTATGTTCGGCGGATATCCGTTTTGGGTCATTTTGAGTCGAATAAGCAATGGACGCACATTGCTGTCTGTCTGTCTGTCCGCTGGCTGGTGCGCACGATAACTCTCGAAAGGAGTAACCGATTGACTTCAAATTTGGTACGTGGTAATATTTTCTTCTATCTCCGGCTAAATTCGAAGATGGGCCATATTGGTCCACTCCTTCTAGTACCTCCCCCACAAAGGGTTAAAATGTTGTGAAATATTGATTCTTTAATAGCTGCTATACTACTTATTCGAATCTTTTGAAATTCCACACATAGTATTAGCTTATTAGTCGCTATCAACTCGAGAAAAATGGGCGAAGTTGCCACGCCCCTTTTGGTACCATCCCACACAAATGGACCATTTTACTCCAAAAGTTAACAGGTTTTAACTTTAATAACTTTACTTTAAAGTTATTAAGTGCAATTTAAATTGATAATAATTCAAATAAAACAAAATATAAATAAATTTACTAATATTTGTTGAGACTCAAGGTGAGGGGATTCATGAGTTGGTTTACCCGACTAAACTTTCTTACTTGTTTTAACGCTTAATTGTTTTAATTTTGCGTTATAATCTTTAATTAACGGACCATTCATACTTAGAATTAGAAAAATTTACTAAATATTAAGAAAGAAATGTCCTTGCTTTAAAGATTGAGACGTCTTTGGAGCAGAATCTTTATAATTATGTATCTATTGCTACTGTCATTTGTCATTTGTAATTTGTAATTTGTAATTTGTAATTTGTAATTTGTAATTTGTAATTTGTAATTTGTAATTTGTAATTTGTAATTTGTAATTTGTAATTTGTAATTTGTAATTTGTAATTTGTAATTTGTAATTTGTAATTTGTAATTTGTAATTTGTAATTTGTAATTTGTAATTTGTAATTTGTAATTTGTAATTTGTAATTTGTAATTTGTAATTTGTAATTTGTAATTTGTAATTTGTAATTTGTAATTTGTAATTTGTAATTTGTAATTTGTAATTTGTAATTTGTAATTTGTAATTTGTAATTTGTAATTTGTAATTTGTAATTTGTAATTTGTAATTTGTAATTTGTAATTTGTAATTTGTAATTTGTAATTTGTAATTTGTAATTTGTAATTTGTAATTTGTAATTTGTAATTTGTAATTTGTAATTTGTAATTTGTAATTTGTAATTTGTAATTTGTAATTTGTAATTTGTAATTTGTAATTTGTAATTTGTAATTTGTAATTTGTAATTTGTAATTTGTAATTTGTAATTTGTAATTTGTAATTTGTAATTTGTAATTTGTAATTTGTAATTTGTAATTTGTAATTTGTAATTTGTAATTTGTAATTTGTAATTTGTAATTTGTAATTTGTAATTTGTAATTTGTAATTTGTAATTTGTAATTTGTAATTTGTAATTTGTAATTTGTAATTTGTAATTTGTAATTTGTAATTTGTAATTTGTAATTTGTAATTTGTAATTTGTAATTTGTAATTTGTAATTTGTAATTTGTAATTTGTAATTTGTAATTTGTAATTTGTAATTTGTAATTTGTAATTTGTAATTTGTAATTTGTAATTTGTAATTTGTAATTTGTAATTTGTAATTTGTAATTTGTAATTTGTAATTTGTAATTTGTAATTTGTAATTTGTAATTTGTAATTTGTAATTTGTAATTTGTAATTTGTAATTTGTAATTTGTAATTTGTAATTTGTAATTTGTAATTTGTAATTTGTAATTTGTAATTTGTAATTTGTAATTTGTAATTTGTAATTTGTAATTTGTAATTTGTAATTTGTAATTTGTAATTTGTAATTTGTAATTTGTAATTTGTAATTTGTAATTTGTAATTTGTAATTTGTAATTTGTAATTTGTAATTTGTAATTTGTAATTTGTAATTTGTAATTTGTAATTTGTAATTTGTAATTTGTAATTTGTAATTTGTAATTTGTAATTTGTAATTTGTAATTTGTAATTTGTAATTTGTAATTTGTAATTTGTAATTTGTAATTTGTAATTTGTAATTTGTAATTTGTAATTTGTAATTTGTAATTTGTAATTTGTAATTTGTAATTTGTAATTTGTAATTTGTAATTTGTAATTTGTAATTTGTAATTTGTAATTTGTAATTTGTAATTTGTAATTTGTAATTTGTAATTTGTAATTTGTAATTTGTAATTTGTAATTTGTAATTTGTAATTTGTAATTTGTAATTTGTAATTTGTAATTTGTAATTTGTAATTTGTAATTTGTAATTTGTAATTTGTAATTTGTAATTTGTAATTTGTAATTTGTAATTTGTAATTTGTAATTTGTAATTTGTAATTTGTAATTTGTAATTTGTAATTTGTAATTTGTAATTTGTAATTTGTAATTTGTAATTTGTAATTTGTAATTTGTAATTTGTAATTTGTAATTTGTAATTTGTAATTTGTAATTTGTAATTTGTAATTTGTAATTTGTAATTTGTAATTTGTAATTTGTAATTTGTAATTTGTAATTTGTAATTTGTAATTTGTAATTTGTAATTTGTAATTTGTAATTTGTAATTTGTAATTTGTAATTTGTAATTTGTAATTTGTAATTTGTAATTTGTAATTTGTAATTTGTCATTTGTCATTGTGTCATTTGTTTATTGTCTATTGTCTATATTGTCTATATTGTCTATATTGTCTATTGTCTATTGTCTATTGTCTATTGTCTATTGTCTATTGTCTATATTGTCTATTGTCTATTGTCTATTGTCTATATTGTCTATTGTCTATTGTCTACTGTATATTGTGTATTGTCTATTGTCTATTGTCTCTTGTCTATTGTCTATTGTCTGCTGTCTGTTGTCTATTGTGTTGTGTATTGTCTATTGTCAATTGTCTATATTGTCCATTGTCTATTGTCTATTGTCTATTGTCTATTGTCTATTGTCTATTGTCTATTGTCTATTGTCTATTGTCTATTGTCTATTGTCTATTGTCTATTGTCTATTGTCTATTGTCTATTGTCAATTGTCTGTTGTCTATTGTCTATTGTCAATTGTTTATTGTCAATTGTCTATTGTCTATTGTCTATTGTCTATTGTCTATTGTCTATTGTCTATTGTCTATTGTCTATTGTCTATTGTCTATTGTCCATTGTCTATTGTCCATTGTCCATTGTCTATTGTCTATTGTCCATTGTCTATTGTCCATTGTCTCTTGTCTCTTGTCTCTTGTCTCTTGTCTCTTGTCTCTTGTCTCTTGTCTCTTGTCTCTTGTCTCTTGTCTCTTGTCTCTTGTCTCTTGTCTCTTGTCTCTTGTCTCTTGTCTCTTGTCTCTTGTCTCTTGTCTCTTGTCTCTTGTCTCTTGTCTCTTGTCTCTTGTCTCTTGTCTCTTGTCTCTTGTCTCTTGTCTCTTGTCTCTTGTCTCTTGTCTCTTGTCTCATGTCTCTTGTCTCTTGTCTCTTGTCTCTTGTCTCTTGTCTCTTGTCTCTTGTCTCTTGTCTCTTGTCTCTTGTCTCTTGTCTCTTGTCTCTTGTCTCTTGTCTCTTGTCTCTTGTCTCTTGTCTCTTGTCTCTTGTCTCTTGTCTCTTGTCTCTTGTCTCTTGTCTCTTGTCTCTTGTCTCTTGTCTCTTGTCTCTTGTCTCTTGTCTCTTGTCTCTTGTCTCTTGTCTCTTGTCTCTTGTCTCTTGTCTCTTGTCTCTTGTCTCTTGTCTCTTGTCTCTTGTCTCTTGTCTCTTGTCTCTTGTCTCTTGTCTCTTGTCTCTTGTCTCTTGTCTCTTGTCTCTTGTCTCTTGTCTCTTGTCTCTTGTCTCTTGTCTCTTGTCTCTTGTCTCTTGTCTCTTGTCTCTTGTCTCTTGTCTCTTGTCTCTTGTCTCTTGTCTCTTGTCTCTTGTCTCTTGTCTCTTGTCTCTTGTCTCTTGTCTCTTGTCTCTTGTCTCTTGTCTCTTGTCTCTTGTCTCTTGTCTCTTGTCTCTTGTCTCTTGTCTCTTGTCTCTTGTCTCTTGTCTCTTGTCTCTTGTCTCTTGTCTCTTGTCTCTTGTCTCTTGTCTCTTGTCTCTTGTCTCTTGTCTCTTGTCTCTTGTCTCTTGTCTCTTGTCTCTTGTCTCTTGTCTCTTGTCTCTTGTCTCTTGTCTCTTGTCTCTTGTCTCTTGTCTCTTGTCTCTTGTCTCTTGTCTCTTGTCTCTTGTCTCTTGTCTCTTGTCTCTTGTCTCTTGTCTCTTGTCTCTTGTCTTTTGTCTCTTGTCTATTGTCTATTGTCTGCATTCATTGTCATTCGGAGCAAAATTTTTAAAATTAAGTATACTTTTTTGTGTTTTTTGTAGATTTACTCAAAAAATACTCCTCCTTTTTTCCCCTCTGGTCCACTGTTTCTCTCCCTACCAAGGATGTATGAAGAGAGTAAGTACTTACTTATATTGAATGCATGTTGTACTTGAGTTAAGTTACGACAACATGACATTCAATGTAAGTACATCGTTACCAAACTGGCAAAAAGGAGTGTTTATGTCTTCCCCAGCTATGACCGACTAAAGGCCAAACGGGTCTGTCTGTGGCATGTCTACTCCACGCTTAGACGTTCAACACTCCAGCACATTAAAACAAAACCAATCAAGTATTAAACGCCGACAACAGCAACACCGATTGTCTCAAAAGATGCTGTGTACGTATGTGGCAGTGACTGCTGTCACAGCCGCAAAGGCAGAAGATCATCATGATGCCTACCACTATGAGATGATTGTGGCAGAACAAAAGGAAACCCTCTATTACATTATTATTTCGAAACAAGAAAAAAGTTTTTGTTCAAAAACTTTTGTAAGAAACCACCGCAAAACATTACCGAAAGCGAAAGAGATAAAGAAGATTTTCCAAAGGCCAATAATGTTTTCAAGAAGAACAAACACCACAACTAACCCATTCATTCACCTCGCAAAGAAATCGTGAGTTGAACGCCAGCAAAACAGAGGAAGTTTCAAAGAGAGAGACGGACGGACGAGATGGAAGATTGCGGGTGGGAAGAAAAACTTGGCATCCAACATGAAATGCCAATATTCAATGTGGCTAAGTTAACCCCGGAACACCGATGATGTGGGGTTTTTTACCAACGAACAGAATTTCCTCTTTGGCGGTCTGTACACGCCCACTAAACTTCTAAACAATACCAGAAATTAATTTCTTTTGGTTTGAAATTGAATTACTCCTAAGGCTATGCATCCGGTTTTGATTTGTGAAGAAAACTCGAAAGAAAAACTTAAGAGGAAGTATTTAAAGCCGAACAATACATAGATGTGAGGGTTACTTCCGACAAATAGTTAAGCTTTTATGTGTAGTTCATACATGGAGCAGCATTAGTAGATTCAATTGATTTTTCGTTAATGCTCTTAGTTTTTTAATAGATTCAATAAATTTTTAATAAAAGACGGTTAATTTAAAATCATAAACATGTATACTTAATTGATTGAATTAATGTTTTTGGTTATTTTATTACCTTTTTAATTGTATATTTCAAAATTGTCAATAATTTGATAATAGAAAGTTTTTTATATGCATTTATCAATGAGAGGTGATGACAAAAAGATGAAAGCAATTCTTATAAAATCCTTTTCTTTATTTCTCATGAAGAATTTCCTCCATAATTAAAATGTATCCACTTCTGCATCGTATTATTCGGTTTTTCGAATTTAAGAAAAACCCATAATTTGTGATAAAAATATATTAAAAATAAAGTTTGAATGTAAAAAGAAATCTAGAGTCAAGGAAGGCATTTTGGCAGTAACTATTAATTTTGCATAGCAACTCTGGCCAGTATTATTTAATATCCTGAAACGATATCATGCTGTCCGACATCATCTCTCTTTATATACCCAAAATAAATTGTTGGACTAAGCCGAACTGCATTTCGTATTTTTTGTTCGTCCATAACAGTTATGCAATTGAATTGAATTTTTGTTTCTTTTGGTATGCATGACGATGACCAGCGGAAGTTAAAACGAAATGTGTGCCTTTGTGCATTTATATTAATTCGGTTAATGTAAAACACCAAACAAAAAATAAAAACTACACAAGGCAAGAAACTAATAAATTAATGGATACGAAAAAATCTCTTCCAAAAGTCAAGCAGACAGACAGACGGACACTCAACCGATGTATGTCTTTTAAGTTAAACATTTAACGTAACGAAATTAATTGAAATTTTATGCAGAAAAATAAATGCTTCACGCATTGATTGCACATACTCGCATATCAGTCATGTTTCTTGTTTTGGATTTTTTTCTCCCTGCTTTTCTGAGGACTCCATTTGAACCTCCCAAAAAATACAAAATCACACTACTGAGAAGCAAAGTCTGACTAAGGCAATTTTAAGGCCAGACACAGACATATCTCGAAGCCATAATTATTTGCAATTCAAAAAAAATTAACAACTGCAACACAACCTAAAATGTACAAACGAACTGAGAAAAAATTACACCAGAGACCGGATTGCAATAAGCTCCGAGAGCTCTGAGCAAAACGGAAACTTGCATAAAGATAGGCCCAGGCCAACAACCAACAATACCGGCAACATATTTGCCGGATTGTTTCAAATGAGCAACAACACACCACAGCAAACGCAACAGAAAATGTGGCGGAAGAGTATCCTAAAACAAACAAAATTTTTGTGTCCAATACAAAATTAGGTACGTCTAATAAATGGGGAAAACTTTCGTATAAAATATTGATATAAACATATAAACTTGTAAAATACTCTTAAATATTATTTTTCCTTTTGATATTATCACTAAAACCACTTCTGCCTTCACACTTAATTCCAGCCTATACCCATAATCAACATAAGCTAAACTCAATACGAATCAAATGAGAATTGTTTCCCTATATGTACTAGCACGCAATAAACGAACAAAACCAGTGATGGACGTCTTTTGTCCAAATTCTTCATAATTAGGAATCGTACGACGACGACCGTGAGAAATATTACTGAAGCGCTCCCTTACAGAAGGCAGAAAAGACATATAAAGACGACTGAAATAGAGGCTTTACAAAACTATTGTCTGGATCCTTTATAAACGACTGAGAAAGAGGCTTTACAGATAACAAATATGTCGACTTTATACACGACTGGGAGAGAGTCTTTATATATGATTGAGCGCGTGTCTTTACAGAGGATGGTATAGACCACTTGGATGTAATCTTCACATACACCTGAATTTACATTTAGTAGAATTTAAGGGCGACTGGACTGAAAACTAAACGACTGAAAGGAAGTCTTTGTAGGCAACTGAGAGGGAATATTTATAAAAAGAGGGTTTACAGACGACTGAGAATAAGTCTTTATGGACGGCTGAGAAGGAGTTTTTATAGACTACTGAAAGGGAGTCTTTATATAAGACTGCGATGGAGTTTTTATAGACGACTGAGAACTTGTCTATATATACGACTGCGAAGGAGTCTTTATAGACGACTGAGAAAGACTCTTTATAGACAACTGAGAAGGAGTCTTTATGAACGACTGAGAAGAAGTCCTTATAGACGACTGAGAAGGAGTCTTTATAGACGACTGAGAAGGAGTCTTCATAGACGACTGAGAAGGAGTCTTCATAGACGACTGAGAAGGAGTCTTTATAGACAAGTGACAATGAGACTTTGTAGGCGACTGACGAATGAGTCTTTGTAGGCGACTGACGGATGAGTTATAGACGACTGAATGGGAGTCTTTATAGACGACTGAATGGGAGTCTTTATAGACGACAGAATGGGAGTCTTTATAGACGACTGAAAGGGAGTCTTTATAGACGACTGAAAGGGAGTCTTTATAGACGACTGAAAGGGAGTCTTTATAGACGACTGAAAGGGAGCTTTAATAGACGACTGAAAGGGAGTTTTTATAGACGACTGAAATGAAGTCTTTATAACCGACTGAAAGGGCGTCTTTATAGACGAATGAAAGGGAGTCTTTATAGACGACTGAAAGGGAGTTTTCATAGACGACTGAAAGGGAGTCTTTATAGACGACTGAAAGGAGTCTTTATAGACGACTGAAAGGAGTCTTTATAGACGACTGAAAGGGAGTCTTTGTAGACGACTGAAAGGAAGCTTTAATAGACGACTGAGAAGGATTCTTTATAGGCGCCTAAGGAAGAGTCTTTATATACGAGTGAGAATGAGTCTTTGTAGACGACTGAGAATGAGTTATATAGACGACTGAAAGGGAGGCTTTATAGACGACTGAAAGGGTGTCTACATAGACGACTGAAAGGGAGTATTTATAGACGACTGAGAAGGAATCTTTATAAGCGGCTGAGAAAGACTCTTTATACTTATATACGAGTGAGAATGCGTTCTATAGACGACTGAAAGGAAGTCGTTATAGACGACTGAAAGGGAGTGTTTTTAGATGACAGAAAGGGAGTCTTTATAGACGACAGAAACGGAGTCTTTATAAACGACTTTGAAGGAGTCTTTATAGACGTCTTTGAAGGAGTCTTTATAGACTACTGAGAAGGAGTCTTTATGGACGACTGAGAAGGACTCTTTTTTAGACGACTGATAGAGTCATTATAGACGATTGAAAAGGAGTTTTTATTGACGACTGAAAAGGAGTTTTTATAGACGACTGAGAAGGAGTCCTTATAGACGACTGAGAAGAAGTCCTTATAGGCGACTGAGAAGGAGTCCCTATAGACGACTGAGGAGGTGTCCCTATAGACGACTGAGAAGGTGTCCTAATAGACGACTGAGAAGGGGTCCTTATAGACGACTGAGAAGGGGTCTTTATAGAAGACTGAGAAGGAGTCCTTATAGACGACTGAAGGGAGTCTTTATAGACGACTGAATGGAGTCTTTATATACGACTGAAAGAGAGTCTTTATAAACGACTAAAGGGAGTCGTTATTGACGACTGAAGGGAGTCTTTATAGACGACTGAAGGGCGTCTTTATAGACGACTGAAGGGAGTCTTTATAGACGACTGAAGGGAGTCTTTATAGACGACTGAAGGGAGTCTTTATATACGACTGAAGGGAGTCTTTACAGACGACTGAGGGAGTCTTTATAGACGACTGAAGGGAGTCTTTATAGATGACTGAGGGAGTCTTAATAGATGACTGAGGGAGTCTTTATAGACGACTGAGGGAAATCTTTGTAGACGGCTGAAGGGAGTCTTTATAGACTACTGAAGGGAGTCTTTATAGACGACTGAATGGAGTCTTTATATACGACTGAAAGAGAGTCTTTATAAACGACTAAAGGGAGTCTTTATAGACGACTGAAGGGAGTCCTTATAGACGACTGAAGGGCGTCTTTATAGACGACTGAAGGGAGTCTTTATAGACGACTGAAGGGAGTCTTTATAGACGACTGAAGGGAGTCTTTATAGACGACTGAAGGGAGTCTTTATAGACGACTGAAGGGAGTCTTTATAGACGACTGAAGGGAGTCTTTATAGACGACTGAAGGGAGTCTTTATAGACGACTGAAGGGAGTCTTTATAGACGACTGAAGGGAGTCTTTATATACGACTGAAAGAGAGTCTTTATAAACGACTAAAGGGAGTCGTTATTGACGACTGAAGGGAGTCTTTATAGATGACTGAGGGAGTCTTAATAGATGACTGAGGGAGTCTTTATAGACGACTGAGGGAAATCTTTGTAGACCGCTGAAGGGAGTCTTTATAGACTACTGAAGGGAGTCTTTATAGACGACTGAAAGGGAGTCTTTATAGACGACTGAAAGGGACTCTTTATAGACGACTGAAGGGAGTCTTTATAGACGACTGAACGGAGTCTTTATAGACGACTGAAGGGAGTCTTTATAAACGACTGAAGGGAGTCTTTATAAACGACTGAAAGGGCGTCTTTATAAACGACTTTGAAGGAGTCTTTATAGACGTCTTTGAAGGAGTCTTTATAGACTACTGAGAAGGAGTCTTTATGGACGACTGAGAAGGACTCTTTTTTAGACGACTGATAGAGTCATTATAGACGATTGAAAAGGAGTTTTTATTGACGACTGAAAAGGAGTTTTTATAGACGACTGAGAAGGAGTCCTTATAGACGACTGAGAAGAAGTCCTTATAGGCGACTGAGAAGGAGTCCCTATAGACGACTGAGGAGGTGTCCCTATAGACGACTGAGAAGGTGTCCTAATAGACGACTGAGAAGGGGTCCTTATAGACGACTGAGAAGGGGTCTTTATAGAAGACTGAGAAGGAGTCCTTATAGACGACAGAAAGGGAGTCTTTATAGACGATTGAAAGGGAGTCTTTATATACGACTGAAAGAGAGTCTTTATAAACGACTGAAGGGAGTCTTTATAGACGACTGAAGGGAGTCTTTATTGACGACTGAAAGGGACTCTTTATAGACGACTGAAGGGAGTCTTTATAGACGACTGAAGGGAGTCTTTATAAACGACTGAAAGGTCGTCTTTATAAACGGCAGACAGGGAATCTTTATAGACGTCTGAGAAGGATTCTTTATAGGCGACTGAGAAAGAGTCTTTATATACGAGTGAGATAGAGTTTTATAAACGACTGAAAGGATGTCTTTATAGACGACTGAAAGATAGTCTTTATAGACGACTGAAAGGGAGTGTTTATAGACGACTGAGAAGGTTTTTTTATAGGCAACTCAGAAAGAGTCTTGATACACGAGTGAGAATGAGTCTTTGTAGGCGACTGAGAATGAGTTTTATAGACGACTGAAAGGGAGTCTTTGTAGACGACTGAGAGGGAGTCTTTATAGACGACTGAGAGGGAGTCTTTATAGACGACTGAGAATGAGTCTTTTTAGACGACTGAGAAGGAGTCTTTCTAGACGACTGAGAGGTTGTCTCTTTTTGGTCACTGAGAGGGAGCCTCTATAGATGACTGAAAGGGCGGTTTTAGATACGATTCCAACCATTTGTGCTGGAAATTGTGCTGGAAATTGGCATTATAAGCTCACAAAAAGTTGCAACTTCATACTTTTCATTTATTTATTTTGTTGCGAAATTACAACCTAAACTAAAAAAAATAATTTAGTTTTCTTATTTTATATATTTTCAGGTAAGAAGTTCTGCGCAAGTCTACAATACTCTTTGGTATGTTTTTTCCAAGTATGTTTTTTTGTGAGCATTTTCTAAAAATTCTTGAAAATCTTAAAATAATTTTTTATTGCAATATTAGACATTTAAGAAAACTCATTTGTTCTATAACTTTGCAACAATGTTAACGTATATTATGTTAATATTTTTTTAAACAACTTTTTTATGGGTCAGAATTTTTATTACTAACCTATGAAGTTTAAAAGCTTTATAAAAAGTTGCTAAATGGTATATCAAGATCTCGCTATCATTAACTTTTTGAAAAAAATTTTTCCAAAATTCTATAAGTATTTAAAATTTTAGAAAAAAGCATTTTTCAGTTTTACAAAATTTGTAATTGCTCTTGAACGGCTAAACCGATTTTTGTGGGTTTTAAAAAAAAAAAAAACGTGTGCCTTCCCCGCAAATTGCAGGGACACACGAATCACCAAACAAGAAGTGTGGGGATGTACATATTAAGGTTGAGAAATACTGTCTGCAATGTTTTGGAGATATGTGACTTTGAAATCAGTTCTCAATTATTTCATATTGAGCTGCTCTCATATGAATTGTGCCAATTATTGACAGGGTATTTTGTCCACGGTGCCTATAAATTTTAAAAATTTTGTAAAAAGTTGCTAAATGGTAAAATAATAATCATTAACTTTTTGAAAAACATTTTTCCAAAATTCTATAAGTATTTAAAATTTTAGAAAAAAACATTTTTCAGTTTTACAAAATTTGTAATTGCTCTTGAACGGCTAAACCGATTTTTGTGGGTTTAAAAAAATTAATATCGTGTGCCTTGACCGCAAATTGCAGGGACACACGAATCACCAAACAAGAAGTGTTGGGATGTATTAAGGCTGAGAAATACTGTCTGTAATGTTTTGGAGATATGGGTCTTTGAAATCAGTTCTCAATTATTTCATATTGAGCTGCTCTCATATGTATTGTGCCAATTATTGACAGGGTATTTTGTCCAAGGTGCCGATGAGGTTGCTTGGTAGCTTCCGAAACAATATCGTCCACCAACCAGTGACCACCCTTAATACATTTCACACATTTCTTATTCTGTTTAACAGAAAACAAAAACAAAGATCTCGAACTCAATAGTCAAAAACAAAACATAATATTTTTTCTATTTTTTTTAACGTTAATAATGTGTTTCTTTTCTCCTGTCCATTCTTGTAAAATATTAACATTTTTTTAAATTTACAATAGATGATATTTTTTACGCTCATGACAAATGGGGTCAATATTTTATTTCTAAACTAAAAATTACATAAAATTCAAAAAATATTCTTCAAGTCTTCAGAAAATATGTTTCTATATTATATTTATGTAGCATTTATTTTTAAAGTTCCTATTTCAATTCGTTTGCATTAAATTGAAATTTTTCTAAATTCAAAATCGTTTACAAAAATTATCTAACCTCTCCTCGTAAGTCTACTTCATGTGTGTTGTAAAATGTATGTACTCGGTAAAATGTATGCCTCGGTCCCCCTGCCAACACAAAGGTAGTTTACGTGCTACGAGTATTGACTTGAGGCATCTACGGTACCCTAACACTGACAGAGTTGGTAAGTTCCTTAACCTTAGGTTCCAAATGCCGCCGAGTCTAGGGGTCTTATAAATTCACGACAAACGAGCAACTCATTAAACACAAATTGATACGCATAAAAACGCCCATAACATACACTTCACTTTATGACTAAAATTGACATATCCAAATGTTTTTTCTCTCGCTGGAAGAAAAATGCCTTCGATGTCTTTATGTCAGGCTGGATTGTCATGGATTGTAGGCTTTAATTGTGGCTTTAGGCTTTATCATTGATTTCATGTTATTTAGCCAATAGGATTTTTTTTCTTATTGTTCGTTTCTTTCTAGCTTTCAAATTTCCGCCTAAACTGTATGAAATTGGTTATTAAAAAAAATGTTTTAACTTATCTATAGTTTTTTAGGCTTGTTTCAATTTTATTTCTCTTTGTAAATCCGCTTATAATGACGGCAATGAACTCAAAATGTCGCCGTCTTTTTATTACAAAAAACATTATTTTGATATGTTGACAAAAACTTTACAGTCAACACAGTTGTGACTACACAAATATGCAAATAAAAATGTTAATAATATCATAATAACTTTTAGTTTTTCTTTCTTGGTTGATCTTTATATTATTTATGCGAATCTTGCATGCATACTACTATATACATACGTGAGACACTATGGGACGCTGAAGGAGTAATTTCGAATGAATGTTAGTCTTTGTAGAAGATTAAGCAGGAGTTTTTGTAGATGACTGAGAGGAAGTTCATAGAGAGAATCTGGGAGTATATCGAATTTTTATAGTTGAATAAAAGATAATATATACACGGAGGAAAATCGCAATTTTTTATATGTTTGAATTGGAAGAATTGTGAAGAAATGCTTTTTATTTGAATATCCAGAAAATTTGTTGAAAATGCATATATTAAAATATTAGAACAGAACATATTTGCAAACTGACTTTCACAAATAAAATAAGTGTTTACACACAAACTTTGTTATTGCTTAAGAAGTTTTCCAAATATATTTTATTCAAAACATATTTTTAAAACTTGTTGACCTTGTCGAATTTAGTTTTACTTTTGTTGAAGTGTCGTAACCAACATTAGCTTTTTTTGCAGCATCATCAATGCAATTTATATTTACGAAATATTTTACGATTTAAATTTTAATAATATTTTACAAAAATATATAAAAATTCTGAAAAATTGCACTTCAAACTTCTGAAAACCAGAAAACTTTAACAAAAATACAAATTAATCTATCATTTGGAAATATAATAAACAGAAAATAAAAAAATATTTGGATGAAAACATATTTTTGGTTAGAACAACATTTTCCCCACAATATTATATTATATATTTAAAGTTTACCCTAAACATATGTATGTATTAAGCGGAATATGTTTGGGACAAAACAGACAACTCGTATCTATCTATATAGTATTCGATTCGGAAGTAATCTATGTAGACGAATTTGAATGAATCAATATTGTCCCCTCGGAAGGAATCTGTGTAGACGACTCAGAAGGAATCTGTATAGTCGGAAAGAATATATGTATGTATATAGCCAACTCGGAAACAATCTATATAGATTACATTGAAAAAAATCGACATAGATGACTCGGAAGGAATCTAGATATACGACTCTAAAGGAATCTATATAATCGACTTTGAAGAAATCTACATATACGACTAGGAGGAAATTTATATAAGTTGTCGACTAGAAACATATAGAATATACATAGCTGACTCTGAAGGAACCAATAGAGAAAGCATTTATATAGACGACTTGAAGGAGAGATAGACGATTCAAAAAAATGTAGAATCTACTTAGGTGATTCGGAAAGAATCAATAAAGAAATAATTTATATAGACGACTAGAAAGGAATCTTCATAGACGACTCGGAATGAATCTATAAAGACGAGTAGGATGAAACCGGTAAAGTTGACTTGAATGGAATGTAAATAGATGATTCGGAAAGAATCTATGTATATACCCGGAAGCAATCTATATAGATGACGTTGAATAAATCTACATAGATGACTGGGAAGGAATCTAGATAGACGACTCTAAAGTAATATATAGATGACATTGAAGAAATCTACATAGTTGGGTCTGATGGAAGCAGTCTATGTAGTTGACTGTGAAGGCATCTGTATTACCGACTCTGAAAGAATATACATAGACCACTCGGAAGGGATATGTATATAGTATGTACATATATATAGAATCTACATATATGGCTCAGAAGGAATCTATATTTACGACTTTGAATGAAGCAATAAAGAAAGAGTTTATAAAGATGACATGGAAGGAATATTTATAGACGACTCTGAAAGAATCAACATAGATGACTCGGTAGGAATCTATATAGTGGATTTTGAAGGAATCAATATAGACGACTCTAAGAAATCTGCATAGGCAATTCGCAGGGAATATATATAGCCGTGTCACAAGGAAGAAATGTATGTAATTGACTCTGTAGGAATATATATTGACGACTCTAAAAGAATACACATAGACAATTCAAAAAGAAGATAACTCTGAAAAAATTTAAATACACACAGGAAAATAATTGGTTGGAATTAGATTTTAACAATAAAAAATAGTACTAGCAACAAAAAGTATGTTGCCCACACCGCCTGTCGGTTGTATTTAAATATAATATGTTGAAACAACAATAATAACATGGATACAATCAAATGAAAATGCTTGCAACTAAATCGATGGTTGTATCAATCGAATTAAGATAGTTGTTTTCATTGACACTCGGTTAGTTGTGGTAACCAATTTTAAATTTCCATTATAGTACTATATGATCGATTTTTAGTTGTGACAACCAATGTTTTATTCTTGACAACAGTAATTGTATCAATAGACCAAAGATTATTATCGCAACGAATAATTGGTTACTACAACAGAAAAAATATTAATAAATAATCGTTTATTGGTTATCCCAATCATTTCCCAAATTTAGAATAATTAAATGGGAAATACAACCGAAAGATTCGTTGCTGTTCTTTTGCTGATACACGACAACAAAAAATAAAATTACTCGACATAAAAAATCTTCAACATTTTGTTCAAGAACGGTATAGGTAATCAAAAATAATCTCGTGTGGATAATAATGTGTGGAATGCAGAATATGTTGTGCAAAATGTTTTACATAAATAAAAAATAAAAGCAACAATCATGAAATTGAAAGCACAGGGATAAGCGATATTTGCATAAAAGTTTTGTGTTTTATTTCGTGGACTAAAATGTGTGTCAAATATTTCCACATCTTAAAATAGGGATGAATTTGTAATATGGGATTTTTAATTTTGTTATAAATTGTTTTGTTTTTTGTTCAATAAATAAAATAAAAATTAATGAAAATTGTCAGAACAAGCAATTTTTTAAAACAGTTGGTTGTGGCAACTACAACAGATAATTTAAGCCACAATTTTCGTAATTGGCGCAACCAAATATGATTGTTGTCAACATGGAAGCAGAAGTATACCACAACCAAAATGTTGGTTGTCCTAATGTAATCACATGATAGTAGACAGAACTACCAAAATTCGTTTGGCAAATAATTCGGTTGAGGCAACTGTATTCTGTGTGTACTTATACACGACTCCGAAGGAATCAATAAAGAAAAAAATATATAGGCGACTTGAAAGGAATCTTCATAGATCAATCGGGAGGAAACTGTAAAGACGACTCTGAAAGAAGGATGCCTTTGAAAGAATCAATACAGGCGACTGGGAAATAATCGATATTGATAATTTGGAAGAAATCTATATAGACGACACTGCTGGAGCCTGAACAAAGAAGACTCAGTGAAAATCCTTACACATGACTTCTCAGAGAATCTCTGGGAAACTATCGTTAATTTAATCATCTTCGGGCCATAGTTTCAAGGGGTAGTCTTAATAAAGGGTTTTCCAATATGGATGACATGATTTTGAAGTGACGTTTCGGCCATTTGTAATATATCATGATCTGTCATTTGTTTTTCATTGTATTCAGTAGTGTTTACAATTACATCATGGAGAGATATACGCAAGAACAACGTTTATAAATTATTCAGTTTTATTATCAAAATAACCGTTCTGCAATTGCAACTTTCCGTGCGCTAAATCAATTTTTTTTTAAATCCAAAAAAAAAAAACGCTTTCCAGTCGACCTACGACCTTGACACCCATGAGCAATATCTTAGCTCTCATTAAGAGCTATCTTTTTGCCATTGAGGTACAATGTGGTTTTTTGAGCTATTTAGGGTGCAAAGACACGTTCAGATTGTATTGATATGATCACAAAAGTTGTTTAGATTTACCTTGTCTACAATTTTGCCAAATATTGTTAGTGAAAAATCATTAGTCCCTGAAAGTTATGCTGAAAAAAGTGAAAAATTTGTTCGGCATATTCTTAGCTACATTATTGCCAAATATAGTTAAGCGGTATCACCAAGTCTGAATTAGTTGTTGGACAAACGCTGATGACACCTTTTTGGAGGGGCCCACTGATTTCAGAAACTTTGGAGGCCCGTAAGAAAAAATTGGTCACCATTTTCGGCAAACCGAGTATAGGGTTATACTACTCTTTGGTAGTAGAATCGAAGCTATACTGTCAAGTCCGTGTATTTTTCAAAAAGTGTTCATTTGTTGCATAGTGTAATAATATGCTACTTATTTCAATTACTGGTTAAAAATTACAAATTCAAAATTTGTGCTTATGTCCCAAAAAAACTATTGTATCTTTGGTCCACAATTATCAGTGTTATTATTATTGTTATTTTTGCTTCAATCCCACTGTGCTTTGTTGGTATGCGTTTCGTGTCTTTTTATTCATCTTCTCTTAGTCACTCTTCTTCACTTCCATTCCAAGGTATAATAAAAATGTATAAAAAAAATAATACATCAGCTATGCTGACAAATCTCTAAAATAATTATTATTGTATTATTAGCACCTTTTGTGAAAGATGACATTTTTGTTGTGAGACAAAACCAGTTTTCACATGCGATCGAGCTCAGATTAAAAATAAACTATTTTTTGATATTGCTGATGGCATTTTTGTTTTCTTGCTGACCTTTAGTCGTCATCGAAAAGAAACCACTTTTGTTGTATCTTCGCCCAAACCACCCATCCATCCATCCATTATCGCATCTCCAATGTTAACTCCCTGCATTAAGGCATGCCAGTGATAATGTCCAACACTTTGGTTGTATGCAAATAGATATGTACTACATTATTATTTACATACTGCTGCTATGCTTACAAGGTAAGTGAGTCCATTCGTGCGTCTGCCATTATGGCGCCGTTACTCTTAGCATCGATGCAAAATTTATTGCTTATGATTTTCCTCTCAATCTCTTCGGTGGACCTCCTTGAATTTGGGATAACAAAAAGTTTCCCATGATAATGTTAACTCCCCTCACATCATAAACCTGGTGGTCTTGTATTCCAAAAACCAAAACTTGTCCTATGAGTTGAAGCCATAAATTAATGAAATTTTGTTGTTCACCATTTGTTCCTCTTCCAAATGTATCCTGGTAATGGCCTTCAATGTGCAGTACTCTTATAGGTATTTATGTATTGCACCTTGAAAACCACCATTCATTCCACAACAATGCAGTACAAAGAAGAAAGAAACCGGCCATAGCCATAGCCATCACCGACATACAGACAGACAGACGGGCAGACTGACTTCATCTTCCTGTTGCTGCAACATCTCGATGGCAATTTCCATAAACGATTAATGGCATTTAATACTCGATAAAGTTGGTTAATGTTAAATAACAAGTGAAGCTCCGAAACTCGTATACTTGGATACTCTGGACGTAATAAAGTTTATTTTTTGTTGTGTTTTCTTTGCAACTTAAGTGATTAAGCGATAGCGATTGATGGCTGGAAAGGAAATTTTGTGAAAATCCAGTTCGATATCTTCTTTTTTACAGATCATGATTTTAATTCAAGGGCAGTCGAATGGAATTTTGTAAGTGCGTATGTGCTGAGATGGAAATCTTGTTCAGATTATAAGCATTTTTTGTGCAGCACTGAATCTGAATTAAATTAAAATTGTTGAATATAATGACAAGGGAATTTTAGCGATATTTTATTAAATTTTTTGCAAATAAGTATTTTAAAAGTATTAGAAAAGCATTGCAGTGCACAATATTTCAAGTATTTGTATGGACCAGAATTAAAGTTATAAGCCATTAACTTTTTGTTCAAAATGATCTATTTGCGTTGGAGATATCAAAAGGGGTGTGGCATCATTGCCCCTTTTATCAAGGTGATAGCTACTACACACAGAATACAGTTTGGTTGCCTCAACCGAATTTTGGTAGTTCCGTCTACTATCATGCGATTTCATCAGGACAACCAATATTTTGGTTGTGGTATACTTCTGCTTCCTCAATCATATTTGGTTGCGCCAACTACGAAAATGGTGGCTGAAATTATCTATTGTTGTTGCCACAACCAACTGTTTTAAAAAATTGGTTGTTCTGACAATTTGTCAGTCATATCCTACCGACAATTAGATAAAAACAGTTTTCGTTAATTTTTATTTTATTTATTGAAAAAAAAACAATACAATTCATAACAAAATTAAGAATCCCATATTACAAATTTATCACTATTATGAGATGTGGAAATATTTGACACACATTTTAGTACACGAAAAAAAAAACTTTTATGCAAATATCGCTTAACCCTGTGCTTTCAATTTCATTATTGTTGTTTTTATTTTTTATTTATTTAAAACATTTTGCACACATATCTGCATTCCACACATTATTATCCACACGAGATTATTTTTGATTACCTATACCGTTCTTGAATAAAATGTTGAAGATTTATTTATGTCGAGTAATTTTTTTTTTTGTTTGTCATGTATCGGCAAAAGCAACCAATCTTTCGGTTGTATTTCCCAAAATACATTTAATTATTCTAAATTTGGGAAATGGTTGGGATAACCAATAAATGATTATTTATTAATATTCTTTCTGTTGTAGCAACCAATTATTCGTTGCAATAATAATCTTTGGTGTATTGATATAATTTCTGTTGTCAAGAATAAAACATTAGTTGTCACAACCAAGAATCGATCATATGGTACTATAATGAACATTTTAAATTAGTTACCACAACTAACCGAGTGTCAATGAAAAAAACAATCTTAATTCGATTGATACAACCATCGATTTAGTTGCAAGCATTTTCATTTGATCGTATCCATATTATTATTGTTGTTTCAACCATTTATTTATAAATACAACCTATTTTTATTATTGTTACAATTTTTTTATTGTTATAATCGAATTCCAACCAATTATTTTCCTGGGTGTAATAAATTATTACTATGCGTGGAATTGCGGAATATTCTGTTAAGTAGTATAGCAGATATTAAAGAACCAATATTTCACTAAATGTTGACCCTTCGTGGGGGAGGTACTAAAAGGAGTGGACCAACATGGTCCATCTTCGATCTTATCCTAAGATGGAGAAAACTACTTCCGAGAGGACGGACATTGCTTAAATGGATTAAAATAATCCAAATCGAATTTCGGTAGAAGAATTTTATCAAAACATTTACCGACATTGTAAATATTTTATAGTTTTTAAGGAAATATATCGACCTAGTTTTTAGGAAAATTGCATATTTATTTTAAAATTTTCCAAATTTTATTCAGCCAAAGTTGGTGTTTGTCTGTTAACCCAATCAAAAATTATACGCAAAACAATACAGGTACAGAACACAGAGAATCCCAGTGCGATGACCGCGATCTTTCGATTGTCAAAAGTTTAGTAAACAAGGAGAATATACTGTGGGCCATTAATTCCTTCGAACCCTTCACATCGACTGGACCAGATGGCATATCACCGGACATGCTACAAAACGCAGGGCCAAGAGCGATATGCTTACATACTCTAAACCATTTTTAGGGATCGCCCACTGAAGAATTTTATTCCCTCCAAATGGCGTGAAGTTAGAGTGGTTTTCATTCCCAAAGCAGGAAAATCTAGTCACTCAATGCCTAAGGACTACAGACCAATTCGTCTCTCATCGTTTTTAGTGAAAAATTTGGAGAGACTGATTGACATCTATATCAGGGATCGATTACATCCATCTTTAATCAGCAGTAGTCAACATGCATACATCAAGGGTCGCTCTGTTGAAGGTGCTCTTCATGAGGGTAATCTAGGAAAAAACCTTTGGCTACTTTCCTAGACATAGAAAGAGCCTTCAATAACGTTAAGTTGGAATCGATACATAACTCCTTAATGGATGTGGACATTCCCCCTATACTGGTTGATTGGATTGATTTAATTCTAAACAGCAGAATCATCAACGCATCACTTGCAGAGAGGTCCATTAGGAAGAAGGTAACCAGATGAACTCCTTAAGGAGGGATACTGTCACCTCTCCTGTGGCTCCTGGTACTAAATGGAATAATCAGATCATTTGAGGAAGGAAGAGTGAAAGTTATCGCCTACGCAGGTGATGTTGTCATCATGGTTGGAGGCAAATTTCTTTCGACTATCACCGATCTTATTCAGGGTGCTCTTAGGAGGCTATCTAGATGGGCATTAACCCCATGAATACCGAGCTAGTACTATTCACCAGACAGAATAAGATACCACATTTCACCAAACCTATTCTGGACGAAGTGGAGCTGAACCTGTCCTCTGAGGCTAAATACCTTGGCGTCATACTTGACCGGAATTTGAGATGGAAAAGAAACACAGAGGAAAGAGTCAAAAAAGGGATTGAACGCACTATACTCATGCAGAAACTCCATTGGTAAGAGCTGAGGGCTCAAGCCAAGTACCATCCACTGGATGTATACTGCTATAGTGCGTTCTATACTTACCTATGATTCAGTGGTATGGTGGAAAGCGACAGAAGTTAAATATCAGCTTAAAAAGTTAGAGAAAGTACAAAGAGCAGCATCATTATTTATATCCGGTGCGAGAAAGAGCACACCGCAGGCGGCACTCGACATGGTATTGAACCTACAACCTGTAGGTCTTTTTGTTAAGTGCAATGCTACAAAATGCGCCCTCAGACTCCGAGAAGCTCGTGTGTGGCGTAACGCGGAATGGGGGCCACTCGGCCATTCTCGTTGAGGCATCAATAATGTCTGATTTAAGGGCTCTGGCAGGACCGACAGACTATTTGTCACCAGTTCAGAAATTCTCCCAAATCTCGACATAATGATCCACCCCAGAACAGACTGTTCATGCGGCAACCTTCCTTTAAAGGGCCATGCAATATACACTGATGGTTCAAAGATGAATTTAGGCACAGGGCAGGCATTTTCAGCGCATCTCTTGGCATAAATACGTCCTACAGGTTAGCCGACACCTGCAGCGTTTTCCAGGCGGAGATCTTTGCTATACTGTAAGCCCTCAGCTCAGGCAAGATGGTCAATGTTGATAGTCAGGCTGCTCTGAAGGCACTGAAGTTAACCACTTTTAAGTCAAAGGTGGTTAATGAGTGCCTTTTGGAACTACAGCAATTGGCAGACATAATCAGACTGTGCTGGGTCCCCGGACACTGTGATATCGCGGTGAACGAGAAGGCTGACGAACTCCCTTGGACGCTGCAAGGGTTGAGCCATCCCAATATCCCCCTTTATGCGAATTTTTCAGTACAAATTCGACCAGAAATGGTCGAGCAGATCTGACTGTAAATCTAGGACCAAAATAGGTTAATAGGTTGCTTGAGATGGATGGTTTGACATCAACTCATCTAAACCTCTCTTTAAAAGCCATCTCTCCTCTCTCTTATCTATACTCATCACCTCCTTCATCTTCTTCGACCTCTCCCTCTTCTTTTACTCATCTTCTCAGGACGAACACAATGTACTAAATGGTCTCCGAGTGAAGTGGTGCACGCCAGCAATGGTTGTGTGCCGCGCGTCCTTAACCTAACCTAACTTATACGCAAAAAAAAATAAAGATCACTCGATTCAATCGGTTTTGACTAGAATTTAAATGTTTTTTGGTGTCTGTGTATGTTTTGGGATTTGGCGTTTTCTGACATATAGAGTAAAATTTCATGGCCAACATTCTTGTAAAACATTTCATGCAAAAATTACAATTATGTGGGGTAGCCGCAACAATTTATCAGATTAAAAAAATTTTAATTAAAAAACAAATTGTCAATTTCTCGACAATTGTACGATTTTGAAGCACTAGATGCTATTTTTTCTTCTAGTCTGTACCTATAATTATGCTGAGGATCGTAAAACAGAATTCTCATCGGTTAACTAGATATAGCCTGGGAAAATTATTTCTTTTTTTAGAAAAAATGCTCAAAATGGGATTTCAGCCATAAATGTCACAATACGATAAAATCTGAATTGGAGCTAAAACAGAAAACCCCAAATGGCATTTTGTTACTTTCGATAAGAAATTTTAGAAACTGAAGACAAAACGGAGTCAACTCTTTATGTATTGCACTATGCTATCATATACTACACGTAAAGAAAAAATTCGTTTCTGCGAAACGAAATATTAGACAACTACAATTCTCGTTTACGAGCACTGAAATTCTTTTGATCAGAACAAACAATTGCTTACGCGAAAAAAGTTTCTGTCACAACAAACGAAATTTCAGTTCCGGCAAACGAGAATTGTAGTTGTCTAATATTTCGTTTCGCAGACGAACGAATTTTTTCTTTGCTTATACTCTAAAAAACTGGGATTTGCATTGATTTGGCACTGACGACAAAACATTAAAATAAGCCAATTGTATACTTAAATGTAAGTTAATTCAATCAGTATTAAGACAAATTTCTTTCGCTAAGGTATTAAAAGTTTTTATTTTAATATTCTTATTTTTTTGGTCCCTAATAAGTGTCTTTAATATTGGGACAATTGTTTTTCAGAGAATAAACTTCCCGCTAAAAAATTGTTTTCTGGATAGGAAATCCGCAGATTATAATCGGTGAAAACTTATATTTTAAAATTGACCTAAGAAATTTAAGATTGTACCCTTTGTACCCTTTGGCAGCATCTCCCACATTATATTAAAAGCACTTTATTTGCTGGTTAAAATAATTTATAATACAAATAATTTCTTTCCTTAGTTGTCTTTTTCCAGCCATACCAAAGGCAATACCGGAATTAAATTCTATTTAGAAAATGTGATTAATTTAGCAAAAAAAAACATGGTTTACATTTTTTCTTTTTGCGTTTTGTGCACCATTTAGGAGACAAAATGTTTAAGTCATTCCAAAAATAAAACAAAAAATTATCAAAAAGAAACCTCAACTCGTTTGAACGCAACTTGTTTTCAAAAGCATTCCATTTCAGAAATTGACAAATAAAGTTTTCAAATAACTACGAAAGATACTGATGTTGAAGATGATGACTGTGACTGTGACTGGACGACTGAACTGTGATGCGAAACTGCAAATGTTGCTAAATTTAATCAGATTTTTTTTTATTTGTCGTTGTCTATTATTGTAGACCATTTGACTGTAGTAGTAGTTGTTATTGTTGTTGCTGCTGCTGCTGCTGCTCTAAGTAATGATCACAAAGTATCTATTTGTCCGTCTGTCGCTCCATTCGTTCTTCACATTTAGGAAATTATAACAACATTCGTTAGTCAAAAACCACATCTTTTGTGGTGTGGCTGAACGATATGACTTTAACATCAGTAGTATCTGACATTAGTATCTAACTTGAGTGTCGGATTTTTTCACTTTTTTTTGTTTATTTTTGGGTTGTATGCAAAAAAACCACAATCAAAATAAGAAAATCATCATCGTCAAAAAATACACATAAACATCTTTTATAAATCAGACAAACGGACAGACAGAAAAATGTTGATGTCATTTTCAGTTGTGTGCTGAAGTGCTTTACGTTGAGGTTTTGCCTCAAACTAATATTAAAAACGGAATGAATCTTCTTTATCATTTGCTATGGAGATATCCATTAAGAATTTGTGTGGTGGACTCACAAAACACACGAACACAAAGAGTGTGTTTCTGATTCCAGATAATAAATAACAATAATGCAATGCAATTTGAGATAGAGCAGAGGAGTAGTACCAAATGTCAAGCTAATGTCTTTTTTAAGGCAAAAAACTAATAAATCATTATTAAATCATCATTAAAAGAAAATCATAAAAAATCCGTTTATTCTGAATGAATCATGTCCATCATCAAAAGTGGTCAGTTTCCAAAGTATTGATTGGAAAAAAATTCAAGGAAAAATGAATGTCCATTTATTCGCAGGAAAAATCAAATGCAGACATCATTAGTCAAACAACTTTATGTAGCTCAAGGTTTTTTCTCCACTACAGTGATTTTGATTTGCGATTGGAATGTGTAGATTGAAGGGTTTTGAGTTAACTATAACTATTTTAATATAATTTTTTTTTTGGGAAATTTGGAACAGTACAGGCGGTAAAAGCGGTGTAAAGTTCTGTCAGACCGAATCGTATCCCTCCATTCCATTCACTTTCCACAGTATAATAAGTACTCGTACAATTGATAATAATATAAAATCTTTATATATAAAATCCTTTTTACGTTTGTTAGTAACGCATGATCTCCGAAACCCTAAGAGCGAATAGGCTAAAAATTGCACATTAGGTTCAATTCGGGGTCATCTGCGTTTTAGAGTTATTTTAACCGCGATAAATGGCGGAGTGGTCAAGTTATTTCCAAAATCCGCATTTCTAGAGTGATTTAACTGAAATTTAAAATGTACGTGGGTTTGTCTTGATTATAGTTTGTATGTATGATTCTAACGCCCAGATGGCGCTGTTGTGGACTTATGGACTGAAACTCGGAATGTATGAATTTTGAATGATATATCAATGAATAACCAAAATATATCTCAAACAGAACGGGCAGGACAACGTCTGCTGGGGTTAACGTGGCCAAAACGCTATAATTGAATAATTGAATAATTGAATAATTGAATAATTGAATAATTGAATAATTGAATAATTGAATAATTGAATAATTGAATAATTGAATAATTGAATAATTGAATAATTGAATAATTGAATAATTGAATAATTGAATAATTGAATAATTGAATAATTGAATAATTGAATAATTGAATAATTGAATAATTGAATAATTGAATAATTGAATAATTGAATAATTGAATAATTGAATAATTGAATAATTGAATAATTGAATAATTGAATAATTGAATAATTGAATAATTGAATAATTGAATAATTGAATAATTGAATAATTGAATAATTGAATAATTGAATAATTGAATAATTGAATAATTGAATAATTGAATAATTGAATAATTGAATAATTGAATAATTGAATAATTGAATAATTGAATAATTGAATAATTGAATAATTGAATAATTGAATAATTGAATAATTGAATAATTGAATAATTGAATAATTGAATAATTGAATAATTGAATAATTGAATAATTGAATAATTGAATAATTGAATAATTGAATAACTGAATAACTGAATAATTGAATAATTGAATAATTGAATAATTGAATAATTGAATAATTGAATAATTGAATAATTGAATAATTGAATAATTGAATAATTGAATAATTGAATAATTGAATAATTGAATAATTGAATAATTGAATAATTGAATAATTGAATAATTGAATAATTGAATAATTGAATAATTGAATAATTGAATAATTGAATAATTGAATAATTGAATAATTGAATAATTGAATAATTGAATAATTGAATAATTGAATAATTGAATAATTGAATAATTGAATAATTGAATAATTGAATAATTGAATAATTGAATAATTGAATAATTGAATAATTGAATAATTGAATAATTGAATAATTGAATAATTGAATAATTGAATAATTGAATAATTGAATAATTGAATAATTGAGTAATTGAATAATTGAATAATTGAATAATTGAATAATTGAATAATTGAATAATTGAATAATTGAATAATTGAATAATTGAATAATTGAATAATTGAATAATTGAATAATTGAATAATTGAATAATTGAATAATTGAATAATTGAGTAATTGAATAATTGAATAATTGAATAGTTGAATAATTGAATAATGGAAGATATTAACCCTCTAGCTCCCCTCTTAATGGGTCAATTTGGCCCTTTTTTCGAACAAATCTAAAAAAGGTCTTTCATCTCAGACATCAAATTACATTGTTTTTTTTATTTAGAATAAAGCTCAATTCGACCAAAAAATAAAAAAACTCAGACCAGCTGGACTATATGTTTATTCTACAAAAATAATCTACTCAATATGCCCTTTCAGAATTACAGAGTCGTTCTTTTGCTCCAATAATTCCATAGATATTACGACTTTAAATTTACATTATAGTATTTTTTTGTATAAGTTGGCGTGTCATTTTGTTAATTAAGCGTAAAGAGCTATATTTACAACTTTGGTGTCTTTCGCTACCCCCACTGAAATTTTACGGGAAAAAATTGTAATCCTTATATGTACTTTTTAAAAGGACTTTTTTAGATTTTATCGAAAACAGGGCCAAATTTACCCATTAAGAGGGGATCTAAAGTGTTAAGATCTTCCGCAAAAATGATCCTCATAAAATTCCACTATATACATAACTCTGACAATAAGAAATCTCTCAGACATTACGTTACATCACTTTTTTCATTTAGTATAATGCTCCTTTCGACCAAAAAAAAGAAAACTTTGACCCAATGTATGTATAGGTTTATTCTACAAAAATGTTCTATTCAACATGCTCTTCCAGAATTATAGGGTCGCTATTCTGTTCCAATCAAAAATTCCTAATTTGTTGGACAGTTTGTTATTTTTCAAAAATTATAAATATTTTCTTTGCAAAATAGGATTATGAAAACATTATGAGTTACTTACTAAATTTGTTGTATATGTATAAACTTACCTAAAAAGAGAAAAAAAGAAAAATATACAATTAATACATTAATTAAATTAAAAAATATTAAAAATCAGAAAATAGAAATATTAAATATGGAAGAATGGTTGGTCGGGCCGAATCTAATACACCCTCCAACACACATTGCATTAAATTCTAAAACAGGAAAAATCAATTTTCAAAGCAATTTTCCTGGACCATATTTTTTGCAGTATTGGCTCGATAAAGCCGGGATGCTATTTAAATTAAATTATGAGGGCCAGAAATGCTGAAAATATCACTTTCACGTAGAAACGGAAGTTTAGAAACTGTCGTTAAAACAATTAGAAATTTTTTTTTTTCAAAAAAATCGCTTTTTGCTGGCATGAAAAACTCTAAAAAAATAGAAAAAATTTGCAAAAAAATTTTTGTTCCATTTTTGGAAGAAAAAAATCTATGGATACATTTCTAGCCCCTCATAATATCCTTTAATTTAGATGGTACGCCGGCTTTATCGAGCTTATATAAAAATATGGTCCAAATACTAAAAGCATCTTCCAAGAAAACAGGATTTAGAAAAAATTTAAAAAAAATAACCATATTATTTATTTATTTTTTCGTGACACCAAATTACACCAGAAAATTTTATAGACAGCCCGTCGGCAAACATTTTGTTGCATAGTGTAATTAAGAAATTAAAGGTCATAAGTTAAAATATGCAATTGAAATCACCGGCAAGACGAATGTTGATTTATTTGCATTACCACTAAATGCATAAAGTTTTCTTTGGTATGTGGCAGAGGCAAAGAGTTGGCCAATAAAATTGTTTACATTATTAAGGAAGATTTCCCTCCGCATCATTATAATTACAGTCATTAGGTTTTGTAAAAAAGCAACACAAAATCTCACATCATAAGTATTCCCGGCAAACTGTCCGTCCGTTTGTCTGTTCGCACGTATTTTTTCTCCTTCATCATTTGTTGCTTGGCTTTGGTTTGAATGAACATCTTGTACATGTTTTTTTTAATTTTTTAATTATTATTCGCCTTTTTTTCTCAGCTGGTATTTCTTCTTGTTTACGATTCAGGTTTCTCTATCTTCGAAAAAAATAATAATATTGCGCAATCTTGTGTTGATGGGTCGGGGAATTTTTGTTTTTTTTTTTTTTTTGAATAGAAGAAACTAAGAAACAGTTAAGAAAGTAAAAGTGATGCTGGCATTTTGCTTTGGTGTCTTTTGTGTGTGTGTGTGATAAAATCTTTTTTTGTTACATCCCATACTACGTGTATTCATTTACAGTGTATTTCAAATTAAATTAACTTCAACTTGAATTCGGTTTTTGGATCTGGAATCTTTTCATTTTCATTATCGATGGCTATGATTGTTGTGTTGTGTTATGATTATGATTATGATTATGATTGTTTGCGTCTGCGCCTGCGCCTGCTTGAGCGCATGCGCATGCCCAACCGGCTTTGTACGAGTAGTATTCGATTTTTGAAATGATTCGAAATTTAGAAAGCTTTTTGTTCATTTCCAATGCTGGGGAGAAATTTGTCTGATAATTGTTTTTTTTATGGAATTCGTGATTAAACTGTTGTGGATTCAGTGAAAATTTAGTCTTAAATTTTCTTCGCATTAGCTCATCTCTTTAATGGCCAGAGATTAGAAATTTTATGAAAATTTTGTGTAGAGAAACTATTTTAGGTGATAATTTTTTTATGATTATTATTATTATTATGAACTAAAATAGAGTTATTTACACACGACAAAAAAGACAATCTCTCATAATTTTCAAAATATCCCTTGGGGTTTCCGTTGAAAACAAAAGTGTGAATTTTATGAATGAAATCTCCAAATGAAATCATTGGAGTGGATGTGAATAAAATGGTTACATATTATGGAATTATAATTATCATGCGCACATATCCGCTACAATTTTTCCGCAAATTATTAAAATAATGTAGTTGTTGTCTTTTGTATTTACCCAAAGATAGATTAACTCACAATGTAATTAAATTGAAATGTTAAAGAGAAATTGACAAACAAACAGAAAATAAATAAATGATTTAAAATAAATATTATTTATTTATTGGGTAAATCAACAATCAAAAACTGAATAAGCAAATAAATAAACACAAAAATCAATAAGTAAACAAATATTCTAATACATAAACTATACAATAAAATTCTATATATTAAAACACAGAAACTAAATCAGTGAACTAAAAAAAATTCACTAGAAGAAAAAAAACAGCTAACAAAATATTTTGAGAGCAAAATTTGAATGAAATATATAGGGTGATCCAAGTAGAGATACTTTTTTCAATAGCCTTTTTTGGACAGATCGCGTGTGAGTCGTGTCATGCTGTCATGTTTTTTTTTTGTTAAGTATTGTTTGGCATTTCATCATGGAAAGACTTACGCCTGAACAACGTTTACGCGTGTCATTCGCCAGTTACCAGTCGAAATGCTCGAACGAGTCATCGAAAATTGGACTCAACGGATGGACCATCTGAGACGTAGCCGCGGCCAACATTTGATAGACATAATCTTCAAAAAATAAATGCCAAAGAATGTTCTTTCAAATGATAATAAACATTCCCCATTCAGTTTGAATTTTCTGTGTTTTTTTTTTCTCTAAAAAAGTAGGGAACCTCGAAGTGGATCACCCTATATTTTTGAGCAAATATTTGATATTTACATACCGAAACATATGTTTGAATAACTCCTTTATCAACATTTTTGTTTTTTTTTGGAGTTTCGATGCAAATTATCTTAAAAAGATGGTGAAATGCTTAAAAGAGTTACAGGATTTTTTTCCGACTTTTAGGAAAAGTTAATTTTCGCGTTAATAATATGTTTTCATATGTTTTAGACAACATTATTGTTTATTTTCGGAAACAGAAATTTATTTTGCTTCTGATAAAAATAGGTGTGAAGCTATGTTTAGACGATTGCCAGATCAAACAATATCGTCAGAAAAATGACGGAAAAATGCAACCCTGTGAACGTACAACTGTGTGAACATATAATTTGTGTATTGCAACGTTGGCAGAAAAGTCATTGTGTGATAAATTGCAGCTTGTTAGATGTGCGAAGTTTATGCATGTGACAACGGTGCCATTGTCAGAAAACATTTTATTGGCAACACTCTCAATAAAATATTTTTATTGGCAATGCTGCATATAAAGATTTACAAATATATTGTAAATATATGAAATTATAGGATTTTCTTGCAATCGTCTGAACTGTCAATTCATCTTTTACGTTTTATTTAGAACTTAATTGTATCGATAGTACTTCACATTAATTAAAAAAACTTTTGAATTCCCTTAACAATAAGTGTGTATTTTTCACAGAAATCATATCGCTCTTATTGGAAAACCCTATATTAACAATATATGCATTCCAAACAAAATTTCTTGATTTGCAAATAAAACTTTTTTTGTTCACATATATAGAACACCGTTCTAAAAAACAAACTAATCAACGTAGAATGCTAAAATTTGGATATGAATAACTGAACAGTAGTAAGATCCGCAAAATATATTGTTTTCAAAATTTTCTACCGTGGAAGGACTAAGATTTGCTAGGCCATTTTTGCAACTTCTTACTTCCAGTTTCTTAAAATAAAAATAACAGTTATATAGCCAAAAATGTGCACTTTCATTTGATACCAATGTCGTCTTACTAGGACTTTCAGAAAAATTACAAAAAAATGGTATAACTATATCCCTGAAAAATGTCATGTCCATTTAAACGCAAACTCGATCAGAAATTAAAATTTTTCTAGAAAAATTCTTCAAAGTTCCACTTTTCAAAAAATTGCATCAAATTTCCATTTTTCTATTAAAAATTTTATTTTTCGATAAAATTTCATCAAAATTTATTGTTTTCTGGAAGAAACGTTTATTTTTTTTCTAAAAAAACTTCAAAAAAATCGTATTTTTTCTAGAAAATCATAATTGCATTTTTTCTTTATTTATCAAATTCCCATTTTTCTATTAAAAATTTTATTTTTCGATAAAATTTCATCAAAATTTATTGTTTTCTAGAAGAAACGTTTATTTTTTTTCTAAAAAAACTTCAAAAAAATCTTATTTTTTCTAGAAAATCATAATTGCATTTTTTCTTTATGTGTTGTTGTTATTTATTGTTGGTCTGTTGTTTTGTTATTCAGTCAGAATTTATTTTTTTTTTTGGTTTGAGACCATATGTTCCATTTACTTTCTGTCTATTCCAAGAAAGTAATAGAAACAAATACAAAAGTTGGTAGAGAGTTTTAATTGCTTGGTAGAATTGACTGCAGTTTCGATAGACACCACTCTATCATCTTCAGAATTCAGTAGCAATAGTGTATGTCTTTAACTTAAATCAGCTGAAATACTTGAGGAAGCAGTAAATTGAATTTAACAAGAACTGCTAACCTTGCCGAACTAAGTCAACATACTAAAACTCTCATACCAATACATTTTTGTTTTTTGCTTGGGTTCGCATCGCGAACCACGAAAACAAATGTAGTTTTGTCAACGGCTAATGCCGACGTACCTCATGTGTTTGTATGTGTTGTTGTTATTTATTGTTGGTCTGTTGTTTTGTTATTCAGTCAGAATTTATTTTTTTTTTTTTTGGTTTGAGACCATATGTTCCATTTACTTTCTGTCTATTCCAAGAAAATAATAGAAACAAATACAAAAATTGGTAGAGAGTTTTAATTGCTTGGTAGATTTTTTCTTTATTTAAAAAGGCATACGTACACTTTTCAAATTCATCAACATTTCATTTTTCTAGTAAATTTTATGAAAATTTTATTTTTGCCAAAAAAGTTACTTAATATTAAAATAAGATATTGCTATCATTTATTTTTGGAAAAAAAATAGTTTTAATTTTTGTAAATTTTCATTTTTCAAGAAATTTTTATCAAATTCATCATTCATTCATTTTTTTACAAAATTTCATTAAAAACATAATTTTTCTAGAAAATTCATGAATATTCCACTGTTCAAGAAAATTGAAATTTTCAAGAAAATGTCATCAAATTTTTACATAAAAAAATCATTAAATTTTAATTTCTTACAAAATTTCATTAAGATTGTATTTTTATAAAAACAATGTCATCAAAATTCAATATTTCATGAAAATGTCATGTTTCTAGAATTTCACGTTTCCCTGCTTTGTAGAAAATTTTATTTTGTTGATAGTTTCATTTTACAAGAAATATTTATCAAATTCATCAACATTTCTTTTTTCTAGAAAAATTTAAAATTTTCTATAAAATGTCATCAAATTTTTATATAAAACTTCATTAGATTTTAATTTTTGTATAAAATTTCATTAAAATTGTATTTTTATAAAAAGAATTTCATCAAAATTCAACATTTCATGAAAATGTCATGTTTCTATAATTTCACGTTTCCCTGCTTTCTAGAAAATTTAATTTTGTTGAAAGTTTTATTTTGCAAGAAATTTTTATCAAATTCATCAAAATTTAATTTTTCTAGAAATGTTCATCAACTTTTTATTTTTGTAGAACTGTACATAAACATTTTTTTTTGTAGAAAGTTTCATTAAATATGTATATCCATCTTTCTAGAAAAAATAAACTGAGTATACAGTTTTGACATTTTCATGACCATTGATTTTTTGTTCAATTTTGTCGCACGTTGTAATATTTAAAAATATATTTTCTTTCAATTCAAACCTATCAAAAATGGCGATTTTCCTTGTAAATTATTTTAAAAAAATCTGTAAATTATTTTAAATAATTTGGCAAAAGAAACTTGGTTCGCCAGAAACTGAAATGTCCTTACCGGACATTCTCGATACTATTATCCGTGCGAAAGATGGCTTCATTAAGAGATTTCAGTGTAACGAGAGCACTACAATAAATATTTCTCTTGCAGGTTATGGAGATGGGGATGCTATGCTAAAATATCTGAGAGGTATTCTCTTTCTCTCGCTATGGGGATTATATACTCTACAAAACTAACGACAAATGTGCAAAATACACTCTCTCGGTTTTGTGAAAGTGTTCCACAGAAAATAATGATTTGCGATAAAGTCAATCTCTCACCTTTGTCCCTGACATTATATCAGTTTGTGGTTTGGTTTTCAATCACTCCTTGACATTTAGTCTCACATTCGATTACACTGGACAGCTCTTTTTGCATTTTTTTTGTAATAAATTATTTACACCAGACATTCCATTGCACCCCACTGCGGTCCGAACTCTCCGAAAACGGTGTTAATGTTTCCAATTGATTTATACTTACAATCATTTCGGTTTGCTTGCGGTACTAAAGTTACTAGATCGTACAGATCGCCAGCAAAAAAAAAAACAAAAATAAACAAGGAAGGTCAACCAGTCTTACGTTTTTTTTTCGCTGCACTTTATTTTGAACCAGTATTATATTTATATATGGACAACAATTATAGTAGAAGAAAAATAATAAACGGCTGCAAAAAAAAACATTCTTAACTGTTCGTTTAGATATCTGAAACTCGTTATCCATTAAGTTACATTTTATACACGAGAATATGTGAATTGTATGTACGTATATAGATTTTTCTCAATTTATTCACTTCAATAATTACGCGAACATTTTGCATGAAAAGGTCGACCGCCACAGTCACAGCCGAGTGGCCAGTGCGGCTGCGCAACACACCACCACTTTAAACGACAGGTAATGGTCGGTTTTAACTAAAAATAGAATAATGATCTTACTTAGCTTAAGATCTATGTATTCGTTATATGTAAGTCTATGGCTGACATCACCATATGTTGGTCAAATTGCATTTTGAGACAAAAAGTGAAACTATTATGGGAAAATATGAGTTTTTCGTAGTAATTCCACTTGGTCTGGGAAAATTTCTTAGCATTTGCGAGCATAAAAGCTTTGTTGCTTGTCGCAGATTAACAAAATGATTGGGAAACACGGGAAATGTTTGTGAGGTTAGCGCCGAGATACTAATCTGGGTTCTTTGGGTCATGTAATCATATACATACATACATACATATGTAAGTATACTCGTATGTATATATTTTTTGAAGGTAATTACAGTTTCTAAATGCCATTTATTTCTAACTTTTTCTGCAAAATGGCATAGAATTAGTACAATTTTTAGACAATTTCATCAAAATTGCATTTTCCCAGAAAAAATGAATCAGATAAAATTTAATATTTTGGCGAAAATTTAATTTTTTTAAATTTTCATATTTCAAGATATTTTATCAAATTCATCAACATTTAATTTTTCTAGAAAATTTCATAAAAAACTAAATTTTTCTAGAAAAATTTATGAAAATTCCATTTTTAAGAAAATTGCAATTTTCTAGAAAATTTTATCAAATATTCATTTTTATATAAAACTTCATTAAATTTGAATTTTTGTATAAAATTTCATCAAAATTGTATTTTCATATAAAATTTTAACAAAATTCCAATTTGCATGAAAATGTCATGTTTTCTTGTATTGTAGAAATTTTAATTTTGTTAAAAGTTTCATTTTGCAAGAATTTGTTGTCAAATTCGTCAACATTTCATTTTTTTAGACATGTTCATCGACATTTTATTTTTTTTTTTAAATTCATCAAAATTAAGATATAACTATCATTTATTTCTTGAAAAAAATCTTACTTGAATATTTGTAGATAATTTACGTTTTTTAAATTTGTATCAAATTTATCATTCATTCATTTTTCTAGAAAATTTCATCAAAAACTTAATTTATCTAGAAAAGTTCATCAAAACTCCACTTTTCAAAAATATTGAAATTTTCGTTTTTACATAAAACTTCATTAAATTTTAATATTGTATAAAATTTCATTAAAATTGTATTTTTATAAAAACAATTTTATGAAAATTCCACATTTCATGAAAATGTTATGTTTCTCGAATTTCATTTAATATTGTTGAATGTTTCATTTTGCAAGAAATTTTTATCAAATTCATCAACATTTCATTTTTCATAAATGTTCACCAACATTTTAAAATCGTATTTTTCTAGAAAATTTCATCATAATTAAACTTTTTCTTTATTTAAAAAGGCATAAATTTCAAATTCATCAACATTTAATTTTTCTAGTAAATTTTATTAAAAATTTTATTTTTCAAGAAAAAACATTTTTTTTTGATAAACTATAAATTTTATTTCTGCCTAAAAAGTTACATAATAGTAAAATAGGATATCGCTATCATTTATTTTTGGACAAAAAAATTATTTTAACTGTAGAAAATTTATTTTTTTTTAATTTTCATTTTTCAGGAAATTTTTATCAAATTCATCATTTATTCATTTTTCTAGAAAATTTCACTAAAAACTTAATTTTTCTAGAAAAATTCATCAAAATTCCACATTTCAAGAAAATTTAAATTTCATCAAATGTTCATTTTTATATAAAACTTCAATAAATTTTTGTTTTTGTATAAAATTTCAACTAAATTCCAAATTTCATGAAAATATCATGTTACTCGAATTTCATGTTTTCTTATTTTGTAGAAAATTTAATTTTTGTTGAAAGTTTTATTTTGCAAGACATTTTTATCAAATTCATAAACATTTCATTTTTCTAGTAAAAATGACGAAAAAAATTATTTTAGCAGAAAAAAAATTTAGTAAGAACCTATGAATTTTACTTTTGCCTAAAGCTAAAAAAGTATTTTAATGGTAAAATAAGATATTGCTATCATTTATTTTTAGAAAAAAAAAATTAATTTTTGTAGAAATTTAGAAATCTAGAAAAATGCATCATAATTGAACTTTTTTATTCAAAAAGGATAAATTTCAATGTCATCAACATTACATTTTTTTAGTAAATTTGATGAAAATTTTATTTTTCAAGAAAAAGGTAAAACAAATTATCGGTATCTTTTAATTTTGGAAAAAAATTTAATTTTAATTTTTGTAGAAAATTTAATTTTTTAAATTTTCAAGAAATTTTTATCAAATTTATCATTCAATCACTTTTTTAGAAAATTTTATTAAAAACTTAATATTTCTAGAAAAATTCATCAAAATTCCGCTTTCAAGAATATATCATCAAATTTTCATTTTTATATAAAATTTAAAAAATTTTAATTTTTGTATAAAATTTCATTAAAATTGTATTTTTATAAAAACAAGTTCATCAAATTCCACATTTTTAAAATGTCATGTTTCTAGAAAATCATGTTTTCCTGCTTTGTAGAAAATTAAATTTTGTTGAAAGTTTAATTTTGCAAGAAATTTTTATCATATTCATCAACATTTCATTTTTCGAGAAATCTTCATCGACATTTTATTTTTGTAGAAATTTTCATCAAAATTTATTTTTCTAGAAAGTTTCATTAAAAATTCCATCTTTTCTAAAAACATTCATCAAATTTCGACTTTTCAAAAAAAATCATCAAATTTTTTATTGTATTTTTCGATAAAATTTCATCAAAATGTATTGTTTTCTAGAAGAAATGTTTGTTTTTTTTCTCCTAAAAAACTTCATAAAATTCACATTTTTCTAGAAAATTGCATCGTAATTGAACTTTTTTATTCAAAAAGGATAAATTTCAATGTCATCAACATTACATTTTTTTAGTAAATTTGATGCAAATTTTATTTGTCAAGAAAAGGGTAAAACAAATTATCGGTATCATTAATTTTGGAAAAAAAATTTAATTTGAATTTTTGTAGAAAATTTAATTTTTAAATTTTCAAGATATTTTTATCAAATTCATCATTCAATAATTTTTCTAGAAAATTTCATTAAAAACTTAATATTTCTAGAAAAATTCATCAAAATTCCGCTTTCAAGAAAATTTCATCAAATTTTCATTTTTATATAAAATTTAATAAATTTTAATTTTTGTATAAAATTTCATTAAAATTGTATTTTTATATAAACATGTTCATCAAATTCCACATTTCAAAATGTCGTGTTTCTAGAAATTCATGTTTTCCTGTTTTGTAGAAAATTAAATTTTGTTGAAAGTTTCATTTTGCAAGAAATTTTTATCATATTCATCAACATTTCATTTTTCTAGAAATCTTCATCATTTTATTTTTGTAGAAATTTTCATCAAAATTTATTTTTCTAGAAAGTTTTATTAAAAAATCCATCTTTCTAAAAAAATTCATCAAATTTCCACTTTTCAAAAAAATCATCAAATTTTTTATTGTATTTTTCGATAAAATTTCATCAAAATTTATTATTTTCTAGAAGACATTTTTATTTTTTCTAAAAGACTTCATAAAATTCGTATTTTTCTAGAAAATTGCATCATAGTTGAACCTTTTCTTTATTTAAAAAGGCATCGATTTCAAATTCATTAACATTTCATTTTTCTAGTAAATTTGACGAAAATTTTATTTTTCCAGAAAATTTTTTTTAATAAAAATTTGCCTAAAAAGTTTCTTAATGGTAAGATAAGATATCGCTATCTTTTAATTTTGGAAAAAAAAATATTTTAATTTTTGTAGAAAATTTAATGTTTTTAAATTTTAATTTTTCAAGAAATTTTTATCAAATTCATCATTCATTCATTTTCCTAGAAAATTCCTTTAATTTCTTTTTTCTAGAAAATTTCATCGAAATAGCATTTTGCTGGAAAATTTAGTTCTATTCATTTTCTTAGAGAAGTGAATTCAGTTTCTGATCATTTTCTCATGAAATAAAATCTCATTGAACGATTTTATTTAGACAATTTTTCACAATGAAAATTAAGCTAAAAATCAAACTGGAAAACAAAATTTTGAATTTTTAGCGGGGCAATGAAATATCGCTTGTTTGTTGAGGCCATATGATTCACCTAGGATCTAGGGAAATTAAGTAATTATAATAATAACGAAATATGGCCAACATTTTAATGAAAAATTACCCAAAAATTGCATACAAATGTGAACGGTATTTCATATGAAAAATAGCTCAAAAAGACTAAAAATAATAACGAAATATCGCAAAAAAGTTAATGAAAAATTACCCAAAAATATCATACAAATGTGAACGGTATTTCATATGAAAAAAGCCCAAAAAACCCCAAACTATATATAGAAAGTAGCCCAAATTGTAGACATGCCCCATTAAAGATAATCTTTTAGAGCAAATCAAGATGGACCTTTTCCGTGTATTTCTGATTTTGAAACTATCCAAATAATAATTATTTCCGGTCAAAGAAGAAAATTGTAAAGTTCCCATATTCATTTATTGATATGAAAATGAATAATTTTTGGACACATAGGGCACAATATAGATTATCATCAGGTCTAAATTTTTTTCAATTTAAAAATATTACTTTTTCGAAAAAAACTCCATTTACTATTTTAAAAATAAAAATAAAACAATCAGCTTCCCAACTGCATCCACATTGATTTACTAAAACTTTACAAAACTTGGCCAAAACAAAATATTTAAATATCTCTCGAGGAACTAAAGTTATGGCCATTCGAATGCAAGCACTTTTCAATATTTTTTGCCCAATTTCTAATGTTTAAATGTGCATATCTCCCATAGTTTTGAAGATTTTTCAACAAAATGCTATCCCTATATTTTAGAGCTTCATACATAACATTTCCACCAAGTTCAATCAAAATCAGAGACCATAAGCAATTTTCCTTATCACTTAACGTGATTCTCGTCAAGTATACAAAAATTTGCAATTTTTCAATTTAATTTTTTTTTATAAAAAATATTGTCTTCCACTGTGCTACCCCATCCAAGACCTATTGAAATAAGAAACTTGAATGAAACCCATCCATTCATTCATCCATTTTTTCTGCAGTCTCATAAACTCTCGTTAGCAAAGGGTGTCATACGATAATATGGCCATTTGTTTCGTTTAGTGCACAGCTTCTACAGTTCCACAGATAGTAAAAATATATGTATATTGACATGCTTGGCCATATTTAGTTTTTTTTCGTTCCCTTCTTAGAGCTGCAGTACTACTCAGACAAATGATCATATTTCAGAGACTCCAAAAAGAGTAGACATCAAATAAAATAAAATCGTACAAAATAAATGCACTCATATTATGTGAATTTTTTTTCATTGTTTTGCATTCCAAACTAAAAAGGCAAACAAATGGTAAAATAACAAAAGCTAGAAAAAAATCCATATTCAATTTCAGTTTTACGAGTATTTGTTGCAGTTGGGGGAAGAGAAATTCAAAAAAAAATCAAATTTTCGGTTCCGTATACGTAACGTAACAACAACGTAATGTAGATGGTTGGTTGCGATGGATTGTAGGTGGCTGCTGATGGTCTGTTCTCTGCATAAGAGTATCACCATCATCAGCCATCACCACAGCCATGCATCCATATGCACTGTGCGATGGTGCAGTGCCACAGTCACTCACTCACTACTCGTAATAATGTTATTTTAGACGATTGAATGATGAACATGTACATACCTACCAACCAACGGAGCAACCTACCAACTACATAGTTAGTGTACACAGTAAAGTGAGTGAAGTGGATTGGAGTTCTCCAATCACCTACCCTACACCCCACTCAACAACAACTCCCAGTCCCGCCACTTCAATACTTCAATCCACTCCAAAAGAAAAAACTGCATAACTCTTGATATATGAGTCAGCAGGACAGATAGCTGGATAGACGGGCAAACAATCAATCCGACAGCCAGTCCGTCCGCTGGACAGACAGACTTTTGCAAATCAGTTTGTTTCGTTTTTTGTACACATTCCTTGAATGAATACTCGTACATATAAAATATCGTGCGAATTATTTATTAGTTGATTTATTCATAATAATTTGCAAATTCCCTAACATTTACAAGGGTCGCACAGTGAAGCAACTTAAAAAAAATCTATTAAGCTTTTATATTTAAAATACTATCGAGATTCAGTTTGAATTTTGGACTAAAATAATGAGCATTGCTAGATATTTGCTGTAAATGCGCAGCTTTTTGCAACAGGCAAAAAAAAATATAGGTGGCGCCAAATGAAGCCTCAATGTGGGGCTTGATTTGAATCTTTGCAAGTTGGGTAATAATTAATTTAACATAGATAATATGAATTACGCGCAAATAAAAACTACATTTTGCATTTAAATTGTGTCTTAAGAGCAAACAATTGTAAGAATTTTGATCTTTGATCTTCAGCTCAGCTCCACAGTGAGGGTATCATAAAAATAAGTATAAGAATTGATAGATTTGTTGGCAATATTTGAAATTCCTCCCACTGTGTCTCCATCGGTTCGTTTTCATTTCTTTACTTCTGTTTGCTGATTACTTTAATATTCAAATAACAATTACCATTCAAACCGTCTTAATGATTAACTCAATTTTTATCTTCTTCTTCTTTTCATCTTCTTTATTAATATTTATTTGAGAACAACAATTTTTGTTTTCTAATTTAATCTACTCTGAGCCAGCAACCGGTTGATTAAATGAAAGAATTTTTATTACTTTTTCTTGTTTAATGAAGAAAAAGTTTCTAAATGTCAAATATTCAAAGCGATTAAAGCTACGTTCTGCATATGCTGCAGATTAGAATAATTTAAAAATGCATTACTTGGAAATAATTAATTACTTTGAATAAACAAAAATGTCTTAAACTAACGAAGCAACAAAATATATATAAACTAATAAAGTACGTAATGTCATAAAAATAATTTGTAACTTAACTAACAAATATACAAACCAAAACCGACATAGAGCGCCACCTACATGTGACATTTTGTGAAAAAGGGCATTTTCAGAAAAATTTAGTCAAACCAATAATTGTGATAATTGAAAAAAGTTGTCAGAGACAACCTCCACCTATGGAAAAGTTTCAGATACCTCATTTTATAAAGAAAACTTGTCAGAGTCACGTTTTTTTATTGAAAAGTTGCCAGAGACCACCTTCTTTTACGATAAGTTGTCAGAGACCAACTTTTTCTAAGCAAAAGTTGTCAGAGACTTCCTTTTTCTCAAAAAAAATTGTCAGAGACTTCCTTTTTCTCAAAAAAAATTGTCAGAGACTTCCTTTTTCTCAAAAAAAAATTGGCAGAGACTTCCTTTTTCTCAAAAAAAATTGTCAGAGACTTCCTTTTTTCTAAAAAAAAGTTGTCACAGTCTTCCTTTTTCTAAAAAAAAACTTGTCAGAGGCCACCATTTTCTAAGAAAAAGTTGTCAGAGACCACCTTTTCCTAAGGGAAAGGTGTAAGAGACAGCGTTTTCCTAGAGAAAAAGTTGTCGGAGACAGCGTTTTCCTAGAGAAAAAATTGTCGAAAACCACCTTTTCCAAGGGTAAAGTTAACAAAGAACACGATTTTCTAAGGAAAAGTTAACAAGAACACCTTTTCCTAAGGAAAAGTTGACAGAGAACCCCTTTTCCTGAGAAAAAGTTGTCAGAGACAACCTTTTCCTAAAGAAAAGGATAAGTTGTCTAAGGAAAAGTTGTCGGAGACCACCTTTTCCTGAATAAAATTTGTCGGAGTCCACCTTTTCCTAAGGAAAAGTTTTTGGAGACCACCTTTTCTAGAAAAAGTTGTCAGAGACTACCTTTTTCTAAGAAAAAGTTGTCAGAGACTACCTTTTTCTAGAAAAGTTGTCAGAGACTACCTTTTTCTAGAAAAAGTTGTCAGAGACTACCTTTTTCTAAGAAAAAGTTGTCAGACACTACCTTTTTCTAAGAAAAAGTTGTCAGACACTACCTTTTTCTAAGAAAAAGTTGTCAGAGACTACCTTTTTCTAAGAAAAAGTTGTCAGAGACTACCTTTTCCTAGAAAAAGTTGTCAGAGACTACCTTTTTCTAAGAAAAAGTTGTCAGAGACTACCTTTTTCTAAGAAAAAGTTGTCAGAGACTACCTTTTTCTAAGAAAAAGTTGTCAGAGACTACCTTTTTCTAAGAAAAAGTTGTCAGATACCACCTTTTCCTTTCCCAAAGGAAAAGTTGTCAGAGACCACCTTTTCCTAGAGAAAAGTTGTCAGAGACCACCTTTTTCTAAGGAAAAGTTGCCACAGACCACCTTAAAAAAAACTTTAAGCAGAAGTTTTCAGAGACAACCTTTTCCTAAGGAAAATTTATCAGGGACCACCTTTTCCCAAGGAAAAGTTAACAGAGAACACGCTTTTCTATGGAAAAGTTAACAGAGAACACCTTTTCGTAAGGAAAAGTTGACAGAGACCACCTTTTCCTAAGGAACAGTTGTCAGAGACCACATTTTCCTAAGGAAAGTTGTCGGAGACCACATTTTCCTAAGGAAAAGTTGTAGGAGATCACATTTTCCTAAGGAAAAGTGGGTGGTTGGAGACCACCTTTTCCTAAGGAAAACTTGTCGTAGACCACCTTTTCCTAAGGAACAGTTGTCAGAGACCACCTTTTCCTAAGGAAAACTTGTCGTAGACCACCTTTTCCTAAGGAAAACTTGTCGTAGACCACCTTTTCCTAAGGAAAAGTTGTCGTAGACCACCTTTTCCTAAGGAAAAGTGGTCAGAGACCACCTTATCCTACGGAAAAGTTTTTAGAGACCACTTTTTCCTAAGGAAAAGTTGTCCGAGACCACCTTTTCCTAAGGAAAAGTTGTCAGAGACCACCTTTTCCTAAAGAAAAGTTGTCAGAGACCACCTTTTCCTAAGGAACAGTTGTCAGAGACCACCTTTTCCTAAGGAACAGTTGTCAGAGACCACATTTTCCTAAGGAAAGTTGTCGGAGACCACATTTTCCTAAGGAAAAGTTGTGGTTGGAGACCACCTTTTTCTAAGGAAAACTTGTCGTAGACCACCTTTTCCTAAGGAAAACTTGTCGTAGACCACCTTTTCCTAAGGAAAACTTGTCGTAGACCACCTTTTCCTAAGGAAAACTTGTCGTAGACCACCTTTTCCTAAGGAAAACTTGTCGTAGACCACCTTTTCCTAAGGAAAACTTGTCGTAGACCACCTTTTCCTAAGGAAAAGTTGTCGTAGACCTACTTTTCCTATGGAAAAGTTGTCGTAGACCACCTTTTCCTAAGGAAAAGTTGTCGTAGACCGCCTTTTCCTCAGGAAAAGTTGTCGTAGACCACCTTTTCCTAAGGAAAAGTTGTCGGAGACCAATAAAACATTGTCAGAGACAACATTATCCAAAGGAAAAGTTGTAAGAGACCACAATTTCAAAAAAAAAAAATTCTTGGAGTCCACCTTTCCTTAAAGGAAAACTGATACAGGCCACCTTTTTCTAAGGGAAATTGTCAGAAATCATCTGTTCCAAAGGAAAAGATGTCGTATACAACATTTTCCTAACGAAAAGTTGTCGGAGATCTCTAACAGAGAAAATGGTTAGAGACCCGCTTTTCCAACGAAAAGATGTCAGTGGCCATGTTTTCCCAAGGAAAAGTTGTCGGAGACCTACATTTTCCCACACCATTGAGTCGTCATTGAAGTGCAGTGTGGGGACCCATATTGATTTTCTACAGGGAATCTTTTTGTCAAATACATAACCCAAAAAACTCATCGATTTCTACGATTTTCATATATATCATGATTTTTTGGGGGAAATGTTCAAGGGTATTTTGGGAGCAATACTTCTGGACGTGTCTCCTCTAATTAGTTCTCCGGCATGAAACATCTGTTCCGATGCCTCCTATACTACACTAAAAAAAAAGCGTACTGAAAATCAATGAATTTTTCGTAAAGTTTAAGATTTTGGCAATGATTTCGAGCCAAAGACAATCGCTATAAAAATAAGAAGGATTTATAGTTAATTTAAAGACGTGAATAGTATTTGTTTTGAGGATGCATTTCATAGAATTAAGAATTTTGGGTAATAAAACTAATTAAGATTGGTCTTAAAATAAGCACATTTTTGCGTAAATTTAAGTATGGCGCGTGCTTATTTTTAGTAAAATATCATATAATTTAAAACATTATCGTAATAAAATTTAAAATGTTTGTCCTTGATATAAGAATATACTGGTAATTAATTAAAGGCATGCATGAATTTAAATACAGTTTTTTTAAATATGTATGGACAATTCGTTACATTATATTGATTATAATGTTACTCGTTTAAATGAAATCTTTGAAATCATTTAATATTCATAGAAAATTCAATAACACAACACTTTATCTTTCTAAATAAATATTTTATTTGTTATATTTTATATTGGAAAATACAAAAAAATATAATGCATATTACGGATAACCTTGAACATTTTATAATTTAAAACAATATGTAATTGTATAAAGACAAATCGGCCAACACACTATGAAGTTTTATTCGAATATTGTATTGTTATGTATCGATTTTATAGCGGGATTCGTTTCTCTATTTGTTGTCCAAGAACAATTTTTATCGGAACCGACCTTAATGATTTTTAACCCAGAATTTGGCTGGAATTTAAATAGAAATTATATAAAACAAATATTATATTATTTATCATATAGTTTGGATGCTCACTGATTTCCTGCAATTTGTAAATTTTTAATTTCCCACTGCATTTTTCATATATCCAAATAAAGTTCAATTGCGCGAACTAAAATAAAAATAATTTGAATAGAAATCAAACAGGATGATTTATATACGATAAAGTATTAAAATAAATTTTATCATATAACTGTCACAAAATGTTGAAAGATAAGAGATATATTAAAATCTTTGGAATATACGTACTTACACTGAAATATTTAGTCACTCTTCTACGACACAAATTCTCATAATAGATCCATACAAAATTTGCTGTACTAAAAGATAAAAAAAATATTTATGTAAGATATTATTAATAATAGAAACTGATTGTTTTGAAAGTGGCGAAAGTGACATTTTTCATATAAATTGAGTTATCAAAAATAATTTTCTAAAAAAATCAATTGTGACTTAGATTTTAAAATCTTAAGTTTTGTTAGCAAACAAAACTACAAAAACTTATTAAAAATTACTTCTGTAAAACTAAAGCTAATGCTGATAATGACATACTTAACCCTGGTGTTAGATTAGCAAATCTGTACGAATCCTAGATTAAGAGTCCATTTGGTCAACATTACATTTTTCATATAAAATGAATGTGGAAGACAATATTTTATATTTGTTTTTATTCAATACATCGTGAAAAGAAAACAGCTTAATTACAATTATTTTTGAGCAAATACGCTTATTATTTTGATTTTAGTAAAACTAAAATATCCCTTGGACAAAATTATAAGGCAATATATATACATACATATATATATATATATACAAAAATTTTACCAAATGGCCTAATCTAACAGCAGGTTTAATTATGAAGTACTTATGAAGCAATTATGAACACGAAATCAAGGAAAGATTTAAACTAAAATTCAAAAACCGAAAAAATCTCTTTAAACAATTTATATTTGGAAAACTTTTTAACAATAACTTTGTTTGTGTGAAAACACGTATTTTATATGTGAACGTAAGTTCGCAAATATATTTTGTTCTAATACATTAATATATGCGTTCCAAATTAAATTTATTGATTTTCAAATAAAATATATTTGTTCAGAAATACATAATACTTACAAATATTGTTTCCAAATCTATTTCCTTTCAATTCAAACATTCCCATGTAGGTGTATGCTCACTTATTTTTTGCTAGTTACAAATGGAATTCAGCACTGCATTTTTCATATATCCAACACATTTATCTTCAAATATTGCGTGATCTAAAATTAAAATAATTAAAGTTTTTCTGAAAATAAATCAAATAAAATTATCTATAAACAAAAAAAAGCAAATAAATTTTATCATATCACAATTGGAAAACGCTTAAAAATAAGAGAAATATTTCAACCATTCATATATAATACTTACGTTGAAATATTTTGTAAAATTTACCACTCTTCTCACAAAAGACCCATTCTAAAATTGTTTTACTAAAAAAATTAAAAAAGATAGTTGTATGTATAACATATTATTAATAATAAATTTCTATATTGCCACAAATAATTTTACATTTCTGCATTATGCGCTGGTATTTTTAATAAATAAATACTTTCAATCAAAATGTGTTTTGTTAATTTTGCAATTGCCAATAAGATGTTTATTTCAGGATAATAATATTATTTTTCACGTACCAAACATTTTACCATTGTCTCTTTCAGTATTACAAAATCTATTACTCACATTTTTGTCATCCATTTGGCACAAATCTCTTCACAGGACTTACAAACAAGATCTCCTTCATGTACATCGCCATAAATAACATACAGCAAAAATAACTATGACACACGCACTCCCTTATCACAGAGATCGATGGTGACGCCGGCGGCATAACCACATGCATACACACATGTACGCGACGGTTTCATTTGTTGTTGTTGCTATGCTTTAGCAAAAATAACTGTTAACAACCCATATTAAAATTATTTTCGGTGCAACATGCACGTATGTATGCACGTATACTTACATATTCACAGCAATCAAATTTTTTCACAATCCGCGTCCCGAAAACGGACAACCGTTTCCTTCCATCGCTTGTAAATAACTGACGATTTAAAAGAAAACGAAAAACAGAACTGTTCTCTATTTTCTCTTCTAGCATTCCATAACAATTATTGGTTCACACATTACCAAACAAAACTGATTCTCCGAGCGAGAGGGGAGCGAGAGTTTGTATAATTCTCTCGTATGTATTCTTAAAAATAATGACAATAGTCATAAAATTTATTACCAAGACAGCCTTTCCTTTAAGGGGAGCGTAGCCTTAAATTTATTACTCAACTATCTCATACTGTTAATTAAGTCCGATTCGGCATTAAAACTATGACATGTCTACGTCGTAGTGTTAATGTAGAAAATCCTTAAAAGTATTGAAATATTACTTAAAATAATGCGGATTGTCACAAAAATAATGATTTTTTTCTTTAATTTAAATGCGTACATTTAAAGAACCGCGTACACAAAACTAATGATTAGATAGACATTAATTCTAATTCAAAATACTTTATATTAAGGAAAATTTCGTAAAAAACGTGTAAATTTTCATTATTTTAATGAAAATTGTCATTGAATTGATGCCGAGGTAGCATTCTTAATATAAGAATGTGTCATCATTAGTTTTATTACTATTTTTTTTTTCAGTGTAGAATTGTGTCAGAAATCACTAACCTGTTTGTTTATCCAACAAGTATTGTGGATAAATATCTCGCGGAGTAAGCGTAACTGATTTGTTAAGCTCTAAAGTGATTGCTGCAACCGATTTATGGCTGTACAGATCAATTCATAGTCACAGCAATTAAAGAGATGGTTGTGCCAACTACAACAATTGGGTTGGCGAAAATGTCACCACTATTTTATTGAGTATCAAATAGATTTGTAGAACTGTTAAGTGATTACTGCAACAATTTTACTGTTCTACCAAAACACTGACTATATCAAAATTTAGAATGATGGTTCGTCAACATTACAAATTCGATTGGCGAAAATTTCGGTTGTAACAACCTCTCTAAACCGGAATAAACCCAAAAACAACTAAGCATAACATAGAGTTTTTTTTTAATCTAATGCTTCGAGTATTAGCATTTAATACATAAATATTTTATTTAAATTCTGTTAACATTTTCAAATTTTCATTATCATTCAAGCACGGCACACCTTTTGCCCAAAATGTTGCTGAGAGCATAAACGCACACTCACATTTGAAACAAGTAAAGACCTTCAATGTCACAACACTACTGCTGCTGTTTGCTTGATATTTTGATGGAAATCATCTATAAAGATAATACTCGTATACTAAATCTTGTTTTACGTTACGATTTGATGTGCTAAAAACCGACACACTTAATAATATTAACTAAAAAATTATTGACCTTAATTCCAAAGGTATTGTTAAAGACAACCATCAGTAAAATATTAAAACACACACACACACATACTCTAGGGTTTGGCAATAAACAAAACACATCTCCTCAACAACCTCTTCATCACAGTTTTCTTCAACAAAAAAGCTTAGGCTTTTTTACTTTAAAAAAAATGTATGTATGATGACCGATCAACAGAAAAAACTCTTAACATCAAAATGTATGAATATGCGTTAATTTTTTTTTTTGTTATTTCCAGCTATATAATAATTTATAGGCTTAAACTCAACGCCTTTTAAATTTTATAAACGAAAAAAAACTACGTTTGCAAAAAACGATTGCCTAACTTGACTATAAGTTTCACTTTTATGCCATATGGGAGGAGAGGAAAAGGAGGGAGGTCACGGGGCTTTAGGCCACACAAATCAAGAAAAATTAATAAAAATCTATTAACTGAAAATGATATTGTATGATACGAGAATCGGCCATCCAGCTAAGTAATATTGAAATTTGGAGTATTGGAAGAGCCCAAAAATATGAAATATATAAATATATTATTTTTTTTAATTACCCTTAGGGAAAACGAACCGGTAGGATACCAAACACGATATAAGCAACTGAGAACTGTGATCGGTTCACAGATTGTGCCTTTCATCAATGTCAGACACAGCAAAACTTACGTTGGAAAACTGGCCTATTACTAAGGAATAGGTAAACCTACTATTCCCCCACTAACCCAACTCTACTGAAGACTAGATAACCCAACATATTGTCACTACGGTTTACATATATAAAGCAACTGGCCGCTAAGTAAAGAGTAAATATTATAAACCAACTGGTCGTCAACTAATAAGTAGATAATCTAAGTGGTCGTCTTCTACAGACTATATAGCACAAATGACCACTTACTAACGAGAAACTAACCCAACAGGTCACATACTTAAGGAATAGATAAACCAAGGTGTATATAACCCAAGTAGTTATATAGTAAGGAGTAGATAACCCGACTGGACGTCTGCTATGGAGTAGATAGCCAAAATCGTCCACTATGTACTAAGAAGATGATAACCCAAGTGACTGCTTACTAACGAGTAAATAAGCCAACAGGTAATATTCTAAGGAATAGATAAACCAACTGGCCGTCTGCTGAGGAGTAAATAACCCAACTGGTCATATACTAAAGGATTATATAACCAAACTGGTCATCAACTATGGAGTAGATAATCCAACTGGTCGTCTTCTAAGGAGTATATAGCCCAAATGACAACTAACTAACGAGAAACTCACCCAACAGGTCATATATTTAAGGAATAGATAAACCAAGGAGTAGATAACCCAATTCGTCATATACTAACGAGTAGATGACCCAATTGATCGTTATCTATGGAGTAGATAATCCAAATCTGGCCTCCTACTAAGGAGTATATTTACCAACCCTTATCCACTAAGGAGTAGATAACCCACCTGGTTCTCTACTAAGTGAACCCAACTGGCCCTCTACTAAGGAGTAGATAACCCAACTGGTCCTCTACTATGGATTAGATAGCCTAAATGGTCCTCTACTATGGAGTATATAATCCACATGGCCACTTACTAACAACAGGAAATATTTTAAGGAATAGATAAACCAACTGGACGTCTGCTGAGGAGTAGGTAACACCACTGGTCACATACTAAAGGATTAGATAATCAACCTGGTCATCAACTATGGAGTAGATAACCCAACTAAGGAGTAGATCACCCAAGTGCCGCTTCTAAGGAGTAAATTACTCAACCCATATCTACTAAAGAGTAGATAATCCAACTGTTCGTCTATGAAGGAGTAGATTTCCCAAGTGGTCATCTGCTAAGGAGTAGATAGCCCAAACAGTCGTCAACTAAGAAGTAGGTAACCCAAGTGGCTACTTACTAACGAGTAAATAACCCAAGCGGTCATATAACAAAGAAATGGATAAACTACCAAGGAGTAGATAACCCAACAGACCATATACTAAGGAGTAGATAACCCAACAGACCATATACTAAGGAGTAGATAGCCCAACTGATCGTCAACTATGAAGTACATAATTCACCTGGCCGTCAACTATTGAGTAGATAATCCAAATAGTCCTCTACTAAGGAGTTGATAAACCAAGTCACTAAGAAGTAGATATCCCAACTGGCCACCTACTTAGGAACAAATAACCCAACTCGTCATTTATTAAGGAATATATAACCCAACGGGTAGTCTTTTAATGAGTAGATAATCCAACTATCCATCTTATAAGAAGTAGATAACCTAATTGGTCGTTAGATAAAGATAGGTAACCCAACAAGTCGTTAAGTAAGGTGTAAATAATCCAACTGGTCATATAATAGTGAGTAGATAGCTGCTCGTCTACTGCGGAGTAGATAACCTAACTGGTTCTCAATTAATGTGTAGATAACCTAAGAGCTTCTCAATTAATGGGTGGATAACCCAACTGGTCCTCTACTAAGGAGTAGATGACCCAACTGATCCTCTACTAAGGAGTGGATAACCCAACTGGTTTTCTACTAAGGACTAGATCACCAAACTGCTCCTCAACTATGGAGCAGATAATCCAAATGTTAATCTACCAAGGTGTAGATATCCCAAGTGGTCGTCACTAAGGAGTATATAATCGAACTGGGTCATTTACTCATTAGTAGAGGACCATGGATGTATAACCCAACTCATCATCCACTAAGTCGTCCAAAACGTTGTCACTAAGGAGTAGATAACCCAATTGGTCATACACTAAGGAATATATAATCCAACTGGTAGTCTACTAATGACTAGATAATCTAACTGTTCGTCTTCAAACCAGTAGATAACCCAATAGGTCTTCAACTAAGAAGTAGATAACCAAATTGGTCACTTATTAACAGCTAAATAGTCAAACAGGTCATATGCTGAGGAATAGATAAACCAACAGTCCGTCTACTAAGGATTAGATAATTCGACCGGTTATATGCTAAGGAGCTTTAAAGGAACTTTAAAATGTTGTTACGATATACTGAATTTTTGTAAATAAAAAAATAAAAATCGCCAAAATAACAGCAATTTTAATTGGTAACACTTCGTGTAACTAAAGAGTATATCTTGTCTTTTTTAGCCTCTTATGTAAGAACAACTATTTTCTGATTTTTTAATTAAACTTTTTTTCTCAATATTTCCAACAATTTCTGTATTTACGCATTTTATTTTTCGATACATATTTAAATGAGAATGAGTTCGGCCCATTAAATAAAAGTGTCTTAACCAGTTTCACTGAAGATGCTTACTTTGTGTATAACAGTTATATATTATATGTACGGTTTTTAGATTTCAAGATTCGAAACCTGAAAAAACCTACAACTTTAGTGGTTGGAATAACTGATCGCATACCAGCACCGCGACCACCGCCAGAGTCCAGCGGTTTTCTGAATTCGAAACCGCCTTGTGAAGGTCGTTCAGTATTTTAATGCGGTAATTAATGGATGAATGCTTTGGTTAGTCGGTTGGCTGAACGATCGAATGGCGATTCGTTTCTTCTTTTTTCTTGTCGATTTGCAGTTCGAAGCGGCTTAAACAAACAAAATGTGAAATGTTCACCTGCAAAATCAGTTATGTTTTTTTTTTCTTAGTCTTCTTCTGTGACTGGACTTTAGTTTTGGCAGCGGCACTCGAGTAGCCATAGCTGATTTATGGTTGAATTGAATATATCGAAGCTTAAATTATCTGTAAATTCAATGGGTTATGTAATAACGAAATCACACAAAAAAGAGAAACCAGCCAATTTACTTTTAAAAAAAATATTTTTTTGTTATTTTTGGTGATGATTGTTAAAAGTTATACAGTAGTATTAAAGACAATTATTGGAATTCGATGTTACTTTCGTGTGTTGACCTAATTGGTAATGATTTTCATTAGATTATTTAATTTTGTTTAAAGAAAAACTAAAATTTAGATGTTCGCAATTAGTTGGACTAACACTTGAACTGTTTGAAGTTTTGTCTTGCTATTCTTTTTTTATGGCCACAGGAACTTGCTTCAAAGCCATGAAATTTAATGGCCCATAAACAGCTATTAGCTTGAGAATAATTAAATCAGCACAAAGATTAAAGTTAAACCACAAAAAAACATAAATTCACATTATTATTATCTTCTTTATTGTCTAAACAATTTGAGAATATTCAAAAAATATAGATATCTACATACATCTGAATGTCTAACAAATAAAATTGTATAGGTTGTTTTTTACTATGGGTTGGCAACACTACTTTACTTGACAACCAATTCATCAGCTGATAGCTGCCATTTCATAATGGATACACTTAGACGAGAGCAACGTTTGCAAATTGTTGCAATTTTCTATCAAAATAATGCAAATACTCGGTAAACTTTAGTGATGGAGCTCATTTTTGGTTAAATAGGTACATAAATAAGCAAAATCGTCGCATTTGGACATAATCCAGGAACTTTTGTCCAAACACCATCCATTGAAAAGTATTGTTTGGTGCACTTTATGAGCCGGCGGATTCATTGGTCCATATCTCTTCAAAGAATGTCACCGCTAACGGTGAATGGTATAGAGAATATATTATATATTTCTTCGTACCTCAATTAGCTGTCATGAATCTGGTTCCGCCAGGGCGGAGCTACATCCCGCACAGCGCACGCTTCAAATATTTTACTCAAAGAAACTTTTTATGAATGAATAATTGCACGTAATGGTTCTGTTAATTGGACACCAAGCTCGTGTGATTTAAACCAATTGAATTATTTCCTTTGGGGTTATGTAAAGTCACTCGTTTACGCCGATAAACCATTGACACCTGGAAATCAACTTCAGATGAGTTATTGGTGAAATAAGGCCGCAAATGCTACGAACATTTGGAAATTGGAGCGCTAGCGCTGAGCCTAGGCTGCTATGGTAGTTAACAGGCGGATGCAGAGGGGGAGGGTGAGGCTGAAAACGCCTTAGAAATACAAAGCATCTCCTATGACAGGACGAGACGGCACCGTCCTTTATAAAGTGCACATCCACTCCCAGAAGTGAAGTCGAGAGAACGCAATCAAAACCATGATTATGGAGTCTACGACATTGACATTGAGACCGAGCCCGGTAAGTTCTTAATTATGGTATAACGGATCAACGAATATAATATGTAATAAAATAATTCTGTCATATTAGTAAGCAGAAGTGATTTTTTGCCGAAATGGCTGACAGGCTAATGTTTTCATGTTCTCCGCCCTAATAAAACCGTGGCAAGTCTCATGGTACGTTCAACACTCGTTACCATTATGAAATTATATTGTAATCCCAGTTAAGTTTACTCCTGGCTAACGCCGATCTGGCTCTGAAAACGATCGCCCATAAGGCATCGTGTCAACGCCGCATGATCTCCCAGCACCGCAAAGATAACCATGGGGTCGAAGAGGCGACTACATAACTATGGATGATGTTAGAGGAATTAAATATGTTTCCCCAAACAAGTTCAACGGAGAAGATGTGAAAAGCGCTTTTAGTAGAAGTGCCAAGACCCTACGGTCTCCATCAATTTTGGCTACGAACCCAAAAGAAGAACAACTGGTGCAAGCCAGCCAACCAGAAAAGGAACTGATGTCGATTAGCTGGGCTTGCAGATTCAAATTATATTAGAAATTCCCTGGTGATGGAAATATAAGATTTATCACTCAGCCAGCGCGAGAACCAATAAGGGTACACCAAAAGGAGACTCTGTGCAGAAGCCTGTGGTAGACAACTCCATCCAAACGTCACCAGGGATAAAAGGCAGGGTAAAGAAGCGTTGCCGAGGGCAAATAGGATAACGGGAGTAATTGGACAAAAGTTAAATCGAAAAAAGAAAGCAAACAAGAAAGCCAAAGCCCAAAAGAAATCCAAACCCCAAGAGAAAGCAAGGAAACCAAGGCCTCAGTACGAAGCTCGACTGAGAAGTCTGTGTATGAAATAAGGTACATAAACAAAGTCACAACGAAAGAAGAATTTCGAAACGTCGTGATCTTGTAGCTAAAATTGCAAAACTTCCAACTGTCTGATATGCTCAGCTTAAGGCGGGCTTATGCGGGACCCAAACTGCAACAATCAATCTGTCAGCTGAAGGAGTAAAAGCTATACTCCTTCTACCGGATTTTCTATTAGGCACATAACAATTTCGTATCTTTATGTCAACGAACCCTCAAGCATTTTTAATGATCCTTCAGAGTCAAAACGTTAGTCGAAGTCAACATTTTCATCATGGTAACGTTTGGAAATCATTAAAAATTAAATAAAGAGCGCTTACTCCAATTTTCGGCCGTAATAATCGTCCCACCCAACAGGCTGTGTATACTATAGTGAATAAATTTGAATCCAAATTTTCATTTTTGGATGTTCCGGCGCCAAAGATACGCCGTACCGCTCGATGCGACGAAAGTATCGCAGCCATAAGTGTTTCCGTTCAAAATGAGCCAAATCAGTCGATTTCACGTCTTTCTCAGGAATTGGGCATCTCTCAAACCACACTGTGGCGTATTTTGCCGTGGCCTTCATCCTTATAAGATCAAACTGACTCCAGAACTAAAGCCACTTGATCATTCTCCGATTGGGCTCTGGCAGAGTTAATGTTATGTCCCTTATAGAAACCCGCCCGAAGACGAAAATATTAAGGTTGGTTGGTCTATATGCAAAATCCGACCGAAGCCTGTGTTGGCCAAGTGCTTGAGATGCTTACGATATGTCGAAGTGTTGCAGAAAATGCAGTGAAGAAGGGCACTCTTCAAAGACTGCCCCAACGACCCACTTTGCAAAGCAGATGAGTCGGCGGATCCAAAACATTTAAAAAAAAAATCTAAAGGCAAATAATTTCAACAATTTAAGAAGGCACTCTTCACAAAGAAGAGCAAATGAGAGTCTTCCAAATCAATCTAAACTATTGTGAGGAGGCACAAGATCTCCTTGATCTCCTTTGGATGAGCTATTAGCCGGGGAGTCTAATGAGAAAGTGACGCAAAAACAAGTCACGCATTTGTTCACACAGTCAATCCTAGGCAAAAGTCAATCTAACCCATTGTCCTTCACGGGCTTGGTTTCCCCTGTCACGCTAACGAGGCCGACCGAGACCGACCATGGTCGACAGAGCCTCGTTAGGGTATAACCTTAATACTTGCTCGGCTAAATCGCTGGAAATACTTCAAATGCCTGGTGGCGATGTTGGCAGGCCCAACGCCAGGATCGGACGCTATAATCTGATAAGCTGTACGTCTTAAATAACTCTTATTACCGAAACCATGCGGCCCTCTGCTCCCCAAAGGAGTAAAAGAAACATATACATATATGGGGAATACCACGACAAATCGACGATTTCAAAAAAATTTTGGTTTTAATTTTTTCCATTTTTTATATTTTTTAGTACGCCTTGTGGATTTGAGATTTTTCCGATAACTCGTTCAGTAGTTATCGATATTAAATATCGTAAAGATATCACTCTGTGTATCTGGTTTTTGGTCATAACTTCTTAAGTTATGGTCCGATTTGAAAAATCTTTTTTTTAAATGTAGGTATTTTTTGGTACTTTTCAGAAAATAAATATTAAAAATCCGCTGTAATGCCATAAAAGTGTAATGTGGGCACCTACAGTGGAATCCTTTTGTCGAATACTTCACCTAAAAAATCCATCGATTTCTACTCCTTTTGATATATAGTTTTTTTAGAGAGATTATCAGAGGTAAAAGGATCAGCGGGGGTGGAGGGTGTTTTGGAAGAAATACTTCCTAAAGTGTCTCCTTTATTTTTTTCTTCGGCTTGGCACAGCCTAGTCTTAAGCCTAGTCTTAAGCCTACAAGGCACAAGCACAGTGGCTAGCAGCGAATTTTTTTTTAAAAAAAATTAAAAAATATATAAATAATTTTAGGCCCACTTCCATCCAAAGCTAATATGTTTGAGAATTAATAGAAGTTTAAAATATAAAAAAATCGCAAAAATCGGAGAGTAAAAACAATTTAAAAAAATACATTTAAATTGTTAAACATAAAAGTCGCACACAAAATTGTTTTTAATATTTTTTCTAATTTTTTCAAAAAAGTACCGAAAAATGCCAACATTTCAAAAAAAAAGATTTTTCAAATCGGACTATGGCTTAAGAAGTTATGACCAAAAACCCGATATATCGAGTGACATCTTGACGATCTTTTAAATATAGATAACATCTGAACGAGTCATCGGAAAAATCTCAAAAAATTTCACAAATTCCACTGGTGTACTGAAAAATATAAACAAATGGGAAAAATCAAACCCGACATTTTTTTGAAACCGTCGATTTGTCGTTGAATTCCCCATATATTAGCCGATGCCACGAACAGCAGGCCCATCGTCATCGGTGGAGAATTTAAAGCTTGGGAAACGCTCTGTTGTAGCAGATATACCAATGCTAGACGACGTAGCATTCTGGAATCCTTTGCTCTTGCCTTGTGGAGGAACTGCTAGACGACGGTAAAAGAATGACATTCAAAAGACGAATAGAGGGCGAATAGAGCCTATCGTAGATATAACATTCGCTAGTCCATCACTAAATGACGGGTAGGCGGTCATTTTAAGTACAGAGTACAATATTTTTCAGCTCATTGATTTGGGACTCAATTCTGAGAATTGGACGAGAAAGAAGCCCCAAAAAATAAGAACTTCTGCATCATTCGTTTAGTCAAGTTGGCTCAAATAATAATTTAATGGCCATACGATTTTTTTCTGCTCAAGGCGGATTTTTAGCACTTTTTCTATATTTTAACACGGTTATATCTCGGTATACCGTACGGAATATCTCTGAGTTGTGTGTCTGAAGCAAAGTTGTAGATATTGAATAGGAGAATATCTACGGAATATGTCTCTTATGTCTGAAGCAAAGTTATAGATACTGAATATGAGAAAAAAATGCGGAACAAACCTACCCGAAAAAGGGCTTCCAGTGCCTTAAAAATCGCATTTTTAAAATTTTTCCCCATTTTCATCTTTTTTTGCTCAATAACTGTATTACAAATCCACAAATATGCTGTTTTTTTTTTAAAGTGCCTATTTACAATACCGTAGGGACGTTTCGTCGATGTTCTATAGGAAATGGTATAATTAAAATGCAGAACGTAGAAACACAGGTGCATAGACGCTCATAAATGTGCGTGGACGCTGAATTGCTATTCTTGATCCTTCATGATACAGTCAATTAAAGGGAGAAAAGGGAAGTGGACTTTTTTATTGAGGTTGTGTATCTCCGTTGGCTAACTGTAATGTGTGGGTCTTCTACAGATATTCTATCCACATTTATGAGTCCTAATTTTTTGGAAAGTTTTGAAAATTTTTATACGAACACGTGCGAGAACAGTGACAAAAATGATGAGAAGTACCTGTCAGTAAAATATTGAAAAATACGTAGTATTTATAGGTGTTCATTGATCAATTTTTGTAATTTTTGCGAAAAGTACAAATTTTTAAATTTAAATTATAATTTAGAGTGAAAAACATTTTAAAAAGCAGAAAAGCATTCAAAATTTCAATATGGAAAATAACAAGTGCCCAAAATTGGATAATTTGTACTATTTGCTGGTCACAACGGCCCAAAAATTGGCAATCAGGTTCGAAAAAAATTGATTACTGAGGAATTAAAAACAGCGTATTGTCATTATTTTGATGGATACATGGAAAAGGTGCACAGTTTTCTTTTATGAAGCCTCATCTCATCTCGTATTTTCTGTGTAAGAATAGCTGTAATATGAATCGGAATTTTTTTCATGCAAAATAAAGTTTATAGAGAAAAAAGCGTATTTGTTGAAAAATTGGGGAAAATGGTAAAAAAATTGGATTTGGCTCTTTAGTCCTATAGAAGCTGTATTTTACATCCAATCGTTTTGAAATTTAGAATGGTAGAGTTTCTTGATCCATGAACCAACACTACCGAATTTGAAGAAAATGGGTTAATATTTAGATATAGCTCCCTTACATATCTTTCGTCCGATTTGACCCTTTAGTCCTATAGATGCTGTAGTTTACATCCAATAGTTTTGATATTTAGAATGGTAGAGTTTCTTGATCCATGGACCAACATTGCCGAATTTGAAGAAAATCGGTTAAGATTTAGCTATAGCTCTCATACATATGATTCGTCCGATTGGGCTCTTTAGTCCTGTGGAAGCTTTATTTTACATCCAAGTGTTTTGAAATTAAGTATGGTAAAGTTTCTTGGTCCATTGATGAACGTTGAAAAAAAAAGTTGAATTATATAAAATGTCCCAAAAGAAAATTTATGTAAACAATTTATACATGAATTACAAATTTTATATTTCAGTGTTATTCAACATTACGAGAGTGGTGTAGGTATTATATAGTCGGCCCCGCCCGACTTTAGCCTTTCCTTGCTGGTTATAAATAATTTTATTTTTAACAATCTTATTTTTCAACCAAATACTGGTATTCAATGACAATAAAAAGGAAACATTTATGAGATAACTTCCATGTGATAAAACGTTTTGCAAACAGACCAGATTTCTTTGCAGCTTTGTAAAGTTAAACTCAATTTAATCAATAAGACAATAATTGCTGATAATTTCAAACAAAAATGTCTATGGATAATTTTGCAATTTTAATAATTTTCTCTGAAAGATTTGTTTTTCTTAACAAAATAGAAAGCAACATTCCTATCGGTATCTTTATTTCAGTAAAAATTGTTCAATATTGTTAAGATTTCTTCAATTTCATTCAGTTGTCTTTATGCAATTTTTTCTTCTTCTTGTTTTGTTTCTTTCGTTTTTAATTAAAAACACAAAATCTTTTATCTCATGAGTTTGTAAAGAAATAGTAAAACAAAACTTTTTTTTCAAAAAACAAAAAACATAGATTCAGCATGTATTGAAAGGAGACAAAACTAAACGGAAAAATTTCACACACAAATGAAAAACTAAAAGACCTAAAGGAAAAATGCATAGCTGGAAAACCATATCGGTTGTTGTTGGCCGGTCAAAAATACAACAAAGTAATATTTGATTTTTTTATATTTTCATTTTGTTATTTTACTTACCGGAAGCATTTTGGTGCTTTTTATGTCTATAATTTATTGAGCAGCCTTCGGCGGGTTGAGGGTGAGGAAAATGAAAACCAGGCGACAACGACCACTACGTTTGTGTTTAACTCCGGGTGTCCGTCCGGGTCCGTCTATCGGCCGGTTTCTCGTTATAAGACAGAAGAAAAAAATAATAAAATTTCTGTGTGTGGTTGTGACGGCTCAAAACCGCGGGACGGTTATTTAGGGTTTCACTCTTTTGTTGTGTTGATTTTTCTGTTGATGTTGTTGTTGTCGTCGTTTGATTGCAATTTTTGTTGCAATTTTATGTGTAACTTTTTTTCAGCCGTTTTTTTCGTTTTTGTGTTTTTTGCTATTTCTGTTTTGTTTGTTGATATTGGGTTTTTGTTTAATTTCGCTTTATTAAAAACTGTAAAAAAATCAGATTGTAAAAATTGTACTATGTCGTCGTTGAATTGATTGATTGTCGATGTTGTAATTTTATTTGACATTTGGCGAGTGATTTTGTTGGTTTTTGTTTTTGTTCAATTTTCAATTTATTCGAAAAATCAGAGTGAATTCCGGTGAAGGTTTTTTTTCGTGGACAAATTGCTGTTTTTATAACAAAAAATATTACAATTTGAAGTTCCGTAAAGACAACAAATTTAGTTGGCTTGGAATTTGTAGGTCGTTGGAAATAGATATAGCATTTAAATATAGTGGAGTGATGGAAATTTATTACTTGAGACAAACATTTATGGCGAATTCTTTTCTGCAAAAAAGTGCAACACTTGCATTGCCCTTTTTCCGAAAACTTCACTATTATATCGCTTTATTGAAATTTTGAAATTTTAGTTGTGCCAAATTCGAGTAACTTAATTACCAAATATCAAAAAAGTATCCCAAAAGTGCCGTTTTCGGAAAAAGGGCAATGAAAATGTTGCACTTTTTTGCAGAAAAGAATTCGCCATTAGATTATTTCTACATTGATTAGTTTAAGATTTGGACAAAGCATTCTAATAAAGAATATCAACTTTGATCGAATCTTTAAAATAAGGACACTTATTACATACTTGGAAATAGAAAAACTTACTTGATATTAGTTAAATTTTCTTACTTTTAAGAATGAAATGATCTTGTTGTTTGAAATTAATTATTTTTTTGTCGCTTTTATGAAATAATTACTTTATGATTAAATTTCCTTTATATACAAATTGATTTCTTCATAAACTCAAAATATGCAATTTGTGACCCAAAACCTACAATTTCAAAAATGTGATAAATAAAGAAACTCACGAGGAAATTTCTTAACTTAACACTTTCGGGGAAAGATTAGTCTTAAAGTTTGTGTTCCAAATACAAGTACATCCTGATCTTTAAAATGAGGACATTTCCGATTATATTTGCATAGATTGTTTTCTTCGTGAATATGAAATATAGGACAAAATTACACATTACCAAAAAAAACAGGAATTTTTAAGTTTACTCACGACGAAAGCTTAATTTTTGTTCTAAAGGCGCCTTGATATTATACTTAGAAATAGAAACAATTGTCTTAATTTTGTATAAAAAAATTCTTTTTTTCAGCGCAGTTAATTATTACTTTGTAAAACATAAAAATTAAATTTGGTCATTTTGTGTTGAAAGGTATATGTATTTCAGAAGCTGCGAGCCAAAAGTCTAACACATCGATGGAATAACCTAAAAGAACCCAAGAATATTTGGCGGAAATCCGTTTTATGTCATTTTATCAATGTCCTTCAGTCTGTCCGTCTGTCTGTCTGGTAAGTGCGCACAATAACTTCCGACAGGATTTACCGAATGATTTCAAATTTGTTATGTGCAATATTTTTTTTCTATCTCTGGTCAAAGTCGGACTATGTTGGTCGACTCCAACGAATACCTCCCCCACGAAGGTTCAAAATTTAGTGAAATATTGATTATCTTATAACTTCTATACTACTACTCAGAATCTTTCACAATTCCACACATAGTATTAGTTTATTGGTAGCTAACATCTTGAGGAAAATGGGCGAAGTTGCCACGCCCTCTTTGGTACCTCCAATACAAATGGATCGTTTTGCACATAAAGTTAACGGCATTTTATTCTAATCCAGACAAAAATTACTGACATTTTGTGAAGTGTAATGCTTTTATAGTACCTTCAGTCCCGTAAAAAATTGTCGTTATTGCCGCGCCCCTTTTGGTACCTCCCATGCAAATGGACCATTTTGCACAAAAAGTTAACGGCTTATAACTTTGATTCTAGTCCATACAAATACTTAAAATTTGTATGGAGTGTAATGCCTTTACTGTACCATAGTCCTGTGCAAAATGGTCGTTATTACCACGCCTCTTTTAGTACCTCCCATACAAATGGATCATTTTTCACAAAAATAACCTTCAACTCCTGCACATACAAACTCTTGAAATCTTGTACAGAGTAATTTTTTTACCGTACCCATAGTACATTTAAAAATTTGCGTTATTTCCACGCCCTATTGCCAAAATAAAGAATATAAAAAAAAAAAAATTGCCAAAATAAAGAATATAAAAAAATATTTTTTTTAATTTCCCTATTTTTACAATATGGGTTATAATTTATACATTTATCTAAAATTTTTTTGCAAATATGTATTGCTTTCTCCGTTAGGATGGTAGCTTTTAAAATGGAACCAACAATTTTTTTGCGATTTTTTTTTTATTTTTGTGGTTTTTTCGTGCCAGCAAAAAACGTTTTTTTTTTGAAAAAATAAATAAAATTGTTTCTAACTGTTTTATCGACAGTTACTGAACTTCAGTTTCTAGGTGAAAGTGATCATTTCTAGCTCTCCTAGCTATCCCCGCTTTATGGAGCTTAAACTTCAAAAAATATGGTTGAAATACTAAAGGTAACTTCAATGAAAATTGGAATTTTAGAAAAAAAATTGTTAAAAAAACTTCACCATAAAAATATTTTTTGTTTTGGTTTCATAAAATAGTATGTCTCAATCTATACACAAAAATAGTTTTTAGGTCTCGGACAAAAAAATTATTTTTGTTGCATAGTGTAATTATGTTGCGAAATAGATATGAGTTATTTCATTTTAATGTTATCTGCCTCAAAATTCCTGAAATTTCCAAACGAGTCAATTGGAACTAAAAAAATTCCTTTTGAAATTCAAAACAATTCAATCAATCGTTGTGTTTCAATCATTTGAATTTCAAGAAAATCCGCTTACAAATTGTTTTCGCCTTTTGAATTTCAAATAAAATTTTTAAAATTTTAAACAAAATTTTCTTAATATCAATTACAATTTTTTATATGAGTTATTTCATTTTAATGTTATCCGCCTCAAAATTCCAGAAATTTCCAAACGAGTCAATTAGAACTAAAAAAATTACATTTGAAATTCAAAACAACTCAATCAATCGTTGTTGTTCAATCATTTGAATTTCAAAAAATTCTGCCTAAAATTTGTCTTTGCATTTTGAATTTCTCTACGACAGATTGAACGGAAATTCAAAAAATTTCAAAACGTGTTAATTGAAATTAAAAAACAACATTTGAATTTCAAAACAATTCAACAACAACAAATTGTTGTTGTTCAATCATATGAATTTATAAAAATTCCGCTTAAATTTTGTTTACGACTTTTGAATTTCAAATAAAATTTTAAACTGATTTTTTTTTAATATCAAATACAATTTTTGGAATTCCAAATCAATATTTTTGAATTGCAAATGGAATATTATGAATTTGAGAAGGATTGCTATTAATTTCAATTCTCTTATTACAATATTGATTTCATGTATTTTAAATTTTAAATATAATTTTAAATTAACTTCTTAGACCTTTTGATTTTTTTCATTTTTTAATACAATTCATTTTTTTCGAAAGTATAATATAAAAAATATAATACAGTTGTTAAAACGTAAAGTTGTCATATAATTAAAGATTGACGCCAAAGAATTCCTCACACAGTACAGATTTGAAAATTGGTCGTGAAAGTAGCTCCAAAAATAAGAACTTCTGCATCTTTCCTTTAGACAAGTTGGCTCAATTAATAATTTAATGGATATACGATTTTTTTGCTCAAAGTGGATTTTTTGCACTTCTTCCATATTTTTTCTTGGTATACCGAGCGGAATATCTCTCGGATCTGAAGCAAAGTGGTAGATATTGAATAGCAGAACAAAAATGCGGAACAAACCTACCCGAAAAAAGTGCATACAGTGCCTTAAAAATCAGTAACGTCATTTATTTTATCAATTCAGTGCCTTAAAAATCGCAAAAATGTTATGTTCTGTTGTGTAATGTTCTGTTTTATACGTATACGTACGTATACTTATTATTTATTATCTTATTTTTGGGGCTATCTTATTTTTGAGGCTACTTTCACGTCCAATTCTCAGAATTGTGTCTCAAAATCATGTGTTGTGCTGTGTAATCTTTAAAATAAGTACACTTTGTATTTGTAATTAAGAAAACTTTCTTAATATTTATGAATTTGTCAATATTTTTAGTATAAAATTTACATTTATTTCACTATGAAAATTAAAGAAATTCCAGATAATGTTGTTGAAAATTTTAAAACATTGTTGCAAATAACTATGTATAATTGGTTTTTCCACATAAATTTAAGTCACTCTAATTTTTCGACAAAATCGAAATTAAAAATATTATATATTTTGTTTAAATAATGTCCAAAAAATGATTGTGTCCACATTTAATATAAATCTCTCTACATAAATCATTTTATCATTTCACGAAACTTTCAGACGTCAAAAATCCAAGTTTCTGAACAAATTCCAAAAAATCGGTTTCATACACATTTACGCAATCCTTTTAGTTGCGTTTACGTTTTTCAAAGTTTGTTTCTGTTTTGCATAGCTTTTTGGAGAAACAAACATAAAACGATCCCCAGACCAGATCGAAGTGGTCCATGGTAAACAGAAAAAAATGCAAAAAATCTGAAGAAAAATTTTAACGAAAAACAAGGAGAGAAGAAAATGAAACCGAAGTAAAAAATTAACAAGAAACCACTTTTGCTTTCGCATTGCTCATTGCTTCCATATATGTGATGTTTGTGTGTGTGTGTGGATATAGTCAAAGTAAAGGAGCTTAAGCTATGTGTGTGGATAGAGCTCTGAGCAGTCGGCTGCAGCAGAAGCTCACATATCGTCTGTGTAAGAAAATTGCATCCAAAAAAACTGTAAACTGCGTCTGCTTTTCCGCTGCAATGAGCGCATGCGCACCACACAACACTTCTTTTTTTGGTTTTCTTTTTTGGCTTTTGTAATGTGAAGTGATGAAGAAATGTTTATTAGTGCAAGACAAATGGGCGTTTTTCACTTTTCATTTCACATAGGCTGTGAAAAAAGGCAATTATGTTTTTTTTTGTTTTTGAGTTTTATTTCTTAATTATTATTTCAATTTTGTTGACTTCACTTCACTAAAACTTTGTCATTTTTAAGTTTTATTTTCTTTCATGTTGTTTTTTTTTTTCTTTTACTACCCACTTAAGGTTTATTTGTGTTTTTTTATTAAATTTCATTTTATGCATTTTTGTTTTTTTTTTATTTTACCAAAGATTTCATTTTCTCTTCAAAAACGAACCACTTTAAGTTTTCTATTTGAGTTTTGAAACAAAAAATCACTCTTGTTTTTTCGATTCTTCTCCCAACTTGAGTTGAGGAATGAATTCGAATTTGAATTTCTATAATTTTTGACGGTTTCTATCTCCGTTCCGTTAACGTGGAAACATACCGTTTAACCAAACAATATCGTTCAAGAGCCGCCGTTGCACTGATTCGTTGTGTTACCAACGCCAAGACTTGAAGCCACAACTAAAAAAGTGTTCCTTCCCAACGTGTGGTGTATGGCTGTGCTGTGCTGCGTTGTCTGTCCGTCTGTGGTGTCTGTGCGCAGCCGCATAACCCTCCACAGGTGGTTGTTGGCGATGGTATCGACAAGTGTTTGTTTTGTTGTTACTCTTGCTGCTGCTGCTTCTGCTGACTGTTGTGGTGTGTGCGTTCGTTCAGTGGTTTCTTACCAGTTCCACCAGTTCAGTTTCACTCCCCCTCAGTCTTCTGCGAAGTTATTTTTTTTCGTTTTGGCCAAGAGAGCGCCAATGAAGCAGTCGAACTAGCAAACCAACCAACCAACATCGATACCATACCAAAGCAGCCAACATCAACATCGGCATCGACTCGTGGAACACATCGCAACCTAACCATGTTTGGTGTGCACTAATGGTGCTGAAGATGTCTATGGGAAGAAGTCAAAAGCCGGTTGCCGAGTACGTCTGTTTAGGCCATTCGTCTGTCTGGGCCATTGTTGAAACAGTGGTTTCAAATGATTTTTAAGAATAAGTCATAATTTTAGGCCGATATCTGAATGATCGGATCTAGTTGTCGGTCATATATTTTATGATATATTTATTAGACTTCGTGCACACTTTCCAACCGATAGCTTAAAAAATTCGACAAAAAGGCGACATTTAAAAGTTTACAAAGGATGGGGAACTTTCTAAAACTTCATTAAGTTTAAAAATATGTATCTGAAAACCAAAGTAATAACTAATTCGGAGATTGATTATATTTAAATGGAGAGAAAAAGAGACATTAATACATCGATACACCCACTCTAAAACATGCTAAGTCGACTCAGCATGTTTTTAGGGAGATTGCATTTTTAACTTCTTAATATTCCAAATTATATTCAGTAAAACTTTGGTGTTTATCCGTCAACCCAATCAAAAGTTATCCACAAAACAGTACACGTCATTCGATTTGCATTATAAAGGAATTCCACACAAATTTAAAAAATTCATCAAACTTTGATCGCCTCTCCTGAAAAACTATCTTTTTGCACTTTGCATAGTTTAGAATGGAGATATCGATATGAATTTGTTTTAGAACTACAATACATGTCATATATTTAAATTTTTGTCTAACATGTCTATTTTTTCATAATTTGATTATACATGTACATATAATGGTTATGATGCAACCATATTATGGTAACAACACAACAATATTATGTTCACGGGAACCGTATATCATGGGAACCCGGCCATAATATGGTTACAACACAGACACATTACTGTCACGGCGCATAAGCTGAATTAGTTTACAAACCTTGACATCTAATGGCCCAATGAAACATAGTGTGGGGTAGTAATTCCCATTAACTTTGTTCAGTCGGGAATACTTAGTGTCGCACGGTGGGAGAAACATCTAATTTAGCGCGAAAAAAATCGAAATATGAACTTACAACAAATCCTAAAATATTGGTACACCACTAATCTAAGGGCTTGGCTGCACTTACCGGCATTCCACATTTCTCAATTATTTCACTCATGGCGATATAACGGTTCATTAACTTTTGGGAAACGTGATTTGGGCCATACGTGATGATATATTTTAATTGTATAGTTTACGTTCACTTGAACAAATTTCAAAATGATTGGATGTAAAATACAGCTTCTATAGAACTAAAGGGCCAAATCGGACGAAACATATATATGGGAGCTATAGCTAAATCATAACCGATTTTCTTCAAATTCGGCAATGTTGGTTCATGGATCAAGAAACTCGTCCATTCTAAATTTCAAAACGATTGGATGTAAAATGCAGCTTCTATAGGATTAAAGGGCCAACTCGGACGAAAGATATATATGGGAGCTATATCTAAATCTGAACCGATTTCAACCAAATTCAATAGCGATCTTAACAGCTGCGAAATACTCTAAACTGCAAAATTTCAGAACGATCGGAGTGAAATTGCGACCTGTAGTCGACGAACAACTTTACATGGACAGACGGACGGACAGACATCGTTAAATCGACTCAGCTAGTGATTCTGAGTCGATCGGTATACTTTAAGGTGGGTCTAGCTGTGTTATTTTCAGGTGTTACAAACATCTGCCGTGAAACAAACTTATAATACCCTGTACCACAGTGTGGTGTAGGGTATAAAAAATTTTAATATTTTATTGTCCTAATTTACACGTTGCGACTTGTCCCTGCAACTTTTATGACTATTTTTTTTACAGTCCCTACGAAATATCGTGCTCGTTTTTTATACCCTACACCACACTGTGGTACAGGGTATTATATGTTTGTTTCACTGCAGATGTTTGTAACACCTGAATATAAAAAAGCTAGACCCACCTGTCCGTCCGTCCGTCTGTCCATGTAAAGTTGTTCGTCGACTACAGGTCGCAATTTCACCCCGATCGTTCTGAAATTTTGCACTTTAGAGTAATTCGCAGCTGTAAAGATCCCTATTGAATTTGGTTAAAATCTGTTTAGATTTAGATATAGCTCCCATATATATCTTTCGTCCGATTTGGCCCTTTAGTCCTATAGAAGCTGCATTTTACATCCAATCGTTTTGAAATTTAGAATGGTAGAGTTTCTTGATCCATGAACCAACATTGCCGAGTTTGAAGAAAATCGGTTTAGATTTAGCTGTAGCTCCCATATATATGTTTCGTCCGATTTTGCTCTTTAGACCTGTAGAAGCTGTATTTTACATCCAATCGTTTTGAAATTTAGAATGGTAGAGTTTCTTGATCCATGAACCAACATTGCCGAATTTGAAGAAAATCGGTTAATATTTAGATTTAGCTCCCTTACATATCTTTCGTCCGATTTGACCCTTTAGTCCTAAAGATGCTGTAGTTTACATCCAATCGTTTTGATATTTAGAATGGTAGAGTTTCTTGATCCATTGACTAACATTGCCAAATTTGAAGAAAATCGGTTAAGATTTAGCTATAGCTCCCATATATATGTTTCATCCGATTTGGCTCTTTAGTCCTGTACACTGAAAAAAAATAGTAATAAAACTAATGATGACACATTCTTATATTAAGTATGCTACCTCTGCATCAATTCAATGACAATTTTCATTAAAATAATGAAAATTTACACGTTTTTTACGAAATTTTCCTTAATATAAAGTTTTTTGATTTTGAATTAATGTCTATCTAATCATTAGTTTTGTGTACGCGCTTCTTCAAATGTACGCAATTAAATTAAAGAAAAAAATCATTATTTTTGTGACAATCCGCATTATTTTAAGTAATATTTCAATACTTTTAAGGATTTTCTACATTAACACTACGACGTAGACATGTCATAGTTTTAATGCCGAATCGGACTTAATTAAGGCTATGTTGCCCTTTAAGGCTATGTTGCCCTTAAAGGAAAGGCTGTCTTGGTAATAAATTTTATGACTATTGTCATTATTTTTAAGAATACATACGAGAGAATTATACAATCTCTCCCTCCCTCTCTCGCTCGGAGAATCAGTTTTGTTTGGTAATGTGTGAATCAATAATTGTTATGGAATGCTAGAAGAGAAAATAGAAAACAGTTCTGTTGTTCGTTTTCTTTTAAATCGTCAGTTATTTACAAGCGATGGAAGGAAACGGTTGTCTGTTTTCGGGACGCGGGTTGTGAAAAAATTTGATTGCTGTGAATATGTAAGTATACGTGCATACATACGTGCATATTGCACCGAAAATAATTTTAATATGGGCTGTTAACAGTTATTTTTGCTAAAGCTAGCAACAACAACAAATGAAACCGTCGTGTACATGTGTGTATGCATGTGGTTATGCCGTCGGCGTCACCATCGATCTCTGTGATAAGGGAGTGCGTGTGTCATAGTTATTTTTCCTGTCTGTTATTTATGGCGATGTACATGCGTTTTTGAAGGAGATCTTGTTTGTAAGTCCTGTGAAGAGATTTGTGCCAAATGGATGACAAAAATGTGAGTAATAGATTTTGTAATACTGAAAGAGACAATGGGAAACTGTTTAGGTACGTGAAAAATAATATTATTATCCTGAAATAAACATCTTATTGGCAATTATAAAATTAACAAAATACATTTTAATTGAAAGTATTTATTTATTAAAAATACCAGCGCATAATGCAGAAATGTAAAATTATTTGTGGCAATATAGAAATTTATTATTAATAATATGTTATACATATAACTATCTTTTTTAATTTTTTTAGTAAAACAATTTTAGAATGGGTCTTTTGTGAGAAGAGTGGCAAATTTTACAAAATATTTCATTTATATGAACGGTTGAAATATTTCTCTTAGTATTCAGCGTTTTCCAATTGTGATATGATAAAATTTATTTGCATTTTTTTTTTTGTTTATAGATAATTTTATTTAATTTATTTTCAGAAAAAATTTAATTATTTTAATTTTAGATCACGCAATATTTGAAGATAAATGTGATGGATATATGAAAATGCAGTGCTGAATGCCATTTATAACTTGCATACACCTACATGGGAATGTTTGAATTGAAAGGAAATTGATTTGGAAACAATATTTGTAAGTATTATGTATTTCTGAACAAATATATTTTATTTGAAAATCAAGAAATTTAATTTGGAACGCATATATTAATGTATTAGAACAAAATATATTTGTGAACTAACGTTCACATATAAAATACGTGTTTTCACACAAACAAAGTTATTGTTAAAAAGTTTTCCAAATATAATTTATTTAAAAAGATTTTTTCCTTTTTTTAATTTTAGTTTAAATTTTTCCCTGATTTCGTGTTCATAATTGATTCATGAGTACTTCATAATTAAACCTGCTGTTAGATTAGGCCCATTTGGTCCAATTTTATATATATATATATGTATGTATATATATTGCCTTATACTTTTGTCCAATGGATATTTTAGTTTTACTAAAATCAAAATAATAAGCGTTTTTGCTCAAAAATAATTGTAAATAAGCTGCTTTCTTTTCACGAAGTATTGAATAAAAATAAATATAAAAAATTGTCTTCCACATTCATTTTATATGAAAAATGTAATGTTTACCAAATGGACTCTTAATCTAGGATTCGTACAGATTTGCTAATCTAACACCAGGGTTAAGAATGTCATAAGCAGCATTAGCTTTAGTTTTACAGAAGTAATTTTTAATAAGTTTTTGTAGTTTTGTTTGCTAACAAAACTTAAGATTTTAAAATCTAAGCCACGATTGATTTTTTTGAGAAAATTATTTTTGATAACTCAGTTTATATGAAAAATGTCACTTTCGCCACTTTCAAAACAATCAGTTTCTATTATTAATAATATCTTACATAAATATTTTTTTTAACTTTTAGTACAGCAAATTTTGTATGGATCTATTATGAGAATTTGTGTCGTAGAAGAGTGACTAAATATTTCAGTGTAAGTAAGTATATTCCAAAGATTTTAATATATCTCTTATCTTTCAACATTTTGTGACAGTTATATGATACAATTTATTTTAATACTTTATCGTATATAAATCATCCTGTTTTATTTCTATTCAAATTATTTTTATTTTAGTTCGCGCAATTGAACTTTATTTGGATATATGAAAAATGCAGTGGGGAATTAAACATTTACAAATTGCAGGAAATGAGTGAGCATCCAAACTATATGATAAATAATATAATATTTGTTTTATATAATTTCTATTTAAATTCCAGCCAAATTCTAGGTTAAAAATCATTAAGGTCGGTTCCGATAAAAATTGTTCATGGACAACAAATAGAGAAACGAATCCCGCTATAGAATCGATACATAACAATACAATATTCGAATAAAAGTCAAACTTCATGGTGTGTTGGCCGATTTGTCTTTATACAATTACATAATGTTTTAAATTATAAAATGTTCAAGGTTATCCGTAATATGTATTATATTTTTTTTTTGTATTTTCCAATATAAAATATAACAAATAAAATATTTATTTAGAAAGATAAAGTGTTGTGTTATTGAATTTTCTATGAATAGTACATGATTTCAAAGAAAATGATTCATTTGTAACGAATGTAACGAATTTTCCATACATATTTAAAAAAACTGTATTTAAATTCATGTATGCCTTAAATTAATTACCAGTATATTCTTATATCAAGGACAAACATTTTAAATTGTATTACGATAATGTTTTAAATTATATGACATTTTACTAAAAATAAGCACGCGCCATACTTAAATTTACGCAAAAATGTGCTTATTTTAAGACCAAATATAATTAGTTTTATTACCCAAAATTCTTAATTCTATGAAATGCATCCTCAAAACAAGTACTATTCACGTCTTTAAATTAACTATAAAACCTTCTTTTTTTTATAGCGATTGTCTTTGGCTCGAAATCATTGCCGAAATCTTAAACTTTACGAAAAATTCATTGATTTTCAGTACGCTTTTTTTTTAGTGTAGAAGCTGTATTTTACATCCAACCGTTTTTATACCCTACACCACACTGTGGTACAGGCAGTGTTCCCAACTCGTCCGAGGCAAAAATCACTACGGAACAACTGTGCAGAAACCACCACAAAACCACTACCAACCAAGTATAAAAACGCCAAAAATCGCTGTGAGAAAATAACAAAATCTCCCAAAATATTACGCATGATTTTTATTTTTAACAACAACCAACAAAATATTTTTGAATTCAATTAATTGTTTAAACATTAATAATGTTTGTAACATTTTTCTTTGAAAAAATAAATAAGAACTTATATTTATAACATAAACTTTACAGTCTTTTTGTTTTCCATTCTTAGCATTAAATTATTAATAAATGACTTGTTCTTGGCCAAATAAAATAGTATAATTTTCCTCTATCTCTTCTGACCATAATATTAATTGTGTACGAGTATAAAATTTTGATTTCTAAATATTTCATTGACATTTATTTTAAAATATAAATTATTGGTTATTTTATACTTCGAGAAGCAAACATTTTGAAACTTTAACACATTTTATTTGTATTAAAGAATTTACTGTATTTAAAGACATTCGGTTCCTAAGTCCTGAATCACACGAGGCGATTTTTTCCAAGCAAGTGTCAAAGTCTCTCTCCTACAAACTTTGACACTTCCTTGGATTCAGGACTAACTTTGTTCTCAAAGAAATTCATATCGCTCAGAGTGCGACGATACGTTGCGTAAAACAAATGAATTTTTTTATGTCGTAGTTATTTTGCATTCTTCGCCGATGTATGTAAAAACTTTAAAAGCGCTACAAAAAATTGTTAAAAACGCTACCGTAGTGGTTTTTCAGAAAAATCACTACTTTTACAAAACAGTGGTATTTGGAGATCAAAAATCACCACAAGCGATGCGGACAAATCACCAAGTTGGCATCGCTAGGTACAGGGTATTATTTAAGTATAAAATGTCCGAAAAGTAAATTTATTTAAACAATTTATACATGAATTACAAAATTTATATTTCAGAGTTATTCAATATTACGAGAGTGGTGTAGGGTATTATATAGTCGGCCCCGCCCAACTTTAGCCTTTCCTTACTAGTTTATTTATTTATTTCATTATAACAATAATCCCAACAAAATCTTGGTAAGTACCTGCCATTATTCCCTGCATTACCAAATAATGACATGTCATTATTCGCTGCATTACTTTCGGCTTATTAATAAAATTTTTTGTTATCAAAATCATTTTGGCAAATTTTAATATAATGCAATTTTAGCCGTACGAGTACTTACATATATGTATGTAAGTTACTGTACAAGATTTATTAATTTTTCAACATGTTTTCAAATAACACATGCTGATTTGAATAAAAATACCATAAATATTTCGTATATCTTATGATGGTATATCATTGAAAAATTTTTCACATGGGGGTTTGGGTTCAGAAATTCGAATCTGGCATGAGAAAAAATGTTTGTTTCGAGAAATATACGCGAAATATATGGCCCTTTAAATCACTCTACTACATATTTTTAACATTATTCAAGTACTTAAAATCGTGAAAAGATAAGCACATATTTACGTGGTATATGCTTTGGTACAAATAAGTACTTATTATGCATCTTTATTGTATGCTTTTGGGAAGTACTTTCCTCCAATGACATCCCCATGTTAAAATAATGAGAAATGTGGCTAAATAATAACTACTTACCATTATCGAACTTTGCTTACTCGTCGGATTATTTGGTAATAAGAAATTTTACTGGGAAATGTATGCCTCAGCGCCGCTAGGGCATTCAAGAAAGAGGCTAGTTAGCAACTAATACATATGTAACAAAATCATTATATTTAAATTACTGTCGCTAAATAAGAAGCATTTCAACATTTAATAGTAAGTATTGCTTCAATATTTTTTTGAATATAGCAATCGATCTTTTAAGTTATGTGGCAAATTGTTGAACTCAACACTGTCTATGTATATTATTCATTGTTTCCAAAGGACATCTAACAACATTCAAATTCATACTGTTTCTAGTGTTTATTGCGTTCTGATTAAGGCGAAATCGAATAGTATTAGAACTTGATTATAATTTAGAACTATGTAGACATATACCGCGTTTTGTAATAGGGACATAACAATTTCGTATCTTTATGTCAACGCACCCTCAAACATTTTTAATGATCTTTCAGTGTCAAAACGTTAGTCGAAGTCAACATTTTCATCATGGTAAAATTCACTTACGTGCAACGTTTGGAAATCATTAAAAATTACTACCGAAATTCTGAGTCGGTGGTCGCAACTTTAATAATCGTCCCACCCGGCAGGCTGTGCGTGCTATAGTGGATAAATATGAATCCAAATTTTCACTTTTGAATGTTCCGGCGCCAAAGAGACGCCGTACCGCTCGAAGCGACGAAAATATCGCAGCCGTAAATGTATCGGTTCAAAATGAGCCAAATCAGTCGATTCCTCGTCGTTCTCAGGAATTGGGCATCTCTTAAACCACACAGTGGGGTATTTTGCGAAAAGATCTTGGCCTTCATCCCTATAAGATCAAACTGACTCAAGAACTAAAGCCACTTGATCATTTGTAACGCCGAAACTTCTTCGATTGGGTTCTGGCAAAGTTAATGTTATGTGCTTAATGGAAACCCCTATATTATAGAGTCCATGAACTGGAAAAGCATTTTTTGCAACCTCGCCATAAAGAGATACTGTTGGATACAATAGTGGCAAATTACATACTTACATTTTTCAGAGCCTTATTCTGCAATATACATATGTAACGATTTTAGGTCTATATTTATTTTAAAACCATACACAAGATCAACGTACCCAATATGACTCTGAAAAAGCGGTTGAAAAATAATAAGTTTCGCTTTCCTATCCAGCTTGTTTTTAAGTTTATACAATATGCCAATAACTGGTGTTATTTTTGTTCTTAATCATCAGCGTAAATAAAAAGTTTCACACGAAGTTCCAAATTGATTATGTTATTTACATAAATCTTAAACAACAGTGGCCCCAAAACGCTACCTTTGCGGTACACCAAGTTCAAGTGATTTCATAGAGCTCCTGCTTCCATTTATCTGCACATATTGTTTCCGGTTTTCCAAATAATTTTTAAATAAAATCAATTCCTTATCTTTTATACCGTAAAATATAACTTTTGACACATTAAATCGATAGCCTTAGTTGCTAGTACTTATTTTTAAGTTTATTATAATTTTAATTGTAATAAATATTCAAATATATTCAAATTGCATATTTAATTTATGACATTCACTACTGCTTCTTCAGTTCCGCATCCTTTCTAGAACCCATACTGATTTGTGTGCAGTATTTCTTCACGTGCCAAAAATGATGACAGCTGTGAGCATACAATTTTTTCAAAAATATGTACTTTTAACATCTCCGGATATATTGAACAGCGCACAGTACTATTAAAAACATTTGCTAAAAATGAACATAATTCTTCCGCACATACAAACATAGTTTTCGGTGCAATTTCATCTCTACCTGCGCTTTTGCATTGGTCCATATTAGATCTAATATAATATACTAGCTTTAGCTCGGTGCGCTTCGCAGCCCCCATCTTTTATTTATTTTCTGTTTAGGGTACTGTAAAATAGTTATACTTCTTTCTTTCAAAATTACATGATTATTACATATGTTGCAAAATGAAGAAGATTTGATTACTTTTATATATAAAATACGAAGCCTCGTTTCATTTCTAGTGTGTGTTCCAAGAGTTACCCTGACATCATGGTACAATATTTATCCCTTTTCCCACTGCACCTCTGAACGTTGAAAAACTATTTTTTTGGTTCATACGTTAGCAACTTTCCCCTAGTTTATGTTCCAATAGCTTAATTCATACCCTGGTACAATATAAAACCATGTTTGTCCCACTGTGTCTATAAAGGTACGAATTTAAAAATCTAAAGTGTATCGCTCCATTGTACCTCATTTAACCGTTTGTGTGTCATAATTAACCAATATTGCACGATTGTACAATACATATTTTAGAATGATAACTCTGTGCAACAGTGAAAAAAATACACGGACTTGACAGTATAGGTTCGATTCTACTATCAAAGGATAGTATAACCCTATACTCGGTTTGGCGAAATTGGTGACCATTTTTTTTTATGGGCCTCCAACGTTTCTGAAAATTAGTGGGCCCCTCGAAAAAGGTGTCATCAGCTTTTGACTAACAACTAATTCAGACTTGGTGATACCGCTAAACTATATTTGGCAATAATGTAGCTAAGACTATGCTGAACAACGTTTCTTAACAGTTTTTGCGAAAACAATTTTTTTTCCGGTACTTTTTTTTTGAAAAATATAGGAAACAAATATTTTTTTTTCACTTTTTATACCCTACACAACACTGTGGTACAGGGTATTATAAGTTTGTGCATTTGTTTGTAACACCCAAAAGGAGAGAAAATAGACCCATCGTTTATTATACCGATCGACTTAGAATCACTTTCTGAGTTGATTTAGCTATGTCCGTCTGTCTGTCTGTCCGTCTGTCTGTCCGTCTGTCCGTCTGTGCATGTATTCTTGTAATCAAAGTACAGGTCGCAATTATGGTCCGATCTCTACGAAACTTTACACATATCATTTGTTTGGCCCAAGGACAATCCCTATTGAATTTGGTTAAAATCGGTTCAGATTTAGATATAGCCCCCATATATATGTTACCCCCGATTTGACATGTAAGCGCTGTAAAAACTTTATTTTATATCCGATCAGTGCGAAATTCGGCAGAAGGAGGTATCTTATTACATGAAGGAATACTGCCAAATTCGGAGAAAATCAGTTCAAATTTAGATATAGCCCCCATATATATGTTAGCCCCGATTTGACATGTAAGCGCTGTAAAACTTTATTTTATATCCGATTAGTATGAAATTCGGCAGAAAGAGGTTTCTTATTACATGAAGGAATACTGATAAATTCGGAGAAAATCGGTTCAGATTTAGATATAGCCCCCATATATATGTAACCCCCGATTTGATATGTAAGCGCTGTAAAAACTGCATTTTATATCCGATAAGTATGAAATTCGGCAGAAAAAGGTTTCCTATTATATGAATGAACACTTTTAAATTTGGAAGAAATCGTCTCAGATTTAGATATAGCCCCCATATATAAGTTACCCCGATTTGACATGTAAGCCCCGTAAAAATGTTATTTTATATCCGATCAGTGACTGTATTTTATATCCGATTAGAACAAAATTAGACAGAAAGAGGTCTGTTTGCATGAATGAGTATTCAGGGAAATCGGTTCAGATTTATATATAACCTCCATATATACGTTCCTCCTGATTTGGTATCAAAGCGCTATATAAGTTGTACTTTACTGCCGATCATTTAAATTTTCCAGAAAGATGTTTCTTAATTTAGGAACGAATATTGCTAAATTTAGCGATTATCGGTTTAGAATTAGATAATATGTTCCTACCCATTTACCAATTATTCCAAATAATTATCGCAATGACCCTTATCGCATTGTTAGGGAGGTGTAGGGTATTATATAGTCGGCCCCGCCCGACTTTCTGCCTTTCCTTACTGATTTCAGCATAACTATCAGGGGCTCTTAATTTTTCGCTAACAATTGTAGCCAACGTAAATCTGAACAACTCTTGTGAACATATCAATACAATCTGAACGTGTCTAGGTACCCTAAATAGCTCAAAAAACCACATTGTACCCCAAAAATGTAAGTATTTTACTGTTATGTAACAAAAATATATTTTTTTGGTATAGGGTATGTTCAGCAACTTTAAAGAAAATATTAAGGCCAATATTTTTGTGGAACATATTAACCCTCTAGCTCCCCCACATAACTGTAATTTTTGGCCCCATTTTAACAAATCGTAAAAAACACCCCTTAAAATGGGGAGGGCGGGGATGAAATGTTCTACAAAAATGTTGGCCATAAAATTTTACTATATTTTTTTACCCACTTACCACATTTAACATTTGTACCGTATTTAACTTTTTTGGCTCACCGTACCATTTTTAACCCTTTTTGCTCCACTTAACCATATTTAACACATTTTTCCCCCTCTGTAACATATTGAACAATTTGTGCTTGCCCCAACTGCATCACAAATTTAACCTTTTTGCACCGCAGTGCTACTAAAAGCATAAATTTTGAAAAAAAAAAAACATTTTTATTTCATATTTAACTTACTCTCTCTCCCTGCATCCATATTTTTACCCACTGCATGGGGAAAAATCGCCATTTTGGATATGTTTGAATCGAAAGAAATTATTCTTGGAACACAAATTTTCAAATATTATATATTTTCGAACAAATAAATTTTATTTGAAAATCAATAAAATGTATTTAGAACCCATATGTTCATATATTAGAATAAAATATATTTGCGAGCTAATTTTCTCAAATAAAATTATTGTTTATGGAAATACATTTTATTAAAAAAATATTTTCAAAACTTTGCTGAATTTTTCGAATTTTAGTTTTATTTTTTCCTTGTTTTCGAATTATGCGTTTCTATTAAAAACGACATTCTTAGCATTAACTTCTATTTGAAACCACTTATTTTTATTTTCTAACTATTCCAAGTCATTATTTTCAATTATAAAGAAATTTTAATAACATTAAAAATTTCTAAAAATTACCTTTCAATTGCTGAAAACTTAAAACATTTAAGAATAGATATATATTCACGCAAATAGATCTTTGTTTGGGAAATAACATATCCATATAAAAAATATTGGGATGTAAACATAGTTTTGTTTATTTAACCGTTTTGGGTCCACTGAACAAATTTAACACCTTTTTGTCCTACTATATTTTGTCCACTATATTTAACCATTTTTTCCCCACTGTACCATAGTTAACATATTTTTGCCCCACTGTTCCATAGTAAACGCTTTTTGCCCCACTGTATCCATTTTGTTCCACGTTACCTTCTTTTACTATTTGTGCCCACTGTAACCATTTTTGTCATACATTAGCATATTTAACTATTTGTGTCCCACTGTATCATAGCTAACACATTTTTTCCACTGTTCCATAGTTAAAGTTTTTTGCGCACTGTAACATATTTAACCGTTTTTGACCACAGTGCTCCTAAAACCATATAAACTCTTCATATCTCATGTTTAAGTTACAATTTTGGCAGATTGTTCTCCTTTTTCCCCATGCTCCATAATTAAACCGTCGTGTCCCACTGTGCCTCTTAATGTTAGAATTACTAAAAATCACTTCCAATCTCTAGTTTATGTTCCAAAAGTTACCCTGGATCCATTGATCCATGTTTGCAATTTTTAAGCCACTGTACTATATTTTACACTTTTTGCCCCACTGTACCCGAAAACTACGAATACAAAAAAAAACTCAATACCCCGATCAGTTGTCATAAAGACACCCCTCGCTTCAATTTTCACCATTCTAATATTAGGCTTTAAATTTGGCGGTGGTACCATATTTATACCTTTCTGTCCCACTGTGCCTCTAAATTTGTAAAAAGAAATCTCTCCTTGTTCTTGTTTACGTCCCAAGAGCTACTAAAAGCTAAATTTTACGATTCTAGGTCTTGCCATTTGGATTTGGCTGTTGTACAACATTTTTCCCTTTTTACCCCACTGTGTACGTAAATGTTCGAAATTCGAAAAATCCTTTCAATTTTCGAGTCTACCTCATAAGGGCTACCCTCACACTAAATTTCACGATTCTAGCTCTTGCCATTTGAATTTGGCTGTTGTACTACATTTATCCAATTTTTCCCTTTTTACCCCACTGTGTGCGAAAATGTTCGAATTACGAAAAATCCTGCCGATTTCAGAGTCTACCTCATAAGGGCTACCATCACACAATATTTCCCGATTCTAGCTCTTGCCATTTGGACAACCTTTTTTTCCATAACAAAGATAAACAATTAAAAAATTGCGTTTATTGTGTAGGTAATGGAAGTTAAGTTCCTTAGTTTTTTATTCCTAAATATAAATGTGTACTATAGTACGAGATCAGTAAAACTTTTTATAATAAAATACGTAAGAGTTAAAAATGTAATCTTCGATTTTTTGAAAGAAATATATCAATTATTTCATCGATTTTGACTTCATCTTTGTAACAGGTGGCGCAAAAGTAACCTTTCGATGTTATGTTAGACGCGATTGGCGGTCAGCAGCTAACAGCTGATGCACCGTCTGGACTTTGTACGGAAACATCTTCAAATCTTGTACCAAAATTCGGTGTAGAGACCGTCGACTGATACCCATTTGCGTGGCACGTCGTCTGGTCGATGTCGACGGCGCTTCCATGACATCCTCGGCTACAGCAGCAATATTCTCTGCAGAACGGCTACTCCGGGGTCTGCCACGCCTGGCAGCATCTCGTGTTGTGCCAGTCTCTTCGCGGCGAGCGGCTAAACGTCGCACTGTTTCACCAGTAGGCGTTGGACGGCCAGGAAATCTGTGCCAAAGTCACCGACCGATTATTGGTCAAATAAATAGTCAGCAATATTCCGCGTTCTGGAGCAGTGTAGCGTAACATTGTTTATTAACGTGTATTTCGCATGTGTTTACTACACAAATGTCAAAACAGAACTGACATTAGGGGCTAATCGCAAAATTTATAGCATTTTCTGATAGGAGGATTACTTTTGCACCACCTTATATATAGACATCAAAGCCATATAAGATAGCCTTTCTCCTTCCATTCTGTTCCGGAGATAAGTTTTTATTCTTCTTAACGTCGAGAAACTTCGCTCAGCAGATGCCGTTGTCACAGGTATTGTGGCCAGTATCTGCAAAAGGGAAAAAAGCTTGGGAACATGTCCTCATAACAAACTGAAATAGCATCTAATGCATTTGATGGCTTATCATTCTTCGTAAACTCTGAAAGGTTATGAATAAATTGAGACCATTCCGAAGAAAATCAATACATAATTTAAAAAGTTTTAGCGAGGAAACCATGCGCTTTTCTTATTTTTAGTTGTTATTACTTTTACTGATACAATTTTTTACGCTTTCGTATTGTTTTTTTTTAACGGCCTTCAAAATATTTTTCGTGTTTTTTTGGAGTGATTTTGAAAACTGTAAACAGTTTGTGCCTATGTTTAAAACATAACGGGGGGGCCCGGGCCCCCGGGCCCCCCCCCTCTGTATACGTCCCTGATAATGACACAATATGACTTGGAATAAAAAAAAATAAAATTGTAAGGTATAATTCGAAATCAATGAAATATGAAATTCGAAAAATCTACAACATTTTAAAAATCTTTGTTAAACAAAATATGTTTGGAGAAATTCATGAACAATAATTTTATTTGTCTAAAAACACATATTTTATTTTAGGACATTAGTTGGCAAAAATATTTAGTTGTTATATATATAACATATGCGTTCCAAAAAAAATTTTATTGATTTCACATAAAATTTATTTGCACAGAAATAAATAATATTTAAAAATGTATGTTCCAAATATATTTTCCTTCGATTCAAACATATCAAAAAAGGCGATTTTGCCCCGTGTATGTTTTGCTATAAAGTTCTAAGCGAATTGCAGTTATTGGATGGAAACGTTTGTATTTGACTTTTCAAATTCGATACCGATTTCAGAAAATAGTCATTAAAGTTTTGTGCTTTAGCGTATTCACTCCGAATTAGTTCCCCTAGCTCATATTTAAGTTGCGCCTTGGATTTAGAAACTTTGCCAAGAGTTTGGTTCTAAAACACTTCCTCGGATCTTGTTCAAAACTACTAAGTTTAATAAATAAACACTCATTGACTCTCTTGTGGTCATTTTGATATTTCGGCTTAACCGTTTCAGAGTGAATAACAAATATTTTTTCGTTTTCGACGTAATACAAGCATTTTATATTTATACTCAATTATGGCTTGTAAATTTCCATTAATATATGGTGTTAAGAGACTTCGTCTTCCTATATAGCACAGTAAAAGTCTCAACAGCGTTTGAAATAACGGATACAAAATAGTTTATATCGTTTGTAGGATTTCCAGTTAGTTCTGTCATTTGAAGAATGTTGCGAAGGTGATTTTTGACCTGTTCATAATTACATTTAGACGATGAGTTTTTAGTTTCAGCAACCAGGGGACAAATTTATGTTTTTTGTCGTTCACTTACATTTGTTTTATTGAATTTGTTTTTCGTATTCAGTCACTCATAAAAGGAAATGTCAATTTTTTCCTTGTATTTCGAGAAACTTTTTGTACCCCGGATGCTTCTGTACACTTTTCGTCCACAAACTCGTGTTGCAGGCTCATGTCGCAGGTGCAAGTCGCACTGTGTAAATTGGTTCTAATAAAGTAGAATAGTAGAGTGAAAAACGATTAATTATTAAAAGACATAAACTACAAATTTAAACTTAGAGGCAAGACAATTGTATACCTTTTTAGAACCACGGTGTATCTGCACGTTTGTTGGCCAATTCTCCACACATTGCATTAAAGGAAACAACAACTAGTAAAGTTGGAGTTGAAATTACTGCAGCAGCAGCAGCGGCGAATGTTTAACAATGTCTGTGTCTGTTGAAGCTATCGTTTTTCACCATTAACAATCAAACGATTGCCTAATACCGAACAATTTTCGCTCTCACTTGAGGAATTTTAACAAACAAATGGTGCAAACATTGAAATTTTAGTTAACAGACACTGTTAAGGCGGGAGGGACATATTCGTATTACTGTCAGAGAGGAGCTTTAGCAGCTGTTCTTTTAGTGCTCTCCTTCTACCACTCTACTTATGAGTGAATGTACGTACGTACGGATGACTGTTTGTAACAATGTTTGTTTGTTTTCTTGGGCATGAATTCATTCACACCGACAGACAACATACATACGAACATTCTCGTACATTTCTTAAAGTCATTTGCAAAGTGGATGTGTGTGGTGTTATCATTGTTGTTGTATTGTGTGTGTTTGTGTGGGGGTTAGTGAGCGGGAGAATGTTTGTGAGTTTTGTTCTAATTTTCCATTATAAATGCATAATTCAATGTCATTCATACGTCACAGTGTTCAACATACAACTGTGAGTGACTGCGAGAGAATGTGAGAGACATGAAAATTAACAAGACATTCAACGTCCATTTAAGACAAAGATCTAGAAGTTTGGATGTATGGCGTACTAAGAAATGTGTAAACATTAGGGTGGTCCTTCGAAATGGAATTACCTTTCTAAGTCTACCGATTGAGTTTATTTATCTAATAGACCTCCAATTCCATTAGTGTAGCAAGATCAACAATGCTGTGATCACTTACATAAAAATGTGCAGAGCGTGCATATTTAGACTCATTCAACACATTTCAAAAAATCGACGAAAAGTCTAATAGAACTTGTCTACAAATTTGGAAAAAAAATTGACTGCAGAAACGAAGCATGTTTTTTAAATAATCGCTGAATCTGGCATTAAATTTGGGCTATCAAGTCTGGTTAATTTTTTATCGCATGCTGGCAGGTTTACCCGACTGAACTTTTCTACTAAAAACTTTCTAAAAAATTTTTGAAATTACATTTTTTTAGGAAGTAGTGTATAAAACTCGTAGAGTTTCTTTTAAAATTTCGTTGAAATTACTTTGTTGTAAGAAATGTCATCAAAATTGCATTTTTCTATGACATTTCTTTGAAATTGCATTTTTCCAAAAAATTTCGATAAAATTGAATTTTTCTGAAAATTTTAAATTTTCCAAAAAATTTCTTTGAAATTGCGTTTCATTTTTCTAGAAAAATAAGTTGCAATTGCATTTTTCTAACATATTTCGTTGAACTTACATTATTGTAATTACATTTTTCTACATATTTCGTTAAAATTTAAGTTTTCTAAACATTTTTTTAAATTATTTTTTTTTTATACAAATTTTTTAAATTCTTTTCTTTTAATTTTTCTACAAAATTTCGTTGAAATTACCTTATTGGAAAAAAATTGACTGCAGAAACGAAGTATGTTTTTTAAATAATCTGGGTGCGCTGAATCTGGCATTACATTTGGGCTATCAAGTCTACTATTCTACTAAAAACTTTCTAAACAAAGGAAGAAATGTATAAAACTCGTAGTGTTTCTTTTAAAATTTCGTTGAAATTACTTTATTGTAAGAAATGTCATCAAAATTGCATTTTTCTATGACATTTTTCCAAAAAATTTCGATAAAATTGAATTTTTCTGAAAATTTTAAATTTTCCAAAAAAATTCTTTGAAATTGCGTTTAATTTTTCTAGAAAAGTACGTTGCAATTTCATTTTTCTAACATATTTCGTTCAACTTACATTATTGTAATTGCATTTTTCTACATATTTCGTTAAAATTTAAGTTTTCTAAACATTTTTTGAAATTATTTTTTTTTTAATACAAATTTTTTAAATTCTTTTCTTTTAATTTTTCTAAAAAATTTCGTTGAAATTACCTTATTGTAGAAAATTTCATCAAAATTTCATGTCTCTAGGAAATTTGTTTGAAATCAAATTTTTCTTGAAAATTTGTCGAAATTACATATTTCACCAAAACTTCTTTGCAGCGCATCTTTAAAGAATTTCTTTGAAATTGTATTTCTCTAATAAATTACCATAAAATTGGATTTTTCAACAAAATTTCTATAAAATTGCATTTCGTTTTTTTGAAAAATTTTAATAAAACTTAATTTTTCTGAAAAATTTAAATTTTCCAAAAAATTTCTAAGGTTTTTCTAAAAAAAATAATTTTTCTATGACATTTTTTTGAAATTGCATTTTTCTAAAAAATTTCGATAACATTGAATTTTTCTGAAAAATTTAAATTTTCCAAAAAAATTCTTTGAAATTGAGTTTCTACAGAATATCTTTGAAATTTAATTTGGTATTGCTTTTTTCTACAACATTTCGTTGAAATTGCGTTACAATAATTAATTTTTTTTACGAATTTCGTTAAAATTTAAGTTTTCTAAAATTTTTTTGAAATTAATTTTTTTTGTTTGGTTTTTGCATTGTTGACCTTTTATTTTCTAATTTTTAAAGTTTTGTCTGGCTCGAGGTCATATATAAAATTAAAAACTGAAAACTGATGGTGTTGTTTCTATTATGTTTTATTTTTATTTATTTCCGATATTTCGATCGTCTTCGACGATCATCTTCAGGGATTTTCACTTAAAAAATAACAAAGAACATATATTATTTACACAGTGCACAGTGGTCAGTGTCAGTCTTATAGTTCATTCTTACGTCAATAGTTACATTAATTATGTGCAGCATTTCCAGAGTATATATTTTCTTGTAATTGTTCTCCTGTGTCAATATGTCAACGTCCTTGAAATTTGGCTCATGTCCCGTCAGAGTACAATGTGCTGCTAGAGCTGTTTTTTGCTCCAAAGGTTTATAACTTGCTTTATGGTCAGATTTATGTCCTGAAATTCTAGTCTTTAATTTAGTTTTTGTTGTGCCAACATATACCTTTTGGCATATGTTGGTCTTGTCCCCATTACATTTTATCTTATATACAAAGTTCGATTTGTCCTCCTTTTTAATTTTTGATTTTGTCCTACTGAAAAAGTTATTTACTGTATTGTTTGTTTTAAGCGCTAGTTGATATTTGTCCTTATTGTAAATGTTGGATTTGCAGAATCTCTCTGAAAAACCTGCGATGTATGTTGAGGTCTTGTATATCTACGCCATGTCTTCTTTTGTTTCCATTATTTTCGTTGATTTCTCTTTCACGTGTCTTATAAAATCGTCAATAGTGTTTTTAGGAAAATCGTTAATTCTTAATATGTGTCGTATCTTGTCTTCATTATCTTTGTGATATGCTTCGTCACTAATGTTTAGGACTCTGCTGATGAAATTTGTAGCCGTGTTGATTTTTATTCGTCGGGGATGTTTAGAGTAGTAATTTATTAATCGTCCAGAAGCTGTTGGTTTTTGGTACCAATTTAATTTCAGCATGCCGCTTTGTCTATGGATTATTGAGTCAAGATATGGCCACTTGTTCTCCAATTCACATTCCATTGTAAACTGTAGTTGTCTATCGAAAGTGTTTAGAGCCTGTAATGTTGTGTCCACCTGAGTTCTCTTAACAATACAGAATATGTCATCTACATATTTGGTCAATATTCTGGGTTTGAGCGTCAGTTTTGATATTGAAGCGTCTAATAATTCCTCCATTATGATGTTTGCGATGATCGGAGATGCTGGTGATCCCAGTGGTAGTCCTTTTCGTTGCTCGTACACTTTGTCGTCATAAATAAAATACCTCGTGTCCTTTATACAAAATGTCTATAAACAAAGCCATTGAAATATTTGTATATTGTTCAATTTTGTTCCATTTGTCCTTTATAGTTTTTATAGCTAGGATTACCGGTATGCTAGGGAATAATGATACTTCATCAAAGGAGATTAAAATTTCGTCATATTCTATAGGCATATTGTTGATTCTTGATTTAAATTCTGTTGCATCCTTCACATTATACTGGGAGTCCTTCGTCAAGTTTTTTAAAATATTTACTATGTATTTCGAGAGTCCATAAGCCGGAGAATTGATCGATGAGCAAATTGGTCGCAAAGGTGTGCCATCTTTATGAATCTTTGGCAGACCGTATATTCTAGGTGCCGTTGCTGTTTTTGATGTCAATTTGTTTTTATCCGTCAAGTTAATAATATTCTTATTGAATTCTACTAATGAGTTGTTCTTACTCTGCAAGCCTGACGTTGGATCTCTTTTTAGTCGTTTATATGTGCATATATCTCGTAATATTGTCTTCATTTTTACGTCGTAGTCATCTTTGTACATTGCAACCGTTTTTCCCCCTTTGTCAGCACTTAATATTAATATGTCCTTATTTTCAATAAGATATTGTCGTGTTTGTCCCACTGTGTCTAGTATGAGTTTGTCCTTTCTACTTAGTTCCGTCTTAATTTTTATACCCTACACCACACTGTGGTACAGGGTATTATGACTTTGTGCATTTATTTGTAACACCCAAAAGGAGAAGAGATAGACCCATTGTTTATTATACCGATCGACTTGTAATCACTTTCTGAGTCGATTTAGCTATGTCCGTCTGTCTGTCTGTCTGTCCGTCTGTCTGTAGACGTATTCTTGTAATCAAAGTACAGGTCGCAATTATGGTCCGATCTCAACGAAACTTTGCACATATCTTTTTTTAGGCCCAAGGACGATCCCTATTGAATTTGGTTAAAATCGGTTCAGATTTACATATAGCTCCCATATATATGTACTTCCGATTTGGCATATATGCACTGTATAAGCAACATTTTGTAACCGATTTGTACCAAAATTGACAGAGAGTAGTCTCGTGATACACTTAGATAAAATACAAAATTTGGGGGAAATCGGTTCAGATTTATATATAGCCCCCATATATATGTTGCACCCGATTTGACATGTAAGCGCTGTAGAAACTGTATTTTATATCCAATCAGTACGAAATTCGGCAGAAAGAGGTTTCTTATTACATGAAGGAATACTGCCAAATTCGGAGAAAATCGGTTCAGATTTAGATATAGCCCCCGTATATATGTTACCCCCGATTTGAAATTCAGTAGCTGTAGAAACTGTATTTTATATCCAATCAGTACGAAATTCGGCAGAAAGAGGTTTCTTATTACACGAAGGAATACTGCCAGATTTGGAGAAAATCGGTTCAGATTTAGATATAGCCCCCATATACATGTTAGCACCGATTTGACATCCAAGCGCTGTAGAGACTGTATTTTATATCCGATCAGTACGAAATTCGACAGAAAGAGGTTTCTATTTTACATGAATGAGTATTCAGGGAAAATCGATTCAGATTTATATATAAGCTCCATATATATGTTCCTCCTGATTTGGTTACAAAGCGCTATAGAAGTTGTACTTTACTTCCGATCATTACAAAATTCTCCAGAAAGATGTTTCTCAATTTAGGAACGAATATTGCTTAATTTAGCGATTATCGGTTCAGAATTAGATATATCCGCATATATATGTTCTTACCCATTTACCAATTATTTCAAATTATTATCACAATAACCCTTATCGCATTGTTAGGGAGGTGTAGGGTATTATATAGTCGGTCCCGCCCGACTTTCTGCCTTTCCTTACTGGTTTTTATTGGAAACATTTTTTAAATTCTTTTCTTTCAATTTTTCTACAAAATTTCGTTGAAATTGCCTTACTGTAGAAAATTTCATTATTCTAGGAAATTTGTTTGAAATTACATGTTTCTTGAAAATTTGTCGTAATTGCATAGTTCTACAAAACTTCCTTGTATCGAATCTTTAGAAAATTTGGTTGACATTTTATTTTTCTAATAAATACCAAGAAAATTCATTTTTCTACTAAATTTGATAAAATTGCATTTCTTTTTTTGAAAAATGACGATAAAATTCTATTTAAAATTTTAATTTTCCAATACATTTCTAAGGCTAGGGGATTCTTAAGTGGGTTTACTTACCCGAATGAACTTTCTTACTTTTTCTAAAAAAAAATTAATTTTTATATGATTTTTTTAAACTGCATTTTTGTAAAAAATTTCGATTTTTTTTAAATTGCATTTTTGTAAAAAAATTTGATAGAATTGAATTTTTTTACAAAATTAAAATTTTCCAAAAAATTTCTTCAAAATTGAGTTTCTACAAAGTTTCTTTTAAATTTCATTTTTTCTAGAAAAATACGTTGCAATTGCATTTTTCTGCAACATTTCGTTAAAATAAAATTATTCAATTTTTTTCTAAAATTTTTTTGAAATTATTTTTTTTAGAAAAATATTTTAAATTATTTTCCTTTCATTTTTCAAAATTTTGTTTTTCTAGAAAATTTGTTTTTTGAAAATTTGTCGAAATTTCATATTTCTACAAAACTTTGTTGCATCGAAAAATTCGTTGAAATTATATTTCTCTAATAAATTTCCATGATGTTGCATTTTTCTACACAATTTCGATAAAATTGCATTTCTTTTTTTTTTTGAAAAATGTCAATAAAATTGAATTTTTCTGTTCCTAAAATTTTTTTTTAATTTTATTTTTTCTAGAAAATTACGATGATTTTGCATTTTTCTACAACATTTCGTTGAAATTACATTACTGCAATTAAATGTGTCTACAAATTTCGTTAAAATTGAAATTTGCTTAAAATATTTTGAAATTAGTTTTATTTTTAGAAAAAATTTTTAATTAATTTCTTTTATTTTTTCTACAAAATTTCGTTTTCTAGAAAAATACGTTGAAGTTGAATTTTTCTACACCATTTCATTGAAATAACATTATTATAATTAAATTTTCCAACAAATTACGTCAAAAATGAAGTTTTCTAAAATTTTTTTGAAATTTTTTTTTTTTGTTTCAAATTGCGTGTTTCTTGAAAATTTGTCGAAATTGCATATTTCTACAAAACTTCGTTGCATCAAATATTTAGAAAATTTAGTTTAAAATGTATTTCTTTAATATTTAAATAACAAAGAAAATTCACTTTTCTAAAAATTTTCGATAAAATTGCATTTCTTTTTTAAAAAATTTCTATAAAACTAAATTTTTCTGAAAACTTTAAATTTTCCAGAAAATTTCTTTGAAATTTCGTTTCTAATTTTTCTTTTAGATTTCATATTTTCTAGTAAATTACGTTGGTATTGCATTTTTCTACAACATTTCGTTGAAGTTACATTTTTCTATAAATTTCGCTAAAATTTAAGTTTTCTAAAATTGTTTTTAAATTAATTTTTTTTAGACAAGTTTTGAAATTCTTTTCTTTAAAATTTTCTGCCAGAAATCGTTGAAATTACCTAATTGTAGAAAATATCATCAACATTTATCTAGGAAATTTGTTTGAAATTACATTTTTCTTGAAAATTTTTCGAAATTACATATTTATACAAACTTTGTTGCGTCTCATCTTCGAAAATTTCGTTAAAATTGTACTTCTCTAATAAATAACCAAGAAAATGCAATTTTCTACAAAATTTCCATAATATTGCATTTAATTTTTTTTGAAAATTTCAATAAAATTGCATTTCTTTTATTATTAGAAAATTTCGATAAAATTGCATTTTCTTAAAAAAGCAAAATTGAATTGTTCAAGAAAATTTTGCTGAAAATTCATTTTTCTGCAAAATTGAAATGTATGCATATGATAGCCTTTTGCGATAACAATGTTGACATACGGCTCAACATTTTGGCGGATCTAGAACCATTACAAGACTTATTTTGCGATTAGTTCTCCCATAGAGTTACTGTCTGTAATACATAATCATTTTTACAATTAAAAAAGTCTCTCTAAATGTCTAAAGCTAGTTTTTAAAAATTATTTATAATTTGTTTCGCTTCTTAATTACAGTTAACTACCAAATGCTATTTTACACACAGATCTATTTTCGAAATAAATATTTTTGTATAGCCTAATTTGCATATTCATATGTACAATATCACCAACAAATTGGCCGCTTTGCCAGTTTTTACATTTTTTGCGGATGGCCTAATCTCAACACCCGATGTTATTTCCGGATTGCGCAGGCGCATATTTCTTAGTATTCATTAATAATTTATACATTAGCATAGGCGAAAATGATAATTATTGGCAATAGACCACGAAATCATTTCGCCGTCTTTAATTGACTTAAAACCTCTGCTGTAGACAGATTTTGTTTTGTTGTTATTTCATTTTCTTGTACAAAAAGTAGTAATTTGCAAATTTTACAATGACAAATATTGATTGATGAGTGTTGAAAAAATCGATAATATTCCGAAAAATTTAAATAAACATAAATTTGTATTCGCTTTGCTTCTTTCTAGCCACAACACGACATTCTTCGTGTTAAATAAATAACAATTAAATTTTTCCAAGTCAAATATATTCTTTTAACAAGTAACAAATAAGACTTAAACAAATTAGTCTTAAAAATTTTATTTGAAACAATTTAATTCTGAATGAATTCTGTTAAAATTTTAAAGCTTGATTTTTTTTTAAAATATCGACAAAATACACTGCAACAAAACTATTTTTTTGTGTCCGAGACCTAATAACTTGTTTCTGTATAGATTGAGCCATACTATTTTAGGAAACCAAAACAAAATTTTTTATGGTAAAGTTTTTTTTACAAAATTTCTATTTTCAAGGAAGTTACCTTTAGTATTTGGAATATATTTCGTTCAAAGAAAATTATAAGGGCTAAAAATGCTTCAAACATCACTTTCACGTAGAAACGAAAGACTAGTAACCGTCGTAAAAACAATTAGAAAAAATTTTTTGTTTTTTTTTTTCAAAAAAAAAATCTTTTTTTTTGCTGGCACGAAAAAACTTGCTGCATAGTGATATCAAAAGGCGAGATTGACGCTATTACCAAAATAGCGTCAATCTTCCTTTCCAGGAATAATTAATTCCTAGAAAAATGGTCCAAATCGGTCCATGGATGGATATATCCCCCATATAACTGTACCTTCTGATTTCATATATTCACGTTCTAGAAGACACTCTATTTAAGCGATATTTTTTAACATAGTTTGATCTCTTTAAAAACCGCCTATCGGTTTCCGGTTTTTCTGCTTTTTCGAATAACTCGAACCGTCGGTTTTTTCAACTCGGTTTATTCGACTTTTCGGTTTTTTGAAACCATTATAAAATGATAAAGAAAATATTATTTTTGAAACAGGAACCTAACTAAAATTTTGAAAACATCAATATAAAAACCGTTGACATCATTTGTGCATATCCATCGATTTCAAAATGCAGTTTTATATGTATTTATACTGTTTACATTGCTAACTTCTCTATTGACTTCGTCTGCATATTTTATCAAGGGTCTTATTCCGGTATAGAAATTAATTAACAATCCTTTCTAATTGAAATGTACACTGAAAAAAAAAATGTCATAAAATTAAAGAAATGCTCCAAAGACGTCATTAATTTTTAAAATAAGTAAATTTTGTACTTAAAATATAGATAATTTCAATAATATTAAGTAATTTCCATAATTTTAAGTAAATTTTCTTAATTTTAAGTACAAAATGTACCTATTTTGAAGACTAAGGACGTCTTTGGAGCATTTCTTTAATTTTATGACAAATTTTTTTTCAGTGTAGGTACAAATAAAAATACATATGTTCAGTTTCACATTTCGACAAGTTTTCATCTCTATAGTATGCTCAAGGCAGAATCCGACATTTCTGATAATATATGTATATAATCGGTTTGCCATTTATATGATGCTAAAAGCTAAGATTTTCCGGATCTTCACTATTAGTCAAGTTTTATAAAAATCATAATCAATTTTTTTTGAAAGAAATCTCTTTAAAAATTGAACATAAATATTACAAATATTGCAGAGTTTATAATATTATATCATAAATGAAATTGGAACAATTACCTATTATAAATAAAAATATGAAGTGTTTAAAATAAAATTTTTAAATAAATCTTAATTTAATTGGAATATGGTTACATATTGAATTTGCACTACGCTTATTTTACGTCGTCTAACAAAATGTTGAGCATTATTTATGCATTTTTATTAAAAAAGAAAAACCGACAACAACCGGTTCACCGATTTTTTATTTTCGGTTAAACCGAAAACCGGTTTTAGAGTTAACTAAATTTTCGAAGAAACCGAAAACCGTATTTTCAAAATAATCGGTTTTTTGATCACCCTATATATATTACATCCGATCATTAACAAATTTATTATAGAGAAGTTTTTGCTACAGAGGTCTACATATACTGGCAGGATTGAAAAATTCGGTTCAGAATTATATATAGCCCTTATAACGGGTTTTCCAATAGGGATGATATGATTTTTAAGTGACGTTTCTGCCATTTGTAATATGTCATGATCTGTCATTTGTTTTTCATTGTAATCAGTAGTGTTTACAATTTCATCATGAGAGATATACGCACCAACAATGTTTACAAATTATTAAGTTTTATTATCAAAATAATCGTTCTCCAATTGCAACTTTTCGTGCGCTAAGTCCGTGAGCAATATTTTAGCTTTCGTTAAGAGCTATCTTTTTGCCATTGACCGATGTGGCTACATACCACACAGCAAATGAAACAATTGAATTGTTGCGAGAAAAGTTTGGAGATTCGATTATTTCAAGAAATTGTGATATTAAATGGCCTCCAAGAAGTTGTGATTTAACACCATTAGACTATTTCTTGTGGTGTTATTTGAAGTCATTGATCTTTCGAAATAATCCAGACTCCCAAGTCAATATTGAACGTGCCATTCATGACATACGACTTGATTTAGTGGAAGAAGTGTTCGAAAAGAAGAAGTCGTGGAGGATATTTGAATGGCGTTTTATTTAGAACTTAATTGTATAGATTGTACTTCACATTAAATAAAAAAAAACTTTTGAATTCACTTAACAATAAGTGTGTTTTTTCCAAAGAAATCATATCGCTCTTATTGGAAAACCCTATATAAGCTCGATGAAGCCGGGATACGATTAAAATCAAAGGAAATTATAAGGGCTAAAAATGCTTAAAACATCACTTTCACGCAGAAAAAAATTAGATTTTTTTAATAAAAAATATTTTTTTTGCTGGCATAGTGATATCAAAAGTCTAAAATACCGTCAATCTTCCTTTCCAGGAATAATTAATTCCTAGAAAAAATGGGCCAAATCGGTCCATGGTTGGATATATCTTCCATATAACTGTACCTGTACCTGATTTCCAGCCAGTTTCTGTAACTTAAAAATTAGCTTTCGTTCGCCTGCCAGACGACAAACAGCTGATTTGGGTTTCACTAACTTCCATCACAAGGACAAGTCGCACGAGTATTAATTCGTACGAAAACGTAATTATTTCAGTGTAAATTTAGGTTTATCTCTTTTTGCTGTCATCTGGACGAAGACAAATGTCAGATCTAGTCACTTTATTTTATTTGTCGACTGATAGGAACAATGACAAAAAACCTTATTAAAAGCAAAAATAATTAGATATTAATACAATTATGGTAAAAACAATTAAATAATAATAAAATTGTATACGTATGAACACATATTTAATCATAAAGAAGTCAACATTGGAAACTCGCTAAGATAGAAAAAAATCATCAGTGCACAATGAGAGAGAGAGGGAGAAAGAAATGAGAGTCTCGGTTCAGATCAGCCGACCCACCCAGGGTTGATTTTTTGGCCACCGGTAGTGTAGAGAGTACAGAGGTGTATTTGCTAAGGTCGACCATACAAAAATGTGAGATTGTTTAAACCGGAAGTTGCGAAATTATTGATCTGGCAATTACATTATTTTCCAATTGGTAAATTGCTAACGTCATAGACGTAAGGCCAGGTGAACGAACCTTATAGAAAGCAAATTCCTGTCGAAAGTGAGTGACTGGTTTTCGTTCGCAGAGACTTTCGTTAGAAATACAGAAACAAGCCGTTCATGTCTTCGCTTTCTAGAAGTCACTCTATTTAAGCGATCCGGCTGAAATTTTACAGTTAACATAGTTTGACCAGTTAAATTCTATGTCAAATATCAATATTCCTTCCGATGTGGTATCAAAGAGATATAGGAGCTGCATAGTACATGTGATCATTAAGAAATTTATTATAGAGGAGTTTTTGCTACAGAGGTCCATACTGGCAGGATTGAAGAATATCGTTTCGGAATATATATAGACCTTATATATGTAAATATATTCGAACTGCTTTGGCATGTAAGCACTACATAAGTCTTATTTTCCATTTAATCCTTTGGAAATTTTGATGGTGGGGTGTTTCTTAATCCAGGAAGAAAATCGGTTACATACGAATACCGGGAATTCTAGAGAAAGTCGGTTCACATTTACACGGGAAAAATCGCCTATTTGAATCGAAAGAAAATATATTTTGAATACAAATTTTTAAATATTGTATATTTCTGAACAAATAAATTTTATTTGAAAATAAACAAAATTTATTTGAAACGCATTTATTAACATACCAGCGGGACCCGGTCCACTTCGTTGCCCCAGTTTACAGATTTCCGATCCCGTCCATTTTTGACCAGTCACGTAGACTGCCATCAACTACATATACATACACAAAATTACAGCACTCTTGCTAACAAATTGTTCTAGATATATTATTTTCAAACTTTGGCTTATATGGGAGACACCACACCTATTCCACCCGATATATACACAAAATTACACCTCTCTCACTAACAAATTGTGAAAGATATCTCAGTTTCAAGATTTGGCTTATATAGGCAGGGCCACGGCCATTGGTCCAATTTGGATAATTACGTAGAATGCCAGCAGATACATATACACACAATTCCAGCTCTCCACTTCCAAAATTTGGCTTCCGTTTGTCCGATCCCGCCCAGTTTTGGACCAATCACGTAGATCGGCGACAGATATATATATACACAAAATGACAGCTCTCCCGCTAACAAATTGTGCAATATATCTCGAAAATTTGCCTTAAAGGGGCGGTGCCACGCCCATTGGCTCGACCCCATTGGCACATAATCTGCCACTAAAAGCATACACACAAAATTTCAGCACTCTAGCTAAACATTTTTCTCAATATCAAAATAGTTCAAATATGGGCGGGTCCACGCCCACTTGATATATCGAAAATGCAAGTACCCAGCACCCCCTACACATGTACATTCTGTGAAAATTTCAAGATGATCGATCTAGCCGTTTAAACGTCTATACGGCACAAACAAACACACATTCTTCTTTATATATATATAGATTACAACTATGTCTATTTGCAACCAAATATTCTCAAATAAAATATGTGTTTATATATAAATAAAATTATTGTTTAGGAATTTCTCTAAATATATTTTGTTTAAAAAAGCTTTTCAAAACGTTGCAGATTTTTTGATTTTGATTTTTATTCATTCATTGATATATGTATATCCGTATACCTTATATGAATATAAGGTATGTATGTATGTCGAATAGTTATACCCTCACTTTAGTGTGACTAGGGTATATATCATTTGCTACGGAAAAAAGTGTAACACGTCGAAGGAGTGACCTAAGACCCCAATTATGTTCGGAGGAAATCCGCTTTGGGTCATTTTAAGTCGAATGAGCAATGTCCGTCCGTCTATCTGTCTGTCTGTCTGCTGGCTGGTGCGCACGATAACTCTCGAAAGGAGTAACCGATTGACCTCAAATTCGGTATGTGGTAATATTTTTTTCTATCTCCGGCTAAGTTCGAAGATGGGCCATATTGGTCCACTCCTGCTAGTACCTCCCCAACAAAGGGTTAAAATGTTGTGAAATATTGATTCTTTAATAACTGCTATACTACTTATTCGAATCTTTTGAAATTCCACACATTAGGTTAGGTTAGGTTGAGAAGAGGAGGCGGTTAAATTCCACCTCATGTCCTTGGACATACACGTAAGCCAGTATTCGGCCTGTTGTGCGCTCTAAATTGTTATTTTTTTTTTTTTTTAGAAAGGTCGGTAAGCTATTTTAGGAACTCTGTACTGTCGACATAGTCCTTAATCTTCTTCCAGTCTACGCCCCTAAGTTGGGTCAAGTCTGGTATAGTATCATTTCCTAAGAAACGTGATCTATTGTTGGCGAACGCTGGGCAGTGGCAGAGGAAATGCTCCAACGTTTCGTCATCCTCCCCGCATGCCCTACATATGCTGTCATCTACAACTCCTATCCTATGTAGGTGTGCTTGTAAGCATGTGTGTCCTGTAAGGACGCCCATGATCTTACTAATTTCTACCTTGCTCAATCTCAGTAAGGTCTTGGCCTTGTCCTCGTTTGGGTCACCCCACAAGACCTTCGTTGTCTTCCCAACGTTTTCACTATTCCATAGCGTGATATGGGCGTTCTTCGCCCATATTTGTAGTTCAGAACGCACAACTCTGAAGGGTTTTGCGTTCTCTAATGTTGTTGTTTGCAAGTCTCTGGCTCTAGATGCCAAGGCGTTTGCTTTCTCGTTACCCCTTACTCCGCAATGGCCAGGCACCCATATGATGCATATAGTGCCGTATTCGGAGTAGGCGTTAATCGCCATTTTACAATCTAAAATTCCACACATAGTATTAGCTTATTAGTCGCTATTAACTTGAGGAAAATGGGCGAAGTCGCCACGTCCTTTTTGGTACCTCCCACACAAATGCACCATTTTGCACCAAAAGTTAACAGCTTATAACATTAATAACAGTGTATAAAAATACTTGAAATTTTGTACAGTATTATGCTTTTATATTGCCTACAGTCCAGGGAAAAATGGGTGTTGTTGCCACGTCCCTTTTGGTACCTCCCACACAAAGGTACCTTTTTGCACCAAAAGTTAACAGCTTATAACATTAAAACCAGTGTATAAAAATACTTGAAATTTTGTACAGTGTAATGTTTTTATAGTGTCTATAGCCCTGTGAAAAATGGGCGTTATTGCCACGCCCCTTTTTGTACCTCCCACACAAAATGCCCAAATCATACCACAATTTAATGTCTCATAACGTTTATACCAGTGCACATAAATGCTTATAAGTCGACACAGTGCAATGAATTTAAAGTATCTAATGTTGAGCGAAAAAAAGGTGTATTTGATAAACCCCTTCTGGTACCTCCCACACAAATTGACAGAATAATTCTAGTAATATTCAATATTACTTACTCACAAAGTGAGGGTATATCTTAATCGGTTTACCCGACTGAAACGTTCTTACTTGTTTTGTAGAACGTTTTGATCCATATTATTCTAATTCTATAGGGTAATTTTTTAAGAAGAACTACAAATCTCAAAAACTTTCTTTCACATATCCTACAAAGATGTCCCCCGCTAATTTTAATAGGGGTCGTCGAAGACGCTGTATGAAAAACCCGCATCTAAAAGGTCAGTATTATCCCTTTTTTCAAAAATTATATGATCATTTAAACAAGTCAAGTATTGATGAGGTATCAAAGTGAAAATGAAAATATTGTGTGTATTTGATCAAAAATAGACAAATTGACTTCGAAAATTTGTGACGCCGCACAATTAGCCCATATGGTAGATCACGCACTGCCCATATGGAACATGTACGAGTATCTCACAATTGTTCATATAGTATCTAAAAAAACATTTTCTAACAGCAAAACGTTTCACATTCATAGCAACAATTCTGCTCTTATACAATGATGTAGGGTATTATATAGTCGGCTTCCCTAGTCTTTTGTCTTTCCTTACAGGTTTTATTTGGGGTTATGTAAAGTCACTCATCTATACCGATAAACCTAAGACAAACGAACGCCACATTGCACCATATAAGCGCCAGATAAATTATATTTAAACATTAATGGCATACTTAAAATTAAAATATATCTATCGAATAAAGCCAGTTTAATCGATTTTAAAAATATTTTTCTTTCAGTCGGGTAAACCGACTTCAGTCCCAAAAAAAATATTCGTAAGTTTATTTATCTTTTTTTTGTTTTTATAAGTTATTATCAATTTGAATTGCATTTAATAAATTGAAGTATGCACTGGTTTTGGTGCAAAATGGTTCATTTATGTGGGAGGTACCAAAAAGGGCGCGCTAATAACGATCACTTTTATCTGGACTGTAGGTACTACAAAACCATTACACTGTTCACAATTGCGAGTATTCTTAAAGGGTGTGCCATTTAAAGTACCGATTACTTTGACTTGTGATTTGAGCCCTTTGGATTATTTTCTGTGGGGAGTCATTAGAGATAAATGTTACGCAAAGTAACCGGAGACAATTGAAGCGTTGAAACATGAAATCGTAGTTGCCATTGAAGAGATTCGAACCGAAACAATCGAAAATGTACTGAAAAATTAGGTTGATCAGATGCGGTACAGCCTATCCAGTCGTGGTAGTCATATGCATGATATTGTATTCCATTATTAAATGACAAAGTTTAACCTTTCCAATACCAGAAATTTGACAAAAATATCAGTACTTTTTTATAGCCGATTCAAATTTAAAATGTTAAATGGCCCACCCTATATTAAGTTATGTTAAGGCTATAAGCAGTGGTGCAAGATGGTCCATTTGTGTGGGAGGTAACAAAACGGCGAGGCAACTTCATCCATTTTCCTCGAGGTGATAGCTACTAATAAACTAATACTATGTTTGGTATTTATTAATGAATCAATAGTAAACTAAAGGTTAAACCTTTTTTGCGGGAGGTGGAACAATGTGGCTCATCTTCGCATACCGAATTTGAAGACAATCGGTAAATCCTTTCGAGAGTTATCGTGCGCACCAGCCAGCAGACAGACAGACGGACGGACTTAAAATTACTCAAACCGAATTTCCGCCAAACATACTTGGGGTCTTACGTCACTCCTTCGGTGACGGGGATAAAAAACCGGCTACTTGGGGTCTTAGGTCACTTCTTAGGTAACCGATTGACTTCAAATTTGGTATGCGGTAAGTAAGATTTTTCTCCATCTCGGGTTAAGTTCGAAGATGGACCACATTGATCCTAGTAACTCCCCCACAAAGGGTTAACATTTAGTGAAATATTGATTCTTTACTAACTTATTCGAATCTTCTAAAATTCTACAGGTTAGGTTAGGTAAGGTTGAATAGAGGAGATGTTTAAACGTCTCATGTCCATGGACATACACTTAAGCCAGTGGTTCGGCCTGTTGTGCGCTCCTTATTTATGATTTGTATACCCCACGGGTTATAGAAAATCGGTACTAGACACGATTTTTTTCATTATCTTCCAGTCATATCCTCTGAGATGAGTCAAGTCTGGCAATATGTCGGAACCGAAATATCGGGATCGTGCATGTGTCAAAGCTGGGGACAGAAAATGTTCCATCGCACTGTGGGCTAAAATGAAAAAAATTTACATAATTCTGCCATTTCAAAACGACTTATCGTATGACCTCTTCTATACACACCTAAAATCTTCGGAGCTACAGGGCCCTAAAGTTGACCACCTCGGGTATACAAAATTTTCATCGGCTTCTACCTTGAATGGAGTGTCCGGTTTTAGTGAGACCTACAATAAACATTTTATAGGTTGAAGATATCTTGAATAGTTTCCGAGATATGTGGATTTTAAATTTGAATTTTTCATTTATTCGCCGACTTTGCCTTGGAATTTACCCAATATCTCAGTCAAAAGTTTACCGATTTTATTCGCGTGTTTTTTTTTATTTTTTATGGATTGTCAATAAAATTTACAATATCATGAAAAAAGAATCGATAAGATATGTGAAGAAATAAGAAAGTTATGGCCCTATAAAACAAAATTTTTTAAAAAATTTCATTTTTGGAGATTTTTTTGCGAAAAAAGTCCAATTCGTATTTAGGACTTGTAGAAAAAGTTTGTTACACAAAGTATATCAAATTTATACTCATTTTAAAGGAGACGTTTCACAGAATATGTTAGAAATCCGAAGGCAAAATTTTAATTGGTGTGGTTGCCACCCTTCTCCGATTTGGACCTTTTTTTTACATAAACTTCAAAAGTTTGATCGATTTTCTCCAATCGCAAAGCTATATTGTTAAATTTTTCTTTTTATTTAATTGTATTAGGGTGTAACAAAATCGACTGCAAAGGGAATCCCGAGCGCGGCTTTTCATATCGAAGATATAGGACTAAAAGTAAAAAATCCCATTTTTTGGGATTTTTGATGTATTTTTTGGGAATTGAGGGATTTTCCATTAGAAATTTCCAAAATTCTTAAAAATTTATATATTTCGATGAATTTTTTTTAAAGTTCTTTATTTTGATATTAGAAATAATAATCAAACGTAACAGTTGGAAACGCCACTAAAACCGGACACTCCATTCAAAAGTTAGAAGCCGATGAAAATTTTGTATACCCGAGGTAGTCAACTTTAGGGCCCTGTAGCTCCGCCCCTGTATGAGATAGGGGGCCCAAGTTCCGAACTTAAACTCTCTAACACCTCTTGTATACACACCTACAATTTCATCGCCATACGATAAGTGGTTTTGAAATGGCATAATTATGTCCATTTTTTTCATTTTAGCCCACTGTGCATCGTTCCGATGTTTTCCCTGCATGCCCTGCACTCGCCGTTTACTGCTAGTCCTATGCGATGAAGATGTGCCTGTAAGCTTAAGTGTCCCGTTAGAACACTCATCATCTTACTAATCTCGATCTTGTTTAGTTTCAGAAAACTACTTGTTTTCTTCTCATTTGGGTCACCCCACAGTATCTTTGCAGTTGCTCTATTCCACACAGTTTTGTGAGCCATCACTGCCCAGTGCGTCAACTCATCCTTCGTGGCTTCGAAAGGTTTTCAATTTTCCAAGTTTATTACTCGAAGTTCTCTGCCCTTTGAAGCCAAGCTGTTTGCTCGTTCATTTCCAATCACTCCGTTGTGTCCCGGTACCCAGAAAATACGCAGTTGACCATGGACTGAGTAATTATTTATCGTTCTTTTACATTCTAACACTGTTCTGGATTTGACCTTTTCCGATTTTATTGCTTGGAACGCCATTTGGCTATCTGTGAAGATGTAGGCATATTTAGGCTTTGTGGTATTACTGAGCCAGTTAACACAATCCGTGATAGCTCGAACTTCTGCTTGAAATACTGTGTTATGGTCTGGGAGGCGAAAGTAAAGTTCGACTTCTGGTTCATCAATAAAAAGTCCCAGACCAGTCCTTCCTCCTAGGCTGGACCCATCAGTGTAGCACCTGGTTGCCAATGGCACATGAGCTAGTGTTCCATTTTCCCAGGAGCATCTGTCTGGTACGAATGAATCATAGGTAGCTGTAAGCCGCACTTCAGGAATGCGTCGTTGTTTGAATATGACCGACCAGTGATTGTAATATCTTCTGATGGTACGACTTGTGGCCTCAATTTATCCATTCAGCCATCACTTGTAGACGTCTTGCTGTGGGGGCTGCCTCATACTTTATACGGATATCTATTGGTTGGATGTGCAGTATAGTCTCCAACGCTCTTGTTGGTGCGGTTCTAATTGCCCCGCTTATGCCCGGACAGCACATACGTTGCACTTTTTGCAATGGTATGACGTTGTACTTTTTGTCCATTGATGTCCACCACACTACAGAGGCGTAGGTTTTTATTGGTCTAATCACGCTCATGTAAAGCCAGTGAGTCATATTTGGACGCAGTCCCCATTTTGAACCTATAGCTCTTCTGCACAACGACCAACATCGGTGGGCCTTGGTAACTCTTTCTTCAATATGATCTTTCCAAATCAGTTTCTGATCCAAGATTACTCCCAAGTATTTTACCTTTTTATACCCTACACCACACTGTGGTACAGGGTATTTTAACTTTGTGCATTTGTTTGTAACACCCAAAAGGAGAAGAAATAGACCCATCGTTTATTATACCGATCGACTTAGAATCACTTTCTGAGTTGATTTAGCTATGTCCGTCTGTCCGCCTGTCCGTCTGTCTGTGCATGTATTCTTGTAATCAAAGTACAGGTCGCAATTATGGTCCGATCTCGACGAAACTTTACACAAATCTTTTTTTTTGGCCCAAGGACGATCCCTATTGAATTTGGTTAAAATCGGTTCAGATTTAGATATAGCCCCAATATATATGTTAGCCCCGATTTTATATGTAAGCGCTGTAAAAACTTGTTATACCCTACACCACACTGTGGTACAGGGTATTATAACTTTGTGCATTTGTTTGTAACACCCAAAAGGAGAAGAAATAGACCCATCGTTTATTATACCGATCGACTCATAATCACTTTCTGAGTGGATTTAGCTATGTCCGTCTGTCTGTCCGTCTGTCTGTCCGTCTGTGCATGTATTCTTGTAATCTGCGAAATTCGGCAAAGAGAGGTTTCTTATTACATGAAGGAGTACTGCTAAATTCGGAGAAAATCGGTTCAGATTTAGATATAGCCCTCATATATATGTTACCCCCGATTTGACATGTAAGCGCTGTAAAAACTGTATTTTATATCCGATCAGTGCGAAATTCAGCAGAAAGAGGTTTCTTATTACATGAAGGAATACTGCTAAATTCGGAGAAAATCGGTTCGGATTTAGATATAGCCCCCATATATATGTTACCCCCGATTAGACCTGTAAGCGCTGTAGTAATTGTATTTTATATCCGATCAGTGCGAAATTCGGCAGAAAGAGGTTTCTTATTACTCGAAGGAATACTGCCAAATTTGGAGAAAATCGGTTCAGATTTAGATATAACTCCCATATATATGTTACCCCCGATTTTATATTCAAGCGCTGTAGAGACTGTATTTTATATCCGATCAGTACGAAATTCGACAGAAGAGGTTTCTATTTTACATGAATGAGTATTCAGGGAAAATCGATTCAGATTTATATATAACCTCCATATATATGTTCCTCTTGATTTGGTTACAAAGCGCTATAGAAGCGTACACACCAAAATTATATATTTGGGAAGATGTTGTTCTAACAAATCTTTGTTTACATCCCAATATATTTTTATTTGGGACCATTATTTCCGAAACAAATATTTATTTGCATTTAAATATTCAGAAAATACCTAAATTGTGTTAAAATTTTCAGTAATTCTAAGTTAATTTTTAGAAATTGTTAATGTTTGTAATATAATAAATGAAATCGTATAAACTTGGATCAAAATAAATTATTTACTTTTAAATGATTGATTTATTATATTAAGATTTTAATGACTGATTTAAAACAGAAGTTAAATCTGGAAGGTACAATTCGAAACCAAGAAAAGTTAAAACTGAAATTCGAAAAAGTCAGCAAAAGTTTTGAAAATCGTTTTTAAATAAAATATATTTGACGAAATTCCTAAACAATAATTTTATTTGTATTTAAACTCAATATTTTATTTGAGAATGTTAGTTTGCAATAATATTTTGTTGTAATATATTTATAAATGCGTTACAAATATATTTTGTTGATTTTCAAATAAAATTTATTTGCTAGGAAATATATAATATTTAAAAATTTGTGTTCTAAATATATTTTCTTTCGATTCAAAAATATCAAAAAAGGCGATTTTGGTCCGTGTATATCCACATATATATGTTCTTACCCATTTACCAATTATTCCAAATTATTATCGCAATCACCCATATCGCATTGTTAGGGAGGTGTAGTCGGCCCCGCCCGACTTTCTGCTCTCCTTACTGGTTAGATATGGCAATATTCTTATCCAGGAATCAAGGCACGATAAAAGGATGGATATTCGTTTTCCTTGTAAATAGACATATTTCTGTTTTGTCTGAGTTATCATTTAATCCCCTTGGTTGTGCCCAGTTATATGCTGGTTTGGATGTATGCCCCTTAGAAGTATCTGCATAACAGACTGGTTTAAGTCTTTCATTGGTGAGGGCTTTAAGGAGACTGTGTATCGTCGTAACCCATAGGAGAGGCGATAAAATGCCCCCTCCCTGAGGTGTACCACGATTTACCTTGTCTCTGATTTTTACGTCATATGACCCACAAATAATCCACCTATTCCTTAGCATATTGTTGATCCAGTTTATCAGCGCCCGGTCAACCTGAAACTCGTCTAAGGACTGGATAAGTGTATCGGTCTGAACGTTGTTAAAAGCGCCTTCAATGTCTATACAAACGGCAAGTGTGTACATTTCTTCGCTGAAGGACTGTTCTATGTGGTGTACTACCTCATGTAGAGTTGTTTCCACTGATCTTCCTTCAACATATGCCTGTTGCTTGAATTTTAGCTTGTCATCGGCTAACTTACTTTTGACCATGTCGTCAATTATTCGCTCCATTGTTTTTAACTGGAAAGAAGTTAGGCTAATAGGTCGATAAGCCTTTGGGATCGTATAACTCGCCTTGCCAGTCTTGGGTATGAAGACCACCCTTGATTACTGCCAATTTTTTGGGGTATATGCATGACTTAGGCATGCAGTGAAAACTCCAACCAGATTCTACACATAGTAAAATGGGCGAAGTTGTCACGCCTTTTTTGGTACCTCCCATACAAATGGACCATTTTGCACCAAAAGTTAACAGCTTATAACTTTAATATCAGTACATACTTTAAAGTTATTAAATGCAGTTTAAGTTGATAATAATTTAATTAAAACAAAAAATAAATACATTTACGAATATTTTTTGGGACTGAAGGTCCCGGCTTACTCGACTGAACTTTCTTACTTGTTTTTCTAACTCATGTCAAGTTTGAAGATCGCCCATATTGGTCCACTCCTTCTAAGTAGTACCACCCTCATAAAGTGTTAAAATTAAGTGAAATATCGATTCTTTAATAACTTCTATATTATACGGATATTACGGATCCTCTGTAATTCTACAGGTAATAGTAATAGTTTATTTGCCGCTATCACCCTGAGGAAAGTGGGCGAAGTTGTCACGCCCCTTTTTACACAAAGGGACCATTTTGCACAACAGGTTAATTGTTTATAATTTTAATACCAGCACATATGTGCACTTGAAATGTTGTGCTATGTAATGGTTTTATCCTACCAAAACCCAACTTAAATGCCGGAAATAAGTCAAAACTTTAAATACATTTTTAGTTTTAGCTCCAAATCGAAAAATTATGAAATTAACCTAAACACTCATTTTAAATGTTGACTTATTTCAGCCATTTAACTTGAATTTTGATTTTTGGTGGATTCAGAGGCTATGCTAGAATTTTATGGTAAATATTTTTGTTAAACATTTTAACCCTCTAGCCTTTTCCACAAAAGACCCCTAGATTGACGAGCTATGGAGTTATAATGTTCAAAAAAGATGTTCCTCGTAGTGTTCTACGTAATGTTGCTCAACACAATGTATACCTTAAATTGTAAGGATTATTTATTATACCCTACACCACACTGTGGTACGGGGTATTTTGACTTTGTGCATCTGTTTGTAACACCCAAAAGGAGAAGAGATAGATCCATTGTTTATTATACCGATCGACTTGTAATCACTTTCTGAGTCGATTTAGCTATGTCCGTCTGTCCGTATGTCTGTCCGTCTGTCTGTCCGTCTGTCTGTCCGTCTGTGCATGTATTCTTGTAATCAAAGTACCAAAATATAATTTGGTTAAAATCGGTTCAGATTTAGATATAGCCCCCATATATATGTTACCCCCGATTTGACATGTAAGTGCTGTAGAGACTGTATTTTATATCCGGTCAGTACGAAATTTGACAGAAAGAAGTTTCTTTTTCAATGAATGAGTATTCAAGGAAAATCCGTTCAGATTTACAGGGTTGCCCATATTCGACGGACCCATCTGGCAACGCCATAACTTTTGACAGAAATGTCAGATCGCTTAATGACATACCGCGTTTGAAGCGTCAGTCCAAGCAGATTTTTACCATGGAACAATACACGCCACGCGAGCGCTCTGAAATAGTTGAAATTTACATTCAACAGAAGAAGTCAATTGTGAAAACTCAAAAAACAAAATTATCATGTCCGATGAAGCCCATTTCACATTGAATGGGACCGTAAATAAGCAAAATTGCCGTATTTACGCCACTGAAAATCCTCAGGAGATTCAAGAATTGCCTCTTCATGACGAAAAAGTCACAGTTTGGTGCGGCGTTAGTGCGAAAACGGTCATTGGGCCGTTTTTCTTCCAAAACGAAAATGGCCATGCTGTTACCATCAACCAGGAGCGTTATCGCGACATGATGACCAATTTTGTGATGCCAATTATTCGTCGAAAGCGTATGAGGCAGTTCTGGTTTCAACAAGACGGCGCTCCACCGCACACAAGTCGCATAACAATCGATTTTCTGAAGAATTTGTTTGTTTGCGTTCGCCCGATTTGACGCCGCCTGACTTCTTCTTGTGGGGATATTTGAAGTCAAAGGTTTACGTTAACAAGCCAAGGACCGTAGAAGAGCTCAAGGACAACATCCGTGAAGAAATAGCCGCTATTCCGGCCGAAATGTTGGCGAAAACGATGGAAAATGCTGCAAAAAGGGCACAATACGCCATCAACGCCAGAGGCGGCCATTTGAGAGATATCATATTCAAAAATTGATGTAAACAAATCTACTTGGAACAAATTAAATGATTAAGATTGCCAACCGCCAAATTTTTATTTTTTTCTTTGATTTTTTTTTAAAAAAACATGGGTCCGTCGAATATGGGCAACCCTGTATATATAACCTCCTCTTGATTTGGTACCAAGGCGCTATATAAGTTGTACTTTACGTCCGATCAAAATGTTCCAGAAAGATAATCCTAACTTTTTTAAATAAGCGCTATTTTAGAGACCTGAAAGGCTTCAGCGGAAATGAAAATTAAAGCATTACTTAAACCAATTATTTCAAGGTAGTACCAATTATTCCAAGGTAGTACCTACCTAACATACCCTGCATATGTTACTTATATTGTGTACGACCAAAAATCGGACTATTTATTGTTTTAAGGCTAATAATAACCACAGTAAATGCAAATATGTGGAATATTATTATAAGTTAAATTTTTAATTCCACACATTATATTAAACTCCTCTTTGGAATAAGCCTTGACGTGGCGGGGGAGCTAAGTACTTTCGTAAAAGAAAGGAAACTAATTATTCCAACTATTCAAAAATAAATTCTTAATGTACATTGCGAGGTGGTGTAGGGTATTATATAGTCGGCCCCGCCCGACTTTAACCTTTTCTTACTGGTTCATCATAAGAATGTGCAAAAAGTGGAAATATTGACCCCCATTTTAAAATGAGCGCCATAAGTATACTTTCAAAACGCCGATACACGTATGTATATTATTTTTCCCAATCCATGTACCATATTCCATATTATATTACACTAGCTTACCCGGTGCGCTTCGCAGCCCCCATCTTTTATCTATTTTCTGTTTAGGGTACTGTAAAATAGCAATACCTCTTTCTTCCAAAATGACATGATTATTACATATGGTTCCAAATGAAGAAGATTTGATTACTTTTATATATAAAATACGAACCCTCGTTTCATTTCTAGTTTATTTTCCAAGAGTTACCCTGACATCATGGTACAATATTTATCCCTTTTCCCACAGTACCTCTGGACGTTGAAAAACAATTTTTTTTTTGGTTCATACGTTTGCAACTTTCTCTTGTTTATGTTCCAATACCTACATCCACACCCTGGTACAATATAAAACCATGTTTGTCCCACTGTGTCTATAAAAATACGAATTTAATAATCTAAAGTAAATCGCTCCGTTGTACCACATCCAACCTTTAGTGTGTCATAATTAACCACTTTGCACGATTGTACAATATTTTAAAATGATAATTCATATTTCAAGATCCAAATTCGCAAGCTTTGGCCGTATTTCAACTTTTTTGTTCCCTATCTGTACTGTTTATTTAACTTTTTCCACACGGTTTAAGTAGAAGAACCTATTTGGAAAAAACAATTTCTTAGCTTTGGTTTATGCTGTAAGAGCTACCTTTGCACTCAAGGACCACATTTAACACCTTTTGCACCACTGTTCCACATTAAACACTTTTTATAAATCTGTGCTTCTAAAGTACAAATTTTTATACATATCTGGGACCATTTTGTTCCCTTTTTTTCCCCACTTACCACATTTAACGATTTTACCGTATTTAACTTTTTTGCTTCACCGTACCATATTTAACCCTTTTTGCTCCACTAAACCATATTTAACACATTTTTTCCCCTCTGTAACATGTTGAAAAATTGTTGCTTGCCCCAAATGCATCATAATTTTAACCTTTCTGCACCACAGTGCTACATAATTGCAGTGCATCATAATTTTAACCTTTTTGCACCACAGTGCTACTAAAAGCATACATTTAGAAAAGAAACATTCTTATTTCATATTTAACTTACCCTCTCTCCCTGCATCCATATTTTTACCCAGTGTACTAAATGTACGCTTTTTGACCCACTGTGCTATATTTAACCTTTTGGGTCCACTGAATCAAATTTAACACCTTTTTGTCCTACTATATTTAACCATTTTTGCCCCACTGTACCATAGTTAACACATTTTTGCCCCATTGTTCCATAGTAAACGCTTTTTGCCCCACTGTACCATACTTAATCCATTTTGTTCCACGTTACCATATTTTACTATTTGTGCCCACTGTAACTATTTTTGTCATACTGTACCATAAATAACCATTTGTGTCCCACTGTACCATTTTAACACATTTTTTTCCCCACTGTTCCATAGTTAAAACTTTTTGCCCCACTGTGTCATATTAAACCCATTGTTTCACCGTACCATGTTTAACAGTTTTTGCCCCACAGTACCATATTTAACCCTCTTTGCTCCACTGTACAATATTTAACACAGTTATGCCCCACTGTATCATAGTAAATAAATTTTTGCCCCACTGTTCCATAGTTAACGCTTTTTGCCCCACTGTACCATTTTTAACCCATTTTGTTACACGTTACCATATTTTACTTTTTGTGCCCACTGTAACCATTTTTTTCATACTGTACCATATTTAACCATTTGTGTCCCACTGTACCATAGCTAACACATTTTTTCCCACTGTTCCATTGTTAAAGCTTTTTGCCCCACTGTACCATATTTAACCCATTTTGTCCCACGTTACCATGTACCATAGTCAACCTTTTTGCCCCACTGTGTAACATTAAACGCTTTGTCTCACTGTACCATATTTAACAGTTTTTGCCCCACTGTACCATATTTAACCCTCTGTGCTCCACTGTACAATATTTAACACAGTTATGCCCCACTGTACTGTATAGTTACCCATTTTTGTCACACTGTACCATATTTAAACCTTTTTGCCCCACTGTATCGTAGTAAATACATTTTTGCCCCACTGTTCAATAGTTAACGCTTTTTGTCCCACTGTACCATTTTTAACCCATTTGTCCCACTTTACCATATACATATAACTATTTTTACCCCACTGTACCATAGTTAACCCTTTTTGCACAACTGTGTCCCATTCAACTCTTTATCTCACTGTACAAAATGTTTACCCACTGTACAATATTTAACAAATTTCTGTCCCACTGTGCCTCTAAATTTTTTAAAAAATCACCCCTTGATCTTGTTTACGTCCCGAGAGCTACTCTCACACCAAATTTCACGATTCTAGGTCTTGCCATTTGGATTTGGCTGTTGTACCACATTTTCCCTTTTTACCCCACTGTGTACGTAAAAGTTCGAATTTCGAAAAATCCTGTCAATTTCAGAGTCTACCTCATAAGAGCTACCCTCACACCAAATTTCACGATTCTAGCTCTTGCCATTTGAATTTGGCTGTTGTACTACATTTATCGCATTTTTCCCTTTTTACCCCACTGTGTGCGTAAATGTTCGAAATATCCTGCCAATTTCTGCGTCTACCTCCTAAGGGCTACCCTCATACCAAATTTCAAGATTCTAGCTCATTTCGTTTAGATTTGGCGGTGGTACCATATTTATCCCTTTTTGCCCCATTGTGCGGCTAATAGTACGAATTTCGAAAAATCCCGCCTTATTGCTCGTCTACGTCCCAAGGACTACCCTTCCACCAAATTTCATGATTCTAGCTTCAGCCGTTTGGCCTGGGCGATGATCAGTCAGTCAATCAGTCAGTCAGTCAGTCAGTCAGCCAGTCACGCAACAATTTTATATATATAGATTACAAAATTAGGATAAACTTTAGTCGCTCTATTCGTCTCATTTGGTTAGCTGATACTTTGGCCTCCAAGCATGTGGACCATATTGAAAAATCTATAAGGTTTTAATCCGGAGAATATTAAATTCGAATAATAATAAAAAAATCTCAGTCATCTCTAAAAAATATGTATACTTTCCCGCTCTTTAAAAATTTCCCGCCAATTTCATTGCGCAACATTTTCCAACCGAACGATGAACTACTCGATTCATTCATTCAAGTTTCCCCCAGTCGAACTAACATCAAATTTTGATTAATACATATATTTTTTTTTATTTTTCCTCTGTAAAACTATAAATACGAATGAGTAGCGGTTTACATTCGAATGTAAAACTGTTACACAAGGTCGTTTCTAAAACTTATTGTGTGACCAAAAGAAAAAGAAGAAAGTTCAATTCCTCAAAAATTTGGTATGAAGTGGAAGAGGAGCTCTACTAAAACACTCAAAACAATGGTCAACACGCACAAAAGGCAATTTAAACTACCACGTTTCTTAGCTCTATAATAGATACCAGTATTTATGATCGAACATTTAATTATCATCGTCACCGTCATCATCGTAGCCGTCGCCGCGACGTAATAAGCTGCATACATTACATTTACATTTAAATTCAAAATTTACATTAACGTTTCGGCGATACTCTCTCTCAAATCGTAAAATTGTAAACTCGAACTCGTCGCATTAGCCACAAAATTCCAAAATAAAAAAACTAAAATATGTATTACAACACACACAGTGCTCGGAGTGTTTATGGAATTTATACGAACGAAATAAATTGAAATACATTTTATTCGAGCAAAACCGGTTGGCGGCAATGGATCTATGCGACTTGTTTCGATGTTTTTTTATTTAGGTGTTTTTTTAAGTCACACATATCACAGTTGCACAGTGGGCCGGGGGCATTTTTTGTATGTACGAAAATAACTGTACATTTACAGAATACATTTTTACTACGCAAATAATATAAGTTAATAGAAGGGTTGCTGTGTTTATACCCGACACCACACTATGGTACAGGGTATTATGACATTGTCAGCCTGTTTCTGTAACTTAAAAATTTACTTTCCTTCGCCTGCCAGACGACAAACAGCTGATTTGGGTTTCACTAACTCACTAACTCGTACGATAACGTAATCATTTCAGTGCAAATTTTGGTTTCTCTATCTCTCTTTGCTGTCATCTCGGCGAACACAAATGTCAGATCGAGTCACATTATTTTATTTGTCGACTGATAGGAACAATGACAAAATAAACATTATTAAAAGCAAAAAATAAGTAGATATTAACATAATTATGGTAAAAACAATTAAATAATAATAAAATTGTGTACATATGTGTACATATTTTACCGTAAAGAAGTCAATATTGGTTGATCGCTAAGGTGGAAAAAAATTATCAGTGCACAATGAGAGAGAGAGAGAAAGAAATGAGAGTCTTGGTGCAGCTCAGCTGACCACCCAGGGTTGCTTTTTTGGCCACCGCTAGTGTAAATAGTACAGAGATGTATTTGCTAAGGTCGACCATAGAAAATTGTGTGCTTTTTTAGACCGGAAGTTGTGAAATTATTGATCTGGCAATTACATTATTTTCCAATTGGTAAATTGCTAACGTCATTGACGTAAGGCCAGGCGAACGAACGTTAGAGAAACCAAATTCCTGACGAAAGTGAGTGACTGGTTTTCTTTCGCAGAGACTTTCGTTAGAAATACAGAAACAGGCAGTGTGTTTTTGATTTTTAACGTCCAATTAGGAAAGAGATATATACACAGATCCTCAGTTTATTACCCCAATCGGCATATAATTTCTTTTCGAGTCGATTTAGCCATGCCGGCTGACCATCTGTCTGACTTGTGATCAAAGATCAGGTCGCAAATATGAAGTAATCTTTGGTGTGAGGCATTTCTTAGACTAGGAACGAACCTATTGAAAATGAGGCATATCGGTCTATGTTTTGACATAGACCCCATATAAAGATCTCCACAGGTATCACTCCTTGACGCTCAACCTTTTTTATGAATTTTGACCTTTTTTAAAAAAAACAAATTTTAATTTTATTTGCTCAAAAGAAAGCTTAGGTAATTTCTTTTAAGAGCTTTGTAACGGGTGATCCAAGTAGAGATACTTTTTTCAATAGCCTTTTTTGACAGATCACGTCTGAGTCGTGTCATGCTGTCATGTCATTTTTGTTATGTATTGTTTGGCATTTCATAATGGAAAGACTTACGCCTGAACAACGTTTACAAATCGTTCAACTTTACTACGAAAATTCACGTTCTGTGAGGAATGTGTTTCGTGCACATCGCTCATTTTAATGTCAACATAATCGGCCTACTGAGCGTACAGCATTCATTATTGGATAATATTCGACCGAATATACCACGTCCAGGACGCAGTGAAGAAAATGTAGCGGCCGTAACTGAGAGTGTACACGAAGACCGTGGAGAGTCGATTCGGCGCCGTTTGCAGCAACTCGGACTGACGTATGGAACGACTTGAAGAGATTCAAGAGCTGCCAATTCATCCAGAAAAAACAACGGTTTGGTGTGCTTTGTGGGCCGGTGGAATAATTGGTCCATATTTCTTCAAAAATAATGCCGGTGAGAACGTGACCGTTATCGTGCCATGATGACCGACTATTTGATGCCTGAAATTGAAGCTCGTGATCTCGGCGACATTTGGTTTCAACAAGACGGCGCCACTTCCCACACATCGCATCAATCAATGGATTTATTGAGAGAACACTTCGGTGAGCAGATAATTTCACGTTTTGGGCCGGTCGATTGGCCACCAAGAACGTGTGATATCACACCGTTAGACTTTTCCTGTGGGGATATGTAAAGTCTAAAGTTTATGCGGACAAACCCGCTTCGATTCAGGCCATGGGGCAAAACATCACGCGTGTCATTCGCCAGTTACCAGTGGAAATTCTCGAACGAGTCATCGAAAATTGGACTTAACAGATGGACCATCTGAGACGTAGCCGCGGCCAACATTTGATGGACATAATCTTTAAAAAACAAATGCCAAAGAATGTGTTCTTTCAAATGATAATAAACATTCCCCATTCAATTTGAATTTCCTGTATTTTTTTCTTTAACAAAGTAGGGAACCTCGAAATGGATCACGCTATATATATATAGATAGAAAATGAGAAGCTGAATACAATTACATTACAATTGTATTAAATTAAGTTATTGTTAAGAGATTTTTAATACTTGTAAAAACAATAAATAACACAGTACAGCATTTTTTAGTTCATTGATTTGAGTCTCAATTCTGAGAATTGGACGTGAAAATAGCCCCAAAAATAAAAACTTTTACATCATTCGATTAGTCACTTTGGCTCAATTAATAATTGAATACGAATTTTTTGCTTAAGGTGAACGGAATATATTTGTGTCTGAAGTTAAGTTGTAGATATTGAATAGAAGAAAAAAATTGCACTTTGAACAAAAAATTCTTATGGCCATTAAACTATTAATTAAGCAAGAAGTTCTCAATTTTGGGGCTACTTTCACGTTCAATTCTCAAAATGTACATAAGATTGTTCCTGGCCGAAGTTAACGCAATTTTCTTGTCTGAATTGAAAACAAATTGAATGGTATTTCCTTTAAGGGTTGCCAGAACTAGGGTTTTGACCCCAATACTGGGGTTTAGTCAATGCAAACTGGGATAAAAAAATATAATTTGGGGGTGGGGTTTTTGTTAGGGGATGTTTGTAAATGTTGTTGGGGTTTCTTGGGGTTTATTTGATGCAATACAAAGATTTTCTTAATCTTGTATGATATTTATCAAAAAATGAGCTCGAGGTCTATCTATTATGGTTTTTTATGTGTTTCTTTTTTATGTTCATTCAATATTTCGTCTTTCGTCGAAAAACATCATCAGGATCAGAAAATATAACTGCGAAAAATCTTAAAATTATCCGTAGAAAATTAGTAGGGACTCCCTTCGTTGTTGTCTGTTGGCATACGCATGGCAACACGAAACACTTTAATTTTTTAAACCATTTTTAACGAGTATTTTTTAAAATGATTTTACCAAATCTGAAAATCGTATTTAAAAATAGTACGAGACTTTGCACTATTAGGTATAAATTGCCATCAAATGAAAATCTGAAAAATTAATTATAATTTCTATATTCTGACCTCTTGTCACCACGAAAAGATACATGAAGCGGTTAAGAAGATATGACAATTTTAGCAAATGGTATTTTTAGAAAAAATCCTGAGATCTGTTTCATAAAAACTACAACAAGTTTTGAAGAACTAAAAACGCAAAACAATCGTCCATAGTAGAGGAATGTTTAAAGTTTATTAAAATCAAAAGAGTAATTTTTAAAATGTTTGTTTTTGTATTAATTTCGAGTCTGCAGTTTTTTATATGTCTGACTTGTTTCAACAAAAATAATTTTAGGTGCGGTTAAGTTGGGGATTTTCTTGTGATTATTTGGGGACAACAGCAATTTTTTTCTGGCATCCCTGTTTCCTTACCCACTGTGCAAGATCACCATCTCGTACCCTTTGGCATTAAACGTGCCTCTCTTCTCACTCCCCAACACTCAAACACACACCAAAGCCCGCCTGTGCGTCTTTCGAATTCCGTTAAACTTGAAATATGGTTCGTCGATACCTACGACAACAAATCCGGTAGAGTAGAGAGAGAGCAGAGAAATAAAAAAACCCAAAAAAAACTCTTTTTTCTCTCTACGTGCCGCAGAGGCAACGGCGCATCGAGTATGGGCGCTTTTTTACATCATTTCCTATAATTTGCATTAATAAATTATTTAAACAACGATTTCAAATTTCTTCAAACGATTTTCGTTTTCAACAGAGAAAAGTAAACAGAAAAATACAAATGAAATGGAGTCACAACGAAGAAAAAATGTCAGAGCAGACTGAGTTGTAATGCAAATTTTATCTAAATAAAATATAAATAAACAAAAATGTATAAAAAGCGAGTTTTATTTCACTTTCATTTTCTTTATTTTGTTGTTGTTTCTATTTATATTTTGTGATGAGAGTGAGATGTTGTTGTGCTTGTTGGGTGACAAAGAAAAAGAACTGACTTGAATTCGAAAGATATTTCTTCTTTCTTTGTGGGCATATCAAAAAATGTGTCACTTTTGTGGATTAATAAAGATTGTATCTTGGCGATTATGACGGTGACAATGACGATGATTCATGTTGCACAGTGGTTCATGACACAAAAATATCTTCCTGTTTGTTATTATAATATTAAGTTATCTTAAATCCGAAATGTCAGATATGTGATAAAAGAAGTTTTACAGTGGGAGGAAAAACGGAAATATTTGAAGTATAAAAAATTTTGAATGCAGTTTTATATTAAAACCGATGACAAAATTTGTGCTAAAACAATTTTTTTTTATATTTATATTCTATACATGTCAAAACGTACGATTTTCGACAAAAAAACATTGAAAGTGGTACGAATTTTCAAGACAGCTTCAAAAAGCATTCTTCACTGAAAGTCGTTTATAGTGTGTGTTTGGAAGCAAACACATTATACTCGTACCACTTTGAAGAAATTGCGTCATTCTTGCATAATTGATCTTGCATAAATTGATATTTTCTTGCAAATTAAAAAAATAGCAGGTTAGACAAATTTGACGACATTATTGGACATTTTCAAAAGTCAAAATAAACTGAAAAAAGATCAATTGAAATATTTTAAATATATAACATTTTACTTTTTTAGAGAAATATTATCGAATGATCATTTTATTGAAAATTACTTCAAAATTGACAAATTTACATCTATCTTGCATAAGTATTTCACGCTGATTGGAGTTAAAGACATACATTAGGCATGTTTTCGTTACAAGCTAGCACTTTTAGTTTAGCACTTTGCAACGAAAACAACTGACTTCCACTAACTGGCACATAAGCAATAAGTGGCGGATTTTCACTATCTGGTAGCAATGGTGTCATGAGTTGCGAAGAAAGAACAGTGCGAAACAGACAAAAAATTCGTGAAAAGTATTTTTAAAACATATATTTACTATTCTATGTTCAATTGTTTACACTCTTTTTGCAAATATTAAAATAATTTTCCATTTTTGTTCTTCTTCTTCCCGTTAATTCACAATAATTGATAAAATCTCTCCAAAAATGGGATGCCATATTGCTAAAGATAGGGTGCCCAATCTGGCAACATCATACTCGATTAAGACATGAACACAAGCACCAAACTTCATCGGGAACTAATAGTGCCTAAAAGTGCTTAGCTCCCCATACAAATTAAGCACTTATGGTGTAACGAAAACATGCCTATTATTGCCATTAAACTCTTAAGATGATAGTGAGGATATAGTGCAGACAGTTCTACCAAGCCACTGAAAGTCGTTATCATTTTGTTGTATTTGTTTCTATTATATTTTGCAATAGACAGAATGTAAATGAAACATATGATCTGAAACTAAAATAAATTCTTACTCAACTTCATTTTTCTACAAAATTCATTTTTTTGAAATCAAATTACATTTTTTACATCTTAATACATCTGAAATCTATCCGCCCGTGATAGATATAATTCCTCGCCCACACTATCCGCCCGTGATAAACGACAAAATTCCTCGCCCAATCTATCCGCCCGTGATAGATAATATAATTTCTCACCCAATCCATCCGCCCAGGATAAATGACTCAATTCCTCTCCCAATCTATCAGCCCGTGATGATGACATAACTTCTCGCCCAATATATCCGCCCGTGATAGACGACATAACTCCACGCCCAATCTATCCGCCCGTGATAGATGATTTAATTCCTCGCCCAATCTATCAGCCCGTGATAGATGATATAATTCCTGGCCCAATCAAGCTTAGAATAAAGGATGTTGAAAAATCTGTCAAAGAACTAAAATTAAAGAAATCGCCCGGAGGAGATGGTATAACAGCGAAAATGATTAAAGAACTTCCCTTTTCAGCCTTGAAAATTGTGTTATTTTTATTCAATGCAATTCTCCGTGTAGGTTACTTCCCCCTATCTTGGAAGAGATCAGAAATCGTGATGATACCGAAACCAGGCAAAGATCCAACTCAAGTCAAATCATATCGCCCTATAAGCTTACTATCGATACCTGATCATCAATTTGGTTTTAGAAAAAGTCATAATACTATAGAACAGGTACACCGTATCGTAACCTGTATCAAAAGAGCTTTTGAGAATAAAGAATACTGTTCGGCGTTATTCATAGATATTTCCCAGGCATTTGACAAAGTCTGGCACGAACGACTTTTGTACAAAATATGCGACCTTCTGCCACTCAACACGCATAAACTGTTCAGGAGTTATTTGACTAACCGGTCTTTTCAAGTTAAATCAAATGGCATTTTTTCTAGCCCTAAGAAAATAAATGCCGGTGTCCCACAGGGGAGCATTCTTGGCCCTATACTGTACGTTATTTTTACGGCAGATATGCCCATAACCAACTTTACGCACACGTCTACTTTTGCGGACGATACTGCTTTCGTCAGTACTCACAAAAACCCTTCAGTTGCGTCCGATCAACTGCAGTGTCATGTCCGAATCCTAGAAGAATGGTTAACAAAATGGAGAATAATGGTGAATGCCTCAAAGTGTACTCATATTACTTTCAGCCTGCGAAGGGATGCAAGTCCTCCAATTTCTATTTTCAATTCACAGATTCCCCAAAAGGATCATGTAAAATACCTTGGAATCCATTTAGATCGGCGTTTGACGTGGTCGCGCCACATAGACTCTAAAGTAATTCAAATAAAACTCAAAACTAATCAACTTCAGTGGCTTATCAGCCAAAGATCTGCCCTAGATCCAGAGTATAAAGTTCTTTTATACAAAACGGTATTGAAGCCAATTTGGACATATGGTATCCAGCTCTGGGGTACAGCGTGCGCTTCAAATGTATGCAAATTACAAAGAAGACAATCGAATATTCTTCGTTTAATTACAGGTGCACCATGGTATATAAGAAACGCTAACATCCATAAGGATCTCAACATGCCAACACTAAAAGAGGAAGTTGACAAATATTGCCGGTGTTACGCGCGCAAACAATTCAATCATCCAAACATCCTGGCTCGAGAACAACTACATTTTGAAGGTCATAAACGCCTTAGAAGGTGAGATGCGCTGGACATGATTTAAATTGAAACTAATCAAAAACAAAAAATTAAATGAAATTATGAATTCTTAAATTTGAAATGTTAACCTTTTTGTTTAAGTAAAAAATCGTGTAAAGTCTCAATGGTTTATTCGCAATGGCAATAGCCCAGAGAATAGTATTTTAGTCCACTTATTGTTATTTTCATTGTATAATAATGAAAGATTCAATAAAAAATGTAATGAATTGGAGAAAAAAAATAATTTTTTTTTTTAAAAATTCGTCAAAATTGCGTTGGAATTATTTTTTTTTAAATATCGTTGAAAATGCATTTCTCCATAAAATTTCGTGAAAATTGAATTTTTCTGCAAAATTTTTCAATTTATTTTTTCTTATCAATATTACTCTCAGACCTAAATTTTTCCAAAAAAAAATTGTTGAAATTTAATTTTTCTAAAAAATTTCATTGAAATTATTTTTTTTTTAGAATTTCGTCGAAATTATTTTTTTACAAAATTCAGTCAGTGGTCGCGTTCATCTTGCTTTACTCAGGTTATTGATTTTAATCCGTTCAATGACCTTTGATCCAATGGCATGAATAATAGTAAATGGCAAAAGACTGAGATCCACTAACTGGATAAATCGGTTTTAAATTCAATGTTTAAGGAATTTTCTAAAAAATATTATATTTAATAAATTTTGTAAAAAAAAATATAATTTTAAAGTAATATATTAGAAAAATGCTATTTCAACGTAATTTTACAGAGAAATGCTATTTCAAAATATTTTATAAAATAATTAAATTTCAAAAAATGTCTTCAATTTCAAAGAAATGTTCAAAATAATTTAATTTTTGATAAATTTTGTAGCAAAATGCTATATCAATAAAATTTGAAGAAAACCCCAATTCAATTTTATCCAAAAATTTTATTCTGGAAAAAAATTAAGGGATGTAATTTAAAAAAAATTCTAATTCAAAAACCTTTTTTAGAAATTTTGTGGAAAAATTTAATTTCAAAGACATTTTCTACTATAATGTAATTTCAATAATATTGTGTAGAAAAATGCATTTACAAAGGAATATTCTAGAACAATTAAATTTCAACGAAATTTCGGTAAAAAAATACAAGGCTATTTTCTAAAAAAAACGTTGGTAAAATTCAAAAATGTTTTCTAGAATAATGAAATTTCAAATTGATTTTCTAAAAAATGCTATTTTGACAAAATTTCAAAGTAATTTTCTAGAGAAATGGGTAAAAACAAGTAAGAAAGTTCAGTCTGGTAAACCGACTAATGAATCCCCTCACTTTGAGTCTCAAAAAAATATTAGTAAATTTATTTATTTTTTTGTTTTATTTAAATTATTATCAATTTAAATTGCATTTAATAACTTTAAAGTATGTATTGGTATTAAAGCTGTTTACTTTTGGTACAAAATGGACCATTTGTATAAGAGGTACCAAAAGGTGCGTCCCAATAACGGTCACTTTTCTCTCGACTCTAGGTACCATAAAAACATTACACTGTGCTATAGTTCAAGTATTTAAAGTTAAAAGCTGTTTACTTTTGGTACAAAATGGACCATTTGTGTGAGAGGTACCAAAAGGGGCGTCCCAATAACTGTCACTTTTCTTTGGACTCTAGGTACTATAAAAACATTACACTGTGCTATATTTCAAGTATTTATATGCACTGGTATTAAAGTTAAAAGCTGTTAACTTTTGGTACAAAAAGGTCCATTTGTGTGGGAGGTACCAAAAGGTGCGTGCCAATAACGCCCATTTTTCTCTGGACTCTAGATACTATAAAAGCATTGCACTGTACAAAATTTTAAGTATTTGTATGCACTGGTATTAAAGTTATAAGCTGATAACTCTTGGTACAAAATGGTCCATTTGTGTGGGAGGTACCAAAAGGAGCGTGTCAATAATGCCCATTTTCTACTGTATTGTAGATACTATTAAACCATTACACTGTACAAAATTTCAAGTCTTTGTGTGCACTGGTAATAAAGTTATAAGCTATTAACTTTTGGTTCAAAATTGTCCATTTGTGTGGGAGGTACCAAAAGGGATGTGGCAACTTCGCCTATTTTTATGGAGCTAATAGTGACTAATAAACTAATACTATGTGTAGAATTTCAGAGGATTAAAATATGTACTATAGAAGTTATTAAATAATCAATATTTCACTAAATGTTAACCCTTTGTGGGGGAGGTACTAGAAGTAGTGGACCAATATGGCCCATCTTCGAACTTAGCCGGAGATAGAAGAAAATATTACCACATACCAAATTTGAAGTCAATCTGTTACTCCTTTCGAGTGTTATCGTGCGCACCAGCCAGCAGACAGACAGACGGACGGACATTGCTCATTCGACTTGAAATGACCCAAAACGGATATCCGCCGAACATACTTAGGGTCTTAGGTCACTCCTTCGATGTGTTACACTTTTGGTTCGTAGCAAATGATATATACCCTCCTCTCTAAGGTGAGGGGATAATAAAACAAGCGTGTCAATGATTTTTTGTAAGTTGTGCGATTTAGGAAATTTATGAATTGTTCGGTGCAGAATCGGAAAAAAAATTTAACAATTTAAAAAAAAATATTTTTTCGCAAGATATAGCCAAGTCATTTTTTTCAAGTGTATTTAGAAATTTGCCCTTTATTCATAAACCATTAGATCGATTCGACTGAAATTTGGCACATGAGTTCAAAATAAATTAATTTATTACGATTTATACACATTTCAAATATTTATCGGACGTTTTTGAAAATATTGAAAAAAATTTTTTGCACGTGCAAATATATCTACTTTCTAGAGCAAAAATTTTGAAAATGTTCAGCAACATTACTTCGTGCACTACGAAGAACATTTTAGTTGAACATTTTAAACCTCTAGCTCGTCAATCTAGCGGTCTTTTTGGTCCCTTTTGTAGAAACTCCTAAAATCGCCCATAAAACAGAAATTTAACGAGTAAAAATGTTCAAAAATATTTGCCATTCAATTCTATCATAGGTCGGTGAATATGCCAAAACTCAATTTGAATGCCAGAAATAAGTCAAAACATAACAACTATTTGTATTTGATTTTAGGTTCTGACTTATTTCTGGCATTTAAATTGAGTTTTGGCGTATTCAGAGACCTATGGCAAATATTTTTGTAGAACATTTGACTCCTTAAACTTCTGGGCGATTATAAGGTGCGATTTTTGGCCTTTTCCACAAAAGGGACCAAAAAGACCGATAGATTGACGGGATAAAGGGTTAAAATGATCAAAATAAAATTGCATATCGATTTTCGGCTTAAAATAAAACATCTTATAGTTGGCGAAAAAAAATACAACAATTTTTCCAGATGTTATAAGCATCTGAAATCTGAGAAAATAGGAAAATATTCTCAAAAGGCATACGTTTCGAGTTATGTATTTTCGGAACGCATGGACGGATTTTTAAAAATGAAGGCTCATTGTAAAGGTCGTAAGTTGTTCTTTATATAGCAGGTTTTTATTTTCTCGTTCTTAATGGTTTTAAATGCATCCGATGCATGTGTAAATTTAATTTGTATTTTAACAAAATTTGGAATACGAATATTTTGATAAAATTTATTTTGTTTTTAGAAAATTTCACCGAAATTGGATTTTCGTAAGAAATAATTTTTTAGAAAATTTTGTAGACATGAAATTTTTTAGAAAGAAAAAAATTTGTCGAATTGGATTTGTTAAAATGTTTGCTAAAATTATATTTTTTAAAAATTTTCACCAAAATTTTATTTTAGTACAAATATCGTGGAAATTGGAATTTTTAGAACATTTCGTCAAAATTGTAACTTTAAACTTTTTTGTCAAATTGGAGTTTTTAAAATATTTTGCAGATATTGAATTTTTTTTTAGAAAATTTCGTCACAGTTGTTTTTTTTTTTCTAGAAATGTTTGTGGATATTGAATCTTTTTCAAAAGAAAACTAATTTTTATACCCTACACCACACTGTGGTACAGGGTATTATAAGTTTGTTTCACGGCAGATGTTTGTAACACCTGAAAATAACACAGCTAGACCCACCTTAAAGTATACCGATCGACTCAGAATCACTAGCTGAGTCGATTTAACCATGTCCGTCCGTCCGTCCGTCCGTCCGTCTGTCCATGTAAAGTTGTTCGTCGACTACAGGTCGCAATTTCACTCCGATCGTTCTGAAATTTTGCAGTTTAGAGTCTTTCGCAGCTGTTAAGATCGCTATTGAATTTGGTTGAAATCGGTTAAGATTTAGCTATAGCTCCCATATATATGTTTCGTCCGATTTTGCTCTTTAGTCCTGTAGAAGCTGTATTTTACATCCAATCGTTTTGAAATTTAGAATGGTAGAGTTTCTTGATCCATGAACCAAAACTACCGAATTTGAAGAAAATCGGTTAAGATTTAGCTATAGCTCCCATATATATGTTTCGTCCGATTTGGCCCTTTAGTCCTATAAAACCTGTATTTTACATCCAATCGTTTTGAAATTTAGAATGGTAGAGTTTCTTGATCCATGAACCAACATTGCCGAATTTGAAGAAAATCGGTTTAGATGTAGCTATAGCTTCCATATATATGTTTCGTCCGATTTTGCTCTTTAGTCCTGAAGAAGCTGTATTTTACATCCAATCATTTTGAAATTTAGAATGGTGGAGTTTCTTGATCCATGAACCAACACTACAGAATTTGAAGAAAATCGGTTAAGATTTAGCTATAGCTCCCATATATATGTTTCGTCCGATTTTGCTCTTTAGTCCTGTAGAAGCTGTATTTTACATCCAATCATTTTGAAATTTGGAATGGTAGAGTTTCTTGATCCATGAACCAAAACTACCGATTTTGAAGAAAATCGGTTAAGATTTAGCTATAGCTCCCATATATATGTTTCGTCCGATTTGGCCCTTTAGTCCTATAAAACCTGTATTTTACATCCAATCGTTTTGAAATTTAGAATGGTAGAGTTTCTTGATCCATGAACCAACATTGCCGAATTTGAAGAATATCGGTAAAGATTTAGCTGTAGCTCCCATATATATGTTTCATCCGATTTGGCTCTTTAGATCCAATCGTTTTTAGACCCTACACCACACTGTGGTACAGGTTATTATTTAAGTATAAAATGTCCCAAAATTAAATTTATGTAAACAATTTATACATGAATTACAAAATTTATATGTCAGAGTTATTCAATATTACGAGAGTGGTGTAGGGTATTATATAGTCGGCCCCGCCCGACTTTAGCCTTTCCTTACTGGTTTCAATTGAATTGTTTTCTAGAAAATTTCGTTGAAATTAAATTTTTCTAGAACTCTGATATTTTAGAATACGATAATTTGGTAAAATTTATTTATTTTAGAAAATTTCAACGAAATTAGATTTTGTAGGATTTTTTCTGAAATTGATTTTTCTAAAAAAAATTTGTCGATATTGGATTTTGCTACAAATTTTCGTTGAAATTGCATTCTTATGGAAAATTTCGATTAAATTTCTAAAAAAATCTTCAAAATTTTATTTATTTAGAACATATCATGCAAAAATCCAAAGTTGGATTTTTATTGAGGTTTGTGGAAATTGTTTTGTGGATATTTGAAAATATGAATATTTTGCTTTTTATTTTGTTTTTAAAAATTTCCTGGATTTTCGCAGAAAATTTAGAGGAAATTGAATTTTTTTAGAATGAAAAACATTGTCGAATTGGATTATTTTAAAAAGTTTGACAAAATTATATTTTTTAGAAATTTTCACCAAAACTTTATTTTTGTTAGAAATATTGTGGAAATTGACATTTTTTAGAACATTTCGTCGAATTGTCTAGAATTTTCTAGAAAAGTTCTTCGGAATTGCATTTTTACAATAGAAAACAAATTTGTTAGATTGAATTTTTTAAAATATATTGCAAAAATTTTTTTTTATTACACCAATGGGATTTTTTTTCTAGAAAAGTTCATCAAAATAGAAAAATGTTCTGAATAATGCCTTTGAAATTACATTTTTCTATGACTCTGATATTTCAGAATACGAATATTTAGCTAACATTTATTTATTTTAGAAAATTTCACCGAAATTGGATATTCTAGAATTTTTCCGAAATTGATTTTTCTAGAAAATTTTGTGGTTATTGGATTTTTCTAGAAATTTTCGTTGAAATTTCATTCTTCTGCAACTATTCGTTGAATTGGATTTTTCTGGAATATTTCGTCAAAAATGGATTATTCTAAAGAAAATCGTAAAAATTGGATTTTCAAGAAAATCTCGATGCAATTGGAGTTTTCTCGGAAATTACGTGGAAACACATTAAAATTTGCGAAAAATACATTTTTTTTTGTAGAAAATTTAGTTGGAATTGAATTTATGTAGAAAATTTAATTTCAAATTTGATTTTTTTTGAGGTTTGTGGAAATTGTTTTCTTACATAAGAAACAATTTTTGTCGAATTGTTTTTTTTTATATTTTGACAAAAATTTTATTTTTGGAGAAAATTTTGTCGAAGTTAGATTTTTTTAGAACTCGGATATTTGAAATATGAATATTTTGCTTTTTTGGATTATATTAAAATGTTTGACAAAATTATCTTTTTTAGAAATTTTCACCAAAATTTGATTTTTTTAGAAATATCGTGGAAAATTTAATTGGAGTTTTTAAAATATTTTGACGATAGTAGTTTTTTTTTTAAAATTTCGTCATTATTGGATTTTTCGAGAAAAGTTCGTCGAAGTTGCATTTTTACAATAGAAAACAAATTTGTTAAATAGATTTTTTTAAAACATGTTTTTTTTAATTGCACCGAAATTGGATTTTTTCTAGAAAACTTATTATTTTTTAAAAAAATATTTATTAAACAATTACTGAGATATGAATATTGCTTTTTTTTTTATATATTAAAAACGCGGTTGTGTATTTATACAAATTAGAGCTTTTCTTTAAGGTCTTGACTAGGACATCCTAGATATATGTCAAAATTCGACAACATTTGCATATATCTTTATATGTATATTTTTCCTATTTCATTTTAATTAGCAGAAAAACACCAACATAGATTTTTGAAATATAGATACACACAGAATACAGTTTGGTTGCCTCAACCGAATTTTTTGCCAACCGAATTTTGGCAGTTCTCTCTACTATCATGCGATTCCATCCGGACAGCCAATATTTTGGTTGTGTTATACTTCTGCTTCCTTGTTGACAACAATCAGATTTGGTTGCGTCAACTACGAAACTGGTGGGTTAAATTATACGTTGTAGTTGCCACAACCAACTGTTTTAAAAAATTGGTTGTTCTGACAATTTGTCAGTCATATACTACCGACAATTAAATAAAAACAGTTTTCATTCATTTTTATTTTAATTATTGAACAAGAAACAAAACAATTCATAACAAAATTAAAAATCCCATATTACAAATTCATCACCATTATGATATGTGGAAATATTTGACACAGATTTTAGTACACGAAAACACGAAAAAAAACAAAACTTTTATGCAAATATCGCTTAACACTGTGCTTTCAATTTCATGACTGTTGGTTTTATTTTTTATTTATGTAAAACATTTTGCACATTCTGCATTCCACACATTATTATCCACACGAGATTATTTTTGATTACCTATACCGTTCTTCAACAAAATATTGAAGATTTTTTTATGTCGAATAATTGTTTGTCATGTATCAGCAAAAGAACAGCAACCAATCTTTCGGTTGTATTTCCCAAAATAATTTATTATTCTAAATTTGGGAAATGATTGGGATAACCAATAAACGATTATTTATTAATATTTTTTCTGTTGTAGTAACCAATTATTCGTTGCGATAATAATCATTGGTCTATTGATACAATTTCTGTTGTCAAGAATAAAACATTGGTTGTCACAATCAAAAATCGATCATATGGTACTATAATGAAAATTTAAAATTGGTTACCACAACTAACCGAGTGTCAATGAAAAAAACAATCTTAATTCGATTGATACAACCATCGATTTAGTTGCAAGCATTTTCTTTTGATCGTATCCATGTTATTACTGTTGCTTCAACTAATTATATATAAATACAACCGACAGACGGTGTAGGCAATATACTTTTTTTTGCTAGTACTATTTTTTTATTGTTACAATCGAATGCCAGCCAATTATTTTCCTGGGTGTAGGAATGTAGTCCTTTCTAATCTGAGCTGATCCTGTAAATTGTAATCTGGTGTTTTATTCCGTTTCTATATAATAGCATTTTTACTTAAAAATGTCAGAAATCGAAATGGTTTTTTATTGAAATGATTCTGTCTATTTTGTGATTTCAATATTTTTCAAGGAAAATAATTGGCATTTTTTATTAAATATTGTTTCAAAAAAGAACGAGGCTGAACACCATATTGAAATTTGTAGGGTCAGCTTAGGACAAATGAGGCTACATGACTATATTTTTCTGAGAATTTTAAATTGGTGTTACTGATGTGCAGGATGCAAAATAAAGTTGCATATGCAACTGATGCATTTGAAAACTTTAAGTTAATCACCATTAATATATATTCTTGAAAGTACAAGTCACGACCTTACAAACGAGACTTCATTTGTAAAATTCCGTCAACGCTTTTGCTTAATACATTACTTCTGAAATATGACTTTTCAAATTTTTCAGATTTCAGATGCTTATAACGTCTACAACATTTTTTTTTTGGTTTTTTTCTCGCCAACAATTATTTAGGAAATTATTGTCATTTCTTTTTGTTATGATAATATTGGTATGGTTCAATTATGTATGGAACAAAATATCGGCCATATGGCCGCCGCGACCTCTGCGGCACACCACCATCCGATGGTCCAAATTTTCGATGACGCTGAGGCATAATTGAGGTTCTATGCCGTTAATGTGCCAAATTATCTCATCCTTTAGCTCTTGAATTGTTGCTGGCTTATCGACGTACACCTTTTCTTTCAAATAACCCCAAAGAAAGAAGTCCACCAGTGTCAAATCACATGATCTTGGCGGCTAATTGACATCGCCACGTCGTGAGTAACACGGCCATTGAATTTGTTACGCAAAAGAGCCATTATTTCGTTAGCTGAGTGGCAAGTGACACCGTCCTGTTGAAACCACATATTTTGTCCACATACATATCTTCCAATTCGGGCCATAAAAATTTCGTTGTCATCTCACGCTAGCGAACACCATTCACAGTAAGTGCCTGACCGGCCTCATTTCGAAGAAGTATGGCCCGATGACGTCGCCAGCCCATAAGCCGCACCAAACGAACTGGGCGAGCGCATGCACAGGTGTTTGCACATCTCCTACAGACCCGGTTTGCTGAAATTTGCGCACAATTCTCCCGATTGTGGACACATTTGGTCGATTATGCTGATCAAAAAAACATCACGAAGTGCACGAAATGCTCGATTGTGTATCTTTCCATGGTTCAAATTGAGTTTGTCTGAAATTGAGAAATATCAAATGAAATGCATCCCCAAAGCGGGAAAAATAAACCACAGTACGACAAAGGACTACAGACCAATCAGTCTATCATCGTTTCTGTTGAAAACCATGGAAAGACTAGTTGATCTTAACGTGAGGGGAAAACTGACACCAAACAACTTCAGCAAGGCACAACACGCCTACCTGAAAGGTAAATCTGTGGAAACGGCCTTACATGAAGTGGTAGGATTTGTCGAGGACTCCCTTCATTACAAAGACTACACCATGGCAGCGTTCCTCGATGTAGAGGGCGCTTTTAACAATGTTAAAATAGCATCTATACTTAACGCACTAGACGGCATAGGCTCACACCCAGGCATAAACAGGTGGACAGGTAATATGCTCAAAAGCAGAATCATTAACTCAACAATGGGCAATGGTTCGGCTAGAAGGCGAGTTACGAGAGGTACTCCGCAAGGTGGAGTGGTCTCACCAATATTATGGAACCTAGTGATAAACGAAATCCTAATGGATCTTGGAAATACCGGAATTAAAATCATAGCGTATGCAGACGACGTCGTGATTTTGATTAGGGGCAAATTTATGCCTACGGTCAGCGAGATCATGGAAAGATCACTAAAACGACTATCACGCTGGGCAGAAAAGAATGGACTAGGAGTCAACCCAGGGAAGACGGAACTGGTCCTTTTCACTAGAAGAAATAAAATTCCGAACTATCAGCTCCCTACATTACAAGGAAAGGTACTTGAACTGTCGAAAGAAGCTAAGTACTTAGGCATCACCCTAGACTCTAAGCTGTCCTGGAAAAGGAATTTGGAGGAAAGGGGTAAAAAAGCGCTATGCGCCTTTTATGCCTGCAGGAAAATGTTTGGACGCAAATGGGGTTTGCAACCGAAAATGATACACTGGATGTATACATCGATCTTCAGACCGATACTCACTTACGGATCAGTTGTATGGTGGAAATCGGTAATGAAGAAATCACATCTCTCTCACCTAGCCAAAGTGCAAAGACTGATTTGCGTCGGGATAACGGGCGCCCTCAGATCTGCTCCACAAATGGCATTGGAGGCGATGCTGAACCTTCAACCAATCGATATATACATAAAGTGTACCGCAGCGAAAGTGACCCTTCGGCTAAGGGAATCAGGAATAGCCATCAATACCACACAAGGACACGGCTCAATCCTGGAAGACATGGATATAACAGACAAAATCAATAGGACAACGGACTACTTGACACCACGAACAATTCAAGATAGAAACTTTAAAGTAACTTTTCCTAGCCGTGAAGATTGGGCATCAAATAGCGTTATAGAGGACGATGAGATCTCAATTTTCACGGACGGATCGAAAATGGAGACGGGCACGGGTTCGGGAGTATTTTCCGACACCCTCAATCTCAGAATATCCACCAGACTCCCAGATGAATGCACGGTATTCCAGGCAGAGATCTATGCCATTAACATTGCCGCGAATCAGATTTTGGAACGGGACATTTCTCCAAAAAAATTCAAGATCTACGTCGACAGCATGGCAGCTCTCAAGGCCTTGAGCTCCAGAAATATTAACTCACGCTGCACAATGGACTGCTTTCTAGCCCTAAACCATATTCAGACGCACGAAATCACGCTCTGCTGGGTGCCAGGACATAGCAACATACAGGGCAACGAATTAGCAGACGAATGTGCCAGGATAGGATCAGGTGCGCGAAACGAAACCGAGACTCTGGACGTGCAAATTCCGTTCGTGGAACTTAAAAACGAAATCGACGAACGCGGAGCAACACTAACCAGATCGAGGTGGGACACAGTACAAAACTGCAGGACTGCACGAACCCTTTGGCCATCCATTGATGGGAACCGTTCCAAAGAATTGCTGTCCTTCAGGAAGACCAAACTTAGCATCCTCACAGGAGTCATCACAGGGCACTGCGTGATAGGCAGCATGGCTGCACGCATGAAGCTTCCTTATGAAGACTTCTGTAGAAGTTGCTTAGATGAAGAAGAGGAGGAGTCAGTACAGCACCTGCTATGTTCATGCAAAGGACTGCAAGAGTACCGTTTGGCCTTTTTAGGGCACAGGCTCTTCGTAAACCTAGACGATCTAGCAGATGCACCGCTCAAATCCCTTCTCAAATTCATCAGCAAATCCCTCTGGTTTAGTAAAGCCACGAGGACAAACGAGAACAATTAGATCTTCTTCCTCCCCTTCCTAAATCGCCCCTCCCTCTTCCGAAACCTTTTCTCCATCTTCCTAATCTGTCAACCTCCAATTATTTCTTCTATCCTTCCTTTCTACCTAATGGGAAACACAATGGACCGAATTGTCGGCCCCGAGTGAACTCGTCAGTTGTATTCTGACGGGCGTCCCTTTCAACCTAACCTAACCTAAATGAAATGCAGAAAAAAACTTGACGTTTAGGTCTGGTTCACATTCAACATCGGCCCTTACAATTTAACCACCCTTTACAAGATGATTATTTCCGTAGTAAAACCCATATGCACATTTTCAAGACAATCACGAATGTCGACCAGATTTTTTTCGAAAAATCGTTTGGTTTGACATGGAATGATCTATTCCAAACTTTCACCCCCAATAAAAATTCTAATCTTGTGATCCGGAGGTTGGAAAAATTTGGATAATCACCAATGAATTAAACAACGACTTGTCGCGTTATAATGCTACTCTTTTGCTGTGCATTTGCTCCAGTGTCCAGTGAAAGTATGCAAATATTATTTTTTTTTTGTGTTAATGGAATTACATATCGCCTCAAAAAATGTAAAAAAAAAACTCTTTTTAACTTTTTCTTAAAATTATTTTTATATTTAGAAACATTTTTTATTTAATAATTAAAAATTAAATTTTTCGGTCTTGCCGTAGTTTGAACCTGGCTCTCCTGTCGCCGCATCAGCATAACATCACACCTTAGCGCCTACGGCAACAAACGAGTTTGAATTACCTCTGTCCTGAGATTAGCAAAGTTGTGCAAAATTGGATCTTATTCACTGCTTTGAATGCTCTCTTTATCTCATTATTATTAATCAGGGTGTCCGGATTCGAATCCAGCACCTGGTATTGGTCTTTTTTTCTTTTAAATATAATATTTTTTTAATCTTTTCAAAAGTATTAAATTTTGTAAATTCTGTTTTCCATACGAGTAACATTTTAATATATTATATTTTTCATAAAATGTAAATATGCTCATGAGTACTGCACACATTTGGAGGGGAAAGAAATCATTACCTACCTCTTTGGAAGTGCTTCAAATGTTATTCCTTAGAAATAACTTTCATATTTTTTCGCTGAGTATATTCAGTCAACCTTTGTTGTTTATTCGCTAACCCAATCAAAAGTTATCAACACAACAGTACAGGTAACCTATATGCCTGAAATTTAGAAACATAAAAATTGCTAGTAATAATGGTTTGATATAACCCCTACAAAAAACCTTGCTCCAGATTTCACTTACTTAACGCTTTAGGGGAAACATTGTATGGGCTATGCCTACGGCTATTGTCACAAACAATCACCTTAGAAGACTGAAATTTGGATTGTGAATTAGCAGGGTCCATATTAGCAACTGTCTCAAAAATGGGAGAGATTGGACTAGGGGGCGTGGCATTATTTAAAAAGGGAAATATCTCTTAAAATGCTGATCGTATAAAAATGAAATTTTAACTGAAAGTTAGTATGGCCAATATCAACAACTTCGCTAAAATTAAGAGATATCGACCAAATGCATCATCATCATCATTATTTTCAATTGGTTATATCTCAGTAACTATTGAAAGTACGAAACCAAAAACTACCAACACATACCACAGTTCATACAAATGAATGAATGAGTGCCTTGAATCAAATGCCAAACAAGTATTAAGAGCATTATGCCTCTCCCGTGAATATCGTTCGATTGTTCAATTATTAATATTCACAAGGTGTGGTCGATCCGTCGATTGGACGAGAAGGTAATTATTTGAGGCTTTTATGTTTCTCATAGGGAAAAGTAACGACTTCAAATGATTACATTTTAGACAAATATTTGCATTAGTTGCGGTGGAAAAAAGTCGATGAAAGGTGCATTTTAAAAGTGTATGTCACATATTCGGCATAAAACGCTCGTTACGTTCGTTTTGTCCAAAACTATTCGAAAGAAATAAAGAAAAGGAAAAGAAAATAAACATTGTTACTTTTACATAATCATCCATAAGCGGGATTTGTGCGGTCATCAAAACAAACCGAAACAAAATCAAATAAAGAAAAAAAAAATACTTTTGCTTTTTGGCACCCTAAAGTCGCACTAGCGCATTAACTCACCGAAAACACCGAATAAAAGAAAACAATAAAACAAATATTTGTCGATAACTAAGAAACAAAATAAAACAAACATTCGAACGAACGCATCGATGGATGAACTAACTATCGCTTAGACGAACAAATTATGATGATGATGATAATGACAAGAAGCTACTCTTTTTTCTGTTCATAGATTTTGTGATATTTAATTTCTAACACCTACGCACGCTTTGGCACATCTACTCTACTCGACGGAGAAAAAATAATAAATTTGATTTACGTGTTGTTGTTCCATTGCAAATATTGGCTTCGGGGAGGGGTCCATCTATGGGCAAGAGGAGCAGCATCAGTAGTACCTCCCGAACAACATCCACGACATGAACATCAACAGTCAAATAGCAGCAGTTCTACAAATGCGACGACTAGTCATAGTGACTGGCAGCAGCAGATAAATGGTTGGTACCTAACATCGAAAACAGTCTCAGGTCACAGTGTTGTGACGATGTTATCTTTACAAATGGTTGAATGCAATGCCGTATTTATGGTATCTCGGGTGGGAGATTTGTTCAACAGCTAATTCAGACTTGGTTATGCTGAATATGCTGAACAAAGGTTGTTAAAACCCACCGCCCACAGGATTCTTCCGAACGATCATTCGCCAGTGACCGGCGACGAGGCAAGACCTCCAGTGAATAGTGCTCCTCCTAGGAAAAGAAAAGTGAAAGTGTTAGAGTTAGAAATCTTAATTGAAAGTGGAAATCGACAGTGACAAACAGAAAGTTGATCTTCCGACGGCATTAGAAGTGCCGTGCGATAAGTCGGACGACAAATTGCCCGAGTCTGACACATTTCTAAAGAGAGTGTCTGCTGTGCCAAAATCCCGAAGACGGCTTCGGCCGATTTTAAGGATAAATCCCCGCGTCTGGCTGAGAGACCAGCGCGGGATGGTGTTTCAGACGGTACGTCTGACGACTTTCAAACTGTGGCTGATAGGAAACATCGAAAGCGAAGAAAAAAGAGATGTCCAGTTGCCACCGGACAACGCCACTGAAGAGCGCATGGACGAAACTCCAGGCGCTGACTGGTCTGCTGAAGTGAATGCTGGCTCCAGCACTAAGAAGAGGCCGGATGAGGCCAATGTTGCACCGCCGGCAACGGCACCAGTTGGTGATGAGGGTAAGGGAGCTAAGCCGAAGCTCTCCAACGTTGGACGTAGGAAGACGGCGATGACGACAGAGAATGACGTCGGCTCGAAGACTGTTCCCGTCGGCAAACCGAAGTCTTTGCCGGCGATAACCGTCTACGATTTGGGCCTTAGGGACTTGGCCGGTGTGCTTGACCATTTGCTCGGCTACGGTATGTATGAAGTCAGGCTAGTTAGGAAATCGGTAATTTCTGTTCGTGCTAGGGGATTGGAGAATTTCGAAAAGATTAAGGCGGTTTTAGTGGAAAGGAAGTATAAGTTTCATATTCATACCCCTAAGGTTTTACTTCCATATTCTGTCGTGGTTGAGGGTTTGTCCAAGGAATATTCTTCTGAAGAGATAAGCGGATTCCTTGAGACTAAGGTCGGTTTTAAGGTTGAGGTCGTGAGTTGCACTTGTCTTTCTGAAGACAAGTGGCTCATTCGAGTGTCGAGGGCTTCTAATGTTGATCGCCTCTATAGATTAGATAAGGTTTTGCATTTTAGAAAGGACAGGGGTCGTGAGATTGTCCAGTGTTTTAATTGTCAGCGGTATGGGCATGTCTCTGCTAATTGCGGAATGCCATATCGCTGTGTAAAATGTGGAGGATCTCACGGACCGGCGAATTGTGCCATTCCGCCCAAGGTCGATGGGCCGGCTCCGGCTGAGGGTGCCGTCGGCGGCGAGGCTGCTGAGAAGATCGCGCAGCCACTTAGTTGCGTGAACTGCGGCGTGACTGGCCATGCTGCCAGTTCCCCGGAATGTCCCAGACGAAAGGCGATTCTGGTTGAGAGGACAGAGAGGAAGGCTGCCGCCAAAGCCAAGAGGCAGACTGTGAGTGAACGGTTGTCGAACGTGCGCGCAACGTATCCTATGCTGCAGCTGTCCGCCCCGCTGCAACTCCTGCTTTTCGGCCCGCCTGCTGCCCCTGCGGTCCGCCCCGCAGCTTCTTCTGCTGCCCGCACTGCCCCGCAGCGCGGAGCTGGCACGACGGCCTCGGCGAATGGTGCACTTGGGTATGGTAGGGCGATCATGGAAGATTGTAGGACGTTTATTGGAAAGGTCGTTTCTGAAGTTATGTCGGATATCTTTGCTTTTGGTCCGCAGTACAGGAGCATGTTGGAAACTGAGGGTAGGTCCAGTGCGATGCTGGGACTGTTTATGTACATTGGGGGTCTTCCTGTCTAGGTGTATATTTTTGAAGGTGAATTCTATTGTTTCTATTAGCAAGAGGCATTATTTGAGGATTTTTCTTGATAAGCATAGGCCTGATGTTTTTTGGCGGAGCATAAGCTTCCCCCCGGTCGTAGGTGTAGGGTTGAGGGCTTCACTATGTTTTGGCGGAATAGGGAAGGTAGTCGTTGGGGGGGTACAGCTGTCCTGGTGAGGGACGGTCGGCGTTGCGAGGAGGTCTCTCTCAATACGGGCGGTATTGAGTCTTGTGCTGCTAGGGTGTGGAGGACGGATGGCTCTACAGTTTTCTTTGTCTCTCTGTATATCCGTCCTGGGGACCCGTTTGTTGTTACCGATCTAGATCCGGTTCTAGGTTTGTGTGCGCTAGGTGACGTTCTGGTAGGATGCGATTTGAATGCTAGACACCCGTCGTGGGTTGGTGCTGAGGCTGATACTAGGGGTAGGATTCTCAGTAGTTTTCTTAGTGGTTGTCCGCATATTGATGTCCGTCCGGCTGACAGGCCGACTAGGCCGAGCGGGACGTCAGGGTCGTACATAGATTTGTTTATTATGACTCCGGGACTTGCTCTTCCTGAATGGGATTGTTAGGGATTCAGTCCTCTTCGATGGCGACATAGATTCGTCACTGGCCAAGCGGCACCCGCCTCCCGCTGCCCTTCTCCGCTTCCAGGACGAAGGAATGATGTTTGACGGCGAGCGGCTGATGTTCTACCACAGGCGCTACGATACACACGACTTTGAGGACACTGTGTATAATACTGCACAGTAGTCCTCACTTGTAAATTTGTAAATATGTATTTAGTTTTAAGGATAGTTTTTAAGAATAATTTTTAAGATTAGTTATTAAGATTAGTTTGTAAGTTTTATGATAGTATTTTTAGAGATTGGTCCTTTTTAAATTATTCTGGATTTTTGGTGCACTTTTTGTTTGGTTTTTAATTTTGTTTTGATGGAATGCTTGCGGCTTCATCGCAGCACAATATTTATCTTTTATCTTGTAAGCCCGTATTTGTACCTTAACGGTGATTTGTACCTTAATGGTGGGCATGTTTATTTATAGTTAGAAATTAGCATTTAATTCATTTAATGTGAATTAGTTTTAAGGAATGAATAGAATAAATGGCCTAGAGCAATAAAATAAAAAAAACTTCTTCCGAACTTGTGATGAAGAGCTTATCCACGCATCCAAGCGTATCGCAAACGGTTTCCGCCGGATGCAGCTCGGATACTTGAGAAGATGGTGGTTTGTCTTCATATACTACATCAGTGTTATCTGGTAGAGTATTCTTAGAATCACCTCCCATATCGCTATTGTATACCTAATGCCGTATTTTGCTGAATCCATATGCCACTTTGCCATCGGTCTTGACGAGATGGAATAGAGACTCGTTAGAATAGATTGTCAATTGGAAGACCGGGTTTGCTTACATTTAGCAACATAATGATGGATTTCATAACGCACCCGGACACCATCGCCAATGGTGGGCCATATTGCTCCACTCCTTCTAGTACCTCCCCCACAAAGGGTTAACTTTTAGTGAAATATTGATTCTTTAATACCTTCTATACAAATGGACCATTGTACACCAAAAGTTACCAGGTTAAAACTTTAATACCAGTGCATATAAATACTAGAAATTTTGTACAATGTAATGCTTTTTACTACCTAGAGTCCATAGAAAAGTTGGCGTTATTAGCACGCCCCTTTTGGTACCTCCCACACAAATGGGCCATTTTTTACCAAAAAAAATAAATATACGACTATTTTTTGGGACTCAAGGTGAGGGGATTCATAAGTCGGTTTACCCGACTGAACTTTCTTACTTGTTGAACTTAGCATAGTTTAGAATGGAGGTATCGATTTATTGAAAAAATATTTTAAGTGATTTCTAATCAAACTGATTTCATCGATTCATGCACAAAATTTTTATAATTCCAACATCGTCTTTGGTACTTTTTCCCACGCCACACAGTGTCGTGATTTCAGGTAAACGTTGGCCAAAAATAGATTCAGTTGTCGTAGGTGAATGAAAATTGGTACAAGACATTTTTGTTAGCAAGAAAGAAAACATACAAAGTTTTGTGAAAATTGGTTATAGGACACGCATACCTCCCTTTCATCCTGAAATGAAAACATTGCATAATTTTATAAATTATTGTCAGATTTGAACCAAACTTGGCACGATTTCTGTCCTGTGTATAATAAATAGTTCAGTGGAATTTCAGAAAATTATCTCATAGGATACGTCCAAGGTCCATATATCGTGAAACAAAACAAAAAACATAGCATATTTTTTGAAATTATTGCCAGAGTTGGACAAATTATAAAAGTAAGTATTTTTTGATGTATAGTTGTATTTTATGAAAAATTTCAGGACACCACCTCCCATATATCGTGAAATAAACAATTGTTTTTAATTATTACCAGAATTGGACAAAATATGAAGGTATTTATTTGTCGATGTACACCTATTTTTTATGAATTATTTCAGGACATTTTATTCAAATGATCACTATCCCGAAACAAAAAAAATCTCATCTTTTTTGAAATGTTTGCCAGAATTGTACCAAATTTGAAAGTATTTATATTCGAGTTACAGTTTTGTATGAAGAATTTCAGGAAATTTTGTCAGTATATCAGAGGAATTTTACCAGCGTAAAATGCAGCCAGTTTCCTTCTGTACGTCTTAATTCCTTTCTATGCGGTCCTCCACAAATTTTTTTTGTTACACAAGATTGAGTTGCTTGTATTGTTAACACGCTGAAAAAAATCGCTTCTGTAGTATATTGTCCCAAACATATTCGGCTTGAAATAAACATATGTTTAGGGTACACTCCAAATCTATCTATATATATAAAAGAGAGTGTCTGTTTGTGGGTTTGTTTGTGTGTTTGTTTGTTTGTTCCGTATAGACGTCTAAACGGCTTGACCGACCATCTTGAAATTTTCACAGAATGTACATGTGTAGGGGGTGCTGAAAATAGGGTACTTGAATTTTCGATATATCAAGTGGGCGTGGACCCGCCCATATGGGTCCAATTTTGATATTGAGAAAAATTTTTACCTAGAGCGCTGAAATTTTGTGTGTATGAATTTAGTGGCAGATTATGTGAATTTTCAAAAAATGGGCGGAATCGGACCAGTGGGCGTGGCCCCGCCCATATAAGCCAAATTTTGAAATTGAGATATTTTGCACAATTTGTTAGCGAGAGTGCTGGAATTTTGTGTACATGTATATGGTGGCAGTCTACGTGCTTGGTCCAAAAATGGGCGGGATCGGACCAATAGGCGTGGCCCCGCCCATATAAGCCAAATTTTAAAAATGTGATATCTTGCACATTTTTTTACCGAGAGACCTGGAATTTTGTGTATATGTATATGGTGGCAGTCTTCGTGATTGGTCCAAAAATGGGCGGGATCGGCCCAATGGGCGTGGCCCCGCCCACATAGACCAAATTTTGATATCTTGCACAATTTGTTAGCTAGAGTGCTGTAATGTATATGTATATGGTAGCAGTCCACGTGATTTTTCCAAAAAAAGGCGGGATCGGACCAATGGGCGTGGCACCGCCCATATAAGCCAAATTTTAAAAATGTGATATCTTGCACAATTTGTTACCGAGAGACCTGGAATTTTGTATATATATATCCGTTGGCGACCTACATGATTGGTCCAAAAATGGGCGGGTTCGGACCAATTGGCGTGGCCCCGCCCATATAAGCCAAATTTTGAAATTGAGATATTTTGCACAATTTGATAGCGAGAGTTTTGGAATTTTGTGTATATGTATATGGTGGCAGTCTACGTGATTGGTCCAAAAATGGGCGTGATCAGAACAATGGGCGTGATCAGAACAATGGGCGTGCCCCATCCCTCCTCCCCCCCCCCCCATATAAGCCAAATTTTGAAATTGAGATATATTGCACAATTTTTTACCGAGAGTGCTGTAATTTCGTGTATATATATCTGGTGGTAGTCTACGTGCTTGGTCCAAACATGAGCGCATCGAACCAATGGGCGTGGCCACGTCCATATAAGCCAAATTTTGAAATTGAAATATCTTGCACAATTTATTATCGAGAGTGCTGCAGTTTTGGACATATGTATCTGATGACAGTCTACGCGATTCGCCCAAAAATTGGCGGGATCAGACCAATGGACGTGGCCCCGCCTATATAAGCCAAATTTTGAAATTGAGACACATATCTTGCACAATTTTTAGCGAGAGTGATGTCTGGTGGTAGTCTACGTTATTGGTCCAAAAAGGGTCGGGATCGGATCAATGGCCGTGGCCCTGCCCATATAAACTAAATTTTGAAATTGAGATGTCTTACATAATTGTTTAGCGATAGTTCTGTAATTTTGGGCATATGTATCTGATGACGTGAATGTTCTAAAAAGTGGCGGGATCGGATCAATGGGCCCATATAAACCAAATTTTGAAATTGAGATATCATGCACAATTTGTTAGCGAGAGTGCTGTGATTTTGTGCATCTCATATGGGGGTAACATATATATGGGGGCTATATCTAAATCTGAACCGATTTTCTCCGAATTTCGCAGTATTCCTTCATGTAATAACAAACCTCTTTCTTCCGAATTTCGTACTGATCGGATATAAAATACAGTTTCTACAGCGCTAATTTTGACATGGGCAGCGAAGCGCACCGGGCTCAGCTAGTATTATATATTTTACACACACAAATATTATATGTTTGTGAGGATATTGTTCAAAACAAAAATATGCTCCCATTCAAATATTTTTTATTTGGAACTAGTATTTCCGAAACAAGGATTAATTTGTAATTATTTATTTTGGTAAAGTTTTCTGTTTTTCAGATTTTCAAAGAGCATTTTTTTTATAAATTTTATATGTTTGTAAAATTTAATCAAAACTTAAATCGAACAATCTTTCGTAAATATAAACGACATTGATGTATTGACAAAAAGTGATGAATAGGAATATTTATAAATAAGGACATTTTTAGCTATAAAGTTTAACACGAAAACTAGGAAAAACTAACTAAAATTCGAATAAGTCAGTAATGTTTTAAAAATCTTTTTAAATAAAACATATTTGGAAATCTTCTTAAACAATAACTATGTTTGTGTGTAAACACATATTTTATTTGTGAAATTCAGTTTGCAAATAAATTATGTTCTAATATATTAATATATGCGTTACAAACAAAATTTCTTGATTTTCAAATAAAATTTATTTGTTAACAAATATATAATATTTAAAAAAATCGTTTCCAAGTATATTTTCTTTCGTTTCAAACAAATCAAAAATGACGATTTTCCTCCGTGAATCACTTGTTAAAAATATCACGTATTTTTAATGGTGTGGCCACTAAAAAATATTCATAAAAACCGTAGCTGCAGGCGGCTGAAGCTGATATTTATATATATGTATGTTAATACATACTTTTAGTAACAAAATATGAAAAAATTGCGAAAGTCTTTAGAAATATATATTTTTTATTGTCCACTAAACTTGGGGATCTACGAATCCTACAGTTTCCATCTATTCCTAGGATGGGGACTGGACAGTGGTACCAGATTGTGGGGATAAGCATAACGGCAGGACCTCACCTAAATCCAGAATACCTACTGTCCACTAAACTTGTAATTTGTGTTCAACACAACATTTTGTTTTCCATTTACTTATTTGCTAACGGTATTTATCATATGAACGAATTTTATGAATTATAAACAGTGTTGCCAGATTTAATATCCCCGAACTTATCATTCTATTTAATTTTATATCGACAGTTACTTTAAATAATTGAATTCACATGAAGAACAAAAAATTAAAATCTCAGCACTTTACAGCGAAAATATGACATAGCTAAGAACTACCAGCTTTGAGATGCAATAACATAAAAGCGTTGGTTGGCGTATCGAAGTAAAACTTTATACTCTATCTAGTTGGAATGTTTACTATTAAAATAATTTAATTTTGTTTCAAAATTCGCATGTTGACTTTTACCATTTTTGGCCACGGTCGTGACACTGTGGGCCATAACACTTTTTGGTAGGGATGTAATGAAAGTGACTTTAGCGAAAGACAATGCGAAAGCGAATATTGAAATATATTTCTTGCGAATGCGAATATTTAAATATGCATTTTTGCGAAAGCGAATAGTGAAATATGCGTTTTTGCGAAAGCGAATGCGAAAACGAGTAATAGTTTGACCCTTTAGTACAAACAAAATTAAGGACCAGAATTAATACTTTTCCAGGATAACCAAGTATTAAGGACGTTTTCTATATTTTGACCTCTTATTACCACAAGGACAGACATTTTTTTTCAACTGTATTGAAGAGAAGTATCAGAGGTTTCCATTGGTATTAATATGATCAAAATGTGTGGAGTAGGCATATGACAAAAATTTAACATCATATTTACATGGCCGTACATGATGAGAAATGCTGAAAAATATTAAAAACAAGTAAGAATGTTCAGTCGGTTAAACCGACTAATGAATCCCTTCACCTTGAGTCTCAAAAAAATATTAGTAAATTTATTTATTTTTTTGTTTTGTTTAAATTATTATCAATTTAAATTGAATTTAATAGCTTTAATGTATGTGCTGGTAATAAAGTTATAAGCTATTAACTTTTGGTTCAAAATTGTCCATTTGTATGGGAGATACCAAAAGGGGCGTGGCAACTTCGCCCATCTTTCTCGAGGTAATAGTGACTAATAAACTAATAATATGTGTAGAATTTCAGAGGATTCAAATAAGTACTATACACGGGGCAAAATCGCCTTTTTGATATGTTTGAATCGAAAGAAAATATATTTGGAAAACAAATTTTTAAATATTATATATTTCTGAGGAAATAAATTCTATTTGAAAATCAATAAAATATATTTGGAACGAATATATTAATATATTACAACAAAATATATTTGCAAACTGAATTTCTCAAATAAAGTACATGTTTAAGTACAAATAAAATTATTCTTTAGGAATTTCTGCAAATATATTTTATTTAAAAAATAATTTCAAATCTTGTGCTGACTTTTTCGAATTTCATTTTTAATTTTTTCTTGGTTCCTAATTGTACCTCCCAGTTATGATACCTTATGCAGCATTGACTTTTGTTTCAAATCAATCATTTTAAATTTTTGATGGCTTGGAACATCATTAGTTGTCAATCCACCGAAAAATTTATTTATTTATTTATTATTTTTACGAACATTAAAAATTTCTAAAAAAAATTGTTTTGAATTACTGAACAATATAACGCAATTCAGGTACTTTCTGAATACTTAAGTGCAAATTTTTAATTTGTTTCGAAAAATAACAGTCCCAAACAAAAAAAATTGGAGTAAACACAGATTTGTTTAGAACAACATCTTCCCAAATATATAACCTTTGTGTGTACCAAATATTATATATTTAGAGTTTACCCTAAACATTTATATGTTTCAAGCCGAATATGTTTGGGACAATATACTACAGGAGCGATTTTTTTTCAGCGTGTAGAAGTTATTAAATAATCAATATTTCACTAAATGTTAACCCTTTGTAGGGGAGGTACTAGAAGGAGTGGACCAATATGGCCCATCTTCGAACTTAGCCGGAAATAGAAGAAAATATTACCACATACCAAATTTGAAGTCAATCGGTTACTCCTTTCGAGAGTTATCGTGCGTACCAGCCAGCAGACAGACAGACGGACGGACATTGTTCATTCGACTTAAAATGACCCAAAACGGATATCCGCCGAACATACTTAGGGTCTTAGGTCACTCCTTCGATGTGTTACACTTTTCGTTCGTAGCAAATGATATATGTATACCCTCCTCTCTAAGGTGAGGGGATAAATATATATATATATATATCGGAGCTTTTATCCAAAAATCTGCTATTATAATTTTTTCGAAAACGCGCTTTTCAAGCTAAACTCTTCTTTTTGACGTCCTCGATGGTGTAAATTTGGAATCCAAAAAAAATCTATGACTTTTTTTAGCGATTTTATTTTTTGGCTATCATATTTTAATGAATTTGTAAAAAAGATTATTTTTTCAAAAGTTTTCTATCATCCAATTTTCCGAATAATTGCAAATTCAGGAACATCAAAATTGAAGGCTCTTCGAAAATATATATTTCAAACTTGTATTTGTCGCCCAGGCATGACAACTTTTTCTAAAGCAAAAGCGTATCGAAAAATTTAAAAAGCGTAAAAAAGCACTAAATTTTTTTTAATTAGAAAACTTTTTATTTTAATATAAAAATTTCTTTATTCAATGCACTTTGGTATAACAGTAAACAAAAATTGGTAGTCCAAACAAAAAATAAATATATAGTATACATATTTATAATATATTGTATATATAAAGGGTCCGTCATCTAACGTTTTTTTTTTCAACTAGTGCATATTTGGTGAATGGTAACACTTAGCTCATGTCTGATTTGACAGATAATTAGTTTTATCCTTCCGCTGAACGAATATGGTTGTGTATACGCTTGAACTTTGAAAAATACGCTTGAATGCGATCGACTTACAGAAGATGCCGATTTTGCCAAAAAAAAATCATCTTTTCAGATGAAGCTCATTTTAATCTTGGCGGGTATGTAAACAAGCAAAATTGTCGCATTTGGGGCTCAGAAAACCCGCACGCACGTATACATTGAAAAGCCGTTACACCCAAAACGAGTCACTGTTTGGTGCGGATTTTGGTCCAGAGGCATAATTGGGCCATGAGCAAGGAGTGGCCGTTACAGTCAATGACAATCGTTATCGGGCCATGTTGAACGAATTTTTGTTCACAAAAATTGAAGAGGAGGATATTGGCAACATTTGGTTTCAACAGGACGACGCTACGTGCCACACAGCCGAAGCTAAACTCGATGTTTTGCGCGATGTTTTCAAAAAAAAGTTATTTGGTGGACCCTTTATATACAAATCAAGTCAAGTTGGCTCAATTAATAATTAAATGGCCATACGAATTTGTTGACTCAAGGTGGATTTTTTTGCACATTTTCTATACATTTTTTCTCGGTAAACCGTACGGAATATCTCTTTTGTGTCCGAAGCAAATTAGATATTGAATACGAGAAAAAAAAATGCCGAACAAATCTATCCGAAAAAAGTGCATCCAGTGCCTTAAAAAGTTTGACTCTTCTTTTTGTATGATATTGAAAATACCGTTTTTTTTATTGGTTGTACACATTCTTAATTCCAACAACATTTAAAACACAGAATGAGTTGAGGGAGACAAGTGTAAGTGCATAGAAATAAGATGTTGCCCTGCAGTAACAAAATGGTACAATTTCTTTATGTTGTCAGTTTCGATCTGACAAATGTACTAAAAGCGTCAAAAGCACTAACAAAAATACCCTGTACCACAGTGTGGTGTAGGGTATAAAAACAAAAGGATATATGGGCAGTTCTTTCTCAAGTGTCACGGGTCAAAAAGTAGATCTTTCTCAAATTCTCAGAAAATATTTCCCTAGTATGTGGGATTAATGACCCACAATATTAAAAAAAATAAATTCAAATTGGAGACAAAAATTGATTTTTTTCCTCTGTAATGGCTTTTTGTAGTTAATTTTAATGCTATAAATCATAAGAAATTGAAAAAAAAATATTTTTTTAAAGGATTTTCCGTGCACTTTTCATAAAAAATATTAATTTGGTCTTAAACAATTTATTGCGGTAACTTTTCTCGGATATAAAAATATAAATTGCGATATCTCAGAATCGGTCTAATCTTTTTTCCTTAAATTTTTTATAAAAAATTGTCCGTATATTCCTTACCGATGTTGTAAATTTTGGAGTGGGACCGACTTTGGTTCAGATGTTACATTATAATAACTGAAAATCTTCACAAAGAAAATATATTTAAAAAAAATCAACAAAAAAAATATAATTGAAAACACATACAAATGTTTTTTTCTTTGTAATTTGGTGAAAATTTTCAGTTATTATAATTTAACTTCTGAACTAAAGTCGGTCCCACTCCAAAATTTACAGCATCCGTAAAGTACATATGGACCATTTTTTATAAAAAGTTTAAGGAAAAAAAATTAGATCGATTTTGAGATATCGCAATTTATATTTGCATTTCCCCGAAAAGTGACCGCAATAAATTATTTAAGACAAAATTAATATTTTTTATGAAAAGTGCACGGAAAATCCTTTAAAAAACAATATTTTCTATTTTCAATTTCTTATGATTTGTAGCATTAAAATTAACTTCAAAAAACCATTACAAATGAAACCAGTAAGGAAAGGCTAAAGTCGGGCGGTGCCGACTATATAATACCCTACACCACTCTCGTAATATTGAATAACTCTGATATATAAATTTTGTAATTCATGTATAAATTGTTTACATAAATTTATTTTGGGACATTTTATACTTAAATAAGTGTGATGTAGGGTATAAAAACGATTGGATCTAAAGAGCCAAATCGGATGAAACATATATATGGGAGCTATAGCTAAATCTTTACCGATTTTCTTCAAATTCGGCAATGTTGGTTCATGAATCAAGAAACTCTACCACTCTAAATTTCAAAACGATTGGATGTAAAATATAGCTTCTATAGAACTAAAGGGTCAAATCGGACGAAACATATATATGGGAGCTGTAGCTAAATCTTAACCAATTTTCTTCAAATTCGGTAGTGTTGGTTCATGGATCAAGAAACTCTACCATTCTAAATTTCAAAACGATTGGATGTAACATACAGCTTTTATAGGACTAAAGGGCCAAATCGGACGAAACATATATATGGGAGCTATAGCTAAATCTTAACCGATTTTCTTCAAATTCGGCAGTGTTGGTTCATGGATCAAGAAACTCGACCATTCTAAATTTCAAAATGATTGGATGTAAAATACAGCTTTTACAGGACTAAAGGGCCAAAACGGTCGAAACATGTATATGGGAGCTATAGCTAAATCTTAACCGATTTTCTTCAAATTCGGTAGTGTTGGTTCATAGATCAATAAACTCTCCCATTCTAAATTTCAAAACAATTGGATGTAAAATACAGCTTCTATAGAACTAAAGGGCCAAATCGGACGAAACATATATATGGGAGCTATAGCTAAATCTTAACCGATTTTCTTCAAATTCGGTAGTGTTGGTTCATGGATCAAGAAACTCTACCATTCTAAATTTCAAAATGATTGGATGTAAAATACAGCTTCTTCAGGACTAAAGAGCAAAATCGGACGAAACATATATATGGGGGCTATAGCTAAATCTTAACCGATTTTCTTGAAATTCGGCAATGTTGGTTCATGGATCAAGAAACTCTACCATTCTAAATTTCAAAACGATCGGATGTAAAATACAGCTTCTATAGGACTAAAGGGCCAAATCGGACGAAACATATATATGGTAGCTATATCTAAATCTGAACCGATTTTCTTCAAATTCGGCAATGTTGGTTCATGGATCAAGAAACTCTACCATTCTAAATTTCAAAACGATCGGATGTAAAATACAGCTTCTATAGGACTAAAGGGCCAAATCGGACGAAACATATATATGGGAGCTATAGCTAAATCTTAACCGATTTTCTTCAAATTGGGCAATGTTGGTTCGTGGATCAAGAAACTCTACCATTCTAAATTTCAAAACGATTGGATGTAAAATACAGCTTCTATAGGACTAAAGGGCCAAATCGGACGAAAGATATATATTTTGGAGTTATATCTAAATCTGAACCGATTCCAACCAAATTCAATAGCGATCTTAACAGCCGCGAAATACTCTAACCTGCAAAATTTCAGAACGTGAAATTGCGACCTGTAGTCGACGAACAACTTTACATGGACAGACGGACGGACGGACAGACATCGTTAAATCGACTCAGCTAGTGATTCTGAGTCGATCGGTATACTTTAAGGTGGGTCTAGCTGTGTTATTTTCAGGTGTTACAAACATCTGCCGTGAAACAAACTTATAATACCCTGTACCACAGTGTGGTGTAGGGTATAAAAAATCAATTTTTCTGAACTATGAACTCGCCCCCTGCCTCCAATTTTCATTTAATTATACCCTACACCACACTGTGGTACAGGGTATTATAAGTTTGTTTCACGGCAGATGTTTGTAACACCTTAAAATAACACAGCTAGACCCACCTTAAAGTATACCGATCGACTCAGAATCACTAGCTGAGTCGATTTAACGATGTCCGTCCGTCCGTCCGTCCGTCCGTCCGTCTGTCCATGTAAAGTTGTTCGTCGACTACAGGTCGCAATTTCACTCCGATCGTTCTGAAATTTTGCAGTTTAGAGTATTTTGCGGCTGTTAAGATCGCTATTGAATTTGGTTGAAATCGGTTCAGATTTAGATATAGCTCCCATATATATCTTTCGTCCGATTTGGCCCTTTAGTCCTATAGAAGCTGTATTTTACATCCGATCGTTTTGAAATTTAGAATGGTAGAGTTTCTTGATCCATGAACCAACATTGCTGAATTTGAAGAAAATCGGTTAAGATTTAGCTATAGCTCCCATATATATGTTTCGTCCGATTTGGCCCTTTAGTCCTATAGAAGCTGTATTTTAAATCCGATCGTTTTGAAATTTAGAATGGTAGAGTTTCTTGATCCATGAACCAACATTGCCGAATTTCAAGAAAATCGGTTCAGATTTAGATATAGCTCCCATATATATCTTTCGTCCGATTTGGTCCTTTAGTCCTATAGAAGCTGTATTTTACATCCGATCGTTTTGAAATTTAGAATGGTAGAGTTTCTTGATCCATGAACCAACATTGCCGAATTTGAAGAAAATCGGTTAAGATTTAGCTATAGCTCCCATATATGTTTCGTCCGATTTGGCCCTTTAGTCCTATAGAAGCTGTATTTTACATCCGATCGTTTTGAAATTTAGAATGGTACAGTTTCTTGATCCATGAACCAACATTGCCGAATTTGAAGAAAATCGGTTCCGATTTAGATATAGCTCGCATATATATCTTTCGTCCAATTTGGTCCTTTAGTCCTATAGAAGCTGTATTTTACATCCGATCGTTTTGAAATTTAGAATGGTAGAGTTTCTTGATCCATGAACCAACATTGCCGAGTTTGAAGAAAATCGGTTAAGATTTAGCTATAGCTCCCATATATATGTTTCATCCGATTTGGCTCTTTAGATCCAATCGTTTTTATACCCTACACCACACTGTGGTACAGGGTATTATTTAAGTATAAAATGTCCCAAAGTAAATTTATGTAAACAATTTATACATGAATTACAAAATTTATATATCAGAGTTATTCAATATTACGAGAGTGGTGTAGGGTATTATATAGTCGGCACCGCCCGACTTAAGCCTTTCCTTACTGGTTTTTTTTAATATTGTGGGTTATTACTCCCACATACTAGGATAACGTTTTCGGAGAATTTGAGAAAGATCTAATTATTGACCTGTGACACTTGAGAAACAACTACCCATATCAGGTATATTTGAAAACAGAAGTTTAAAGGCTTTAACTGACATATTTTGCAAATGTTTAACAATCTTTATAATATTGACATTATTTGGTATCGAATTATTCGATCACTATAATAAGACATCAAATAAAAGGATGAGTCAGTCACTTCAATACACGGGGCAAAATCGCATTTTTTGATATGTTTGAATCGAAAGAAAATATATTTGGAACACAAATTTTTAAATATTTTATATTTCTTAGCAAATAAACATATTTTGTTTTTGTACTCAGGCTCAAGATCGTTATTGTTGTTTTCAGTATATGAAAACAACTTTGTTAAAAATTAAAGAAGAAGCAAGTGACATGTATTGGGGGCGGTTGTAATGGTTGGATAGACAGATCTGTTTCGGGAGCCACCAAACTCCCATTATCAATATCCTTATTACAACGATTACTTCAGTCGAAATTATTAAATATATACGCACAGCCAAGTATCATTAAACGAGAACTGTTTGCTAAAAGCGCATATCTTCAAAAAAAGACAATTCAGTAATCATCGTCCCTCGTACATGCACCAACTTCCACTCTCGTGAGTCTTTACAATGTAAAGAATTCACACGAATGTTTTGCTGTAGTTGACTATGCAACAACAACGTATTTGGTCGTGCCCTACCATTTCTTCTTGTTTTGTCAAATAAACTTTATTTGAAAATCAATAAAATATATTTGGAACGCATATATTAATATATTACAACAAATTATATTTGCAAACTAAATTTCTCAAATAAAATATGTGTTTAAATACAAATAAAATTATTATTTAGGAATTTTTCCAAATATATTTTATTTAAAAAAGACTTCCAAAACTTTTGCTGAGTTTTGCAAATTTCAGTTTCAATTTTTCCTTTATTTCGAATTGTACCTCCCAGTTATGATACCATATGCAGCATTACCTTCTGTTTTAAATTAATCATTTAAAATTTCTGAGTATTCCAAGCCATCATTAGTTGTCAATTCTCTAAGTTCTTTATATTGACCCAAGATTATATGATTTCAATTATTATTTTTTTAGGAACATTAAAAATTTAACTTTGATTTACTGAAAAATTTGACACAATTTGTGTATTTTATGAATATTTAAATGCAAATAAATATTTGTTTCAAATATTTGTAAACAAATATTTGTTTAGAACAACATCTTCCCAAATACACAATTTTTGTATGTACCAAATATTACATGCTTAGAGTCTACCCTAAACATATATATGTTTCAAGCCGAATATGTTTGGGACAATATACTACAGAAGCGATTTTTTTTCAGCGTGTATGGGTTTTAAAATAGCGTGTAATCCTTAAGGTTATAAGATTAAAATATTATTAAACTGTTACTACCAGATTTGTAGCAAAATCGAAGAAGAAAACCATTAAGGAAAGGCTAAAGTCGGGCGGGGCCGACTATATAATACCCTACACCACTCTCGAAATATTGAATAACTCTGATATATAAATTTTGTAATTCATGTATAAACTGTTTACATAAATTTAAAATACAGCTTTTATAGGACTAAAGGGCCAAATCGGACGAAACATATATATGGGAGCTATAGCTAAATCTTAACAGATTTTCTTCAAATTCGGTAGTGTTGGTTCATGGATCAAGAAACTCTACCATTCTAAATTTCGAAAGGATTGGATATAAAATACAGCTTCTACAGGACTAAAGAGCAAAATCGGACGAAACATATATATGGGAGCTATAGCTAAATCTTAACCGATTTTCTTCAAATTCGGCAATGTTGGTTCATGGATCAAGAAACTCTACTATTCTAAATTTCAAAACGATTGGATATAGAATACAGCTTTTATAGGACTAAAGGGCCAAATCGGACGAAATATATATATGGGAGCTATATCTAAATCTGAACCGATTTCAACCAAATTTAATAGCGATCTTAACAGCTGCGAAATACTCTAAACTGCAAAATTTCAGAACGATCGGAGTGAAATTGCGACCTGTAGTCGACGAACAACTTTACACGGACAGACGGACGGACGGACAGACATGCTTAAATCGACTCAGCTAGTGATTCTGAGTCGATCGGTATACTTTAAGGTGGGTCTAGCTGTGTTATTTTCAGGTGTTACAAACATCTGCCGTGAAACAAACTTATAATACCCTGTACCACAGTGTAGGGTATAAACATTATTCACAATATTCTGATCACCCACTGTAATAGTCATTACTCCGCCCTACTGGACTCACCATGTAGCACATTAATGTTTGGCGATGCTGTTACTGCCGCTACTGCGCTGCACTGCTCTGCAGCAAAAAAAAGAAAGACAAATAGCTGAGAGCAGTGAATTGCGAGAGTGAACAGTTGAATTATTAACTTTTGTATGCCATTCTGTCACTGAGTCGCTCGTGTTTTGTGCGTACATTTGTGAGAGTGAATACGTAAGTGCATGCGAGTGAGTGGGGTCATTCATACAAGAGCATATGTTTGTGTGTTTGGCGATCGATGTACTCGTGAATAGTGAATGCGAGGCACGCTTCAAAGTCATCACCATCAAAACATATGAGACGTATTCGCACTCGCAGTGTCTTCGTCCCCAGTCCTTGTGCATTCATCTCACTCACTAACATTACGAGTATATCAACACGACGACTATAAACTTATGTATGTATGTATGTATGGCTGTGGGTGCTGTGTTACTTGCGGGTTGTGTTGTTACTGTTGTGCTTTTTGTACTTTTTTGCTGTTGGCTATGGCTGTTGCTGTTAAAGCGAAAAAATGTTGTTAAACATCCATCCTTAGGGTTTATGTGTCAATGTATCACAAACGGATATGTTACAGAGATACAATATCTTGAAATGCATAGGGATGTACGTATGTAGGAGTATGTATACTTGCATATTTATCTGGTGTGCATGTACATATCGATACCTCCATTCTAAAACATGCTAAGTCTACTGTTTTTAGTGAGATTACATTTTTAATTTCTAAATATTCCAAATTATATACTGTAAAAATTTGCTGTTTATCAACCAAAAAAGTTATTCACAATTCAGTACATGCCATTCGATTTCCATCATAAAGGAATTCCACACAAATTCAAAAAATTCATCAAACTTTGATCGCCTCTCCTGAAAAACTACTTTTTTGCACATAGCATAGTTTAGAATGGAGGTATGGATATATAGGGATGTGTGCATTCTAAAATCACTAAAGCAAATGTTATATCTCTGAATGCTTTTAAGGACAAAAAAGAAGAAGAAGCATATTTACTGTTTGCATTAATGAACACAATCATTGAGCTGTGCCTTGTGTAATGTTAAGTTACCGAAAGGTTTTACTTTTTCCCATCCATTGTTGTCTTTAAATGGCTTAATGGGTTTTTGAAAAGGTTTTAATACCCTCACCCTGTGAAGGGTACTTTACCCTACAACATTTGCTACAGACAAAAGCGTATCTCAACAAAGTACTGCGTTAAGCTGTCTACCGCATGATAACTTTCGTAGTTACCACTATTGGTACTTCCCCTTCAGATGGTCAAACTTCTTTGAAAAATTAAATCTACTATAATTACCCTATGCGACGAAAAATAAAGTATTTTTTGATGCAAATGATCAAAATTTGTCAAACCCCTTCTAGTGTTAAAATGCAGTTGTTATCCCCCTTGTCAAATATATAAGTACATAAGTGAAGGAGCTCAAACCTTAAGCATTTCTCACTTTGCATTGCAGAGACATATGACGTATGATTAACGGCTATTTTCATCTAAAAACTCATACGCCGCCGTAAACAGCAAGGAAACATTGAACTGACGACGACCTTGAATTTAATAAAATTAACTTAAATCGAAACGAGTAAGGAAAGGCTAAACTGGGGTGGAGCCAAATATATGATAACCTTCGCCACCCTGCCAGTGCGGATAAAGCACATGCAAAGTTTCAATCAACATACGGGTATATGTATATTTAAATATAAACTTATTTCCTCAAATAAAGATAGGATGTAAAATTCAGCTTCTGTAACTCCCAGCCAATATATCGGAAGGAAAGTATATACATATATGGGGATATATCTAAATCTGAACCGATTTTCACAAATTCCCTTAAGCCGAAAAAGAAGTGCGTGTCAAATTTCATAGCATCGGAGCTAAAATGACTCATAAAGTAATTCTTAGCCGATCGGTATAATAAACAATGGTCTAATATCCTGCACCTCAATGTGGTGTTAGGTGTAAATATATACGATATTTTTGGTTTTCAATATTCTTTGAGTTGTTTGGGGCGTCTGGAATTAATTTCAGTCAATTTGCTTTCGGTACACAAAAACCTGAAGACTTAATTTATACCTAAATATGTATACTCGTATATGTACCTGTAAATATTGATACAATTTCTTAAAAAATTTAGGAGTTTAACGAAATATATTTCTTTATGAAACTTCTCCGATTTTTTTCTAAAATTCGTCAAAATAACAATTTTATAAGAAATTGTCCGAAGTTACTTTTTATAGAAAATTTAGTCGGAATTCTATTTTTATATAAAACATCGCCGAAATTGTATTTTTACAGCATATTTCTTAATATTCACTTTTATAGAAAATGTAGTTGGATTTGTATTTTTTATTTTTTTTATTTTATTATAGAAAATGTCGTCGAAATCTTAGCTTTATAGAAAATTTTGTCGAAATTTTAGCATTATAGAAAATTTCGTCGAAATCTTAGCTTTATAGAAAATTTTTTCGAAATTTTAGCATTATAGAAAATTTCGTCGAAATTTTAGCTATATGAAATTTTCATCGAAATTTTAGCTTTATAGAAAATTTCGTCGAAATTTATTTATTTATGTATTTATTTATTTATGTACTCGTATCAACAAAAGAACAGCACCCAAGATTTCGGCTGTATTTCCCAAAATACAATTATTTATTCTAAATTTGGGAAATAACCATTGGGGTGACCAAAAAACGGTTATCTCTAAATATTTTTTCTGTTATGGTAACCTATTATTCTTTGCAATAATTATCTTTGTCTATTGATACAATTTCTGTTGTCAAGAATAAAACATTCGTTGTCACTACCAAATATCGATCATATGGTACTTTAATGAAAATTTAAAGTAGGTACCACAATTAACAGATTGTCAATGAAAAAAAAATTTAAATCGATTGATGCAACCATCGATTTAGTTGCAAGCATTTTCATTTGATCGTACTCATGTATGGGAAAAAATGACCGTTTGATCTAAATGTGAATATTCAACACCGTCCAACTCGGGCAGTCCTTAACTGATCTCGTTGAAATGTTGTGTCATGTTGTGTACTAAAGTTGGTGCAAGTTTCATGATGAACCGAACACATCGCTTTAAGAAATTGACTGCCGTGTCATGAAATCCTCCATATATTTTTAATTTTTTTCCTCTCATTTGCAATAAAGTAATGTATCCTAATTGGTTACACCAACGTATAAGTGTTATGATGGAAAATGTTATTCATACGCAATCCATCACTGCAAAGACATACGGCCTGTTTCTGTATTTCTAACGAAAGTCTCTGCGAACGAAAACCAGTCACTCATTTTCGTCATGAATTTGGTTTCTCTAAGGTTCGTTCGTTCGTTCGCCTGGCCTTACGCCAATGACGTTAGCAATTTACCAATTGGATAAAAATGTTATTGCCAGATCAATAATTTCACCGGAAGGTCTAAAAAAGCACACTTTTTGTATGGTCGACCTTAGAAAATACACCTCTGTATCCATTACACTAGCGGTGGCCAAAAATCAACCCTGGGTGGGTCAGATGAGCTGATGCAACACTCTCATTTCTTTCTCTCTCTCTCCCGTCTCTCTCATTGTGCACTGATGAATTTTTTTCATCTCAGCGAGCTGCCAATGTTGACTTCTTTATGCTTAAATATGTATACACATGTATACAATTTTATAACTATTTAATTTTATTACCATAATTATATTGATATCTACTCATTTGTTGCTTTTAATACCGATTTTTTGTCATTGTTCCTATCAGTCGACAAATAAAATAAAGTGACTCGATCTGACATTTGTGTTCGCCCAGACATTTGTGTTCGCAAAGAGAGATAGAGAAACCAAAATTTACACTGAAATGATTACGTTTTCGCACGAGTTCATTTTCGTGCGACTTGTCGTTGTGATTGTGGTTAGTGAAACCCAAATCAGCTGTTTGTCGTCTGGCAGGCGAACGAAAGCAAATTTTTAAGTTACAGAAACAGGCTGATAATATCAAAGTACATAATATTCTGCATTCGTCGTGTGAATAATATGGTAATCTAAATAACATTTACTAGAAAGTTATATTAGAAACCATTTTTACGACAGATTTTTTTGTCGTTTCAAGCTAAGATTTTTTTATGAAAATATTTTTGATTGCCAAATTGTATTTTCTAGAAAATGTCGTGTTGCATTTTTGCAGAAAATCTTTTGGAAATTGTAGTCGTTAAAAATTGTCTAAAAATCTTAAATTTCGACGAAATTTTCCATAAAACTAAAATTTCGACACAATTTTCTATAAATCTGAAATTTTGACGAAATTTTCTATAAATCTGAAATTTTGACGAAATTTCTATAAATCTAAAATTTTAACGAAATTTTCCATATACATCTTTAAAGTAATTTTTTTTGTAATTTTTCATTAACAATTTTCTATAAAACTAAAATTTCGACGAAATTTTATATAAAACAAAAATTTCGACGAAATTTTCTATAAAACTAAAATTTCGACGAAATTTCTATAAAACTAAAATTTCGACGAAATTTCTATAAAACTAAAATTTCGACGAAATTTCTATAAAACTATAAAACTTTATAGAAAATAAATTTTGTCAAAATTTTAGTTCTATAGAAAATTTTGTCGAAATTTTAGTTCTATAAAAAAAAAAAGAACTAAAATTTAGTCGAAAATTTAGTTCTATAGAAAATTTCGTCAAAATTTTAGTGCTTTAGAAAATTTCGTTGAGATTTTAGTTCTATAGAAAATTTCGTCGAAATTTTACTTCTATAGAAAATTTCGTTGAAATTTATGTTCTATAGAAAATTTCGTTGCAATTTTTGTTTTATAGAAAATTTCGTTACAATTTTTGTTTTATAGAAAATTTCGTCGAAATTTTAGATTTATAGAAAATTTCGTCTTAATTTAAGATTTATAGAAAATTTTAGCGAAATTTAAGTTCTATAGAATAGTCGTCGAAATTCTAGTTCTATAGAAAATGTCGTCGAATATTTTGTTCTATAGACAATTTCGTCGAAATTTTAGTTTTATAGAAAATTTCTTCGAAATTTTATTTTTATAAAAAATTTCGTCGAAATTTTAGCTTTATAAAAAATTTCGTCGAAATTTTAGCTTTATAAAAAATTTCGTCGAAATTTTAGTTTTATGGAAAATTTTGTCGAAATTTTAGTTTTATAGAAAATTTTGTCGAAATATTAGTTTTATAGAAAATTTTGTCGAAATTTAGTTTTATACAAAATTTTGTCGAAATTTATTTTTATACAAAATTTAATCAAAATTTTAGAAAATTTCGTCGAAATTTTAGTTTTATAGAAAATTTTAAATGACTACAATTTCCAAAAATTTACTGCAAAGATTTAATACAAAATTTCGTTAAAATTTCAAATTTATAAAAATTTTGACAAAATTTCAGATATATAAAAAATCAAAATTTTTGTAATAGGGTAATTCCAAAGGAAATCGACCCACTCTGAAAATTTATGAATTTCTATATTGCTGAAAGTTTGCATGCACATACTGCAAGATGATACGAAATAATGACAGTTTACCGTGTGTCAAAATTTGTAGCGGATTAGATTTTATAGGGTGACAAAGTAGGACATCTACATTGTTTTGTAAAACATTAAGCTATGTTCAAGTCGCCATAACTTTTGAACGGAATGTCAGATTTAATTGAAATAAGTACCATCTTAAAGATATTAACGATATTTCTAAGTATTACACACATAAGGATAACCATATGTGTATTAAGGATATCAAAAAGACGAAAATGTCCTTAATCTTTGATTATCCTGAAAAAAGTATTTTCAATTTTTTTTAATTTTATTTCTGAATATTACCCCCATATTGCTCCATAAAATATAACATTTTCAGAATGGGTGCTCAATGGGTTCAAAAGATATGACTTATTTAATGTCCGTCTGTCTGTCCGTTTGACTGGTTTATGCCAATGATATCTCTGAACAGGAGCGACCGAATGACTTACAAATTAGTATGTGGTAATATTTTCCTCAAACCTACCTAATGTTTTGAAGTGACCCATTTCGGACCCCTACTATTTGTACCTCCCTCACAAACGGTTAAAATTTTGTGACATGTTAAAACTGTTATAACTTCTGTACTACTCATGGGAATCCAATGAAATTTCATACATAGTAATTATTTCACCGTATTTATAAGCTGAACAAAAATGGGCGAAAATGTCACGCCCCTTTTGGTACCTCCCACACAAAGGGACCAATTTTTACAATAAGTTCGCAGCTTCTAACATTAATACCAGTGCATAAAAATACTTGAAATGTTGTGCAGTGTAATATTTTTATAGTACCTACAGGCCAGCACAAAGCGGGCGTTATTGCCCCGCCCCTTCTAGTACCTCTCACACAAATTGTAACAATTTTGTGAAATGTTGAAAAATTATAAACTCATTAAAGTAAACATATAAATAAAAAGCTCTAACATTTCATTAAAGTAAACATATAAATAAAAAGTAACATATAACATATAACATATAAATAAAAGGCTCTAACATTTCACAAAATTGTTACAATTTGTGTGAGATGTTGAAAATGTTGAAAAATTATAAACTCATTAAAGTAAACATATAAATAACCAGTAAGGAAAGGCTAAAGTCGGGCGGGGCCGACTATATAATACCCTACACCACTCTCGTAATATTGAATAACTCTGATATATAAATTTTATAATTCATGTATAAATTGTTTACATAAATTTACTTTTGGGACATTTTATACTTAAATAATACCCTGTACCACAGTGTGGTGTAGGGTATAAAAACGATTGGATCTAAAGAGCCAAATCGGACGAAACATATATATGGGAGCTATAGCTAAATCTTAACCGATTTTCTTCAAATTCGGTAGTGTTGGTTCATGGATCAAGAAACTCTACCATTCTAAATTTCAAAACGATTGGAGGTAAAATACAGCTTTTATAGGACTAAAGGGCCAAATCGGACGAAACATATATATGGGAGCTATAGCTAAATCTTAACCGATTTTCTTCAAATTCGGCAATGTTGGTTCATGGATCAAGAAACTCTACCATTCTAAATTTCAAAACGATTGGATGTAAAATACAGCTTCTATAGGACTAAAGGGCCAAATCGGACGAAAGATATATATGGGAGCTATATCTAAATGTGAACCGATTTCAACCAAATTCAATAGCGATCTTAACAGTCGCGAAATATTCTAAACTGCAAAATTTCAGAACGATCGGAACGAAATTGCGACCTGTAGTCGACGAACAACTTTACATGGACGGACGGACGGACGGACGGACGGACGGACGGACGGACGGACATCGTTTAATCGACTCAGCTAGTGATTCTGAGTCGATCGGTATACTTTACGGTGGGTCTAGCTGTGTTATTTTCAGAAACAAACACCTGCCGCGAAACAAACTTATAATACCCTGTACCACAGTGTGGTGTAGGGTATAAAAAGCTCTAACATTTCACAAAATTGTTGTAGAAGGGGCGGGGCAATAACGCCCGCTTTGTGCTGGCCTGTAGGTACTATAAAAATATTACACTGCACAACATTTCAAGTATTTTTATGCACTGGTATTAATGTTAGAAGCTATGAACTTATTGTAAAAATTGGTCCCTTTGTGTGGGAGGTACCAAAAGAGGCGTGACATTTTCGCCCATTTTTGTTCAGCTTATAAATACGGTGAAATAATTACTATGTATGAAATTTTATTGGATTCCCATGAGTAGTACAGAAGTTATAACAGTTTTAACATGTCACAAAATTTTAACCGTTTGCGAGGGAGGTACCACAAGGAGGGGTCCGAAATGGGCCACTTCAAAACATTAGGTAGGTTTGAGGAAAATATTACCACATACTAATTTGTAAGTCATTCAGTCAGTCCTTTTCAGAGATATCATTGGCATAAACCAGTCAAACGGACAGACAGACGGACATTAAATAAGTCATATCTTTTGAACCCATTGAGAACCCATTCTGAAAATTTTATATTTTATGGAGCAATATGGGGGTAATATTCAGAAATAAAATTAAAAAAATTGAAAATACTTTTTTTCGGTATAATCAAGGATTAAGGACATTTTCGTCCTTTTGATATCCTTAATACACATTTACTTATCCTTATGTGTATAATACTTAGAAATAACGTTAATATCTTTAAGATGGTACTTATTCCAATTAAATCTGACTTTCCGTTCAAAAGTTATGGCGACTTGAACATAGCTTAATTTTTTACAAAACAATGTAGATGTCCTACTTTGTCACCCTATAAAATCTAAACCGCTACAAATTTTGACATACGGTAAACTATTATTATTTCGTAACATCTTGCAGTATGCGCATGCAGTAAAAATGTAAAATTTTCAAATCGTCCTTTTTGGGTCGATTTTCTTTGGAATTACCCATTATAAAAAATTTCGTCGAAATTTTAGGTTTATAGAAAATTTCTTCGAAATTTTAGGTTATAAAAAATTTCTTCGAAATTTTATTTTTATAGAAAATTGTTAACGACTACAATTTCCAAAAGATTTACTACAAAAATGCAACGACGACATTTTCTAGAAAATACACTTTGGTAATCAAAAATATTTTTATAAATAATTCTTAGCTCGAAAGGACAAAAAAGGTGTCGTAAAAATGATTTCTAATATAACATTTCTAATAAATTTTCATTAGATAAATGTTCGGGTTTACGATATTATTCACATGACGAATGCAGAAATATGATCTATTCTCTTTGCAGTGATTGATGGCGTATGAATAATATTTTCCACCATAACACTTATACGGCGGAGTGACTAATTAGGATACATTGATTTTATGCAAATGAGGGAAAAAATTATCTCAGCGGAATAATCCTAGTCAAGTACATTTAAAATTTATATATATGTACATATGGGGTATTTCATGTCACGTCAATCAGTGAAAAGCGATGTGTTCTGATTAGGATGAAACTTGCACCAACTTAAGTCCTATTGCCAAGTAGTTATGAGTTGGAGGGTGTTGAATATTGACATTTAGGTCAAACGGTAATTTTTTCCCATACATGAGTACGATCAAATGAAAATGCTTGCAACTAAATCGTTGGTTGCATCAATCGATTTGAAATTGTTTTTTCATTGACTCTCGGTTAGTTTTGGTAACTACAGGATTTTCCAATAAGAGTGATGTTATTTCTTTGAAAAAAACACACTTATTGTTAGGGAAATTCAAAAGTTTTTTTTATTTAATGTGAAGTAAAATCGATACAATTAAGTTCCAAAGACAACGCCATTCAAATGGCCTCTACGACTTGTTCTGCAGGAACAAGTTCGATGAACCCAATTTTCCAGCACTTTTCCACTAAATGGTACGTTCAATATTGACTTGTAAAGCTTGAAGAGAGTCTGGTTTATTTCGAAAGACCAATGACTTCAAACAACTCCACAAGAAATAGTGTAATGGTGTTAAATCACAACTTCTTGGAGGCCATTCAATATCACAATTTCTTCAAATAATCGAATCTCCAAACTTTTCTCGCAACAATTCAATTGTTTCCAAAAGATAGCTCTTAACGGGAGTTAAAATATTGCTCATGGGTGTCAAGGTCGTAGGTCGACTGGAAAGGGTTTTTTTTTTGATTAAAAAAAATGGACTTAGCGCACGAAAAGTTGCAATTGGAGAACGATTATTTTGATAATAAAACTGAAAAATGTTTAAACGTTGTTCTTGCGTATATCTCTCAATGATGAAATTGTAAACACTACCAAATACAATGAAAAACAAATGACATATTACAAGTGCCCGAACGTCACTTCAAAATCATATCATCCCTATTGGAAAACCCGTTACTTTTAAATTTTTTATAGTACCATATGATTGATATTTGGTAGTGACATCGAATGTTTTGTTCTTGACATCAGATATCAATAGACCAAAGATTATAATTGCAAAGAATAATTTATTATTATAACAAAAAAAATATTAATAAATAATGGTTTTTTCGTTATCCCAATAATTTCCCAAATTTAGAATAAATAAATATATTTTGGGACATACAACCGAAATCTTGGTTGCTGGTCTTCTGTTGATACATGACAAACAAAAAATAAAGTTATTCGACATAAATAAATCTTCAACATTTTTTTCACGAACGGAATGTGTAGTCAAATATAATTTTGTGCGGATAATAATGTGTGGAATGCAGAATATGTTGTGCAAAATGTTTTACATACATAAAAAAATAAAATCAACAATATATAATGCAGAAAGTTTTTTGAATTAGCGATCATTATTATCAAAATTAAAAAAAAAAGTCAGTAGAAGCCAAAAACTGTTTCCGAAAATATTAATTTAAAAAAATATCAAATGCCGTTATTGACATAATTTTAATTTTGAGTTGTATCCCTATTGCTGAACAGTTGCGATATTTCTATGTAGGATATTTATTACTCAACTCTGAGTAGGATTTTCATTCCACCATGACCAACCAACCTTGCAGGTTTTTGCTTCTACATTGCTTTATATAAGAGTATACCATAATAAAAACCTAATAATAAATTAAGTTTTTGGAAATTTTAAACATAATTTCTTAATTGTTCATAAAATATGTCTTTGTGCAAATTACAGAAATAAATCACTCATTATAATATCATTTTCATAATTCCTCATCCGTTTCGCATACGTATTTGACCTTAGAGAGTAGACCATATCAATGGCCACATCTGACTACTTGAACACACTCAGACATATTATTTTGCAAAAGCATATCTCAGGAGTAATCCGTCTGCAGCTCAGTTTTATAGTCATTTCTTTTAGTCACAGAAGTCATCCATTCATTCGCTGGTAAACTTTGGCTTATTGCCCAAATACTCGAGGAAACACAGCACTAACAACAACAAGAAAAAACAGTGCCCAAAAATGATCACATTCAAAGTGGGGTTAAAGTGTGAAGTGCTAATGCATTTATAACATGTACCTTAGTATTGCACAATGGGACCATTTCAGAAAAAAAAATCATTAAAATTTGGAGGAATTTGATTGAAATCGATTCATCAAATTTGGCATTGGAAAAATGGCAGCATAGTGAAATAATTCACCCAATGGGCATTGTTGTACTGCACAGTCATAGTCAACATAAATCACAAAATCGATCTGTCCGTCCGCCTCTCTGTCTATTAATATACATATAAAGCATCGCAATCATTCACCCTCAATTAGCGTTTATTGTTATTATTTATTATCAAATAAAAATTCGCTCGAGCTGGATTCGAACCAGCGACCTGTGGATTTCTATGTGGAAGAGACTCACTACAGTCCACTGCTCTACCAACTGAGCTATCGAAGCTATATTTGGTGGTGTCTCAATAATATGGTGATAATAATTCTTTTCTCAGAAATATAGATCTTCATAAGCTTCAATTAAATCCGAATTTAAATGGGTACAAAGTTATTGTATCTACTCCATAAAATATTCAGTGGATCCTTCGATAGCTCAGTTGGTAGAGCGGTGGACTGTAGATGATGTTCACTTTGAATCATATAGAATGGTTCAAATCCGGCTCGAAGGAATTTTTTCTTTTTAATTCATAGACTGGTATTTTATTTAATAATACGTTTTTTGAATCTCATTGAATAGATTCACAATGGATCATAATATTCTACTCGACTAATCAATCGTTATCAACGGGAAATATATAATTAGTGTCTAAAGTAAAAGCGCAAGTCAAAGTGTATCAACAAAAGTCGAGATTTGTATGCTGTCCCATAGTAACGTTGTCATTCCGATTGCAACACCTAGAAATATTGATTAGTCGAAAGCCCGCTACGGTCCGCAATCAAATTTGGCAGCAATATTTCATATAGTTGCAGGTCTTTTGTGATTGCAAATCAGACGTATTGGTTAATGTTTTGATATGGATGCCCTATTTTTTAAGCCATAAAACCCTCTTTTTCTATGAGATTTTGTTGAAGTTTTGCAGCATCGAAAAATGCTCTAGGCCCCGAAAATAATAGTCAGATTGCAGCCACATTGGGGGAGTTAGTTTGAAAATATTATTTCTAAATATTTACGGTTGCTATATATATATATATGGCCTAGGCAACACTAAGTGTTGCCTCGTGCCATCTGACATTTCCATTGGAAAGTTTGACATTTTTTAGCATAAACGTACTCAGAACGTTTTGACGTACGACCATCATTTGTGTTGTTTACAGTGACTTGAAAAAATCAATTTGGCAAAAAAATGAAATTAACTCTTGAACATTTTCGTGCGATCATTTTTCACATTATCACGACAAGAGTGCATCGATGAACTTAAATCTTTGTATGGCCATCCTATAGCACTGTGAAAACTGGTTTAATGAATTCAGTCGTGGCCGACGCTCGCTCAAGGACGAAGGTCGTCCAAAAACTACCGTTGTGCCAGAGAATATTGATGCCGTGCGTGAACTGATAATGCAAGATCGTCATGTGACATACCGTGAGATAGAGGCATCCTTGGGCATTTCTTCCACCTGCATACATTCGATATTGCATTAACACCTGGCCATAAAAAAGGTATGCTCTCCTTGGATCCCGCACAATTTAACAATCGCTCAAAAAAGGCTCGTGTCTATTGGTGCAAAGAAATTTTGAAAAAATACGATCGCGGTGCTTCAACAGACGTTTATAAGATCGTCACAGGTGACGAATCTTGGATCCATGCGTATAAGCCCGAAACAAAACAGCAATCGACCATGTGGGTCTTCGAAGACGAGCCAAATCCAACGAAAGTTGTTCGTGGAAGAAGCACTTCGAAGCAAATGGTCGCCTGTTTCTTCGGCAAAACTGGTCATGTGGCGACAGTTCCGCTTGAGCAACGCAGGACGGTCAATTCTGAGTGGTACGCCAAAATTTGTTTACCTGAAGTCTTCGGAGAAATTCGAAAAACGAACAAGCGAAGACGAAACATTGTGCACCATGATAATTCGAGCTCTCACACATCGGCTCAAACCAGCTCCTTTTTGACCGACCAAAACGTCGAATTGATGGGTCATCCGCCGTACAGCCCTGACTTGACACCCAATACTTCTTTTTATTCCCGCACCTCAAGAAAAAAATGTGTGGCCAACGATTTTCGTCGCCAGAAGATGCTGTTGAAGCGTTCAAATACCATATTTTGGAGGTGTCTTAATCGGAGTGGAAAACGTGCTACGACAATTGGTTTGAGCGCATGCAAAAGTGTATAATTCATGCTGGAGAATACATTGAAAAACAATAAAACCATTTTTGATGATAAATATTCGCATTTTCTTTATTAGGCCAGAAATATATATAGCAACCCTCTACACTAAGAAAAAATGATTTGGTCATGTTAAGCGAAAACCAATCGAGCAGAAATTGTTCTGTACTACTTATAGTTATTATTGTATGTTAATCTGGCCTCCACAGATTTAATGGCAGCCTGTCTGTCCGAGTAAATGACAACGTTAGTCACTTGTTGCGACTCAACCACTTGCCGACTTTCCTTATTGCCACTATTTCGGCTTGGTAGGCTGTGAGCTATATCAAGACTAAGTTCTTTACTGTGTAATCCGAAGCCAACTTTAGCTTCGAACCATCTGTGTGGAAGTGGAGAAGTGTATTTCTGGCAACCCATTCCTCCTTGGCAGGTAAGTGTCTTAGTGGTAAAGTTCCTCTCGAGGGTGTATACCGTTGGTATATAGTCCACTCGGTCGTTTACCATAGCTCCTCATGTGACCGCAGTTCTTATACCTGTACATTAGGGCTGGTCGATTTACAAATCGCCCATTGCTCAGTGAAAATCGTATTCTAGGGATCAAAATAAGAAACTTTTCCGAAGGAACCATACCTCTATAACGAATTCTGATGTCCCGGAAAAAATCCCACTTTGACCCATTTAGAGTGCTCCAATCGAGTCCAAATGTATGGAACCCCCAGGGGGTTCCAGGGGGTCCGCCACTGGCATGGGTGGGTCGGGACTCCAATGTTAGTGGGGGTCGATCATACATTTGGACTCGATTGGAGCACTCTTAATTGGTCAAAGTGGGATTTTTCAAAATTTGCCCCTACCCAAAAGTTGGACCCAAATTCCGGGACATCAGAATTCGTTTTAGAGGTATGGTTCCTTCGGCAAAGTTTCTTATTTTGATCCCTAGAATACGCTGAGCAATGGCGACTTGTTTTGCCTCCCCACAAATCGACCCGACCTACTGTACTTTGATAGACAGTTCAATTGTAATGCGCTCTGGTGGCAAGATGGAGTGGGGTTTGTAATGACTCAGTCGCGGTAAGTAATCCTTAAAGCGCCGCTTATGCATAGGCAGGTAGTTCTGTGAATCTTTGATAACACTATGCAAAAAAAATTTGTTTATGGTAACGTTTTTTTTTCATTTTTTTCTAAAATTCCAATTTTCATGGAAGGTTAAATTTTAAGGGCCGATGTTGATTTTGAATAAAACCCAAATTATTTAGGAAATTATTGTAATTTCTTTTTATTATGATAATATTGGTATGGTTCAATTATGAATGGAACAAAATATCAGCCAAATGGCCGCCGCGACCTCGGCGGCACACCTCCATCCGAAGGTCCAAATTTTCGATGACGCTGAGGCATAATTTAGGTTCTATGCCGTTAATGTGTCGAATTATCTCATCCTTTAGCTCTTGAATTGATGCTGGCTTATCGACGTACACCTTTTCTTTCAAATAACCCCAAAGAAAGAAGTCCAACGGTGTCAAATTACATGATCTTAACGGCCATTGAATTTGATGCGCAAAGAGCCATTGTTTCGTTTGCTGTGTGGCAAGTGGCACCGTCCTGTTGAAACCACATATTGTCCACATCCATATCTTCCAATTCGGGCCATAAAAAGTTCGTTATCATCTCACGATAGCGAACACCATTCACAGTAACTGCCTGACCGGCCTCATTTCGAAGAAGTATGGCCCGATGACGTCGCCAGCCCATAAGCCGCACCAAACGAACTGGGCGAGCATGCACAGTTCCTACAGACCCGATTTGCTGAAATTTGCCCACAATTCTCCCGATTATGGACACATTTGGTCGATTATGCTGATCAAAAAAACATCACGAAGTGCAGGAAATGAATTTGGTTTTGAACACCCATTTTCGTAAAAGGCTTAAAAAACTTTAACGCGTTGCTCGATTGTGTATTTTTCCATGGTTCAAATTGAGTTAGTCTGAAATTAAGAAATGTCAAATGAAATGCAGAAAAAAACTTGACGTTTAGGTGTGGTTCACATTCAACATCGGCCCTTATAATTTAACCACCCTTTACCTGTGCACACAAATACTTGAAATTTCGTATAGTGTAATGCTTTTATAGTACTAGAGTCCAGAGAAAAGGGGGTATTATTGGCACTCCCCTTTTGGTACCTCCCACACGAATGGACCATTTTACACCAAAAGTTAACTGCTTATAGCTTTAATACCAGTGCCTACAAATACTTCAAATTTTGTACAGTTTAATGCATTTATAGTACCTAGAGTCCAGAGAAAAGTGGGCGTTATTGACACCTCCGTTTTGGTACCTCTCACACAATGGGACTATTTTGCACCAAAATAAAAAATGTACGATTATTTGTGTGGGACTCAAGGTGAGGGGATTCATAAGTCGAACTCCCCACCTGAACTTTCTTAGTTGTTTTTATTTTTTTGGGGGTTTAACGGGTTTTCCAATAGGGATGATATGATTTTGAAGTGACGTTTCTGCCATTTGTAATATGTCATGATCTGAAAAACAAATTTCATTGTATTCAGTAGTGTTTACAATTTCATCATGTAGAGATATACGCAAGAAAAACGTTAACAAATTATTCAGTTTTATTATCAAAATAATCGTTCTTCAATTGCAACTTTTCGTGCGCTAAGTCCATTTTTTTAAATCCCAAAAAAACACTTTCCAGTCAACCTACGACCTTGACACCCATGAGCAATATTTTAGCTCTCGTTAGGAGCTATCTTTTTGCCATTGACCGATTGTGGCTACGTGCCACACAGCAAATGAAACAATTGAATTGTTCCCAGAAAAGACTGGAGATTCCATTATTTCAAGAAATTGTGATATTGAATGGCCTCCAAGAAGTTGTGATTTAACACCATTAGATTATTTCTTGTGGAGTTATTTGAAGTCATTGGTCTTTCGAAATAAACCAGACTCTCTTCAAGCTTTACAAGTCAATATTGAACGTGCCATTCATGACATACGACTTGATTTAGTGAAAAAAATGCTCGAAAATTGGGTTCATCGAATTCGTTCCTGCATAGGAAGTCGTGGAGGCCATTTGAATGACGTTTTATTTAGAACTTAATTGTATCGATTGTACTTCACATCAAATAAAAAACTTTTGAATTTCCTTAACAATAAGTGTGTTTTTTTCAAAGAAATCATATCACTCTTATTGGAAAACCCTGTATTTTCATTTCATGTATTCATGATTGGGGCTTAATTTCCTAATACATTTTTGTAACGAAAATAGGCCCTAATTTTGGGGGTTACCTTTGATTTGGCGTGCATTTCCCTGATGCCCAGCCGTCTGCATGACATTTTGCTATCTAGAATTATTCCTAGAAATTTCGCACATTGAGAAAAGAAAAGAAGAGACTAGCTCTGTTCTATTTATCCAAGGAGGGTCCACATTTGAGACCATATTCTTTCTAGTAAAGCCCATACCGCTACTTCTGGCCCATCTAGCAAATTTGTTCACAGCCACCTGTGGGATGTCTCTGAAGACGTCGAGGAATTTGCCAGTAAAAGCGATTGCCAAATCATCCGCATAAGCCACGACTTTTCAGCCACAAAGTTCTAGATATAACAGCATTCCATTCACCGCTAGGTTCCAAATTAGTGTAGTATACAGTAGACCTCCTTGGTGTGTCCCTCTGTTTACAAACCTTGTTAGAGTTGTGGACCCAAGACTTGCTGTTACGCGTCTTCTGTTGAGCAGGCTTTGATTAGTCAAGCTAGAGTTGAAGCTTAGCTGTGACACTGCCGCAATTGCCGCAGCTGACTGAATTTCGTTAAAAAAAACCCTTCTATGTCAAGAATGTCCACCAGAGTGAATTTCTTGAAATGTATGGACGTTTCGATAGTGCCCACAAGTTCGTGCAGTGTTGATTCTGTAGACCTTCATTTGTTGCAAGCATGTTGGTTACCCGAAAGAAGTTTTGTATTCAGTTGTTCTCTAATGAAAGAATCTAAAAGTCTTTCAGACCTATCAGTAGAAAGGAGGATAGGTAAATTGGCCGAAAGTCCTTTGGTCAAATAATCTTTCCCGCGTTATATATGTATTGGGGATACATGAGAACCTGATACAGCCTTCATAAATTTTCTCCAGCCAGCTCGACTTCGAAAGACTTGTAGCGGGAAATTTTTAACGTATTCGGACAAATACAAATCACAGAGATTTCGATCTACTGTTCAAACCACAAAGAATTCGGTATACTGTTCTAATCACAGATACTTCGGTCTACTGTTCAAATTACAGATACTTCGGTCCACTGTTCAAATCACAGATACTTCGGTCTTCAGTTCAACTCGTATTAAGTGCAGTAGTATGTAGTTACAGAAATAGGTTGTAAGACGAAGAGTATCCCGAAACGCTGCTGATCCCGACAAAGCCGAATACAGCAGCGAATCGAGAACTGACCCGCTTGCCGAGCCCACCGAGCACAGATGCTGAACCGTTTGCTGCGCATACACTGAAGCCGAGGACATGACCGAATCCCGAAGAAATTCGCTTGGCCAGCACACCGAACTATCGTCGCTAAATGGTCTGCAACACATACGCCCAAGTCGAAGACTTAACCAAATCCCGAACCAATCCATTTGCCGATTATACCGAGTACCGGCGCTGAAGTGTTTGCTGCAGAAGCCGAGGCTTGTCTTCTTGCCAAGCTTGTTGCCGATCCGACATGTCTCTCTCGTCTGTAGAGTCCGAATAGCAGGAGTCGAGGCGAATAGTTTCAAGATTAACTTTAAATCGTTATTAACTACAGTTCCCGATCAATTCAATCGCCATCGATTATATTTACGAGTTTTCGATTTTCGAGATCAACTACAATCGTTTGTCAAAACTACATCCAACCCGAGTTAATAAGATTGAAGTAATTTGTCGCATTTCCCACAGGTAAATTATAAAATAGATTACTACAATAAAAACCTGAATTGTATTATTGCCCTCAAAAGGAAAAAGAAATACTTGTGTTATTATTTCGTAAGGTTTGTGGGTCCTTATGGAGGCCCTGAACTCGACTGGACTTACCTCAGCCGAAGACAAAACCAGGTTACACTTCTTGAAATTAAACCTCATTTCCGAAACCTTACGGTAATTTCCTCATGACTTGCCCCACAGTGGGTCGTCGTGGTAGTCATGTCGCATATTTGAACGTATAAAAGTGTGATGTGTAACATTCCATTCCAAACACAAGTTTTGGCTGCTGCTGTTGTTGTTGCTGCATTGGCTTCTTGTGCTGCTGTTGAATGAATGTTCATACCGAAATGACATAACCACATTCATCTGTATTTTTTGGAACATTTTATTCGCATTACGGGTCTGTTAAACACCCATACTTAACTCACTCACACACGAAACACATGTTTGTATGGTTAGTCGGTCCCCATATGTATTTTCGAGTATCTCTGTGTGTGTGTGTTTGTGTTGAAGAAACCCAACATGAATGGAAAATGATGTTATTCACCCACAGAGAAAAACTTTGGAACACTCATAAAACCCCAAAAGTAGTCGACAAAAAGGTAGAAAGGAGTCAAGGAGAGGCGGGCAGGGCAACCCGAATTATTTGACAAACATAAAACCCAAAATATGTATGTCTGTATATAGTTGTACAGAAAACCACCAACAACGGGCAACAACTACAGCAGCAGTAGCACATGGACGTTAAACATTCCCATGTTATTATTCATCAAACGTATTTCTCTATGAGTGAGGCGCCACTTCCACGTGTGTTTGCATTTGTCAAAAAAATCGTTTTTATTACGTTAACAATGTTCTGCACCATAGATCTCACTGTGACACAGGGTATTATTGTTTTGTGTATTTGCTTGTAACACCTGAAAGTAGAAGAGATAAATCGATATTTGAAATTGGTGGAAATCGGATCAGACATAGATATTGCCCGGGTCAGATATAAATATATAGTAAAAGCGACGTTTATTTCGGCAATGCCGAATCTTATATACCCTTCACCAGTGATCGCATGTGAATAGTTTCGGATACAAATAAACTCTTATTAGGAAATTTCGACCCGATTCGTTACAATTTGTAGTTTTTGTTGAGTTAAGAAGTCAAATCTAGAGGGACCTTTACATGGAAGCTACTCGTATACCATAACATGGACCTATGACGACCGTTGTTCGTGTGAAGGATTCTGTGTATAACTATACTTATGTTACCGATTTCCAGCCCGATCATTTGAAATTTGAGGTCTCTATGACGTTATGAAGTCAAATCGGAGAGATGCTATGTATGGGGGCTATATCAACAAATGAACCGATATTGCCCATTTTCAAACCCAATATACCAGCAGCTATGAGAAGTACTGGTATGTATACCAAATTTCAGCCACCTACCTCAAGTATTACATATTGCAAAGTGATTACAACAGACGGACGGACGGACATGGCTAAATCGTCTTATAATTTTGTATACCCTCCATCATAGGATTCATTTTAACACCTCGAAATATTGATTAAACACACCATAAAGTATATATATTACTATCTGGACCGGGTCCACTTCGTTGCCCCAGATTTCCGATCACGTCCATTTTGGACCAATCACGCAGACTGTCACTAAATACGTATACACAAAATTACGACACTCTCGCTTACAAATTGTTCACGATACACAAATTTCTAAATATTCGGGGACACGCCCATTGCTCCGATCCCGCCCACATGTGGACAAATTACCTAGACTGCCATCAAATGAATATACACAAAATTACATAACTTGTTCAAGATATCTCAATTTCAAAATTTGGCTTATATGGGCGGAGCCACGCCCATTGATCCGATCCCGCCCATTGTTGGACCATTCCCGTAGACTACCGCCAGATACATATGCACAAAATTACAGCACTCTCGCTGACAAATTATGTAAAATATCTCAATTTCAAAATTTGGTTTATATATGGGCGTGTCCCCCATATGTTCGGCGACACGCCCATTGCTCCGATCCCGCCCATATGTGGACAAATTACCTAGACTGCCATCAAATGAATATACACAAAATTACATCACTCTCGCTAACAAATTGTTCAAGATACCTCAATTTCAAAATTTGGCTTATATGGGCGGAGCCACGCCCATTTATCCGATCCCGCCCATTGTTGGACCATTCCCGTAGACTTCCACCAGATACCTATGCACAAAATTACAGCACTCAACATTTGGTTTATATGGGCGGGGCCACGCCCACTTGATATATCGACAATTCAAGTACCCAATTTTCGCCACCCCCTACACATGTACATTCTGTGAAAATTTTGAAGAAAATCGGTACAGCCGTTTAGACGTCTATACGGTACAAACAAACAAACATTCTCTTTATATATATAGAAGATAGAAGATAGAAGATAGAAAATAGAAGATAGAAGATAGAAGATAGAAGATAGAAGATAGAAGATAGAAGATAGAAGATAGAAGATAGAAGATAGAAGATAGAAGATAGAAGATAGAAGATAGAAGATAGAAGATAGAAGATAGAAGATAGAAGATAGAAGATAGAAGATAGAAGATAGAAGATAGAAGATAGAAGATAGAAGATAGAAGATAGAAGATAGAAGATAGAAGATAGAAGATAGAAGATAGAAGATAGAAGATAGAAGATAGAAGATAGAAGATAGAAGATAGAAGATAGAAGATAGAAGATAGAAGATAGAAGATAGAAGATAGAAGATAGAAGATAGAAGATAGAAGATAGAAGATAGAAGATAGAAGATAGAAGATAGAAGATAGAAGATAGAAGATAGAAGATAGAAGATAGAAGATAGAAGATAGAAGATAGAAGATAGAAGATAGAAGATAGAAGATAGAAGATAGAAGATAGAAGATAGAAGATAGAAGATAGAAGATAGAAGATAGAAGATAGAAGATAGAAGATAGAAGATAGAAGATAGAAGATAGAAGATAGAAGATAGAAGATAGAAGATAGAAGATAGAAGATAGAAGATAGAAGATAGAAGATAGAAGATAGAAGATAGAAGATAGAAGATAGAAGATAGAAGATAGAAGATAGAAGATAGAAGATAGAAGATAGAAGATAGAAGATAGAAGATAGAAGATAGAAGATAGAAGATAGAAGATAGAAGATAGAAGATAGAAGATAGAAGATAGAAGATAGAAGATAGAAGATAGAAGATTGAAGATAGAAGATAGAAGATAGAAGATAGAAGATAGAAGATAGAAGATAGAAGATAGAAGATAGAAGATAGAAGATAGAAGATAGAAGATAGAAGATAGAAGATAGAAGATAGAAGATAGAAGATAGAAGATAGAAGATAGAAGATAGAAGATAGAAGATAGAAGATAGAAGATAGAAGATAGAAGATAGAAGATAGAAGATAGAAGATAGAAGATAGAAGATAGAAGATAGAAGATAGAAGATAGAAGATAGAAGATAGAAGATAGAAGATAGAAGATAGAAGATAGAAGATAGAAGATAGAAGATAGAAGATAGAAGATAGAAGATAGAAGATAGAAGATAGAAGATAGAAGATAGAAGATAGAAGATAGAAGATAGAAGATAGAAGATAGAAGATAGAAGATAGAAGATAGAAGATAGAAGATAGAAGATAGAAGATAGAAGATAGAAGATAGAAGATAGAAGATAGAAGATAGAAGATAGAAGATAGAAGATAGAAGATAGAAGATAGAAGATAGAAGATAGAAGATAGAAGATAGAAGATAGAAGATAGAAGATAGAAGATAGAAGATAGAAGATAGAAGATAGAAGATAGAAGATAGAAGATAGAAGATAGAGAAGATAGAAGATAGAAGATAGAAGATAGAAGATAGAAGATAGAAGATAGAAGATAGAAGATAGAAGATAGAAGATAGAAGATAGAAGATAGAAGATAGAAGATAGAAGATAGAAGATAGAAGATAGAAGATAGAAGATAGAAGATAGAAGATAGAAGATAGAAGATTGAAGATTGAAGATTGAAGATTGAAGATAGAAGATAGAAGATAGAAGATAGAAGATAGAAGATAGAAGATAGAAGATAGAAGATAGAAGATAGAAGATAGAAGATAGAAGATAGAAGATAGAAGATAGAAGATAGAAGATAGAAGATAGAAGATAGAAGATAGAAGATAGAAGATAGAAGATAGAAGATAGAAGATAGAAGATAGAAGATAGAAGATGGAAGATGGAAGATAGAAGATAGAAGATAGAAGATAGAAGATAGAAGATAGAAGATGGAAGATGGAAGATAGAAGATAGAAGATAGAAGATAGAAGATAGAAGATAGAAGATAGAAGATAGAAGATAGAAGATAGAAGATAGAAGATAGAAGATAGAAGATAGAAGATAGAAGATAGAAGATAGAAGATAGAAGATAGAAGATAGAAGATAGAAGATAGAAGATAGAAGATAGAAGATAGAAGATAGAAGATAGAAGATAGAAGATAGAAGATAGAAGATAGAAGATAGAAGATAGAAGATAGAAGATAGAAGATAGAAGATAGAAGATAGAAGATAGAAGATAGAAGATAGAAGATAGAAGATAGAAGATAGAAGATAGAAGATAGAAGATAGAAGATAGAAGATAGAAGATAGAAGATAGAAGATAGAAGATAGAAGATAGAAGATAGAAGATAGAAGATAGAAGATAGAAGATAGAAGATAGAAGATAGAAGATAGAAGATAGAAGATAGAAGATAGAAGATAGAAGATAGAAGATAGAAGATAGAAGATAGAAGATAGAAGATAGAAGATAGAAGATAGAAGATAGAAGATAGAAGATAGAAGATAGAAGATAGAAGATAGAAGATAGAAGATAGAAGATAGAAGATAGAAGATAGAAGATAGAAGATAGAAGATAGAAGATAGAAGATAGAAGATAGAAGATAGAAGATAGAAGATAGAAGATAGAAGATAGAAGATAGAAGATAGAAGATAGAAGATAGAAGATAGAAGATAGAAGATAGAAGATAGAAGATAGAAGATAGAAGATAGAAGATAGAAGATAGAAGATAGAAGATAGAAGATAGAAGATAGAAGATAGAAGATAGAAGATAGAAGATAGAAGATAGAAGATAGAAGATAGAAGATAGAAGATAGAAGATAGAAGATAGAAGATAGAAGATAGAAGATAGAAGATAGAAGATAGAAGATAGAAGATAGAAGATAGAAGATAGAAGATAGAAGATAGAAGATAGAAGATAGAAGATAGAAGATAGAAGATAGAAGATAGAAGATAGAAGATAGAAGATAGAAGATAGAAGATAGAAGATAGAAGATAGAAGATAGAAGATAGAAGATAGAAGATAGAAGATAGAAGATAGAAGATAGAAGATAGAAGATAGAAGATAGAAGATAGAAGATAGAAGATAGAAGATAGAAGATAGAAGATAGAAGATAGAAGATAGAAGATAGAAGATAGAAGATAGAAGATAGAAGATAGAAGATAGAAGATAGAAGATGGAAGATAGAAGATAGAAGATAGAAGATGGAAGATAGAAGATAGAAGATAGAAGATAGAAGATAGAAGATAGAAGATAGAAGATAGAAGATAGAAGATAGAAGATAGAAGATAGAAGATAGAAGATAGAAGATAGAAGATAGAAGATAGAAGATAGAAGATAGAAGATAGAAGATAGAAGATAGAAGATAGAAGATAGAAGATAGAAGATAGAAGATAGAAGATAGAAGATAGAAGATAGAAGATAGAAGATAGAAGATAGAAGATAGAAGATAGAAGATAGAAGATAGAAGATAGAAGATAGAAGATAGAAGATAGAAGATAGAAGATAGAAGATAGAAGATAGAAGATAGAAGATAGAAGATAGAAGATAGAAGATAGAAGATAGAAGATAGAAGATAGAAGATAGAAGATAGAAGATAGAAGATAGAAGATAGAAGATAGAAGATAGAAGATAGAAGATAGAAGATAGAAGATAGAAGATAGAAGATAGAAGATAGAAGATAGAAGATAGAAGATAGAAGATAGAAGATAGAAGATAGAAGATAGAAGATAGAAGATAGAAGATAGAAGATAGAAGATAGAAGATAGAAGATAGAAGATAGAAGATAGAAGATAGAAGATAGAAGATAGAAGATAGAAGATAGAAGATAGAAGATAGAAGATAGAAGATAGAAGATAGAAGATAGAAGATAGAAGATAGAAGATAGAAGATAGAAGATAGAAGATAGAAGATAGAAGATAGAAGATAGAAGATAGAAGATAGAAGATAGAAGATAGAAGATAGAAGATAGAAGATAGAAGATAGAAGATAGAAGATAGAAGATAGAAGATAGAAGATAGAAGATAGAAGATAGAAGATAGAAGATAGAAGATAGAAGATAGAAGATAGAAGATAGAAGATAGAAGATAGAAGATAGAAGATAGAAGATAGAAGATAGAAGATAGAAGATAGAAGATAGAAGATAGAAGATAGAAGATAGAAGATAGAAGATAGAAGATAGAAGATAGAAGATAGAAGATAGAAGATAGAAGATAGAAGATAGAAGATAGAAGATAGAAGATAGAAGATAGAAGATAGAAGATAGAAGATAGAAGATAGAAGATAGAAGATAGAAGATAGAAGATAGAAGATAGAAGATAGAAGATAGAAGATAGAAGATAGAAGATAGAAGATAGAAGATGTTAATTTATGGTGTTGCTCACTGTGGAGTTGAGTTGAAGATCAAAGAATTCCTTCAAAGTGAAGGAAGTTATTTTTGGATAGTCAAGTGAAAAAGAAGAATTTTCTATATTTGGTTTAAATTGTATTTTTTCTAGAAAATTTCCTCGAAATTGTATTCTTTTTTGCAAAATTTTGCTAATATTACAAAAATGTTCTGTTCTGTTTTATAAGGTTCTGTTTTAAACGTATACGTATTTTTCAATATTTTACTGATAGATATTTTATGACTGTTTGCACATATTTGCGATTTTTAAGGCACTGGATGCACTTTTGTTTGTTCCTCATTTTTTGCCTCCTATTCAATATCTACAACTTTGCTTCAGACACAAAAGAGATATTTCGTATGGTATACTGAGAAAAATATAGAAAAAACGCTAAAAATCGACCTTGAGCAAATTCGTATGGCCATTAAATTATTGATTGAGCCAACTTGACTAAACGAATGATGCAGAAGTTCATATTTTTGGGGCTACTTTCACGTCCAATTCTCAGAATTGAGTCCCAAATCAATGAGCTAAAAAATTATGTACTGTGTAACTAAGGATGTTAATTTAACTATCACTCAAATTTAATAATTCTTCACATTTTGTAGATACTGATTGAAAATATTACGTCTAAAATCAAAAAATTTGCTTTTTTATAATAATACGAGTATCAATGATCATTGATATCATTGTCAAAATTTGTGTTTATATGAGGGTGCACGGTGCCTTCAGGTTCTTGGAAGCGGGTCGTGATAAATAACTTGGTGAGAAGTTCTGGTCTAGGTATTCCCGAAATCTCTGGAAAATTTCCTTCGGATGAAAAAGTAATTTCGAAAAGTGACTTGGAAGATTTTTGGCCTTAAAAATCGTCAAAATAGCGATTGGTGAAATCATCATTGTTGGCACACTGGTTTGATCCTTCAGTAAATAGAAGTTCGAAACACTAGTTTAGTTATTAAATGATCGGTTTGGACCTGCTTGTGGTGTCTTTATGTTTGTGTATGCGTTTTACAATTTCCCATTTCCACTGAAAGTAGTTTTTGATGTAACGTACGAGTGTAAGTACATGTCGTCGTACTTTCATGACTTTACTTTTTATTTCCGAATATAATATTGTGTGCGTGGGGGGAAGGGGGTGAATGAAATGAGTGTGTGTTTAAATTAAATGTGTGGTGCATGCTCATGTTTGCATTTAAGTTGCCAAGTTGTTGTACTTCGAAGTTCGAATGCAGCCAAAGAGTCAGGGGAGCAATAGACAAATGACATGAAGAGTTCAAGTTGCACACTCACGTAAATACGTGCTTCTGGTGCTGCACTCACTACCCACTGCCGCTGCAGTGAGTTTTTCAACATAATTTATAAAAACACACACACGCACAAATAAAACATTATGTCAAACTCTAATCGAACTAAAATGTACTGCTACTGTCGGCGATGGTGCGCTGTGCGCTTTGCGCGGCGTCGTGCAGTGCTATTGCCAAATTTTCAACGGGTATTAAAATTTAATTGGGTCAATTGATTTTATTTTATTTTTGTTGGTAATTATGTACTTCTGTGTTATATAAAACGTACAAACATTTATGCACCTATATGTCAACAATGAAACGGTACAAATAACCACTGCAGCAGCAACAGCAACAACCACAATAAATTAAATTTACCTCGACATCCAATCAATCAATCATTCATTGGCTAAAATTTCTATTGACCACAATGGTCCATTCACAAACAAATACCTCCGGTGGGGTGGAGGCTGGCTTAAAGTCAGGTCATTGAATATTATTTGATTGAGTTTTTTTTTTATTAAACATTACAAAAATTATATGGACAAGTCCTTCAAAATAAAATCAGTAGCAAATTGTTTTTAAATATCATGTAACATGAGAAAATTGTTATCTAAATTGTGGATTAATTTTTGTCATATCTAACAATTTGACTAATTAGCAGTTAAAGAGCAAAAAATGTGATGTATAATATTTCAAAATTTTCTAACATAACGCCTTAGGGGTTTTACAGCTTTGCCAATGTCGTCACTTTTTGAATAATTAAGGACTGACTGCGCACGAAAAAATGTTACACACTTTTTTTCCATAAAATTGTTTGAGTGGACTGATTAATCCAGAATTTACTCTTTTATAAATAGAGCATTATTAATTTTTGTTATACATTTTGAGTTACATTTTTTAACTATTTTTTTAGAAATCCCTGCCATCAGGACTTTAATAGTGGTGTCTGGTACTTTATTGGTGCATGTGACACACAATCTTTTCAACTAAGTGACATAATTTGCTTCTCTTTTGCGGCCTTTAACGTCCTTTTAACTAAAGCCGAATATCTTTCGTCTGGGTAATTTTAATATGATATGAATTTAGAATTCAAAGTACAGGGTTTTCCAACAAGAGGTGTTATTTTGAATCACCCGGTATTTCGGTAGCTGTCACTTTTGAAGCTTTTCATTTGACAAGTAGAAACTACGCCATTACTTACCAGTAAGGAAAGGCAGAAAGTCGGGCGGGGCCGACTATATAATACCCTACACCTCGCTAACAATGCGATAAGGGTCATTGCCATAATAATTTGGAATAATTGGTAAATGGGTAGAAACATATTATCTAATTCTGAAACGATAATCGCTAAATTAAGCAATATTCGTTCCTAAATTGAGAAAAATCTTTCTGGAAAATTTTAATGATCGGAAGTAAAATACAACTTCTATAGCGGTTTGATACCAAATCAGGAGGAACATATATATGGAGCTTTAATATAAATCTGAACCTATCTTCCCTGAATACTCATTCATGTAAAAATACCTCCTTCTGTCGAATTTCGTACTGATCGGATATAAAATACAGTATCTACAGCGCTTACATGTCAAATCGGGGGTAACATATATATGGGAGCTATATCTAAATCTGAACCGATTTTCTCCGACCTCCGCTTACAGGTCAAATCTGGGGTTACATATATATGGGTGTTATATCTAAATCTAAGCCGATTTTCTCCGAATTTTGCAGTATTCTTTCATGTAGAAAAAAAACCTCTTTTTGCCGACTTTCGCACTGATCAGATATAAAATAACATTTTTACAGCGCTCACATGTCAAATCGGGGGTAACGTATATATGGGGGCTATATCTTAATCTGAACCGATTTCTTCCAAATTTAAAAGTGTTCATTCATATAATAGGAAACCTCTTTCTGACGAATTTCATACTGATCGGATATAAAATACAGTTTTTACAGCGCTTACATGTGAAATCGGGGGTAACATATATATGGGGGCTATATCTAAATCCGAACCGATTTTCTCCGAATTTGGAAGTATTCCTTCATGTAATAAGAAACCTCTATTTGCCGAATTTCGCACTGATTGGATATAAAATAACATTTTTACAGCGCTTACATGTCAAATCGGGGGTAACGTATATATGGGGGCTATATCTAAATCTGAACCGATTTTAACCAAATTATATTTTGGTATATAATTGCGACCTGTACTTTGATTACAAGAATACATGCACAGACGGACAGACAGACGGACATAGCTAAATCAACTCAGAAAGTGATTCTAAGTCGATCGGTATAATAAACGATGGGTCTATTTCTTCTCCTTTTGGGTGTTACAAACAAATGCACAAAGTTATAATACCCTGTACCACAGTGTGGTGAAGGGTATAAAAATGGAACGATACACGATTCAACAACGCATTGAAATTATTAAAATTCGAAAAATCGAAAATCATGGAAAAATCATCTTGACTGATGAGGCCCATTTCCACCTCGGTGGCTACGTCAGCAAGCAAAATTGTCGCATCTGGAGCTCTGAAAACCCAAGAGTGTGACTGTTTGGTGCGGTTTATGGTCCGGCGGGGTTATTGGACCTTACTTTTTCGAAAATGAGGTTGGATCGACAGTTACGGTGAATGTATTGCGCTATCGAGATATGATTAATGAGTTTTTATGGTCGGAGTTGGATGGTATTGATCTGGACAACGTTCACCTTCAACAAGACGGCGCTACGTGCCACACAAGCAAAGAAACCATTGCTCTGTTACGGGAAACGTTTCCGGACCGTGTTATCTCTCGAAGAGGTGATCACAATTGGCCACCGAGATCTTGTGATTTAATACCTTGCGACTTCTTCCTTTGGGGCCACGTGAAAGATAAGGTCTACGCCAACAGCCCAGCGTTGATTCAAGACCTCAAAGATAGAATTCGTGAGGCTATCGAGGACATAGGGCAGTCACATTGCGATTTGGTTATGGAAAATTTCATGAAAATGATATGTTCCTGTAAGCGTGGTCGTGGTGGCCATATGGCTGATGTTGTTTTTCATTATTAACGGCACACCTTCCTCTTTGTTATGAAATAAACATCAGATCATTTATCTAAAAAAATTTAATTTTTCTTTGAATACCAAAATAACACCTCTTGTTGGCAAACCCTTTATATAAATTAGACGTGGTAAATTATTCTGCAACCACTTAATTCTATACAAGTCAATCAAAGTTGAAGAATACGCTACAACAACTAGAAAAATGATCTTTGAAAAATATCCATGACGTCGTTTTTTCACTTAAATTTTTTTTTAATGTTTTTTGTTTTTTTTTTAACTAAGACTAAGATTAATATGAATTTAATATGCTTTTTCTATACAAAAAACTAAAAAAATACTTTTGTCCACCTAGATTGCTCAAATGACACACTGTGCAGTGCCTTAAAAATCCCACAACTATTCTTTTCTGTTTTATACATACATATACGTATTACCTATACGTATTTTTCAATATTTTACTGACAGATATTTAATGACTTTGTGGGCATTTTTGCGATTTTTAAGGCACTGGATGCACTTTATTCCGGTAGTTTTGCACCATTGCACTGTCTTCTGATCAATCTCTTTTTTCAATTTTTTTTACAAAAGTCTCCGAACAATTTGTCAATCGTGTATATGTCTCATTTCTTCCCAAATCGTTAGGCTTCTTTTTCAAAATGTCTATTATTTTCTTAAGCTTTCTGGAGTCTGAAAACCTCCTTTTTCTGCCACTTCCAGTTTTCCTATCAATGTACTTGTCCATTGCTGACATCTTCACAAATTGTTAGCACCCTACTGCCAAAAATGTCGAATTTATAGCAGAATTCAAAAGGGCCTAACAGCAAATTATTTCTTTTTAAAAACAAGTTATAAATCATGTTCGTGTGAATCAATATATCGTCACTCTAATTTAAAAAAGCCGTAACTGACATTTTAGAAATTTTACAGGAGGTAGAAAAAACTGAATAAAAATCAAAATTGTTAAATGTTGTAATGCAGTTTGAATTAAAAACCGAATACAAAAGTTATATTGAAATGTCTTATTTTTAACAAAGTTATGTTAAAATGAATATATGTTTTTTATATTAATTTTTTTTTTAAATAAATGAGAGTTAGGGCTTTTTTGTGTAGTCAGTTAGGGCTTTTTCTAGGACTCAATTTACGTGGCGCGCCTTGTCGCTGCGACACACAGTGGGATGGTTTCATACATTCTAGTGCAAAAAATATAAGCTGTGGTTCTAGAAAATTGGTACCGAATTATATGTTGACTAAATTAAAAAAAAAAATAGTATTTCTTCAATATCGGCCACACCTACCGCCCACTGCCTTTACAGTCCAAATCAATTTTTTTCTCATAAAGTTTTTCCTATCCAAGCAAAAGTATTCAAATTTGGTACATACACTTCATAAAATAAAAAAAATTACATGTTAAGTTTCAGCCAAAACAATTCAAATCGATTTTTCTTCTTGGTATCCCATCCTTTATTTCATTGCAGTCTAAAGGCCGAGCTCGACCGATTTTTTTAAATTTGTGTGGATTTTCTTTATAATGCAAATCGAATGACCTGTACTGTTTTGTGAATAACTTTTGATTGGATTGACGGATAAACACCAAATTTTGACTGAGTATAATTTGGAATATTTAGAAAGTAAAGATGCAATCTCCCTGAAACTATGCTAAGTCGACTTAGCATTTTTTGGAATGGTGATATCGAAATAACAACAAAAACTATGTTTTTGAATTTTTTGCTCAAACAAAAACTAAGGTCATTTCCTTAAAGGCTTTGTGGTCTATTAGTGGGATGCGACAGTTTTATCAATCAAAATAAGGATAAACATCTACAAAATAGACGTTGAACCACATATTTGAGCATAACTCAAGAACCAATTATACGAATTGGTTTATGAAATATTTAAAGTATCCAAAATTAAGTAGCTATTTAGCTTCTTTTAATATCATGTGCATAGCATTTTTAAGTGTTATATGGTGCCTAAACACGAGACCTTTAATCGAGGTCTAAGACCTTTAATCCAACGTCAATGACCTTTAGTCGGGGTCAGTGGTCTTTAATTCGGGGTTAATAGCCTTTAATCGGGACAATGACCTTTAATCAGAAGTCAATAACCTTGACGTTTAATGACTTTTAATTCCAGGTCGATTACCTTTACTCGGGCTCAATGACCCTTAATCTAGCCTTAGTGACCCTTAATCCGAAGTCAATGTCCTTTAATTGAGGTCAGTGACCTTTTATCGAGGTCAGTGGTCTTTAATCCGGGGCCAATGGCCTTTAATCTGCTTAAAGTCCTTTAATCCGAGGTCAATGACATTTTATACGTGTTTACTATATTAATCCGAGGTCATTGAGCTTTACTCGGGCTCAATGACCCTTAATCCAGGGTTAGTTACCCCTAATCCGAGGTCAATATCCTTTAATTGAGGTCGGTGACCTTTAATCGGAGCCAATGACCTTTAATCGGCGTCAACGACCTTTAGTCAGGGGTCGTTGACCTTTAATCGCTGACCTTAAATCCTATGTCAATGACTTTCAATCCGGGGTCCATGAACTTTTATCCGAGGTAAATGACATTTAATCGCGGTCAGTGCCCTTTAATCGGAATCAGTGACCGTTAATCGGGGTCAATGACCTTCAATCCGGGGTTAGTGGCATTTAATCCAGGGTCAGTGGCCTTTAATCCGAAGTCAATGTCCTTTAATAGGGCTAAATGGCCTTCAATCGCGATCAATGACCTTTAATCTGTGGTTATTCGATCTATGTCCTGGTGGGTTAGTTGACGTGTTCTCTGATGTTGCAGTAGGATGACATATCACCTCCACCAATATCGTTCAATGCATTTAACCATAATTGATTCAAATCAATCCGTTCGTCATCAGATCAGTGGTAGGTCCTAATTTAGCCAATATTGGGATCAGTAGACTCAGGTAAATTGACACTTCACTTCCTGTAGGGATATATCTCCAGGGAAATTTGTTGACGAATATGTACCGTACTGTGATTGTAATACTTAAAAATATTGCAGGTGGACGTCGGTACATCTTAACTTTTTCGCAAGGAATAGGTCACAATTTTCCTATGATGTTGGTACTAAGCGCTCTATCTTATTAGGGATTAATCCACATTTTCATTTGATGTGTATGAAAAAAGATGTATTGAACGCAGCAGAAATATTGCCATAATCGGTTCAGATTTATTTTCATTCCGATTTGGAATACATGCTCTGAATAAGATGTATTTTAAATCTCATCGTTATAAAATATAACAGAGGGTTGTTCCTTGAACCAATAACGAATCACGAAATGTGACAAAAATCGTTTCAGTCTCTCTTAAAATTACAATAATTTTGTTGCTCCAAATTTTCAAACTATGTTTTGAAAATTCAGAGAAACAAATATTTTAGATGGGCTGTTTTTCTGGCAATACCATGTAGAACCCGAATATGGGATACACTTTGGTCGTAATATCTGCTCGAATCCAATTTAATCCGCCCCAGTGACCGTGTTCTGCGTGCATAATATTCACAACCAATATACTCGTAAGTATATAATTTTTTTGTTGTCAAAAAATACATCGGAAATGAATTTGGTGCATTGAAGAAAAATAATGTGTTTTTTTCAATATTTGCGTCACAAAGTGGTTCAATTAAATTGTGGCCTGATGGAAACATAACTTTAATAACATTTCCTAATATGAACCAGTTTTTTCTCTGTTTCCACGCCATTCACTAAATTGACTGAGCAGTGAATTGAAGCCTTAGCACAGACATACACCTGTTTTCCCTGAAATGAAGAAAACAACATTTCCTTAATTCCACAGAATCAGATATTTGATCTTCGGCTGTCTTCAGTCGCCAATCTCAAATTCCAAGTCATCATAATTCAGCTCTAGGTTATTGGAGTGACTGCTGACTGAGTGTAAGTAGTGTCATCTGAAAAAACCACTGAATCGAGAAAAACATAACGAGGGAGTAGCAAAAAATATTTGTTTGTAAAAGAAAGATAATCGTCATCGAATAACAGGAGAGTGTAAAAGCGTGTAAAAGTAATACTTCCCGTTTCTCTATTACCAATTTATTATTATCCAACGCAAAACGGCTAACGTACAACATACGTAGACGCTTCGTAAAGTGTAATAAAATACGCACTGTGCGGCGATGCACAATGGGAACTGTTTAATACAAGAATGTTTAAATGAATACACACAGAAAAATTACAGTTTTAAAGAAAAAAACACAGAAAATTCAAATTGAATGGGGAATGTTTATTATCATTTGAATGAACATTCATTGACATTAATTTTTTGAAGATTATGTCTATCAAATGTTGGCCGCGGCTACGTCTCAGATGGTCCATCCGTTGAGTCAAATTTTCGATGACTCGTTCGAGCATTTCGACTGGTAACTGGCGAATGACACGCGTGATGTTTTGCTCCAAGGCCTGAATCGAAGCGGGTTTGTGCGCATAAACTTTAGACTTTATATATGTATTCCCACAGGAAAAAGTCTAACGGTGTGATATCACACGATCTTGGCGGCCCAAAACGTGAACTTATCAGCTCACCGAAGTGTTCTCTTAATAAATCCATTGATTGATGCGATATGTGGGAAGTGGCGCCGTCTTATTGAAACAAAATTTCCGCGAGATCACGAGCTTCAATTTCAGGCATCAAATAGTCGGTTGTCATGGCACAATAACAGTCGCCATTGACGGTTAAGTTCTCACCGGCATAATTTTTGAAGAAATATGGACCGATGATTCCACCGGCCCACAAACCACACCAAACCGTTGTTTTTCTGGATGAAGTGGCAGCTCTTGAATCTCTTCAGGTTGCTCTTCGTCCCAAATGCGACAATTTTCCTTGTTTACATACCCATTGAGCCAGAAATGGTCCTCATCGCTGAACAAAATTTGGCTCGAAAACGTCGGATCTTCTTGGAACTTTTCAAGAGCCAATAGAGCGAAGCGATGTCGCTTGGGAAGGTCGGGCGGCTTCAGTTCTTGCACAAGCTGTATTTTGTATGCCTTCAATTTAAGATATCGACGTAAAATGCGCCAAGTCGTTCCATACGTCAGTCCGAGTTGCTGCGAACGGCGCGGAATCGACTCTCCACGGTCTTCGTGTACACTCTCAGATACGGCGCTACATTTTCATCACTGCGTGCTGGACGTGGTCTATTCGGTCGAATATTATGCAATAATGAATGCTGGGTCTCCAGATGGGTGATGGTGTTGCGAATATTACGCTCAGTAGGCCGATTATGTTGACCATAAGTTGAGCGAAGTGCACGAAACATATTCCTCACAGAACGTGAATTTTCGTAATAAAGTTGAACGATTTGTAAACGTTGTTCAGGCGTAAGTCGTAAAAGGCTAATGAAAAGAGTATCTCTACTTGGATCACCCGTTATTATTATTAAAATTAATATTTCTCTTCACGGACATCATTCTGGAGGCCAACTATCAACTAAAACAAGTAAGAATGTTTGAGTTGAGTAAACCGACTAAGATATACCGTCACTTTGGGAGTAATATAATGTGAAAAATGGAACCCTGTGGGGGAAACATTTTACTCAGTCGATAGTCATGAAAAAGGTAGTCAAAATACAGGATAACAAAAGGGCAGAAAAATATTTTCCATAACCAAATTGCAAAGTGGCTGCCCTTTGTCCTCGATAGCCTCACGAATTCTATCGTTGAGGTCTTGCTGGGCTGTTGGCGTAGACCTTATCTTTCACGTGGCCCCAAAGGAATATGTCGCAAGGTGTTAAATCACAAGATCTCGGTGGCCAATTGTGATCACCTCTTCGAGAGAAAACACGGTCCGGAAACTTTTCCCGTAACAGAGCAATGGTTTCGTTGCTTGTGTGGCACGTAGCGCCTTCGTGTTGAAAGTAAACGTTGTCCAGATCAATACCATCCAACTCCGACCATAAAAAATCATTAATCATCTCTCGATAGCGCAATCCATTCACAGTAACTGCTGATCCAACCTCATTTTTGAAAAAGTAAGGTCCAAAAACCCGGACGGACCATAAACCGCACCAAACAGTCACACGTTGAGAATGGAGAGGCTTCTCAATAATAACTCTTGGGTTTTCCGAGCCCCAGATGCGACAATTTTGCTTGTTGAAGTAGCTACCGAGGTGGAAATGGGCCTCATCAGTTAAGATGATTTTACGATGATTTTCGATTTTTCGAATTTTAATAATTTCAATGCGTTGTTGAATCGTGTATCGTTCCATTTTTATACCCTACACCACACTGTGGTACAGGGTATTATAAGTTTGTTTCACGGCAGATGTTTGTAACACCTTAAAATAACACAGCTAGACCCACCTTAAAGTATACCGATCGACTCAGAATCACTAGCTGAGTCGATTTAACGATGTCTGTCCGTCCGTCCGTCTGTCCATGTAAAGTTGTTCGTCGACTACAGGTCGCAATTTCACTCCGATCGTTCTGAAATTTTGCAGTTTAGAGTATTTCGCGGCTGTTAAGATCGCTATTGAATTTGGTTGAAATCGGTTCAGATTTAGATATAGCTCCCATATATATCTTTCGTCCGATTTGGCCCTTTAGTCCTATAGAAGCTGTATTTTACATCCGATCGTTTTGAAATTTAGAATGGTAGAGTTTCTTGATCCATGAACCAAAATTGCTGAATTTGAAGAAAATCGGTTAAGATTTAGCTATAGCTCCCATATATATGTTTCGTCCGATTTGGCCCTTTAGTCCTATAGAAGCTGTATTTTACATCCGATCGTTTTGAAATTTAGAATGGTAGAGTTTCTTGATCCATGAACCAACATTGCCGAATTTGAAGAAAATCGGTTAAGATTTAGCTATAGCTCCCATATATATGTTTCGTCCGATTTGGCCCTTTAGTCCTATAGAAGCTGTATTTTACATCCGATCATTTTGAAATTTAGAATGGTAGAGTTTCTTGATCCTTGAACCAAAATTGCCGAATTTGAAGAAAATGTTAAGATTTAGCTATAGCTCCCATATATATGTTTCGTCCGATTTGGCCCTTTAGTCCTATAAAAGCTGTACTTTACATCCAATCGTGTTGAAATTTAGAATGGTAGAGTTTCTTGATCCATGAACCAACATTGCCGAATTTGAAGAAAATCGGTTAAGATTTAGCTATAGCTCCCATATATATGTTTCATCCGATTTGGCTCTTTAGATCCAATCGTTTTTATACCCTACACCACACTGTGGTACAGGGTATTATTTAAGTATAAAATGTCCCAAAAGTAAATTTTTGTAAACAATTTATACATGAATTACAAAATTTATATATCAGAGTTATTCAATATTACGAGAGTGGTGTAGGGTATTATATAGTCGGCACCGCCCGACTTTAGCCTTTCCTTACTGGTTAGTAATGGCGTAGTTTCTACTTGTCAAATGTCAAAGAAGAAAAGCTTCAAAAGTGACAGCTACCGAAATACAGGGTGATTCAAAATAACACCTCTTGTTAAAAAATCCTGTATATACGAACTGACTTTCACAAATAAAATATGTGTTTGCACACAAAGTTTTTGTTTAACAATTTTTCCAAAATTATTATAATAAAAAATATTTTTAAAACTTTGCTGACCTTGTTAAATTTTAGTTTATTTTTTTATATTTCTGCTTATACCTTATATAGGGAGAGCCATTTAAAATTTTAAATTTGAGCTACCGATTACTTTGACTTGTGATTTGAGCCCATTGGATTATTTTCTGTGGGGAGCCATTAAGGATAATGTTACGCAAAGCATTCAGAGACAATTGAAGCATTGAAACATGAAATCAAAGTTACCATTGAAGAGATTCGACCCGAAAACATCGAAAATGTACTGAAAAATTGGTTTGATCGGATGAGGTACTGCCGAGCCAGTCGTGGTAGTCATATGAATGATATTGTGTTACATTATTAAATGACAAAGCTCAACCTTTCCAATAAAACCAGAAATTTGAAAAAATTATCAGTACTTTTTTATAGCCGATTCAAATTTTAAATTGCCCAACCTGTACATACTTAAAAATTTACTAAGTACCCACCATTTAATTTTATTTTACTGCACTAATTTTTATTTATTTATAAAAAATATTTTATTTTAAATATTTCAAATCATCGATTGTTCTTGTTGTAGTAGCAGTACATCTGTTTGTTGCCCATTAGGTGTTATTATTATTTGCCTTGTGTAGTGGGTTCTGCTGTATTTGTTTCTAGGCCAAGGAAGGTGGCTGCTTCCACTGGTTGAGTCCAAAGAGACCGGGGAACAAGATGAGTAGGTTTGACAGGGCATTTAAAAAGGTGTAGTGTGTCGTGTGGTCCCTGGTTACAGGCGGGACATGTGCTCGACGTAGTGCCATCAATCCTTGCCCGGTATGAATTGAGGCGGCTACACCAGCCTGTCGTGGTAATTCCTCTTCCTCCGAGGCCACTGGTGGAGGGTGGTCTCCTAGCACGACATTGACTCTGTAATTATTCACGGCTTCAGCGACTACATCAGAGTACGTCTTAACATCTTTAATGTAGAGGTTTTCTCTTGTAGCGTTGGACCTCGCGCTCTGGATCATGAAGGGCTTTCCTGATCTGCATGAGAGGTGGACGCTTTTCCAAATGATGGTGATTGGGATGGCTGGGACGGTAGCAAACAAGCAGACACTTTCCAGTCGACCCACGAACTGCCGGTGAGAACGCAACCGTCAATGTCGACCGTTATCGTGCCATGATAACCGAGGATTTGATGCCTGAAATGAAATTGAAGCTCGTGATCTCTGCGACATTTGGTTTCAACAAGACGACGCCACTTCCCACACATCGCATCAATCAATGGATTTATTGAGAGAACACTTCGGTGAGCAAATAATTTCACGTTTTGGGCCCGTCGATTGGCCACCAAGATCGTGTGATATCACACCGTTAGAATTTTTCCTGTGGGGTTATGTAAAGTCTAAAGTTTATGCGGACAAACCCGCTTCGATTCAGGCCTTGGAGCAAAACATCACGCGTGTCATTCGCCAGTTACCAGTCGAAATGTTCGAACGAGTCATCGAAAATTGGACTCAACGGATGGACCATCTGAGACATAGCCGCGGCCAACATTTAATCGACATAATCTTCAAAAAATAAATGCCAAAGAATGTTCTTTCAAATGATAATAAACATTCCCCATTCAATTTGAATTTTTTGTGTTTTTTTTTTCTTTAAAAAAGTAGGGAACCTCGAAATTGATCTCCCTATAGCATATAGTCGGCTCAGCCTGACTTAAGCCCTTCTTTACTGATTATATATTTGGTTTGTACGCATTATGAATAAATACCCATAAACAAAAATGTGAAAAATTGTACAAAAACTATTGTTGTAAACCTTTTTTGGACAATTTTCCCTTGGGCGATTATTCGCATAGCCGGAAAAATCGTGGTACACATTACAACACATGATTTTGGGACTGAATTCTGAGAATTAGACGTGAAAGTAGCTCAATTAATAATTTAATGGCCATACGATTTTTTGCTGAAGGTGGGTTTTTTCCACTTTTCCTTATTTTTTCTCGGAGCAAAGTTGTAGATATTGAATAGGAGAAAAAATGCAAAACAAACTTACCCGAAAACCAGTAAGGAAAGGCAGAAAGTCAGGGGGGGCCCACTATATAATACCGTACACCTCCCTAACAATGCGATAAGGGTAGAAACATATTATCTAATTCTGATCGGACATAAAATAAAATTTTTACAGCGTTTACATGTCAACTCGGGGATAACGTATATATGGGGGCTATATCTAAATCTTGTCTGATTTCTTCCAAATTTAAAAGTGTTCATTCATATAATAGGAAACCTCTTTCTGCCGAATTTCATACTGATCGGATATAAAATACAGTTTTTACAGCGCCTACATGTCAAATCGGGAGTAACATATATATGGGGGCTATATCGAAATCTGAACCGATTTTCTCCGAATTTGGCAGTATTCCTTCATGTAATAAGAAACCTCTTTCTGCCGAATTTCATACTGATCGGTTATAAAATAAAGTTTTTACAGCGCTTAGATGTCAAATCGGGGTTAACATATATATGGGGGCTATATCTAAATCTGAACCGATTTCTTCCAAATTTAACAGTGTTCAGTCATATTATAAGAAACCTCTTTCTGCCGAATTTCATACTGATCGGTTATAAAATAAAGTTTTTACAGCACTTACATGTCAAATCGGGGCTAACATATATATGGGGGCTATATCTAAATCTGAACCGATTCTAACCAAATTAAATAGGGACCGTCCTTGGGCCAAACAAAAGATTTGTGTAAAGTATCGTCGAGATCGGACCATAATTGCGACCTGTACTTTGATTACAAGAATACATGGACAGACGGACAGACAGACAGACGGACATGGCTAAATCGACTCAAAAATTGATTCTATGACGATCGGTATAATAAACTATGGTTCTATTTCTTCTCTTTTTGGGCGTTACAAACAAATGCACAAAGTCATAATACCCTGTACCACAGTGTGGTGTAGGGTATAAATACATCCAGTGCCCTAATAAACCCAAAAATGCCCACAAAGTCATAATAGGCGTGTTTTCGTTACACCATAAGTGCTTAATTTGTATGGGGAGCTAAGCACTTTTAAGCACTATTAGTTCCCGACGAAGTTTGGTGCTTGTGTTCATGTCTTAATCGAGTATGATGTTGCCAGATTGGGCACCCTATATTTAGCAATATGGCATCCCATTTTTGGAGAGATTTTATCAATTATTGTAAATTAACGGGAAGAAGAAGAACAAAAATGGGAAATTATTTTAATATTTGCAAAAGAGTCTAAACAATTGAACATAGAATAGTAAATATATACAGCGCCTACATGACAAATCGGGGGTAACATATATTTGGGGGCTATATCGAAATCTGAACCGATTTTCTCCGAATTTGGCTGTATTCCTTCATGTAATAAGAAACCTCTTACTGCCGAATTTCGCACTGATCGGATATAAAATACAGTTTCTACAGCGGTTACACGTCAAAACGGGGGTAACCTATATATGTGGGCTATATCTAAATCTGAACCGATTTCTTCCAAATTTAACAGTGTTCATTCATATTATAAGAAACCTCTTTCTGCCGAATTTCATACTGATCGGTTATAAAATAAAGTTTTTACAGCACTTACATGTCAAATCGGGGCTAACATATATATGCACGCTGAAAAAAAATCGCTTCTGTAGTATATTGTCCCAAACATATTCGGCTTGAAACATATATATGTTTAGGGTACACTCCAAACATATAATATTTGATACACACAACAATTTTATATTTGGGAGGATGTTGTTCGAAATAAATCTTTGTTCACATCCCAATATGTTTTTATTTTGGACTATTTTTTCCGAAACAATTATTTGGTTGCATTTAAGTATTCAGAAAAAAAATTGAGTTAAATTTTTCAGTAATTCAAAGTAAATTTTTGGAAATTTTTCATGTCGTAAGAATAATAAATATAATAATTGAAATCGTATAATCTTGTATCGAAATCTATTACGTGGAGGATTGAAAACATATGATGGCTTGGAATACTCAGAAATTTTAAATTATTAATTTAAAACAGAAGTTAATGTTGCATTTCGTATCATAACTGGGAGGTTGAATGCTAAACATAAATTCGAAAAATTCAACAAAAGTTTCGAAAATATTTTTTAAATAAAATATATTTGGAGAAATTCCTAAACAATAATTTTATTTGTTTTCAAACACATATTTTATTTGAGAAATTTAGTTTGCAAATATTATATGTTGTAACATATTAATATACGTGTTCCAAATATATTTTACTGATTTTCAAATAAAATTTATTTGATCAGAAATATATAATATTTAAAAATTTGTGTTCCAAATATATTTTCTTTCGATTCAAACATATCAGAAAAGGCGATTTTGCCCCGTGTGGGGGCTATATCTAAATCTGAACCGATTCTAACCAAATTAAATAGGGACCGTCCTTGGGCCAAACAAAAGATTTGTGTAAAGTATCGTCGAGATCGGACTATAATTGCGACCTGTACTTTGATTACAAGAATACATGGACAGACAGACAGACGGACATGGCTAAATCGACTCAAAAATTGATTCTATGACGATAGGTATAATAAACTATGGTTCTATTTCTTCTCTTTTTGGGCGTTACAAACAAATGCACAAAGTCATAATACCCTGTACCACAGTGTGGTGTAGGGTATAAATACATCCAGTGCCCTAATAAACTCAAAAATGCCCACAAAGTCATAATAGGCGTGTTTTCGTTACACCATAAGTGCTTAATTTGTATGGGGAGCTAAGCACTTTTAAGCACTATTAGTTCCCGACGAAGTTTGGTGCTTGTGTTCATGTCTTAATCGAGTATGATGTTGCCAGATTGGGCACCCTATATTTAGCAATATGGCATCCCATTTTTGGAGAGATTTTATCAATTATTGTAAATTAACGGGAAGAAGAAGAACAAAAATGGGAAATTATTTTAATATTTGCAAAAGAGTCTAAACAATTGAACATAGAATAGTAAATATATGTTTTATAAATACTTTTCACGAATTTTTTGTCTGTTTCGCACTGTTCTTTCTTCGCAACTCATGACACCATTGCTACCAGATAGTGAAAATCCGCAACTTATTGCTTATGTGCCAGTTAGTGGAAGTCAGTTGTTTTCGTTGCAAAGTGCTAAACTAAAAGTGCTAGCTTGTAACGAAAACATGCCTTATATATCTGTCAGTAACATATAGAAAAAATACGTATAAGTAATACGTATAATGCACTTTTTTCGGGTTGGTTTGTTTTGCATTTTTTTTCTCCTATTCAAAATCTACAATTTTGCTTAGACGCAAGATAAATTTTCCGAACGGTATACCGAGAAAAAATACAGAAAAAGTGCAAAAAATTAAATTATTAATTAAGGCAACTTGACTAAACGAATGGTGCAGAAGTTCTTATTTTTAGAGCTACTTTCAGGTCTAATTCTCAAACTTGAGTCCTAAATCAATCAGCTGAAAAATTTTGTACATACTGTGTTATATTTGAGGGGGTTGCTTTGACTAATACTACATATTTTGTTAATATTTTATTTTTGAAGAAACCTCGCAGAAAATTTTACATCAAAATCTCGTTTCGAAAAAAAATAAGATAAATACTTTTGACTAGATGGCCTCTCACTATATAGATTTTATTGTATTTTTTGAAAAATGTCTTTGTTTAGATGCATAGTGTGCGATTACTACAGCGATGTACCATTCTTCACTTGATAAGTCAATATCAAACCCACGTCCAAATTACATATCAATGTTAATGAATATGTAGGTATAACCCAACCCATTATGCGAAACATAGTATATTGTCAGTCTTTATTCATTTTAGTTAGTCTTTTATAAGTCAGTCGTAGTTAGGCCTAATGCTAACCACAGATACGTTATAGACAGCAGCAGCAACAACAACAACCACATCAATAACGGCAAAATTTAATAAAACTATGATGTGTTATTGTACTCGTATTGATCGCCTAGCTGTCTGTCTGTCCGTCTGCTGGTCTATTGATCGGGATCGATCAATCGTCTTAAATATGATAGGAATATCATCGAATCGAAAATATGCAATAAAAAACAACGGAATATTTCAGTTTATATGTCATTTGCCGGTTTTTTGTGCCTTTCTTCTTATGCTTGACAGATGGATGGACGGACGGTCGGTCGGTTATGAATGGGAGAAGAGCATTGATCACGAGTTTAGTGATGGCTTCTGATGGTCTTCGATCTACGAGAGGTGAGTGCGGCGGCGGAGGATCGATCATCGTCGTGTACCAGCACACCGGTACGATCACTTTCACTAATTTCGTTTTCATTTCAATCTCTTTTTTCTGTTTCTTTCTTTTTGTGAATTGGTGAGTGAATGTGCGATCGTTCGCTCAATCTCTTTTTGTGTATAATGTCTGCGCGAATAATGTTATTGAATTTTAAGTATTGATTAAATTTATCCTCCTCTGCAGCAATAGTGGCGGCCCAGACAGACGGACAGCGGCACCTGTTGCAATTCAATGTGTTACCGAACCAGGGGAAACTTTGTTTAATTGTATGTTAGTTAACCGTACTCGACTCCCCATAGTCCATATACCGACCAACCCACCTCTTATCTTGGTTACAAATGCATCATTATTTATCATCAATGTCCAACAATGTATTCGGATACATTTGTATGTACATATGTACGTACGTGCGGTCATATGTACATATGTTTGTTAAAAGGAGCAATTTGAAAGAAAAAAAAACGTCTTTCAAATTTTTGTAAATTTCACTCTTAATCTACATTGTTGGGGATGTTCGTTTGGCAGTTTAAAATAAATATAAATAAATTAAGAAAAGCTAAAGATGTACGGATTCGACTTATGATATCCTACTTTACAACAGAATATGGAGAAATATTGTCAAATGTTATTAATTTTGGTTTTCTACCAATGAAAAATATTGTAATTTTCTCAATTTCTATTTGTATACGCTCCACCATAGGTTTAGGGCAGAGCTTCTCACCATGTTCTGGATCACGGCCCACTTCCAAGATCTTGAAGGCTCTGAGCAGCCCCAGCTAACCACAAATTTTTAAAATGATATCAATAACCATTAGATTTTATTATATAAAATGTTATTAGCAAATGTTTTGATTTTAGATGAATTATTTTCAACCAGCACACGATGGGAAAATATGATGAAATATGCGCGCATAGGACTTTGAAAGCAACTACCAAAAATCAGTTTTTTGGGAATGCTGTTGTATTGTGGATAACATTTAATGAAAATAACTTTAAATTTTCTGAAAATATGTCCAGGCGATTTCGAGTTATGACCATTCAAAGTTTGTCTTTTTTACTAATATGTAAATGCAAATAACATTGCGATGATAAATGCTACAATGCTTGTAGAATTCGCGTCTGTTGGTGAAATTCGAACGTCTTTAAATGAAGAGATATTTCGAAGTAAAAACAAAGTTTTTTTTAGTTTTTAAAAAAAATATCCACAGTAGAATGCAACTTTTTTGAATCACGTGTAATCACTACCATATGACATAGAGAAGATAGGTGACTTAGTGATGAATTCAACTGTACCTAGTTTATCTGCGACTTTTTGCGATTATGGCAGATTTTTGTATTTTACATATGTGCTTTTTTTTAGGTAAAAACTTAGAAAATATGTGTGGGAGCTACATCTATCTATAAACCGACTTTCCCGAAACAAATAGACCGATTTTCTTGGTCCCAAAAAATAACTTTTTGCGAAATTTCGGCAAAATCGGATAATAAATACGTCCGATACAAGTCCGGCTGCAAGTTTGTAGTGTCCTACAATCAAAACAAGTAAGAAAGTTTCAGTCGGGTATACCGACTAAGGTATACCCTCACTTTGTGAGTAATGTAATATTGAATATTACACGAATTATTCTGTCAATTTGTGTGGGAGCAACCAGAAGGGGTTTAACAAATACACCTATTTTTCGCTGAACAGTAGATACTTTAAATTCATTGCACTGCGCCGAATTATAAGCGTTTATGTGCACTGGCATAAACGTTATGATATATTAAAGTGTGGTATGATTTGTCCATTTTGTGTGGGAGGTACAAAAAGGGACGTGGCGATAACGCCAATTTTTCACAGGACTATAGGCACTATAAAAACATTACACTGTACAAAATTTCAAGTATTGTTATACACTTGTATTAATGTTATAAGCTGTTAACTTTTGGTGCAAAATGGTACCTTTGTATGGGAGGTACCAAAAGGTGCGTGGCAACAACGCCCATTTTTCTCTGGACTGTAGGCAATATAAAAGCATAACACTGTGCAAAATTTCAAGTATTTTTATACACCGTTATTAATGTTATAAGCTGTTAATTTTTGGTGCAAAACGGTGCATTTGTGTGGGAGGTACCTAAAGGGACGTGGCAACTTCGCCCATTTTTCTCGAGTTGATAGCGACTAATAAACTAATACTATGTGTGGAATTTCAAAAGATTAGAATAAGTAATATAGTAGTTATTAAAGAATCAATATTTCACAACATTTTAACCCTTTGTGGGGGAGGTACTAGAAGGAATGGACCAATATGGCCCATCTTCGAACTTAGCCGGAGATAGAAAAAAATATTACCACATACCAAATTTGAAGTCAATCGGTTACTCCTTTCGAGAGTTATCGTGCGCACCAGCCAGCAGACAGACAGACACACAGACAGACAGACGGACGGACATTGCTCATTCGACTTAAAATGACCCAAAACGGATTTCCTCCGAACATACTTAGGGTCTTAGATCACTCCTTCGATGTGTTACACTTTTTTCCGTAGCAAATGATATATACCCTCGTCACACTAAAGTGAGGGTATAACTAGCGATCTTATTAATATTATTAAGATTATATGTGTCATTTTTATAGTTTACTTCTTCTACAAAAACCATACAAAAATAGTTAAACTCTTCTGCAGTTAATTTATATTAGGGTGGACCGATTATTTTTTTGTTTTTAATTTATCTTTTCTTGTATTTACAGTCGACGACGCATTGTATAAGTCCATTATTGGAAACCTTCAGCTTTCAAAAATATTGCAGATTACGATTTTATCTTATTTAAATTGTTTTGGTTTTAATTTCAAAAACATTGCCCGGTTTTGTAGACTTTTAACGCAATTTTAACTAAAAAATATATATTAAAAACGCAGCAACACACAATCAAGTAACCCAAATAGATTTTGAACTAAATTTTGTCAGCTTTAATTTAAAATCAAGATCACCGAAGTTGGTGCGATATTATGGTTTACATTACAAGCCCACCGAGCGCTACACGTTAACAGCAAAATAAAATCTGGCTGCACCAATTTCTTCTCCAATGAATTCTCTTGAAGGTTGTCCAAACCGTAAGACTCTCTCTCTCTCTAACGGTATAGTCATGAGCAGCGTTGCCGTTTTGGTCATTTCCTACCAAATTTGGTCGGATATATTTAAAATTTTTCTTTCTGGTCGGACCAACTCAATTTTGGTCGGTTTTATTCTCGAATATTTATAATACAGAATAATTTGAAGATTAATATGAAACCTTTTCACCGTTCAAAATACCTACCGTTCAAAATACCTTGAAATGTCGATTGTGAATCCCAATACTTTTCTTAATCGCTACAAGCAGTATCGACCTGTTGATCGTTATTGTAGATAAATACATTGTAATAACATTTTATTTGAAAATAATAATTTCAGGCTCGACAAAGGAAATTTCGCTCACCGGCAATGTGGTTTGTAGCTGTCTAATTATGGTTCATGGGGAAAATTTGTTTTATTTCACTTCTGGTTATTATTCCGATAGTAGATTGAGGCGGAATTTTGGTTCATAGATCTTACCATAATTGCGGAATTTTGCCATTTGTGTTCAGAACAGGAACATTTGCTTATATGTATACGTTCTTGACTTTACAGTTTGGTCTACTTCTGGTATTTTCCTGAAATTTTATAAATTTCGAACACCACAGAATTTTTAACTTTTAGAATCCTACAATTAACGAAAGTTTGTATTTTTGTGTTCTAGAACTCGCAGGCTTTAGTAATAAATGATGGAAGTTAAACATTATTTTTAATGTTGAAATAAGTTCAACAAAAATCCCATATCATAAATAAGACGTTCTATGAACAATTGTCTGTGCTTTTGTTATCTGTCACAAACTAGGTCATACAACTCCAGCGTATCCTACTTTTTAGGCGTATAACATTTACTAAGAAAAACTTAATACAAATTCCCAAAGAAATTTTAAAATGTGCATTATCTAACACTCTGCATTAATGACAAAAATGTGGAAACAAACAATATATTATATATTATTACTAAATGCAGAATTTCTTGTTGATTTTTACACATTATTTTTTCCAATTTATAAATTGACTTTTAGCTATCAGGATTTATCCATATTCCTCTGTCGCGGTTCAATCTACAATAATAAAACCAGTACTTCTTTGGGGTTGAAAATTGACCATATCGGTCCATGTTTCGATATAGTCCCCATAGAATTCAAGCAATTGGGATGACATTTGCAAATTGCGTCTAAGTTTACATAGAACTTCTAACACTTACAAGGATCATCTTACTCTCCCTTCTCTGGCTCAACGTTTTGGGTTTTTTTATTCGCACTTTGAAACAACAACATGGGAAGATTTTGGTCGGAAAAAAATTTCTCCTGTGGCAACACTGGTCATTGCAGCATCTACAAAATGTGTAGAATACGAGCATTTTTTAAACAAGTGAATTTCAAATTTTGTTTTTCCATTTTTTTTGTTATATCGAGGCAAGTGTCCCCATAATATGTTGACATTATAAGCCATTTTTCAGTAGTGTTTGTTTTTTGACAAATATAAAGGTTAGCCGTCTTTTGGCGTGCTTGTCTGCTATCGTGAAATGGATCAAAGAAGTCGTATTAAATTTTGAGTGATAGTTAAACTAACACCTTTTATTATGACTGTGGCATTTGGCTGGTATACTTTGAGCAAAAAAATATTATAAGTTGTAGAAGAACTTCACAGAAGGAAGTTCGTGCTATAGACGGCTCAGAACATCAATTACGAATGGAAACGTTGAAGCAGTGAAGATAGTGGAGAATTGTAGGATGTCTTTTGGAGAAGTTGCTTTTGGCTCATTTCATGAAATTTATCAGAAGTTTTGGACATGACTAACCGCCTGACCCACGATGTCGAACGTTAACGTTCGCATGACTTCTATGCGAAAAGCATCTGATTTGTGACCTACAAAAAGGCATCAGAACGACAAAGCGAATGAAAACATACTGTCTGATGCCTGTTAGTTGGTCGCCAATCAGCTGGTTTTCGCGTAGAAGTCATGCGAACTTAAATGTTCGACATCGTGGGTCAGGCGATAAGTTGGTTCGGAAATATTAAATTTTAAGCAAACGAACTGTTGCATGAGCTCGATGGGTTTATAACTGCCTCATATCACATACCAGAAGTGTTTCCAGGTTTGGAAAAAACGCTGGTAGGAGAGTATTGTGTTTGTGTGAGATAACTTTGAGGGTGGCAACATTTTTATTTATTAATAAAAAGCAAGTATTTTTCCATTGTAATTAAACGTTGCTTTTTTAAACCTCGTATAACATTTTTGGATCTAATTAAATTTGTTCCAAAAGTGACAAATAAATCTCTATTGTTTAAATTTATGATTATTAACAAAAATTAGAATGAACGCTGAATTATATCAGTGGGTTACGATAGAAAGTTTTCAATTTGTTCATTTGTGTCGAACAATATTTTCCGAATTCATTTTATTTTTTCAAGACTTTGATTCGAATTTAAACAAGTAAAAGCGTTAAGTTCGGTCATGCCAAATCTTTTATACCCTCCACGTTCGATTACATTCAATTTTGATTACTGGAAAAATCTTTGGATATTGTTTAAGTAAATTATTAAAAAAATCGAACGCTGCAATTTTTAGGCCGCAAATTCTTTAGCCAAACTCTTCACCTGAAAAACGTGGTATTTATGGTTTAAAATAGCATTTTTGAGAGCTTCATCTACACGGGGACTACAAGAAAATACAATTTTATGTTATTGAGATGAATTCTTGCCAAAATAGAATATAAACTGCAAAGATTCAGCTAAATTTCTTAGAAAATGCGGTATTTATGTTTTAAATAAGCCTTTTTTGGAGCGACATCTATAGGTGGACTATAACAAAATATGAACTGATTTAAAAAATTTTTTCTGTGATGAATTCTTGTCTTAAAAAATACAAACTGCAAAGATTCAGTTGAAATGCTTAGAAAAAATGTATTTGTGGCTTAAATACGTATATTTTGGAGCGACCTCTATAGGGTAACTATATCAAAATATGAACCGATTTGCAAATTTTTGCTGTGATGAATTCTTGTAAAAATAGAATACAAACTGCAAAGTTTCTGCTAAATTGCTTAAAAAATGTGGTATCTATGGCTCAAAACCCGATTTTTGGAGCGACCTCTATAGGGGAGCTATATCAAAACATTGACCGATATGGCCCATCTGCAATCACAAGCAACCTGCAACTACAGGGTTTTCCAACAAGAGGTGTTATTTTGAATCACCCGGTATTTCGGTAGCTGTCACTTTTGAAGCTTTTATTCTTTGACATTTGACAAAATAGAAACTGCGCCATTACTAAAAATGGAACGATACACGATTCAACAACGCATTGAAATTATTAAAAATCGAAAATTCATCTTGACTGATGAGGCCCATTTCCACCTCGGTGGCTACGTTAACAAGCAAAATTGTCGCACCTGGGGCTCGGAAAACCCAAGAGTTATTGTTGAGAAGCCTCTCCACCCTTAACGTATGACTGTTTGGTGCGGTTTATGATCCGGGGGCGTCATTGGACCTTACTTTTTCGAAAATGAGGTTGGATCAACATTTACGGTGAATGGATTGCGCTATCGAGAGATGATTAATGATTTTTTATGGTCGAAGTTGGATGGTATTGATCTGGACAACGTTTACTTTCAACAAGACGGCGCTACGTGCCACACAAGCAACGAAACCATTGCTCTGTTACGGGAAAAGTTTCCGGGCCGTGTTATCTCTCGAAGAGGTGATCACAATTGGCCACCGAGATCTTGTGATTTAACACCTTGCGACTTCTTCCTTTGGGGCCACGTGAAAGATAAGGTTTACGCCAGCCCAGCGTTGATTCAAGACCTCAAAGATAGAATTCGTGAGGCTATCGAGGACATAGGGCAGCCACTTGATTTGGTTATGGAAAATTTCATGAACAGGATATGGTCCTGTAAATGTGGTCGTTGTGACCATTTGCCTGATGTTGTTTTTCATTATTAACGGCATACCTTCCTTTTTATTATGAAATAATCATCCGATCATTTATCTCAAAAAATGACAGTTTTCTTTGAATACCAAAATAACACCTCTTGTTGGAAACCCCTTTATAAAGTAATGTGTATGTACTGATCTTCAAAGAAATGCGAAATTTTCAGGAGTTTGATGGACTTTCAAGTAGACTTATCGTGAATATTAAACCAATTTTTTATGATCGGCGTAAGATCAAACGGAGAAAGAAAGCTATTAGTGAACCAACGATTTTAAATAATTTTACGTACATATCATTTACTATAGCCATATTTTTTTATTTTTGGGTCCTGATTTTTGATTTAATAACAAAAATCTGAAGTATCCCATATACAACGCTCTTTTCTATACAGTACAATTATCCATTCTATACCGTACAGTTACCCATCAAGCTGTCGAAAATCGAATCTGTCCGCCATCTTTTAAGAAAACATCCAGCCCCCTGCAGACGTCATACTAAAGCAAACAAATAGTAATTTTATGACCGGCCTTTGAGCTATGATCGCACCAGACGTGATCAAATAGAATATGCGACTTCATGGTCACTGAAGCTATCCTAAATTTAGAAAATGTAACCTTTCACACGAACAACGCTTCCTAATGCCATAGAAATTTATCGGGATGAAACGGCGATTTTCCTCCGGGTAAAATTAAATATTTAAAAATCTTATTTTTCTTTATTATTCTGTGGAATGCGATCCATGGTAGAGGGTATATAAAATTCGACCTGGCTGAACTTGTCGCCGCATATTCAAAAGGCCTTTTAGACCTAAGTGTAGTTCCCGAGATGAAAATTAAAATTTTCATTTTTTCCGACCCTGTCCTAGCATTTTGTTAATATCAGGGCAGAATACGATTGCTATTGCTTTCACATAAAGCCATTATCAACAAAAATTGATATATGATCAAAAAATTTCAATACAATTGTTATGGCCATTTGCGGTTATATTTTCCAAAAAAAAAATGGAAACACATTGCTGACATTTTTAACTCCCTCCTAAAATGACTCTACATAGAAATACCAAAATGAGATCGAAATTTAGGCCGGACGCAATGGCCCCGGGAAACTGAAATGTACGCGGTTCTGATAACACTCAAATTAAGGAAATGATTTTGGGATTCCAAATCTGTTCAAGAAATCGGAAGATAATCCAGAAAATTGTTATTTAATACATTATTTTGATTTGAAATTCAAAATAAATCAATTGAAATCCAAAAAATACTATTTGAAATTTTAAACACATCAATTGAAATTCCAAAAATATCGGTTTTGAATTTCAAATGGATTTTTTTAAATTTCAAATGATCCGATGGGCGATTTTCGGGATAAGCGGCTATGTCAGGTGTTTGGGAGAAAACACAAAATTCATACAAAAATTGTTCCCTCATATCATCTGTAGCAATCAAGTAAATGTCTTCATATTCTCTTTCAGAAAGTATGTGTATGCAAACTTTATTCGGTTTACTCGACTGAAATTTTCTTACTTGATAACCAATTCAATTTCTGAAATGTTAAATGAAGAGGAACAAAAACGTTTTAATACTTTTATGAAATCTTCTTTCATTTCTGCCAAATCCAAAATCTGCCAAAAATAAGTTGAAATAAATGTATTGATATGGGGATAGATCAAATGATATACATTAACCTATGGCCCCATTTATAATTGGCAGTTTTATTATGTATATTTCAATCAATTTTACAAAATAGACAAGTTTGAATAAAACAAAACAATTTAAAAACTATGTTTGTGTAATAAAATTTGGCAAAACGAAAAATTGTAAAAACTAAAAAAAACCGTCACCCGAATTGCAAAATGGCCAAGTATGAATTTTCAAATTTGTTACGAGGGAAAAAACCCAAATTACATTAAAACTGGGTTAGATTCCCAGGATTAAATTCAATAATTCAAATATACGAGTATATGATTTTTAAACGCATTTGTAGTTGTGAAAAATTAAGCAAAATTTGTTGTAAAGCTCTTTTGAAATTCGTTAATACAATCGGTAATATCGGTAACACAGAAAAAAGTATCTCAATCAAATGCCGCAGTAAAACATAAATTAATTTTTTTTTCATTTTACGTAACCATCTTCCAATTATAATATTTATTCACAGAAAAAATATTTATGAAAAAAAAATAGAATTTTTACCAGTTTACAATTTAAAATTGATTAATTAAATCATTTCAATAAATTTGATAATTGATACAATTTTTTTTTAATTCAGGATACAATTATAAAATTTAATTGAATAAATTAATATAATTACAAATATTTTTTATTTGGTTCAATCAATTTGTGTTTAAAAAATTTTTATTTGATTTTTTAATTTTATTTTTTCTGTGTTAATTGAAGATGGAATAAATTTGTTGTCCTAATTGAATCAATTAATATACTGACTCAATCTTTAAGTTGGAAAAACGTTTAATTCTTTTTTTAATTGGAATTTTTGTAAATCGTATTTTTTTCTGTGTAACACGTTAATAATTTTGATGCAATATACCGAATTGCAACCACATTCAATATTGGTCCTTTTGCATATTAGGTGACGAAACATGATGCATACTTATAATCTAAACGTGCAACTTAAGTACTTTTAATAACTTTAGTTAAATTATCCATTATAGAATCCCAATGAAATCCCATTTTATCTTCTTCCAGTTTTAATTTACAAAAACCTGGTATTCGCTTCAGGAGTGTCTGGAACGGTGTGTATTGCTGTATGCAGTCCGAATCGCCGACAATAATTAATTTATGTTTGGAACGTGTTATGGCGACGGTAAGACGACGCTTATCCTCTAAGATTTCAGCATCCCTACAACGCTCGGAGTTCTTTGAATCTGGAGTACCGGTGCGAGAGCAAGAGTAGATGATAATATCCTTATCTCTACCTTGATACTGATCCACTGTATTGACTTCAACCAAAGAGAAATTAAGCGGAGAAGGGCTGTGTTTTTCATAAAACTCCTGATGTTGAAGTGTCAGTTTTCGCAAGAGTTCTACTTGCACTCTATACGGAGCTATTATACCTATGCGATCTGGATCATAATTGCTGCTAAGCAATGTTTTGACAATGTAAAATACTATGGCCGCTTCACAGTAATTCGAGTATTTCGAAAATCGTTTGGATGTTTTCGTATCAGCTTTCAGCATTTCCTCGGCAGGTGTTTCGGAATCTTCATTGAACGTTTTTTCGATGAGAGCACAAGTGGAGCTATGTTTGGTTTTGGCGTAAAGTGAAGAGCGTTCGGAACAGTTTTGAGTATCTAGCAAAAAAACTGACTGATCGACATGAGTTTGTAGTACTCTTTGTAACCACTTCTCCTGGCTGTTGACTAAGACAACTGGCCGCGACATATTGGCCATTTTAATATCATCCGAAGCACATTGTAGCGAACCATTGTAAGTCAAATCATTAGCCAATTTTGTAATGGTTTTATTCATACGGTACTGCAGTGTTAATACAGAAGTTGCTTCCTCAGAATCTATGCGATGAAAAAGAGATTCGTCGGCACCCTTTTGTCTTGCTTCGGCTGATCTCACCAAAGGAGGCAACTGCTCGGGATCACCAACCAATATAAATCGATCACAAAAGAACAAAGGCCTCAGTACAGTTGGCTGCATTACCTGGGTCGCCTCGTCCACAATGCAGAAATCAAAGCGACGATGTATGAATATGGAGTTCGAAGATCCCAAACAAGTAACGCCCACAATTCTAAAGGAATCATAAAGTTTACTCAATTCCTGCTCCGTGTGGCAGTTGGCAATTAAAGTAGACTCGCAGAATTCGCGCAGTTGCGGATTAACACGGGCGCCATTGCCCAGACGCAAGAAGGGTACCTTGTGGGGTTTAAGACGCAGCAGAAGATTATCCACAGCTGAGTGAGTATGACTGGTTATTACAATAGATTTGCCCATTAAATAGAGTAGACGTATAATGGCCACCAATGTTTGTGTTTTACCTAGATATAAAAAAAATAGGATAACTATTAAATAAATCTTACAAATAGAAATATTAATCAATTAAAAATGAGTGACAATTTAGCTACCTTCCATTGAGTTATTAAATAATTCATTACTTTTTGTAATTTATTAAATTAGTTCTTTAAAGTGGATAAATCTGTAGTTTTCTGGAATTACAACATATATACGTTAGAAAATTTTGATTTCGAAATTTTTGGCACAGCTAATAATTATTTATCGATCGATATATGACACTTCTAGATATGTAAATTTTTTGGAGACTATGCACATTTATTATCAAATGTACCAAAAGAGAAAAAGTATTTTGGATCATTTTGATTTTTTGAGATGTGTTGCTATTCCGGGCAACCATAGAAATATTCAATTTAAAAAAAAATACTGAATAAATGTATAATTCGATTCTGTTAATGTTTTAGTCGATTCGAATTAGTTATAACTGTACGAACTAATTTTAATTGATGCTGTTAAGTTTTCAATTGTTTCTATTATTAATTATTTAATTCAATTAAATTTTTATTCGAAGACTTATGGATACATTGAAGGGCGAAAATTTTGCTCTCTTCAACAAAAAAAATGATATTAATTAAGACGAATAAATTTTCAATTATAAAAAATTAATTGGGCCAATTATTTGGGCTAATTAATTTTTAATTCGAATCTGTTAATATTTTATTTAAATCGATTTATTTTTATTTAATTCGATTAATTTTTATATATGTTCTTAGTCGAAGACGGTCACACTATCTAATGAAAAATAAGCCATTAATATTTTATTTGATACAATTCATATTCAAATTAAATTTTTAATTGAAGACGTTCGAAATTTGCATAAATATTTTTTAATTTTCTGTGTAGAATGTAGGAAGACCCCACACTTCTTACCTGTTCCTGGCAAGCCTTTAATCAACATAAATGATTGTGTGGTCAAAGCTTTCAGCACTGCCGACCTTTGGACGGGATTTAGTTGTTTTAATATTTCAGCTCCTTCGGTGGCCACCACTTTAGGCAAAACCTTATGGAACTTGGGTTGTTCCAGTTCCACTATAATACGTCTTAAGCGAGCCGATTGTTCAGTTTCATCGAGCAATATACCCAAATTGGTGAAATTAAATACATTTCCTGAATGTGAATCGTATTTGTCAATAATAAACAATTGATTGGCATAATTTTGCATTAGATTTCTTTCTAAACTAACAGCAACGGAGGACGCATCCAAATCTGTAATGGACCCAGCAGCAATGGCCAATCGCTTGGTGGTTGAGACAATAACATATTCACCAACAGAAAACTGAAAGTGAAAGCAAAAAACCCATATTTAAAAAAAGCGTTGATTATCGAAAACTTCTTACTAAACTTAAAACAAATGATAAAAAGCCTTTTATGGTTTATTCAAATTTGTAATATCGACCTATGTATATATTTGTTGAACAAAATTATTACAAAGTTGATAATTGTCCAGCACAAGAAAGTTTTTTTTGTTTTTAGATAGTGTAGGACAGAACGACACATTTGTTAAATATTTTTATTTTTAATTTTTATCGGCGTTTGAAGCCTGTGCTGGTTTTCGCAAATCCGTTATTTTTTATTGGTACTGCTTTCGCTATATCTATGAAATTTCCAGCATTTTTTCAGTTGCTAATCCTATTAGCTGGTGTTATTGAAGTCTTTGTCATTTATGAGAAAAAAGGCAAATGCCAAATCCGCAAAATTTTTGCGGATGTAAAGGTTTTTCCAACAAGAGGTGTTATTTTGGTATTCAAAGAAAAATGTAATTTTTTGAGATAAATGATCGGATGTTTATTTCATAATAAAGAGGAAGGAATGTATGCCGTTAATAATGAAGAACAACATCAGCCAAATGGCCACCACGACGACCACGCTTACAGGACCAGATCTTTTTCATGAAATTTTCAATAACCAAGTCGCAAAGTGGCTGCCCTATGTCCTCGATAGCCTCACGAATTCTATCTTTGAATCGACGCTGGGCTGTTGGCGTAGACCTTATCCTTCACGTGGCCCCAAAGGAAGAAGTCGCAAGGTGTTAAATCACAAGATCTCGGTGGCCAATTGTGATCACCTCTTCGAGAGATAACACGGTCCGGAAACTTTTCCCGTAACAGAGCAATGGTTTCGTTGCTTGTGTGGCACGTAGCGCCGTCTTGTTGAAAGTAAACGTTGTCCAGATCAATACCATCCAACTCCGACCATAAAAAATCATTAATAATCTCTCGATAGCGCAATCCATTCACCGTAACTGTTGATCCAACATCATTTTGGAGAGACTTCTCAACAATAACTCTTGGGTTTTCCGAGCCCCAGATGCGACAATTTTGCTTGTTGACGTAGCCACCGAGGTGATGGGCCTGATGGGCCTCATCAGTCAAGATGATTTTTCGAATTTTAATAATTTCTATGCGTTATTGAATCTTGTATCGTTCCATTTTTAGTAATGGCGTAGTTTCTACTTGTGAAATGTCAAAGAATAAAAGCTTAAAAAGTGACAGCTACCGAAATACCGGGTGATTCAAAATAACACCTTTTGTTGGAAAACCCTGTATTACTTTAATAATCGCTACCACCTTGAGAAAAATTGACGTATTTTTCGCGCCCCTTTTGGTACCTCCCACACAAGCGTACCATTTTGCACCCACAACTAACAGCATATAACTTGAAAACCAGTACATACAAATACTTGAAATTTTGTGCAGTGTAATGTTTTTAAAGTGCCAACATTCCGGTAAACAAAAATGGGCATTATTGTACCGCCCTTTTCATACCTCCCACACAAATGGACCATTTTGCACAAAAATGTAAAACCTTATGACTTTAATACAAGTGCATAAGGTTATTTATTGCAATTTAAATTGATAATTTAATAAAAAACAAAAAAAAATTAGCTGAAGGTGAGGGGATTTGTAAGTCGGTTTACTCGACTGAATTTTACTACTTGTTTTCTCCAATGTCAACATACATACCCCATACAACATTAAATCGGGGACATCCGCCTCCTCGTCTCCATACGCTGCGCTTCCATTTTTGTCAGGTTTTAGAACAAATTTATGTTTATAGCGAGATTCTTCCTTTTCAATGGCCTTCCCATCGTCTGCAATCAGTAAACCACATATAGCTCTACCCATTTGTTCCCGCTCTTCGGCAGTATGACACCACAAAGCCCGTTGGAAATTAGATTTGCGTGCCTCCTTCTCTTCCATCATCAGCAAATGGCACCATTTAATGAAATACTCAAAATCTTTATCGGTCAGATGGGTAAGATTTTCTTCGGACATTTTACGTACAGGATGATTGGGCCTTAGCTCGAGAGAGGGATCTGTCTTGGCAAAGGTACTACATAACGGTGCATAGGCACACTGTGCACAAGCAGTGGGATGAGAAATAGGCTCAGGCAATTCAAATGGTTGTATGAATTTATCATTCGGTAACTTTAAATCCGAAGGAAGATTCGAGTAGTCAATCATAGAGGTTAAATAGTGACTGACATCGTTGCGCAAGGCAATTAGATCACGTTGCTCGTTGCGAGTGCTGGGTATTTCACGCAAAAATCCTTCCCTCAAATAGAGTAGCAGACCGGAGTGCGTAGGTTTTCCTATAGCGGTCAACATCATTTGATACAATATCAATTGACCCTTATGTTCCATGGAAAATGTGGCTCTTCCGGTCTTCAATTCTAGAGGTAAAACTTTTTCCTGTTTTTCCGTAAACTTAGTAATTAGGCCTTTCTTCTCGCGCGGCTGAACTTTCACGGAAACATCAATTTTACCCTTGATGCCCATTTGTGGTATCCAAAGATTTTCTTCTATATCACGGATTTCGCTAATACGCGAATGGAAGTTTTCTTTTTCTATGGGTATGCTGTTTTCTTTTTCATCGATGTATTGTTGTACAAATTTATGAATATTTTTGACAAATTGAAGAACCTCCAATGAAGTATCTTCGCGCGTCAACTGACTACTGTAGAGCATAAATGCGGTATCTTGAGAGTTCAAAAGATCAGAAGCCTCCTTCTCAATATCATTCAGACCCTTTATGCCCTTCTCCAGGACAATTTGCAGCAGTTCATGAACCAGCGAACCAACAACCATCTAAGTGATAAATCAATAATAGTTAGAGAAATATAAATAAAACTTCCGCAATTACCACAATACTTACTTACCACTTTGTTATTGGGATCAATACCTTTAAAGCGGTCTTGCAACACAGCTTTCCTCCGACAGAACAGAGAGCCTACCACAGTAGTGCCAGAGATCAGCCAATCCGGGTTCACTACACAGAAGCCTTGATCTTTATCCACTTTATAGGCACCAAGGGCTTCATCGAATTCTGCTTTCAGCGACACTATATCGTCAACCGAGATGCGGGTGTGACACCAAGGTCCTTGAAGAAAGCATTTGGCTTCGCCATCCTTCACCTTTCCAGCTACCTTCAATACCAAGGCAAATGTTTTCTTATCCCTTTCCACTTCCAACACACGACATCTTTGCCAGTCTGCCAAGTCTAGTCTTGGTTTGCCAGCCTCTTTTTCGGCGGCTTCAAAGGCGCCCAAGTCAAAGTCATCCTCTTGGTCAAAGAGGAAATCGTAATTGTCCTCCTTGTCTTTTGCCTCTAACGTATCCGACATTTCCAATTTCACTTTCTTCGAAGTTCCATTTTCCTGCAACAATGGTGACATTGATCTCTTAATGGAGCTGCTCATGTTGGACGGTTGTGACAGTCAGCCGAAGGATATTACCAGGAACAATATAACTTACAAATTTGGTTTTTGTTTTTCCTTATTTTTCCCGCAATATATTTGGTAATCGATTACAATTAAAAGTAGGTGTGTTCAGTGAGTCTTGTATTCAACAAACAAACAAGGTGCCTTTTTCCCATGAACATTATTTCTATTCCACTTCATGTCGAGTGACTTTTTTTAAACTATTGCATTAACAGGTTAGAATATTAGGGATTAAACATATAAAGAAGAAAAAGGGAGGCGATATTTGTGCAGGGGCTATTTTCGGAAATATCATTTGCATAAATATACAAATCTAGCTTGACTCGGTCCACTTAGTCGCCCAGATTTCAGATTCCATCCATTTTTGAACATATCACAAAATTACAGCACTCTCGCTAACAGTTGTGGAGATATCTCAATTTCAAAATTTGGCCTATATGGGCGGGGCCACGCCCTTTGGTTCAATCCAATCACGTAGAATACCACCAGATACATATACAAAATTACTGCGCTTTCGCTAAAAAAATATTCAAGATATCCAAATACCCAAAAGTAGCTCATGTGGGGACATTTAAACTGCCACTACATGCATACACACAAAATTTCAACATTCCTCTCTTTCCCTAACACTTCCACGAACATCCGATTAGCCACAACTACTGTTGCCTCCTGTGATTCGAGACTATCATTCCATTAGTCCTAATTCACACGAGGCAATTTTTTCCAAACAAGAAAAAAGTGCAGGCAGAGAGCTATTTCCGCCTGCCTCTCTCTCCTACAAACTTTGACACTTGCTTGGAAAATTGCCTCGTGTGAAACAGCCATACAAAAGTTTCCGCATACATATCTTCTTCTGTTTTTACAGATCTTTTTGCAAATGCACATAACTGTACCTTCCGTCGAATTAATTTTTTAATATTACGTTTGTGAAATTGTTGGAATCTTTGTTAAACTTAGTTTTAGTTTTTATTCTCAGGATTTATATTTTGACTATGTAATACAGAATTTTGGCCACATGGCTTTTGTATTATGATAAAAGAAATAAATAAATGTGATTCTAACTAGGATACTCTCCCGGCTTCAAGACCATTTTGTTTCTATATTATTACTGAAACAAGTATTTTATACATGGCGGTGTATAAATATTAGGGCGGGTCGATTTAAAAATCGCCCATTGCTCAGTGAAAATCGTATTCTAGGGATCAAAATAAGAAACTTTGCCGAAGGAACCATACCTCTAAAACGAATTCTGATGTCCCGGAAAAAATCCCACTTTGACCCATTTAGAGTGCTCCAATCGAGTCCAAATGTATGACCGACCCCCACTCAGTGAAGTGCTCAGTGAAAATCGTATTCTAGGGATCAAAATAAGAAACTTTGCCGAAGGAACCATACCTCTAAAACGAATTCTGATGTCCAAATGTATGGAACCCCCAGGGGGTTCCAGGGGGTGTGCCACTGGCATGGGTGTGTCAGGCCTCCAAAGTTAGTAGGGGTCGGTCATACATTTGGACTCGATTGGAGCACTCTAAATGGGTCAAAGTGGGATTTTTCAAAATTTGCCCCTACCCAAAAGTTCGACCCAAATTCCGGGACATCAGAATTCGTTTTAGAGGTATGGTTCCTTCGGCAAAGTTTTTTATTTGATCCCTAGAATACGATTTTCACTGAACAATGCGACTTTTTTTGCCTCCCCACAAATCGACCCGGCCTAAAAAATATGTATTAAAAATTGGCAGCAGACATACTGGATCATGATTTCTGAGCCGTGACACTCGTTATCAACAGTTCTGCTGCAATTGTATGGGAGATACGGAGCTCTATATGGTTGACTTCAACACGCAAGCGAATGAGAAATCTTTGTGAAACCACATTCTCCAAAAACAATTGTTAACCAAAGTTAATACAAAACACCAACCATGTCCAATGAGAAGCAAATTTTGCTCCATCAAATGGAAAATTACCACACTATGCAGAAAAGTTTTTATGGTTTTTGACTGCACTAAGTGTACTCGTAGTTTGTGGTGAGTCAGAAGACTCACCATGTTTTGCCGATCCATGCATTTGTTATGTTGCTTGCTTGCTTTTATTCGGTCTGCAAATCTTTGTGATTCTAACTAGGATACTCTCCCGGCTTCAAGACCATTTTGTTTCTATATTATTATAGAAACAAGTATTTTATACATGACGGTGTATAAATATGTATTAAAAATTGGCAGCACACATACTGGATCATGATTTCTGAGCCGTGACACTCGTTATCAACAGTTCTGCTGCAATTGTATGGGAGATACGGAGCTCTATATGGTTGACTTCAACACGCAAGCGAATGAGAAATCTTTGTGAAACCACACTTCTCCAAAATCTTCCAAAAACAATTGTTAACCAAAGTTAATACAAAACACCAGCCATGTCCAATGAGAAGCAAATTTTGCTCCATCAAATGGAAAATTACCACACTATGCAGAGCTACATAGAGCTCCGTATCTCCCATACAATTGCAGCAGAACCGCCATGTATAAAATACTTGTTTCTATAATAATATAGAAACAAAATGGTCTTGAAACCGGGAGAGTGTCCTAGTTAGAATCACAAAGATTTGCAGACCGAATAAAAGCAAGCAAGCAACGAAATAAATAAATATGTCACGTTTTTAAAGTTTTCGGTAATTGCTCCAGCGGGCATCGTTACGGGTTCGTTTGGCTAACCCCACCAAAGACAATTTAGTAATTAGACACTAAAGGTACATTCGCATCTGCAAACTCTAGATGGCTGCCAAAAATCTTCTCACTCGCATACAAACGTACGCGAAATTGACTTTTACGCCTTTTTTTGGTAAAAATGTCCGAATACACTGGGGTGAAAAAGGGGACTGTTTTTGACCCGACCTGGAATCAGCTGATTCTTTACGCTCCGCGGCGTTAAGGTTACGTTTACCTATCCAGCCTTCTTGATTGACCGAACACGTTGTAGAACGACTGGGGTGTGTTCAATATCCCTAGCATGTTAGCAATTTTTTGCATATGACATGTAAGAAGAAGAACATAAACAAACACATTTTTTCGGTTACCCAAAAAACAATGCAAGTTTTTTCTTTTCCTTTTCTTTTGGAGCGAATTTTTGAAAGATTTTCCACAAATACCAGCAAAGAAAATATAGGTAGGTCAGCATTTTGTATATTCCGATATATTAATTCCTTACTATAACATTTCTAGGAGAACTATTTGTTGAATTGGACGTGTTATTGGGAACACGAGTAGTCAAGTCCGCCTTACAAATACTTGACCACCACATTATAACCATCTACCACAACGCCTCCAAGTCGCAGCAAATTGTGGAAATAAATGAGGGAAATCATCACGGCTCTCCGAAGTTAGTTCGCTTATTTCCGAAAATAAATTACTGCACCTGTGATTACTTCCAGTATCAGGTTGTGGGTAATGCCACAAATCCATCTTCGACTCCCTACACCTGCGAACACGTATTGGCTTTACGTTTGGGTTTTTTACTGGAAAGCAATAAATTACGATTTGAGAAGTTGCCTTCCAATAAATTGAAAGTATTAATATCGACTTTTCTGCCGGATAATGTCCAAAACGATTAATTAACATAAGACAACGATCCCTCCGTACCCATCTTCACAGTCGTCTGATGCAACATTCGAAACGTTTGTATGAGAAAGGAATTTTACACAATTTGAAAATGCTGACACAGTCCCAATATTCCAACTTTAAGTTCGTGGCTCGTCTTGACCAGATAAAAACACTTACGGCTGGCATAAAATCACTGACCTTTGGTGAGCATGGCGCATTTATGATTAATGAGGACGGCTTCACGTGTACTGTTGAGCAGGGCAAATGTATTCAGGCTTCATTGTTCATGATGCCCGCCTGTTTTTCTGAATTCCATGTGGATGGGGTTGTACACTTCAATGTAAATATGAATGTGCTTAACGAATGCTTGAGTATATTTGCCGGCATTGATTGCAGTATGAAGATGTTCTATAAAGGTGCCGAAGCTCCACTTGTAATTGTATTGGAACCTCAAGACGAAATCGACATCAGTACGGAGTGCTCGATAAAAACTACATTCCAAGAAGAACCCATGGAATATTCTCTGGATGACAATAGTTCGAGTTTGAATGTGATTTTTATACGTGGACCAGATATGGCGAATATATTCCAAGAGTTCGATAAGTCTACAGAAGAATTGGAAATTACAATATCCCCTCGAAGACCCCATTTTAAAATTGACACTCTAGGTGTAATGCAATCCGAATCGAGTATCGAAGTAGCCAAAACCAGTGATATGATATTAATGTTTAACTGCCGTGAGACAACAAAAGCCCGATACAAATCCTCATTGATTCGCATGACACAGAAGGCATTGTCCGTGTCCAGCAAAGTGGCAATTAAGACTGATCTGAGTGGTCTAATGGAAATGCATTTCATGTTACAGGATGCCAGTCAAGCTGAAGTGTATATACAATTTTTTATAACCCCATTGGCGGATATTGAACTGTAATTGAAGGAGATGCTACCAAAGTGCCTAAAAGAATTGCATTTACTTGCAGAACAAAGCTGTTAAAATATCAGTTTTCATTATATCAATAAACAGAAGGAATCAATTTCAGTTATGTTAAAGAGTCAAAATTGTGTATATTTTCCTGCAAATTTTGGGCGTAACGAAATGAGAACCTTTTTCTCATTATAGAACCGTAACCCTGGGTTTTTTTTATCGGATTAAAAATATGGAACTTTATAACACATTTATTCTAAAGGGTTTTTGCAAAATAATCGGACCGATCGGCTGATGAATATGGCCTGTAGAACGGTAAAATATCGATCGAAAAATGCTCTACTTATTTATTCCAAATGTGTTTTTGGTTTTTTGACTGTCGCACCGTGTTATCTTACCCACATTAACACAAAACAAAATAACCGAGCGTTAGAGCTAACGAAAGTTAAATTGTATGGAATTTGACAGCTATAACCGGTAGTTAGTTCTTAAACCTAGTTAATTTATTTATTGTTAATGGCCCTTAGAGCATAAAATTAATCAAATACAATCGGCCGTTCTTATTAAGATTTGCCCTCTGAATGTTTCTTGATGCAAACCTTTTCAGATTTAATTATTTTTAAATATGGCGAATTTTGGTTAGTATATGTTTCGGAAACTGCATTCAATGAAATCAGTTTGCAGTGTAAATATATTCATATATTTAATTTAATTTTATGTATTCAATTTGTACAATCTGTAATAACACGCAAATAATACAATGAAACCACGAATAATAAAATAAACCCCAAAGATTTCTATATTTCTTGGCATTGACATTTCAAATACGAATCCAACAACAAAACTCCTTGTGGTTGTTGTAGATTTTTTGTTGTTGTGCTAGTAACACAACCTTGTATAATTGAATCATGGGTAATGGAAATATGTACCTGGCGTCAATATATCTGCCTTTCGATGCGCCGACATTGCCACCTACGTCGGAATTACAACGTCTGGTGAGGGAATCCAAACACACAAGTAATGAGTTATTAGCTGGATGTGACGCCAGCTCCCATCATATCGCTTGGGGTAGTACTAACACCAATAAAATGGGACACGCCCTTATCGAATTTTTGAATACAAATGACCTCATAACTCTTAACATAGGAAACACTGCAACCTTTGTTAACAAAATTAGGGAAGAAGTATTAGATATAACAATATGTTCAGAAAATCTTATTGATGAGAATCATGAGTGGAGGGTTTCGGATGAACACTCCTATTCAGACCATCGTTATATAAGGTTTAAAATTGCACGGCCACCGCCAAACCCCATAAGTTTCCGTAATAAGACTAAGACCGACTGGACTAAATTCGGAAATCTACTTAGAAATCGATTGGGGCAGACTACACGCGATTATCTATGTGCAGAAGACATTGATATCAATGTGAAGAAGATTACCGAGGCTCTTGTAAAATCATTCGAAGATAATTGCCCACTTCGAGAAATGAAATCTGCCTTTGAGAAATCCTGGATGACAGGACAAAGTCGCTCGATTGGCAAAGATGTCCACAGACTTTACAACAGAGCTCGACGTAAAAAACAATCAGTATATTGGGACGACTACCACAGAAGACTCAAAGAATACAATAAAATCATCAAAATAAATCCTGGAGGATTTTAAATGAAAAGGAGGCATGTCTAAAATGAAAAAGTTCCTCTCAAAAACTCATCCTGTCCAAACCGAAACACTGGTGGATGAAACGGGTAAAAGGATGGAAACTATAGAGGATACCGTAAAGCTCTTGATGAAAACTCATTTTCCGACTGGTAATGCTGGACCAACAGAGGAACAGTTACAGAATGAAAATGTATTGCATCAAGTACCTATTACGGATATAACAGATGGTATGGTTAAAGAAGCGATAAAAAGTTTATCTCCCTTTAAGGCTGGGGAAAGGCTGGAATATTTCCAGCACTTCTGCAGAATGAGGTGGATCTGCTATCAACTCATCTGGCTGGAGTGTTCACTGCATGCCTAACCCATTCGTATACCCCAAAAAACTTGCAGGAATCAAGGGTGGTCTTCATACCAAAGCCTGGCAAGGCGAGTTATACGACCCCAAAGGGTTATCGACCCATTAGCTTAACTTATTTCCTGTTAAAAACAATGGAGCGAATAATTGATAACATGGTCAAATGTAAAATAGCGGATGACAGGCTAAAATTCAAACAACACGCCTATGTCAAAGGAAGATCAGTGGAAACAGCTCTGCATGAGGTAGTGCACCACATAGAAGAGTCCTTCAGTATAGAAATGTATACACTTGCTGTTTGCATAGACATCGAGGGCGCATTTAACAATGTACAGACCGATACACTTATCCAGTCCTTAGACGAGTTTCAGGTTGACCGGGCGCTGAAAAGCTGGATCAACAATATGCTAAGGAATAGGTGGATTATTTGTGGGTCATATGACGTAAAAATTAGAGACAAGGTAAATCGTGGTATACCTCAAGGGGGCATTTTATCGCCTCTTCTATGGGTTACGACGATACACAATCTCCTAAAAGCCCTCACCAATGAAGGACTTAAACCAGTCTGTTATGCAGACGACGTTGTAATACTTCTAAGGGGCTTTCATCCAAATCTATTATGCAGAAGAGCTGAAGAGGCACTTAACATAGCATATAACTGGGCACAACCAAGGGGATTAAATGTTAACCCAGACAAAACAGAAATATGTCTATTTACAAGGAAAACGAAGATCCCACGTTTTACCCGGCCTCGATTTCAGAATAAGACAATTGCTATAACTAAAAAGGTAAAATACTTGGGAGTAATCTTGGATCAGAAACTGTACTGGAAAGATCATCTTGAAGAAAGAGTTAAAAAGGCCCACAGCTGTTGGTCGTTGTGCAGAAGAGCTATAGGTTTAAAATGGGGACTACGTCCAAATATGACTCACTGGCTTTACATGAGCGTGATTAGACCAATAATCACCTACGCCTGTGTAGTGTGGTGGACATCAATGGACAAGAAGTGCAACGTAATACCTTTGCAAAAAAATCAACGTATGTGCTGTCTAGGCATAAGCGGGGCATTTAGAACTGCACCAACAAAAGCGTTGGAGACTTTACTGCACATCCAACCAATAGACATCCGTATAAAGTATGAGGTAGCCCTCACAGCAAGACGTCTACAAGTGATGGGTGAATGGATAAATCGAGCCCACAAGTCGAACCATCAGAAGATTTTAGAATATCTAGTTGGTCACATTCAAACGCCAGAAATCTCGGACCGCATTACTGAAGTGCGGCTTACAGCTACCTGTGATACGTTTGTGCCAGACAGACGCTCCTGGGAAAATGGAACTTTGGCCCATGTGCCAGTGGTAACCAGCTGCTACACGGATGGGTCCAAGCGAGGAGGAAGGACGGGTCTGGGACTTTTTATTGATGAACCAGAAGTCGAACTTCACTTCCGCCTCCCTGACCATAACACGGTATTTCAAGCAGAAGTTCGAGCAATCACGGAGTGTGTGAACTGGCTCAGTAACACGACAAAGCCTAAATATGCCAACATCTTCACAGATAGCCAAATGGCGTTTAAAGCAATAACATCGGAAAGGCTCAGATCCAGAACTGTGTTGGACTTTAAAAGAACGATAAATGATTACTCAGCCCATGGTAAATTGCGTATTTGCTGGGTACCAGGACACAGCGGAGTGATTGGAAATGAAAGGGCAAACAGCTTGGCTTCAAAGGGCAGAGATGGCTCACAAAACTGTGTGGAATACCGCAACAGTAGGAGCAACTGCAAAGATACTGTGGGGTGACCCAAATGAAAAGAAAACAAGAAGCCTTCTGAAACTAAACAAGATCGATATTAGTAAGATGATGGGTGTTCTAACGGGACACTCAAGCTTACAAGCACATCTTCATCGCATAGGAGTAGCAGGAAACGACGAATGCATGCAGAGAAAACATCGAAACGATGGAACATTTTCTGTGTCACTGCCCGGCTTTCACATATGCAAGATCCCAACATTTCGAGTCCGACATATTACCAGACTTGACTCATCTCAGAGAATATGACTGGAAGATACTGAGAAAATTCGTGTCTAGTACCGATTTTCTGTAACTCGTGAGGTATAAAAAGATCATAAATAAGGAGCGCACAACAGGCCGAACCACTGGCTTAAGTGTATGACCATGGACATGAGACGTTTAAACGTCTCCTCTCATCAACCTAACCTAACCTAAGCTAACGATTTTACCAAGACCTCATTCACACTCGGAAAATTTAATTTCGCAAAATTTTTTTTTTCATGAATAGGGGCAACTATTTCTGCGACTCTGGAATTGTATCAATTACGATGTCCGCAGGCTTCTTAAGTCCCAAACTTGTGGCCGAAGCAAGAAGGATTGGAGAAGTAGATGCACTGGTTCAATCAGACATTGATTTCCTCAACATTATTGCCAAATTGCACCATGACAATAATTGCTTGTCGATAGATGCCACAATGAGCACAAATGATGTGCAAATAATCCAGCAACACATAAATGGGTTGCTACAATTTTCAAATGAACCCACCCTGCGACACCTATGTACAACATTGGCTGGCTACATCCACTTGCCCGCGATTATGGAATTGGGAGTATAAAAATCGGAATTCTAGGTACTCAATTGTTGGAGGAATGATTTACTGTTTTAAGGAACTTTGTTCCAAAAACGCCTCCTTCAATTCAGTTCCTAGAATTATTTTTGTATCGATTCAAATTTATGGAATATGGAGACATAAGCCCTGATGGCTTCCTCCGCGAATATAATGAATTTATGAATAATAGGCAATAAAAATAAACATTTTAAAATTTTGATTTCAAGGAAGGCAATCAAAATATTTTCAAATTATTTTTGTTTTCTTAATAGTAGGGCATAGCTGTAAAATATTGCACAGCGGGAGTGGGTACATAGGGTTTCGAAAACCACGTTACGTAATGCTTTAACTGCCTGCTACTACGTAATTTGCATCCCTGATCATCCCTATTGATCGTTAGCGTCATTTCGCAAAATTAGATTGATTCCGTTACCACAATTCATTCCAAGATGGAAAGTATGTACCTTACATTGGGGGATGTATCAGTTAACATTCCCCATGTAGATATTATCCAAATGTTGGTGGAGGTGGAAGAGGAGGGGTCCATTTGGGACAGAAATGTGCCAAATTGACCCTCCAGGGCGGAATAGTGGCGACGGGTGCTGGACAAATTAAATGCAAATAGCATTTCCCAATTTGTTTGGGACCTAGAGCCGTTGAAAAAATGCTTCTTGCGGTAAGTATATACATGCCATATTATTGCAAACTTTTTTTTAACATTTTAATTTTTCAGAGTTAAAGAAACGAATAAACGAACTCGAAAATCGGGCATGCCCCCTCATATTTATTGGCTACAAAATTCTTGGCAAATGTCCCCTCAGGTAAGATACATACATATATATAAAATATCTAGATTTTTTGTATATGCAAATTTTTGTTTCAGCGTATTCCACGTCATCCAGCCCTACCCCATCCATTCATCACCCTCCCCCGCCACCACCTATCCTCCCCCATCAATCCATAAGTTTCCCCTCCACACCCCATTCTGCTCCCCCGTCACCAACTATCCACCCCCTTCAATCCTTAAATATACCCTCCCCACCACTTTCTACTCCCCCACCACCTATCCTCCCACTTCAATCTCTAAATATCCCCTCCCAACACTTTCTACTCCCCCGCTACCACATACACCCACCATCGATTCTTAAATGTCCCCTCCCCACCACATTCTGCTCCCCCGTCACCACCTATCATTCTACGTCAAATCCAAAATTTCCCCTCCCCCCAACTTTATACGCTGCCGCCACCAGCAAGTTCCACCACCACTTTCCACCCTCAAATTTCAATTGGTGGTGATGATTTGGATTCCCCCCCTCCCCCACCAAATGAACGATTGGTACTTCCTCCCGCTCCAAAATCAAAATCACTTTCCAATCCCTCCTCCGTACCTTGCGGTCCTCCCCCACTTGCTAATTTCTCCCCTTCCCAACCTACTCTCTCCTCCTCATCACATTTGTGCCAGGACCAAATGTTGAAAATTATGGAGGAGACGAGGAAAGGGATGGCGTGGTTGAGGCAGCGCTATGAGGAGAGCCAGACGAGGGAGTCAAAGAAGGAAGGGACCCAGAAGAGGGAGGAGGCCTCTAAAAACGGCAACACGTACACATGGAATGTTCATTAGATAGGTAAGGATTTTGTATCTATTTTGCATTATATATTTTTAAATTTTGATATTTTTTTCAGATAACTGAATGATATTCCGCCTCCCGCCAACCTTACGGTGTTTTGGTTTCTGAAAAAAATGTTGCCCCGAATTAAACTTAGCTCATATTTAAAAATTCCCAAGATTTTTCGTTATTCCAAAGATTTCTATATTTCTTGGTAGATTTGTTTTGATACGTGACTTTTTATAAATTTATAAGTTATTATTATACACTTGAAACATTATGTAAAATTAAAAAATCAGTTCAATAAACATAACATAATTGTCTTAAATATGTGGGACAAAAATTGTAATTAATAAGGCGTTCACACCAACCCGTTTTGGCACATTGAGATGTTTTCGAGCCAAAACGAGTTGCTTTCCCTTAAAGAAATGTCAATTGAAACCATCTCAATCGGCATGTTTTTCTCATTAACACGTCTCCACTAGATTCCATTTCAAATTTTGTCAACAATAAAAATGGAAGCAACAATTTTTTTTTTTTTTATATAGCTTATATTTATTTGCAATCTGTTAGTATAACAATAAGCAAATTTTTTAATATTTGAAGCACATAACATATGTTGCATAGTACCAATGTACTATGCAATTCCTCTATGAAATACAATAATATAATACTTAGTCAAGTACAGATTAAGAGTTTAATTAAGAGCTTGTATTTGAATATAAACGTTAGTGTCTAAATGGCAAATCAAGTATGTGTAATCGTTTAAGTCTACGTACTTCATTACTATCATCCAAGAGAGATATAGCAAATAAATTCGGATGGTTGCTAAGTCTTTCAAGGTAACGGGTGCTATAGAGATTTATTTCTTCACGAATCGTATTCATCTTCAGGTCTTTGTGAATTGATTTATTGCTAACATACCAAGGTGCATTTGTAATACATCTCAATGTTTTGGATTGATATCGTTGCATAATTTCTATGTTGGAATTACTTGCTGTACCCCACAACTGTATCCCGTAAGTCCAAACAGGTTTTAATATAGCCTTGTATAACATCAGTTTGTTTTCTAGATTTAACTCTGATTTCGGTCCTAATAACCAGTACATTTTGGATGTCTTCATCTTCAGATGAGTCCTTTTGGCTTTGATATGCGTTTTCCACGTAAGACCTCTATCCAAGTGGAGTCCCACGTAAGACCTCTATCCAAGTGGAGTCCTAAGTACTTTACATTATTATTTTAAGGAATTTCAAGACCATTTAAAAATACAGAAGGACAGTCACCTCTTCTCTTCGTAAAAGTTACATGAACCGATTTGTCAGTATTAATGTGTATTCTCCATTTCGTAAGCCATTTTTCGATTCTATCAAGTTGTATTTGTATAAAATTGGATGCTTCTGTGTTCAGGTGGCTGGAAGATATTAAAGCGGTGTCATCTGCATATGTTGCTATTGTTACATTGTCCGTTGTTGGCATGTCTGATGTAAAAATAGAATAAAGGGTAGGTCCGAGTGCGCTTCCTTGAGGTACTCCTGCTTGTATATAACGAATAATGGATAATTCCTGATTTACATTTACATAAAAACTTCTATCTTTTAAGTATGATTTTAACAGCAAATAAATCGGAGCCGGAAAATAAGTCTTTAACAAAAGACCTGTATGCCACACTTTATCAAAAGCTTGCTTCACATCGAGGAAAACAGCCGAACAATATTTTTTTCTCTCGAAAGCATCACTTATTACATTAATAATGCGATGACATTGCTCTGGAGTCCCATGACTAGTGCGAAATCCAAATTGATATTCAGGGATAATATTCTGCATTTCAAGCAATGGTTTAATTCTAAAAGTATTCTTTCAAACAGTTTTGAGAATGTGGCCAGTAGACTTATCGGTCGGTATGATGTTAAAGCATTCTCCTGTTTATTTGGCTTCAAGATCATTGTTATTTCGGCACATTTCCATTGAGTGGGGAAATGACACAGTCTCAGTATTGTATTAAATAGCAGCGTAAGATAAATCACTCCTTTCTTTGGCAGACACTTAGCAACTCTCGAGTCTATTTTGTCATATCCTGGAGCTTTTCCACTACCCAGTTTTTTTATTTCACATTCCACTTCATGTGGTGTTACATGTTTAATTGGCAAGTCCATTTGACAAGGAGAGTCTAGAAAAGTCATAATTTCTTCTTCATCCGATAAATTACTGCATGGAAATGGCTGGAAAACATTTTCTAAATGTTTCGAAATTGATTATGCTTTAGCAATGTCTGATCTACACCAATCATTGTTTGCATCCCTTATTGGGATATTCCTCTTTACTGGCCTTTTTAAATATTTTGTTGCTTTCCATAAGCAATGGTCACCAGTTTTATTAGCATCCAAATTCCTAAGGTAATTACCGGTGTTGTCGTTTTTTAACCTGTCTAGTCTTGCTGTCAGAAGTTTCGATGCTCTATTGAAATTACGTTTATCCACTGGATTTCTGCTTGTCTGCCATATACGACGCAGCCTACGTTTTTCACGTATTTGGTTTCTAATTTCAGCTGAAATGAATACACTGTATGAAATATCATTGCTTGGTAAAATCTCAGGTGTAGATAAAAAAGCGGCTTCATGAATAAGACCTGCGGCTTCAATCCAGTATTTAAAAGAATCAATATCCGTATTTTTTTAAACAGTTTAACATTTTTCGATACAATTTGTGGTGTAGCATAATAATTAATAATTATGGGTGTATGGTCAGAACTTAATTCGTTGCTGTCTATGACATCTAGAGAACTTCTCGAGATTCCGTTATACACAATAAAGTCTAACAAATCAGGAATTTTATTGGGATCACAGGGCCAGTATGTTGGACTACCCGAGGATAGGGTTTGGTAATGTTTTTTATTTATACATTTATGAAGTTCGCGTCCTTTAGGGTTCGTAAGTCTAGAACCCCACCATGGATGTTTCGCGTTGAAGTCCCCACCAACTATAAAACGAGGTCCAAGTGAAGAAAAGAAGTCAATATACATGTCACATAGCACTGTGTGTCTGGGGGGGAAATATACAGCGTATACGGATACATCATTACCGTTATTTGTTTTAATCTTCAACCCAGCAGCTTGTACATATGGGTAGCTTATTTCTGGTAATACTTCATACTTTATTTTTGACTTTATTAAAATGGCTGATCCCGCATGTGCACGATTGTCTGGGTGATTTGCTGTAATTAAATCATACTCTTTTATTTTGAAGTATGTTCTTTGTGTGAAATGTGTTTCCGATACTAGAAGGACATCAATAAAATTTGTTTTTAAAAAGATTTCAGTTTCCTGGGTGTGACTGGAAAGCCCATTTGCATTCCATACGGCTATTCTTATATCTATTTGCATAGTTTAGATACTAGAAGTGACATCATATTTAGTAAATTATTTGTTAACAACTGTTTGCTAAGCATATGTTCTATCTTTGCAAATAAGTTACTATCACGTGCCGAATTCTGATCTTTTAAAACATCGGCGTACATAACATTCGGATTTGTTGAGTTAAAGACCTTTTGTTGTTGAACGTTAGGTGCGAATCTACGATTCTCCGAGTGATTATTATTTAATCTTCTCGATAACAGATTTTGATAGACTGCACAGCCTTTGTAATTTGCGGTATGACTTTCTAAGCAGTGAACACATTTTGGGGGTGTAGTTTGCTGCTTTCTACATTCTGATGTAGGGTGGTCCATGGCACACTTAACACACCTGAATGCTTTTTTGCAATATCGCTGCGTATGTCCATATTGTTGACAGCGGAAGCATTGTACAAAATCAGTAACTTTGTTTGGAGGTTCTACATTAACAACGGCATCACAAAGGCGTTTTACTTTGTATATTTCACTGTTGTTTGGCTTCGGATCAAGATCAATATAGAACATAGAGAGTGGATGCTTGGTTTTACTTCTTTTGACATTGTGAACATTTCTTACATCAAATCCTAGCGATAATAACTCTGCTTTAATATCTAAAACAGGTGTCGTGTAGTGAATACCTTTTAAAACCACCCTGTATGAGCGCTCTTGTCGTATTTGATAAGTATGATAATTTATTTTTCCATTTTCTAAATATTTCATTAATTTTCTATAGGACTCTATCGTGCTTACCATAACTTTCACTTCATCATTTCGTTGAGACTTATAGCTAAAATCATCTCTTGGAATAATAGTAACAAAGCTCTCTATCATATTCATAATATTATTTACTCCAGGAATAAATATCGGTGGAGGTTTCGGGGTAACATTCGCATTGTTTGATGGTTCCTCTTGTTGTTGTTGGTTTCCATTATCAAGTAAAGAATATCGATTTGTTGCTGCCGCTGATGTACTGGGCTGATCACTTGAAATGTTTTGTTTCTTTGCTTCATTTCCAATGGGTGATTTACAAACTTTTCTTTTATTTGAACTGGGAATGGTTTGCCATTTGTAGATATTGTCAATGTCTTCACTACTGTCATCTTCAACTTCGCTAGCAGCACTCATGCTGTAGGCGAGTTGTTGTTGCAATGTTTTATGACTCTATGTACTTTTATGACTCTATGCACTTTTATGACTCTGTTTACAATTTACAAAAATACTAGGTGAATTGTTTTTGGTTTTAAATATTTCGATATTTGAAAAATGTTTGCGTAGACACGTCTGATTGCAATCATTGACAAACAGAGACTGGAAGCAACAATTGAAATGGAATCTAGTGGAAATATAAAGCAATTGTGCATTGATTTGTGAGCACCAAATAATTTAACAATGCTTTTTCGATACTTTCCATGTTTCTTTTTTATATTTTCAGTAAAAGTTGTTTGTACACAATAAGTTGACATATGCCATTTGAAAACATAATAAATGTCATAATTAAGCAGGTAACATGTGTGAACGGTGAGATGTTTTCCCAAAACAAATGAGCCAAAACGGGTTGGTGTGAACGCCTTAGTAGGCATGCTTTTGGAAAAAAACGACAACTCTGAATAAAAAAGTCACCACAAAATTTCGTTAAATAAATTTGAAAATTTAAATTTTTCCCTTCAGAAACTTAGTAAGCCCTTATTTTGAAATCAAAATAATTTGATTTTTGGCTTTACTTAAATTAATTTCTCAGTGCAAACGATTCACAAAATTTCCTCGTTTTTAAAAAAAGTAAAAAATGTCCAAATCGTGTAATTTTGGTTGTGAAAATTTCACACATTTATTCAATATTCCATACAATAATGAATACCGATTGACACAGTTGAAAAATTAGTGCGATATTTTGGAAATTAGCATAGAAAATGTTAATTCACATATAAGAATATGTGACAAACATTTCCTCTCAAAAAAAATCGTATATTGGGAAAATGCGACTTTTGATGGGGGCAATACCAGGTATGTATATGCAATTACAATTATAGAATAACAGGTATAATGCTTTATTTGAGTTTTTAGTGAACATTGCCCTATTTTGTGTTCATAAAAAATCTTAAGACTAAATTGGTGGTTATTACATCAATAAAAATTAAATATGAGGGTCTGTTTGGATATTTATTTGTTTCAATAAATAATTATTTTATTTTGCAATGTTTTTTTAACAAATATTTGTATGCTCTATTGTTTAATACCCATATGTCGTACCCATGTTAGGAGATTTAATAGATGTAAAAAGTACTATAATTACACAGTGCGACAAAATAAACTCATGTTGAGAAGCAAATGACGCGATACTATTTTTCCTGTAGGTCTTGTCGAGTAAAACACGAATCTTTTTTTGGAATTCTCCGGACACCCCCAAAATCAAGATTTAAGAGTAAAAAACCGATTTTCTTGCCTTTTTTCACTTGAACGCCTATAACATTGTTAATTATTAACAGATTATCAATGTCTAAAAGAATTTGAAAAGAAGAGAATTAGACCTTTCGAACGATATATACTTTGTTTATTTGAAGTTGTAGTAATATAGGTTTATTTGTCCTACAAATAAATTTTTTCCATTTTTGTTCGTCATTTTCCAATTATATTGTGAGATAACCGTACAATTATTAATCTCCATATATAGTATATTTTATAAGGAAAAAAATGCAACCAGTCTCTTAAAAATCTGTTTGCAATTGTCTGAGTTATTAAAGTTTCATTAAAACTAAATGTGTACATAAATACTACTTTTTACGATGATGACGAGTTAAAAATGAAACGCTCAAGCACACATTACTGAGTTGAATGGCCAAAACTAGTGTTTATATACCGATTTAGTTTTAACAAAACTTTAATAACTCCGTCAATTGCAAACGGATTTTTAAGAGACTGGTTGCATTTTTTTTCTTATAAAATATACTATATATGGAAATTAATAAATCGTACGGCTATCTCACAATATAATTGGTAAAAACATTGCCAAAACTAGAAAATGACGGACAAAAATGGAAAAAATGTGTTTGTAGGACAAATAATCCTATATTACTAGTACAACTTCAAATAAACAAACTATACATAGTTCGAAAGGTCTAATTCTCTTCTTTCCAAATTCTTTTGGAGATTGATAATCTGTTAATAATTAACAATGTTATAGGCGTTCAAGTGAAAAAAGGCAAGAAAATCGGTTTTTTACCCTTAAATCCGGATTTTGGGGGTGTCCGGCAAATTTCGTAGCACAAACGTTGTTCTACTCGCCAAGACCTACAAGAAAAATAGTATCGCGGTTTTTGGTTTTTTGACTGTCGCACTGTGTTATCTTACCCCCATTAACACAAAACAAAAAAACGGAGCGTTAGAGCTAACTAATTTATTTATTGTTAATGGCCCTTAGAGCATAAAATTAATCAAATACAATCGGCCTTTCTTATTAAGATTTGCCCTCTGAATGTTTCTTGATGCAAACCTTTTCAGATTTAATTATTTTTAAATATTATGGCGAATATTGGTTAGTATATGTTTCGGAAACTGCAAATATGTACCTGGCGTCAATATATCTGCCTTTCGATGCGCCGACATTGCCACCTACGTCGGAATTACAACGTCTGGTGAGGGAATCCAAACACACAAGTAATGAGTTATTAGCTGGATGTGACGCCAGCTCCCATCATATCGCTTGGGGTAGTACTAACACCAATAAAATGGGACACGCCCTTATCGAATTTTTGAATACAAATGACCTCATAACTCTTAACATAGGAAACACTGCAACCTTTGTTAACAAAATTAGGGAAGAAGTATTAGATATAACAATATGTTCAGAAAATCTTATTGATGAGATTCATGAGTGGAGAATTTCGGATGAACACTCCTATTCAGACCATCGTTATATAAGGTTTAAAATTGCACGGCCACCGCCAAATCCCATAAGTTTCCGTAATAAGGCTAAGACCGACTGGACTAAATTCGGAAATCTACTTAGAAATCGATTGGGGCAGCCTACACGCGATTATCTATGTGCAGAAGACATTGATATCAATGTGAAGAAGATTACCGAGGCTCTTGTAAAATCATTCGAAGATAATTGCCCACTTCGAGAAAAGAAATCTGCCTTTGAGAAACCCTGGATGACAGGACAAATTCGCTCGATTGGCAAAGATGTCCACAGACTTTACAACAGAGCTCGACGTAAAAAACAATCAGTATATTGGGACGACTACCACAGAAGACTCAAAGAATACAATAAAATCATTAGATCGGCGAAACGTAACTCCTGGAGGATTTTAAGTGAAAAGGAGGCATGTCTAAAATGAAAAAGTTCCTCTCAAAAACTCATGTCCAAACCGAAACACTGGTGGATGAAACGGGTAAAAGGATGGAAACTGTAGAGGATACCGTAAGGCTCTTGATGAAAACTCATTTTCCGACTGGTAATGCTGGACCAACAGAGGAACAGTTACAGAATGAAAATGTATTGCATCAAGTACCTATTACGGATATAACAGATGGAATAGTTAAAGACAGATGGAATAGAATAGATAACAAGTTTATCTCCCTTTAAGGCTGGGGGACCGGATGGAATATTTCCAGCACTTCTGCAGAATGAGGAGGATCTGGTATCAACTCATCTGGCTGGAGTATTCACTGCATGCCTAATAAACTTATGCAATGAGTGTCTTGAATGGCCTTTCAAGACATTCAGTTGTTTATCAAATACTTACTGCCACACACTCTATTTTGACAAAACAAATGAATGAGTGAAGAGAACAGTAACCGCCAAACAGGTTTCAAAACAAATAAGTAACAAGACAATGGAGAAGTACACTCATTTAAGTACTGTACACAAAAACTGAAATACTCGATTTCAGTGTACACTGCACTACTGTACTCATTGTCATTGCAAAGAGAGACGCAACAACAAAGATCGACGGACCACCTTAGAAATTTATTGATTTCGAGGGGTAAATACACTAGTGTACATACTGAAGAAATAGAAAACAGCACTGTACTCGATTTATTATATTCATCGTTTGACGAATTGAAACGAGTATAAAGAATACAACAACCGAACGAGCAGAGTACACTACTAGATTGTAAACATCAAACAGTGTGAAGTGTTTGTTGTTGTTTTTTCGATCATTCTATGGTGGTGTCAATCGAGTAAAATATACAATGTTTCAGTGTGCAGTGAAGTAGTGTACACTACTGTAGACGAAGAAATGAATGTCTTGATGCAGAGGCTTAATGCCTAACCCATTCGTATACCAAAGCGTGGCAATGCGAGTTATACGACCCCAAAGGCTTATCGACCCATTAGCCTAACTTCTTTCCTGTTAAAAACAATGGAGCGAATAATTGATAACATGGTCAAAAGTAAAATAGCGGATGACACGCTAAAATTCAAACAACACGCCTATGTCAAAGGAAGATCAGTGGAAACAGCTCTGCATGAGGTAGTGCACCACATAGAAGAGTCCTTCAATATAGAAATGTATAAACTTGCTGTTTGCATAGACATTGAGGGCGCATTTAACAATGTACAGACCGATACACTTAGCCAGTCCTTAGACGAGTTTCAGGTTGACCGGGCGCTGAAAAACTGGATCAACAATATGCTAAGGAATAGGTGGATTATTTGTGGGTCATATGACGTAAAAATTAGAGACAAGGTAAATCGTGGTATACCTCAAGGGGGCATTTTATCGCCTCTTCTATGGGTTACGACGATACACAATCTCCTAAAAGCCCTCACCAATGAAGGACTTAAACCAGTCTGTTATGCAGACGACGTTGTAATACTTCTAATGGGCTTTCATCCAAATCTATTATGCAGAAGAGCTGAAGAGGCACTTAACATAGCATATAACTGGGCACAACCAAGGGGATTAAATGTTAACCCAGACAAAACAGAAATATGTCTATTTACAAGGAAAACGAAGATCCCACGTTTTACCCGGCCTCGATTCCTGAATAAGACAATTGCTATAACTAAAAAGGTAAAATACTTGGGAGTAATCTTGGATCAGAAACTGTACTGGAAAGATCATCTTGAAGAAAGAGTTAAAAAGGCCCACAGCTGTTGGTCGTTGTGCAGAAGAGCTATAGGTTTAAAATGGGGACTACGTCCAAATATGACTCACTGGCTTTACAGGAGCGTGATTAGACCAATAATCACCTACGCCTGTGTAGTGTGGTGGACATCAATGGACAAGAAGTGCAACGTAATACCTTTGCAAAAAAATCAACGTATGTGCTGTCTAGGCATAAGCGGGGAATTTAGAACTGCACCAACAAAAGCGTTGGAGACTTTACTGCACATCCAACCAATAGACATCCGTATAAAGTATGAGGCAGCCCTCACAGCAAGACGTCTACAAGTGATGGGTGAATGGATAAATCGAGCCCACAAGTCGAACCATCAGAAGATTTTAGAATATCTAAGTGCGGCTTACAGCTACCTGTGATACGTTTGTGCCAGACAGACGCTCCTGGGAAAATGGAACTTTGGCCCATGTGCCAGTGGGAACCAGCTGCTACACGGATGGGTCCAAGCGAGGAGGAAGGACGGGTCTGGGACTTTTTATTGATGAACCAGAAGTCGAACTTCACTTCCGCCTCCCTGACCATAACACGGTATTTCAAGCAGAAGTTCGAGCAATCACGGAGTGTGTGAACTGGCTCAGTAACACGACAAAGCCTAAATATGCCAACATCTTCACAGATAGCCAAATGGCGTTTAAAGCAATAACATCGGAAAGGCTCAGATCCAGAACTGTGTTGGACTATAAAAGAACGATAAATGATTACTCAGCCCATGGTAAATTGCGTATTTGCTGGGTACCAGGACACAGCGGAGTGATTGGAAATGAAAGGGCAAACAGCTTGGCTTCAAAGGGCAGAGATGGCTCACAAAACTGTGTGGAATACCGCAACAGTAGGAGCAACTGCAAAGATACTGTGGGGTGACCCAAATGAAAAGAAAACAAGAAGCCTTCTGAAACTAAACAAGATCGATATTAGTAAGATGATGGGTGTTCTAACGGGACACTCAAGCTTACAAGCACATCTTCATCGCATAGGACTAGCAGGAAACGACGAATGCATGCAGAGAAAACATCGAAACGATGGAACATTTTCTGTGTCACTGCCCGGCTTTCACATATGCAAGATCCCAACGTTTCGGGTCCGACATATTACCAGACTTGACTCATCTCAGAGAATATCACTGGAAGATACTGAGAAAATTCGTGTCTAGTACCGATTTTCTGTAACTCGTGAGGTATAAAAAGATCATAAATAAGGAGCGCACAACAGGCCGACCCACTGGCTTAAGTGTATGACCATGGACATGAGACGTTTAAACGTCTCCTTTCTTCAACCTAACCTAACCTAAGCTAACGATTTTACCAAGACCTCATTCACACTCGGCAAATTTAATTTCGCAAATTTTTTTTTTTATGAATAGGGGCAACTATTTCTGCGACTCTGGAATTGGATCATTTACGATGTCCGCAGGCTTCTTAAGTCCCAAACTTGTGGCCGAAGCAAGAAGGATTGGAGAAGTAGATGCACTGGTTCAATCAGACATTGATTTCCTCAACATTATGGCCAAATTGCACCATGACAATAATTGCTTGTTGATAGATGCCACAATGAGCACAAATGATGTGCAAATAATCCAGCAACACATAAATGGGTTGCTACAATTTTCAAATGAACCCACCCTGCGACACCTATGTACAACATTGGCTGGCTACATCCACTTGCCCGCGATTATGGAATTGGGAGTATAAAAATCGGAATTCTAGGTACTCAATTGTTGGAGGAATGATTTACTGTTTTAAGGAACTTTGTTCCAAAAACGCCTCCTTCAATTCAGTTCCTAGAATTATTTTTGTATCGATTCAAATTTATGGAATATGGAGACATAAGCCCTGATGGCTTCCTCCGCGAATATAATGAATTTATGAATAATAGGCAATAAAAATAAACATTTTAAAATTTTGATTTCAAGGAAGGCAATCAAAATATTTTCAAATTATTTTTGTTTTCTTAATAGTAGGGCATAGCTGTAAAATATTGCACAGTGGGAGTGGGTACATAGGGTTTCGAAAACCACGTTACGTAATGCTTTAACTGCCTGCTACTACGTAATTTGCATCCCTGATCATCCCTATTGATCGTTAGCGTCATTTCGCAAAATTAGATTGATTCCGTTACCACAATTCATTCCAAGATGGAAAGTATGTACCTTACATTGGGGGATGTATCAGTTAACATTCCCCATGTAGATATTATCCAAATGTTGGTGGAGGTGGAAGAGGAGGGGTCCATTTGGGACAGAAATGTGCCAAATTGACCCTCCAGGGCGGAATAGTGGCGACGGGTACTGGACAAATTAAATGCAAATAGCATTTCCCAATTTGTTTGGGACCTAGAGCCGTTGAAAAAATGCTTCTTGCGGTAAGTATATACATGCCATATTATTGCAAACTTTTTTTTAACATTTTAATTTTTCAGAGTTAAAGAAACGAATAAACGAACTCGAAAATCGGGCATGCCCCCTCATATTTATTGGCTACAAAATTCTTGGCAAATGTCCCCTCAGGTAAGATACATACATATATATAAAATATCTAGATTTTTTGTATATGCAAATTTTTGTTTCAGCGTATTCCACGTCATCCAGCCCTACCCCATCCATTCATCACCCTTCCCCGCCACCACCTATCCTCCCCCATCAATCCATAAGTTTCCCCTCAACACCAAATTCTGCTCCCCCGTCACCACCTATCCACCCCCTTCAATCCTTAAATATACCCTCCCCACCACTTTCTACTCCCCCGCTACCACATACCCCTACCATCAATTCTTAAATGTCCACTCCCCACCACATTCTGCTCCCCCGTCACCACCTATCATTCTACGTCAAATCCAAAATTTCCTCCCCCTAACATTAAACGCTGCCGCCACCAGCAGGTTCCACCACCACTTTCCACCCTCAAATTTCAATTGGTGGTGATGATTTGGATTCCCCCCCTCCCCCACCAAATGAACGATTGGTACTTCCTCCCGCTCCAAAATCACTTTCCAATCCCTCCTCCGTACCTTGCGGTCTACCCTACTTGCTAATTCCTCCCCTTCCCAACCTACTCTCTCCTCCTCATCACATTTGTGCCAGGACCAAATGTTGAAAATGATGGAGGAGATGAGGAAAGAGATGGCGTGGTTGAGGCAGCGCTATGAGGAGAGCCAGACGAGGGAGTCAAAGAAGGAAGAGACCCAGAAGAGGGAGGAGGTCTCTAAAAACGGCAACACGTACATATGGAATGTTCATTAGATAGGTAAGGATTTTTTATCTATTTTGCATTATATATTTTTAAATTTTGATATTTATTTTCAGATAACTGAATGATATTCCGCCTCCCGCCAACTTTACGGTGTTTTGGTTTCTGAAAAAAATGTTGCCCCGAATTAAACTTAGCTCATATTTCAAAATTCCCAAGATTTTTCGTTATTATTTTTTTTATTTATTTTTTAACTAATTGTCTAATTTTAATTTTTTTATTTTAATTTTTTTGGAATTTGCTTTGATTGTTTGACCATTTTTCTGCACTCTCAATACCCCCAATCACAAATAAATTGGTTTTAAACATTCGGGTGGCAGCACTACCAAATTGACATGTCAAATAGCAAACAGCTGTTTCACTGCGGAACATTGACTGCCGCGCATGTTTTGAAAAGGTTGAACAAACAAAAAACAATTCTGCATTAACATTAGCCAAACAACAAAATGCAATTGGAAAATGTGTCCTGTATCCTGTTGCCATAGGAACCCAGAACAACTAAAATACACGTACAGCCGTACAAATATACAGTAAGTTTTCAATTTGAAGCCAAAACATTGAACCCTTTGTCTGTTTTCACTATTTTCATAATTCAATTAAGAGAAATTCCATAATTACTACAATAAGTGGCCTAATAAACATCAAGACAAAAGAAACAAATCAGCGAACGAACAAAAATTCTTACAACATTTTCCTTCTTTTTTTTGTGAATTCCAATAAATTTTTCCCCTCCCTAACATGGACATGGAGACTTTACTGCGGCATTTGCAGGAACATCAACAAAAAATCTCAAAGTATTATGAAATGGATACCGAAGACATCAACGGCATAGAGGGAATCATAATGCCGCAGCAACAGCAGAGGAAATATGTTTCTATTTTCCGCATCGATGGAGAACCCATCATACCACCATTGGTAGGTATTGTTTTTGAATATGAATGTGTGGAGAAGCAAATCACACAAACATCAAAAAGAACTAAACGGAACGACAACATTGGCCATTGGCGTAGCGAAAAATATTTCTTTAAGGAAAATTAAATTGGGTTATCCCCCTCATTGAAATGATTCAATTATGGAGATGTATAATGTTTTTCATAATTAGTTACCAATTCTCCTTGATTTGAAATTATCTCCAAACTTTACCCTCATAAGTTGGGTAGGTACTTCAGACGCGTTTCGGGCAGAAGATATTTCTCATAACAACACTAAATGAAAATTTCAGATTGAAATTAGATTTTTCGTATTATCAGTTAATGTGTAGTGGAAAACATAATTGAATTTATTCAAACCACTTTTAATGTATTGGATTAAAACATTGTCCTAGTCCAAAAATGTAACATGAAGGAGACCTTATGGATAGATAGACCTATTTCGGCCATGCTGAATCCAGTGGTATTAGCCGTTTTTATATGTTAGCTTTTCGCGATACTCGACCACAAAGTTTGTTGGGAAATCGGAGAGGTTTGTTATGGTGGTGATTTATAAGTGGAAGCAGTGTTACCGTTGGAAAATTTCAGAAAGGGGCACAAAAAGGGGATTTTTCCGAAAAACGGGGCACACGTTCATAAAATAAAGTGGCATGCTTTTTAAGGTTCTTATATAAGGCAAAATACAATAAAATCAAAACTTGTACACATTTTCTACAAATTTGTAAAGAAATTTATACAAAAAACTATATGTGTACATGACATTACATTTTATGGGCCTTGTCACAGAGCTTATTATAATGAAATCCAAAGCGCTAAATTATTTTTATTGCTGCAATTTTCATGTGGACATATATCAGGTCCACATGAAAATTGCAGCAAAAAAATTTTTGCTTTTAACTACGAATTTCCGAACGGCATCTGTGATATGTCCATATATCGGAATGGACGTGATCGGGTTATGCAATATATTTCGATAATAGTACCTGTGTTTTACTCTAAAACAAATTTAAAAAAGCTACACAAAACTTTTTGGTGATGTATACTATATAAGTAAATATATGAAATATCATATATTTTAATTTTTTTTTATTTATCATTACTTTTTGGCAATTTATTGTCTTCGTACGTTATTTACGTACATTAGTACGTAAAATGCTGTTTAAATAGTGCAAAAATATAATTTTTTACAAAAGTGGCAGAAGTGAATAAAAGTGGCACCAAAAATGTGAAAAGTGGCACATTTAGTATCCCAAAAGAAAAGGGGCGCAAAAGTATCACGGCTGATACTTTCTTTTTACTCTTCTTGACGCTCCTCAGTGGTCTCAAATATGCATTTATCCGGCAAACGACTTTCTGCCAGCACAATATCATAATAAACACTCAAAAACGCAAGAAAAATGTATATGTAATTTTGGAAGCCGATGTTTTAACGAGAATAGTTGAAATTTGATATTTTTCCAATAATGCAAATTTGTGTGGAGAGCAATAATACAAAAATTAAAAATATATGTATGTATGTATACTGAAAAAACGAGACTTATTTAAACGAATTTACGATTTCATTATTAGTTTGACTTTCCAACATTGTCCACCATAAAAACAAGTAAAGGCGGATTATGTTCGACCATGCCGAATCTCATATACACTCCATATGGATCGCAGGTGAATTGTTTCGTGTTCAAATAAACTAATTATACCAAATTTCAGCCCAATTCGTTCAAATTTGAGGTTTTTGTGGCGTTACGACGTCAAATCTAGAGGGAACTTTGTATGAGAGCTATATCAAAATTTGGACCTATGAATATTCCGAGTATACATAAACTCCAGTTACCAATTTCAACCCGATCAGTTTACATTAGTGGTCTCTATGACGTTAAGAAGTGAAATGGGTGAAATGTTATATATGGGGGCTATATACAAAAATAGACCGATATTGCCCAATTTCAATCCCAAGATACCTGCAGCTATAAGAAGTATCTGTACCATCTTTTAGTTTTCCAGCTCAATTATTGTAGACAGTAGGGTGATTACAACTGACGGACGGACGTGTACGTCTTAGAATTTTACGACGGTTATGGGGTCTCAGATAAATATTCCTTAATTTATTTATTTATTATAATTTATTTAGAGGTGTTACAAACGGAGTGAGAAAATGAATATACCCCCATCCTATGGTGGAGGGTATAACAAACGAAATTGTCTTGGAGTGTCCTGATATTGAATAAAGTAGTCTCCTTGTGCGATTTGCAGAACACTATGTTTTTTCCGCGATTCATGTATTTAAATCATGAAATTTTCAGTATTAGACCTACAAAGGAGAAATGCCGGGAAAGAGTGACGGCGTATTACAATATTATGATAGTATTAGGTTAGGTTATGGAAAGAAAATTCGATCAACTAATATTGCAAAATTCATCTCATTTTTCGTATATAGTTTTTTCACATTCAAAAACGACACATTTCCAAACACCAACGCCAGGGCTGTGGAGTCGGTGCCGGAGTTTAGGAGTCGGATTGTAAATATAAATAAAATTATTTATATTTATAAATCTAAAAATTACAAATCTAAATCTAAACAGAATTTGTTAAAATTCGACAATATGCGTTCCTGAATAAATAAATTCTACCCAATAAATTTAAAAAAATGATTGAATGTGAAATACAGTTTCTATAGCGTAACAAGGCCCAATCTAAAGAACTTTTCACCAATTCCAATAGGTTTCCTCCCTTGTGTGAAAGAGTTCTTATTGCCATATTTTTCCACGATCTTAGTGAAATTTCGACCTGTACTTATTGAACAACTTAAGATGGAAAGCTAGTGATTCTGAGTAGAACGATATATTTTAAGGTGTGTCTAGCTGTAGTATTTTTTACAAGTCTTACAAATTTATAACCTCCTGTACCCCAGTGTGGTGTTGGGCATAATAACTAACGAATAAATTGGTTGCCTGAAGCAAACATAATTACCAAAAATTGCGGTATATTAAAACAGAGGCAGTGATTGGTAAAAATTGTATCATGATTCGTGCAATTGTTATTATTACTTAATTTAATAGTTATTAAGTTATACATATATCTTGAACTATTTACGTTTTTACCGCTGTAGTAGGAACTCAAATTAAATACCTAAACCAATTTTTCGTTGAAGAATATTGTAATTTACCTATACTTGGCCTACAGGCTTTAAATTACATTAATAAAAATTAAATGAAATGAAATACAGATGTTTAAAACATAAATTTTGCAATTCTTCGAATTTGCACTCAAATATTTTGAAATGTGTTATGAATAAATGAAGTTTTGGGGAAAATTAGTTAAATTTGATAGATTCCCTATAAAAAATAGTAAAACAACATACTTTTATAGACTTTCAATTTTTTGTCTGCGGTTGACATCTCGTTGGAAATGCCCATATCTTAAATATTCTGTGTTTTATTAAATTTTTATGTCCTTAATGGAAAACCCTTTACAATACTAGACAAAGTAAAAGGTAAAGTAAATAATTTCAGCCAAATCATTGGTTTAGATTTATTCAAATCGTAAGGGATCTTCATTTGGGGATTTATATTAAAGGCAGGACAGCTATGCCTCATTTTTACTATGAATAATTATAGCAGTATGAAATATAAATGCTTCCTTTTAGGATAATCAGTTAAGAATGTGTTATCTAGAGCGTCGTGTTATCAAGATGAACTCCATTTTATATAGGGATGATTTAATGTAATATGAATTAATAAGTACTAGCTTTTATCCAATTGGTTGTAAAATATTTTCTCTAAATCGTCAAGAAATCTAATCGCAAATTTCATACTATTTATTATTATAAATTATTTGTTCTAAAGGTGTCAAAGCTGGAACACTCTAACGGTGATTTCGTTTTGCAAAAAAATTTAAAAGTTTTTCTACATTTTGCAATGAAATCGCATTTTTAGGTTCGTTTGTAAAAATGGTGCAGCCTTATGAACGGGTTTTTATTTCGTTTGTAAAATTATTACACTCCGCAAATGCGAAAATATGGCATTTTCCACACTCTGCCCAGTCCACGGTGTGGAGTGTTGCACCGTCAACAGCAATCTTCAGAACCAAACCTAATTGAAAGCGTACATTCTTAATGCACTGTCAAATGGTTGCGCCATAATGTAGGTATGGGTTTTACTCATAGCACGATTTTTGTTCGATTGTTCGCATGCAAAATTAGCAGCGGGTGCAGGGGGAATTTTTAAAATTTCGCAACATGATGTAATGATATTATTTTTCAGAAACGAAATCACCATAAATTTGCTACAGATCAATAAAGTCAATCGTCATCCTCAAAATTTATCGTCTTCCAAATTACTTTTTCGTTGCGTTGGTCAGGTCTGTGGAGTCGAGCCAAAACTATTCGACTCCGCCTCCCGGAGTCGAATTTTGAAATCATTCGACTCCGACTCCAGCTCCGACACTGGCAGTTAAAAAACATAAATTTCTGAAATTATATTTCTAGTAAGACGTGAATTCATGTTATTGAAAAAAAGATATAGTTTTGTTAAAAACACAAAAAAGTAGGTATTCAATACCAGTAATTAAATAAAATTGTATTATTTTTTTGTCGACGATTGACTTGCAAGTTGCAAATAATATCGCAATTCTTTCAGCATGGAATCATGATACAATTTTTGCATGTTATGTTCTGATTAATGGTCTCTCTTTTAAATCTTGATTTATATTTAAGGGCGAAAAGAAAAATAATTTTTGTTATGAAAATAAATACCTTTGGATGTCTAGTTGCATAAAAAGTAAAAAATAAACATAAAAAGAACGATGGAATAATATGTCGCATGCGACATGTCGCGTGCGAATGTGATTAAAATTAAATAAAAAATAAACTACTTAATATTTTTGAATAAAATAAAAAACGTTATTAAGATACATGAATCCATGACATTTTAAAATTAGTCGCATTAAAATATTCCTTCAGGTTTCGCTGAAATCAGTGTTTGATTGGCTTGCTTTGAAAGCGACTTCTGTTTTTGTCGCGTGCGAATGGCTTGGTTTCTTGTAATTATCTTGAAAACGAACAATTGGCCAAAATCAACCTTAGCACCAATTATAGTGCTAATAAGAGAAATAATGTTTTGGCATATGTTTTTTTCACTTTGAATGCGTACGAATGTCGCATTCGACATTGGAGAAATGCCCATATAGAGTTCAAATTTATTCCAGATGTAGTGCAAATGTTACTTTTCAATAATGAAATTCGATTTCGGTCATATGACCTCCACGAGCCCGTCTACAGCGATCTATTCTTTGGGCCCAATTTTCCACCTTTCTTGCACACATATCGACCGGAACATTGGCAATTTCGCGTTGGATGTTGTCTCTGAGCTCATCTAAAGTTGCTGGCTTGTTGGCATACACCAATGACTTTATGTGGCCCCATAAAAAGAAATTCAATAGCGTTAAATCGCATGAACGAGGTGGCCATTCGACCGGAACCTTTGCCAGAGTCCACTTTCACTTTTCGGGAATCTTTGCCAGAGCCCAAACGGAGAAGTTCCGGTGTTTCAAATGATCAAGTGGCTTGAGTCAGTTTGATCTTATAAGGATGAAGGCCAAGATCTTTTCGCAAAATACGCCACAATGTGGTTTGAGAGATGCCCAATTCCGACGTGGAATCGACTGATTTTGCTCATTTTTAACGGATACACTTACGGCTGCGATATTTTCGTCGCTTCGAGCGGTACTGCGTCTCTTTGGCGCCGGAACAAAATTTGGATTCAAATTTATCCACTATAGCACGCACAGACTGTCAGGTGGGAGGAATATGACGGCCGAAAATTGCAGTCAGCGCTCTTAAAGTTGCGACCACCGACTCAGAATTTAATTTTTAATGATTTCCAAACGTTGCACGTAAGTGAACTTTACCATGATGAAAATGTCAACTTCGACTAACGTTTTGACACTGAAAGATCATTAAAAATGTTTGAGGGTGCGTTGACATAAAGATACAAAATTGTTATGTCCCTATTAGAAACCCCTATATTTTCTTTAGATGTGGCTTTAATTACTTGTATGTGTTGCAAGTATAAATATGTGGCATTCCTCTTGATGTTGGTCTTGATATGTATACTCGTATACGAGGGTTGCTATATATATATATATATATCTGGAATAGGCAACACTAAGTGTTGTCTGGCGCCATCTGACATTTCCATTGGAAAGTTTGAAATTTTTTAGCATAAACGTACTCAGAACGTTTTGACGTACGACCATCATTTGTGTTGTTTACAGTGACTTGAAAAAATCAATTTGGCAAAAAAATGGAATTAACTCTTGAACATTTTCGTGCGATCATTTTTCACAACTTTCGACGTGGATTATCACGACAAGAGTGCATCAATGAACTTAAATCTTTGTATGGCGATGAAGCATTATCATATAGCACTGTGAAAAACTGGTTTAATGAATTCAATCGTGGCCGACGCTCGCTCAAAGACGAAGGTCGTGAAGATCGTCCATGCCGTGCGTGGACTCATAATGCAAGATCGTCATGTGACATACCGTGAGAGAGGGGCATCCTTGGGCATTTCTTCCACCAGCACACATTCGATATTGCATGAACACCTGGCCGTAAAAAGGGTTTGTTTTCTTTGGATCCCGCACAATTTGAGAATCGCTCAAAAAAGGCTCGTGTCGATTGGTTCAAAGAAATTTTGAAAAAATACGATCGCGGTGCTTTAAAAGACGTTTATAAGATCGTCACAGGTGACGAATCATGGATCTAAGCGTATGAGCCCGAAACAAAACAGCAATCGAACGTGTGGGTCTTCGAAGACGAGCCAAATCCAACGAAAGTTGTTCGTGGAAGAAGCACTTTGAAGCAAATGGTCGCCTGTTTCTTCGGCAAAACTGGTCATGTGGCGACTGTTCCGCTTGAGCAACGTAGGACGGTCAATTCTGAGTGGCACACCACAATTTGTTTGCCTGAAGTTTTCGGAGAAATTCGAAAAACGAACAAGAGAAGACGAATCATTGTGCATCATGACAATGCGAGCTCTCACACATCGGTTCAAACCAGCGCCTTTTTGACCGGCCAAAACGTCGAATTGATGGGTCATCCGCCGTACAGCCCTGATTTGACATCCAATGACTTCTTCTTATTCACTCACATCAAGAAAAAACTGCTTGGTCAACGTTTTTCGACGCCTGAAGCAGTTGTCAAAGCGTTCAAAACCCATGTTTAGGAGCTGAATTTTCAACACACTGTAACCAAAACAATTCGCTCTCAAATGACTAAACGGTCTGAGTGAAGTTATGCTAAAAAATGTCATACTTTCCAATAGAAGTTCCAGTTTTCATCTGGCAACACCAGCATTGCCAGGACCGAAATATAAATAACAACCCTCGTATTACCTAAATTGAAATTTTTGATAAATTTATAAATAAACCTATTTAAATGCACTTCCATTTCCGCTTTAATATGGATTCGATTTCCAAGTTCGTGTAACACTTTTATTAGGAGAAAACAAGTTCTGAAGTTTAGTAGTCCCTATTTAAAACTGTATGATCAATTTACTGTCAGAGTATTTGCCCAAATTTTGGATAGTGCCTACAGTTCAGTGAAAAATAGCCGTATTTGTCCTCTTTTATCATATCAATATAAAGTGTAGTAATGTTTTCACTACGCCAGTGCCCTATGAACTGAAGCGTGAACATTTGGCGCCAATATGTTTTTCCCAAATGATGATTTCATTGTTTATTTTCTGCTCTAGATGACATCGGAAAAAATACGACAAATGCAAAAATTCAAAGAAAAAGCTATGAGAATAGAACAACGTTTGAAAGAACGCAAATTACGGCTGAACACTGACTTCAGTGTGGATGGTTTAAGCGAAAGATCATCAATTAAGACTGCTACTACTGGCGGAGACGGCTTATCTCATAGGTCTCAAGATTACTATGATGCCAAACTAAAAGAATCTGAGGAATCAATGATGATATTAAAAGATATAATACGAAGACAATCTGCACAAGGGTGCGTAACTCGAGAAGGAGTATTAAACTCATCATACAATATTGACAATAATTCAAGCCCTAGGCGTTGCAATGAAGATAAACTGAAGAAATTGCAAAAGTCGGAAACCTTAATTTACGACAACTCAACTAATGAGGTCATAAAACAGATACAAAGTTTAGAGGATTCGAACACAACTCATGGAGAAGATGAAATATGCCAGCTAAATGAATTGGAACGTCAAGCAAATTTGAATCATATACAGCCGAAGAAGCCACCCAGTCAATTGCTTTTGAGTGGTTTAAATGATACGGCAAAGTGTATACCTTCAATTTGTATTAATCCACCCACACCATTGGTGGGAAATCGTCAAATATGTGAAATCCCGGCTGCAACAAGTAGCAACGATACGTTTTTCGTATCGAATACAAAACACATATCTCAAAATTTTCCAGATGACTCAAGTTCTGATGACAGTTTCAATAGCATGTTTACCCATAGCGATAAGAAACCCAAGCCACCACCAGTGCCAGAAAGGACTTATAAATTACCAAGAAGTGAAAAAATACACGATTTGAAGGCATGCAATAATGCCACAAATGTTACTGCCAAAATACAACAGTATGAAGCTATCAGCAGTGACCCATCAACACCAAAAACCACTCCCAACTCTAGTCCTGATAAGATTGAAAGGGGGCAATCAAAATTGGGTCCTCCCAACAACATCATGAGTCGTTCAGCCACAAGTCCTTCAATTAAACTAAATGAAACAAGGCCTTTAACAGCGTCCAATAATTCCCATTTCTCACCAGATAATTCTCTAATTAGGTCTTCTTCTTTTACTCTAGAAGCACCATCTAAAGCTTTGATTGATCACATGCGACAGCAACGTTCCGTAAGCGATAGACCGACTAATTGTGGAAGAGTTAGAAACACTTCTCACAAGACTTCAAGCGGCGATATAACAAGAAAAATCTCACCCCCTTCGAGAATTCATCGTGATACCATAGAATCAAAAGCAAAACGTGTTCAAAAAGTTGAGCTAAAACCTTCACGACAAAAAATTCAACATAAGGTTTCACAACATAAACTGGCACAGGCCGCCGCTGTAGCCTCCATATCACCATACAAAACAAACCCCTCATCTCTTAGCACCCATGGCAGCACCACTAATCTCTATAAAACGAAAAAGTCACCATATGATACAAAAAACTTTACGAAATCGTCACCATCACCTCAAAAATCAGTTAACTCCTCTTGTCAGGTGAGAAAATCGCCTCCATCTTCAGCATCATCGGTGTCGAGTCAAAGAACTACCAAATCTAGATCTTCTAAACCTACAACACCCACAAATCCTACAGTCCATCACCAGAAACCTTCAAATTCAGAAAAGGAAGCCTTAACTCAAATGGATAGAAAACAAAAAGAAACGTTTATTCGCCTTTTAAAACAGCAAGAGGAAGAACAAAGGAAACTTAAACAGGCATTTGAAATGCAGCAGACATTGCTGATTGAGCAGTTGAACAAGGAAATGTCTGCAACACAAATTAAATCGAATCCCAATGAGTCCCTCGGAATGTCACCAACAACAAGAGCTACTTCGAATCTAACTCAGCGCAGTGTAAATCTAAATGAATCACCAAGATTTTCGCCAGATTCAACTCTTTGTCAGGAATATTCTCAGCGTTCTTCAAACTTTTCGAATGATAGTTCTTTAATATCGACCACAGCCAATAATGCCCACAATACCTCCGATTGTCCCCAAGTGCCTCCTCTAGCCATATCGAATTTATCCTCAATAGATCATTCAAATGCCAATACATCACTCGATCAAAGTACATATCGAACAGATACCTTAAGTGATGATGTTGTCACAACTCCGACAGGGCATGACCACAATTCGGCTGGTAGCACAAGTGCCAATTCTGCATCACGGAGAAGATTATTTCCACAGGAACATATGAGTATGGCGACATCAGCATCTTCAACTATGGATGTGTCTATGAGATCTATAAATTCCTTTTTGCCAAACAATCGTCAGTTATCGGATTTGCAAGATCCTCACCAAATGGCAATTTCGAATAAAGGCTATGCGGCTTTGACGAATAGTGCCAATAGCAACAAACGTGTAAGTTTTAAATTTAATTTTTCTCAGTAGTGAATAGGTGTTGAGTTAATATTGTAGTAAACTATTGTAGTATGGTTTTGGAATTCATATCGTAGTTTCATTTACTTTTTAATTGGATGAAATTGAAAAATGTGATTACGGACATGTTAAATGAAAATATCTGTTTGTGGATAGACGTTTACATGCAGTGCAAGTTTTAAGCTATGTATATCGACGCTGACATTTATACACGATACCATGCAACAACAAATAAGATTATTTTTTTACAGATTGTATCTGCACATATTTAAAAATAAATTACCTACCATTTTTATGTGCATAATAGTTTCGGAGATATCCTAAAAACATGGCGACAAAAGTTGGTTTCAGCCAAAATTTTACTATTTTCTGAAAAAATATTATAAAAAATCGAATAAAACTTTGGAAAAATACCTATTTTGAAAAATGCGGGGGTTCGAATTTCATTTTTGATCTATGGTTTCATGGGCAAAGTTACTTGGAATGACCCATAGGACATGAGTCGCGTTACGCCTTTGTGCATTTTTTCTCCCCGCCCCGTAGCGGTCATTAGGTAGTATGTTTTCTTTCGATCCACAAATCAGCTATTCTTCTCATGCGAACGTTAACGTTCGAATTCGTGGATCGACAGAAGATTTAAGCGAACGATAGCCAGTCACTCACTTTCTCATGACATAGCGACCCACTAACTTCTAGGTTTTTTTTTGCAACAAAAATGTTGCCCAAGGGATGTGGATAACAGTTTCTGGTGCAATTTGATATCACAAACACAAAAAAAAAATATTCCAAAAAATTTTTTATGCAAAATATTTTTTTAAAATTCCTGCTTTCATGGAAAGTACATTTAGTATTTGGACCATAATTTTTCAAGTATAAGCCAGTCGTCAAAAATATGAGCAAACATTTATTTTTATTTTTAAAAAACACTTTTTCCTGGTACAAAAAACCATTAAAAATAGAAAAAAAAGTCGAAAAAAATTATTTTATCACATTTTTAAAAAGCCAGCATGCTAACAAAGAAAACGCTGTTTATTTTAAAAAATCTGTGGATAGATGTAAATGTTATGAGCAATTTTGTAAATGTTAGGGAAATTCAAAAAAATCTTGAATTTCCCCAACATTGGGAAATTGTCTTTTAGGGGCATGGACATCCCAGTCGTATATACAGGTAGTAAAATTATATGTACGCAATACAAAGTAGTACGCGGCAGTCTTAAAAATATTGGGTTTCTACGTTCGAAGCAAACTTTATGTCAGCTACTGGTACTGCAACTTATGAACCTTAAACCCGGAATTTATGAATGAAATTTCTTATTAATAAATTAGTGTAATTCAGCGCCTTAAAGAGATAAGTCGATTTTCTGAAAAATATTACAAAGTTATATTTCGAAGTATGAGTAAAAGGCAAAGAACTTTTCAATGTGTAAATGATCCCGACAATTTCTGCTACATCTGCGGAAAATATGTAATTAAAAAAAATCGACGTGTAAAATAGTAGAAGAAATATATGTGTAATATTTTGGTATACGAGTTAAAAATATGAACGAACCGTGGACACCTAGTATTTTGTGTAATTCGTGCCATGTAAATCTTACTCGATAGACTTGTGGAAGCATGCGGTAAGTACTTTACTATTAATGTACGAGTATTACAATGTTTTGTGGAATAAAACGTTGTTAGTTTAGACTTCACGTGCAATTTGGAATGCCAATGATTTGGAGACAAGCATTCATTCACGATACGGACTGCTTTTTTTGTCTAAGTAAACATCATCAAGTTCAACTGAGTAATCAACTCTGAGCGATTCAACTCAATGATCTAGTGAGAGATTTGCAACTGACCAAAGATAAGGTAGAACTACTTGCATCTCGGATGAAACAGTATAATATTTTGGCCCCAGATGATAACATATCATATTATAGATTCCGTGATATACTTTACAAACAATTTTAGCATATGCTTTTGCAAGGACATTCCCGGATTGTTCGAGGAACATAATCAAACATACAATTCAAAGGAATGGCGGTGTTGTTGACAGCAGTGAAGAAAGTTTGAAAGCAATACTTTTACACAACGGAAATCAGAAACCGTCGATTCCCATTGCTCATGCTGTCAACACTAAGGAATCATACGAAACAATGGCTAAATTGATAAAAAATGAACAACATGACTGGAAAATTTGTTGCGATTTAAAAGTGGTTGGGATGTTATGTGGAATGCTAGGCGGATATACAAACTATTGCTGTTTTTTATGCCTCTGGGATAGCCGTGCACCCGAAGATCATTACAGAAGAAAGAAATGGCCAACAAGAAAACACATTACATTGGGTGAAAACAACATAAAATACACACCTCTCGTCCAAAAAGAAAATTTTATTTTGGGCTCTTTAAAAATTTTGTAAAAGCCTCATGGAAAGATGGCAATTCACTCTCATATTTAAAAAGTTTATTTAAAAGTCTTTCTTTTCAAAAAATCGAAGAAATCGTTTTTGATGGGCCTAAAATAAGGAAACTGATGAAAGATGCAAATTTCGAATCATATTTGACGTCGGATGAAATTGCAGCATGGAGGTCGGTTAAGCTTGTGGTTTCAAATTTCTTTGGATCCAATAAAAGCCCGCAATATGAAACAATGATAGATGATTTGTTAAAAAATTATGAAAAAATTGGTAAGAAATATATTTTTTCTATATTTATGTATAAAACACATATGTATGTATTCTTCTAACTTATTTTTCGCTTATGTATTCCCAAAGGTGTAAATATGTCCCTAAAAATGCATTTCTTGCATTCTCATTTAAACTTTTGCCCCGACAATCTTGGCGACGAACATGGCGAAAAGTTTCACCAAGAAATGAAGTCCATCGAGCGGCGTTACCGGGGGCACTGGGATGAAAGAATGATGGGAGATTATATTTGGTTCCTCATTAGAGAAACCGATTCCGAAATCTAGAAACGTCAACAAAGAACTCACAATTACTTCTAATGAAACTTGTGCACGTAAATAAACTGAAATGTACATACATAATATAAATAAAAGTAACAAATAAAATCGCTCTTTAAACTGAAATTTAAAAAAAAAGATTTTTTGAAATTCTCTTACCTCTATCAAAAGGGCTATAATTTCTACATTTATCCATAGATTTTTTCAAATAGCCATTATTTTCTTCGCTAGGATGCAAACTTTTAAAAACTAAAATAAAATATTTTTTACCTATTTTTTTTCGCCACAGGTTTTTTTAAATCTGCTTTTTTAATTTGTTTAATGACTGTTACTAAACCACTGTTTTTAAGGGAAAGAGGTATTTCCAACATTGGTAGCCCTCATTACTCCAAAAATTAATGTGCAAATACTAAGGGTACCTTCGACGAAAATAGTATTTTTAATAAAAAAATTTAAAAAAAAAAATTATCCACAAAAAAATTTGGTTTTGAATTTATATAACAGTCTATACAAAAAAAAAACTTTTAGGTCTAGGACACGAAAAAAATTTTTTTTTGTTCCATAGTGTAATCTAAAAAACTGCAAGAAGAAACACAAAATGTGTAAATTTTATCGTCTGGGTAATCGTGATCACCATGTTTTCTGTTTGTACGTAAGATACTGTAAGATCGTGGTAGAAATCATTACATATTCCGTTCTGATATTAACAAAGTAACAAAATATTAATAGAGGGAGGGGAAAAATTAAATTTTCTAATGCAGATATCTCAGGACGTGGAATATAATCGTCTGGTACAATGTACACAATAAATATCTTTTGAAATATACAAGAAACAAAAATTTAAAAATTTTATATACCCGAGCTGACCAACGACTCATTTTTTTCCTTTTTAATGTATTGTAATTGTGGATAAGAAATTAGCTTTGAGCGTGATCAAGTCCATCAATGCATTTTTTAGAAGCCAGCCATGTATATTACTTATGATGGGAAAATAACGATCTGTGTACAGGTCATAAAATACAAACCAAATTGTTTTTCTACACTGTTGTAGAAACTTGAAGTATCACCCCTACAGTCAAATTATTAGAGTAAACCAGTTATTTTTGAAGAATTTTGAAATTTACCTTTAATTGGCCCACTGGCTTTAAATTACATTAATAAAATGAAATGAAAATTAAATTGGTCTAGAACCCGTCAGGACGATATTCCAGTTGAAATTATAAATTGTTTATGAAATTTTTTTATTTATTTAAATGCAAAGCACAACCAGATATTACCACAATGTGTAATAATAGAAGTATAATTTTATTTTTTCAAAGTATAATTTTTTTGCATTTGGGCCAAAAGTGATCACATTTTTTTAACTCAACCATATTTATGAATGCGAGCTAATACCTCCGGAACACCATTTCTTTGTAATCTTATTTTTTACAACTTATATCTACATACACATAATCTAATTATTCTCTCCCTCTCTCTCTCTCGTCTTTCTTATTCCCGTCGTTCTTTCTCTAAGCTTCAGTACTAACATTAAAATTGGAATATTAACAAGTACAACTTATCTAGATAATATAATTTTCTCTGAACTATTTAAGACTTAACAAAAAAGGGGCAACAACTAACAGCAGATCATAAAAATAATATAATTTGCCCTCTCTGACTAACCTGAAATAACTCTACTCCAGTTTCAAGAATATGCTCATACAAAGAATTAAGTGCCTTAATCGTAAATACTAAATTATTCTAATTATATTCAAAAACCCGATTTATATTTATTTGATATTTTTAAAAAATGTTTTAATACATACTAATCAACAAACAAACTTTTAAACCTCTATATATGTGCATTAAATGCATTTTGTTAATCTTTATATACTAAATTTTAATAATAAATTACTCCAAATTATTATTTTATAAAATAAAGGAATAAAAATTTTATGTCCAATGCCTTTTAAATTATTCCCCTCCCCTAACTTCCATTTAGCCCATTGAACAAAGTAATCAGCTTCATGCTGCAGCTACTATCATAAATTCTTATGCTCGGGGCTTTCTTGTTAGACGTCTGTTTAAAACAGAACAAATCCAACGTATCGTTCAGACCATACATGATACACTGGTTTTTGTTTTGAATTTACACATTGAAACTTGTGAGAATCCCGATGAGGCAAATACTCCGGCTAACATAAAGCTTAAGGCCAGACTTTTACAACAAGTGAGTACATACGAGTAGATATTATTTTGTTATACGAGTATATTGTTTTGATATTTGAATTTTGATTTTCTTCCTGTTTCAAAGCTCCAATCGGCCACTCACACTTTACATGTGGTACTATTTCAAACTTCGGTTAAGGAACGCATGGGTATCATAGCACGAGATCGCAAACGTATAAAGCACAAATTATTGGTCACAAATCGAAACAGGTATAAAATGATATTGATACGGTATCATCCACACCAGTTATTTTATCCCTTGTCATTATAGCTTTGCACTGATTTTTTTCTCATGAAATATTTATTGTAACCCACATCTGTAGCTTGAAATGCAGTTTTCAGTTTGTAATGTTTCTAAAATTGAGTGGTTTTTATTTATCTTCATTGTTTCCTCAATGTAATGAAAAAATAAAATTTTAATGCTAAATTAAATCGAAAAAATTAAATACATACAAAAGATACATTTATAATTGGATTATAAAAAAAGATAAAATTTAGTTGAGAAGAAAATTGTTCTGTGCAGATATATAAATTTGTTTTTCTCCTCCATACAAAACTTCCTCATTTTTCTCTTCTTTTTTTTACTTTTTCCTACAGCTCAAGACGAACACCAAGAATTGCAGTTTAAATGCCGCAAATGCAGCAAACAAATTAAAATTAAAATTATATTAAAGAGAAAGCAAAACTAAACTAATCCTAAAGTAACAAATCGGAAAAACACAAGCAAGCATCTTGAATTTACAGCATGAAAAAAATAATTTAAATTTTTCTAAAATTATTTAACAAGAAAATAATGTATAAAAACAAAAGAGTTTGAAACTCAAAATTTTTTTCTATTTATATTAAAAATAAACAAAAAATGCATTCAATTTTTTAAATGAAAAATAATATGATTTTCTTCTAATGACATGAGGGTGCAGCAAATTGATTTAGTTTCTTTAAATCCTGCATGCTATAACGTAATTTCACCGAAGACACAGAAGCGCATTCGTCTTGGGATGAGTCACGTTTCAGGGGTTTACCATCTGACCCACTACCACCGCCTGTTTCGGTACAATCGTATGAAGTTAGTGCTTGAGACTTGTTCTCTTTTTGTTGCTCTTTATCAGCTTTTGCTATAATTTCATTGATTTTCAAACAATTTTGTAAAATTTCCTCACGACCCTTAGAACTTGTATTATCTTTTGGTTTCTCGGCATTCTCTTTTTTGTCCGTGGTAGTTGTCTGAGCACGACCAATGGTAATGTGTGTCTCCATGTGACGCGGAACTTTGCGTTCACAATCAATATCATTTTCCTTTTTGTAATGCTGGACAGCCTTAACGAAAGGATACAAAGGTCTTCCCTTTTGTTGCGCATCTTCCATGAGATTTCGAGCATATTCAAAGAAGAACTTATCCTCCTGCTCCACACTAGCGGCATTACATGTAATGTTGGCTTGTTTTTGAGCCAATTTATTGCGTTGATTCTCTTCGATTTGTTTGCTAAGGAACAAACGCATTTCACAAGCATTAGCCAAGCGATCTTGTCTTTTTTTCTCGGCGAATTGTTGATTAAGTTCCATATTTTTGAAACGTTGAGCCATGTCGAATCGTTTCTCCTCATCGGCACGACGTTGAGACTCTTTCAATTCTTGTGTTTCTCTCATAAAAGCTTCAATTCGCGCCTGTTTGGCTGCCTTGTCTTTACGTATTTTCTCCTGTTCTTCGGCGGTGAATTTCAACTGCATTGTGGAGATATCACGACGTATACGTTCGGCTTCAATTGCCTGACTATTATCCTCTATAGCTGTCAGCTTTTTAACTTGCTCTTCGATTTTCTTTTGCTGATCAACAGCAATTTGTTTGGTTTGTTCAGAGCGTAAAGCCTCCAATTGACGTTTGCCAGCATTGTAAACGCAACACAGACGATCCTCCACTTGATCGGTCATATGATCTCCTAGAAAATGAAAAATATGAATTACTATAATAATTATGAACTAGTATCACTGCAGATGTTGTTCTGTCAGTCCCACTTTGGAATACAAATAATTTCATACAGAAGTCATACATTCCGGGTGTCAGGAAAAGAGAACTACTGTGTGAAGCCATACATACAAATTATTCCCTAGAAAAGGCAGTCAAATCGCTCTAGAAATAAGACATTTATGGTGAATTAAATATTCATTCAGATTTTAGCCCTATCTCCGGAGATCATGGGATTTATATGTAATGCAGTTACATGCGTTAAAAAATCAGATAAACTTTTGATGTTTTTAAATCGTTTTTTTGCTGGTACGAAGTACATATACCATAAAAAACAGAAAAAATGCAAAAAAAATCTATTCCACTTAGTTTGCATTTGTATATAGTCTCATGCAAAGGTCCCACGAGATTTGACCTCTCGCGTCATAGAAAACACAAATTCCTACCAATTGGACTGAAAATTGGTTAGTATTGGACCTAATTCGTACATTTTTACGCATTAAAACGTCCAACATTTGCCATAGCCCGCACTATACTTCAAATTTCTATTACAAATTTCTCCCGATTTTTAACCTTAAAGCTATTCCTGAGCCTTTTTCTGTTATGACTTTGAATGCTATTTATGGAGGAAACTATACACGAGTTGGCCTGACCGAAGATAACGCCGTTTTTGATTGTTAGCCTGCTTAAAAAGATTTTTATTGATTCCGTGATGGAGGACTTATTACAAAGGGCCGAATAAAACGGGCCGCCAACATTCGCAATATCATTTCCTTTATTACTTCAAAAAGAAGAAAGTAAAGGCGTTATAGAAAGTGGAAAGGACAATTATCTCCCCTTTTAACTTACTCATTCTTCGCTGTTCCACCATTTTCATGGCCTCCAGCGCATTTTTGCGCAAAGTGGCCTTTTTCTTTTCCATTATGGCCATTTCCTTTTCAATCTGAGCCTTAACCTCCGCATCTGTAGTTTTGCGGGAAACTTGTTGCTCTTTTATCTGTTGTTTCTTTTGTTCTGTTCGTTGATGTTGATTTTCATTGATGGTCTGCAGCAATTCCAGTTTATAGAGATTGGCATTTTTCTGCTTCTCCACCAAACGTTGTTGTTCCTCTTGGATCCAAGACATGGCCTGTCCTTGGCACATCATTTTACTTTCACATTCCTGTTTCTTTACAGCTTTTTTGAATTCTTCATTGATATCACGTTGTACATTGCGGGCACGCAAAACTTCACTTTGCAAGACGGCGGTATGCAATTCCCGTGGTCCGGGTTTTAGCTTTTCGATCAACTGATGTGCTTTTGCAATTTTTTCATGACGTTTTTGGGCTTCATTCTCCTTAGTTTGTTCGTAAGATTCCTTTGCTGGAAAAGAGAAAGTACGGACATCTGAATTTTTTAAGAATAAAAATAACAATTTTAAGAATAACAATTTACAGCCTTATATTACTTCGGTCTGCACTGAATCTAGTGGTCCGGGATGGCCGGATCCATTTTAAACTAATGGTATTTTCCTTTCTTCTTTTTACAAAAGAAAACGAAACCCTTTCACAGCGCGGCATTTTTTACAAATGAAAAGAAAGAAAATATTTTTGGGGCGAAAGGCAGAACAAATTTAGCAATTTTCGGCATAAAAGAAAACACCATATGTCTGATCTGCCGTATGAACCCTGCATGAGGCTTATGTTTTGATAAAATTGCTATGATTTCCTGAATAAAAATAATCCCTTCAAGGTGGCTCTCCACTGTGACATTAATGTCTTAACTGTTTTCCGCGCTACAATAAGTCAACATAACCTAAAAATACAAAGTTCACCTCACAATGTATTAATATCCTGGTGGTTGGGATGGATAACAATTAATTTAAATTAAAAAAAGGGCTCCAATGTGAAAACCCGTACTGAAGTGGGAGATAGTCAAAAGAAGCAAATTCTGGAGATAGCACTGACATATGTATATAGGATAGGTCATTTGAATCTTAAATCCATAATCAAAGATGAGGTGAATGAATGTTACCTTGTTGAGTCTTCTTATCCAATTGCTCCTTCATTTGTTGCACCTTCTGCTCTTGTGTTCTCTGCATATTCCCCTTAAATTGTGCCACCAACAAATCATTGCCTGCCTTTAATTGTTCCCGATACTTTTTCTCCTCCTCAAGTTGTTGTTGCTGTTCTGTCGATTTGTCCATGGTGTTATTTAGAATTTTGTTATAACGTTGCGATGAAAGAACAATCGGTTTCACATTGGTTGTTTTATTGGCCATTGTTGCAATTAAGAAAAAATAATTAGGATTTCTTTTCAAAACCGAGTTTCGTTTTTGAAATATTTCAGAAAGAAAAGTTTTCTCTATGTCATTTGAAAATGTATTACACTTAACGCAACGGTTGCTGTGTTTTATTTTCAAAAAATAAATAAGATTTTCGTTTCTAGGGTGATTGGGCTTTGTTGTTGTTGGTTGAATAGCATGTTTATTGGTTTTAAGGCGAATTGAAATAAAATGATTTCTAAATGTTAGAGAAATATTAAATAATTACAATCGAGCATGTCCGCAATTTTGTAAATAATTTCCCCTGGAGATAAATGTTTTTTTGCAATTAAAGCGTTCAGTTTGATCAATTTCTGTCAATTCAATCACAATAGATGTGCGACAACGAGATTCCGGTTAGAGATGTGATAATAGGCATGTTTTCATTACAAGATAGCCATTTTAGTTTAGTGCTCAATCACACAAGGCAATTTTTTCCAAGCAAATGTCAAAATTTGTAGGAAAGAGAGGCAGGCGGTAAGAGCTCTCTGCATCTCTCTCCTAAAACTTTTAACACATGTGTCATCTAGGGACTTCTCCGACCAATATTCCACCTATAACGGTGATTTCCAGGGAGAAATGTTGGAAAGACATCTAAAGCTATGTACACGTGATTTGCCGATCGGACAATATTGCCAGAAAAATTAAACTCTGTGAATGTACAACCGTGTGAAAATACATTTTTTGTCTTGCAGCGTTAGCAGAAAAGTCATTGTGAGATAATTTGCAGATTGTTAGACGAGCGATATGTATGCATGTGACAACGGCGCCATTGTCAGAAAAATATTTTATTGGTAACATTGTCTATAAAATATTTTTTTGCAATCCTGCATATAAATATGTATTTAGAAAATATGTTGTAAATATATGAAATTTTAAGGTTGTTTTCTGGCAATGTCGCCGTTGTCACATGCATAAACTTTGCACATCTAACAATCTGCAAATTATTTCACAATGACTTCTGCCAACGTTCCGAGACAAAAATTGTATGTTCACTCACAATATTGTCTGATCTGGCAATCGCATGTATTAGCTTAACTGGCGCATATTCCAGATTCACACGAGACATTTTTTTCAAGAAAGTGTCATAGTTTGTAGGAGAGAGAGGCAGGCGGAAAGAGCTCTCTGCCCCTCTCTTCTACAAACTTTGACATTTGCTTGAAAAAATTGTCTCGTGTGAATTTGAACATAAGAGTAAGTGGCTGATTTCCACTATCTGGTAAATTCAGATTCACACGAGACAATTTTTTTCAAGCAAGTGTCAACATTTGTTAGAGAGAGCGGCAGGCGGAAAGAGCTCTCTGCCTTTCTCCCCAATCTGTCAGTGCTGTACTCGATTAAGTCCAGATTTACACAAGGATATCTTTTTCAGCAGATTATCCACTAATTCTATTTTAAACTTGCCTCTGCGTTTAGACACGTAATTTTGTTTCGGATATTAGTCTGCATTTACATGATACTTTTTTTTTAAGTATATAGTCTGCATTTACATGATACTTTTTTTTAAGTATTAAGCATACTTATCGGCGTTTTGTTGGCGAGAGAGACAGTCGGAAACGGGGGGAAAAAAAGTATGCCGTACTCGTACTTATCGTACTCATCGTTTTGTGTTTTTCGTTCGCACTTGGAAACAACAACAATTCACACAGGAAAAGCCGAAACAAAACAAATGAAAATAAGTTAAGTATTGAAAAAAAAGTACGCGTGTGAACGTACTTTTTCAAAAGAGAATAAGCCGATAAGTTACTTAAAAAAAGTACCATGTAAATGGGGACTTACTGTGTGAATTGTTGTTGTTCCAAAGTGCGAGTGAAAAACACAAAACATTCAGCCCGAGTACGGGAGAGTTTGCCCCCCTCTTGTCTGCTACCTCGCTCTCCTACAAAACGCAGATAATCTGCTGAACATTCAGCCAGTGTTAATCGGGACATACCCTATCCGAACTAATAATGCTTAACATCGCTTACCCTGCGTTTGATAATTGGCTGAAGACAATTGAGCATATATGTATTGGTTGTCAAAAAAGGGGAAAAAATTCATGTGACGTAATAATGAAAAAAAATAGTCCCGATTTACACTGGCTGAATGTTCAACAGATTGTCGGCGTTTTGTGTTGAGAGTGGTAGTCGGCAAGAGGGGGGGAAAACTCTCCCTGAGCGTTTTGAGTTCATCGTGCAAGTTCAAAAGAGAATTTGATGATACGCTTTCGTGAGTTTACACGAGAGATTATACAGAGATACCCTTACGCGTTGAAAAAGGAGCCTTGATTATTTCGTACACATCAGTTGTTTTCCTGTTCTTACTGAACACAGCTTCGTTAGTTATTTCGTTTCTTGTTACTTTCAGTCGTTACTTTATGTTACTTTACTTATTGTTACTTTATCGTTACTATCAGTAGCGAAAAAGTCCCTAAAATATGTATATTTAAAAAAAGTATTTGCCGGAAAATTCGTGTTATAAAATGGCAAGTGAGAGTACTAATGTGTTCAACTCGGGCGTTAAAAGGTTAATTTATTAGTAAGCCTACATTCTATAAACAAATAAAATTGTAAATAAAATCTCTTTGGTATTGTTTCATGAAAATAGTCGATGTACCCATTGTAGTCGAAGAAAACAGTGTTATTCACTCACTGCAATCGCGCCTCAGGAAAATAAATCCCATATTAAAGATGAAAGTGAGTCACAAATTTGGGGCGTACTTTCCATACAAAAATTGCATCAGGTTATTGGTGGAATGAAATTGAACCCCGGGAAAATACACCCCAATATTTATACCGAGAGTATGTCATTTGCTACGAACAGTGTAACACATCGAAGGAGTGAGCTAAGACCACAAGTATGTTTGGCGGGAATCCGTTTTGAGCCATTTTAGGTCATTGAGCAATGTCTATCCGAGTCTGTTTGGAGCGCACGATAACTCTCGAAAGGAGTAACGGATTGACCTAAAATTTAGTATGTGATAACAATTTTTCCTATCTCAGGCTAAGTTTGGAGATGGGCAATATTGGTCCACTCCTTCTATATACATGTATTAAATTTTGTTTCACGTTTTAAGTCTTTTGAGCAATTTCCGTCTATCCATCTATGTGCTGGTGCGCACTCTCGAAACGAGTGTTTCATTACTCGTTTCGAGAATTCTTCTTCCAATTTTGAGTCCTTCCAATTTTGTATGTAAATTTGAGTCCTTCCAATTTTGTATGTGGTAATCAGGCTAGGTTCGAAGATGGGTCACATTGGTAAGGACTGCACACGAAAAATGTGGCACACTTTTTTTCAATAACATTTTTTCAGTGGACTGATTAATCCAGAATTTACGCTCTTATAAATAGAGGAGTATTCGCTATTATTAAACATTTTTGGTTACATTTATTAAATACTTTTTTTTAGAAAAATTTTGAGTTTTGCAAAAATTCCTGCCAAGTTGGACCATGAAGCACACATTATTTTCAACTAACCCCCATTAAAACAAAGCAAAATGCATACAAATAAAATGTTAATCGGCTGGTACCACTCTATAGCCCTTTTGCTATTTAATACAAGACGAGAGATCGGGCCAGAAAATTTTAGAGAGGCGGTATTTTCTTATAAATTTCATTAACCCCTTTGTTTGGTATTCCTTGAGATACCATTCAACATTTATGGCTCGCATGGCTAAGAATATACTGTTTCTTTCTTTTCACATGTGCAAAAAGCTATCTGTACTAAAAAATTTTTGGGAAACTTTGACTTATTTTGTACACGGAACTCTTCTTCTATATTCCCCCTGCTATCAGCAATATAAAATTCCTGCCATTGTTATTACAAAAAGACAGATGACACGTATATCTCATCACCCATGATTCATTAATCATACTTTGACGGAAAATTCCTTTGCAATTTTCGAACTATGGGCGTTGTTGCCACAGCCCTTTTGACACCTCCCACAAGAAAAGGAGTCATTTTATACAAAATGTTAACAGCTCATAACATTAATACCGGTGAATACAAATACTTGAAATTTTGTGCAGTTTAATGATTTCACAGTATCTACCGTCCAGTGAAAAATGGGCGTAATTGCAACGCCTTTTTTTGTACGACTCAAACAAATGGACCAAATGATACCAAAATAGAATAGCATTACTCGACTGCAGTTTTCTTACTTCTTATACCATCCATCATGTGATGAGGGTATTCTCATTTCGTCAATCCGTAAATGATCTCATACTGAGGTCTCTTCCGATTTGACTTCTTAGCAACAAAAATATCAACTGATCGGAACCAGACGTCTTCGGTAGCTCAGTGGTTAGTGTGTTAGACTTGGATTCCGAAGGTGCTGGGTTGGGAATCGAACCAACCCGGGGCACTGGCGAATTTAACATCAACATTTTTATGTTTTCTTCATAATTGGAGTTTCTGCAGCTAAAATAACTCACCGGACACACTACCACTACAACAACATCTGATCGCCCAAGTCAACGGGGAAGCTAAAAATAGACATAACACCATTAAAAATATTAACAGAATTGCAGCGCTTCTAGTGGATAATAGAAACGGTAAAACTCAAATAACATCCATACCCTGAAATTAACAGACAAAATGTAAATTAGCATTCTGAAAACATTATGTAAAGTTCCCGCGATAATCGGATATATGCCGGAACGAAGTCTGTAATAGAAATAGATTTAATGTTTCTCAACCCAGCTTCTCCAAGCTGCTACAACAACTGATCAGAACCCTTCACACGAACAAAAGTCGTCATACATATTGTCGTTCCGAAGTTATCTTCACATACTCGTACTTATATCAAAAAATCTACAAAAATGAAATAATACCATTTCCTTGGATACATTTTTAAGATATATCGATCTGTCCAATCCCAATCTCTTATGGTTTCTAATATATTTTGAAGTCATTTTCTTGTATATCCACTTTTGTTAAATATTAAATGCGTTATGTTACCGTATAAACCATTATTGTGGATATACAATAGAAAATATATACATAAAATTTTTGAACTTAAAAAATATTGAGTTATCTTCACCCATGTCCATCTGTTTAAATCACACTTCAACCTACAATAATTGAAGTAGAAGATTATAATTTGGTACAGAAACTTCTTATAAAAGAATATATATAAAATATAAATAGTATAAATAAATAAACGAAGATCACTTTATATTGAACAAGCTGGACCCGGTCCACTACGTTGACCAATCACGTAGACTGTCACCAAATACATATGCACAAAATTAAAGCACTCTCGCTAACAAATTGTGCAAGATATCTCCAATTCAAAATTTGGCTTATATGGGCGAGTCACGCCCATTTGATATATCGAAAATTCAAGTACCCCATTTTCACCACCCCTACACATGTACATTCTGTGAAAATTATAAGTAGATCTGTCCAGCCGTTTAGACCTCTATACGGTACAAGCAAACAAACACACATTCTCTTTTATATATCGATCACTCAATTCAAGACTGTCATAACTAAAAATTTAAAATTTTTGAGGTTGCTTTACAGAAATGCTAATTTTGCAAATATCCATAAATTAATCTCAACGAAATTTAGTTTATAAGTAAACAATCATATTTCGGATTATTCCACCCTTTTCAAAAGTCTTATTTCATGTTATTTATTTTTTTATACGGATTTAAAGTTACACATCCCACAGACCTTAAATTAAACAGATGTGCCGTCCGGACGAAACGTCAAAATCTATCAGTTACGAACGAATAGGAATGAAATGTCACACGCGAAAACACACTTTTCCGCGAACATAGTTAGAACTTTCTTTGCACTAATCTTGCAACTAATCAATCAGGCTAGGTTCGAAGATGGGTCACATTGGTAAGGACTGCACACGAAAAATGTGGCACACTTTTTTTCAATAACATTTTTTCAGTGGACTGATTAATCCAGAATTTACGCTCTTATAAATAGAGGAGTATTCGCTATTATTAAACATTTTTGGTTACATTTATTAAATACTTTTTTTTAGAAAAATTTTGAGTTTTGCAAAAATTCCTGCCAAGTTGGACCATGAAGCACACATTATTTTCAACTAACCCCCATTAAAACAAAGCAAAATGCATACAAATAAAATGTTAATCGGCTGGTACCACTCTATAGCCCTTTTGCTATTTAATACAAGACGAGAGATCGGGCCAGAAAATTTTAGAGAGGCGGTATTTTCTTATAAATTTGATTAACCCCTTTGTTTGGTATTCCTTGAGATACCATTCAACATTTATGGCTCGGGCATATAAGAACTCCATTTCGAAATACACTGCCGGATTTTGAAAGTATGCGAAATTATCGCTTCAGTGGAAGAGAAATAAATGAGATTTGGGAAGCGGTTACCGGGGCAGCAGCGGAAAAGCGTTGTCTAGATACCACAATTCTTGACGAATATGAAACGAGTTCAAACAATTCTCTACTATTGTTGATCATCAAAAGTCTTGTGGAAATGAAACCTCAAGAAATGCTGCGTAAAACGGTAGAGGTACAAACAGATGGCGATGCAACCTACCAAGAGAAAAGATCGACTTCAGTGCAAGCCACCCAACAATCTCCGACAAAATCGAATGCCAAAGGTCCCGATAATTTGCGGCATATCAATAAATATCTCTTAATACTCTCGCAAAAAGTCACTGAAATGACTCATGAATTTGAACTGCTAGTTAAACACTAGTCAACATTTATGGCTCGCATGGCTAAGAATATGCTGTTTCTTTCTTTTCACATGTGCAAAAAGCTATCTGTACTAAAAAATTTTTGGGAAACTTTGACTTATTTTGTACACGGAACTCTTCTTCTATATTCCCCCTGCTATCAGCAATATAAAATTCCTGCCATTGTTATTACAAAAAGACAGATGACACGTATATCTCATCACCCATGATTCATTAATCATACTTTGACGGAAAATTCCTTTGCAATTTTCGAACTATGGGCGTTGTTGCCACAGCCCTTTTGACACCTCCCACAAGAAAAGGAGTCATTTTATATAAAATGTTAACAGCTCATAACATTAATACCGGTGAATACAAATACTTGAAATTTTGTGCAGTTTAATGATTTCACAGTATCTACCGTCCAGTGAAAAATGGGCGTAATTGCAACGCCTTTTTTTGTACGACTCAAACAAATGGACCAAATGATACCAAAATAGAATAGCATTACTCGACTGCAGTTTTCTTACTTCTTATACCATCCATCATGTGATGAGGGTATTCTCATTTCGTCAATCCGTAAATGATCTCATACTGAGGTCTCTTCCGATTTGACTTCTTAGCAACAAAAATATCAACTGATCGGAACCAGACGTCTTCGGTAGCTCAGTGGTTAGTGTGTTAGACTTGGATTCCGAAGGTGCTGGGTTGGGAATCGAACCAACCCGGGGCACTGGCGAATTTAACATCAACATTTTTATGTTTTCTTCATAATTGGAGTTTCTGCAGCTAAAATAACTCACCGGACACACTACCACTACAACAACATCTGATCGCCCAAGTCAACGGGGAAGCTAAAAATAGACATAACACCATTAAAAATATTAACAGAATTGCAGCGCTTCTAGTGGATAATAGAAACGGTAAAACTCAAATAACATCCATACCCTGAAATTAACAGACAAAATGTAAATTAGCATCCTGAAAACATTATGTAAAGTTCCCGCGATAATCGGATATATGCCGGAACGAAGTCTGTAATAGAAATAGATTTAATGTTTCTCAACCCAGCTTCTCCAAGCTGCTACAACAACTGATCAGAACCCTTCACACGAACAAAAGTCGTCATACATATTGTCGTTCCGAAGTTATCTTCACATACTCGTACTTATATCAAAAAATCTACAAAAATGAAATAATACCATTTCCTTGGATACATTTTTAAGATATATCGATCTGTCCAATCCCAATCTCTTATGGTTTCTAATATATTTTGAAGTCATTTTCTTGTATATCCACTTTTGTTAAATATTAAATGCGTTATGTTACCGTATAAACCATTATTGTGGATATACAATAGAAAATATATAAAATTTTTGAACTTAAAAAATATTGAGTTATCTTCACCCATGTCCATCTGTTTAAATCACACTTCAACCTACAATAATTGAAGTAGAAGATTATAATTTGGTACAGAAACTTCTTATAAAAGAATATATATAAAATATAAATAGTATAAATAAATAAACGAAGATCACTTTATATTGAACAAGCTGGACCCGGTCCACTACGTTGACCAATCACGTAGACTGTCACCAAATACATATGCACAAAATTAAAGCACTCTCGCTAACAAATTGTGCAAGATATCTCCAATTCAAAATTTGGCTTATATGGGCGAGTCACGCCCATTTGATATATCGAAAATTCAAGTACCCCATTTTCACCACCCCTACACATGTACATTCTGTGAAAATTATAAGTAGATCTGTCCAGCCGTTTAGACCTCTATACGGTACAAGCAAACAAACACACATTCTCTTTTATATATCGATCACTCAATTCAAGACTGTCATAACTAAAAATTTAAAATTTTTGAGGTTGCTTTACAGAAATGCTAATTTTGCAAATATCCATAAATTAATCTCAACGAAATTTAGTTTATAAGTAAACAATCATATTTCGGATTATTCCACCCTTTTCAAAAGTCTTATTTCATGTTATTTATTTTTTTATACGGATTTAAAGTTACACATCCCACAGACCTTAAATTAAACAGATGTGCCGTCCGGACGAAACGTCAAAATCTATCAGTTACGAACGAATAGGAATGAAATGTCACACGCGAAAACACACTTTTCCGCGAACATAGTTAGAACTTTCTTTGCACTAATCTTGCAACTAATCAATCAGGCTAGGTTCGAAGATGGGTCACATTGGTAAGGTCTGCACACGAAAAATGTGGCACACTTTTTTTCAATAACATTTTTTCAGTGGACTGATTAATCCAGAATTTACGCTCTTATAAATAGAGGAGTATTCGCTATTATTAAACATTTTTGGTTACATTTATTAAATACTTTTTTTTAGAAAAATTTTGAGTTTTGCAAAAATTCCTGCCAAGTTGGACCATGAAGCACACATTATTTTCAACTAACCCCCATTAAAACAAAGCAAAATGCATACAAATAAAATGTTAATCGGCTGGTACCACTCTATAGCCCTTTTGCTATTTAATACAAGACGAGAGATCGGGCCAGAAAATTTTAGAGAGGCGGTATTTTCTTATAAATTTGATTAACCCCTTTGTTTGGTATTCCTTGAGATACCATTCAACATTTATGGCTCGGGCATATAAGAACTCCATTTCGAAATACACTGCCGGATTTTGAAAGTATGCGAAATTATCGCTTCAGTGGAAGAGAAATAAATGAGATTTGGGAAGCGGTTACCGGGGCAGCAGCGGAAAAGCGTTGTCTAGATACCACAATTCTTGACGAATATGAAACGAGTTCAAACAATTCTCTACTATTGTTGATCATCAAAAGTCTTGTGGAAATGAAACCTCAAGAAATGCTGCGTAAAACGGTAGAGGTACAAACAGATGGCGATGCAACCTACCAAGAGAAAAGATCGACTTCAGTGCAAGCCACCCAACAATCTCCGACAAAATCGAATGCCAAAGGTCCCGATAATTTGCGGCATATCAATAAATATCTCTTAATACTCTCGCAAAAAGTCACTGAAATGACTCATGAATTTGAACTGCTAGTTAAACACTAGTCAACATTTATGGCTCGCATGGCTAAGAATATGCTGTTTCTTTCTTTTCACATGTGCAAAAAGCTATCTGTACTAAAAAATTTTTGGGAAACTTTGACTTATTTTGTACACGGAACTCTTCTTCTATATTCCCCCTGCTATCAGCAATATAAAATTCCTGCCATTGTTATTACAAAAAGACAGATGACACGTATATCTCATCACCCATGATTCATTAATCATACTTTGACGGAAAATTCTTTTGCAATTTTCGAACTATGGGCGTTGTTGCCACAGCCCTTTTGACACCTCCCACAAGAAAAGGAGTCATTTTATATAAAATGTTAACAGCTCATAACATTAATACCGGTGAATACAAATACTTGAAATTTTGTGCAGTTTAATGATTTCACAGTATCTACCGTCCAGTGAAAAATGGGCGTAATTGCAACGCCTTTTTTTGTACGACTCAAACAAATGGACCAAATGATACCAAAATAGAATAGCATTACTCGACTGCAGTTTTCTTACTTCTTATACCATCCATCATGTGATGAGGGTATTCTCATTTCGTCAATCCGTAAATGATCTCATACTGAGGTCTCTTCCGATTTGACTTCTTAGCAACAAAAATATCAACTGATCGGAACCAGACGTCTTCGGTAGCTCAGTGGTTAGTGTGTTAGACTTGGATTCCGAAGGTGCTGGGTTGGGAATCGAACCAACCCGGGGCACTGGCGAATTTAACATCAACATTTTTATGTTTTCTTCATAATTGGAGTTTCTGCAGCTAAAATAACTCACCGGACACACTACCACTACAACAACATCTGATCGCCCAAGTCAACGGGGAAGCTAAAAATAGACATAACACCATTAAAAATATTAACAGAATTGCAGCGCTTCTAGTGGATAATAGAAACGGTAAAACTCAAATAACATCCATGCCCTGAAATTAACAGACAAAATGTAAATTAGCATCCTGAAAACATTATGTAAAGTTCCCGCGATAATCGGATATATGCCGGAACGAAGTCTGTAATAGAAATAGATTTAATGTTTCTCAACCCAGCTTCTCCAAGCTGCTACAACAACTGATCAGAACCCTTCACACGAACAAAAGTCGTCATACATATTGTCGTTCCGAAGTTATCTTCACATACTCGTACTTATATCAAAAAATCTACAAAAATGAAATAATACCATTTCCTTGGATACATTTTTAAGATATATCGATCTGTCCAATCCCAATCTCTTATGGTTTCTAATATATTTTGAAGTCATTTTCTTGTATATCCACTTTTGTTAAATATTAAATGCGTTATGTTACCGTATAAACCATTATTGTGGATATACAATAGAAAATATATACATAAAATTTTTGAACTTAAAAAATATTGAGTTATCTTCACCCATGTCCATCTGTTTAAATCACACTTCAACCTACAATAATTGAAGTAGAAGATTATAATTTGGTACAGAAACTTCTTATAAAAGAATATATATAAAATATAAATAGTATAAATAAATAAACGAAGATCACTTTATATTGAACAAGCTGGACCCGGTCCACTACGTTGACCAATCACGTAGACTGTCACCAAATACATATGCACAAAATTACAGCACTCTCGCTAACAAATTGTGCAAGATATCTCCAATTCAAAATTTGGCTTATATGGGCGAGTCACGCCCATTTGATATATCGAAAATTCAAGTACCCCATTTTCACCACCCCTACACATGTACATTCTGTGAAAATTATAAGTAGATCTGTCCAGCCGTTTAGACCTCTATACGGTACAAGCAAACAAACACACATTCTCTTTTATATATCGATCACTCAATTCAAGACTGTCATAACTCAAAATTTAAAATTTTTGAGGTTGCTTTACAGAAATGCTAATTTTGCAAATATCCATAAATTAATCTCAACGAAATTTAGTTTATAAGTAAACAATCATATTTCGGATTATTCCACCCTTTTCAAAAGTCTTATTTCATGTTATTTATTTTTTTATACGGATTTAAAGTTACACATCCCACAGACCTTAAATTAAACAGATGTGCCGTCCGGACGAAACGTCAAAATCTATCAGTTACGAACGAATAGGAATGAAATGTCACACGCGAAAACACACTTTTCCGCGAACATAGTTAGAACTTTCTTTGCACTAATCAATTAATATTAATTTTTTAATTGTGACAATTACAAAAAATTCGGGAAAATCGGTCCGAAATCCGCGGAAAACCTTACTCTTTGAAGTCCTACTGGTTGAAATTTGAAATTTTTGACACATCCTGACAATTTTCAATTTTGAGTTATGACACTCTTGAAGTAAGTGTGCGACCAATTTGAAAATCGTATGCTCAATGCTCAATGTTACTTAATAAAGTTTTTTATTTTATTCAAAAATATATATTACTAGCTGACCCCAGCGGACGTTGTCCTGCCCGTTCTTTTTGGGGTGCAATGGCTTGTTATTCATTGATATTTCATTAAAAAATTCATACATCCCGAATTTCAGGAAAAAAAATCATCAAAAAAATTATATTGACCATAAATCTACTACATCGCCATCTACCGGTTGGACTCATACATACAAACTATTATCAAGACAAATCACACAAACATTTTAAATTTCAGTCAATTCGCTCTGGAAATGCGAATTTTGCAAATTTCTTGACCCAACTCATCACGGTGAAAATAATTCTAAAACACAGATGACACCAAACTGAACATATTGTTAAATTTTTAGCCAATTCGCTCTTATAGTTTCGGAGATCATGCGTTACTAACAAACGTACAAAGGATTTTATATATAAAGATTATTCACATTCGCAAGCGACATGTCGCATGCGGCATTTTATTCCATTATTCTTTTTATGTTTATTTTTTTACATTTTATGTAACTAGATATCCAAAGGTTTATTATAAATGATTTTTAATATATCCAATATATTTATTTTCACAAAAAAAATATTTTTCTTATTTTCTTTCAATATAAATCGAGAATTAAAAAGACATTCCTTCCCCTAGCGAGTGTCAGTGATGAACGAATATGAACGTGATTTCAACGGTCAAGTTTTCGCGGATTTTCAGACCGATTTTCCTTTTTTTAATTGGCACAATAAAAGAATTAATATTAAACGATAAGTGCACAAAAAGTTCAGGCTATACTCTCCTATTCGTTCGTAACTGACGGATTTTGACATTTCGGCCGGAAGGAATATCTTCGTATTCGATCATTTTTGTTACCACTAACATACATGCTAAATTAAATATTCAAATTGGTGCACTGAATAAATACATTTTGAATGTACCGAAACAATTTTTATTGACTGTATATGTATAGCCGTCACTTCATATTCCACTGAACATACCCAGTGTCAAGGAACAAACAAAAAAGACACAGCTGTCATCCACTTTCTTCAACTGTCAACCGTTACACATGAGTGATTTCAAAATAAAACAAACGCCACAGTACATTGCCAAAGGACATTTCAAATTCAGTAATTACAATTCTGAGTGAGTTGTATGTGAGTGGTGAGAGTGTGCAAGTTCGCAGCTTTAAAAGAATATCCGTAAATGAAAGAATTAATGACAAAAATTCGAAACAAAAAATTTTTATAATATCTATAATATAATATAAATATTAAAAAGCAGTTTTGTGTGAAAAGCAAAGCAGAAAAAATAAATGAAATGACTGATAATGCCGATAGCGGCACTAAAAAGGCGAACTTAGCCGACTTGTCAAAAATACCGGCCACTGAGTTTGAACAACATTTTCACGAATGGATGGAACGAGATGATGTTGCCCGTGGTTTACAGGCAAAATTGCGATGTGATCTTATCAAAAATTTTAATAAAACCAATTTGGGTAAGCAATTTAGAAAAAAGAGGATGAGGTTCACTGAAACAATAACCACATCATATGCGGTGGTGGCCTTAGTGTGTCATATCGGTTGCTATTGGCAACCGAAACTGTACATACGTACATTTGTATGTATGTGCACACCTGCCGGTGTTCAAAGCCGATATGTTGAAAATGTTTCGAACACGAGAGACTCACAGTTTACTAAAATAACAAGAAATACAATTTGAAAAACACATTATTTTATAGGTAAACAGATACAGGCCCATACAATGTCTTCAACTGGTGGTTCTACCTATCGCTTAACATTGTCCCCTTTGGTCTTGGCTCTTAACACTCTAGTAGCCGAGTTCTTATATGCCCAAAATTGTCACTTCACTTTGTCGGTATTTTGCACCGAAATTCCATTTCGAAATACACTGCCGGATTTTGAAAGTATGCGAAATTATCGCTTCAATGGAAGAGAAATAAATGAGATTTGGGAAGCGGTTACCGGGGCAGCAGCGGAAAAGCGTTGTCTAGATACCACAATTCTTGACGAATATGAAACGAGTTCAAACAATTCTCTACTATTGTTGATCATCAAAAGTCTTGTGGAAATGAAGCCTCAAGAAATGCTGCGTAAAACGGTAGAGGTACAAACAGATGGCGATGCAACCTACCAAGAGAAACGATCGACTTCAGTGCAAGCCACCCAACAATCTCCGACAAAATCGAATGCAAAAGGTCCCGATAATTTGCGGCATATCAATAAATATCTATTAATACTCTCGCAAAAAGTCACTGAAATGACTCATGAATTTGAACTGCTAGTTAAACAGAAAAATCTACGAACGCCTGGTCAGAGAAAATCGTCTCGTTCACGAGAATTTCAGACACTCAACAGAAGTCTAGATCGTATCAATGAAAATGTTAAACAATTGACAAAAAGCAAACGTAAAGGGAAACGTTTGACAAATATTGTGGAATCTATCGATTGTCTAACGAAACAATTTGGAAAATGTGCTGAAAGTTTTGGCGACGTTACCAAGGAATTGTCTAAAAAGGAAAGGACACATGGTGAAGGCTTTGAATCGTCATCGGCGAAAGTAAATTTCAAAGAAAAACAAACTGAAACGGAGGCTCAGGAGAAAACGTACTCAGATTGGATTTATGAGATGCGTACCACTGATAATGGAAGGAGATTTTTGGAAAGGGTGGGTACAAAGATTATTCTTTCTGGATTAACAAAAAAAATTTACAATTGAGATGAATTAAAAGCGCAATTATAGACATTACTAGTAAAAATGTTATATATTAAATTGGTAACGTATATCATCAATTCAAACGTTTCATAGGAGATTCAATTGGAGATTCAAAATAATCCGAATGTAAAAATGAAGGTAATCTTTAATTGCAGAGAAAAAATTCGGAGCCAAACCGATCTCGGTACGCAGAACAAATAACTTGTTTTAATAATAAACAATTAATCAATATTGCTTACTGGGAATTGTCACAAAGCTAAAAATTGTTTTTCGTTCTTATAAAAGGTTCTGCAAAAAAACCTTTTCCCAGTACCAATTTTGATTTAATCATTGCACTCTACATTTTATAGACTTGGTTGTGGAATGTGTGCCAAAAAAATCATTCTTCAATGGATTTATACTTTCCAGTATTCAGCCTTGAGAGGTTTCTAATGTTGTACTTAATTTCAAAAGAGCTCTACAGTAGGGAAGTATTAAAAATAGAATCTACAAATTTTCTGCACAATTCTTAGTCAGAAGAGAATCGTTGTTATTGATAAAACAATGCTATGAGTATGCATTCTTTGCATTTTATCCATACGCGCATGTTACGCGCAAAATGGTTAATTTTCTACTCGATAGCATTTGTACATAATTTTGCTAGAAATTTAGAGTTTAAGTTTAGAGCTTTTACAAAAATTTCATTTAAAATCAAATAAATTTCAATGGTATTGAGATTTTTTTTGATATTGAGATCTTTCCCGAACGAGGAAAATTAGAATTGAAATTTGAACTACCGATTACTTTGACTTGTGATTTGAGTCCTATGGATTGCTTTCTGTGGGGAGCCATTAAGGATAAATGTCAATTGAAGCGTTGAAACATGAAATCGAATTTGCCAATAAAGAGATTCCACCCGAAACAATCGAAAATGTACTGAAAAATTGGGTTGATCGGATGAACTGCCGAGCCGGTCGCGGTAGTCATATGAATGATATTGTGTTCCATTATTAAATGACAAAGTTCAACCTTTCCAATAATACCAGAAATTGAAAAAAAAATTCAGTACTTTTTTTTATAGCCGATTCAGATTTAAAAGTTTTAATACCCCCGTTAGTACAACATTAGTACTTCAAAAATCCACAAAGGGTTTTGCAATGTTAGTACGAATTTTGTTTTATTGCCCTTTGAAGTTGTGCTATACTTAGTGAAATTTTACAGACTGTTTCTTTATATGAGGAAAAGTGCACAAATATGTCCAGCGGCCCAATCAAATGAAAGAAGATGTCCCCCAATATTATAAAAATATATAAAATAAAAATCCAGTGGCGACCAGGATTTAAAATGTGAAAAAAGTCCTAAGTTTCTATACGTAATCCAATTTAATGAATCAATGCCTTAATTAAACAAATGGAATTGAATATTTAGACTCTGGGGCCTTTTTTGAGGAACCCACATTTTAAGGCCCGATCCCCAACTGATTTTTTCCTTTTTGTAATCCTGAGGAATGTACTTTTATTTAAGTAGTTTATCTCCTATCTGTAAGCCTAAGGTCCTTTTTTGAGGCCCTAGGGCACATGGCCTGTGGCGCCACTATACATATTCCTTGCAGTTTGGGGGTCATGTCAGATGTGTGGTGCTTTTTTGCTTTTGACATGTGCCGCTAAAGTTAACTTTTTTCTTACCAACCTTTTCATTCACAACCAAAAATCTACAAAAATTATCATATTATTTATTTTCTAATACGACTAGAAAATAAAATTTCGTTTAAATTGTATGTATTTCTTGAAATTTACCTAGAAATTGTAAAATTTCGTTGAAATTGAATTTCTCTAAAAAATTACATTGAAATTTAATTTTTCTACAAAATTTCATTTCATTTATTCATACGTTGCAATGCAGAAACCAACAAGGCCAATTTGACAGCAGTTAAATTACATTAGAAAATGTAATAAAAATTACAATTTTATAGAAAATTATACATATTTATTTGATATTGTTGATTGTTGACCTTTATGATGTTTTAAATATTGTTTTTTATTTTCGGCTTAGGTCTTTTCTAAAAAAACAGTGCTGTTCTTAAAGTTTCAAAATTTATTGTCGATATTTCGAATAGCTTCGCTAGTCATTTTCTGGAGATATTAAAATGATCTTTAAACATCTTTGTCTGTCCTTTATAAGTTCTCGCTATTGGCTACATATTTTTGTAAACAAATCTTGAAATTGAATTTTTTTTAGAAAATTTACTTTTTTCTAGAAAATTCCTTTATGATGTTTTAAATTTTGGTTTTTATTTTCGGCTTTAGGTCTTTTTTAAAAAAAAGTGTTGTTCTTAAAGTTTCAAAATTTATTGTCGATATTTCGAATAGCTTCGCTAGTCATTTTCTGGAGATATTAAAATGATCTTTAAACATCTTTGTCTGTCCTTTATAAGTTCTCGCTATTGGCTACATATTTTTGTAAACAAATCTTGAACTTGAATTTTTTTTAGAAAATTTGCTTTTTTTCTAGAAAATTCTTTCAAATTTGTATGTTTTCTAAAAAATTTTGATGAAATCCAACGTTTCTACAATATTACGTTAAAATAGATTTCTGTAAAAAAAATCTGTTAATTACACTATGCAACAAATGAACACTTTTTGAAAAATACACGGACTTTACAGTATAGGTCCAATTCTGCTATCAAAGTGTAGTATAACCCTATACTTGGTTTGGCGAAATTGGTGTCCATTTTTTTTATGGACCTCCAAAGTTTCTGAAAATCAGTGTAAAGGTGTAATTAGCTTTTGTCCAACAACTGATTCAGACGTGGTGATACCGCTTAAGTATATTTGGCAATAATGTAGCTAAGAATATGCTGCACAAAGTTTCTTAAAATTTTTTGCGAAAAAAATTTTTTCCGGTAATTTTTTTGAAAAAGTGAAGGAAAAAAATATTTTTGTTCACTTTTTTCAGCATAACTTCCAGGGACACCTAATTTTTAGTAACAATGCTTGGCAAAATTGTGGCCAACGTAAATCTGAACAACTTTTGTGAACATATCAATACAATCTGAACGTGTCTAGGAGCCCTAAACTCGAACCACATTGTACCCCAAAAATGTTAGTATTTCACTATTATGTAATAAAAATATATTTTTTTGGTATAAGGTATGTTCAGCAACATTATAGAAAAAATTAAGGCCAGTATTTTTGTGGGACATATTAACCCATTGTAATATTTGGCCCCATTTTAGCAAATCGTAAAAAACACCCCTTAAAATAGGGAGGGCGGGGATGAAATGTTCTACAAAAATGTTGGCCATAAAATTTTACTATATGTGTCAGAACACACCAAAGCTCAAAACTTAAGTTAATTACAAAAATATGACCACGGCTCCCATACAACGTCGCTTCGGCCCCTGGAGAGTCGCTGCTCCCCGGCTGGGAATTCCCGCTCCAGTTCCTGCCTGGAAAAACCGTTATATCCAAAAGTAGAAAGGTTTGAACTACATATTTTAGCATAAACATTTATTGGCATTGGTTCAGGAAATTTTTAAAGATTCGAAAATTAAATATCCTTCAACTTCTTTTAATATCATTTTTTCATCCATTCAGTGGTTTCGAAGATTTCTTACAAGATATTCCCAAAAATTATATTTTCGTAGCGAGAACTAGAGTCAATTTAAAGAAACTGCCTAAACTGCCTTATTAAAGCATATGCCCAAATCGACTGCCGCAACAAAAACATTTTTTGTTGGGCTGTTATTGTTCTCCGTTAAATTTAAATTAGTATATCAAGATTTCATATGAAATTTAGCAATTTAAAGAGAAAATTTAGTGAACTTAAAATGTAAAATCTTAAGCTGCTCTTTCATTCATTTCTTTTGAAACAGTTTCGGTACAGGCTAATGAGAGTCTTCATACAGTTTATGAATATAATTATACCCTACACCACACAGTGGTACAGGGTATTATAAGTTTGTTTCACGGCAGATGTTTGTAACACCTGAAAATAACACAGCTAGACCCACCTTAAAGTATACCGATCGACTCAGAATCACTAGCTGAGTCGATTTAAGCATGTCTGTCTGTCCGTCCGTCCGTCCGTCTGTCCATGTAAAGTTGTTCGTCGACTACAGGTCGCAATTTCACTCCGATCGTTCTGAAATTTTGCAGTTTAGAGTATTTCGCAGCTGTTAAGATCGCTATTGAATTTGGTTGAAATCGGTTCAGATTTAGATATAGCTCCCATATATATATTTCGTCCGATTTGGCCCTTTAGTCCTATAGAAGCTGTATTTTACACCCAATCCTTTTGAAATTTAGAATGGTAGAGTTTCTTGGTCCATGAACCAACATTGCCGAATTTGAAGAAAATCGGTTAAGATTTAGCTATAGCTCCCATATATATGTTTCGTCCGATTTGGCCTTTTATTCCTATAGAAGCTGTATTTTACATCCAATCGTTTTGAAATTTAGAACGGTAGAGTTTCTTGATCCATGAACCAACATTGCTGAATTTGAAGAAAATCGGTTAAGATTTAGCTATATCTCTTATATATATGTTTTGTCCGATTTTGCTCTTTAGTCCTGTAGAAGCTGTATTTTACATCCAATCCTTTTGAAATTTACAATGGTAGAGTTTCTTGATCCATGAACCAACAATACCGAATTTGAAGAAAATAGGTTAAGATTTAGCTATAGCTCCCATATATATGTTTCGTCCGATTTGGCCCTTTAGTCCTATAAACGCTGTATTTTACATCCAATCGTTTTGAAATTTAGAATGGTAGAGTTTCTTGATCCATGAACCAACATTGTCGAATTTGAAGAAAATCGGTTAAGATTTAGCTATAGCTCCCATATATATGTTTCATCCGATTTGGCTCTTTAGATCCAATCGTTTTTATACCCTACACCACACTGTGGTACAGGGTATTATTTAAGTATAAAATGTCCCAAAAGTAAATTTATGTAAACAATTTATACATGAATTACAAAATTTATATATCAGAGTTATTCAATATTACGAGAGTGGTGTAGGGTATTATATAGTCGGCCCCGCCCGACTTTAGCCTTTCCTTACTGGTTTTTATATACATACATACATAATTATACTTAAATCTCTTTATAAGTCCAAACAATTAGCCATTTTCCAATATATATTATTTCCAAGGATCATAGGGCCATAATTCCCAATTCCCACAATAATCGCCAACATTTACTATTTTTTATTCTGGAGCTCTTAAATCTATTACAATATGGAAATCAATTACATACACCTTATTTTTATTCAAAAGAAAATGAAAAAATTCTGCCGGAATTATGGATTACCCGCCAAAACATTGCAGATATCAAACATTTTGACAATACGCTCTATTAACTGATGGGCCTAGTTTAGAAAATTTATTGATTGCAGAATAATGAAAAAAACAAAAATGTTATCAAGACCTAAAGAAAAGTTTGCGAATTAAATGTTTACTTTAACTAATTTAATTGACATTTTTATTTAGCACGTACAACTTAATTCGCTCTTTTCTATGTTGCGCTTTTAATTTCATTATCTCACTGTATAACAAAGACGAACTTGTCTTAAATTTAATTCCCCTTAATCAGGTTGAAAATTCATTGAGTAAAGCTGTGGCCAAACACAAAGAACAGTGGCAAAATGAAACCGACTCAAAACTGAAACAAATGAAAAGTTTAATAAAGCTACACTACAAGCAGAAATTACTGATGGTTAGTAGAGAAGATAAAATAGAAAGTTTTGTTAGACAGAAATCTAATTTTCATCATAGCATCTATCACGTCAAGGTTCTGAAGAAACGAAAGAGAATGACGTTAGTAAACTGAATGAAACTATCGAAATAAGATTAAAGAATTTCGAGACTAAACAAATGGAATTGCTGGAGAAGCTACGAGAATCCTCATTCGAGTTGCAAGAGGCTCAGAGACAGTTACATGATCAAATCGATGGAAGCGAAGAGGTATGTTAAGGATGTGACTTTTTATGGTTGAAATAATGATTTTATGCGTTTTGAGAATAGTACGTTTCAAATAAAGACCAAACAGTTGCTGAGAAAGATAGAGAAAGAAAGATCGTTGGAAGCGAAGAGGTATGTTAAGGATGTGACTTTTTTTGGTTGAAATAATGATTTTATGCGTTTTGAGAATAGTCTGTTCCAAATAAAGACCAAACAGTTGCTGAGAAAGATAGAGACACGAAATTACAAAAACAAAATACCATAATGGAGCTGGAAGAAGATTTGAAGGATGAGAAAATAACGCAGGAAACTCAAAATTCGGGTGTTGTAAACACTTTAGTTGCAGAAAAGGTAAACCTTGAAAAGTCCTCACAGCTCCTGGGGGAAGTAAATACTCAAAACCAATTTGAAGACTTGACAACAACTGTGGAAATCACACCCAGGGATCATAATGTCGAAAGAATAATAACTGAAGCCAAGTAAGTTTGGTTAGCTTAGTAATAGCTTTTGTCTAAAATAGCTTTTAACATTTCTTTTATTCATAGATTACGTTTGAAACAATTGGAAACGGAAAGTAATTGCCTGGAAAAACATTTCCAAATCTACTTGGAGCGTCGCAAAAGGGAAAGTGATTACCGTCAAGAGACCACACATCAGCTCATAGCACAAAGTCAATGCAAAACATCGGAAATATTTCGTAAAATTGGGCGCAATAAAAGCTTGATACGTGACAAAAGCAGTAAAAATTTGCATTCAACATCTTATAACCTCCAAGAGGAGGATTTGGATCTTGATGAGGAATTCCTTAGATTGAAAGAAACGCTTACAAACACTCAATCCAAAGTAGAGATGAGTGCTAACGACAACTTTGGTATTTCTCCTCCCATTGAATTGAAAAATGCTATACTTGATGCCAAACATAAATTTTTCGAAAATGAACAACTTTTTCGCGAACGCAAAGAAAAAGAGTTGATGAAACAAAGCGCCCAAGCGGATCCACAAATGTCACGGAATTGGTCATATCTACGCCCATACAATTTAGATTTTGCAAACACAACGGATACTAGCAGGACTAAACCCAAAGAAAAAGAACAAATAATAGTTTTTAATATTAACACAAATGTGGATAATAAAGAAAAAACTTTGTATATGGAAACAAAAAGCCAAAATGAAGCGGTAATCACAGATAAATCAAACGATTCCGGTGGACGTAGTAAAAAATCCCCGCGAAGAGTGTTATTTCCAAAAGAAACTTTGGCAACTGTTAACATTGATTTAAAGGAAATGGATGAACCTTTATCAGTGACCTCAAACAGTTTGCGACAAACCATAAAGGATTTGACGTTGTACACCCAAAATCTGGAAAATAAAGAAGACAAGTCCACTGAAAGCACCGAAGACTTAATAAAACAATCAATGGCCAAAATGAAACAAATCTTTGAGGAAAACCCAAACGAGAATAAAGAAACAACAACAAGTATATTAAAAGTAAATTTTAGTGATAATGAATCGGAAACGAATTCCTCTCCTTTAAGAGGACAATATTTAGATCAAAATACCACGGCCATGCAAGATATTAATCTAACAACTTCTGTGACTACAACCTCCAATACAACAACAATGACAAGTACATCAGCTACATCAGCGAGCGTTGTAGATGCAATATCGACAAGACAGCTAAACAAGCTGCAGTCTATAACTAACATGCCTACCACCTCTTTAGATGGCATGCAGACTAATGACATTCAAAATCAGGTGGAAAAACTTCAATCAGTTTCTCAAATAAAGCGATCCTCCAATAACTTAATACCTTCACCGCTTAATCTAACCAGTGATAACAGTTCTGAGGAGCGTTCAAAATCGGAAGAAAAAGAAAATCTCAATTCTGGCGATGATATAAGTGAAATTTCCAGCGAAGAAGAAATTCCAATTCCAAACGCCAAGGCTATACCAGAATTGATGATAACACCCAAAGGTGACAGTTTCGAAATAGGTGAAATCCTAAGTGAACCTCAGGCCACATTTACGTCAATGCCTAATCTGAGCTGTAGTGAAAGTTCAGAGAATACGGATTCGGAATTCGATATCTCTATGGGTAACGGTGCCCGAAGAAAGTTGGCGGCTAAAACGAGCGGGGATAGTGAAAGTGATTTTTGGGCCTAACATAATTTTTTTATTAAAGGCGATTTTATAATTGAAATAAATATATTTGTAAATATTCTACTATAATGATATTTTTTAAATAACATAATGAATCTAATTGTAAATATATATATAATCGTTTTAAATGCCACAATTTTGTATACTCAAAGAAATTTGTTAGTAGACCACAGATATAAGTGAAATTTCCAGCGAAGAAGAAATTCCAATTCCAAACGCCAATGCTATACCAGAATTGATGATAACACCCAAAGGTGACAGTTTCGAAATAGGTGAAATCCTAAGTGAACCTCAGGCCACCTTTACGCCAATGCCTAAACTGATAAGTAGTGAAAGTTCAGAGAGCACGGATTCGGAATTCGATATTTCTATGGGTAACGGTGACCGAAGAAAGTTGGCGGCTAAAACGAGCGGGGAGAGTGAAAGTGATTTTTGGGCCTAATATAATTGTTTATTAAAGGCGATTTTATAATTGAAATAAATATATTTGTTAATATTCAACTATAATGATATTTTTTAAATAACATAATGAATCTAATTGTAAATATATATATAATCGTTTTAAATGCCACAATTTTGTATACTCAAAGAAATTTGTTAGTAGACACAGCAAAATAGTTTGCTAAAACAACAGGGTTTCTGCTGAAAAGGGGAAAGCAGAAAATGTCTGTTGAAATGGCAAACTCGTGTTTGCTGCTATAAATGGAACGTTCAGTTCATCTTCTAAACACAAAAATGGTGGCAACTATTTATTACCACATTTATAAGCTTTTAAGCCAAAAAATATAATTTATCCCAACTCTGAGAATATAATGACTGCAATATTGTCATAAGTCAATATGTTAAGATCCTCTTTTCCTAAATATATGTATAGAGAAGATTCTCAAGTTTAATTTGTGTTGCCATTATACATTTACAAATACCGACAAACAATTAAAACGTAAATAATAACGAATGCCCATTTTTTATCAAAAATTATATTAATATAACAGCAAACATTTTTAACAAACTTTTCCGCTGTATGTTTGCTATTCAAAATTTACAGAAATTTTGCTGTAACGGCAGAGATTTTGTTGGGACAACTGAAATTTTGACTACGGATCACTCAGCAAACAATGTTGCTGTTTAACAGCAAACTTATTTTTTTGGGTGTAGGATGGAAATATATAGATCACGACATGCAGAAAATTAAACATCAAATAAAGAAATGAATAAATAATGTAATATCCGTATTAATTTTTATTTTGTTGTTATATTTGTCTCGGGTGTTTTTAAGAGCTTGAGAATTTAAAATGATAATACTCGTACAAGACTGAAATATTGTTGGAATGATTTTTTGTATTACAATTTCGTAGATAAGTCCATGGCATTTTTTATCCTCTCATCTTAGAGAGGAGGGTATATATCATTTGCTACGAGCCAAAAGTGTAACACATCGAAGGAGTGACCTAAGACCCCCAAGTATGTTTGGCGGAAATTCGATTTGGTGCGCACGATAACCCTAGAAAGGATTAACCGATTAACTTTAAATTTGGTATGGGGTAATATTTTTCTCTATCTCCGGTTAAGTTCGAAGATGGGCAATATTTGCCCACTCATTCTAGTACCTCCCCCACAAAGGGTTAACTTTTAGTGAAATTTTGATTCTTTAATACCTTCTGTACTACTTACTCGAATCTTCTAAAATTCCGCTCATAGTATTAGTTTATTAGTCGCAAACACGTCAAGAAAAATGCGCGAATTTGCCACACCCCTTTTGGTACCTCCCACACGAATGGACCATTTTGCGGCAATAGGTTACTGCTTACAGCTTTAATATCAGTTCATACAAATGGGTGAAATTTTGTACAGTGTAATGCTTTTATAGTACCTAGATAGTACCATTTTGCACCAAAAGTTAACAGCTTATAACTTTAATACCAGTACATTAATGTTATTAAATGCAATTTAAATTAATTAAAATTTAATTAAAAAAAATAAATTTACGAATATTTTTTTGGTACTCATGGCGAGGGGATTCATAAGTCGGTTTACCCGACTGCACTTTTTTACTTGTTTTTTTATTTAAATATGATTGGCATAAACCAATGACTTAACGTAAAAAGAAATCCAGAGTGGTTAAATCGCATGTACGAGGGGGCCAGTGAACAGGGCCGCTTCTGGTAATAAAGTTGCCACCAAATTGATTTTGCAATAAATCGATAGTTAAGCGCGCTATATGGCAAGTTGCGCGTTTTGTTGGAACTAAGTGTCGATGATGTTTCCCTGATTAATTTTTGGAAACAAAACTTCAGTCAGCATGGCTCCATAGTGCTCGCCATTCACCTTCATCTTTCAAAAGCCAGACTTTCCTCATTTCGAAAGAAATACTGACCGACGATACCGCCAGCGTGGATGTAATGGTGATTCGTTAACGGTTTGAGGATTGTCTTCGCCTCAAATACGGCAATTCTGTTATTGACTTTTTTAACCAGAAATGAGCTTCATCACTAAATACAATTCTTTGATTTGAACATCGCGAACATACAATTTATTTTTTTTTCAGAGAAAATTTCCACAATTTTAAAGCTTTGTTCTGGCGTTATATGATTCACGATGACTTGCCAAATCTTACTGAACAGAAATGTCAAAACAGTTTGACATTATCAGCTGTCAAACTACTTATATAGTTTTCGATATAGAAAGTTCTCGTCCGCTAAAAAACACCCTTTATAACTTTAAATGCTGTGAAATGTAGGATGAACTATAAAGTTAGCTGCTATTTTTTCATTCTCTTGTTTCATTATTCTTACTTAATTTATAAATGCATCTACTTGATAGGTTTCGAATTTCGATTGATGTGTTTCGAATTTCAAATGACGTGTTTCGAATTTCAATTGATGTGTGTTCGATTATGAATTGATGTGTTTCGAATTTCAAATGATATGTTTCGAATTTTAAATGGAAACTTCGCATTTGAATTGACCTTTTTCAAATTTCAAATGAAATATTTGAATTCCAATTGATCTTATTCGTAATTGAATGGATTTTTTTCGAAATACAGTTGAAAATGGTGTAGACCGCATTATTATTTGTATTGTAACTTGGTGGCATAATGTTTGTATATAAATATATACGTAAATAATGCCGGTCGACAAAAACTATTTTCTTCCTGGGTTTTTGTTTTAATGCACAGATTCTAATGAACATCAAAAAACGCAAAAATATCCATTCAAAAATATCCATTCTAAAAATATCCATTTTTTTTAAATTGTACATCGATAAGAAAGTTTTGAAGTTAAAAACGTACTAAATTAGCTACAATCAGGCATGTCACAGAGTGCAAAATCGTACAAGAATTTACGTTTTTGAAATCGAAAACGTAAATAGAAAAATAAATTTCGGTTTAAAACGATCACAAAATCCGAAAAAATCTAAAAATCTACTAAAGATTAAGAATGAATAATATTTGAAATAATTCCAAACAAAAAAAAACTATTTTGAATACCTTTCGTAGTTAATACTTTTGGTCGTAGAAGTGCTGTACCCCATAAAGCAACCATAAAACAAAAAAAATAAGAGAAAATGCAACCCTGGAACTACAAAAAGAAACAACAAACAAAATAAATAAAATTTATTTTAGGAATTAATTAATTTGGTTTGCTATACTGTCCCTTATAAGAGTACCTGCGTTGAACAGACTTCTTTGAGCAGTATCTCCCACATTATCATCAATTTAATCCATTACTTCAATTTCATCATTGATGTTTAAAATATGGGGTTCCTCAAGTTGAATGTTGCACGAGGGTTGCTATAAATATTTCTGGCCTTGGCAGAGAACATTGATGCCGTGCGTGAACTGATAATGCAAGATCGTCATGTGACATACCGTGAGATAGAGGCATCCTTGGTCATTTCTGCCACCAGCATACATTCGATATTGCATGAACACCTGGCCGTAAAAAAGGTTTGTTCTCGTTGGATCCCGCACAATTTTACAATCGCTCAAAAAAAGGCTCGTGTCGATTGGTGCAAAGAAATTTTGAAAAATACGATCGTCACAGGTGACGAATCTTGGATCTATGCGTATGAGCCCGAAACAAAACTGCAAGACGAGCCAAATCCAACGAAAGTTGTTCGTGGAAGTAGCACTTCGAAGCAAATGGTCGCCTGTTTCTTCGTCAAAACTGGTCATGTGGCGACTGTTCCGCTTGAGCAACGTAGGACGGTCAATTCTGAGTGGAACTCCACAATTTGTTTGCCTGAAGTCTTCGGAGAAATTCGAAAACCGAAATTCGAAAAACGCACCACGACAATGCGAGCTCTCACACATCGACTCAAACCAGCGCCTTTTTGACCTGTCAAAACGTCGAATTGATGGGTCATCCGCCGTACAGCCCTGATTTGACACCCAATGATTTCTTCTTATTCACTCACATCAAGAAAAAACTGCTTGGTCAACGTTTTTCGACGCCTGAAAGAGCTGTCTAAGCGTTCAAAAACCATGTTTTGGAGGTGAATTTTCAACACACTGTAACCAAAACATTTCAAATGACAAAATGGTCTGAGTGAAGTTATGCTCAAAAATGCCATACTTTCCAAAGGAAGTTCCAGTTTTCATCTGACATCACCAGCATTGCCAGGACCGAAATATAAATAGCAACCCTCGTATTCTCTGCAGTTGTTATGCAAAGCACAGCACACGTTTATAATTTTAATAACCTTTTTCGGGCTAACGACCAATGTTACCAGTAAACATCTGAACCGGCGTCAGTAAGAACGGAATTATGCCGGGTATCTGGCATTTTGAAAATAAGTGCAATTTTGAGTTCGTCTTCCCTTCAGGCGTCATTCTTAGTTTTATAAAATGTGGACATATCTTACTCTCGAGAGCATTCATAACTCTCCATAAAATAATTGAAACGGTGCTTCTTTTCATACTTAAGTCTACGTTCTTGGCTATAACACCTTGGTACGCTCCTGTAGCAAGAAAACGAAGAGTTGTTGCCAATTGTGGAGATCTTGAGGAATCGTTCAATTTTTTCTAGTACTATCTCTTTATTCAAACGATAAAAGCTTATAAAACTAAAGAAAAATATTAAGCGAATATACAATTAAATGGATATACAACTTATTTACTTACACTCTATTTGTTTGGGACAATGGATCTGATGCATCGCGTAAGCGGTGTAATTTGATTCGGAATGCACATTTCTCTCTTCTTCCATCAATGCAGCAATTGAAATTCCAGGCATTATTTTCTTTTGTTTATTTTTTGGCTTTAATATTAGGCGTGTTTTCGTTACACCATAAGTGCTTAATTTGTATGGGGAGCTAAGCACTTTTAAGCACTATTTGTTCCCGATGAAGTTTGGTGCTTGTATTCATGTCTTAATCGAGTATGATGTTGCCAGATTGGGCACCCTATATTTAGCAATATGGCATCCCATTTTTGGAGAGATTTTATCAATTGTTGTGAATTAACGGGAAGAAGAAGAACAAAAATGGGAAATTATTTTAATATTTGCAAAAAGAATGTAAACAATTGAACATAGAATAGTAAATATATGTTTTATAAATACTTTTTACGAATTTTTTGCCTGTTTCGCACTGATCTTTCCTCGCAACGCATGATATCATTGCTACCAGATAGTGAAAATCCGCCACTTATTGCTTATGTGCCAGTTAGTGGAAGTCAGTTGTTTTCGTTGCAAAGTGCTAAACTAAAAGTGCTAGCTTGTAACGAAAACATGCCTATTATTTATTTTCACTACCGCCAATCAGAATCTAGAGTCGAACCGATATTGATGACTGCGGTGGCCGAAACAGCTGTTTCTGATTTCTATGCTGCCATATTTTTGATAGTTTTTATACCTTCCACCATAGGATGGGGGTATATTTATTTTGTCACTCCGTTTGTAACACCTCTAAATATTGTAAATATGTCGTCGTAATTCTAAGACGATTTAGCCATGTCCGTCCGTCCGTCCGTCTGTGGTAATCAGAACGAGGTTGATCAAATTTGGTACAAATACTTCTTATAGTTGCAGGTTGTTTGGGATTGCAAATGGGCGATATAGGTCTAGAGTAATCAAAAAACCGTTTTTTTTTTGAAAAAATAAAAAACCGGTGGATGGTTTATTTAAGTTATAAAAAAACCGGTGGACGGTTTTTTCTTCGAAGAAAACCTGGGAAACCGGTAGAACCGGTTTTTTTCTGCATAACAAAACAGTATGAAAATTGCCGTTTGAAAAACATTTTCCTTTTTAATAACAAAAAGGCGATTTTTTAATATTAAATTTTTAAAAGCGATGTCTTCTGATCAGGAATCTTGCACCAAATGTAGTCCTGTTGGATAGTAGTATGAGTTGGATTTTGATGAATATTGTCATTTGAGTCAAACGGTCCTTTTATCTCATACTTATAACTAATTAGCTATTGTATTTAGAAACATTTTCCAAAAGTGAAAAATTTCCAAAAAAAAATTAGCAAATATATTTTCATTACTTTTTGCAAAATTAAACTTTTTTTGAAATTTTGGTAAAAACCTATGTTTTAATTTTTGATTTTTTTGCTCAAAAGAAAGCTTAGATAATTTCCTTTAAAAGCTTTGTGACCTATTAATGGGATGGGACCTGTTGATCTATCAAAATAAATATAAACCTCTGAAAAAAATTAACGTTCAACCAAACATTTTAGCATTTCAGATGGGAAAAACAACCGTTTGACAAAAATGTCAATATTTGACACCCTCCAACTCGGAAAGTCCTTAACCGATCTCGTTGGAATTGTGTCTCATAACTACTATCTGATAGGGCTACTTGGTGAAATTTTCATCCCAACAGAAGACATCCCTTTTAAAAATTAACTCACTTGACATGAAATTCCCCTTATGTAGTTCAGTCAAGAAAATATTAATATTTCGGGATATTAAATAGAATATTTAATAGAGGTATTAAATCTTTATACATATATATTGTATATACACACTTTAGTGCAGGTGGGTATATACGAGTATACATAAAAATATATAAGAGTATACACTAGTCGGTTTACCCAAATGTTTCGGTTTGGAAGTGGGAGAATGCGTTTACTTTTCACATAACTTCTGCGCGTATGAATCATTTATTTTCTTTAAATTTTTGTAATTTGTATAGAAATTGGTGAATGGCTTCGGATTCTAGCAAAGTTGCCGAGTCTCTTTAGGCCATATAAGGAGATCTTTCATATTATTATCTTAATTTGTGATATTTTGTATATAAAGTTGTAAATAATTTTTAATATTTTAGTGATAATAAAAAAACTGGAAAACCGGTGGAAACAAACGAAAAAAACCGGTTACACCGGTTGTTCGAGATTCATGATTTTGAGATAAACCGGGGACGGTGGAAGCAAAAAACCGGTGGGCGGTTTATTTTAAACCGGTTTTGATCACTCTATATCGGTCCATATTTAGATATAGCTCCCACATATAGCATCTAAGTTGTTGTGATTCCTACTGTACTCATCTACTATATTTTTTGTGTTTTTCGGTGTTATTTTCTTTAGGTTTGAGTTATTTTGTGAGGTCACATGCTATCCATGGTGGAGGGTATATAAGATTTGGCATGGCCGAACTTAACGCTTTTACTTGTTTGGTTTTCATTTTCTTTTGGTTTCATGAAATCGTACAAGAGCTGTAGAAGCAAAAGTAAAACGATACGATTTTGAAAAACGAAAACGAACCAATTTCGTACAAAACCTGTGATATGCCTGAATATTTTAAATTATGCATTGATTTTCTTCGGAATGGGCTTATTTAATTCACGGCCGATCAGACCATAATAAAATTATAAAAATATTGTGCATTTCTAGATTGTTTTATGCGCCTTTTATTTAAAAATATTAAAATTTTCTCAGAAAATCAGATTTTGTTGCAATATTTTGTAAGATATCGTCGAAACCGCAGAACGGATGGAAAATTGTATTGTAAGAAGATAGATTCTACTTAATTTAGGATTCGCTTAAGCTTTCCTGAACGAATTAGGATAAATGGTTCTCGAGTTATGCTAAAATATTTGTTTCAATCTCTATTATGTCAATATCACGGTTTATCTCGAGAATTTAAAGAAAAAAACCCTTTAGGCTAAGAAAAAACAAGTAAAAGCGTTAAGTTCATGCGGAATCTTATATACCATCCACCATGGATTGCATTCAATGTTATTACTGGAAAAATCCTTGGATGCGGAGCAAATCATGGAAGATCCTTTTTGTTTTTTTTTTAAAGACGAACGCCGCAATTTTTAGCCGAATTTTAGGCCGCAAATTATTTTGCCAAACTCTTCACCTGAAAATGTGGTATTCATGGATTAAAATAGTATTTTTTAGAGCTACATCTACACGGGGACTACAGCAAAATAAAATTTGATTTGTATAAATCTTATGGAGATGAATTCTTGCCAAATAGAATAAAAACAGGAAGGATTCAGTCAAAATGCTTAGAAAATGTGGTATTTATGGCTTAAATACGTATATTTTGGAGCGACCTCTATAGGATGACTATAACAAAATATGAACCGATTTGTAAAATGTTTGCTGTGATGAGTTCTCGTAAAAATATAATACAAACTGCAAAGTTTCTGCTGAATTGCTTTAAAAATGTGGTATATATGGCTAAAACACCATATTTCGGAGCGACCTCTATAGGGGAGTTACATCTATATTATTCCGGACTGTAGAGTGATAACAACAGACGGACGTACGGACAGATAGACGTACAGACAGACGGAAGGACTGACGGACGGACGTGACTAAATAGTCTTAGAATTTTACGACGATTAAAAATATATATACTTTTTGATGTCTCAGATCTATATTTAGAGGTGTTACAAAAGGAGTGACAAAATGAATATACGTACCCCCCATCCTATCGTGGAGGGTATAAAAAGGAGGTTGAACCATATATTATTGGTTGAACCAATAATATGGAGGTTGAACCATATATTATTGCATAACTAGGGAACCATTGCTCCAAATTGGTTCAGGAAAGTTTTAAAAAATTCAATATTAAGTAGCGTTCAACTTCCTGCGATACAATTTTCTATCCGTTCAGCGGTTTCAGCGATATCTTACAAAATATTGAAGAAAAAAAATATTTTTTGAGAAAAATTTTAATAATTTTTAAATAAAAGCCTCAAAAGCCATTCACTTCTCTTGAAATTCGAAAATTTGCTATCATTCCTGCAAAACAAACTTTGACAAAAAAATATTTCTTCCTTATTACACAGAGCCGAAAATACAATGATTTTTTTAACCATGTGTCTGGTTAAATTTTTCATGGTAAATGTTTGATTACGAAGACAGAAATAACCTTATATAAGTTCAAATGTACATGAAAAATGGTTAAGTTAACATTATATATGGTTGGTTTTTTTGAAAGAGAGGCAGAAAAATGTGCGAGATAAACAACAATTCGGCTCTGTTGTGGTCGACGTTTTTCAACTGCTTTGTGTTAGACGAAGTTGAGTATTAAGTTAAACGAAGTTGAAACGAATGCGACTGTCGTCATAAGAGAATTTATCTCGCTCATTCAAAACACCACCAAATGCCAGCTTCGGTGCTTGATCGAGTGCGGGAGTTCAGTTGGTGTTGAATAGTCGATGGGACTAGTGCTGTTGTCGGAAGCTGTTGTTATAGAGGTAAGTAGTAAAACATTTTGTAAAGAACTACATTCATAAGTATGTATGTACATACATATGTGTATTTAAAAAGTGAAATAATAAAATATGTGTGTTAAAAATTTTAATAGTGTTTTGTGCCTGTTTAATTATAGTAAAGGCGAATGTAATATTAATATTATTTTTTGTGATTATGCCATTAAAATTGTGAAATTCAGTGGTTAAGAGTGGAAAAAAATATGTACACGCTGCCGCATTAACTGAGCATGAAAAAACAACCAACAACAATGTATGTACGTAAGTATATGCAGCAGCAAGCAAACATACGGAGAGAAGTGATGTGTACGTGTGGGTATGTGTTCATCTTGTCTTTTCGTTTGAAGACTTGTGGCTGCTACGCCGTACATACATACGTTAGTTTTTTTTGTTGTGCGATGTTGATACTGTTAAATGTACATACATACATATGTTGTTAGAAGTGCTTTCGCAATAACTACATACATACATATAAACGATGTTTTTGTTTTTTTCTTTTCAGTTGTTTCTTTTTCTGTGGCTTGCGGCTGCTTGTGCTGGGAGTCCGGCCTTGAATCTGTTGGTAAGTTGTGCCAATACTAGAAACTGTTGATAAGCTGTATCAATACTAGTTGTAGTGTGCGAAGTAATTACAGGAAAAGTGGTATGCATGCATACATTTGTTTTTTTATACCCTCACTTTAGTAATACGAGGGTATATATCATTTGCAACGGGCCAAAAGTGTAACACATTGAAGGAGTGATCTAAGACCCTAAGCATGTTCAGCGCATATTAGTTTTGGGTCATTTTAAGTCGAATGAGATATGTCCGTCCGTCTGTCTGCTGGCTAGTGCGCACGATAACTCTCGAAAAGAGTAACCGATTCACTTCAAATTTGGTATACGGTAATATTTTTTCTATCTCCGGTTAAGTTCAAAGATGGGCCATATTGGTCCATTCCTTCTGGTACCTCCCACACAAAGGGTTAACATTTAGTGAAATATTGATTCTTTAATAACAACTATACCTTGGTAATATACAATTCAGTGCACTTCCTTAAAGTATCATCCATTGACTTCCTTCCCAATCCTTGATTTTTATATCTATTCCGATTATGATTTTGGTGGGACATCGGCTTTCTATCAGATTGGCTTTGTTATTAATCTCCTCTCTCCTATAAGTTTGCCGTAAGATCGGACTAAGCTCAGTACCCCAAACTAAGTGCCTAACCGTCCTGGGCCCTTAATAATCGAAAGATTCAGGGAGTTTACGTGGACGGCACCTTTTGAGCGGGGACTGATCACATGTTGGTCAAGCACAGAAACGTAGGCACTTAACTTATAGTCACAGAGCAGATTTTTCCATCAGATCAGCCCATCGGTAAATGCTTATGCTCTTTGAACTACAGAATTTAGGTAAAAAGTCAAAAGATCTTCTTAGAATTGCACCCTTTTTTACATTTATACTTATATTTTCTAACCTTTTTCTTTTTTTTCTTTTCAGGTGTTTCTTATACATATATATATTAACATATATTTTGTAAATAAAATAAAAAATAAAAATGCGAAAGTTAAATTTTTCTTGTTTTATTTGATATAAATATTAAAAATTATTTAACTATTATTGGTTACATGAAGTAACCACTAAATAGTTAAATTAACAATAAAAAAGGTTTCAATAACAATCTTCATAGTTAATAATATTAACAATTTCATTGTTAAATTGAACATGCATTGTTTCAATAAATTAACTATGAAATGTTAATATTAACAATTTTCATGGTTAAAAAATTCAACCATGGAATAGTTAAATTAAATATTATTATTGTTAAATACCAGTCAACAAGAAAATGTTCAAATTAACCTTATATAACGTAGACTCCAAATCATGTTTATTTATGGTTAAGTTAACCTTATATAAGGTTAATTTTTGGCTCAGTGTAGTATCAAAAATATGACGCTTAGAAGTCAAACCCGAAAGTCGTGTAGGACAGTGTAATAATTGATAGTAGGACATATATTTGGATGCAATATTATAATAATATTATTCATTTCGGACAAATCGATCTCAAGTTTTTAAGATTTATTATATGTAACTAAATAATTCTTATAATCAATACATTACTCGATTTTGAGTTTTTTTATGTATGAATTTTAGGGCACAATATACAGACATAAGTATGTCTATTTGAACAACACGCTTTGATACAGTCATATGCTAAAATGTCTCATGACATTTAACATCTTTTTAAATGTTTTGCCAATGTGTCTGGTTGGGAAGTTGAAATTAAAATCAAATGTTTTCACGTGAATTTGATACAATTTTCAATAATTTATAAACATTTTAATTGTCGACACTTATTAAATTTAAACCTTAAGTCATAAAATTCTTAAGATGCTCCACTTTATCTTCTTCAAATTCTTTCGCTCATTGACTTTTGTGTTTGACATTAATTTCCATTTCCTTGTACCGGAAATGACCACAAAGCGACTGACTTTGCAACAATTAAATCATTCTGTTATGTGCGTAGCTAAATGAATATTTGCATACAAAACATATATACATACATATCTATGTATACGAGTATATTGATACCTTCCTTCCAAAATATGCTAACTCGAAAATTATGTTTTTTAGGACAGGAATTTAAAGACAAATTTCGAGAGCTGCCAAATATTGAGTCCCAAAAAATACGTTTTGGATTTGAACACGTTGAAAAAAATCGCTTCTGTAGAATATATGGTCTCAAACATATTTTGCTTGAAACATATATATGTATGTTCACTGTTCAGGTTATATTCTAAATATATAATATTTGGCACAAACACATATTATATTAGTTGGGAAGATGTTGTTCTAATTAAATCTTTGTTTCGATCCTAATATACATATTTTTATTTTTGACTATACCATTTTCAACTGTAATTCGAAAAAAATCAATTCAATTTCGAATAAGATCAATTGAAATTCGAAAAAGGTCAATTGAAATTCGAAGATTCCATTTAAAATTCGAAAAACATCAATTTAAATTCGAAAAAATCAATTGAAATTCGAAATACATCAATTGAAATTTGAAACACATCAATTGAATTTCGAAACACATCAACTGAAATTCGAAAAACATCAATTGCATTACACTGCACAAAATTTCAAGTATTTATATAAACAGTTATATATTATTATAAGGGGCAACTTCGCCCATTTTTCTCAAGGTGAAAGATAGCGACAGATATACTATTACAATGTGAAGTATTACAAAGGATTCGGAAAGGAAGTATAGCAGTTATTTGAGAATTAATATTTCACTAAATTGTATTCCTTTGTGAGTGACGTACAAGAAGGAGCGACCAATATGGCCCATCTTTGAACTTAGCCTGAGGTAGAAAAAAGTATTATCACATACCAAATTTAGAGGTTATGTAATATCGAACTAATTAACTGGCGGCTCCAGATATTGCCTGAAATTTGGAGGTGGACATACAAAAAATTAAATTATTCATTAGGGAAGCGAGCGAATACATTGCGAAATTATTTCATTCTATTCTGTCTGCAAATCACATTTATTCACACATTTTATTCACCTTCTGGGTGGAATTTTTCAAACTTTGAGATACAAGAAATGAACAATATATGCAATTATGTGCTACTGCACAAACATTTAAGCACAACGCTATTTGCATTAAATGCAAATAGTACGTAACATAAATATGTTGTATATACAAAACCTCAGAAATATCAAAATGTATTCGCCGCATTCGCTGTGGTGGAAAGAGTTGTGTGGGAAAACTCAGACTATGTGGTTACCTCTGTCAGGAAGTTGTCAACTCATAATTGACTTTTATTGCCGCAATACATATTGTGTGAAAATATTTTTGTCTTCCTATCACTTCCCTTATAATAGAGACATACGGTTGCATTTGCCAAGACAGAGTCGAATAGAGTTTAACCAACAAAGTGTGTCATCAACTCTAAAAATTGCCCTACAATAGCTATACAATAATTTTTTATACGTAGTTCTTAAGTGAGGGGTATACTCGTATACTTAATAGGGACATAAATACTGTTACAACATTGAACGCACCCATAACAATACTACAATTGAACATACCCTATTAATACCACGAGGATTATGAAACCTAACCTCTATAGCGATAGTTTGCAACGCGAATTCAAAATTGTTTCAGTTTTCACCATGGAGTTTTCAGACAATGAGTGGAATAAAAAAAGCGACATTTTCAAAACGCTCCACCTGCTGGCGATTAGTCGTATGCTCATCTACCGGTGCATAAAAGTGTTTGAGGAGACTGGAAATGTCAAAAACCGCCATCGGTCGAGACGCCCTCGTACTGTTCGAACGCCGCAGGTCATCAAAGCCGTCAAGTCAAAAATTCTGCGAAATCTGCTCCGAAAACAGAAAATCATGGTTAATGAAATGAATATTACGCAAAAATCCATGAGTCGAATTATCAAAAAAGACTTGGGACTTTCAAACGCCGTAATGGACATCTGTTGACTGCTGCTTTAAAAAAATAGGAAAGAAAAATGCAAACGTCTTTTGATGAAGCACGCTGATAAGCTGCATAGAAAAATCTTGTTCACTGATAAAAAAAATTTTACCGTGCAAGAAAAATTTAAGAAACAAAATGGTAGGGTGCGTGTACGGTCTTCTAAGAAAGCATCTGAACTGATTCCACGGGTCGAAAAAGGCCATCATCCATCTTCAGTCATGTATTGGTGGGGTGTCTCTTACGAAGTGGTTCTGACTTGCACTTCTGTGAACAAGGGATCCAAACATCTGCCAAAGTTTACCAAGAAACCGTTTTGGAAGCTGTTGCGATGCCACTTAACCATTCCCTATCCCAAAACCAGGCATGGACTTTCTCGCAGGATTCTGCGCCTGACCATAAGGCTAAAACGACCCAGACATGGTTTCGAAACAATTTGCCAGCTTACTTTTCATCTGAAGAATGCCTCTCTGGAAGCTTAGATTTAAACCCACTGGATTACAAATTGTGGACAGTTTTAGAGGACATGGTCTGCCACAAAAGATACCTCAATTCTCTTAAGACTGATTTGATTCGTGCTTTCGACACTTTTCCAATGGACGAGGTGCGTTCGGCTATTGACGATTGGCCAGTGCGACTTAAGGCATGTGTGAAGGACATCCGCAGACATTTCGAATGAATGCTTGCTTTTTGTTGTTTAATATATATCAATAAATATATACAACAAAGAGCGCCCCAGTATGTGAGTGGGTAGCGAGCTCGTCTATGAGTTTGGGGGTCGTGGGTTCGATTCCCACCAAAGGCTCTGGTCTGTCGCAACAAAAAATAACAAGCAACATGGTCTTTGTCACCCGGCTTCTCCCTGGACCGTAAAATTATATTATAAATTTATTTTGTATTGTAATTCATATAAATAAATAAATATATACAACAAATTTGGTCCGAAAGCATTAATTAATTTTAATGTTATTGCATAAAGTGTGTGTAACAGTATTTATTTCCCTACTAAGTATTTATATGTTTGCTATACATCCGATTTTACTCATATTATCTGTGTCCGTCCTGGCCGGTGCTTCTCTAATGTTGGAAGATTTGAAGATGGATCATATCGACACACTTCTTCTTTGAAAATGGTCCTCTAAAAGGGACTACAGATCTTTGGTCTTCTAAAGGGGACTACCAAACTTTGGTCTCTAAAAGGGACTACCGAACTTTGGCAGTTGATACACGCTTGAAAATAATCGATTCTGTTGTATATTGTCCCAAACATATTCTGCTTGAAATATACTTATGTTTAGGGTACACTCTAAATACGAGTATATAATATTTGACCCACGAAAATATTCCATTTTTGGGAGGATATTGTTCAAAACAAACTATGATGCCATCCTTATATTTATACCCTACACCACACTGTGGTAAAGGGTATTATAAGTTTGTTTCACGGCAGATGTTTGTAACACCTGAAAATAACACAGCTAGACCCACCTTAAAGTATACCGATCGACTCAGAATCACCCAGCAAAAAAAGAGCATCCAAAAAAGCAATAAAAATCCCCAACTTATGATCCGGAAGTTGTTCTAATTTGGATTTTCACCAATGAATTTAACAAGGGGTTGTCGCGCCGGGGAAGTACTTCTTTGTCACCACTTTTGCACAACTCCTTTTAAAGCACTGTAAGATTTGCTTTTTGGTGGTGTATTTATTTGATGAATGTATGTCGTTCTTATTAACATCTTTGGGTCCAGAGATCTCTTATTTTAAAGGAACACAAATGTTGACTTAGGGAAGGGAACGTATAAATAATATACTATTGGCCAAAGAGATCAACGATCATATATATGTATGTATGTTTAGGACATTTGAAGATGTTTGTAATCTGTATGGTGTAGCTGGCTCTTGAAAAGTGTGACCGATTGACCCCATAGTGTAACTTCTAGTAACATTTTCGCAAATGATCAACATTCTCTAATAAAAAAGTATTTTTATTTTACACTGTAATACATAGCACATTTGTGTGGCGTTATGTATTTTCCGTACAGTAAGTATGGTATGGTATATTTAATTACCATAATTTCTTTTAAAATTATTTAATTATATCCTACACCACACTGTGGTACAATCTTTATATATAAAATCCTTTGTTCGTTTGTTAGTAACGCATGATCTCCGAAACCATAAAAGCGAATGGGCTGAAAATTTAACAATATATTCGGTTTGGGGTCATTTGTGTTTTAGAATTATTTCCACAGCGATAAATTGCAGAGTTGTCAAGTAATTTGCAAAATTCGTATTTCCAGAGCGATTTGGCTGAAATTTAATGTGTATGTGTGGTTTGTCTTGATAATAGTTTGTATGTATGTCTCCGGTAGATGGCGCTGTAGTGGACAATATATATGGTCAATATATATTTTTGATGATTTTTTCCTGAAACTCGAGATGTATGATTTTTTAATGAAATATCAATGAATAACCAACCAATACATCCCAAACAGGACGGGCAGGACAACGTCTGCTTGGGTCAGCTAGTTTATTATAATTTTATACATTTGTTTCTAACACCCAAAATGAGAAGAGATATATAGAACCATTGTTTATTATACCGATCGACTTAGAATATCTTTCTGAACCAATTTAACTATGTCAGTCTGTGCATGCATTCTTTGTAATTAATGTGCAGGTCACAAATATAGTCCAATCTCAAAGAAATTTTGAACATATCTTTATTTTGGACAATTCGTATTGAAATTGAAAGACAATTATGGACACTGCGAAATTTGGTAAAAAAGGGATACCATTCAGATAAAGGCCAAATTTAAATATTAATAAATTTGAATCTAAAATAGCTATCAAACACGATTGACATAAATCAAAACAGCAACAAGAGAAAAACTTCAAAGGTTAAATAGATGAATACATTACGTTCTGTTTATTACAATGTGGGTTACGCCTTTTATGCTTTATCGAAAACGAGCACTTGATGTTACGTCTTGTTTTCCTTAATAAAATCGTAATTTTTGGACGAAAAACGAACTTTCATTTTTTGAGGGTTACGCTCTTAGGCATTTTTGGTGACGATATATCAACATTTTTGGAAAATATAAAGTGTTATTAATAAATTCAGTTTTTATCGCAATCCAATGTACTACAATTCTACAATTTAACATATTTCGAAGAAACTCAGCATACTTTGAAATGACTTTATGTTATTTTAATCGACTATGAAAAAGTCGACTTTTAGGCCCGATTAATTGATCTAGTCGACTGAAATGTAATTTGGTTGATGTACAAGTAGAAAGTCGACTAGCTTCCAGAACCATTCACTAATTCTGATATAGCCGCCATATAAATATATATTTCTTCCCTTTAGCACTATAGAAGCAGTATTTTACATATATTTCAGAGCCCTCATATATATGTTCCTTCCGATCTGGACTTTTATCACTTCAGTAGCTTTATTTTACATCCAATCGTTTTGAAATTATGCATCCTTGGGTTAATAATTTATATTTCGAAACTACATTTTGGTTAGTTATTTAGAAGAACTTCATTAAATGGCGAAAAAATGTTCATACTTATGATTTGGAAGTACTTTTAATGTTATTCATTTGGAAGTACTTCTTTTATTTTTTGCTGGGCACTAGCTGAGTCGATTTAACCATGTCTGTCCGTCCGTCTGTCCATGTAAAGTTGTTCGTCGACTACAAGTCGCAATTTCACTCCGATCGTTCTGAAATTTTGCAGTTTAGAGCATTTCGCAGCTGTAAAAATCCCTATTGAATTTTATTGAAATCGGTTCAGATTTAGCTATAGCTCCCATATATATGTTTCGTCCGATTTTGCTCTTTAGTCCTGTAGAAGCTGTATTTTACATCCAATCATTTTGAAATTTAGAAAGGTAGAGTTTCTCGATCCATGAACCAGCACTACCGCATTTGAAGAAAATCGGTTAAGATTTAGCTATAGCTCCCATATATATGTTTCGTCCGATTTGGCCCTTTAGATCTATAGAAGCTGTATTTTACATCCAATCGTTTTTAAATTTAGAATGGTAGAGTTTCTTGATCCATGAACCAACATTGACGAATTTGAAGAATATCGGTTAATATTTAGATCTAGCTCCCATACATATATTTGGTCCGATTTGGCCCTTTAGTTCTATAGAAGCTGTATTTTACATCCAATCGTTTTGAAATTTAGAATGGTAGAGTTTCTTGATCCATGAACCAACATTGCCGAATTTGAAGAAAATCGGCAGAAAATTACAAAATTTATATTTCAGAGTTATTCAATATTACGAGAGTGGCGTAGGGTATTATATAGTCGACCCCGCCCGACTTTAGTCTTTCCTTACTGGTTTTTTATTTGGAACTAATATTTCCGAAACAAAGATTACATTTTATGTTGATATTTTGGCAATGTATAAAGTATTCTGTTTCCAGAAGTTCAAAGGGCAATTTTTTAGAAATTTTATATGCTTGTAAAATTCGATAAAAAATTTGAATAGTATAATCTTTCTTAACTAAAAATTGTTTTGATGGATTGACAAATATTTATAAATTTAAAATTAGTGCAGTAATTCTAATTCTAGGAAATCTTGGGAGGATATTTGTCTAGAACAATATCCTCCCAAACATATAATATTTGTGAGTGTCAAATATTATATGTATATGTGGAGTGTTCCCTAAACATATGTTTGTTTCAAGCAGAATAAATTTGTAACAATATATATATAATAGTGTGCAGGAGAATCCGAGGCAGTCGATTTCTCGTCGCTCACAAGAACTCACCATTTCGCACACCATAACTTGGCGAATTTTGTGTGATGACTTCGGCCTGCATCTGCACACAATTTAAGGTAGCTAAAGGTAGACAACCAAAAATGGCTACTGTAGTATGTTGCCCCAAACATATTCTGTTTGAAACATACATAAGTTTGGGGTACACTTCAAATATATAATATTTGACAAACACAATTATCTTTTTTTTGGAACGAACATTTCCGAAAAAGTTTAATTTGTATTAATTATTTTGTCAATGTCTTAACTTAAAGGCAAGTTTTCTGATTTTTCAGAAGCTCAAAATGTAAATTTTTAGAAATTTTATATGTTTGTTATGTTAAAATTTAAATCGAATAATCTTCCGTAACGATATGTTTTGCATTGATGGATTGGCAGCATGTGATGAATTGGAGTATTTATAAAATAAAAATTGGTGCTATAAAACAAAAGTAAATTATGCTTATGATTTGGAAATATTGATTTGACAATAATATATCACACATGCTTTGTTTCATTTAAATGTAAAGATAGGAAGCGCTTAATAAACGACCCTTTATCTCCTACACAACACACAGTTTTTTCTTGATGTGAGTGAATAAGAAGAAGTCATTGGATGTCACATCAGGGCTGTACGGCGGATGACCCATCAATTCGACGTTTTGGCCGGTCAAAAAGGCGCTGGTTTGAGCCGATGTGTGAGAGCTCGCATTGTCATGGTGCACAATGATTCGTCTTCTCTTGTTCGTTTTTGGAATTTCTCCGAAGACTTCAGGCAAACAAATTGTGGTGTACCACTCAGAGTTGACCGCCCTACGTTGCTCAAGCGGAACAGTCGCTACATGACTAGTTTTGCGAAGAAACAGGCGACCATTTGCTTCGAAGTGCTTCTTCCACGAACAACTTTCGTTGGAATTGGCTCGTCTTCGAAGACCCACACGGTCGATTGCTGTTTTGTTTCGGGCTCATACGTATAGATCCAAGATTCGTCACCTGTCAACGTCTTATAAACATATTTTGAAGCACCGCGATCGTATTTTTTCAAATTGTGCGGGATCCAACGAGAACAAACCTTTTTTACGGTCAGGTGTTCATGCAATATCGAATGTGTGCTGGTGGAAGAAATGCCCAAGGATGCCGCTATCTCACGGTATGTCACATGACGATCTTGCATTATCAGTTCATGCACGGCATCAATGTTCTCTGGCACAACGGCCGTTTTTGGACGACCTTCGTCTTTGAGCGAGCGTCGGCCACGAATGAATTCATTAAACCAGTTTTTTTCAGTGCTATAAGGTGGTGCTTCATCGCCATACAAAGATTTAAGTTCATCGATGCACTCTTGTCGTGATAATACACGTGGAAAGTTGTGGAAAATAATCGCACGAAAATGTTCACGAGTTAATTCCATTTTTTTGCCAAATTGATTTTTTCAAGTCACTATAAACAACACAAATGACGGTCGTACGTCAAAACGTTCTGAGTACGTTTATGCTAAAAAATGTCAAACTTTCCAATGTAAATGTCAGACTGCGCCAGGCAGCACTTAGTGTCCCCTTCTGGAGATAAGTTTAGGTTAGGTTAGGTTTTTTTTTTCATTTATGGACTTAGTGATAGTGCGCTATCAACTAGTGGTCCTACGCAGGAACCACCACCCCGGGACCGCTTTCGCATTACTTCGGGGTGGGTTCATATTATGCTACTTTCAAGCCTCATCCTTCTCTTATTCCCCCGTCCTATTTATTTAGATTAGGGGTTCAGAGTATGCGTTTCTTGGTAAATCTGTTTCGCCCTCATTACATTTTCAATAAACGTCGAGCATTTGGCCCAGTTTATTTCATTTTCCAGCATTATGGCTACCATGTTTGTTGGGGTTATATTCATTTCAAGTGAACTATTCAATATTTCCCGTCGTTCCGACCAAAAATTGCATTCGAAAACAGTGTGTCCAGCTGTATCTTCCATATTGCCGCACATATCACACATGGGACTTTCTCTTATTTTAAATTTATATAAATAAGCTGCGAAATTTCCATGTCCACTCAGCGCTTGTGTAAGATAATAATTTACTTCGCCGTATTTTCGTTCCAACCATTTTTCTATGTTAGGAATTAGTTTATGCGTCCACCTTCCTTTGTCCTCATTATCCCATATATGTTGCCATCTATGATATAGTCGAGTCCTTGCCTGTCTCTTTATCCTATTTGTTTCGAGATGTATATTCGATTTGTTCAATAGTTTCCTCTCATCGTAAATTTCTTAGATTTCTCTCAGTTTTAGGTACATTGGTGGAATACCACTGAGTACCGATGCAGCAGCTGTGGAAACTGTGCGGTACACCGACTTTATTTACTTCTTTTAGTAGCGTGGTGTTATTACAAACGGTATCGCCGAAAACTGGAGCACCATATAACATTTGCGCAAACGCTACACTGGCTATTAGTTTACGTGTCGTCTGACCAGGACCTCTCATGTTTGGCATTATTTGTGTGAGTTCCGATGCCGTCTTCAGTGCCTTTTCGGTGACAAGTTTAATATGTACATCGTAAGACATTCTTCCGTCTAGCTCTACTCCAAGGTATCGCAAACTTTTTTTAAATTGAACTTCATGTCCTTCTACTTCCAATTTCGGCAATGAAAAAACCCGCTTGTCTGTCACAATTATCGCCTCCGTCTTTTCAGCTGCAAGTTTTAATTTATTTGATCTCAGCCACGTGCTAATTCTGCTAAGGCAGTCGTTGGTTGTTATTTCCACTACAGCTGTTGATGATTGCGTCACCACCAAAGCTACGTCATCGGCATATCCAACACGCTTGCAATTTTTGGGTAGTTTTAATCTCAATAACACGTCATACATTAAATTCCATAAGAATGGTCCTAGTATTGACCCCTGAGGAACGCCTGCTGACACATTGTACTCTTCCATACCATTATCTGTTCGGTACATTAGTACCCTGTCATCCAGGTAGTTGTCAATTATCTTTATAAGATATTGCGAGAAGTTTTTCTCTCTCATTGAATTTTTTATTATATTCCAGTTCGCAGTGTTAAAAGCATTCTTAATATCTAGTGTTACTATTACGCAGAAATGTTTGTGCGATCTCGATATCTCCGTAAATCGGACGACATCAAAAATTGCATCAAGAGTTGATTTTCCTTTAACGAAACCAAATTGCATTGATGAAAATCCTCCTCTGTCTTTCAACTCTTCTTCGAGTCTGTCAAGTACTAGACGCTCTAGGAATTTCCCAGCTGTATTTAACAGGCAGAGTGGTCTATAGGATGACGCTTTGTCCAAAGGCTTATCTCCTTTGCGCAGCAAAACTAGAATTTGTTTCTTCCATTCTTTTGGAAATATGCCATTCACAAGGCATAGGTTGTATACATAAGCTAGTAGTTCAGGCCAGTGTTCTCCCAGTACGGCGATGATTTCATTCGGTACTCCATCTGGGCCAGGTGCCTTTTTAGTTTTCCAAATTTTTTCTTGATTTCGTTATCAGAGATGGGTTCACTTACTGAACTCATTGAGATAGACGACACTGTATTATTATTTTCTACTTTGGGGAAAAACAATTGTTTTTGCCCAAATTGGATATGTTGTACCTGGTATCTGTCGGTTATTTCCAACCTTCTTCATTACTATACGATATGGGAGGCCCCACGGATCACAGTTTATTTCTTTGCAAAGATCTTCCCAGGCTTTTCTTTTGGCATCCTTTATAGCGCGCCTTAGAATTTTTCTAGAGTGTCTGTATTGCTCCACGTAGTAGTCATTACCTTTATGTCTTGTTGCTATACGTTTTGATTTGTGACAGTTTTTTTCTCAATACCGCTATATCTCTGTTCCACCAGTATGCAGGTTTCCGTCTAATTCTGTTAACTTTTGACATTCCGGCGTTACATGTATCATTAAGTATCTCGTTTAAGTATAATGATATTTCATCCACGTCTCCGGATTCAATTATTTCAGTGGTAGTTACTCTAGACTTATAGTCAACAAGTACATTTTTACATGCATGGATATCAATGTTGTTTGTATTCCATCGCGGCCTAGGTTCCATGTGTTTTGAATCACACGTATGCATATCAATTTCGATTGAAATATATTGATGATCACTTCACGTTTCGTCCTCTAAAACTTGCCAGGTATGGGGTTTCCTTGTGACTGATGAAGACGTAAAGGTTAAATCAATAATTGAGCCCGTTGATCCCCTGCTAAACGTATGGGAGCTTCCTCTGTTTAGGCATATCAATCCAAGACACGAAATCATGTCTCCTATTGCTTCTCCTCGTCGGTCAAGGACATCACACCCCCAATCCGGGGATTTCGCATTAAAATCACCTCCAATCAGCACTGGAGTGTCACTTTTTCGAATGTCTGCAGCCAATTTATCAAGAGCCGTAATGAACTCTGATATCTCAACACTGTTAACCAGCTCTTCGTTCACTTTCTTCACTATTATGTTGGTGTTCAATACACATATCGCAGCTTTTCCTAGTTTATCTTGAAACCATGCACAATTATCTGTTCTCCTATATTGCTCGCTAATTATCAATATGTCTATCTTCTTTTGGTATCCACTAGACATCATAAGGTCTTCACGTCCTCTGCCCAGATTTATTTGTTTAAGTCTAAGTCTCATTTTTTGTTGTTGCATGCTGCGGTGCTTCCAATGTAGTGATTAACTTTTTGACGACCTGCATCTGCACATATAATACAGCGAATCGAGTTTTTACATTCTTTGGCCTTATGACCATCATTTCCATATTTACGACAGCTATTGTTACGATCTTTCCCATTGCACATTCTAGCAATGTGTCCCGTCTCCATACATCTATAGCAGCGTTTAATTGGAATTTTCATTTTCACTCTACAGTTTATCCAACTTATTTTAACCCTTTCTTTTTTATTTATAATTGCAGCTGCGCGGGCTGAAATCTGCACGATTGCCTGTTTGGGTCCACTATACGACACCCGAATATTATGCACTTTAACGTGTTCACGTTCAGATACACCTACTACAGTCGTTAGACCCTTAATTATATCTTCGGCAGTAGTAGATTCCTCCATATCTTTAATTTCCAGTAGGTGCTTCTCTGACAAAGTTTTAACCTGTAGGTCATCTCCCAAGAAGTTTTTGATGGCATTTTCTAATTTCTTAGCTTGTCCTTCACCTTTTGCTAACTCTACTAATAGATCTCCTTCTCTAGTTCGACGAATATATTTTATGTTAACCCCAACTTCTTCTGGGTCTATCTTCGTCTTCATATTTTTAAGTATTTCCGCGTATGACGATTCGGGAGCTTTAATGGTCAGTGCTTCGCCCCTGATTTTTAATCCTTTTTTTACAGCTTTCTTCCTTGCTTTCTGTTTTACACTGTAGTCCAGGTCGACTCATTCACTGTGCTTTCGTCGGGTGTAGCTTTTGATGACTTGGTTGCCGTTGCATTTGATTTTGGCTCTTTTTTGGTTGGTTGTTTGTTCTTAGGATTCGAATTTACGCGTGCAGTTTGGACTGCCTTACTTGCAGTTCTAACAGTGCCAGTTACTGGACTGGGTAAACAAATAATATCTGATATCGCAATAGACTCCCTGCTTGCCTTAATCTTTTGGTATAAGGCTAGTGCTTATTTCAGGTTGTCCCTGATCGATTTATGGACGTTCTTCGCTTCGGATGCAATGGACTCCATAGTATCTAGACGATCTCCTAGGTCAACAAATGCTTTTTCCTCTTCGTATTTTAATTGATCTACATGTCTGTCGTCATCAACTATAATATTCGGTACATCGGTTATTATTGAATCTCCGCTAGTACACCCCTTTATAGGTGATCTCGGTATTTCTTCACTCCTTTGAAAAGGATTTTCCATGAACATGCGGTTGTCATCACCATTGTTCTTCTCGCCAGTGTGGAAGGTATTAGCATCCAGATTCTAAGGGGTCTCAACTCGAAGCCGCTATCTCCACTCGTTGTGTAGTCACGTATAAGTGATCCCATGTTTGTCTTTGCAAGCAGGGAGGCCATGCAAGGGTTGACGTAGGACCTTATGAGTCCATACGTTCAGAGCCAGATCCGTGTTAATCAGGACAGTGTCAACTGAACCTGCACCACCAATTTAATGGTGACGAAATTTTGAGCGCACTTTAAGACTCGCTACGGTTTAACGAGACGGAGGCAACCATGGCATTAGCCTGGAAGCCATTTCCACAGAAATTCACTTCTGTGTATTCAGGTTCCAGAATACCATTATTGTCAGCCCGGGGTTATCTAGTCATGTAGATGGTGTCCAGTATACCATAATTGAGATCTTACTGGTCTCGATCTCAATGCCCTGCGGCGATAATGGTCATTATATACTGCCGCCCCTCCAGGGATCAGACGCAGACCAGATTAATAAGATTAATTAATAAATGCTTTCAGTCTAAAGGATTATACTTGGCGAACTTCTCACAATGTCTAAAAGAAAAAGGAGTTGCGTATTTTTGTTCAGAGGATAGGAGTACTAGCTATCCTCTGAGCAGCGCATCCTATCAACACAATTTGCCAAGACCTTCGTGAAGGTTTATATCTATTGGCTCTATCTCACGGAGAGCATGCTCTTGGTATTCGCCTAATGGGCATGTATCATAAAAAGGATTGTTCGCATAACATCGGTTCTGCATGGGGTACAGTGACTGCACCGTACTAAAAAAGTCTAACGGCGTCAAATCGCATCTCCGATGTAGGCCAAAAAGAAACCACTATATGGATTCACGTTCACATTTGTCCCTTTGGCATCATCCCATCCCCAGGTAATCTAAAACATATGGTTGATGCAGTCCTTCAGCACCCGTCAACATGAAACTCCCAACTTAAACTTTAATCACTTTTTTTCGAAGATCGTTCTTTTTTCTTTCACCGGAGAACTGTTGATGCCATGACACAACTTTTGTTTGATAGTAGCTTATTCCGATAAAAGATTTTTTTAAAATAAACGTAGTGTTACTCAAATATTTACAAGTTTGAAAATATTAAAATCTTCATAGTAGTCTTTTTTTATATATATTCAAATAATTTGGGTGGGTTTTTGACAACCCTTAACCTTTACATCAAAACATGAGCAAAAAATACCGTGATTACTTAACAAGGAAATGCGCTTCTTTATGTTACAAAATCAAATCGGCTGTCTGATTTATGCATTCGAATGAGTAGAGTGTATCTTCAAAACAGACGAAGTGTTATTATGTTGAAGATTTACTTTATTGCCCTCAAAGGTAGAATTACTTTTGACTATTGTCACAAAACGAACAAACAGTTGCAGTTGCAATGTTATAGTTATGTCGGATATTTAATTGTGACTTAAAGAGGCAAAAGAGTTTTGCAATTAAATGAAATGTTGTAGTGATTAGGGTAAATGCAAAACCAAACAAGTAAGAAGATTGCAGTGAAATAAATCCAATAAATCTTAAGGCTTTCTAAGCAATTGCTTAAAACTTTAAACAATTGAATTTTTATACGTAAGTGAAATTAAATAATCTCTAAAAAATCTCTATCCAATTGTGAGAATTGGTTTTATGTAATTGAACAGCAGTGGTTTAGAAAATTTCACATTTTGCATCGTGCTATAGCAAAATGATTCAAAAGAATCAGATATGGACAGAAATATTCTGACAGCCTTTTATTTGGACTTTTCCCACACTCAAAAGTTAAAATTGTAAATGAGTGGGAAAATCTCTTTAGTGACCGGGGGTGGGAGAACATACAATCCACTGCCAGTTGACCGCTTTATTAAAAGCCGATTGCTTAATAAAGGGCGTTTTTTTAGACGTGTGGGTTTCAAGAAGAAATAAAACGCATAAAATGTTATGGCCAAGAATTTAGCTTTATTATAAAGACGGGGGTTTGCCATTATGTTTTAAAAATGATTTCGGGCAAGCCGAAAGGTCCAATCTTCGACCACTTTTTGCAGCATTTGGGGCTGTATGTCAGCAATAACGTGCCTAATATTCTCTTCCAAGGCGTCAAACGTGTCGGGCTTATCTGCGTAGACAAGCGACCTCACATAACCCCACAAAAAAAAAGACTAGCGGTGTTAACAACGCCATAGGCCCACAACGCGAGATGATACGCTCACCAAAAGATTCCTTCCTCTTTTGTTGGCTGTATAACATGTAGCGCCGTCTTGTTGGAACCAAAGGTCGTCCACATCAACATCCTCCTATTAATAATGGCTCTATAGCATTCCCCATTGACTGTTACATTATGGCCGGATTCATTTTTGAAGAAATATGGACCAATGACTCTCTCTGCACATAGACAGTGACTTTTTGTGGATGTAACGGCGTCTGAAAAATGGCTTGTGGATTATCTTTACTCCAAATGCGACAATTTTGTTTATTAACGTACTCAGTTATCCAAAAGTGAGCTTCGACCGAATATAGGACGAGGCGCGCGAACCGAACCATTATTTTGGTAATAAATTTGCACGATTTGCAAACGTTGTTTCGGAGTAAGTCTATTCATTATGAAATGGCAACCCAAACTGAGCATAAATCAAGTGACAGCTGTCAATAAGACTAACTCCGAAAAAATTATTGCCAGATTGAAAACCACACGATTAAAAAAACACCCATCAGTAAAGGTGATTGTGTTAAGAATAATGATTGTTGTTGCCGCTCACTACGCGTGCGTTGTGGTATTTTTGGTGGTTGACGCAGGGATGATAAAGTTGATACTGTAGTATTTTTTTGGTACTTTTCAGACCCTCAAAGTGCCGTGATACTCCCGCGACACATTTGATACTTTTTTATCAAACAGGACTTTGCACGATATAATATATACTTTTGGAAAAAAAATATATAAGTCGTCACATGCTTTTTCGACATGGTTCGACATAGCTACGCAACGTCAATAAATATGTTTGGCTCTTTGTATTACGCCGCGCGCCTTTGCAGATTCAAAAGTGAAAACATTTGCGATTTGCATTGCACGTGGCATCTTATAAGGAGCGTTACTGGATAAAATAAAATGTAGTCAATTTATTTTATATTAACACCAGACCGCCATGAATCATTTTTACTGCAGACGATTTTATGCAATATGAAACATATTTCATCATAATCGGCTAAAAATTCGTTCTCGAGAGAGTAAAGAATTCTAATCGGAAGGTACCTCTATATGGAGTCTAAATCAAAACAAGGACTCCCATTTTCAATAGGAATGATATTGTATCAATTTCCGGAAATATCGGTTTATATTTGCGACCTATACTTTGATCACAAGAAAGCTTCGATTTTAAAATGAAGTATTTTAGATATTTAACAATTAAATGTGTGCTTAATTTGCTCCAACAATGAGGTTTAGGGTAGTTCAAACCAAAGGTTTTATGCTGCTATACGTTTTTAGTAGCTTGTTACCAAGAAGTTGTTAATGTATTACTGAATCTTACTTATTTGTTTGTATCTCAGTATTTCAAGAATTCAAACAAATTATAAAATTGATACTTTTTGGGTCGAAAAAAGTACCTTTTTAGAACGATTTTTGTACCATTTGGTTACTCTCAATTCCACCACCAACAAATATTGAACCAAATCACCACTGAGTTCGTATATCTTCCATCTCCTCTCGGTTGAATTGATCGCTTGAATGTTGTTGTTGTTGCGTTAACATACCAAGTATTCACTATAGTGGCGGCGCTCTAACATGTAGGGTTGTTGTCGCACACAACGTCTGCTATACTCGTACACGAAGTTTGTTTCGTTGTGGTTTTTTTTCTGCAATGCTAACTCGATCAGTTTGTTTTCTCTTGTTCGCTACACAATTCTCTCGCTTTTAATGCTAAGGTTTTTCTGTGTCTAGTTATCGCTTCTCGGCCTTATGGCTAAGATCAAAGTGTAGTATCTGTTCTTATCAGCTTAACATCTGATAGATCCTCCATCGGAGGACAACAAATGTTAAACTGATTTTTGGAAATAGACGGAAGTTTAGGGGCTTGCTCCACTTCTGTCACGGGTTGGCCCCGTATTGCAGTACCGCCGGGATTTCGGCCCAACTTTATTTAATAAATTCCAGCATAAAAATTATAATTAAGAAAATGAAGTCAGCACTTCTGAGGTTGGCTTATTAGCAGTGTTCCCAACTCTTCCGATGCAAAAATCACTTCGGAACAACTGTGCAGAATCACCACCAAAGTAAAAAAGTATAATTTTCTCCTAACTCCTTTGGCCATAATAATTATTGTATATAAAATTTTGATTTCTTATTTGTTTCGTTGGAATTTAATACATTATTGGGCATATTATAAAAAATCACTACAAAAAATCCTTAAAAACTACCTGGTGGTTTTTCTGAAAAATCACTACTTTTACAAATCAGTGGTATTTTAAGATAAAAAATCACCATAAACAAGTAGCGGAAAAACCAAGTTCGCATCGCTGCTTATTATAAGTAAAACTGGGGAAAATAATAAGGGTGTTATTTTGGTATTCAAAGAAAATCGACAGATCGGATGTTTATTTCATAATAATGAGGAAGGTATGCCGTAGGGATCTATAGTTGAGACAAAAAGTCGATTTTTCGACTTTCATGATTTAGTGAAAAGTCGATTTTTCGACTTTTCAATTATTTGGATAATCGACTTTTTGGAAAATCAATTTTTTTCGACTTTTCGGTTTTGTCTTAAACCGATTTTTGTCTCCTTTTTGTTTCTTTTCCATTACGCAGATTCCAAGCAACTAAAACTAAATATTCACGATTGCCTAATCGGACAACGTTGTCAACCCTGTTAAAGTGCTGCAAATGTACGGACAATGATAGATTGTTAGGCAAAGGTGAATTGACAGTTCAGACGATTGCAAGAAAACTATACAATTTCATATATTTACAATATATTTTGTAAATATTTATATGCAGGATAATACAAATATTTTATAGACAGTGTAACCAAACATGCATAAACTTCGCACATCTAACAATCTGCAAATTATCTCACAATGACTTGTTCTGCTAACGCTGCGCTAACTCGATTTCGGTTGATATTCCGCCGTCGGATAAAAATCGAAAAAAAGTCGAAATGATAAATCGATTTTTCAACTTTTTGCTTGGTGAAAATTGATTTCGACTTTTTCCAATCAAAAGTCGATTAATCGATTAGTCGAAACTCGATTTATAGATCCCTAGTTTGCCGTTAATAATGAAAAACAACATCAGCCAAATGGCCACCAGACCACGCTTACAGGACCATATCCTTTTCATTCCATAACCAAATCGCAAAGTGGCTGCCCTATGTCCTCGATAGCCTCACGAATTCTATCTTTGAGGTCTTGAATCGACGCTGGGCTGTTGGCAAGAAGTCGCAATGTGTTAAATCACAAGATCTCGGTTGCCAATTGTGATCACCTCTTCGAGAGATAACACGGTCCGGAAACTTTTCTCGTAACAGAGCAATGGTTTCGTTGCTTGTGTGGTACGTAGCGCCGTCATGTTGAATGTAAACATTGTCCAGATCAATACCATCCAACTCCGACCGAAAAATCATTCATCATCTCTCGATAGCGCAATCCATTCACCATAACTGTTGATCCAACCTCATTTTCGAAAAAGTAAGTTCCAATGACCCCGCCGGACCATAAACCGCACCAAACACTCACACGTTGAGGATGGAGAGGCTTCTCCACAATAACTTATGGGTTTTCCCAGCTCCAAATGCGACAATTTTACTTGTTGATGTAGCCACCGAGGTGGAAATGGGCCTCATCAGTCAAGATGATTTTACATTTTTCAAATTTTAATAATTTCAATGCGTTGTTGAATCGTGTATCGTACCATTTTTAGTAATGGCGCAGTTTCTACTTTTCAAATGTCAAAGAATATCTTCAAAAGTGACAGCTACCGAAATACCGGGTGATTCAAAATAACACCTCTTGTTGGAAAACCCATTACTATATATATCGCAAGATGAAGCTTATTGTGTTGGAAAAAATATTGTTTTATTTTTACCAAAACGTTTTTGCTTAATGAATGTTTTATTATTAAACCATCAAATGTTTTTGTATAAGGACCTGAGTTGCCGCTGGATATTTTTTTCTGGCCCAACAAAATTGACATCATCTGCCCGAATAAAACCCAAGTAAAGACGGATTAAGTTCAGCCATGACGAATCTTATATACTCTCCACTATGGATCACACAGGGATGAACAATTTAGTGCTTTAGTACTTTTTTCAGTACTATTTGACATTCAAAAGTACCATTTTCGGTACTTTTCAATAAACCGAGGAGAATTTTTTTAAAAGTTTGTGACATTTTAATTTGTGATTTGTTTTACTGTATCTCATATGATACAGAGTATTACGACTTTATACATTTGTATATAATAACTTAAAGGAGATTATATAGTTCAAAACAAATTAAAAAACTTTCTGAGTCGATCTATACATATTAGGGATGTAACGAAAGTGGCTTTAGCGAAAGCGAATATTGAAATATATTTCTTGCGAATGCGAAAGCGAATAGTGAAATATGCATTTTTGCGAAAGCGAATGCGAATAATAGTTTGAGCCTTTAGTACCAACAAATTTAAGGAACTGAATTGATACTTTTCCAGGATATTCAAGTATTAAGACTGTTTTCCATAGTTTTACCTCCTGTTACCACAAGCACACACATATCTTCAAATTGTGTGAAGGGAATAAGGAGATTTAACACTTTAATAAATGGAAGCGAATACTGAAATATATTTTTGCGAAAGCGAATAATCCAAAGATGGTTTTGCGAATGCGAATTTTAAAATGATGCGAATAATTCGCGTTCGCATATGCGAATGCGAATATTCGTTACATCCCTAATACATATCCGTCCGTCTGCCTGTCGAAAAATTCCACTCATCAAAGTACAGTTCGCAAATACGGATCTAGCAATATGAAATTAAACACAGTATTATTTGGGACAAGGGCAAACCCTATAGGAATGATCAATATCAGTCCATGTTTTTATATAGCCCCTTAGAACGGTACCTTCCTGTTAGCGTTAGAACACAAAAAAATATTAAGAGATAGTGGCTTTTTAGTTTGCAATTTTTTTCACTATAAAAAAAGACAAATAGATTTTGAAGTATGCTAAAAATTGTGAAACATATCGCTCATTTTAATACAAAAAATTATTATTGCTCCAGTGCTATTTTCTCAATATTATTTACAGAAAGCTGTAGGTATTGTCCAATCTGTACAAAATTTCTTTAAATTCTTCGAAAATCTTCAGTTTCCTATATCCAAACAATTTTGAATGATACTCGATGTCTCCAACCTGTTATTTTTAAATTTTAAAGGTTATTTTAATTTAAGATTATTTGATATTAATTTTGTTTAAATATTTTTTAATAGTTGATTATCACAAATAAAATTTTAGTACAAACCGCACAAAACAGTCACACGTTGAGATGGTTTCTGCACAGTTGTGCCGTAGTGATTCTTGCATCGGAAGAGTTGGGACACTGCTAATAAGCCAACCTCACAAGAGCTGACTTCGTTTGCTCAATTATAATTTTTATGCTGGAATTTATTAAATAATGTTGGGCCGAAATCCCGGCGGTACTGCAATACCGGGCCAACCCGTGACAGAAGTGGAGCAAGCCCCTAAACTTCCGTCTATTTCCAAAAATCAGTTTAACATTTGTTGTCCTCCGATGGAGGATCTATCAGATGTTAAGCTGATAAGAACAGATACTACACTTTGATCTTAGCCATAAGGCCGAGAAGCGATAACTAGACACAGAAAAACCTTAGCATTAAAAGCGAGAGCCACATTGAACTCAATGAGAATTGTGTAGCGAACAAGAGAAAACAAACTGATCGAGTTAGCATTGAAGAAAAAAAAAACCACAACGAAACAAACTTCGTGTACGAGTATAGCAGACGTTGTGTGCGACAACAACCCTACATGTTAGAGCGCCACTATAGTGAATACTTGGTATGTTAACGCAACAACAACAACATTCAAACGATCAATTCAACCGAGATGAGATGGAAAATATAGGAAGTCAGTGGTGATTTGGTTCAATATTTGTTGGTGGTGGGAAGCAGGAATGATAATTGAGTGTAACCAAATGGTACAAAAATCGTTCTAAAAAGCAGGCTTGCCAGTTTTTTTAATGCTGAATCCCCAAATTTTTATTATTTATCCCCTAAATCCCCAAAAAAAGATTTCTCATCCCCAAAAAAATCCCCAGAAAAAATGTTTACTTATGGCAATGAAGTATTTTTAAATTCAATGTATGTACTTTGTGCTAAAATTCATTGTGTTTGTACAAAATGTACGTTGTGAACATTCATTATATCAAATGTATCTGATTCAAAATCTTCCATCTCATCTAAATCATCAAATGTTTTTGGTATTAAAAGTTTGATTATTTCTGTCAATGGACTACATAATTGGCAACAAACTGAATTATTTTTAACAATACAATTTATTCTAATATTAATATATTAGAACAAAATATAATTGCAAACATAATTTCTCAAATAAAATATGTGTTTAAATACAAATAAAATTATTGTTTAGAAATTTCTCCAAATATATTTTATTTAAAAAGATTTTCATAACACACAGTTTCAATTTTTTCTTTTAATCGAATTGTACCTCCTAGTCGTAATACAATATGTAGCATTAACTTCTGTTTTAAATCGATCATTTTAAATTTCTAAGTATTCCAAGTCATCATTTGTTGTCAATCCTTCAAGTAATTTATTTATATCCGACATTATACAATTTCAATTATTAATATTTATTATTTTACAAACATTAAAAAGAAACTTAAAAAAGAGCTTTGAATTGCTGAAAAATTTAACAGATTTATGTTATCAATATATATTCTGAATACTTAAATGCAAATAAATCTTTGTTTCGGAAATAACAGCCTCAAATGACAAAATATTAGAATAGAAACAAATATATAATTTTTGTGTTTACCAAATATTATATGTTTAGAGTGTACGCTAAACATATATATGTTTCAAGCCGAATATGTTTGGGAGAATATACTACTGAAGCGATTTTTTTCAGCGTGTACGGATTGTCCATTTAAGTCGTACTCTTGTACACTGCGAGAGCGTTAGTCAAAGCTATTTTGGATACGAACTTTTGACACAATTTTTACGGACGAATTTTGTAAAAAAAAGAGATTTAACAGAAAATACAAGTTTTAACATAAATGAAGACATGTGATTATAAAAAATTGCAATCCCCGCCAAATCCCCGGATCCCCAAAAATATATCCCCATTTGCAAAGAAAAATCCCCAATTTGGGGATAAATCCCCTAAACTGGCAACACTGTTAAAAAGGTAGGTAGGTAGGATGGAGAGGCTTCTCAACAAAAACTCTTGGGTTTCCGAGCCCCAGATGCGACAATTTTGCTTGTCAGTCAAGATGATTTTTCGATGGAATTCCGGATCATTTTCATGCATTTCAAGGACTTAATCAGCAAAGACACGACGTTGTTGATGATCGGCCGGCTTGAGTTCTTGTGTTAACTGAACTTTATAAGCCCTAAGACCCAAATCTTTATGCAATATACGTTGTAATGACGTTTGTGGAATGCCCAATTCCAAAGAATGAGGAGGAATGGACAAACCTGTGTTTTCTTCAACACTTTGGGCTACAGCAGCAATATTCTCAGTTGCTCTTGAGAGACGTGCACGGGTTTTATTCTTCACATCACTAACGTGTCCCAACAGCTCGAATTTTTCCACCAAATTTCTGTATTGCGGTCCGACAAGGTGCTTCACGACGAACCAAAAATGCTTTAGGTTTGCGAATTTTGACTGCAAGATTTTCATCATTTTTGTAGTGAATTTTAATAATTTCAGTGCGTTGTTGAATCGTGTATCGTTCCATTTTTAGTAATGGAACGATACACAAAATTGTCAAATGTCAAAGAATAAAAACTTCAAAAGTGACAGCTACCGAAATACCGGGTAATTCAAAATAACACCTCTTGTTGGAAAACCCTGTATTATACGTGGGTGGAGCTACAGGGCCTTAAAGTGTGCCACTTGGAGTAGAAATTAAAGAGAAATGGATTTTTTTGCAGAGGTCTACAAAAAAACTTCTTACACCCGAAGAAATATGTGAATTATTTAGTTACATTTCATACTAGTGTTTTGTTAATATTATATCATATATATATATATGCCGATTTATTTAACATAATTTTTTTTCGAACTGACAACGATGGAAAAATTTGATACGATATACTTATTAATACAAAACATATGGCCTTTTTAAGTTATATTAAAAAAAAAAAACAAAATACGATACACCCATTAAGGCAAAAGTTATGACCATTTTAAGTTGTAAAGGGTCCGCCATCTAACGTTTTTTTTTCAACTATGTAGTGCTTATTTCGTGAATTGTAACACTTAGCTCATGTCTGATGTGACAGATCATTAGTTTTATCCTTCCGCTGAACGAATATGGTTGTGTATACGCTTTGAACTTTGAAAACTAGGCTTGAATGCGATCGACTTACGGAAGATGCCGATTGTGCCAAAAAAAAATCATCTTTTCAGATGAAGCTCATTTTGATCTTGGCGGGTATGTAAACAAGCAAAATTATCGCATTTGGGGCACAGAAAACCCGCACGCATACATTGAAAAGCCGATACACCCAAAACGAGTGACTGTTTGGTGCGGATTTCGGTCCGGAGGCATAATTGGGTCATGAGCAAGGAGTGGCCGTTACAGTCAATGGCGATCGTTATCGGGCCATGTTGAACGAATTTTTGTTCACAAAAATTGAAGAGGAGGATATTGGCAACATTTGGTTTCAACAGGACGGCGCTACGTGCCACACAGCCTAAGCTACACTCGATGTTTTGCTTTCAAAAAAAAAAGGTATTTGACGGACCCTTTATAACAAAAAGAACATTTCCTATATGATCGAATAATTCGATACGATATACCTATTAAGACAAAAGATATGTCCATTTTAAGTTATATTAAAAAAAAACAAAATTCGTTATATCGTCGGCTTAATGCTATTTTGGTCCATACGCCATTTTTGTGTTTTTTGAGTTACGAGTTGATAATATGGGTTTCAAGCATGCTCTTTCAGAATATGCAATCATTTGTTTCCTATCTCGCCTAGTTTTCGAGATATTGGTAGGGTAAATTTTTTTAACTCTGATTATCGGGAAATAATTTTCATATTTTTGTTCTATGTCACCATTTTTCTATCGCCCTATATTTTTGACTCAGTATTGTACGTTCTTTCGATAACAATATGTAAATTACTGTACTTCCATACCGGCCCTTTTTGTGGTCCATGTAATACAAATACGAAACAATATTAAAATAAAAGTGGATATGGACCAAAATGCCAAGTACAAAAATTGTTATAACTTGCTTATTTTTGAATGTAATGGCATAGAAATGCATGAGAATCATACACACACTGTTGGCAACCCTATGAAATAAAAAGTGTGTAACTCTTCAGTCCCGTTTTTACTCAAACAATAAATTGCGCTTTTCTCCGATCATACAAAATGGCGTATGGAACAAAATAGCATTGAGCCGACGATATGATGAAAACATTTTATACGACACACCCATTATGACAAAAGTTTTGGCCATTTTAAGTTATATTAAAAATAAAAAATTTTCTATATGATAAAAACATCGATACAATCCATTAAGACCAAAGTTATGAAAATTTTAAGTTATATAAAAAAATTGTTTGTTCATCATAAAAAATTCGATACGACCTATTAAGACATAATATAAGACCAAAGTTATGACCATTTTAAGTTATATAAACAAACAAAAACTGCTATATGATCACGGTTACTATAAACTTTTTTAGGAAAGGAGGACATTTGTGCCAGAAATGGACGTCATTTGTAACATTTACAAAGAGAGATTGAACATTTTTTCAACAATTAAACTATAAACCCGTAAGGAATGTCTAAAGTTGGGCAGGGTTGACGATATGATACCATACACGACCCTATCGGAGTAGAATAAGAAGAAATATAATCAAGTTTTATTTTTTTAATTTACTGATTTGTCAAATAATTTGTATTTTACAGCGCTTACATGCCAATTCGGAGGAACATATGCATACATGAGGGCTATATCTAAATCTGAACAAATTTTCTTCGAATTTTGCAAGGTTTGTACTTGGGTACTACATTTAAGTCTGAACCGATTTACACTAAATTAGACTAATATAGCGATACTGAGTCGACCGGTGTACTTTAAAGTGGGTCTAGCTCCAGAATTTTTAGATGTCAATTATAATAAACAAGCGTTCTTAAGTTCGGCCATGCCGAATCTTATATTAAATAATTCAGGACCTATGGTGAACGTTGTTCTTGTGAAGGGTTCTGGATATAAATACACTAAAAATACTAATTTTCAGCCCGGTCAGGGGAAATTTGCTATCTCTATGGCGTTAATAAGCAAAATCGAACAGATGCTATATATGGGAGATATACAAACAAAAATGGACCGACATTGCTTATTTTCAATCCCAAGTTACCTGCAAGCATCTGCACCAAATTTCAGCCATCTAGCTTATTGTAGTTCTAACTTTGTACTAAAAGTAGTTTTTATGTGAAATTAAGTATGTAGGCTTGATGTCATATACATACATATTTAGCCTGAAAAAGCATGGCTGGTCGTGGATTGGGATGTAAGTGGTACAAGTAAAACCAGCTTCTATGTGGTCAAACATAATTTGTACTAACAAGTGGCCATTCGCAATAATAAAAATTGACCAAGACAGGACAGCTTTTCTCATCAATGGAATGGAATTGGAATGAATTGTAAGAATTTTTTGTCAATGGCTCATATGAAAGCGGATGATGGGATGAGCTCTTTCTCGAGTCAGATTCAATTTAAAAATTGTTATTCACTTCAGTCACATCCATTGCAAAATGTTTCCATACCTAAATAATGTCAAATTAAAAAGAACTATGGCGGCATACGATTGACCTGATATGGTTCTTAATTCTAAGTATTTCCCATACATATGTAAATTTTAAATAACTTTGGTATTAATACGCGTAATAACCAGTGGACCATAGACCAAAAAAATAATGCTATTGCATCCGAGGAGTTGACTAACCACCTCCAAAACGTCATGCATTGGTTGATGTTGGATTTCAAGACGTTTTCTTTTTCACTTGACTATTCAAAATACTAAAGCTTACTTGATCTTTCCTCCTGAGAAAACCACGAAAATAAAACAAATGTATTCTTCTTTTCTTTAATCAATGGTTTCTGAATTTCAAATGAAAAGTTTTGAATTTCAAATGAAAAGTTTTGAATTTCAAATGAAAAATTCTGAATTTCTAATGTCGATTTCGGAATTTCAAGTGTCGAGTTCTGAATTTCAACTGACGAATTCTGAATTACAAACGGATATTCTGAATTTCAATTGATGAGTTCTGAATTTCAAATGTAAAATCTGAATTTCAAATGAAGACTTCTGAATTTCAAATGGAATTTCTAAATTCCAAGTGACGAGTTCTGAATTTCATAAGGAATTTCTGAATTTCAAGTGACGAGTTCTGAATTTCAAATGGAATTTCTGAATTTCAATTTACGAATTCTGAATTTAAATTGATTTTTTCTGAACTACATTTGGAAATGGTGTATTAAGACAAAAGTTATGACCATTTTAAATTATATTAAAAAACAAAATTTGCTACATGATGATTAAGACAAAAGCCATTTTAAGTTCTATAAAATTCCCATTGATTGCAAAATCAAAATTTCTGTATGATAAAAATATTGATACGATACATCCATTAAGGCCAATGTTATGGCCATTTTAAGTTATATTAAAAAAATTCTAAATGATGAAAAAAATCTAAACTATATGTATACTCGTACCTATAAGGCAAAAAATTATGACTATATACAGGGTGGCTGATGAATATCGCACATTAAGAAACTCAAATAACTTTTTTCAATGTATGGAATTAATTTTTCTTTTATTCATGTTAATGCTCATTAAATTTTATTAAATATAGCTTAATTAGTAGAAAACTTCGGAATAGATGTTCCATTTCAAATTATGAAAGATAGGAGAACTTTGGAATGCACACTTTTATACAATTTTTTCGGTTATTGTATAGTCTTTGTGTGTCAAGAGGTTCCAGGCAAAATAATCAATCTTATAACAGCCTTATCGAAATTCGACATGCAAAGTTCTACACGAACGTTTACTGGGAAGGAATTTTTGTGTGAACACAAGAGTACGTCAAGGCTGTGAATTTTCCCCGCTGCTCTTCAATATAGTTCTCGCCGTTGTAATTTTGCAAGCAACCACTATAAGAAGGGGCATCACATGGGGTATGACTGGACGTCTCGAAGACCTCGACTATGCCGACGATAAAAACCAAACTTCGTTTTTTCTCTTCAAACGTACAATCCGTTCTACTTGAATCATGGAACACCTCAGCCAACGACCTGTAGGATCTACAGGTGTTCATAAACAGGTCCCTACGAAAGATAATGAAAATATTTTTGCCGAACGTTATTTGGAACACGGAATTATGCGCAAGAGCAGGACAATCTTCAATTCATAGCCAAATAGGTAAAAGGAAATGTAATTGAATCGGTCATATCCTAAGGAGATCGCATAATGACGTAGCGAAAATGGCAATATCGTGGAATCCTCAAGGCAGCAGAAGAAGGGATAGACCTGCCAATACCTGGAGGAGGCAAATAGAAGCGGAATTTGGCTTAGTGGGAGCGACTTGGCCAAAGTTTTGTTGCGGCCCTTTGTTCCACCTGGGAACCTTAGGAATATATATATATATATACGAAAAATATATGCTCGAAAAATAATGATTGTGGTCAGTGTAGCTGTGACCAAATCATCAAAATTCACTTTTATATTAACACATGGATAGATAGGGATTTTAATTGTGATACGGTCGGGTCATTTTTCCTCGACCAGTTGTAATAGTTGCTAAACGAATAAGCGATAGACTTAAAAAATGAGAATTAAATATAATCAATTGCAATACGTTCTAGGTAATTAAAACCGTCGGTTTTATGCCGCTCCATTTTTGAAATATTTTTCATTTTATATTGTTTTTAATGTTCATAATCCCTTTTACATTCACAAACATAAGTGTGAAAGTATAGCCAAATCAGAAATTTTAGGAAAAAATAGTTTTAGAAAAAAATCAGAGAATAGTTTGTCATCAAAAACTCGTTTTCGACAAAATGGCTCATAGCCACTTTTGAATAACTCCAACAAACCCGTTTCTACTTTGAGAAAACGAAAAAAAGCTGGGTTGATATTGTTTATAGTATCAAAAGACCACAGCTTTCCCTTTGGTCCCACTTATTTCAAAACAATTTAGAACCTTAAAAGATTTTAAATTTCTCTACCTCGAACATATTTTCCGCAAAAATATTTCCGCAAAAATTAACTATTCTCTGTCTCTGTATAATCTTAAATTTCACGTCAAATAACGACATAAAATTGCCTCTAATTTACAACTTAAAAATTAAAAAATTAAATTAAAAGAAATTCAAGGGGTTTTGCTCAAACTCGATTAATTTGTTAGAGAAATAATTAAACAGGACTGATGACGCATTAGTCAAAGACAAACCGCTACTGGGTAATAAATAAGAGATTCACGTATTTGTCATTTTTCAAAATATTTATTTTAATTTGAAGTAAGTTATTAATTGATACAAAATTCGTTTCACAGAATTTGAATCTCAATTTCATCGAAATCGATTGATCATTCCAAATACAAATTGTCCGGTGTCCAGGTGATAATTATTTCTCTTGATGATGGTCTCCAATATGGATATGTGGTGGATGAACATGGATATGTGGATGCTTATGTTTACGTACGTTGGCGACAATGCTTTGTACCTCGCCAGTGGCCATATCTTTGACAACATAGGAATGTACCAATTCGTTGGGGAAATGTGGATCCTTCACGGGAGGAGTGACTTCGCCTGCTTTATGTGTGGCCAGATGATGACTGATAATTTGAGGAATGTGTTGCTCGATTTGTGACGTGATGGTATCTACTTTATTTGGAACTTGGGATTTTTTCTGGACCTGTTCCTTATGTGTGGCAATGTGATGATTGATGACTTGGGGAATGTGTTGCTCGATTTGCGAAGTGATAACTTCTAGTTTGTTTGGAACTTGTGACTTTTTCAGAACCTGTTCCTTTTGGGCGGCAATGTGATGATTTATGACTTGAGGAATGTGCTGATGAATTTTAGAAACGATATCCTTAATATGGCCGGGAATGACGCGTTTATCCTTATAAAGATTGTGATGATTGATGACTTGTGGTATATGCTGGCTAACGTGGGAGACGACTTGTTGGACTAGTGGAGGAACATCTGCGTCCTTCTTCATGGCCACTTCCTGAGCGACAACATGCGGTTTCTGATCATGAACTTGCAAAACTGTTTCCACGACTATGGGGGTTAGTTGATGCGTCACATGATGTTGCAGTACTTTGGGCTGTTCGTGTTCTTGAACTTGTGCCTTATTTGCAAGATGATGTTGAATCACTTGTGGCACATGTTGATGAACTTGGGATACAACATCCTTAACATGATCGGGAACAACTCGCTTCTCCTTATTGGCAGCATGATGCTGTACAACTTGTGGAATATGTTGATGAATTTGGGATACAACATCCCGAACGCGATCTTGGAGTGCGCTATCCACTTCCTGCTTCAGAGCAGCAGGTTCGGACCTGTGAGTGGCAACATGATGCTGTATAACTTGTGGAACATGCTGATGAACTTGGGATACAACATCCTTAACGTGATCGGGAACCACTCGCTTCTCCTTGTTGGCAATGTGATTCTGGACAACTTGTGGAATATGTTGATGAATTTGAGATACAACATCCATAACACGATCCTGGAGTGCGCTATCCACTTGCTTCTTTTGAACAACAGGTTTAAGATTATTGGTAACATGATGCTGTACAACTTGTGGAATATGTTGATGAATTTGGGATACAACATCCTTAACATGATCGGGAACAACTCGCTTCTCCTTATTGGCAACATGATGCTGTACAACTTGTGGAATATGTTGATGAATTTGGGATACAACATCCCGAACGCGATCTTGGAGTGCGCTATCCACTTCCTGCTTCAGAGCAACTGGTTCGGACCTGTGAGTGGCAACATGATGCTGTATAACTTGTGGAACATGCTGATGAACTTGGGATACAACATCCTTAACGTGATCGGGAACCACTCGCTTCTCCTTATTGGCAATGTGATTCTGGACAACTTGTGGAATATGTTGATGAATTTGAGATACAACATCCATAACACGATCCTGGAGTGCGCTATCCACTTGCTTTTTTTGAACAACAGGTTTAAGATTATTGGTAACATGATACTGTACAACTTGTGGAATATGTTGATGAATTTGGGATACAACATCCTTAACATGATCGGGAACAACTCGCTTCTCCTTATTGGCAACATGATGCTGTACAACTTGTGGAATATGTTGATGAATTTGGGATACAACATCCCGAACGCGATCTTGGAGTGCGCTATCCACTTCCTGCTTCAGAGCAACTGGTTCAGACCTGTGAGTGGCAACATGATGCTGTATAACTTGTGGAACATGTTGATGAACTTGGGATACAACATCCTTAACGTGATCGGGAACCACTCGCTTCTCCTTGTTGGCAATGTGATTCTGGACAACATGTGGAATATGTTGATGAATTTGAGATACAACATCCATAACGCGATCGTGGAGTGCGCTATCCACTTGCTTCTTCTGAACAACAGGTTTAAGATTATTAGTAACATGATGCTGTACAACTTGTGGAATATGTTGATGAACTTGGGATACAACATCCTTAACATGATCGGGAACAACTCGCTTCTCCTTATTGGCAACATGGTGCTGTACAACTTGTGGAATATGTTGATGAATTTGGGATACAACATCCCGAACGCGATCTTGGAGTGCGCTATCCACTTCCTGCTTCAGAGCAACTGGTTCGGACCTGTGAGTGGCAACATGATGCTGTACAACTTGTGGAATATGTTGATGAACTTGGGATACAACATCCTTAACGTGATCGGGAACCACTCGCTTCTCCTTATTGGCAATGTGATTCTGGACAACTTGTGGAATATGTTGATGAATTTGAGATACAACATCCATAACACGATCCTGGAGTGTGCTGTCCACTTCCTGCTTCAGAGCAACCGGTTCGGACCTGTGAATGGCAACATGATGCTGTATAACTTGTGGAACATGTTGATGAACTTGGGATACAACATCCTTAACGTTGTCGGGAACCACTCGCTTCTCCTTGTTGGCAATGTGATTCTGGACAACTTGTGGAATATGTTGATGAATTTGAGATACAACATCCATAACACGATCCTGGAGTGCGCTATCCACTTGCTTCTTCTGAACAACAGGTTTAAGATTATTAGTAACATGATGCTGTACAACTTGTGGAATATGTTGATGAACTTGAGATACAACATCCCTAACACGATCTTGGAGTGCGCTATCCACTTCTTGCTTCAGAGCAACAGGTTCAGACCTGCGATTGTCAACATGATGCTGTACAACTTGTGGAATATGTTGATGAACTTGGTATACAACATCCTTAACGTGATCGGGAACAACTCGCTTCTCCTTATTAGCAAAGTGATGCTGGACCACTTGTGGTACATGATAATGAACTTGAGAAACAATATCTTTCACACGATCGTGAACTTCGCTATCCACTTGCTTCTTCTGAACAATAGGTTTAGCGTGATTGGTAACATGCTTCTGGATGACTTGTGGAACATGCTGATGCACTTGGGAAACAATTTGTTTAATCCGATCGTGGGCTTCGATATTGGCATCTTTCTTCTCAACCGAATGAGTTTCCTCATGATGTTGGATAACCTGCGGGATATGTTGATGGACCTGGCCAACAACATCCTTAACACGATCAGGGACAACGAGTTTATCTTTATTGGCAACGTGATGCTGAACAACATGTTGAACATGTTGTTGGACCTGTTGCACAATATCGTTGATGTCTTGTAGTAACTCAGCAGGCTTCGGCTGAACATTCTTTACTGCTGCAGCCTTATGCTGTTCACGTTGCTTGATGGCATGTTGCACCACTTGAGGTATGTGGTCTTCAACTTGTTGCATCACCTGCTTGACATGCTCCGTCACACGCTGTATATCCGCAAGTAGCGATGTGGGAAATTTGACATGTTCTCTCTTCGCTGCGATAAGCTTTTCTGTGTCCCTTTTAGCGGCCTCCTTCACTAGCTGAGCTAATAGTTGCACTTGTTGCACAAACTTTTCACTGAATCGATGTGGCTTCACCGTAGTCGGATTAACTTCCGATTCCAATTGTGCTGTAGCTTTATCGGCTGCCTTCTTCACCTGCTGAGCTAATAGTACAATTTGTTTTACAAATTTATCACTGAACTGGTGCGGCTTAGCCGTTGTCGTTGCAACATCTTCCGCTTGCTCCACTGCATAGCAACAAGAGCAAAGCAGGGCTGAAAATGTGATTAAATTAGAAATTCGGAATATTTATTCGTCCGCAATTGAAATGTATTTTTCAAATATATATTTACCAAAGAGTATAAATATTTTCATATTCTTTTAGTCGTGTAGTCGCTTTTGTTTTTGGGGGGAATGATCTTCATCGACTGCATCTGTTCCGTAAGAATGCATTGGCATTTATACAATTCCCGCCGTGTCTCTCTGTAATTCTTCAATAAATTTTGGGAATTTAATGGCTTTTTACATTTACAGCATTTTTTGGTGGGTCTGATATGAACCCTTTGTTTCGATTTGGCGTTTTATTTGATTCTCACTTATCTTTATTGGCATTTTATGCAAATACAAAATTTCTTTTTGCAGTTCCCTGTGCACTCTGCGTTTGGTAATTAGAGATCTCTTTTTTGAAAATCTTGGGGTAATATCAATGAATAAAATGATGGAATGACATCTCGATATTTTTATTTTCGTGTAGTGGCATATTGATGCATTGAATATTCATTGATTTGCTGTTATTTTTTTTTTGCACATTCATTGTTTAATGTCACTTTTGCCATTATGTTTCTGAATCTCTGAGAAATTATAACGACCATTGTAGATATTCTTTGTGTACCTGGTTTAGGCGTATGTATAATGTAGGTATTAATAATATTAATATATTCCTGTAATGTACAATTAATTGCATCATATTGTATTTTTCTAGAAAATTTCGTAAAATTTCATTTTGGTAGGAAATTGCATTAAAATTTTTGTTTTATAGAACATTTTGTTAGAAAATTTTATCCAAATTTTATTTTTGTGGAAATTTTATTTTTATAGAATTTTTTTTTGAAATTCTATTTTTATGGAAAATGTTGTCGAAATTATATTTTTATAGAAAATTTCGTCGAAATTATATTTCTATAGAAAATTTCGTAAAAATTCTTTATAGACAATTTCATCGAAGTTATATTTTTATAGTCGTATAAATTGCATATTTGACAACATTTCATCGAAATTTATTGAAGATTTCGTCGAAAATCTATAAAATTTTAATTTTATTGAAAATTTCGCCGCAATTCTAGTATTATAGTCGTAGAAATTGCATATTTAGAGATCATTTCATCGAAATTACATATTAAGAGAATATTTTATCGAAATTGCATATTTAGATAATATTTCATCGAAATTGCATATTTAGAGAAAATTTCATTGAAATTGCATATTTACATAACATTTTATCGAAATTGCATATGAGCATTTCCACCGAAAGGTCCACCGAGGCAAGAAAATTAAAGGTTCTTGTAAATATTTTGTTTTATCATATATTCATGGGAAAACAATCAAATTAAACTAATGTGAAAAAAATTTACAATTATTCATAACCCATTTAGAGATATTCGAATGCAAAGTCTCGCAACTGCAAATTTTCTCATTTGTATATTTCTATTGCAAGTTTTGTGTTGATAAAAGTTCTTAAATAGACACGTTATGTGCGGACTTTTCCTCTCCAAAATCTTTCTTAGGGTACAATCTATCAAAAAATATTACATTAGAAACTATGCGATTAAAAATAATGGTAAGTTTTTGCTTTGCATTGTCAGATATTTCGATGTCCCGTGCGACATTGAAAAACAACATTTGTTATTATTGCGTCGAAAGTACATGCAGGAAGGTAATCAAATATTGAGCACAAACAGAGATTTTTCATACATATTAAATAAAAAAAACCGTTCTGAAAAATATGAAGATTTGTAGTTTTGGTGCTAATATAAAGTTGGTCCCGTGCGACATCTTTAGTGTGAAATTTAAAAATTGTAATATAATATGCAACACAATTTTTGTCGAAGGGCCGTTATTAACGTTTTCTGGTGTAATATAGCGTCCTAAACACAAAAAAGTATTAAAAAAAATGTATTGCAATTTTTTTTAAAAAAATTTTCTTCAATATCCCCATTTTCTTGGAAGGTGCCTTTAGTATTTGGACCATATTTTTTGAAGTATAAACTCGATAAAGTCAGGATATGATTTAAATTTAAGGAAATTGCGAGTACTACAAATGTTAACAATGACACTTTTACGTAGAAGCTAAAGAATATTTGGCGGAAATCCGTTTTGTGTCATTTGAAGTCATTTGAACAATGTCCGTCTGTCTGGATGGTGCGCACTCTTTTCCTATCTCAGCTAAAATCACAGATTAACCACGTTGGTAGACTCCTTCGAGTACTTCCGCCACGAAGGGTTAACAATTTGTGAAATATTTATTATCTCGTAACTTCTAGTCGCTATCATCTTAAGAAAAATCGGCGAAGTTGCCACGCCCCCTTTTGGTACCTCCTAAACAAATGGACCATTTGCACAAAAATTTAAAGGCTTATAACTTCGATTCCTGAACAAACAAACACTTGCAATTTGGTACAGTGTAATGCGTTATTGGCGTTATTTCCACGCCCTTTTTTGTACCTCCCAAACAAAATGGGCAAAATAAAATAATATGAAATATGATTTTTTTTAGTTTCCCTTACTTTAACAATATGGACCATAATTTATACATTTATCCATAGATCTTTTGAAATAGGCTCCGTTTTCTTCGTTACGATGCTAGCTTTTAAAAACATTAACTAATTTTTTTTCTCGATTCTGTTATAAAGGGTGGTTAAATTTTAAGGGCCGATGTTGATTTTGAATAAAAAACAAATAATTTAGGAAATTATTGTCATTTCTTTTTATTATGATAATTTTGGTATGGTTCAATTATGTATGGAACAAAATATCGGCCAAATGGCCGACGCGACCTCGCCGGCACACCTCCATCCGATGGTCCAAATTTTCGATGACGCTGATGCATAATTGAGGTTCTATGCTGTTAATGTGCCGAATTATCTCATCCTTTAGCTCTTAAATTATCGACGTACACCTTTTCTTCCAAATAACCCCAAAGAAAGAAGTTCAACGGTGTCAAATCACATGATCTTGGCGGCCAATTGACATCGCCAGGACGTGAGATAACACGGCCACTGAATTTGTTGAGCAAAAGACAAGTGGCACCGTCCTGTTGAAACCACATATTGTTCACATCCATATCTTCCAATTCGGGCCTGCCTGACCGGCCTCATTTCGAAGAAGTATGGCCCGATGACGTCGCCAGCCCATAAGCCGCACCAAACGAACTGGGCGAGCATGCACAGGTATTTTCACATCTCCTACAGACCCGGGTTTCTGAAATTTGCGCACAATTCTCCCAATTGTGGACACATTTGGTCGATTATGCAGATCCATGGTTCCATGGTTTGTTCGCGCCATTTCTTTTAATACGGCACAATACTTTATTTATACTACACAATTATTGTTAAATTGTTGTAATTATCTGAATATAAATACATTCAACACTTCTGTTGGTTTTTAAAACGTTTTTAGTAACCTTTTCCATATATATTTTCTCAAAAAGAACAACAGAAAGATCATAAATATCATGATGGAGAAAAATGTCCCGTGCGACATGTCCCGTGCGAATCTGCTTACAATTAAATTAGAAAAAAAGTATAAATTATTTTTGGGTCAAATCAAAACTATTTTTAAGAGACATTAATGCACAACATTCTAAAATTAGTAACATTGAAATATTGTCTCAGGTTTCGCTGAAATCGCATTATGAATTGTTGTCCGCGAAAACCACTTCTGTTTTTGTCCCGTGCGAGTGCCTTGGTTTTTGGCAATTATCTTGAAAACTTAAAATTTGCGAAAATCAACTTTAGCACCATTTATACGTCTAATTAAGATCTATAAGTTAGAACAATTGCCAAAACAAAAATCGGTTTTATTTTGACTTTTTTCTCACTTTAAATGTATACGACTGTCCCGTGCGACATGATGGAAATGCCCATATTTAGATAATATTTCATCGAAATTGCAAATTTGGTGAAAATTTCATTTAAAAAGCATATTTGGAGAGCATTTCATCGAAATTGCATATTAAAAGAACATTTTATGGAAATTGCATATTAAGAGTACATTTTATCGAAATTGCATATTGAGAGAACATTTCATCGAAATTGCATATTTAGATAACATTTTATGGTAATTGCATATTTAGATAATATTTCATCGAAATTGGATATTTAGATAACATTTCATCGAAATTGCATATTAAGAGAACATTTGATCGAAATTGCATATTTATTGAACATTTCATCTAAATAGCATATTTAGAGAGCATTTAATCGAAATTCCATATTAAGAAAACATTTTATCGAAATTGCATATTAAGAGTACATTTTATCGAAATTGCATATTTAGATAACATGTTATCGAAATTGCATATTTAGAGACAATTTCATCGACATTGCATATTTAGAGACAATTTCATCGAAATTTGTTATTAAGAAAACATTTTATCGAAATTGCATATTTAGATAACATTTCATCGAAATTGCACATTTAGGTAACATTTCATCGAAATTTCATATAACAGGTGATCCAAGTGGAGATACTTTTTTCAATAGCCTTTTTTTGACAGATCACGTGTGAGCCGTGTCATGCTGTCATGTTATTTTTGTTAAGTATTGTTTGGCATTTCATCATGGCAAGACTTACGCCTGAACAACGTTTACAAATCGTTCAACTTTATTACGAAAATTCACGTTCTGTGAGGAATGTGTTTCGTGCACTTCGCTTAACTTATGGTCAACATAATCGGCCTACTGAGCCTACTATTCGCAACACCATCACCCATCTTGAGACCCAGCATAAATTATTGGATAATATTCGACAGAATAGACCACGTCCAGCACGCAGTGAAGAAAATGTAGTGGTCGTAGCTGAGTGTGTACACGCGGCCAACATTTCATAGACATAATCTTCAAAAAATAAATGCCAAAGAATGTTCTTTCAAATGATAGTAAACATTCCCCATTCAATTTGAATTTTCTGTGTTTTTTATACCCTACACCACACTGTGGTACAGGGTATTATAACTTTGTGCATTTGTTTGTAATACCCAAAAGGAGAAGAAATAGGCCCATCGTTTATTATACCGATCGACTTAGAACCACTTTCTGAGTTGATTTAGCTATGTCCGTCTGTCTGTCTGTCCGTCTGTCTGTCTGTGCATGTATTCTTGTAATCAAAGTACAGTTCGCAATTATGGTCCGATCTTGACGAAACTTTACACATATATTTTTTTTGGCCCAAGGACGATCCCTGTTGAATTTGGTTAAAATCGGTTCCGATTTAGATATAGCCCCCATATATATGTTACCCCGATTTGACATGTAAGCGCTGTAAAAACTTTATTTTATATCCGCTCAGTATGAAATTCGGCAGAAAAAGGTTTCTTATTATATTAATGAACACTGTTAAATTTGGAAGAAATCTGTTAAGATTTAGATATAGCCCCCATATATACGTTACCCCCGATTTGACATGTAATCGCTGTAAAAATGTTATTTTATATCCGATCAGTGCGAAATTCGGCATAAAGATGTTTCCTGTTATATTAATGAACACTTTTAAATTTGGAAGAAATCGGTTCAGATTTAGTTATAGCCCCCATATATACGTTACCCTCGATTTGACATGTAAGCGCTGTTAAGATGTTATTTTTAATCCGATCAGTGCTAAATTCGGCAAAAAGAGGTTTCTATCTACATGAAGGAATACTGCCAAATTCGGAGAAAATCGATCAGTACGAATCTGGCTTTGTAATCGATCAGTACGAAATTCGACAGAAAAAGGTCTTTTTACATGAATGAATATTCAGGGAAAATCGGTTCAGATTTATATATAACCTCCACATATATGTTCCTCCTGATTTGGTATCAAAGCGCCGTAGATGTTGTAATTTACCTTCGATCATTAAAATTTTCCAGAAAGATGTTTCTCAATTTAGGAACGAATATTGCTTAATTTAGCGATTATCGGTTCTGAATTAGATAATATGTTACTCCCATTTACCAATTATTCCAAATTATTATCGCAATGACCCTTATCGCATTGTTAGGGAGATGTAGGGTATTATATAGTCGGCCCCGCCCGACTTTCTGCCTTTCCTTACTGGTTTTTTCTTTAAAAAAGTAGGGAACCTCGAAATGGATCACGCTATATAGAGAACATTTCATTGAAATTGCATATTTAGATAATATTTCATCAAAATTTCGTACTTAGAGAACATTTCATCGAAATTGCATATTTAGATAATATTTCATCAAAGTTGCATATTTAGAAATTTAAAGAAAATTTCGTCGAAATTCCAATTTTATAGAAAATTTCGTTGAAATTCTATAAAATTGAAATGTTATTGAAAATTTCGTAGAAATTCTATTTTGCTAGTCGTAGAAATTGTGTATTTAGAGAATATTTTATCGAAATTGCATATTTAGAGAACATTTCATCGAAATTACATATTAAGAGAACATTTTATCGAAATTGCATATAGATAACATTTTTTCGAAATTTAATATTTAGACAACATTTTAATCGAAATTGCACATAAAACATTTAACGAAACTGAAATTAAATTTTGAAAATTAATCTGGCTTTTATCCAACTTAATTTTCCTGTTAACTTTAGTTTAAATCGAGTTTTTCCAAGGTTGAAAACTTATTAAATTATGCATCGCTTTTTTGCGGAATGTTCTCATTTTATTCACTTTGCGATAAAATAATAAATATAAAATAATTGTGAATTTTTCGATGTTTTTAAGGGATTTTAATTAAAAAATATTGAAATTTTCAGAAAATATAGGCTTTTTTTTGCAAAATTATAACTTTTGATTGGGTTGATTAATATAATAAGGTCTAGGTGACTGAAATTTGAAATGAAATTTGGTACATATACTTCTTATGTATATCTGCAGGTATGTTGGGATGGGCAAATATCGGTCCATTTTTAGATATAGCCCCCATATATAGCATCTCTCCATTTTGAATTCCTAACGCCACAGAGACCACAAATTTCAACTGATCGGGCTGAAAATTGGTAGCTGGGGTTTTTTTCTACACGGAATCCTTTCCACGAGCAACGGTAGTCATAGGTCCATGTTTTGGTATAGCCCCCATACAAAGGTCCCTCTAGATTTGACTTCGTAACGTCACGAAAATCTCAAATTTCAACGAATTGGGCTGAAATTTGGTATAATGAGTTCATTTATATCCGAAACCATTCCCGTGCGATCCATGCACGCAAAGAAAGGAATTCGTTTCTGCGAAACGAAATTTTAGGCAACTACAATTCTCGTTTGCAGGAACTGAAATTTCGTTTGTTGTGACATAAACTTATTTCGGGTTAACAATTGTTTGTTCTGACCAAAAGAAATTTCAGTCGTCGTAAACGAGAATTGTAGTTGTCTAATATTTCGTTTCGTAGAAACGAATTTTTTTATTACTTGTGGTGCAGGGTATATAAGATTCGACTTAATCTGTCTTTTATTTGTTAAAATTTTTGCCAAGAAAATTTAATTTTTTCTCAAAAATGTATGATTCAAAAATAAAAAGTAACGTCCTTTTTAAACCCAAAATGGGCGATCCCAAAATAAACATGGTTTGAAAAGAAAATTATTTTTTCCCCAAAATATGTCATTGGAAAATAAAATATTTTGTGAAATTATTGATCATAAATTCGCTCATTTTCTGATCATAAAAGTCTGTTTTGTCGGGAGAAAATGGTACCCAGGGATGCCAACTTTTTCTGAAGCAGAAGCGTAAAAAAGCACTGTTTTTTTTTAATTAGAAAACTTTTTATTTTACGTTAAAAATTGCTTTATTCAAGGCACATTGGTATACACGTAAACAAAAAATTTTTAGTCCAAACAAAAAAATATATATAGTATACATATTTATAATATATTGTATATATATATATACATATATACATATCAAGTCAAGTTGGCTCAATTAATAATTAAATGGCAATACGAATTTTTTGGCTCAAGGTGGATTTTTGGCACATTTTCTATTTTTTTTCTCGGTATGCCGTACGGAATATCTCTTTTGTGTCTGAAGCAAATTAGGTATTGAATACGAGAAAAAAAAATGTCGAAGAATTCTATCCGAAAAAAGTGCATCCAGTGCCTTAAAAGGCATTAAAAATACCGATTGTTTTTATTGGTTGCACACAATTCTTAATTCCAACGACATTTAAAACGCAGAATGAAATGAGGGAGACAAATGTAGGTGCATAGAATTAAGATGTTGCCATGCAGTAACAAAATGGTACAATTTCTTTATGTTGCCAGTTTCGATCTGACAATGTACTAAAAGCTTCAAAAGCACTAACAAAAAATATGAAAAGCGTACAGTTAGTGCTTTTTTTCCTTTGGCACTAACTGAATACTTTTCGGGTATTGGAGGTCTGAAAAGCACTAAATCTAGTGCGAAAAGCACTAAGTTGGCATCCCTGATGGTACCCTAACTGTGACTCTTCTTACACAGTCTTTCAGAACCCGCGTTTCTGGTCAGTTTTTCGAGTCATTTCTCAGTCGCATTCTCGTGTCAGTTTTCAGTCGTATTTTCAAGTCATACTTCTAATCCTTTTCTTTTCAAAAAATAAAATATTTGTTAGATATACATAAATTATTCAAATAATTCTATTACACAAAAAAAATGAAATTCAAAAAAAAAAATGAAATTAATTGTTGGCGAGACATTACTTTTTTATTTAATTTAACTCAGTTTGCTAACATTAAAATCACTACTTGTAGTTCTTCACACCATAATTCGAATACAGTATAACCTCTCTAATCCGGACACTCGATAGTCCGAACTACCCAGTAATCCGGACAGCTGAAGGATCCGGACAATTTCAAAATTTTACCTCTGTAGTCCGGACATCAATATGTTTTTATGTTTGTTTTTAAGTTTTTTATCGTTATTATACCTTTAGCCAAAAAAAATAATTATGTAGTGGTTCTGGAAAATGATAATTTTTTTCAAAGTAACCGGTGCTTTCTAAAGTTCAAAATTTGTAATGAAATTGGTGCTTGCAAATATGAGGCGAAAAATTATAAAGTGATAAATCTGCTGTATTATTTTTGAAAACCGTCGAGGAAGTGGAACTTGACTCTGCTCTATTTTTGAGGGCTCTTCCAACAACAACGTTTTTAATTCAGCTCCAGGCAGAAAAATGTCAGCAGATAGATTTTCCTTCATGGTAACGAGCCTGGATCTCATACGTTGCCTTTCCTTTTAATAGGTAAGCATGAAAATCCATGAGCGTTTAAACAATTTTAACTTCCTTTTGTATATAAGTCTACCAAAAAAGGCTGGATATCGACTTCCGTTTTCGAAGATTGAAGAAATTTCTGATAAATGCTAAGAAGCCGCTGATAGCACTTCAGTTATTGGGTAAGGCTCCATCACAAGAAAATGAAATCAATACGGAGGATTACACGGAAAGAAAATGGGACCATACAAATCTTTCATTTCTTAGTTCCGTCAGTTATGTCAAACGAAATATTGAAAAGGACATAGACTCAATTGTAGTCTTGAAGAAATTCACTATTTTTTGTAGACAAATAAGAAAGCAGCCGAACCCTTTCAATTGCTATTTTATAGGTTGAGAAAGTAATAATATTTCTAAAAGAATTTAAAAACAGATCTAAAAAACTGCAAAAAGATAAGTGTAAAAGAGTTGATTGCATTTATTATTTATCTTTTTCTTTTTAAGAAACGCGTTTCTTAATTAAATATGAAAATATGACCCACTTTCGAGTTTTGTACTGTAGTCCGGACAATTCAGTAATCCGGACAAAGGTCGAAACTATATCTGTCCGGATTAGAGAGGTTATACTACTTATACGACTCATTTTCGAGTCTATTTATCACGTGCACTCTTTGGTCACAAAATGATCTTCCAATTGCTAGGAGGGAAGTTATTGATATTTAAAGTTTTGCGGGGAGATCCTCTAGGTCTTCATTTAATTATTATGTCCATTTAAAATGTCTGGTACTTTGACTCGCTCTAGGGCTCTTATTAAAGGAATTATGTTTATGTACGGTTTTGCGAAGACTACGTGCACCTCCTAACACTGATTCACGTTACACAGTTGAATTCAATTTAACACCAGGCTCAAACCATGATGTAAGTATGGGCTTGAGTTCTAACGACCAACCTTTGCTCCAAATTATCGTACGATATTTCTGCTACCCATACCCGGTCATTTTGTGTTTTTCTCACTGTGGAGTTGTTCTGAAGATTAAAGTGATTTCTTTTAAGTGAAAGAAGGTATTTGAATAGTTATGTGAAAAAGAATGCCATGAAATTCAAAACCAACCACTGCATTGCGTTTCACTGGTGGTTGATCAGATCTTCGGAGGCATTAGTGTTGTTTTTGGCCTGCGGTCCTCTTGTTATAACTGCAACTTACAAGTTATTCAAAATTTTCGTATAGGAATTACTTTCAAGTAAGAGCCATCTCAAGTCAATCTCCTGCCGCCGTAGTTCTGCTAAGAAAATTAGAATTTTTACCCAAAAGTGGGTAATCTTAATATAACGTTATTTTATTTAAAAATGTATGATCCCGATGTAACGCATTTTTGAATTTGGGGCTCTTATTTTAAGGGTCCAATACAATGTCAATGTCGGATAAATTCCAAAGTACCACAACGCCCAAAAACCGTGATTACTATTACATTTGTAACCTACAAATGTAATGTCATAAGACCCAATTTTTTATTGGGATATAATATTTTTATATCCACATGAATGAATAAAGTCTAAAACATCTATTTCACTTTCATAGAATGAAAGGTATATTTCCGTCGTTAACACCGAATACTGGAAGCAAATCATTTGTGTTTTTGTTTACTTTTTGGGTTATGTGCAAATACAAAGGCCTTTGAAATGGTCGCTATTTGTGAAACCGGTTAACGTATTTTTCGCATATATTAATTAACAAAAACTGAGAGAGATTCTTAAAAAAGTAAAAAATAAACGTTTTTTGGTGATGGAAGTTTTGGTTTGATCTGCGGCCGTTTTGAAAACAAAATGTGACTTTCTGCCTAATGTTGCTTGGAGTGCTGCTTTCATGTCCGTCTGTACCACTCTCGTGCTTACTGTTGCTTTTGAGCCAGACAGGTGTTTTTTAGGTCATTTTAATTTAATAAATGTAATTAATTCGAATTTGTATTTGCAGTCATGAAAACTTCCGAAATAAAATAAAGTTGTTGTTAATGAAATTAATACCGAATATTTGGCAAAACATTAATATTCGGTTCAACCGTTGAAGCTTCAAATGAATTTTTAAACTAATCGTTTTTGAAGATTGGTTCCTGCAATATTTTATTTCTGAATGTTGAAAATATCTAGTTATACATAGTCCCTATTTACACTAGGCAAGTTTTTCAGCAGTTTATCGTCAAATTCTCTTTCGAACTAGCACGAAGAACTCAAAACGTTCAGGGAGAGTTTTTTTCCCCCTCTTTCCAACTGTTTCTCTCCTACAAAACGCCGATAATCTGCTGAACATTCAGCCAGTGTTATGAAAGTTATAGGGGACTGATAAGCAATCCGTCACCAGTCAACTGACGAAGGTTCAGATAACTACCTGTCTGAGCATCAGCGGAGCTTCAAGAACCACAGCGACAGAGTGTCTATAAGTACAAATCATACTCCATCTACTACCAATAGATATTGTTGCTAGAGAAGTTGCAAGCAGAACTACGACCAGATGAAAAAAACACGTTATAGTGTAATGACAATCGATCGAGTGGACTATATACAAACGGTGTACACCGTTTACCACTGACGGAATACCACTGGAGATATAAATTGTGTCCACTTTTATACAGATGCTTCGAATCTAGATAAGAAGGTTAGCTTCGGATTAGACTGCACATAACCTAGTCTTGGTATAGCTCACGTCGGCATTTACTCACAGTTTTACCCAACAGAATACTGTGTGAAAAACAACAAAGATACGTAGGGGTGAACCAAATGACCAGAAAACAAGTAGTTTACTGAAATTTATCAAGAGGATGATGAGAAACAGGACGAAACAGAGAACGATTCTGTACCGTATGTAGGGAAGACATCAAAACGATAGAGCGTTCTCTATGACAGCATCTCAGAGGATATGATTGGATGATCCTGATAAAATTCGTGTCTAGTACCGATTTTCTATAACTCTTGAGGGTTAGTTAGTCAGTTCATTGTGTTACCACAGGAAAGTAAGGGAAAATATAAGTCATCCCTAGCCACCCGTTGAACAAATTAAATAGCTTTAAAAATCTCAAAAGTTGGTGGGTTCCAACATCAGCCAAGTTAGCGAACACCCCAAAGAAATAAGAGCCTAAGGTTGCATGCCGCCTTCTAGAGGGATCTGCGCACAGACACAGAAGGAGTTTTTGATTCCTCCTCCTCTTGGTCTTCACAGCTTCTGCAAAAGTCATTATTAAGTCATTACCTTCAATCTCTCTGCGTGCCGTCCAATAATGCAGTGACGCGACATGACAGACACTATAAGGGAGACGTCCAGGTCCGTCAAAGACAGCAGTACGTTGGTGCGTTTTGAGTTTAGGCCGGGCTACATCAGCCCGGAATGTTCCTGACTAGTGACCACCTGCCATTTGCTGCCATAAAGACACTATCTCTCGAGAAGAGCTTGCAGTTAGCTAGAGGCATGCCCATATATTCCAGTTCCCCTGGAGCGTGTCTTGCAAGTTCATCTGTCATGAAGTTCTCTGTGGTCCGGCACACATATCAGGTGAGTAATGAACTTTTCAGCCATTTTCTTAAGAGATCTGCGACAGTCGAGGGCAGCTTATAAATATAAAAAAAAAATCAGGAATAAATTTTCCAGGGACTTGAAAATTGCTGTTGAAAATTCGTATCTACGTTCCAGTGGAGAGTTGCGTGAAGTTCCATACCGAGTTGAGTGAGCCATACGCGTGCTTTACCCTTTCCAATCTGTTCTAGATATCTTGGGAGGAACCGCCTATTGTCGAAATAACCCAACCCAACTATATAAAGCACCTAACGTCTTCAAGAGGACGCTCCAAAGTACAAAAGGTTGACAGTTGGTTGTGTTTATCCGCATTGTCTTTGTCTTTTTTGGGTCGTTAATTCGTAGTCCTAACCTCATCTGATGGCAGGTGTACGTTTACTGTTTGTTATTTGATGGCGCCAATTGCTCGCCATGTCGCCAAGAATATAATTGGCACTCAGAATTTTGTTGAAGATACATCGTAACCCGTAATCTGTGATCAATTTTTGTCCTAAGGTAACTTTTTATTAATCCCCCAGGGGTTTAAGTAGAAATGACGATAGACTGATTGGCCGGAAATCCTTACAAGCTGAAAAAAATCGTTTCTGTAGTATATTGTCCCAAACATATTCTGCTCGAAATATATAAATGTCTAGAGTACACTCGAACTATATTATATATTAATTATAACATGTGTTCCCAATACATTTTATTGATAAAATTTTAAAAATAAAATGTATTTGCTCAGAAATATATAATATTTAAAAAATTTTTTCTTTCGATTTAAACATATCAAAAATGGCGATTTTGCCCCGTGTAGCTCCTGTTTGGGACAGCTTTTCCGCTTTTAGGATGAAAACAACCTTAGGAGGCTTAAAGGTAAAAAAGACTATTCGTCTAGAAAGACCAACGAATGCTTACACTTTGGCGCGGAACTTGATAAATTGGTATTTTCTGATTTCAAATTGTTTAAATTTCATTGTTTGGTTGAAAAAAAAAACAACTTCTATAGCGCTTAGATGCCAAATCGGAAGGAACATGTATGGGAGGTATATCTGATGCAGAACATTCCTTCTGGTTTTAGAAAACGTCTTTTTGTCCAAATTACACATCTGTTAAAAATGGTGGATTCTATAGCACTAAGATACCAAATCGGAGATTCAACATACATGTATATGAGGGTTACATTTAAACCCGAGTCTATTTTGTATAGTTCCAATAGATTTTTTTCAAATCTTTTTGTTTGACCCAAACACGTTCTATAAAAGTTTGGTGCAATAAGATATGGTTAGGTCGATAACGCAAATTCGGACCCACCGAATACAACCTATTTGGTTGGACTGTATATTTTTTGGAATTAATTTGCGCAAAAAAACTAATTATTTCCATTAATTATAATAATTTTATTCTTATCCATATTGACATTAATATTACTTTGGGATATTTTTATAGAAGTGAATGGCCCTTCATTATTTGGTAAAAAATAAATACCTATGAAAAAAAATATTCTAATTTATTGTTTCTATTATATTAAAATGCTAAAATGAATGTGTTGAATAATACACGGGGCAAAATCGACTTTTTTGATATGTTTGAATCGATGGATAATTTATTTGGAAAACACATTTTTTAAATGTTATATATTTCTGAGCAAATGCATTTTATTTGAAAATCAATAAAGTTTATTTGGAACGTATATAATAATATATTATAACAAAATATATTTGCAAACTAATTTTCTCAAATAGAATATGTGTTTATATACAAATAGAAATTACACTATGCAACAACATTTTTGTCCAAGGGATGTGGATAACAGTTTCTGTTGCAATTAGGTGCCACAAACACGAAAAAATATTAAAAAAAATTTTATGGTAAATTTTTGTAAGATTTTTTTTTAATTCCAGCTTTCATGGAAATTACATTCAGTATTTGGACGAAATTTTCAAGTAAAGGCTCCGCCAAATAATTTTTTTTTTAACTACTGAAAACGCATTGGATGGTCAGTTGGCTTCAACTCCTGAACTAATTGGACTTTATATGGCGTCATACCAAGGTCTTTATGCAAAATTCGTCTCAATGATGTCTCCGAAATGTTCAATTGTTGAGAACGACGGTGAATTGATGTTGATGGCGCTTCACGCACACTTTCTGCCACAGCAGCAATATTCTCGGGTGTACGCACTGTTTTTGGCTTTTCACGCTTTGGTTTATCGATGAGGATGCCAGTTTCTTCACTTTTTTCACAAGATAACGAACATACGGAGCTGACGGTGCTTCTCTTCTTCCAAAATCCGTACGCAATTTTCGCACACATTCTGCAACATTACCATGATTTTCAAAGTAATGTCGCAATATTCGCAATATACATACACATATTCGTTCAGCGGAAGGATAAAACTAATTATCTGTTAAATCAGACATGAGCTAAATGTTACCATTCACGAAATAAGCACTAGTTGAAAAAAAACGTTAGATGGTGGACCCTTTAGCTTTGTTAAAAAACACAGAACAGTAGGTATTCATTTACCGACGCGTGACTTGCAACTTATATGGCAATTCTTTCAAAATGGCGTCATGAAAAAAATTTTCAACAATCACTGCCTCTTTTAAATAATTTTGCTTTTTGGCAGATTTGTAGAAAATACTACAGATTGAAATATACTGTTCCGCTCAGAATCACTAGCAGTCCGTCTGTCTGTCCATCTTAAGTAAATAGTTCGTTGAGTACAGGTCAAATTTCACTCCGATCCTGCTGAAATTTGGCAATAAGAACTCCTTAACAACAGGGAGGAATCTTTTAGCCGAAATAGGATCAGATCGATATTGCCCACCAGATATAAATGTTTCTTTAGATTTTGCCTTGTAGCGCTATGGGAGCTGTATTCCATATTCAATCATTTTGGAATTTAGTAGGGTAGAGTTTATTTATGCAAATTGATCAAATATATTGGGTGATCCATTTCGAGGTTCCCTACTTTTTTAAAGAAAAAAAAACACAGAAAATTCAAATTGAATGGGGAATGTTTATTATCATTTGAAAGAATATTCGTTGGCATTTATTTTTTGAAGATTATGTCTATCAAATGTTGGCCGCGGCTACGTCTCCGATGGTCCATCCGTTGAGTCCAATTTTCGATGACTCGTTTGAGCATTTCGACTGGTAACTGGCGAATGACACGTGTGATTTTTTGCTCCAAGGCCTGAATCGAAGCGGGTTTGTCCGCATAAACTTTAGACTTTACATATCCCCACAGGAAAAAGTTTAACGGTGTGATATCACACGATGTTGGTGGCCAATCGACCGGCCCAAAACGTGAAAGTATCTGCTCACCGAAGTGTTCTCTCAATAAATCCATAGATTGATGCGATGTGTGGGAAGTGGCGCCGTCTTGTTGGAACCAAATGTCGCCAAGATAAGGAGCTTCAATTTCAGGCATCAAATAGTCGGCATCAAATGTGACCGGTACGTCGGATCGGGAATCGGTGAATGACAAAAAGATAGCTCTTAACGAGAGCTAAAATATTGCTCATGGGTGTCAAGCTCGTGGGTCGACTGGAAAGTGTGTTTTTTGGATTTAAAAAAAATGGACTTAGCGCAATTTGCGAACTATTATTTTGATAATAAAACTGAATAATTTGTAAACGTTGTTCAGGCGTAAGTCTTTCCATGATGAAATGCCAAACAATAGTTAACACAAATAACATGACAGCATGACAAGACTTACACGGGATCTGTCATAAAAGGCTACTGAAAAAAGTATCTCTATTTAGATCACCCTATATAAACAGAAAGTCGATAATTTAGTTGACTTTATATATATTTTGGACATAATATTTGGGTAAAATCTTCAACTGTTTTATCCTTCTTTTGTACCAGAGTTGTTTCCCAAAAATTGTTGAGTGCAAAAATTCTATCGCATAAATGATACATTTTGCACAATTCATCTCGGACTCGACCATAATTTTTCGACTCCGGACTCCTACTCCACAGCCTTGGTTAACAGCTTATTACTTTAATACCAGTACATACTTTAAATTTATTAAATGCAATTTAAATTGATAATAATTGAATTAAAACAAAACAATAAATAAATTGACGTATATTTTTCGGGACTGAAGTTGAGGGGATTCATAAGTAGGTTTACCCAACTAAACTTTCTTACTTGTTCATTCATGAGTTTTTTGATATAAGTGATATGAGTCTTTTTTAAATGTCTATAAAATTTTACTTATAGACATAGCGATCTGATTTTTCCAGAAAATATGTATTTCACATTACTCAATCAGAATATGTAATAATCTCAATTTCCAAAAAATGAGATACCCCCTTTCTATTTTAAGCCACGGATTTTTAATTGGTAACACTTCGAGAACCGACCCTCTAGAATGTTTAGGATTCATATTCGATCCATGATATGCCAAAAATTCGCAGAGACTAATTTATAGACATTTGCAAAATTCGCATTTCTGTAAAGCAAATTGAAAAATTTTAAATTTTGAGTAAGAGTGTGATATGTTCTGTAATTACTCTCAAGTCCTTTGGCTTTTCATTTCGTATCATATGACTTGTTTTGAATGGCAACGCAGTGAAATCTCTCATCCAGGCTCCATCTCATATTCCCCACATTGTCTTAAACATATGTCGGAGACAATAGTAAGTAATGCATACTTGTTCCAGGTTCGCAATGAATTGTCTCCAAAAGATGACGACAGCGAGGATAATTATATTCATGAATATCAGGACAAAGACTTTGGATGCTGCAATGTATGTCTGGTTCCTTCTTATCATTGAGTGGAACAAAAGAACTGCAGAAATAACAACCGACCATTGGTCAACATTTGTGGTTTTTTCCATTGTATGCGAGTTTGCTAATTGGAACAAAATAACAAAAATCACAAAATAACAAAATACCTGCCGCAGCATCTTCTGATAAGCTCAAATTTCAGTCATTGCAAACCCCCCCCCCCCCCCACACACAAACCATTTAGAATCTGTGATACGTCGCGACATTTATTATTAATGTAAACGTCGGGATTAGAGAATGATTTGTGGACCATGTCAACTGACATCTTAATTATTGGATAAAAAATATCAGTCATTTCGAATTAAACATCTAATGACTGATATTTGTTCATTTGTTTTCGTAAAGTGTTAACGAATATTTCAAATATGAGGTAAATTTCAAATGTAACCAAAATGTTAAGTGGATGTAAAAGATTTCAAACAATTAAAAAAATATTTTGGGTGGCAAAGAGATTAATTAAACAATTGAAGTTAACTGAATTAAAGTTGAGTTAATTATCCCCTCACATTCGGTACGAGCCAAATTTGTATGCGGAATATTTTTCTCCATTTCAGGCTAAGTTCAAAAATGGGTCATATTGGTCCACTCCTTATAGTACATCCCCCACAAAGGGTTAGCATTTAGTGAAATATTGATTCTTTTATAACTTCTATACTAACGTGTTTTCCAATATGATCATTTGTGTCATTTGTGTTTCATTGTATTCCGTAGTGTTAACAATTTCATCATGGTGAGATATACGCAAGAACAACGTTTACAAATTATTCAGTTTTATTATCAAAATAATCGTTCTCCAATTGCAATTTTTCGTGCGCTAAGTCCATTTTTTTAATAAAAAAAAAAATACTTTTCAGTCGACCTACGACCTTGTCACCCATGAGCAGTATTTTAGCTCTCGTTAAGAGCTATCTTTTTGCCATTGATCCATTGTGGCTACGTGTCACACAGTAAATGAAACAATTGAATTTTTGCAAGAAAAGTTTGGAGATTTGATTATTTCAAGATATTGTGATATTGAATGGCCTCCAAGAAGTTGTGATTTAACACCATCAGACTATATCTTGTGGAGTTATTTGAAGTCATTGGTCTTTCGAAATAAACCAGACTCTTCAAGCTTTACAATATTCAATATTGATCGTGCCATTCATGACATACGACTTGATTTAGTGGAAAAAGTGCTCGAAAATTGGTTTCATCGAATTCGATTCCTGCAGAAGAAGTCGTGGAGGCCATTTGAATGACGTTTTATTTAAAACTTAATTGTATCGATTGAACTTCACATTAAATAAAAAACTTTTGAATTTCCCTGTACTTATTCGAATCTTCTGAAATTCCACACATGGTATTAGTTTATTAGTCGCTGTCACCTAGAGATAAATGGGTGAAGTTGCCACGACTCTTTTGGTACCTCCCACACAAATGGACCATTTTGCACCAAAAGGTAACACTTATAACCACAATACCAGTGCACACAAATACTTGAAAGTTGTTACAGTGTAATGGTATTATAACACCTTCATTCCAGTTCAAAATTGGCGTAATTGGCATGCCCCTATCGGTACCTCCCACACAAATTTATTATAATGGGTGGTTTTTTGTCAACTTTCTTTTTGGCAACACTGTTTTCGTTTAACATGTTACTATAAAACATCAAAAAATCAATCGTTATTAATGCAATTTAAATTGTTAATAATAATTTAATAATTAAAAATACTCACTGGTATTGGTTGCAAGCTTCTCCAATTTACACTTTTTTTACACAAATTTTAAAGGTAAGCCACATCTTCTCCGAACGCCAAGCTTGAATATAGAAACCTCTACTATTTTTATACTCGTATGTGGTAAGGTGTAGCACGTTGAACTACGAAGGGAATTTTGAGAGCGGCTTGTAGTATAGTATATATCGGGGAAAATGCAAAAAATCCTATTTTTGGGGATTATCTAAATTATTTTGTGTGAATTGTGGGATTGACTTTGCAAATATAATGACCTACGAACTAACCTGTCCTAGCATTATGTCAGTGCAGAATATAAACCGATTTCCCTCACATCAACTTTTCTGAATTGACAACAAAATTTGATATACGGTGTACGAGTATGGAAAAAATTTCGGTCAGATGTACTCCATGCAGGCTATGAAGCCGACGCGGCGCAAATCGGCGGCGCGCAGCCGCCTTAAATTTTTTCCTCGGCTGCAACTCAGCCGCCGAAGTTTATTTAGTGAGTTAAAATGACTTGCTTTATACAATCATGGAAATTAGAAAACTGACTGCGAAGTTATAGAATAGTGTCTTTCACAATAAATAGTAATCCTGCTTAGAAACTAAAATGATGCTAAGAAATATATAAGAAGTTAATTTCTAATCGTAAAAAGTTCCGTCCGCACCTCTAAATAGATGAGCGAATGGTACTGAAAAAATCATTTCGGCTATATTTGCTTTTATTTTTTGCAAATAAAGAAAGCTGGAAAAACTTAACTAAATAAAAATGTTACAAATAACGCTCTGCAAATACAATTATTTTTTCAAAAGTGGCATCATAGGTAGATGGTTCAGAATTTTTTATATTAATTTAATATAAAAACCAGTAAGGAAAGGCTAAAGTCGGGCGGTGCCGACTATATAATACCCTACACCACTCTCGTAATATTGAATAACTCTGATATATAAATTTTGTAATTCATGTATAAATTGTTTACATAAATTTTATATTGTTTTGGGACATTTTATACTTAAATAATACCCTGTACCACAGTGTGGTGTAGGGTATAAAAACGATTGGATGTAAAATACAGCTTCTACAGGACTAAAGAGCCAAATCGGATGAAACATATATATGGGAGCTATAGCTAAATCTTTACCGATTTTCTTCAAATTCGGCAGTCTTGGTTCATGGGTCAAGAAACTCTACCATTCTAAATTTCAAAACGATTGGATGTAAAATACAGCTTCTATAGGACTAAAGGGCCAAATCGGACGAAAGATATATATATAAGACAGACATCGTTAAATCGACTCAGCTTGTGATTCTGAGTCGATCGGTATACTTTAAGGTGGGTCTAGCTGTGTTACAAACATCTGCCGTGGAACAAACTTATAATACCCTGTACCACAGTGTGGTGTAGGGTATAAATATCCTAAATTTAATGGAGATATGAAATTTAAAAAAAATAGATTCTTATTTTTCCATGCGCCATCGATTGCTGTAAATTCATCGGCTCAGCCGATTGTTGAAATTTGATCGGCTCAGCCGTCGCCGATTCTTATTTTTCCATGCGCCGCCGATAGTTTTGGTCGGCTTCGTTGCCTGACTCCATATCAATTTATATTTTCAAAATATATGTAATTATAGATTGTATTTTATTGCGAAAAGGTATATGTTGTATTTTGGGGATGTAGAGTAAAATAAACAATTAAAAGCGTTTAGTTCGGCCATGCTAAATCTTATATACCCTCCACCATGGATCGCATGTGAATAGTTACAGGTATTAATAAACTCATTACAACAAATTTCAGCCCAATTCGTTTAAATTTGAGGTTTTTGTGGCGTTACGAAGTCAAATCTAGAGGGACCTTTGTATGAGGGCTATATCAAAAAATGGACCTACGACTACCGTTGTTCGTGTGAAGAATACCGGTTATAAATAAACCCCAGTTACCAATTTTCAACCCGATTAGTTGTCATCTGTGGTCTCTACGACGTTAAGAAGTCAAATCGGGGAGATGCTATATATAGGGGGCTATATCTAAAAATGAACCGATATTGCCCATTCTCAATCCCAATATACCTGCAGATATAAGAAGTATATGTACCAAATTTCAGCCACCTAGCTCAAGTATTATAGATTGTAGCGTGATTACAACAGACGGACGGACGGACATAATAATATATATACTTTTTGGGGTCTCAGATCAATATTTAGTGGTGTTACAAACGGAGTGACAAAATGAATATACCCCCATCCTATGGGGGGTATTTTATATGATAACCTTTAACATGTTTTGTGTTACACTGTAAACCGCAAAAGGTATTTTGAGGTTTTTAGTATAATGGATTTTGGGGAAAAACTAAAAAGAAAACCTTTTTTGGGGGATTTTCGAACTTATTTTGGGAATTGTAGGATTTTCCTTTACAAATATAATAATAATACTGTGCACCCGGTACCGATATTTTAATTTGATATAGCTTTTCCCGGTATTCACAATCGTTTTTTACTGACCAAAACTCTGTAACTTTGGAACCGATAGAGATATTTAGTAATTTGTTTGACAGGTAACTCCTTAAGCTTTTCGCCAGTTTTTATTTCAATAAAATCGGGTCGGTAGTTATTGTGGAATTCAAGGTCAAAGTTGTACTTTTGATTTTTTTTTTTTTAATATTTAGCATGGAAATGTGGGATGTTGTTTTGTTTTCATCTTCTTTATTTATTAAAAGAATGTCATACGTTGATAAAGAAAATATTTTAATAATAAATTTTTTAAAACTAAAAAAAAAAATTCGACAAAAAAATTACCTCGATATTTAAAAAAACACCTTGCATAGCAATTTTTTTTATATTTTGTATATGAGCAACTTTAAGGGAAATCATTTGTTATATATATTACTTATATATATAACAAAAAAACAGTAAATTATAATTTTTATTCATTCGGTTGAAAAATTGCCTGCAAATATTCCATATTTTGTTCCGTATTATTTCTGTCCTCTAGTAGCCATCATCTTAGTCCCGAAGTTCTACTTTCCATTGAATTCGAATGCTGGAGATGAGGGGATCTGACGTTGCCAACAAAATATTAACCAGTTCTTCGTTTGTACAATTTCGAGATATTTTTCTGGTATTGTGCTCTCTATAAAACCTGTAATCCTTATTTCTTTTTTCCTGGGCTTCCTCTGATAGATTTCCGATTGGTAGCAAATGATGCTTAATGACATCTCATCCATGATAAAGAATTTTGTGAACTGTTGCAGACATATTTCTCCATAAATATTTGGTATTATAGTTATTCGTGCAGTTTCCTTTTTATATTCATTAATTTTTTTAGCATCAATTTGTTTATGGCACGCATTCATATGCATCAGTATTATCTACTGATTTTTCCGGGACCTGGTTTAATTAGCTTGATGTAGATTGACATATAATGCAGCGGATGAAGCCTTTGTGTCAGTCAAAGACTGGCCAACTTTTCCATCTATCATCTTTAGCACTAATTGGTAGTTAACTTCAATTGTCTGCCCTTCAATTTCTACTTCTAATGGCTGCAGTCTTGTAATTTGGGTTCCTATATCATTGACTTCATGAGTTTCTTTTTTAAATTGAAATTTGATTGGTCTGCAGTATTTCGTAGAAGATGGTGTTTGATTTTTCCACATATCCTTTGTCTGCATCGTACTGGTCAAAAGTTCCGAGTCTTCCAAATTCCACAAATGACACCATGAACGTATCTGCGTCTGAAGTATTTTCACATACAGATTGCTTGTATTGTTTTTGTTGCGAAGAACCATCACATCCCCATTTGTAAAAGAGAGTTAACTTGCAGTTCCCATATTTCTTCAAATCATGTCCTTTAAATGATTGTAGCAAGCATTGAGCTGTATGATTAAGTAGGTCTTGAAGTTTTACCTCTGCCGAACTCGATGTGATTTTAATAGTGTCCGTTGGTGGCAAACATTCCTATTTAGCAGCAAGTATGTGATGATATGATGGATACAGATTTGAGCCTTTTTCAATTGCACGCAACCTGAGCTGTGTATATTGGAGTTTTGTTAACTTAAAATCCAAAAATAATGCTAGCGCCTCTTCATTTGAGAACAGTTTTTCATCGCTTGGAATTGGAATACTCTTAATAATCCGTTTTGTTCTCAGAAGACTAGCGTTTAAAACTTTTTCACCAATTTCGGCTTTTGTGATCGCAATTGATGTAACAAGCTTTCTGCAATAGTTTCACATCCGATTTCTTCATTGATATACTTATGTTTCCGCCTTTTAGATCTATCGCTACAGTTGCCGAGTGATTTTGGTGGTCTCCCACAATTGTTTTGATTTTTACTTTCTGAAGATACTTGGACACTAAGTTCGCCCTCTAACCTTATTGTAAAGGTCTTATAAAATTTATGTTTATTCCATCCAACTTGTTTGTAGCGCTTAGTTAAGTAGTTGATGAAAATATTTACTTTATTTTGCAGTTCCAATTGTATTTCGATGCTTGAGGAATTTACTTTGCTTTGAACGTAACTTAAAACATCTTCCTTCTTTTTGTTTCTAAAATACTCTTCGGATAATTCTTTATAGCTGAATATCTCCATTTTTTTAATTGTCAAAAATTTGATTGTTTCTGCTTGGATATAATTTGCAACTGAGTTTGTATTCAAATGGATTTATGCTTTTCTTACATGTATAGTGTCGTACTCTGTTCATAAATAGAATAAACATAGGTAAAATAAAAGACGACTCAAAAAAAATAAAAAACGGGTTAAGATGTCATAAATATGGTAAATATGTCATAAACAGTACAGTAATACTTTGGCAATTTCTCAAAGAGTACTATCCTACCTACGTATTAACCCTCTATCGATAATAATTTGCGAAAAATGACAATTTCCCTTCTACAAAAATATACAAAAACCAGTAAGGAAAGGCTAAAGTCGGGCGGGGCCGACTATATAATACCCTACACCACTCTCGTAATATTGAATATCTCTGAAATATACATTTTGTAATTCATGTATAAATTGTTTACATACATTTACGTTTTGGACATTTTATACTTTAATAATACCCTGTACCACAGTGTGGTGTAGGGTATAAAAACGATTGGCTCTAAAGAGCCAAATCGGATGAAACATATATATGGGAGCTATAGCTAAATCTTTACCGAAATTCGGCAATGTTGGTTCATGGATCAAGAAACTCTACCATTCTAAATTTCAAAACGATTGGATGTAAAATACAGCTTATACAGGACTAAAGAGCAAAATCGGACGAAACATATATATGGGAGCTATAGCTAAATCTTAACCGATTTTCTTCAAATTCGGTAGTGTGGGTTCATGGATCAAGAAACTCTTCCATTCTAAATTAAAATACAGCTTCTATAGGACTAAAGGGCCAAATCGGACGAAAGATATATATGGGAACTATAGATAAATCTTAACCGATTTTCTTCAAATTAAACAATGTTGGTTCATGGTTCAAGAAACTCTACCATTCTAAATTTCAAAACGATTGGATGTAAAATACAGCTTATACAGGACTAAAGAGCAAAATCGGACGAAACATATATATGGGAGCTATAGCTAAATCTTTACCGATTTTCTTCAAATTCGGCAAAGTTGGTTCATGGATCAAGAAACTCTACCATTCTAAATTTCAAAACGATTGGATGTAAAATACAGCTTATACAGGACGAAACATATATATGGGAGCTATAGCTAAATCTTAACCGATTTTCTTCAAATTCGGTAGTGTGGGTTCATGGATCAAGAAACTCTTCCATTCTAAATTTTAAAACGATTGGATGTAAAATACAGCTTCTATAGGACTAAAGGGCCAAATCGGACGAAAGATTTATATGGGAACTATAGATAAATCTTAACCGATTTTCTTCAAATTATGCAATGTTGGTTCATGGTTCAAGAAACTCTACCATTCTAAATTTCAAAACGATTGGATGTAAAATACAGCTTATACAGGACTAAAGAGCAAAATCGGACGAAACATATATATGGGAGCTATAGCTAAATCTTAACCGATTTTCCTCCAATTCGGCAATGTTGGTTCATGGATCAAGAAATCTACCATTCTAAATTTCAAAACGATTTGATGTAAAATACAGCTTTTATAGGACTAAAGGGCCAAATCGGACGAAACATATATATGGGAGCTATAGCTAAATCTTAACCGATTTTCTTCAAATTCGGTAGTGTGGGTTCATGGATCAAGAAACTCTTCCATTCTAAATTTCAAAACGATTGGATGTAAAATACAGCTTCTATAGGACTAAAGGGCCAAATCGGACGAAAGATATATATGGGAACTATAGATAAATCTTAACCGATTTTCTTCAAATTAAGCAATGTTGGTTCATGGTTCATGAAACTCTACCATTCTAAATTTCAAGACGATTGGATGTAAAATATAGCTTTTATAGGACTAAAGGACCAAATCGGACGAAACATATATATGGGAGCTATAGTAAATCTTAACCGATTTTCTTCAAATTCGGCAATGTTGGTTCATGGATCAAGAAACTCTCCCATTCTAAATTTCAAAACGATTGGATGTAAAATACAGGTTCTATAGGACTAAAGGGCCAAATCGGACGAAAAATATATATGGGAGCTATATCTAAATCTGAACCGATTTCAACCAAATTCAATAGCGATCTTAACAGCGGCGAAATACTCTAAACTGCAAAATTTCAGAACGATCGGAGTGAAATTGCGACCTGTAGTCGACGAACAACTTTACATGGACAGACGGACGGACGGACATGCTTAAATCGACTCAGCTAGTGATTCTGAGTAGATCGGTATACTTTAAGGTGGGGGTAGCTGTGTTATTTTCAGGTGTTACAAACATCTGCCGTGAAACAAACTTATAATACCCTGTACCACAGTGTGGTGTAGGGTATAATTACGCATTACATAAAATATCTGTTTTCAGCAGCACACCACGCCCACAATAATAAATATTTTGATCTAATTTTTTTGGCTACCCTAGCCTCAATATTTTTGCTATTGAATGGCATTAAAATTTTAGAAATCAGCGATGACAAAAAATTTGACTCATGGCCAGTAAAATTCAATTCTGAACCACTGTGCACCGATCACAGACCTCTACCATTTGTCGGACAGTGTAATAAATCCATAAAATCTTTTAAAAAATCTTTATATATATATTTGTTTTTGTATTTTTGAGGATAATTCTAAAATTGTTATGTTTGTAAAGAAAATTCCACAATAGCCAAAATAAATTCGAAAATTCCACCAGAACGGATATTTTTAGTTTTCCCCCAAAATCTATTGTACTGAAAACCGGGTTCAAAATGTCTTTAATACATATTTGGACCCATTTTTTCTCGAAAACTTTCTCCAGAAAGTTTTCTTTAAGACGAATATAAATATGTTTAACTTTATTTTTAAAATTTTCTTCTATATCTCCAAAATACTACATACTTTGGAGAAGCCATATTTACATTTGACAATACAGTCAGTTTTGACTATAACATTTACTACAACTTTGACTATAAAGTCAGTGTCAAAGTGTCTTTTGCATAGCGGTAAAACGTTTTTTTATCCGCCATATGTGCCACACTTACACAGCTGAGCAACAATGGACAATTAAGTCTCCATTGTGAATGGCACATAATTGGCTGACATCTGTTTTATTTTTTTTTTTGGTTGGTTCGTTGTTGTTTATCCCTTCATCACTTCAGAAACACCGTGTCATATAATAAAATAAAATAATTAAATAAAATATTGTGTTTTCCTTTTTTTAGGTCCCGCCATCCTTGCGTGGACTTAAATAGTCAGTTTTTGACAATGCATACCAGTATAACACTTATACAGGAGGGTTGTTGTCTCGAATATTTAACTTTAACTTTTTGACTCTATCTTCACTCACTTCTGATATGATAGGAGTTTCAAAAAATGCTAATCATCGCATATTGACCGAAAATTTGAAGATGAGAAAGCTGTGTGCAGTTTGGGTGTCGCATTTGCTCACAATGGAACAAAACAAGCGTCGCCCCTTCTGGTACTCCCAACAGAATTTGATAGATTCATTTGAACAACACTTTCATAACTTCATCTAAATATTTTCATATTCTGTATTTCAGACAACTTTCCGAAGCTGAATCTTTTGATTGCTGATCTGTCCAAATGGGATAATTTAGTTAATAGTGCACACCATACAGTTAATAATTGTTCAAAGTTAACGAAAATCTTTTCTTTTACAGAACGCTAATTTCCGTAATACAACTGAATAATTTGAAATTGTTTTACTGGTGTGAGACGTTTAATGATAAATTGTCAAACAATACGGCATAAAAGTGTGATAACGGTAGGACACCAGTCACGCGTGATCTGTGTAATATAGAAAGAAATGAAAAAATACTTGAATTGGATAGTTCATTACATTCAATTGTAAATTTAAGTTTTTTAGCAAATCTTATAGCACTCTAAATTTAAAAATAAATTTAAAATCGGTACTCTCATATAATATTTACATACGAGTACATCATGCATTTATGAACATTCGTGATAAAACATACGTGAGTTTTAATCCTTCCGAAGTTAGTGGTGCATACGATGTCCAATATCTGCAACTTAAATTATGTTGATCAAATAATATTATGATTTGTTAATTTTGCGTGTGAGTGTGTGCGATACGCCACACATAGCATATTGTTTGCAGGGAATCGCTTTAAAATGTTTAATGGAATCAATTTGCAATAGAATTTCCATTGAATCACAATACACACAGATAAGTACAACACATCCTATCGCAACGTAAACGCATGCGGTAATCAATAGTGAATACACATGCATGTAAATTAGGCTGTGTCGAAAAAAATTAGGTAAAATAATATCTCTCTATCATTTTGAAAAAACAAATTTGAAAAGATTTTATGTTCATTTGAATTTTTGAAAAAATTA